>CM048750.1:26283296-27748296 GCA_026315105.1 Locusta migratoria | reverse complement strand
GTATTTTTGATTGCTGTGGAGTGTTGGTGTTTGTGAGTTCTTCACCGAGCGAGATGGCATATTCGGAAGGATGGTAGTTCAAATCCAATCCGACCATCCAGAATTTGTTTTTCTGTGATCACTCCAGGCAAATGTTGGAATGGTACCTTGAAAAGGGACGGTCAATTTCCTTCCCTATAGTGACCAAAACACCTGAGCATGAGCTCCGTCTCTAATGACCACACTGTCGATGGGACGTTAAACCCTAAGATTCCCCCGTCCCTTGTGGGTTCTTCTGTGATATGTAATATTTCTACTTGGCAGTGTGTAGATTTTGGATGCTTTATATGGTTTCTATCTATCTCCCTGCCTCCCAATCTGTCGCTTTCTCTGTCTCTCTCTACCTTCACTATCAGGAGTCATTAAATATATATATATATATTGGAATGAGATCGATTAAAATTTCAGCAATGCCACAACATACTACACAGCCAAACACATCGGAAAAATGATCTCGCAACACTACAAAATAGGAAATGCCTTGACAGTGAGGACAGTGAGAAACACATGTGACCTAATACACCAGATTCAGTATATACAGATACCACACACAGCATCACTGACCTCATTTGACACAGAAAATATTTGCACATCCATCCCCATCAAAGAATCAATAGAAGTCATACAACAAAATCTGGCAGCCCATAGCAACCTCTCTACAGGAAATATCAAGTTTGCTCAAACTAACTACCGAACAAAATTATGTAAAGTGCGAGAGGAATACTAACTACAGGGTGAGGGACTACCTATGGATTCCCAATATCAGGAACCTTAGCTAACATTTTCATCGGCTACTTAGAAGACCAGATATTTGAAAATGTAGAAACAGATGGACGTTTTAAAGTCATATATTGACAACGATATGTAGATGGCACCATACGTCTGATAGATGAGCCAAATGAGAAAATAATTGAACTTCACACTGAAATAAACAAAGCCCACAATAACATAAAGTTCACAATTGAAAAGGAAAATGACAGCAAAATAAAATTCCTTGATATAACAATAGAAAAAGAAAAGGATAAACATTCGTTCAACATCTACTGAAAACCAACAGCGACAGACATGAATATACATTCTACCTCCAATAATCCCCAAAGCAGAAACTTGCTGCATTTAGACCATATAGGCTGAAAAGAATCCCTCTCAATAAGAAAAATTATTAAAAAATGAGCTAAATCTTACGAATAGCAAGGAACAAAGGTTATGACTCACAAGTAATACAAAAACTCATTCAGGAAATTAAAAGACAAATATGGAAAAAACACAACATTTCAAACAAAACCATAATATACAACAACCAAACACACAAACACGAACAAGAAAACACAATGACAACACCCAAAAAAATGGTATACCATGGAATACACAAACTAACACGCACAGTGATAAACATACTGAAGAAATAAGGGCTCCGCATAACATATTGAACTGCTCAATCAGTACAAACAAATCTACAACCAAAAATCATGAAAGATATATTCCAAGAATCAGGAATATACAAACTTGCGTGGCAAAGTTGTGATGCAGAGTACTTTGTAATTAAAGATAGACATTTCGAAACACGATACAAAGAACACGTCAAATGTTGGAAATATGAAACAAACCACTATACATTTGTTGAACACTTAAAACAACACCACCATTACCGAACCAGTCTAGACCAAGACATGATGAATATGAGGACCAACAACCACAACAAATACCTCATACAAACTCAAGAAAACTACCATATCCTGAAAGCCATAGCCGAGAACAGAGAATTAATAAAGGAAGAGACAAACATCAATGGTGAACCAAGACAAAGAATTGAGACAGAGCTAAATTCACACACTCGCACGTCAAAAACATTCACACACACACACAAAATATATATATATATATATATATATATATATATATATATATATATATATATATATATATATATGTTGTTATGGTCTTCAGTCCGGAGACTGGTTTGATGCAGCTCTCCACCCTACTCTATCCTGAGCAAGCCTTTTCATCTCCTCATAAGAACGACAACCCACATCTATTTGAATCTGCTTACTATACGCGTCTCTTGGCCTCCCTCTGCGATTTTTACCCCATACACTTCCCTCCAATGCTAAATTTACGATTCCTCGATGTCTAAGAATGTGTCCTACCAAGCGATCCCTTCTTTTAGTCAGGGTATGCCAAAAACTCCTTTTCTCGCCAATTCTGTTCAGTACCTCTTCATTAGTTATGTGATCTACCCACCTAATCTTCAGCATTCTTCTGTAGCACCATATTTCAAAAGCCTCTATTCTCTTCCTGTCCGCACTGCTTATCGTCCATGTTTCACTCCCGTACAAGGCAACACTCCACACAAATGCCTTCAGAAAAGACTTCCTTACACTTAAATTAATATTCGATGTTAGCAAATTTCTCTTTTTCAAAAATGCTTTTCTTCCCATTGCCATTCTGCATTTTATATCCTCTGTACTGCGACCATCGCATGTTATTTTACTACCCAAGTAACAAAACTCATCTACCACCTTCATTGTTTCGTTACCTAATCTAATTCCTTCACCATCGCCTGATTTTCTAAGACCGCATTCCATTATTATTATATATAATATTCCATTATTATTATATATATATATATATATATTCCATTATTATTATATATAATATTCCATTATTATATATATATATATATATATATATATATATATATATTTTATGGTGTTTCACTAAGTGTGTTTGCTCCTGTAACTTGTAAAATAATAGGTAACGGGAGATTTTAATGCGGTAGGTCAACACAAGAAATGTTACACTTTCTGCGGAGCTATGAACATAGTTTCAGCACAAAGATATAATTTTTTAAATGGAACAATAGTTTTTTCTATCGTGCATTGGAATCGTTGAAACCAGCTGCGTCTAAATCAATTTAAACTACATTCCTATCACTGGTAGTTTGGGAGCTACAACCCTTCAAAGTTTAGGAGGCGGAGGCTACGTCAGTGTAGCTCACTGGCTGGTGGTCATGAGTCAGTGGACCGTGCCCCATGGGATAGCCACTCAGCCAGTCAGCTACGCTATCGCAGCCTCCGTCCCTGGAACTTAGAAGGGTTGTAGCTCCCAAACTGTGATAGGAATGTAGTTTAAATTGATTTGGACGCAGCTGGTTTCAACTAATCCAATATACGATAGAAAAAACTATTGTTCCATTTAAAAAATTATATCTTTGTGGTGTAACTCTTTGGAAAATGATACAATAAACTATGTTCATAGCTCCGCAGAAAGTCTAACATTTCTTGTGTTGACCTATTATTTTGTAAGTTACAGAGGTAAACACACTTAGTGAAACACCCTGAATATATATATATATATATATATATATATATATATATATATATATATATATATATATATATATATATATATATATACTACGATAAACACACAAAACACATCTCTCTTTCTCTCCACCATCTTTCTCCCTCACTTACTGTCACTCTCTCTCTCAATCTCTCTCTCTCTCTCTCTCCCTCTCTATCAATCTCTCTGACTCCCATTCTGTCTGCCTGTCCCTCCCTCTCTCTCTCTCTCTCTCTACCTTCACAATGAGGAATCATTAAACAAATAAATGAATAAATAAATAAATGTATCAATAACTGGTGTTCTTCCTTATGCAGTTACATCGAAAACACACACATCCTGACAAAAACTTAGATAGAAGAAACAAAAATTCGGCAATTGGCTACTCCAGCCAAAACAAAAACACAACACAAACAAAATGGCATGTGGCTATTGGTGCTAGCTGTTAAGTGCTGAATAACAAAAAAGTCAAAGGAACATATTTCAAGCAAGAAAATCTGAAGTCACCAATCTGCACTACGTGTAAACCAGGGTGCACGTAATATTGCAAGTAATAACACCCTAATATCAGTAACTATATATATATATATAACGCAACAGAACTATTTATAACTTCGAATACTAACAAATGTAAAAAAAAAAATATATATATTATAACACCATAATAATTTATATGTTACAGGTCACTGATGATGGCTTCCAAATAAAGGCGAAATGCATATGGCATTAAACAATTCTTATCAGTCAGTAGTATAGACGGATAACGTAAATACCTTCTCTATAATATAACAAAGCAACTGTGGGAAGACAGGATAAGAAAAGGAAACAGTGTTCATCGCTTCTTTCAAAGGTACATATGAGTCTTCTTTCATCGATTTTACCTATTGAGTATCTCACTTTACAAAATATTAGACATATTTTTCCCAAATGTTTTATTTCTCCTTCGAGTTACGATAGAGAAGCATGACCATACTCAATGCAAATTCACTTTCCTTGCCTCGTTTTATCTCTAAATAAAGTCTCCTTCAATGCTTAATTCTAACAAACCCATTTTTGGCAATTAAATACCACGCCAATGAAACCATTTACACTAGGATGCCTATCCTCTCCTTGCACCCTCTACAACCTGAATTGTCAGTTTGATCCCAAATATATCGAACAATAGTGTACCGAATAAATATTTCAGATTAACAATTAATTATTAACTATTTACGTGATTTTAGGTTGTTTAACATGCAGAATTAGTTTTAGAAATGACTCTGCAGTTTGTTTGATAATAGCACTGAACCTTGGTCTAATTGACTAAATAAAATAATAAAGAAACTAATCGTTTTGAATCTTTGTTTGAAAATAGCACTGAACCTTGGTCTAATTGACCTAAATAAAATAATAAAGAAACTAATCGTTTTGAATCTTTAGAAACAGAAACTATTAGCCTATATTTTCGGAAAGACACGTAGTTTTGAATTTTCAAATGTCCGACATTGATGAAAAAGTATGACAACTTGTGTAACTGTCTACGGTTTCCCATCAGCTATTAATTTCACGTACTACCTAGTAATAACCACAAAATTTCGTTTCAATTTTGCAGCGCTAATTGCTTTATCCTAACACCCAAACCTCCTGAGTAAGACAGATTGGTGCCAAACGTAGCATTTCAATAGAGTATCCACCTAAATTCTGACATAATTTGTGTTATGTGATGTTATCCACAAGAACATGTATAAACTATAATAAAAACACCTGACCTAGGGAGTTGATGAAAAGTATAACTGTGAGAAAATATTACGTCGAGCAACCGTAGGCAAGTTAGTAGAATATTAGTTTGTTCAAGTACTCTTAATAGATGTATTTCTACTGCAGTACGTTGGCAATTGATATCTGGGGCAACCTCTTATGACAAGTAAAAGGACTATTCGGATTTTATAGAAGTGGGTTATCGGCAGTTTGCTTTTGCTTCGTTTATTTGAAAGTAACAAGTCTGTAGTGTTTATTCGCAGTTTCACAGAATAAAAGACACAAACTTAATTCCAACAAACACAACCTCTATGTGCCAACCGCTTGATCTTCATTTTTTCAGAATGTACAAGGATGGGCATCGTAAAATGTTCGTTGCTGCTCGGGATTCTTTCAAAGAGATTTGTGTTCAATCATCTAATAATCTTCTTAAGCTGCAGCCTCTCACATTCAATGAATTGTGTTTACACGTATCCATCGTCACATGTGGATACTGACTAAACTCGCTGACGAATCCAGATCCTTTGAAACGTTGGCACGGTTCTGTTTTGGACACAAACTTCCATTCTGAAAATCTACAAGTTAGATACTCAAACTCAGATATAATTAAATTTTCATGGTGCACGAAAGTAATTTGCTTCACACACTTCTTTGTTCACAACCACTATTGTGAAACCTTCGTACCTGAATGGACGACACTGTGCGTCTGTTGATGATTGTGTTCATGCCTGAACTTTATGTACTTATTATTTTTTTGTTATTACTAGTGTTATTACTCTAATTATGCTTATTAATTTTGTTTTATAATTATTATTGTTATTGTTGTTACTATTATTACTATTAATACTGCTCTACGTTGTGGTGTAACCTTGGGGACAGTAAGAGTGAGTTCTACATTTAGCCAGTCAGACTGCAGTTTCATGAACTGGCAACTACTGCCACACTATCGATTACTCCACACTTTCGTAAATTTCTAAATTATTATTGATTTTCTTCGACGGGCGCCTAGAATTATTTCAAAAGGATGAGTCTTTAGTAACCTGTTAGTCGGCGTTCTCACTCCAATCCTCGGCATGACACTAATTCTCTTACTTGCAGGGGAAAATAACACAGACGAGTGTAAATAGAGACGACTATTAAATAAGACGCTTGTTTCATTGTAACACGTATAATGAAATCACTTCCAACTTATAAATAATATACATTGTTTTACATTAAGTATGTCATAGTTTCGACATACCAGTTACGAGTCCAACTTTCTTCTATCAGTCAATTGTGCAACGTCCTTTCAAACAATAATAACAATAGCTCAACGCTACAAGCACATCAATTATTTTATGATTACTTTTATATTCTGTGCACCATCATGATTTCACTTAGACTGTGCATTGCCACTTTGTTCTGCTGCAGACGGATACGCCAGCGTATAAACTCTCTTGTTCCTTGTAAACAACGTTACAGGCGCACAGTTTTCTATTCCTTTAATAAATTGCTATTTGCATTTATATTCTGTCGGAAAGCTACCTCGTATGTAAAGACCACTGAATCGTTACGCTACAGCGTCTGATGCATTTGGTTCTTTATTCTCGTGTTTCCGTTGTGTTTGTTTATCCGGTGAAATTACAGGTTTGCTACTTTCAAATAAACGAAGCAAAAGCAAACTGCCGATAACACACTGCTATAAAACCGAACACTCGTTTTACATGTCAGGAACACGTTGTTCCATATAACAAATGGCACTCTAGTTCCTATGAGCAGGACGTGAACCCTAGGTATAACAAACTAACGATCTACCAACTTGCCAACATGAGACGAAGTCACAGTCACGGTTTTCCTCTACTCCGTATATCGCGTGTTACTTATTATTTTAGGTAATGCACGTTCTCCTGGACGACAGCACATAGCACGAATTATATCGGAGGTTTGGTTAATACTGTATGGATACAGAACGTTTGGTACCGACTGAATGTCTGACATCAGGAGGTTCGGGTGTAGGTAGCACTACGTCCTACACGTGACATATGCTTCACGTATCCTCGTAGTGCGCATTAAATTCGCAAACTCGTGCTTACCTGGTCCAGTCCTCGCTGCAGGCAGCGTAGAAGCGCTCCACGTACGTGAGCCAAGCAGCGCTCCTATACTGGCTATCTCGTCCCCACCTCAGCTCGTCAACGCCACATTAAGGTATCGCCAGAACGTGACGTCAGCAACAACAACAGTAGTCGCTAGGTCTGAGTGACATGATTTTTAGGGACGCGCACTTCGAAAGGTTTGTTTACAGGTAATATTTCAACATTTTTGAAAGAAGTCTTTCCGCTCGTTATTATGTAGGCAGCACGTTTCACCTGCAACCGGAGAAAGGCCCAGGAAAAGCACTAATAATCCAATCGACGACCATAACGATAAAAAGTGTGAGAATAATCGCCTTAACTGCTCATGCGTTCAAGCCACTGATGAGAGTAATATGCAGAAGAATGGAAAAGAAAATAGAGGATTTGTCAGATGAAGACCTTTAATCTTAGGAGCCAGTAGCGACATTATGGTTGACATTGGAAGCAAGATTACAGGGAAGTTACGACCTGTTCAAGGAATTTGTCGTCCAGAAAAAAAAAGAAAAAAAAAAAAGAAAAAATAAAAAACCACCATTAGACTATTTAGAATGGAGTAGCTCTGGAATGGCGGTCTAAGGCACCATGCCACGTATTGCCTGATTGCTCCCATCGGAGGTTCGAGTCTTCCGTCGGACATGGGCGTGTTGTCCTGAGTGTACGTTAGTTTAAGGAGTTTGTATATGAAGTGATTTTAGTCGCTTAGGGTTACATACATTTTAATATTTGATTTTGTGACATGTCTTAAGGGGTCCGAAATTCTAACACCCAAACCTTCAGATGTCAGACACTCAGATCCGTACCAAACGTTGTATATCGATAGAGTATCAACCGAAACTTCTATACAATTCGTGATTTGTGCTGTCGTCCAGTAGAACGTGCATAAACTATAATAATAATTGACAACCAACGTACGGAATAGAGGAAAAGCGTATATGTGAGGTATAATTACGTCAATGTTCTGTGGGATAGTAGATAGAGCATTAAATTGTAGTGCAGAGGGTCCTGGGATCAAGCCCCACCTAGGCCTTAAAGTTTTTCATTGTTTAAACTACAGTACGTTGGAAATTGTTAAAAGGGGCCACGTGTTCCTCATATGTAAAAGGACTGTTTCTATTTTGTAGCAATGTGTTGTTGGCAGTTTACTCTTGCTTCGTTTTATTTGAAAAAAGCAAATCTGTAGGGTTTATTCGTAGTTTCACAGAATAAACATAGATAATCAGAACATATGAATAAAAAAACAACTGCATCACACATACAGCTGTATTAATTGTAATAATAGTAATAACAGTAATAACAATAACAAAAAATAGTAATGTTAAAAACAATAAGCGTAATTCCAGTAATAACACTGTACAGGTTTCCTACTCTCAAATAAAACGAAGCAAGAGTTAACTGCCAATAACACATTGCTACAATATGAAAAAAGTCCTTTTACATATGAGGAACACGTTGCCCCTTTTAACAATTTCCAACGTACGGTAGTTTAAACAATGGAAAAAAATTAGAGCGAGTTGGGGCTTGACCCCAGGACCATCTGCACGACAAGCTAACGCTCTACCAAGTAGCCCAGGGTAGCGTAACATGATTAACCCTCACAGACCCGCATTTTCTCTACTCCGTAGGTTTGATGCTACTTATTATTATAATTTACGTACGTTCTACTGGACGTTATATATATATATATATATATATATATATATATATATATATATATATATATATATATATATATATATAAGTTTCGGTTGATACTCTATCGATATACAACGTTTGGTGTGGATCTGAGTGTCTGACATCTGAAGGTTTGGGTGTCAGAAATATAGGTGCACGTTACAGAAAGCAAGAAAGAGATGCAGCCTTTCACTCCTGCTTTGTAACATATATTTCCAAGAATCAATGTATGAAATAAAAGAGACCTTCAAAATTGACATTTTGCAAAGCAGGCCTAAGTATTTGGTCCATATTTCCTTCAGTCAATCTCCTAATTCCCCACTCTCTGTCTACCTACGCGTCCCCTCTGTCTGTTTCCTCTTGCACCTCACTATATGATTGTCTTTTCATCCCTTCCACTCACCTGACCATCCCTTCCCTCACCCTTTCTCTGCCAACCATAACCCCTCCCATGTCTTGACTTATAAGAAATTATAAACATCAGACAACTTTAAAGGTAACCAGTCAAGCTATGTCGAATCTTATTACAAGATACACGATGCAATTTCTCCACTGAAAATACATGTAGGTGTCAAATATCGTGTTGATCTGCAAAGATATGTCATTCCTATCATTACTTATGACTGCATTCAAAATATGATTCTTGTCGTTTGACCAAATAATCCGACCTTCTTTCGTAAGCGCCTAGTTTTCTCCTGGAAACTGTTCCAAAACAAAGATGGAATTATCCATATTCAAAGTTTGAATGGTGAATTCAGGTCTTGAGTTCATAGAAGCATCCAATAAAAATAGGCTCTTTATATTTTCTGGATTTTTTCAGTTTTATGGGAACATTTTACAAATTTTTCTTCTGCACAAAACTTGTTCTGAAAATTACGAACATAGCAAAATAGACCCAGCTCATTCAGTGAAGTTTTTCTGAACTAATGTTATTTCACGAATCCAGGAATTGATTTTTATTGATGTAAGTATAATGTGGATGAGTGGCAAGGGTGACTGATGACCATTGTAGTTTAGTCCACCTTAAACAACCAAATAACAACAACAATATGAGTTGCAACTCGCTGTAGAGACGATTGCTGAGTCTCGGAATAGCACATAGGAAAGAAAATCGTAGTCACACAACTTAGCACATCGCCACAGCCTTCATTAGTCAAGAATCTCAATTTGGAGGACAGTAGCCTAAGAGGATAGCCATGTGTGCCTGACTTGTTGCTGTATGAATGTACGTTGTATGTGTGCCTAAATATAGTGAAACCTGTGACAATTGTTGATAGTGAAGTTATATGATTGTGAGTGTTTTATATATGCCTGACTGCGGCAGTAAGTTGAAACCTATCTTCATTATATTTATATAAATAACAATTAATTTTAGCATGTATGGAATACCATAACTTGAGAAAGGGTTACACAGAACTGAGTGGATTTAGTGTATTATGTTCGCAATTGTGTTTTGTATGGAGAAAAAGTTTGGTCAGTTTTCCCAGAAACTGGAGGTTTTTGGAATGAAGTATATAAAGTAGAAGTCACACAATACAAATTAGTTTTCCGATTTGCCCTCTCCCCGCCTCGAAAAATGTAACAGTGAGCGGGTCTGGGTATTATGCTCAGCTTAAAAGCTTCTCGTCCAATTTTTAGTTGGATTCTAGTGAGTAAAAGTGGATCAACAGCTGATCATTAATCCACCAACTCATAAGTTCGGCAGTCCTGTTTTATGACAATCAGTAGTGCATAGTAGAAGCAAGTGTCGAAATATGTGAGCTGGAGTTTTTTTCATTAGAAAAACCAAGACACTTGTGCAAAATAATGTTCATATAAT
This sequence comes from Locusta migratoria, assembly GCA_026315105.1. Lineage (NCBI taxonomy): Eukaryota > Metazoa > Arthropoda > Insecta > Orthoptera > Acrididae > Locusta > Locusta migratoria. The sequence goes on along the minus strand of CM048750.1, from coordinate 27,737,574 downwards.
ATATGTATCACCCAAGTAAATTATTTACCATGAACAGACACGTACTGTTTGTTGCCAGTACCGGTAACTTACTAAGGCATTATATTGTAATGTTGAAACGAAAATAAAGCGGAGTTACAATTAATGTACCAGGTAGGTATTAAAACGTGTCTGTCAACCAAAAACATTGTTTAATCAATTGAAGATGTACAAAATAAAAATAAGAATAATGATAATACTTTTTTGTATTGAAGCTATCAATAGATTTTAATTAGGTTTAATATATTTCATTCGAAACTAATGACCAAAATAATACGCCTGCTTATTCACCTTCATGAATATTCGTATGCTATTAAAAGATTTTTCGGTATCTCATAAAATAAACAACAAATCAGAGAATACGCGAAGAGTTTCGTTCTTTAGCATAGCAAAATATGTGATCTGTTAACGATAGAATGAAATTGTGCCCTTATAACAGAGTTTACATTCCAACAAGACATTAGCGTGGAATATTGTTTGAAATGAAATGACTGCTTCTGATAAATACAACAGTTTATTGTAGTTAATAAAAGCCAAATCTATTAACCAAAGCGACTTGTATAAGACGATTTACGATTGCTCTGCTAATAACGTAGAAATAAAATCTGAAACTACTGTAGGTAACATTATCTTAGCTTTCCACGATTAGAGAATAATTGACTTGATACCTCCCAGTCACAGAAATCCGTTAAGCTCTTATTTTAACTGGCAATTGTTCAAGAAAGAAAAACAGCAGAAATTACGAAACGTTTATACAAGTCACATGGATAGTCACATTATTTTGTTAATAAGTAAATGAACAATGTATAGACTATGTCAGTGGAGTGATTCTTGAGATGTCGGTATCATGAAGGAACGCAATCACAAGATGCGCAAAATGATCTCAATAATCGTACCGTCTGATCTACTGTTATTGTCAAATGATGACCCCGACATAAGAGAAACGTTGTATGCATTCTGTAATCTTATATACTGTTTTTCATTTCAGGAAAAATGTTTAGTATATTGTTGGCTTACGACTGAAGGTAGTTGGTTTGGCGACGAAATGGCAGCAGGCTGTCAACATTCTGGTGTGTCATTGTGTCAACATATGCCAATACAACCTTCAGCTTTTGTTCGAGAAAATGGTCAGACTGAAAAGTATTTCTTTGCATGTGGACACTGGCAACCACACGGTTGCTTATCACTAAGCTGCTGCCTCCATACCGCATCCATTGACGCCGTCGGGGTGAGGATGAGACGGCGGCCGGTAAGTACCCAGTTGGCCTCTCAAGGCCGGTCGGACTGAGATTAGTTTAGTTTTAGTTATATTCATTTACTAGCTTAAACCAGCGGCTCCGCTCGCGTGTTGGTTGATTGTGATAGATAAACTATCTTTCAGTAGTGTGCTATGAGATCAAATCACACGTAAAAATGCACTCATTTCGAAGAATCCAATCACAAAATTCAACAATAATAATTGTAATAATAAAACAGATTGATCACTCGATGTAATGCGTGAAGCGTCAAATCGATTTTTTAAAGAGATGTATTAAAATAAATTTCTTTTTTACTGCTTTATTTATTTATTGTTATATTTCCTTATTCCTATGCTTATCCTTACGTAGAAATGGCTGAAGACATTGTAGCACGTATAGACAAAATATATGATCTGTGGCATCACCTTTCGGTGTATATAACCTCCTTGCTATAGAGTTGCAAACGTCATCGCTGGCCTTAGGTCGGAATTTTTTTGAAAATTTGACGACATTCACCCACTATATTTTCCACCCCTTGTAGCTATCGGCATGGAACTGCTATGGTGTACAACGGGAGTCTGAGAACAACAATTCATTCGTTCGCGTTCTGTAGTTTTCGCTGCAGAGCGAAATATTAAAAGACACACAAACACACACAGAATTTTATATACACTAATAACTTTCCATCCCAATATATTCCACCCTTCCATCATTAGCAACCCTCAAGCAACAATGCAACCAATAAAACCACGTTCAAAGAGTAAATATAATTTTCTAAGAGTAATTATTGTTCCGCATTTCCCGTTATATTCTTAAAATTACTAGATGTCTATTAGATCGCTATAAAACCTTGCGTAAAACCTTCCTCAGGTATAAATTTGTAACTGTACAAATATTTAAGTCTGCGTCTTGTCGTTCGGACATGATAAGCGTACACCGAACAGACATTCACATTACAGCTATCCGATCGCCATAAAACCGTGCCTAAAGCCTTCCCCGGGTAGACATTAGTAACAGTACAAATTTTTAGCTCTTTACGTCTTGTGGTTCAGACGTGATAAACGTACACCGAACAGACATTCACATTTATAGATATAGATTATGTAAATACAGTCAGACCATTATATCCTTCTCAGTAACTCAGCAATTGCAAGTAGCATCATATGCATCTTCTTTTCTCTGATGTTCGTGTAACCATTTAATGAATATTTTTCTATTTTGACAGTAACTCTATTTAAATATTTTGTAGTATGAGCAATCATGCTCATGAAAACTGGCTTCTTTATTTCTTGATTTCACAAGTTAGTTGTACTGATGATAAACGTTTAATATCTCAAATTGATAAGTTAGTGTGAAAGAAGTCAAAGTTAAAACAAATCTCTTTGTTGAAATCCATGTTATCATTGTAGGGAATGGGGATCTACCGATGAGAGAAAAGCTAGTAAAACCTGCTGTGCTCAAGTAAAAGCTTCTTGTGGCTATAAGTCTCATCTTGTTAGACGATGGACATACCAGGGTAGCTCATGTGCTCCGTTTGTGGAACTGTTAGATTCTGCACAGCAAACGGCTGCTCTTTTGGAACTTTAACTTTGCCAATGGCTGGTTTAAGAACTTTATCCGAATCCATTGTGGAAGAGTGTATTTGTACAAGACGTTTTACGAGTGTTAATATGTTATTCATTGAAATATACCAAGCCGATGCTTATTTCGTAATTTTGTATTGCGTGATCGCCAAATGGACTAGGTCTCGGAACATCGTCGATAATCACTTAGTTGGAAAGTTTGCTACTATTCTCGCGACACATTTAATGCATTTGTTCAGCTAATTACATAAGGTTTACGTCTATTAACTACTTTTATTTATTGTAGTACCACTTCTGTTGAATCAAAACATTTATCTGAATTCACCTTATTTAACTGAGTTAATTTGTGTTGTCTACATCATTTGCTAATGTTAGAAATAAATCTCTATTAATAATTAATCATTTATCTTTATTTTATATTTCATTAATTTTCGCAGATTTTACTCTTTCAAATATTTGTAACTCTTTTGAACTCAACTGCGTGATTGTTCGTCCGTAGCTTACAATTTACTTGAAGCAAACTAACCTAAGGACAATGCACACACCCATGTCCTGAGGGGGGGGGACTCGAACTCCCGACGGCGAACGGCCGCGAGCACCGCGCCTCAGTGCGCATGGCTAACCCGCCGCGGTTTTTAGTCTCTGTGTAGAGTGTTTGACTGTAGGATCACAGGCACAAGGTACTATTTGCCGTTAATGTTGTTGCTAGGCATGGAAAGCTTACCTGTACTGTTCGGTCCTGAGATTAAATCCAACAATACTTCCTTAACAGAGTAGTATACAGCCCAAAATATGTAAGGTGTTTAATCAATTCATGAAGACCACCGAAAGTTACAATTTTATAATTGGTTAAGGCCTATTTCTTTATTTTCATGGCCATTTAATCTTGCTTCATTGTAATTTATCCGTAATTCTGATGAAATATTACTTTCAAATATAACTTTGAAAGGTATTACTCGAAATAAACGTGGCGCCTACGAAATACTACGATATTCCCGCCCAAAACTACCACTCTGCAAACAATAATCCAGTGCTAAAATTAACCCATTGCTGCCCAGATCTTTCTTTGTGAGTAAAATGTTTCATTTTACTAGGATAGGTTAAAAAGATAAAAGAATCGTGAATAAATTGATTTTTATTTTTTTCTGTACACACATTACAAAATATGATGTGCATAAACGCACCATCGAGCATATGGAATATCAAACGTCCTATTTTAGAGAATTAAATGAATAGAAACATTTTTCATGTAAGGCTACATTACGGTTTGTGCACTTCCGAGTTGTGTGTGATTTACAAAGTGCACATCTTGTTCTTTTGTTTTGAGGAACAATAAAATGACTTCCTTCATTGAAACGGACTGCCAAAGAAACTTTACTAGCAACTGGAGTGACACTTGGTCCTGCTTTACATTTTTGTTTCCCATATTTCTGCAAGAGTTCTCTTGCTACACTTCTGAATGCGAGTAGATACCTTTCTTCATTGCCACAGTGTCTGTAAAGCAGCCACGAATTTTGAATTGTCACATCTAGACCCCACAAAAAAATTGGCCACCACCACGTCTTGGATCTGATATTTGATCTGTAGTAACTCACGTTCTGGTTCATTCTGTCTGTTCCAACCATATTATAATTGTAAGACTTGATTATATGTGGCTGTGAAACAACAGTTTTCTTTTTTAGTGCTGCAGAGTATCTTTCCACTTTGCAGGTGGGATCCACACCATCACAGTTTGACACAGCCCTGCCTACAGAGTTGTTATTCCAGCGACAGACAAGAAATTCTGAATTTGTATCGCACATCATTTCATAAGAGCCTCTGTGTTCCTTCTTGATTGCAGATACACTTTTTAGAGGGCAGTTTTCAGTTCTGTTGCTTCTAATTGTTCCCCTTACACCAAAACCATTTTCAGTTAATATGTCCACTATTTTCAAGGACTGGAAGTAGTTGTCTGCAAACAAATGATGGGACAAAATGTCACTACAACCATCTTTAGCCAAAGATTCACTGAACTGTAAAAGAATTCCCCCTCCCAAACCAAAATCTTCTTTGTATTTATTTTTTGGTCCTTTTGATCCCTGATAGACTTCAAAATTTACAAGGTAACCTAGTCTGAAATTATGACACCACACTTTGTATCCATAACGTGTGGGTTTGCCCCTAATGAATTGCTTGAGACCATGCCGTCCGAAGTACGGTATCATGGCTTCATCTACACTGCTTTCTTTCTCCCACACAACATACTCAAGAAAGCAGTTCCTGAGGTAGTCTAGTAAGGCCGAATTTTTGTGAGTCTATCGTTTGTATCTAGCTTAGTATTGTCATTTAGATGCACATTACGCATGATATCTTCAAACTGGTTTCTTCTCATTGACACGCATACAGTAAGATTCCGTGTATCATCACTTTCCTACCAGTACATTCGTTTTCGAGGTAGAACATTATACCCACCACCCAGCAGTATCCCAAAGAAAACCTTCAAATCTTCAACAGATAATGAAAAGTTCATCCTACCTTTTCGTACCGCATACAATACACTTTGTTTCACAATGTCTGCAATAGAATCGTCACTGAAAAAAAAAAATAAAAAAAAATAAAAATAAACTTCAAATGTTTGTAAATCTATCAGACGAAACTGCGTGGTCATCAGTCCGTACCTTACAACCTACTTAAACCTAGGGAAGCTAACCTAAGGACAAACACACACACACCCATGCCCCAAGGAGGACTCGAACCTAACCTCCACGGCGAGCAACCACGCGCTCCGCAGCGGGACGCTTTAGACCTCACTGAAAAACCATTCAAATATATCCAGTGGAGTTAGGGGTCTTTAAACACGATTAGGTCCATGAAACAAGTAACCAAGTTCAGTCTTTTACTTCTCCATTTGCTTCTTTCAGGCAACTCAGAAGCCAACCATCTTCTGCCAACTGCTTTTGTCCTTTGTTTATTCGACATGAGGTACATCTGTTGATGAAGTTGTTCTGTTTTACTGGAACCCAACTGTTTTGTCTTCATTAGTCTTTCTTACATTTACTACTTCACCATATGTAGTCAATTTTTGAGTGTTTGTCCCTTGTTGTTCGCGTCACAGAAACTAATTATTTTATCATCGTTAGCCTTTCGTACAACTGCTTCACATTCTGCTGTCAACTGATGGCAATTCAAATTATTGATGTCACCACCTAAATCCTCATTTGCGCTGTCTTCATCTGTGTCGTCCATGACATCAGGGGGAGCAAAGCACAGATTCAAAGAATTTGCCGTTTCAAAATCTTCAATATCGGACTCCTCTAGCAAAGCCAAGATCTCTTCCACAAAAAATGTTCAAAATTTTGTATCGCTTATGGGACTTAATTACGGTGTCATCAGTCCCTATATTTACCAACTACTTATGAACTAGCTAACACTAAGGACGTCGCAAATATCCATGGCCGAGGGGGGATTCGAACCCCCGACCGTAGTGGCCGTGCAGACCGTGACTGGAGCGCCTCAGTCCCCTTGGCCACCGCGGCCGGCTCTCTTCCACACTCAGGCCTCCGCAATCACAATAATAAGCTCTTTTTGGTGTGAAAAGCAACGTATAAATTACGCTATGAGTATAATCACTCATAAAATTCGATCTAGAAAGCTGAGTTGCCATTTCGGCAGATTGTATACAAATGTGACCGGTGGTGCGTTAGTGCACCAAGTTTCAGTAAAAATTACGGGCAAAGCATTTTGCATTTTTGTGTCCCAGCCTCGTCGCCGATTTTGTGTCTCGTTTCCGTCGTAGGCGTCGGTGGCCGAGTGGAATGAGACCGACACAGGAATAAAGATAGCACGCTGGTGCAGGTACGGAGGGGAGCAGCCAGAAACTAGAAACACTAGAGTAAATTAGAACGAGATATATATTGAACAGAATTTATACAATACTTAACTTTTACAGAGATCAGTACGGCAGAATGCTGATACATAGTTGTTAGAGGCCTGCCTAGTGCCTGTACGATAGCAAAGTCTTCACTGGTGCTTATCAGATTCCGAAGGTCTTAACTGGTTGCTATCTCAGTCCCAAGTGAACGATGTCGTTCAGTGGTGGCCACGAGCGGAGTTGCAGCAGAGGGCGCTCGTGGCTGTCGTCGTAAGAACGCCGCGCCGTGCGTGCATGGCGGCGCGCGGCGAAAGTAGGTGGCGTGCACTTTGGACTTGTGCGACACCCCCCCCCCCCCCAAACCGCCGCGCCGTCGTGGCGTAGGGCTGAAGGCCACGGCGACGGCACTGGGAGGAGGGCCTGGGCGGGGGCGTTACTGGTGGGACGGGCGTCGTAGCTGAGGCTGGGATCGAGACGCCTTCCGCGCCCCGGCATCCGCCTTGCGATCCTCCAGGAAACCCGCCGAAACCTGGGGAAGGGCGCACACCCCCACCCAGAGGGAGTTCTTCTGAGGTGCGTGGCCCAAGCTGGGGGGGGGGGGGGCAGCACGGTCCCGGAGTCCCTCTCGGTGACGCTGTCAGCTGAGGCGGCGACGGAGGCGGAGGGGCCGACTGCGTAGGAGGCGCGTCGACATCCATCGGGATCTCGTAGCCCGGGGAAGCTGTACCCGGCGGCGAGCGATGTGGCTGCGCTCCCTGGCGGTGAACTGGGTCTGGAATCAAGAAACCGGAGACAGGATCGCGCGGCCTGTGCAAGCGCAATTGGTTTGCGTGGCGCCGCAGCTCCGACCCTGTGGAAGAACGTACAACATACATATTGTGACCGAGCACTCTTTGAATGGTGCCCGGCAACCATGTCTTCTTGTTGCCAGCAAACACCCTGTACAGCACCGGCGTAGAAACCTGAAAACGCGTAGCGTCATACGAACCGACTCTGTGCGTGGGAGGCTGCAGCAGGTGAAGGAGAGTGCGGTGACGGCGGCCGTGTAACAGCTCGGCAGGAGACGGGCCGTCACGTGGCATGCACCGATACGTAGACAGGAAAATTTGAAGAGCTTGCTGCCTGGAGTGCTGACCTTTCATCTTTTCCATGTGAGACTTGAATGTTCGAACGAAACGTTCTGCTTCACCATTGGACTGAGGGTGTAAATGTATGCTGAATGCCATTCACACGACAAAACTGTTGAAATTCCGCACTAACAAACTGAGGTCCATTGTCACTGACGATAGTTTCAGGCAAACCTTCGATGCAAAACACTGATGTTAAGGCACTGATTGTACTAGACGCTGTCAATGTGTAAACGTTGCCATGGTCCCTTGGGGCGTGGCCAGTCTGAGAAACGTTGCGGAGGAGCCGCCTGATGCTCCGCACAAACCGTACACTGTGACGTCATGCGCTCTATCTGAGCGTCCATACCAACCCAAGTACAATGACGTCTGGCCAATTGCTTTGTCCTAACAATACCCCAATGTCCTTGATGCAGAGAGAACGAGGAACAATCACTCTTGTTTGGTCGTTGTCGGTATGTAACAACAGAACACCCTGACTCAAAGACAATGCATGACGTTATGCAAAATAACGTCGAACCAGAGGCCGATGAATGTCTTTGGCCCTGGCAGGCCACCCTGAGAGAACAAAACGTGCTACCACACTTAGGTCTGCATCCGCAGCTGTTTCCTGTGCAACCCGACGAGAGTTCAAAGGGAAATCTGCGACAGCGGAAGCATCTCTGGAGTCTATCTGACAACATGCCATTTACGAAGAATCAAATGACACATCCTGGCCAACCGGAAGTCGGGAATGTGTGTCCGCGTTGGCGTGTTTAGTGGTAGGTCGGTACAAAATCTCATACTGATAATTAGACAATATCAAGGACCATCTCTGAAGCTTTTGTGCCGTTCGTGGCGGAATTGGCTTTGTGGGTGAGAACAACGACGTGAGAGGCTTATGGTCTGTCAACAAATAGAATTTTCTGCCATAGAGATAATGATGAAACTTTGTGACGCCGTAAATGATTGCTAAGGCCTCCTTTTCTATCTGACTGTAATTCTGTTGCGTCGGCGTCAGTAGCTTGGATGCAAAGGCAATAGGACGATCGTGACATCCAATACGATGTGACAAAACTGCACCCACACCGTACGACGAGGCATCAACTGCTAGCACTACAGGCTTCTGTGGGTCAAAGGGAATCAAACATGCATCACTGAGTAGTGCCGACTTTAATTTGTCAAAGGCAGCTTGGCAATCTTTAGACCATACAAAAGGAACATTCTTCCTACGTAAGTGATGCAGTGGAGCTGCAATCTGAGAGGCATTGGGAATAAATCTGAAATAATAGTTAAGCTTCCCCATGACTGCTTGCAATTCCTGCACATTCTTAGGAGGAGGCAAGTCTTTGATTGCTCGAAGATGTGACTGTAAGGTATGAATTCCTTGGGCATTAATCACATGGCCTAGGTACTCTATTTCAGTTTGAAAAAAACGAACACTTTTCTTTGTTACAACGTAGACCTGCTGCAGTCAACCCTTTGAAAAGGCACTCCAGGTTTGCTAAATGTTCTTCAACTGTACGTCCGGATACCACAATATCATCTAAATAGTTCGAGCAACACGGTACAGAAACTGTCAGCTGTTCCAAAAAGCGCTGAAAAATAGCGGGGGCGGAAGAACTACCAAAGGGTAGGCGTTGAAATTGAAAAAGGCCCATGTGAGTATTAATGACGAAAAACTTTTTTGACTCGTCAGCAAGCGGAATTTGCAAGTATGCCTCTGCTAAATCAATCTTAGAAAAGTAGCGAGACTGTCCTAATTTGTCCATAAGTTCGTCAGGTATGGGCAGGGGGTAAGTATCTACAATTGTTTGACTGTTCACTGTTGATTTGAAGCCCGCCCAGAGACGAAGTTTTCCTGACGGCTTGGGTATAATTACTATAGGCGAAGCCCACTGACTCGCAGAAACAGGAGAAATCACCCCACTATCTTGCCAACGGTTAAGTTCTGCAGCAACTTTATCACGAATTGCGATAGACACTGGTCTAGCTTTACGAAATTTTGGAACTGCAGATTCTTTTAAAGTTACATGTGCCACGAAGTTTTTTGCACAACCTAGTTGCGGCGGAAACAAGTCACTGTATTTTTCACACAATGCATTAATTTTGTCCTGAGGCACTACTGACGAAATTTGAAGCACATCTCTTTGAATTGATAAACCAAACAAATCAAATGCATCTAGTCCAAAAATGTTCTGTGTAGATTTGGCCTGAAGAACTACAAAAGCAATCGTTTTTGTTACACCTTGAAAAGAGGCAGGCAGGCTACACGTTCCTAGCACGGGAATATTTTGACCTGTATAAGCTGTTAACACTTGCTGTGACGGCGACAACTTTGTCGAACTCAGAAGTTCATAAGTGTCTTTATTCATTAAAGTAACAGCGGAACCAGTATCAAGCTGAAATTTCACAGTCATATTTTCTATGCAAAGATTCACAAAAAGCTTTTGCTTGTGGCGCTCGACAGGTGCACGAATGTGGGCAACGTCTAATACAGTTTTACTGCGCTTGCGCATGCGCGGGCTGCGTAGTGAAGTAAGCGGCGCAGACTCGGCACACAGATTAATATCACTGTCACTAGATGGCACTACCGCCGGATCGGCGTCCGCGCAATGCGAGGCTATTGCACAAAAATTACTTTGACTAGCTACATCAATTCTACTGTCACTAGCTACACAGTACTGGGCACTTTTACAAGGAGAAGTTGTAGAAGGCACTAGGTTCACTACAGGATTGCACTGTACATAGTCATTTTGCTTGTCCCGAACCCTTTTCCGTTGCACAGATGTACGCGCTCGTCGGCGCTTGCGGCGTGGCTCAATACATAGTTTTGCAATAGGCGCAGAAGAACTTTCTTGCAATTGAGAACTAAGGAAAGCACTGTTCAATTCCACAGCGTCTATAACATTTACTGCATGCACTGTTCTCGCACTTTGCGAAGCAATGTCCCGAAAGGCACCGTTCTTTGAGTTTTTAATTTGCATACACACAGAATGTACATGTCCCGATTTGCCACATTGATAACAGGTTGCGTTGCGACTAGGGCATTGCGCACGCTTATGGCGAGATGAGGGCAAGACTTACGAACATTTTTCTGAAATGAGCGTTGGCGCCCGTTATTCAAATTACTGTTTCTAACACGACGGGGCGACCTTTGTGTCGCACGTTTACACTGGCTACTGTTCACTGTCTGTTCAGCACGGCCGGTAGAAAAATAAGAATCACTAGGACTAGACTGAGAACTACGGCTAGGAAAGCGTCCGTTACGGCGCACTGAATTTACACTGTGGCTTTGCATTTCTACATCTGCTAAGTCAAAAGTATCATGCGCTTCTATAAGCTGCAGTACACTGTCTAATGAAGGGTCTGACTGTTTTAGGATTGCTGCCCTAATTCTGGGGTCCTGAATGTTCTGCGTAATCGCATCCCTCAATATCACGTCACTATACGAAAGTCCACAAGAACAAGTAAATTTAAATTTGCGGGTTAAGCCCTTCAACTAAGTTATCCACTCTTGGTGTGACTGCTGCGGTAATTTTTTCAGTCTGAAAAATCGGTACCGTGCCGCAACTACGAGAACTTTTCTCTCATAATGAGCATTCAGTGCATCTACTATTTGTTCAAAGTCTACATCACGAGGAGATGCTTGCGGGAACAGCTTCTACAATAACACGAAAGTCTTGGTGCCAACTACGGCGAGAAAGAAATGTTTAACTGTCTGACCTGTTATTTGATGAGCCGCGACGAGTTCTTGAAACTGTGCGAAATAGTCACTCCATTCTTCCTCACGTTCGTTGTACTGGCGAAACGTAGGAAGCGTTGCGGCGGCAGGTGTGGGCTGCTGAAGCGGCGGCTGTTGTTGTTGGTTTGCTGCTTGCGCTGTGAGCTGGGCCACAGCTTGGAGGATCTGGGTGATTTGCGCCGTCTGTAACTGAATAATTTCCATTAAGTTTGGGTTCGGGGTAGTGGCCATGCTGACCGACTAGGCGCCGCGCATACAAGTAACTTATAACAAAACACAAATTCAATGTGAAAGAGGACGCTCTCTGCAACAAAAAAGTCCACAAAACACGGAACAAAATATCTTCCCCCAAAATTCTTATAATAAGGGTGGGTGGGCGGGAGCAATTTCTGCGTGCTCCGACTGCTGCTGTCTGGCTGCTGCAAGCGGGATGGTCCACGGTTCGTCTATCGCTCCTCGTTGCCACTTTTGTGTCCCAGCCTCGTCGCCTCTTTTTGTGTCTCGTTTCCGTCGTAGGTGTCGGTGGCCGAGTGGAATGAGACCGACACAGAAATAAAGATAGCACGCTGGTGCAGGTACGGAGGGGAGCAGCCAGAAACTAGAAACACTAGAGTAAATTAGAACGAGATATATATTGAACAGAATTTATACAATACTTAACTTTTACAGAGATCAGTACTGCAGAATGCTGATACATAGTTGTTAGAGGCCTGCCTAGTGCCTGTACGATAGCAAAGTCTTCACTGGTGCCTATCAGATTCCGAAGGTCTTAACTGGTTGCTATCTCAGTCCCAAGTGAACGATGTCGTTCAGTGGTGGCCACGAGCGGAGTTGCAGCAGAGGGCGCTCGTGGCTATCGTCGTAAGAACGCCGCGCCGTGCGTGCATGACGGCGCGCGGCGAAAGTAGGTGGCGAGCACTTTGTACTTGTGCGACACCACATGCATAACCTTGTGAAATCTTACTGAAATATGGTATACAGTCCTCCAAACACAATTCAAACAGTAGTTTCCAAAATATATAAGATTTTTTGCAATATAGTTATCTTTTGTTGTAATGATGTGCAGTCATTTCGCTCTCTGAAACGAACCAACAGTTTAAGCCCTGAATAGTACCCCACACTTCAACAATTCAGCAGTACTACAATGCTGTAAATGTAGTGGCATATTTTTGCTGTACTGAGACAAGATCAGGAATATATATCTACGTTCCTTTTTTCCAAGTTGCAAAAGCCAGAGATTGTGCAACGTGGTGCATAAACGCTCCACCGAAAGTGTTAAACACCGAGCGAGGTGGTGCAGTGGTAACACACTGGACTCGTATGCGGAAAGATGGTGGTTCAAATCCACATCCGGCCATTCAGATTTAGGTTTTCTCTGATACCCCTAAATCGCTCCAGGCAAATGCTGGGATGGTTCCTTTCAAAGGGCACGGCCAATGTCCTTCCTTCATCCCCATCCAAAAGTCCGAGCGTTTCTCATGAGCACGCTGTCGACAAGTGCACTAGGTTGAGGGTATAAAGTCAGTGCATGCTACAAATGTCTTTGGTACTGAGAAGTCAGATATATCTACAGTATTAACAATCACTCTCTCACTATAGCAGGTCAGGTAAATAGAACCTTAGTTTCTATCGGTAATCATATAACATTGTTATAAAATAGCTTTCCCAGGCTGTTACCTGAAATAGTCCTACATGATACTTCCAAAGGAGAGATTAAGTCAATAATTAAATCACTAAAGTCTTGTTAATGTTAGAGACGAATCTCTATTAATAATCTACTCTTGTGAGTATGACGGGCTATCTAGTAGAATTCTTAAGTTCTGTTCTTCATAAGTTAACCCAGTACACAGCCATATTTCTAATGTTTTCTTTCAGAAAGATCAGTTTCCTGACAGATTAAAGTACTCAGTAATGAAACCACTTTACAAAAAAGGAGAATGGGATAATGGAGACAACTGTATAACTACATCTATGACGTCGGTTTCTTCTAAAGTTATTGAAAAGTTTGTGTATTCATGGATAATTGACCATTTCATTTCAAAGGTACAGTTTGATTTCAGAAGTGGTTTAACGATTGAAAATTATATATTTTCGTTTCTCTGTGAGGCATTTGATGTATTAAATAAAAGGCTAGAAACATTAGGTGTCTTCTTTGATGGAACAAAGGCGCTCTAATATATTGATCACGAAACATTGTTCCAGAAGTTATAAAATTATGGAATAAGAGGAATAGCTGACAACTGGTTCACCTCTATAATAACAATCAGCAGAAAATAATCCCTCACTATGGGGAACAGTTAAGTGTCGGATGCCCCAGGGGTCTGTCCTGGGACCGCTACTGTTTCTTATTTATATAATTGATATGCCTTCGAATATAACAGGCGATAGTAAAATATTTTAGTTTGCAGATGATACCAGCTTGGTAGCGAAGGATGCTATTCGTAATGTTGACACAGTTTCAGATAATACAGTTCAGGAGATAAGATCGTGGCTTGTAGAAAATAAAATGCTGATAAATTAAAGTAACATTTTAATTATTTTTTTTTTATTTTTTTTTATAATTTCTAACACATGATTTGACGAAAGCTGTCATTTTGATTACACATAATGGGAATATGATAAGTGAGACTGAATATTTCAAAATGCTAGATGTTCAGATGGAAAGTAAGCTGTCATGGGAAGCCCACGTTTAGGATCATGTTCAAAAATGTGTGCCAGTTTCCGTTTCTAATTTTTATTTCTTCTTCATTGTCTTTCTTGTCCTACGATCTATGCCATCCTTCCCAACAAGAACTCATTATTTTTCTAAATCCATTGGGAGCAAAACACACAAATCACAACACTATACTGCCGCTGTTCACTGTTAACAATAACGATTTGGCTCAAGTAGTGTCCAACAATGCCAGAAGGCGACAATGCCGTATAATGCATTGAAATATTGTAAACCTCGATACGTGTGAATCTCTACAGTATTGCCAAATTAGAGGAAAGGGAAGCAAAATGAAACGTAAATGGTGGACACTACACGTTCTGATTTATTCAGTGATGTGGACAATATACGATTGGTTTTAACCATTAATTTTCAACATACTAATTCAGTGTTAAAATATACAAATAGATTAATTCAGAGTGCAGGAGCGTGTAGAGCACATAAAATACCTTCAAAAACCACATAAAACTCAATTTTTTCCGGAAATGGACAATGTACGTTTTGATTAGTTCCTCCTCAATAGGAGGTAATGGGGCAAAGATGGTGCTTTATATACGAAAACTGTAATACAAAAGTACGTGTCTATAACAGGTCAAAGCTCTCAAATTAATAAGGAGTGTTCGTGTGTGTGTGTGTGTGTGTGTGTGTGTGTGTGTGTGTGTGAGTGAGTGAGTGTGTATGTGTGTGTGTGTGTGTGTGTGTGTGTGTGTGTGTGTGTGTGTGTGTTAGAGAGAGAGAGAGAGAGAGAGAGAGTCTGTGGTATTAATCTCAGTAGCCTACAGAGCAACATTAAAATCCCGTTACAAATTGCAATCAATGTACGCCAGTTAGCGATACTTCAGAGAATGGCAATTACAATCAGCTATGTCCCCTTAACAGAATTACCGATGTGATGCGATCAACTCAGCTCTCATACTTCTGGTCGCTCTTTGAGCGGCAACATTGAACCATTCACACAACAAGTACAGTAGTAGGCTCATGCGTCACGCCTCACGTCAAACCGCAGTTGGTTCAGCATTGTACATTGTTGTAATATTGGTTTCTTGATGGCAGTTCATTTAATTTTTAGACTGTGGTTCAATTACTATCTCTATTAAAAATACAGATATAGGTATTTGGAACTTATCTTTAGTCGCTTTTGTTCCTAAGTGCTTGGAAACTGTAGAATACGAACAGGACTCCAATAGTCGGTTCTCCAACTTGTGCGAATGTATGAGGAAACTTAAAACACTTTGTATACAACCATATATTACACATAACATGACTCACGAGCTTTTGGAATACTGCTTTGCTCATCGCTGGTAAGCCATATATGTTTAAATCGACCTAACGTTTGAAAGTTATATAAAACAATTCAGAACCCCCCCCCCCCCCCCAAGGTACTGTTGGGCGTTTTTCCTTATTATTCATTCTTGTTTCTCACATTTTTTATTTCATAAGTTTCCATTTCATTACTATGAATTACAAAACAAATAAAAAGCAATTCATTTTTATTTATTCATTCAGAAAGTAAAATATTTTTCATGACATCAGTTTAAATTTGTAAACGGGATTCTTCGTCTCCGTCCAGGGAAGCCACAGCAATGTCTGCGACCGGAAGCAACTACAGTATCAGTGCCTGTAAAGAAACAAAAAACATACTGAATCTTTGTATAGCAGTTTTGACGTTTATGTAAGCGTGGCAGTTAAAGTCTGCAACACATCTCAAACCAAGGAAAAAAAAAACATAAATATATAGAAACTGCTCAAAGGTTAGGATTAATATCCACATAGTCTTTCCGCATTTAATTCATTTCTCTGCAAGATATGACAGTGAGATTAGAGGTACCGAATGGATTAGTAACAAAAACACCTGTAGCCTTGATTTAAAGAGTCTACAGTTGCACTTCAAATATACCCCTTTGATTCTATGGTGATATACGCAGAAGGGACTACAGTTGAGTAATACTATCTGAATTGTTAAAAGTAATTTACGCAGCTGATACTGCCGGACATCTGTTTTTGCGCTGGTGTGGTCCAGTCAAACATGAAATACATTAAGAAGAAGAGTTGTATCCAATCAAATACAGAAAATAAACGTCACAATATTCGTTTGTCGTCAAACCACATGAAACTGCCTCTAAACATTGGATAGACAATAAAAATAATTACGAAATCAGTGGTTCAAATGTAATGTAATACGTTATGCATAGTAATGGATTGGCACAGTGATACCTTGACACAGTGATACTTTGTCAGAGGTGGAGAGGGTACATTTACTGCATGCAAATGAACTGTCAATGATTGCTGACTGAATAAACTGAAATAAACTCTGGAGAAGTTCAAACCACAACCAGATCTTCTCCCCAAACACATTATCAGCAAAGTTAGCTGATTACGCTAATGAATTTAGAAAATCAAAATTGTACCTCAAAACAAATGACTTCACGTCCGGTTCGTCTCATCATGCACAAACTACATATGTGACTACCATCATTCCAAGAACTGCAATGGCGGCCAAGTGTTACAGTCTCGGCCCTTGAGTGATTGTCTTTGAGAGGGAGTTTCAGAACGTCAACTAGCTGACACATTGTGGCTGGAAACATCAAGTAACAAACCGATATGTGTCCTCTCTCTCGAGTTGTGGGATAAAGTGTCTGTAAGCTCCGTTCTTAACCGTATCGGCTGTGCGGACTACCTACGTCTATTTTTTTTTATTTTTTTTCATTATCTCTGAGAAACTGTGCACAAAAGTCAGGTGTCAGACGCAAGTTATAACAATGCTTAAGTAATAGAAAGAAACCCATTCCTATAATTATATTCTATAATTTCAGCTATGCAATTAGTTTCAATCTTTTTTCTTTTCATTTCATTTTTTTTTTCATAGACTTGTCTGAGGATAATATTCTACGTGCCAAACTGCCACTTGCTTAGCTAGTGTTGCCTTCCTGTAAACCTCATATTTTAGCCGTTGGTACTCCCTTATGCCTGCTTCATTTGGTGTAATTATATCGGGGGTTCGAATCCTCCTCGGGCATGGATATTTGTGCCGTCCTAGTTAGTAAGTAGTTCATAAGTAGTTTGTAAGTTTAGGGACTGATGACCCCATAGTTAAGTCCCATAGACTATACAAACATTTGAGCATTTTTTGTATTTTTATATTTTCTCCTTTCGTGTATTAATATCAGTACCTCCGGTCTCATTCACGCATTTCTACTAGGTTTTGCCTATCTTTGGCCTTTACTACACTATCTGTCGAACCCAGTCAGTCTTCTTCTATTTCAATTTCAATCAACACCAAGTTCCTCCAACTTATCAAGGTTCCACCTCTTTACTTGTCTACCTTTTTGTAGAATCTCAGTTCATGGTTAGAGTACATAATCCCGTCAGTATATCTTAGGGTTTAAAACCTGGTTTAGATATCTATCTTACCATTATACACTGAACAGTCAGAGAAACTGGTAGTCCTTCCTAATAACTTATATGGTCCCAACGAGAACGCAGAAGTGGCGTAGCACGACATGGCATGGACTCGACTAACGTCTGAAGTAGTATGGGAGGAAAACTAACGCGTACATCCTGCAGGGATATCCATAGATCCGAAAGAGTAAGATGGGGAGGAGATCTCTTCTAAATAACTCGTTCCAAGGCATCCTAGATATGATGAATAATGTTATCTGGGGAGTTTGCTAAGCATCACTGGTCATCAAAATCCGAAGAGTGTTCCTAGAGTCACTTAGTAGCCATTATGGATATGTGAAGTGTCGCATTGATCTGTTGGAATTGCCTAAGTTTGTCGGAAAGTACAACGAACCTGAATGGATTCAGCTGATGAGCTGGAATGTGTGTGTACGATTCAACCAGCTGAGTATTATCTCGAAGTATCAGGGATCCATTTTCATTGCAGTTGCACATGCCTCACACCTTTCCAGAGCCTCCATCAAATTGTAGATTCACCTGCTGACATGCAGGCTCAATTGAAAGATGAAGCTGTCTCCATAACTGTACACGTCCATCCACTAGCTACAATTTGAAACGAGACTCGTCAGACCAGGCATTAGGTTTCCAGTTACCAACAGTCAAATATCGGTGTTGACTAGTTCAGACAAAGTGTAATTCTTTGTGACAACCAGTCAGCACGAGTGGGCCTTCGGTTCCGAAAGCCCTTACAGATGATATTTCGTTGTCTGATGCGCACAGTGAAACTTGCTGATGGTCTGGCATCGGAATCTGAAGAAATGTGAAGAAGGGTTGCACTTTTGCCACGTTCAACGACTACTTTCAGACGTCGTTGGGCCCATCAGCCATGACGGAGATTTGATCTTTCACCTGATTCCCGATATCCACAGTGCACTGGTGAAACGGTCATACGGAAAAATCCCCACCTTATCGCTATTTCGTAGCAGCTGTTTTTTATTTCTCGTGTGCGGTCTGAAATCGTGATAACCATCCACTGTAGTAGCAGAACCGATTTAAGGCCTGTGCAAGTTTCTTATACAGGGTGTCCCAGCTATCTTGTCCACCCAAAATATCTATGGAACAATAAAAGCTATTGGAAAACGAGTTTCACCGGTAGCAATGTACGGCTGGGTCCCATGAATGCACATATTTGGAAACATTCTAAAACGAAAGCAAATGTGTTTTTTAACACAAACTTATATTTTTTTTAAATGGACACCCTATACTTTTTCTTCAGCAATTAATAGCATGACAAATCACATAAACAATAGCGTTAATTGCATCGCAATATTCCAATTACATCCCGAGATATTGCGACGCGAAGTTGAAGCTTGAAATACGCAGAACACGCGGCTAGCGCACGTCCTGCGAGAACCCCATGCTGCTCCGGACGAGCGCTAGCCGCTCGTTTCGGGTATTTCAAGCGTCAACTACGCGTCGCAATATCTCGGGATGTAATTGGAATATTGCGATGCAATTAACGCCATTGTTTATGTGATTTCTCATGATATGGATTGCTGAAGAAAAAATATACGGTGTCCATTTAAAAAAAAAAAAAAAAAAAAAAAAAAAAACGTATGTTTGTGTTAAAAAACACTTTTGCTTTCGTTTTAGAATGTTTCCAAATATGTACATTCATGGGCCTCAGCCGTACATTGATACCGGTGAAAGTCGTTTTCCAATAGCTTTTATTGTTCCAGAGATATTTTGTGTTGACAAGATAGCTTGAACACCCCGTATATGTGTGTTGCTGTTCGCAGCACCGTTTTCTGAAAGTATACATCACTCTTTGCATAGGAAAGCCCATAACAGTTTGTTTGACTCTTCAGTGTACATTCAATATGGAATCTTTCGATATCTCCTCGTATCTTTCACGTATGCATCTTTCTTTTAAAATAGGGTACACGTGGAAAAATGATGCGAAATTCGTGATGAATGTTGTTGTTATGTTGTTAAGGTCTTCAGTACGGAGACTGGTCCATGCAAATCTCCACCCTACTCTATCCTCAGCAAGGCTTTACTTCTCCTCATAAGAACGGTAACACACATCCATCTGAATCTGTTTACTATATTCGTCTCTTGATCTCACTCTGTAATTTTCCTTCGCACACTTCTAGCCAATGCTAAATTTACGATGCCTTCAAATCTAAGAATATGTCCTACCAATCAATCCCTTCTTTTAGCCAAGGTGTGACAAAAATTCCTCTCCTTTCGAATTCTGTTCAGTATCTCTTTATTAGTTACGTGATCTACCCCCCTCCCACCTCCCACATCCTTGTGTAGCGCCACATTTCAAAATCTTCTGTCCTCTTCCAACTTTCACTCCCATGCAAGGCAACACACCACGCAAATGCCTTCAGAAAGAACTTCCTTTCATAAACGCTTTTCTTCCTATTCTGCATTTTATATCCTCTGTACTGCGACCATCATGTGTTACATTACAGCCAAATAACAAAACTCGTCTACCAACTTTCTTGTTTCGTTACCTAATCTAAATCCTTTAGCATCGCCTGGTCTTCTAAGACTGCATTTTATTACCTTTGTTTCGCTCTTGTTAATGTTCATCTTATATGGTCCTTTCAACACACTGTATATTCCGTTCAATTGCTCCTCCAGGTCCTTTGCTGTCTCTGACAGAATTACAATGTCATGAGCAACACGCAAGATCTTTATTTGTTCACCCTGAACTTCAATTCCTTATCCAAATTTCTCCTTGCTTTCCTTTATAGCTTGCAAATGTAAAAATTGAATAACGTTGGGGAAAGGCAACAACCTTTTCTTACACCCTTCCTAACGTCTGCAATCCTTTCATGTTCTTCAACACTGATAACAGCTGTCTGGTTTTAGTAAAAGTTGTAAATAACCCTCCGTTCCCTATAGTTTACCCCTGCTGATTTCAGTATTACAATCAACATTGTCAAAAGCCTTTTACAAATCTACAAAAACTAGAGATGTAGGTTTGCCTTTCGTTAAACTATCTTCTAAACTAATCCGTAAAGTGCGGATTGTCTCCAGTGTTCCTACATTTCTCCCGAACCCAAACAGTTCTTCCCCGAGGTCTGCTTCTACCAGCTTTTCGATTCTTCTGCAATTAATTCGTGTTAAAATTTTGCAGCCGGCCGCGGTGGCCGAGGGGACTGAGGCGCTTCAGTCACGGTCTGCACGGCCACTACGGTCGGGGATACGAATCCCCCCTCGGGCATGGATATTTGTACCGTCCTTAGTTGTAGGTAGTTCATAAGTATTTTGTAAGTTTAGGTCCCGTAGTTAAGTCCCTTAAGCTTAACAAACATTTGAACATTTTTGAAAATTTTGCAACCATGACTTATCAAACTGATGGTTCTGTAATTTTCACACCAGTGTGCTCCTGATTTCTTTGGAATGGGGTTTGTTACATTTTCCTTAACGCCTGAGGGTATTTGGCCTGACTCATACATGTTACACAGCAGGTGAAATATTTTTGTTATGGCTGGCTCTCCGAGAGACTTCAGTAGTTCTGAGGGAATGTCGTCCACTCCAGGGGCCTTGTTCCGACCTAGGTCCTTCGGGGCTCTGTCAAATTCATCTCTCAGTTAATTAATTTTGTAGTACCAACTGTTGTACTAAATAAACTGATCGTTCAATAACTACATCGGAAAATAACAACTTCTACTTTCAGTTATACAATGGAATACAAGTAACCCACAATTCCCATGTTCTTTGAAGTTCGTAAACTGCTGCGCTGTGCAACACCCGCTACTTAATATTTTTATAGTGATCTTCCGCAGGTGACAGTAATTGTGCATGATGAAATGATTGAACCTCAGGTGAGGTATACTTGTTATTTCCGTTGCGAAAAAGTGCTTCTGAACCATCTTAGACACCACAGACGTTATGTACACATTTGTAGCAGAGGGTCCGAAAGGGTTAACGTCCTTATCACATTCTTGTTAAATGAGATCGCTACAAGAGCGGCCTCTGTGGAGACGTCAGCGTGGGATCTGCGGAGTAGACGAGTGCAGAACTCACCACACCCAGCACCCTCAGCAGACAGCCGAGCAGCCCGGTCAGCAGCAGCCCGATGGTCTGCAGGAGTCCGCCCACTATCGGCAGCAGCCCCACCTGTGGAGGAGACAGAAAGCATCGCGTGGTAGCCTAGCGGACTGACTGCGCGGCGCCAAACACTGTGCGGGCGAGGAGCTAGCAGGCGCCACTTACCCGCTGCAGGATCAGGATCAGGCCGGACACTGCTATGGACACCTCGTTGGCGACCGTCACCTGTATCTGTAAACAGAGATACCACTTAGTGTTTTGAACAATCTGACAATGGAAATTACTTTTTGCTTCGTTTTGATATACGAGGCGCGCCCAGAAAGTAAGTTCAAATAAAAAAAATGTTCAAATGTTTGTAAATCTATCGGACCAAACTGCGTGGTCATCAGTCCGTACTTACAAACTACTTAAACCTAGGTAAATTAACCTAAGGACAACACACACACCCATGCCCCAGGGAGGACTCGAACCTCCACTGCGAGCAACCGCGCACTCCGCAGCGAGACGCTTTAGACCGCTCGGCTACTCCACCGCGGCTAGTAAGTTCCGTATGGTTATATAAAACGAACGGTTACAAATACAGAAAAAAATATTGGTTGTACAAAAATCTACAACTGTTAAACTACTTTTCTACATAGGTGCCGAAATTTTGTAGGCAATTGTCATAGCATGGCACAAGATTTTGTGTGCCTTTTTCATAGAATGTTGCCGCCTTTGTATTCAACCATGTGGTAACATGTTCTTCCAGCTCGTCATCATCGTTGAAGTGTTGTCCACCAAGGACAGATTTTAGGTGTAAGAAGAGGATTACTGTCAAAAGATTTTTTTTTCACGATAATGCCTGACTTCACACACCGAATGTGACCAAACAATTCTTACGGAAATTTCAATGGGACCTGTTTGATCATCCTCCATACAGCTCGGACATCTCTCCTAGCGACTTTCATCTCTTCTTACACCTAAAATATGTCCTTGTTGGCCAACACTTCAACGATGATAAAGAGCCGTTACCACATGGTTTAATACAAAGGCGGCAATCTTCTGTGAAGGATGCATGCAAAAACTTGTGGCACGCTATGACAAATGCCTAGAAAATTTCGGCAGTTATGTGGAAAAGTAGTTTAAGAGTTGTAGAATTTTGTGCAATAAAAATTTCTTCTGTATCTGTGTACAATTTCATTTTATTACCAAACGGAACTTACTTTCTGGACTCGCCTCGTAGTAAGAGGAGGACCGCTTGCTTTTTTTTTTTTTTTAGCGACGTCAAGACATCGCAGTGAGGACAAGTATTAACAAAAATACCGACACTAAATAATGTAGAACTATCTCAAAGTGTAGGTGATAGTATGGAGAATCTCTGAGTGGACACTCCATACAATCAACTTTCATTTCATGATAATTCTACATCCTGCTACTTGTTGCATGCGCTCTCCATGGTACAATACATTTGTAATGGGCTTGAAAGAAGTTACACGTATCGGATACATCCTTGCTGCCAGTAGAGTTTATTTTAAGGTACAATTGCTGGATCTTGGCTTAGTTATATACTTAAAAACGTTATATTTTTGTAAATAATTGCAAAGCTACAAAAATTGCATGTGTACGTTTCAATTACTATACAAGGTGTTACAAAAAGTTACGGCCAAACTTTCAGGAAACGTTCCTCATACACAAAGAAAGAAAAAATGTTATGGAGACATATGTCTGGAAACGTTTAATTTCCATGTTAGAGCTCATTTTAGTATTTCTCTTCAAATGTGAAATGAAATAATTCGTACAGACAATTGTCAAAATACCTAATTGTTTCGTTAGTATGTACTGTACTTCCTTGATTCACCGCCAGTTGGCCCAATTGAAGAAAGATAATGTTGACTTCAGTGCTTGTGTTCATGTTCTTCCACCTACGCTCACTGCAGCACGTTATCATGATTTCATACGGGATACTCTATCTGTGCTGCTAGAACATGTGCCTTTACAAGTACGACACAACCTGTGGTACATGCACGATGGAGGTCCTGCAAATTTCAATTGACGTGTTCGTACGCTTCTCAACCGATGGATTGGTAGAGGCGGACCAATTCCATGGCCTTCACGCTCTCCTGACCTCAACCCTCTTGTCTTTCATAGAGACTCTTCGTGCTCGTATAGTGGACGTCTGTGATACAATACGCCATTCTCCAGGGCTGCATCAGTGCATCAGGGATTCTATGCGACGGATGGTGGATGCATATATCCTCGCTAACGGAGGACACTTTGAACATTTCCTGTAACAAAGTGTTTGAAGTCACTCTGGTACGTTCTGTTGCTGTGTGTTTACATTCCATGATTAACGTGATTTGAAAAGAAGTAATAAATTGAGCTCTAACATGGAAATGAAGCGTCTCCGGACACATGTCCACATAACATATTTTCTTTCTTTGTGTGTGAGGAATATTTCCTAAAAGTTTGGCCGTACCTTTTTGTAACACCCTGTATATCGTACAATTGTAATTTATCTTAAATTCATTGGGGGGAACAGTATAAGCGGTTAAGTAAAGCCGGCGGCGGTGGCCGAGGAGACTGAGGCGCTCCAGTCACGGTCTGAACGGCCACTACGGTCGGGGGTTCGAATCCCCTCTCGGGCATGGATATTTGTGCCGTCTTTAGCAAAAGGTAGTTGATAAGTAGTTTGTAAGTTTAGGGACTGATGACCCCGTAGTTAAGTCCCATAAGCTTAACAAACATTTGAACATTTTTGGTTAAGTAAACTGTTGTGCATTGAAATTATAAATTAAAAAATATTTTAACGACTTTGCAAACAAGATTCTACGTCCGCAATGAGAAAGAGGTTGTATAGCGGAAAAGGAGGTTGTACAACGCTTGTTCGTGAAAGGCAAAGAAAGGTGTTGGATTCGCATCCCCGTTTCTGCACACATTTATCTCTCAGAAGTCCCAGTTCAGCTGCGATGTAAATATTAACCAATGCGTGGTTCAGTGATTAGGGTCGTAGATTTATGTGCTGGCGGTCCTCGGTTCAAATCCCACCATTGGGAGAAAAAATATATTTGTTTGTATTTACTATTTCTAGAATGTTCTACGTGGTTCTTATGTTTGACTTACCCGTAAGTTACACAGAATACTTTCGTCGTATAAATAGCGGAGTACTCTAATCAGGAGTCAATCTGAGCGTATGCTTGCGATAGCCTTAGAATTCAGTTTTGAACCTGGCAATATTGTCTGCCTATCTGATCATGCTATTTGGAAATTGTAGTCACAACGAGGCGCTATTACATGATATGCTATTCTCTCATAGAAGAATTGTGCAAATGAAGCTGTGTAAATTTAACATTCTTGTGCTTTTGCATTGGTATTGCTTTCTCAAATAAATCAGTAGAACGAGAAGTTTGATTTTTGTTAAGTAATGAATGATCACCACTCCAACTTCAACTTATTTCTGAGTTGCGGTCAGTTCAGTTAAACATATAAGAAATGCAATCCACTTATAAGAACTCCACTTTGCCCTTTTACAACTGGCTACATGTGGAAACTTGTGGTTGGTATTTACATCTACATCTACATAGATACTCTGCAAATCACCTTTAAGTGCCTGGTAGAGGGTTCATTAACCACTTTCATAACTTTTCTCTACCGTTCCATTCTGTAATAGCGCACGGGAAGAAAGAACTCCTAAATCGTTCCTTTTTTGATCTGATTTCTCTTATTTTATTGGGATGGTCATGTTTCCCTAAGTAGGTTAGGTGGGTGCTAGCAAAATATTTTCACATTCAGAAGGAAAAGTCGGTGATTGAAACTTTGCAAACAGATCACGCCGCAATGAATAACGTCTTTCTTTTAGTGATTTCCACTCCAATTCGTGAAACATTTCCGTGACGCTTTCCCCCCGGTAACGTAATAAAACCAAACGAGCTGCCCTTCTCTGAACCTTCTCAATATCTTCCGTCAGTCCCACCTGGTGAGGGTCCCACAGTGGGCAACAGTACTCCAAGAGAGGACGCACAAGTGTGATGTAGGCAGTCTCTTTGGTGGAGCTGGTGTATCTTCGAAGCGTTCTGCCGATGAAACGTAACCTTTGGTTCACCATCCCCACAATATTTTCTATGTGTTCTCTCAAGTCAAAGTTGTTCGTAATTGTAACTCCTAGGTCTAAAATTGTTGCAGAATGTCACAGGGTTCTGGTGGAGCTAGGGGAAAGCAATAGAGTAAACCTATTGCGGGTCCCTGGCTACTCGGGGATCAGTGGCAACGAACCTGCCGGGAGAGATGTTAGCATCATGGTTGGATTGCTGACAGGCCATGGGAATTTCCAAAAACACCTACATACAATGGGAAAAACAGAAGAGGACCCTAAATGTAGGATCTGTGATGACGGTGATGAAACTGCATCACATGTAATCTTCGAATGCATTGCATTGGAGAGTAAAAGGCACAGAACATTTGGGACAACTAGACCTGAAGAAATTGTGTCTAATAAAGAACTGGTAAAGGGACTCCTTGCACTGTTCAAGGGCATTGGTTGGCTTTACTAGATATACAAGGAGCGATACCGCACAATAAACTTAGTTTCGTTGCGGGCAGTGGCGGGTTGGACCAAGACTGTTTTGGCTTCCCTGAGAAAATCAAATAAAATCAAATCAACTCCTAGGTATTTGGCCTATTCGACTGAGAGACTTACTATGCAGAGCAGGATGTAGACGAGGTGCAGCGTGTAGCAGAGGGCGCTGTTGACGTTGCCGAGCAGCGCGAGCAGCAGGTTGTAGACGGCCCGCAGCAGCGCGGTGATGAGCGAGTTGAAGCGGCCGCAGGTGGAGCACGACAGGTAGGGCGTGGGGTCGATGGCCGCCGCCACCGGGGCGGTTATAGGCGCCGGTATGGGCGCGGTCAGCGGCAGCGCCGCGTCGTCCGCGGCGCCCGTCGACGCCACCGCCGCCAGCGCCGCCACCAGGCACACCCACCAGGTCGACATTCTGCAGGCTGCGGCAGCAAGTGGCGTGAGCCCCGAGCAGACACTGGCCGACATTCCAAAATACAACGCCAGCAGGGACCCAAATCAAAGGTCATCCCAAAAGCGATGCCTCCAAGTTTTGGTGGTGGCTTTGGATGTCCGCGTAAGACGATGCTCATGCAGCGCCAATGCTGAAAACATTCTTTTTCTGTTGTGGCTCGATGCGCAAGTCGCTTTGTGGTGTCAAAGACATCCAACAAGCAGCCCTCACACGACCACAGCTGAGAGTCTAACCAACAACACCTAGGCCTCACAACTGGCCGTGCCTACGTTACACGTAAAGGCCGCAGTCGCCAGCTCACTGTCTGGCCGCTGGGGCACGCCCACCGCCACGTAGTAGACGGCCAGTCGGCTAGCGCTCGCAGCCTTTAGCTGTGACGTAGGCACGGCCAGTTGCGCGGCCAACGGGAAATACTGGCCCCAGCGCAGACGTTATGCCACGTAAGCAAGGTAGTTCTGAGCCGGAGCGATCACTAGCTCTTAGTGGCTGCCCGCTATGAGGCAGTGAGGTGTGCCCCAGCGGCCGGCCAATCGGCTACCGATCGCGACGGCTTGGAACTACCTTGCTTTCGTGGCATGACGATTGCGATGGGCCCTGTCTTTCTCGCCGGCCACGGGGCAGTTGCGAGGCCTACGAGAAAGTAGTCACGTCACTGCGTCATAGCGGGCAGCCACTGAGCTAGCGATTGCGCCAGCTCGGATCTACTTTGCTTACGTGGCATGGTAGCATGGGGGCCTGTCTTTCTCGTAGGCCACAGGCCAGTTGTGAAGCCTCATCTCCTAGGTGCTGTTGGTCTAACAGCCAGAAATGCCACACGAAGTCATCCTCTGTTGTGGTACAAGAATTTTACAGTAAATAGTGAAGCAAAGCGTAAATAATTTGCCTTAAGGGGAGTACTTAAAGTGGTTTGGGTTAAAATATCGAATTTTTTAATGGATAATTATTGTTTGGAGTTTTCTGTATAATTTGATGTATGTTTGGTTAATTTTGGATGACAGTAAGTATTTTTAAATGATTTTTGAATCTGCACAAGTAATTTCTTTGGCTTCCAAGAGCACTTCCTCAGTTACGACAACATATATGGGGAACCAAGCCATTAGGAAGAACAGAAACAACCTGGAAGGAATGAGAAAAGCTGTATGGGCAACGTTTTTCCATAAGATGTCAAGTGATGAAAAGCCACTAGACAATTGTATTTATTGAAGCTGGTGGAACATTAATAACGCCAGTTTATAGAGATCTAGCACATCCAGATCTTCTGAAGAAATGTCTCACTGGTAAAACTCAAAATGTAAATGAGTCTTTCAACAATGCTCTATGGACCAGGATACCCAAGAACGTATTTGTGGGCTTGAAAACACTGGAAATTGGGGTCAATAATGCTGTGATAACCTTCAATGATGAAAATGCAGGCAGAATAAAGGTTCTGAAGCACCTTGGAGTTCGTAAAAAAAAATGTTCAAATATTTGTAAAGCTTATGGGACTTAACTACGGGGTCATCAGTCCCTAAACTTACAAACTACCTATGAACTAGCTACAACTAAGGACGGCACAAATATCCATGCCCAAGGGGGGATTCGAACCCCCGACCGTAGTGGCCGTGCAGACCTTGACTGAAGCGCCGCAGTCCCCTCGGCCACAGCGGCCGGCCTCAGAGTTCGTACAAGAGTCCTACAAGAACTGGACAGACAGTGAGTTTCCAAGGCAGAAATTATGGTCAAAAATACAACAGAAGCCGGAAGATCCTTCACAAGGAGAAAGAGATTGAAACTCAAGAAGATAAAGATTAAAAAAACTGGAGTTTTTTTGGTGACTTTTCCTTTACTTAAACTTTATGAAGAACTACTTTTTTTGGGCAATGTTTCCCATTGTCTCAGAAAGTACTTAAGCTAAAGTTCTGAAAATTTTACGTCTTATCGACAGTAGTGTTATGTTTATGTGCCTCTACAATGGTAGAGATAACCCTCTTAGTTGACGACAAAAATATTTCCTTTTAAAACTTCATAATTTTCATTAGACTTTCATTAAAAAATTTGCATCTTGACTCCTGACAAAATCAGATTCTTGATCGGAGATCAGTGAATGTATAAGATGTGACTCTGTAACCTGGCAAAGTTTTGTTTTGTTACCTTGGATAGCTCCTGAGAAAACGGGATCTAAATAGCTTTAATTTAACATTGTCAGTATAGGGCATTGATACACCCCTTAAAGGAATTTGGTATGTTTTTTTAACAATTTTGTATATCAGCCAACCGGTTGCGTAATTTTTAGGTTCATGACCAAGGTTTCGTTGCCTCTAAGGACAACTTCATCAGAGGAATAAAAATATTATGAGCAGGATTCCTAGTAATATATTTGACATCATATGTTTTATGTAACTATTTTTATTCTTCTGATAATGTTGTCCTTAATGACACGAAACCTAGGTCAAGAACCTAAAAATTATGCAACCGGTTGGCTGGTACACAAACTTTTTAAAAATTGAATTACGGTTGCTGTTAATCAACCATGTTCAAAATTGAACTCGTATGTAGCTGTTCCAATAACCTGCACAGTGCCACAATGGGATCAGCAGACAGAAGCCGATCACTCGCCTTGAAGTGGCCTGCATTAACAGAAGGTCCAGCCACATGACGGAACTATGCGCTGTCACCAACCCAGAAGGCATCGACCCGAGCCAGAAGGTTCTGAGACTCGACGTAGCAGCTTGCGGACATTTACCCTGGAGGCACTGACTCGATGTGGAAGGTTTCAGTCCCTAATCCAGCAAGAGAATGACATATTTAAAGAGAAGCCCCAACCAACTCGTCATTGGTCAGTCACAGCTGGGCGATGAGACGCCATCAGATCTGTTCCACTCGTCGCCGTCGTCATCTCTTGGAGTGCGGTGGCCAGCAGTAGCGAACACTATATTTACCGCTCAATGCGACGTCTCAACATCTCCAAGCCCTGGACTCTGACGTCATCGTGGTGTGGACAGTTGGCCCGTGATGACGTCAGAGGCCAAGGCTCAAAGTAACACCACCCAGAGACAAGGCCTTACAACAAAAAATGTTGATATGTTTGTATAGCTTATGGGACTTAACTACGGGGTCATCAGTCCCTAAACTTACAAACTACTTAAGAACTAGCTAACACTAAGGACGGCACAAATATTCATGCCCGAGGGGGGATTCGAACCCTCGACCGTAGTGGCCGTGCAGACCGTGACTGGAGTGCCTCAGTCCCCTCGGCCACCGCGGCCGGCGCCTTAGAATAGTCCGTGCTACGTCATACTGACCAGGCCGCGGCCGCCAACTGAATGACTGTCCGCTGAGACACGCCCTCTGCCTTGTAACGGCCATCCAGTAAGCTGGAGGCCGCGGCCTGGTCATTATGACGTAGCACGGGCTGTTTGTTGTAAGATCTTGTCTCTAGGTGGTGTTGCTGACTGTGCGCGCTTTCGCTAACCAGCACACTCCATGCAATGACGAGGCGACGTGTGGAACAGACCGAACGGCGTACTACCACTCAGCTGTGACCGACTGATCACGATGACGACATGCTTCCAAGTAGAGTTTCACATGATTACGGACATAAAACAGCGATGTGTTATTCAATTCCTCATTGTTAAAGAATTGCGCCTACCGTCGATGCTTCACAATGAGGAATGGAACCTGTACTATAGACGTGGGCAATGTCATCAAGATGATGAAAAGGGTGTTCATGGCAATTCATGGCCCGGTCGACAGCTGTCATCCGTCGCATCCCCACCAATCGACCAACAATGAGCAGGGAGTAGTGTGCCCAACTCAATCTCAGCTGTAATGAATTGGAAACAATGTGGGAGCATCTTGGTTATCGCAAGGACTGTGCTGCAATTGGGCCCGCAG
This sequence comes from Locusta migratoria, assembly GCA_026315105.1. NCBI lineage: Eukaryota > Metazoa > Arthropoda > Insecta > Orthoptera > Acrididae > Locusta > Locusta migratoria. The sequence continues at coordinate 27,706,978 of CM048750.1, read as the reverse complement.
ATGCTGACAGAAGAACCAACAAAACATCTGAAGATATTTGCCGGGACCTGGACCTGGACTGGACATCAGACATGATGTCACAATTTTCATTTGGATTCCACTTTTACAGGCGTGTTATGCAGGCAAATGTTCATAAGGAATGGTGGTGAATATGTTTAAAAATGTACCTTAAATTCACTGGTAAAAACAATAAGGGGATCAGTTGAGATATTTAGGTTCCGAAAATTGTCATCGGCAAAATGAACTACGATAGTTCGACGTCTTTGTATAAGTTCAGTGGAATAGAGACAACAACATTACTGCAACTGATACGCTGGTAATAGCAGAAAGTTCCTGCTGAGCACATTGGCGTTGAGTTGTGTTAACTTTACTGAACTCATTACATAAGAAGTCGGGTTCAGACTGTGTAGTGAGCAGCTAGACCGATGGAACAACAACGTGACTTAACCGAAGCTATGGCATCGAGGGCCATAGGAAGTTTGAAGAGGGACAAACAGTGAGGAAGGTCCGTGGTGTAATTTTCAGGAGTGTCCATAGTATAATTTCCAGAAGTATCCATAGTGTAATTTCCAAGACCTGGACGCTATTTCACGCAACAGGAACAGTTAAAAGAAGGCAAAGCCAAAGTTTTCCATGGGTAACATCAGCAAGAGATGTTCGTTATCTCCAGTTAACAGCCTGTCGATACAGGACGCTGAATGAACCTCAGCTGCAATACATCCTCCAGGCAAGGACAGAAGGGTGCAATATCAACACAAATAGCCCGAAATCGCATCTGAGAATGTGGCTTTTACGCACGGAGACTTATGGTTTGTGTTCCAATAGTTCGTTGAAACTAGGTACAGGAACATCAGGACTGGAGTCGTAACAAATGGCACCGAGTTTTGTTTAAAGATGAGTCAGGGTTTTGTGTTCAGCCGGACAATCGTCGTCCCCTCATCTGGAGAGTACGTGGAATTCGTAACAATCCTGGTTATGACCAAATATTATGATAGTGGACGATTAGTGTGGGTAGAAGTCAGTATTGGCGGACGTGCAGACTTCCAAGTGGTTTAGAATGGCGATTTGAGTACTCATAGATGTAGAGAAGAGATCTTTGGACCTTTTGTTGAGCTCTATGACGGTTCCATAGCAGGTGGTTTTCTTCTGGTGGGCAATGACGCTCATCCCCACAGAGCTGCATTGGTGGACAACAGGCTTGAAACTGAGGGATTTGAACAAGTGAAGTGGCCAGCGTGTTTCCGAGATTTAAATCCGATTGATCATGTCTTGGAACCACTTGGCAGATGCATTTCAGCCATACCAGCACCTCCCACAACAGGTGCAGAGCTGGATATTGGAAAGGCCAAATATCCCTCAAGAGCTGGTTGACAAGCTCTCATTGTCCATGCCAAACAAGTGTGCAACTGTACTGGCAGTCCGACGTGACCACTTACCATCTTGTAGGGCAACGAAAATGACATTTTCACTATTATTGAAGCCCCCATCTTGGCTTGCTCTAAGTAAACGCCATGTAAACCTAGAGTTGAGAGTGCAAAATATCGTAAGTAAAATACATAAATTAGAGTTGTAACAAATATCTCAATAAAATACATTACCATATGTATTTTGTTTATTGTTTTTAGTGGTGAATTTAAATATTTATCTGTGCAATTGTAATATTGTGTATCTTTCGTAGCTTCAGTGAATAAGAATAGGAAGCATTGCTTTTACAACTACCCTCATACACTCCCGAAACAATAAATTAGTACACCGTCTGAGGGTATTCCAGTTCACAGTGCACATGGATACACGAAAGGATTACATTTAAAGATCGATAGCACAATCTCTACTGAGATATCACGTGTCCATTCATGAAATGATATTCCATCGTATGCGACTTAAAAAGTAATATAAGGAATACATCTCCACAGATGTGGCTTTGGGTTGGGAATTACCTCCCACCCCTTGCCACAGTAAGATATCGTCGGGAACTGCCCAAAAGTAGAGGTGATCAGTTCGCGTGAAAAAATTACAGAGCGATATGTTCTTAAAGAGATGGCGAATGTGGCTGTGTTTAGTAAGCTCATAAACCATTCTTTCCATATTTAGAAAGGGAAAATACTTGGTACAAAAAGTGAAACAAAAAAACACCTTTTGGCATTTCAGTTCAACGAAGAGAGTGTTGGAGTTTTGTTCGTAGTGCCCTAAACCTTACTATTTGGCATTTAAGAACCACCGAAGGAATTTATCATTTTTCCAGAATTGTGTCATGAATGGCGTCAACCTGTAGGGATGCACTCTAGAAATCTGCTGTTGAAATTCTTCAATTATCACTACAACTTGTAAGCTGGGATACCGCGAATTTCTAGCTGAGATACCTTTTCTAACTTGTTCAGGCGAGTCGGGTATAATCATGAGAAAGCCCCACAGAAAAGAGACGGACAAACTGCAAATGTAGGGTGCTAGGGAACGTTAAGGAGTCTTGTGAACACTTGATTACCGAACAAATGTGTGATGCTGCTCCATCCTACTGAAACGACGTTTTTTGAACTTGTGGAAAATTGTTCAATTCGGGTGTGGGAAAAGATTATAGAATCTCCTTGTAACGTTTCGCAGTGGCAGTTACTGTACGCCCCTTTCTATTAAAAAAAAATACCCAATGATACAATGCCATGAAACTGTGCTCATCAACTTCGTCAGGAATGTCATCTCCCCCCAAGTTATGCTTATTTACGTAATGTGTGTGACCTACCTGAAATTCGCAATTCGCATAGAAATTCATGGTCATTGTTGGTATTTGTTATTATTTGCTAATAGAATTCTAATCGTACCTGGTAATTGTATTCCTTCAGCTTGTTATTATGTGCAGATTTTATGGCTCAAATTTCTAATCTAAAAGAAAAATTTCTCCCATCTCTCTCTCGAGATATTTCAACCACCACCTCAAAATTTCCCGTTATTATCTCCCTGATGTACTAGTGACGTACAGATACTAATGGCAGCTATGGGCTCTGATTAGTAGAGGTTTTTTATCGATTAATCCAAGGAAGTGAGACCTTGGATTCCGATTGGATGTGTACCTTGCATGAAAATGGCATAGGACAATTGTTATTAGATTCAATTTTGGCAAGTTTAGAGAATAGATTTCTGGGGATGCGAAAGATATAGGTATATTACTTTGGCAAGCAACGTGTCAAGAACCAATGATATTGCTTTATATTCCTCTGGAAGACTTGCGCAAAATCATTTTGTCATAGAAGGAACGATTTATCTAAGAATCAATCATTTGAAGCGGGATGTTGTTATGTACGAAACACTTGCGAATCCAAGAAAATATATCTCTCCGACTATTGAAATAAATTATGATCCTGGAGAAAACATTCCTTAATAGCGCGATAAATTCCTGCTAAAGTTGTTTCCAAGTGACGATGTCCAGCCGCAATGTATTAGCAAAAAATCATTCTCGCGCCAACTGCTGTACAATATTTTTATTTAATGCATTCAACCAGTTTTGGCACTGACTGCCATCGACAGGAGAATCAAAAGTTATTGCACATCGATTACTATAAGTCATCATTTTTGTCAATTAACAGATTACGATAAAATTTAACATATAGGCCTACCAAAGGGTCTAACTTTACATGGATTTCGTATTATGAATAACAGCGTCATTACCACTACTTTTAAAAATAAGTATAATGAAAGACAGTTTTCAGTGAACAGTCGCAATTTTTATTTTTATTTTGATGTTGCCATATTTGGATACAAAATATTACGTAGACGAGGATTTCAACACCATCCTGCGAACTGATGGAAAGTTAACTTCTGGTTCCTTTTGTTCAAAAGTCAACAAATTTTCCAGTAAATAGTGGACTTTAGACTACAAGGTTCTTGAGGCAAATCATCTGCACTGCTATAGAAATGCAACATATTATTAATTTACAGTTCCTAGATTTCCCACTTGGAATTCTTTCCTGTACCATTGTGGTGTCGTAATCGACGAATTCTGGCTACGCTTTCGCTAGTTAATTTCAGCCAAGGTAGTGTGATCCAAGGAAAAAGTAGAGTGAACAAGGCTAGGGGATTATCGGGAAATCACCAGCAGTATATGATAAACACCAGGCAAAGCGTTTTGGCCTTCAATGACTGTTCTCCGGAGGGTAATGCAAAAGTAAATGCATGCATCAACTTATATAGGCAATAACGAAAAGATAACATCGAACTGAGAGTACATCTTGCAACAGTTATCGGCACACCCGACACATAGAGTGTTTTCATGCCAGACATAGAAAAAAAGGTGATAATGTTTTAGACGGTGTATGATTGAATTACATCCTACTGTTACTCACCGAGTAAAGTCTAGGCCAGAACTAGGAGAGCACAGGTCTCTCGTGGCAGTTATAAGCGCCCCCAAGTAATTAGCTTGTCTGCGAACGTGAGTGTGGACGTAGCCATTAAACACGCCTCAGCGGGTCTCTTCATTAGCCATCGTAGGAACGTGCCTTCTTCTCTAAAGAAGTCGTGCAAGACATAAACATTTTTGCCATTTCCCAAACTTCGTGCGGTCAGCGATGCAGCTGTTGAAGACGATATGGAGTAGCAATAAAGGTAACTTACAATGCATTCTGCCGTAGACACATCTAAATCACATTTAAGTGCCTGGAAGAGTTCATCGAACCACCATTATACTATTTATCTCCCATTCCATTCTCGAATATCGCGCTGGAAGAAAGAACACGTGATCCTTTCCGTTCGAGCTCTGATTTCTCGTATTTTATTCTGATGGTCATTTCTACCTATATAAGTGGGAGTCAACAATATATTTGCGCATTCGGAGGAGAATGTTGGCCATTGGAGTTTCGTAAGTAGCCCACGCCGCAGCGATAAACGCCGTTGTTGTAATGAATCCCATCCCAGATCCTGTATCACTTCCGTAACGCTGTCTCCCTTGTATCATGACAATACGAAACGAGCTGCCCTTCTTCGGACTCTTTCGTTGTCCTCCGTCAAACCCACCTGATAACGATCCCACACTGGGCAACAATACCCCAATAATGGACGGACAAGCGTAGTGTATGCAATTTCTTTTGTTATTTTGTTGCATCTTTTTAGGGTTCTGCCAATAAAACGCAGTCTCTGGTTCGCCTTTCCCACGACATTATCTACGTGTTCTTTCCAGTTTAAGTCTGAAGTAATAGTAATTACCAGGTATTTTGCGGAGTTTACGGCCTGCACTTTTGATTGATTTATCTTGTAAACAAAGTTTAACGAATTTCTTTTCGTACTCATGTGGACGACTTCACACTACTCATTACATCAATTGCCAATTTCAACACCATAGTGATGTCTTATTCAGATCGTTCTGCAGTTGGTATTGATCTTCAGATGATTTCACTAGACGGTAAATGACGGCGTCATCTGCAAACAACCTAAGAGAGCTACTTAGATTTTCCCCTAAATCGTTTATATGAATAAGGAACAGCAGAGGACCAAGAACACTACCCTGTTGAACGCCCAATATCACTTCTGTTTTAGTCGATGCCTTACCATCGATTACTACGAACTGTGTCCTCTCTGACAGGAAATCCCCTATCCAATCGCCAATTTGTGGCGATATACCATAACCTCGCAATTTTATTAAAAGCCGTTTGTGAAGTACGGTGTCAAAAGCCTTCTGGAAATCAGAATCGATTTGTGAACCCTTGTCGATAGCACCCATCACTTCGTGTGAATAAAGAGCTAGTAGTGTTTCACATGAACGATATTTTCTAAATCCTTGTCGACCTTGGGTCAATAGGTCATTCTGTTCGAGATAATTCATAATATTTCAATACAGGATATGTTCCAAAACCCTGCTGCAAATTGACGCCAATAAAATAGGCCTGTAGGCATTCACCGTTTCTTTGGCTGTCTTTGCTGGATTCGCCTTTCCTCTTACAGGTGCCAGTGCTCGGCATTCAGCGTGCCGTTACCTTAGGACCCTCTCAGTAGATTTTCTCTATTGGGACTCTAGTGGAAGTTCAATCTCTTCAGTCCTTCTCCGTTGATTTGTTCTAATTCATCGTGAACTTTACTAATCTTAGGGAGCGTTCTTATTGTGTTAATGGAAGGATAGATACCAAGATTGTAATTTTTATTTTATTTATTCAAGACGAGCGGTTTCGATACACTATAATGTCATCATCTGGTCTCATTGACATTAAACTGCTTATGCAGGAACTCACCAGGCATGTGCACTTTGGTGGTTATTATTTTATGTATATTTTACTGTTTTAATTTGACCAGCCATCCATTTTATTTCTGACTATCCACCAGCACAAAATTTTATATATAAATATCAGCCAGTACACCTACCACATTTTACGTGGAGCACTATTATAAGCACCCGAATGTCAATGAGACCAAGTGATGACCCATAGAAATGTTCAAACGTTTGTAAATCCATCTGACTGAAATCTTGGGTTATGAGTCCGTAGCTTACAAACTACTGAAACTAAGGTAAACTAACCCAAGGACAGCAGAAACACCCATTCCCGCGGAAGGGGGGGGGGAGGGGACTCGAACCCCCGACGGCGAACGGTCGCGTGTACCGCAGCTCGGCACCCCAATGCGCCCGGGTATTCCATCGCGGCGACACCGTAGTGTCGAAACCGTTCGTCCTGAATAAATAAAACAAAAATTGCGACCTTGGAAATTATCCGTCCATTAACGTGTTCAACGTTGAAGATACTTCAGCATATATTTCTTCGGGGATTGTCTACATGTAAATCCTGAGTAAAATCTACAAGTAACTCTGTTCTCTTGTTCGTAAAGACCACATGCTGTTTCATGAGCTATTAAATGATAAGCACAGGGGACGAAATAAATCTTGCTTTGGTCCCTCTTGAAGTTATTCAAATGGCCGTTGCGCTTTGCAGCATTACGCCAAAGTCAGAAATATTGAGGGATAGCGATACGCAAGGATAAATATAGTGGTAGGAACTCTTACACAGAGCGTATCAAAATGAATATCGTGGTTTTTAATCTTTATAGGGCAACAAAGTGGAATCGCATTCGGGAGGACGGTGGTTACGGTGGATCAAATCCATCTCCGGGCATCCAGATATCCCAAAATTAATCCAAGAAAATGCTGGGACGGTTTCTTTTAAAAGGCACCGCAGATTTCCATCCCGATCCAAATCCGAAAAAAATTTGCGTGAACGCCACCTGTGATAACTACGCTGTCGACGGGACGTTAAATCCAATCATTCTTGCTACTTTCATATCTGTAACCTCTATCTTATGAATAAGGTAACCTGTATCCACCCAACTTTCACTCCCATACAACAAAGTTGGTCGAAAGATAGAGCGGTGCACTGCTAACTTAGTCTTGGTACTTACTTCCTTCTTGCAGAAGAGAGTAGATCTTAGCTGAGCACTTACTGCATTAGCTTTGCTGCACCTCGATTCCAGTTCTTTCGCTATGTTGCCATCCTGTGAGAAAATACATCCCAGGTACTTGAAACTGTCTACCTGTACTAACTTTGTTCCTCCTATTTGGCATCAATCTGTTTGAATCTCTTTCCCACAGACATTACTTTCGTTTTGGAGATGCTGATCTTCATATCATAATCCTTGCACCTCTGATCGAGCTCTGAAATATTAGTTTGCAACCTTTCAATCGAATCGGGCATTACAACTAAGTCATCCGCATATGCGAGACTGCTTATTTTGTTGTCACCTAATTTAATCCCGCCCTGCCAGTCTACTGTTTTCAACATATGATCCATGAATAGTATGAACAACAGTGGTGACAGGTTACAGCCTTGTCTTACCCCTGGAACTACCCTTAACCATGAGATTAATTTGCCATCTACTCTAACTGTTGCCTTACAGTCTACGTAAAGCCCTTTAATTGCCTGCAGAAGTTTGCCTCCTATAACATAATCTTGAAGAACTGACAGTAGCTTCCTCCTAGGAACACGGTCATAAGTCTTTTCCAGATCTATGAAACATAGATACAATTCCGTGTTCCACTCATAGCACTTTTCCATTACCTGCCGTAAGCTAAAGATCTGACAACCTCTAAGAGGCCTAAACCCACACTGATTTTCATCTAACTTGTCCTCAATTAATACTCGCACTCTCCTTTCAACAAAACCTGAAACAATTTGGCCTACAACGCCAATTAAAGAGATACCTCGATAGTTGTTGCAATCTTTTCTGTTTCCATGTTTGAAAATTGGCGTGATTACCGCTTTCGTCCAGTCTGACGGAACCTGTCCCGATTCCCACGTCTTTTCAATTATCCTGTGTAACCATTTGAGAACTGATATTCCACTGTATTTGACGAGTTCCGGCTTAATTTCATCCACCCCATCCGCTTTGCTGCACTGTAATCTGCTGACCATTTTCTCCACTTCCTCAAATGAGATCCTGTTTCCATCGTCGTTCCTATCCCATTCTACCTGAAAATCTGACACATCATTGAACGTTCCACCTACATTGAGCAATTCGTCAAAATATTCCCTCCATCTGCTCAAGGCATCCACAGGATTGACTAGCAGCTTTCCTGACCTGTCCAAAACACTTGTTAATTCCTTCTACTCTCCCTTTCGAAGATTGCTAATTATGCTCCAAAGTGGTTTTCCCGCGGCTTGGCCCAGAGATTCTAGCTTGTTTCCAAAGTCTTCCCATGGTTTCTGCTTGGATACTGCAATTATCCGTTTGTCTCTGTTTCTTTCTTCAACATAAATTTCTCTGTCTGCCTGATTTCTAGTATGGAACCATTTTTTATATGCCTTCTTTTTCTTTTTACAGGCTGCCATGACTGTGTCATTCCACCAGGCTGTCTGCTTCTTCCTACCTTTACACACTACTGTTCGAAGACATTCTCTAGCTGCTTCCAGTAGTGTGTCCCTGTACCTTGACCATTCCTCTTCCAGTGACTGTAAATCATTACATTCCGAGATCATTGTTATGTATTTGTGCCTAATTTCCCTATCTTGAAGCTTCTCCACTCTTATCCTTCTACACATGGACCTGACTTTCTGCTCTTTTGTCCTCAGAAAACCAATTTCACTGCAGATTAAATAATGATCAGTATCATCAAAGAACCCCCTGAAAACACGCGTAACCTCCTGAATTCCTGGTCTGTTATTATATAGTCAATGATAGATCTGGTTCCCCTTCCTTCCCACGTATACCGGTGGATGTCCTTATGCTTAAAGAAGGAGTTTGTGATAACTAAGCCCATACTGGGACAGAAATCCAAGAGCTGTTTTACCGTTCCTGTTGGCCTTCATATCCTCTCCAAACTTTCCCATAACCTTTTCATAACCTTCTGTTCGATTTCCTATCCTGGCGTTTAAATCACCCATGAGTAAAGCACTATCCTTATCCTTCACTCTAACAACTACATCACTAAGTGCATTGTAAAATCTGTCCATCTCATCTTGATCTGTCCCTTCACAGGGTGAATACACTGCCACAATCCTAATTTTCTTACTGTAGATGGCCAAATCTATCCACATCAGTCGTTCATTTATATACCTTATTGCAATTATGCTGGGTTCGATTGCTTTCCTGATGTAAAATCCTACACCCCTCTGTGCTCTTCCTACTTGACTCCTGACAGGTAGACTTTGTATTCTCCGCCTTCGTCCTCTTTCTCTCCCCTTACTCTAACATCACTAACAGCTAAAACATCTAACCCTATCTTACTTGAAGCGTCAGCCAGCTCTGCCTTCTTCCCATTGTAATCCCCATTGATATTAATAGCTCCCAATCTCATTCCAGATCGTTTGCCAAGTCGTATCTGAGGACTAAGCAGTTTGTCATAGAAATGTTTTTGGTACGAGACACTCCTAAATTAAATTACGTGATCGCGGAAGAGGCAAATATCGTGAAATGCAGTGTGCTTTTCAGACCATCAGGATGCATAACACAATGTCGGCCGATGATGTGGTGGTGATCCCGGAGTCTAGCCGAACAGACACGACATCATGGTTTTGTTCATCCCATTTATTCGTGGACCAAAATGGAAGTACCAAGGTCCAACGCTTAAACCGAAAGGTGGAAACTTCGCGGAACGACTGGGACAATTGAGATACAGGTGAAAATCTATTACCTATTCACTGTCATCCGAGAACGACTAGCTCTTAAAAGCATAAACCCTAGTCACGGAATGATAAATTACACGCACATAGACCTTACGCAGTTTACCTCTACAGGTAGCAGAAAAGAATGACACATGTCAGTGTGACATTTCGTTAGAGCATTAATATGCATCAATAATATAAATAATATAATCTTGGCTGTGAGACTCTTTAGTAATTGTACAATCTTCGACCTAAACACAACTAGTTCGAACACCATAGAAAGTTTCAAGAATAGATCTGTCAGAAATGTGAGAAGCGATTTCTTTTAAAATTTGGACACTTTCTGTCATATAGACAATTTCACTACTCACTGGAAATCTTATCAACACACCAATACTTACGAAACTGATCAATGCAGTAATAATTTGAAATTGCTATAGAAACTAATTTTCATACCAGTTTTGGTTTCTCATTTCTCCTCTTTAGTGTAATTATAGTCAGAACAATTTAGATTTGTCCGCCTCTGGTTCGAATAATAATTACGGCAGCCTCCCGCCAACAATGGATTTTAAACAGAGGCACCAAATATACAGAAAAAGCTCATAATCTGGGATTAATTCTAAATACTTGAATGCATAATATTTTTATGTCACTGTATTTTCAAATAATAAAACAAAATCAATCTTCGTTACAGAACTGAATTTAATGGCTACTGAATAACAAACTTATTTATCTGTTCCACATATATTACGTGTTAACAGTTCAGTGACTTATAACAAAGAGACCAAATCAAAAGTTACGTACGGATTACACTCTATACTGCTGTATGTCCATTAGGCACATCTAATATCCACTATGGTAAAAGAATAATTATGTGATTTGACATTCCGTGAAACAGCTTAGTGGAAACGAGTAAACCTCCGTTTACACAAAGTGTAGTGGCGTCAGTAGTAGACGTTACTTTAACTTTTCAGGCGGAACTTTACAGACCCAACTTCGGAACTGACTTTCCAGGTTTGGCATAACTACAGTTAGCCGTCATGTATTTCCTTCCTGGTGTTTTGGCTATAACTGATCAGCCGTTGTATCAACTCTGACACATTGGTGCAGGTCATGTTCGGTTTTATACACCTTTATGTATGTTGAGTGACATCTGTACACTATATAAGGAACTACGTCCTTGACGCAATATACACAACGTCAGCGTTCAGGAGACCTTCAATAAGTTGATGGTGTACTTTTTTTATGTATGTGTAATTGAAATATGCGGTCAGCTATCAGTCCGAAGATTACTGGTGAACATTCGCTAAACACTATCACCGTTGTTTTCAGTTTTGTCGCCGTTCACATTTCTTTTCGTGATAACACCTAGCCACTTTAGTCTCCTCAGCTGTTATTATCTTTCTTATTGTTTTGGGATTATTCAGCGTCAATCAACAGCGACGATAAGTGATGGGTCTTCAAAATTTCAATAGTTTCCAGTTCCCTAAAGATTTAACTTATTATTCAAAAGGAGGCATCAATGTTAGCACTGAATATGGGATCACGGAAGAAATTTACAAGGGTTACAACGTTCCAAACTAAAACCTGAAAGACATTATCAGTCTTAAATAATGATGATAAATTAAGTTTCCATCCAACTGGATATCATCGTATATTATTATAATGAATTAATGAAGTAACCAAAGGCGCTGATCTCACGAGCAGACATTTCCAATCAAACTAATGTTCCATAAAGGGTACTCTTTTACATTAATTGAAACATTTATGTTATCTTACACAGTCTGTGCGAGTGACCCGCTATGTTGATAACCAAGACCGTTTACATTGACAGAGTTTGTTTCATAAACAGATTCAGTAGAACTGGCGAACAATCAAATGTTCAAATGTTTGTAATTCAATCGGACCAAACTGCGTGGTCATGTCCGTAGCTTACAAACTACTTAAACCTAGGTAAACTAATCTAAGGACAACACACACACCCATGCCCCAGGGAGGACTCGAACCTCCACGGCGAGCAACCGCGCGCTCCGCAGCGAGGTGCTTTAGACCGCTCGGCTACTCCACCGCGGCGGCGACCAATCAAGACGATCTCACTTCATAAAATAGGTGTCGTTGTGATCGAAATGGGAATATGCCAAAGTTATAAAATATGTCACCATACTGGGTCGTCACAATCTGGTGACGTATATTGTAACTTGAGCAAACTTTCATTTCAAGTGAGATCATCTGAGTGGATGGACTTATTTGAACCATTGTCCTCCCGAAAAAGAAAAAAAGTGTGCAAAACACTACACTAATTTAGTCCATCCATAAGTGAGTTTTTGTAAAATGTTAATACTACATAACTGCAGTAAATATTTCTTTCTCAATGCTTACCTTTATCCAAAGTGTAACGTGTTAATTTATGACTTATAACAACACATAGAGACTCATTCACGCCTTTTTCAGCCCCCCTCTGATCAGGGATGTTAATCTCACCACCTCTCTATTAATCTCTGATCAGATCCATGTAGTATAAATACCTTTGGATTGAGTACAGCCTGCTGTGCATGATCTCAACATCTGGCCGGGCTACTCATATAGTATTGGGACGACGCTGTTGGGTTACGTATTGTGAGAGCAGCGTAACTTTCATATTACACATATTTTACTTATTTCAAATGTTCAAATGTCTGTATAGTCTATGGGACTTAACTACGGGGTCATCAGTCCCTAAACTTACAAACTACTTATGAACTACTTACGAACTAGGACGGCACAAATATCCATGCCCGAGGGGGGATTCGAACCCCCGACCGTAGTGGCCGTGGAGACCGTGACTGGAGCGCCTTAGTCCCCTCTGCCACCGTGGCCGGCTTTACTTATTTCACACACAGTTCTAGATCTTGGAAAGTGATTGGTTTGAACACAAGGTGTGGATCTGTTTGGATATGGCGTTTCGTTCTTTGAAATGACGTGTACAATTTTACGTAACTTTCGCACAACAGTGTAGAAAGGCATTTTTCGCATAATCTATAATGTTTACAGACTGGTAATAAGTGATGTGTAACTGTTAAAAATTCTGAGTTTGTCGGAGGACCGAACCCAAGGCATTCGAACTCAAACAATTTCCCACATAGTCACAGAGCTATCCTTCAGGAGGCTATTGTTCTGGTGCATGTACGAGGTAGTTCTTCTTGTAAAAGTACTATAGATAGGAGGTATTACATAAGTTAAAGAATTTCGACACACAGTATTATAAGGTGTTACGCTGTGGAGCTAGTTTCTGCATATTTTTGGACACTTTTTTTACGAGAAAATGTTGTATAACTCTAAAACATATCTTAGTAAATTGCTATACTGCGTATACACATTAGTCCCATATTCAACGGAAGATAAAATTATTAGATGACAGATTAATTTCCACAATTTCATGCAGGTTCTCAGATCCTTGCCTGGTTTTAAGTATTTATGAACGAGTCAGTTTTCTTCATGATTTTTTTTTTTTTTTTTTTTTTTTTTTTTTTTTTTTTTGTATTTTAGTTTCCCCAAAGGTGAAGAGGCTAAATATTTTTCCAAAATCTAAAACGAAGGACTTTCCTCTGTAAGAAGTATTCAAAAGGGCACTCTAAATATTTTTCTGGAGATTGTTTTTATAGGAAAGGATTCGGAAATACGTGGTTGAAATGTGATTGTGTGGCAACATTTTTTTCACACTATTTGTTGCCCATAGTGGCATAAACAAAATCGGCGACAAAAAGAAACTATCAAGTGCCAGTATGTGTTGATATTATCATATTTGTGATTTTCAATTTTTTCAAAGAAAACCGTAGAATAGCTGGATCTCAGTTACGCCATTAAAAACAATAATACTCTCGACCTTTTAACGTTTAAATTAACTTCGACCCACGTATCACATTTTAAGACATCTACAAATATATAGAACAAGTTTCACGATACATTAAAAGGTGTTTCGTGCGTAGCTAGCAAAATAATAACACTCCAAAACTCAACAGATATCTAGAGCCTATGATCAGAGCGGAAGCGAACAATGGAATATATTATCTTTGGTCACTTCTTCTTAGTCAATCAACATTGGAATCGGTCATATTGATGCCGTTCTTCTTTTTTTGCTGCAGAAAATGATGTGAGTTGGGCTTGGTTCACTTAAAGAAATTGTTTAAATATTATTTTCTTGATTCATCATTAAATAGAATTTTTCATCGCCGTTTTTTTTTTTTTTTTTTTCACACCATGGACCTTATGCTGCCTTTATTACCGCAATACGTAATCATTTATAAATTTGGGGTGATAGTTAGAACATGCAATTTTCTTTTATCTACTGTGTCGGATTATTATTGCTATTATTATGCAAATTCCACGTCCCGCGGATGTATTTTGTTACCAATGTAATGCACGGTCATAGTTAGAAACCAGCTATTGTTGAGACTGGCGTCCACATTATTAATTACGACAGGATTGACTTCTATTTCAACCTTTCTCCACAACATAGTTACATAATAAAATCAGCATTTAAATGAACAAAGTGTGTCGTATTTTTATATGTCGTTCCTACAAAACCCCTTTATCAAATATTTGCCGATTAATACTATTTAAAATATATTTATTCCACCCCTTTCAGCGATTCTTATCAGTATTTGGTATTGTATTGATATGATATCAGTCATTTGAAAAATTAGATTATGTGGGAATTTTTGATGATTTATTTCCATTCAGTTTAGCTCACGTAATGAGGTAACGACATACAAAAATTGACGATCGTATATCAGGTCTTGTCTATAACGTGAAATATTCTTAAATTTTAAACCTGTGATTTTGTGTAAATATTTAAAATTTTGTGATTCTGACACCATTTTCCTTTATTTCATGTACTACGAACCTGATTGAGATTGATAATTACTGGAAAAGTCATTCTATAGTGGATACCAACCTAAACTGTGCTGGAGATACAGATAAAATGAGCGGGAGCCACTACTGAAATTTACCGACGATCAATACAACAGCTTGTAACACGCACAAGGTAAGATCATTTCCATCCACTACGCTTACTAGATGGAGGTAAAATTTTACGACGCTTCTCGCCGGGCTCCAGTGCTTATGTTGGCAACAGATGAACAATGAATTGTAGAATTGCGTTAATATTTTTCACGAGCTACAGAATAAATGTTATTGCTGCTCGTTTCACTCGCAGCATAATTAATACTGTACCTGCTCTATGGTTGACAGATTCTTGTATGTTCCCTTGTCCGTTCAGAAAAAAATAATTTTCGTTTTAATTGAAGTTGTCACGAAAAAACATTTATTGGTCATTTGAGTTTCCGTCATTACCATTGGTGCCAACATAACCACTGCATCCCGGCGAGAAGCGTCGTACAATTTAACCAGATGCTTATTGTCACCTCTAGTAGCCTATCGCATAGCGTAGTGTTTTTTACATACTATCAGAGTCCAATATAGGACATTTTTCATTTACTTAAAAATCTTTTCAAAATTTAATTTCAATGAATGCCCCATAGCCAAGGTTGCTGCCGTGCAATCATTTTAGCCACTGCGACTTTCATTTTTCTCTATCTTACATAGTGTTGCGAACAGTATCTAATGTAACTTCTCTGAGTGAAGAGCTGACTTACATTTGCTAACAAATAAATCCCGCCAAAAACATAAAATGTACAAAAACGCAATTCTCGCAACGAATTCCTTCCACCATAAAGAGTCGTTCGATCTCGTGGGAAGTCGAGTCGGTTATTTTAGTTTGTGTTCATGGAACCACCTATTCACGACCTTGTCATAATTTTTTATCTAATTAGTTATCTACCAACATCTGTAGTACCATATCAAAATATACATCTTTGTTCCTACAATAAATATAATGACTTGTCAATCGCATGACAAAGAAAATTAATATTTAAAATACTTTATGCAAATGTGAGGTATTTCATTCCTACGTGATTACGTTTGGTTGTAGTGGAATATGAAAGTTTTTTAAATGTCCATGTGTAGTTGCCCGTTGATCATTATATTATGGTGATGTCATTATATTATGGTGTGATTGCCAAGTCGTTATATGGTAAAAGTTTCATAAGTGTAGGCATAATTTCTCCGTACTTAATTACGACATACCTTACCTTAAAATACGTGTTTTTCAAATGTCTTTCAAGCGCCGTAACATTTAAGTTGCCAGCTTTCGTAATATTGAAGTATAAATATAAAATCCACCAAATACGGCACATTTGCTTCCGATTGCCAGAATTGGAGGCTGCACAACGCGATGTTCATTTGTTGCAGACCACGTGATTATGCAGCTAGCGAATCACAGCACAAAGAAGAGTATCGTCGTCAGCCAATGGTAACCAAACCTCACCGCCGCGCAACATGCAAATAAGAATTTTTGACGTTGGAAATTAAATTGAGGCCAATTACTGTTACTGACCGGACAAGGGTACATACAAGAACCTGTCAACCATAGAGCAGGTATAGCATGTTTTATGTATTTTATCCTCTGTCTGAAAGTGTAATCAAGTGATTTCGAAAATAAAATAATTGAAACTTCATGTTAACACGTTAATTTTCACATCTCAAAACATTGCGCGGTTTCGTGTATAAAAACATTACCGCATATTTAATTTCCAACGTCAAAATTTCTTATTTGCATGTTGCGCGGAGTTGAGGTTTGGTTACCTTTGGCTGACGACGATACTCTTCTTTGTGCTGTGATTCGCTAGCCACATAATCGCGTGGTCTACAACAAATGAACATCACGTTGCGCAGCCTCCCATTCTGGCGATCGGAAGCAAATGTGCCGTATTTGGTGGATTTTGTATTTATATTTCAATATTACGAAAGCTGGCAACTTAAATGTAACGGCGCTTGAAAGAATTTGAAAAACACGTATTTTAAGGTAAGGTATGTCGTAATTAAGTACGGAGAAATTCAAAAAAATGTTCAAATGTTTGTATAGTCTATGGGACTTAACTACGGGGTCATCAGTTCCTAAACTTACAAACTACTTATGAACTACTTACGAACTAGGACGGCACAAATATCCATGCCCAAGGGGGGATTCGAACCCCCGACCGTAGTGGCCGTGCAGACCGTGACTGGAGCGTCTTAGTCCCCTCGGCCACCGCGGCCGGCACGGAGAAATTATGCCTACATGTATGAAACCTTTACCCGTTATATTTATTATAGAACTAAAGTTGTATAATTTATACTACATATGATGGTAGATAACTAATTAGATAAAAAAATCATGACAAAGTGTGTTGAATAGGTGGTTCCATCATCACTAACTAAAGTAACCGACTTTGTTTCCCATAAGATCTCACGACTTCTTATGATGGATTCGTCGCGAGACTTGCATTTTTGTACATTTTATATTTTTGGTTGGATAGCATTTCTTTTTATAGGTAGTCCGTTTCTGCAAAATTTTTTTACGTCAGCCACGGATTTTCTTAAAACCCATTCCCTGTCTCTTTGGTTTCGCTTGGTTTGATTTGATGTTCCGTTTTGGATACTATATCTTTGTCTAGTACACGATACAATTTTACTAACCGCAGTTGTGGCGTAGTGTTCTGAAGTTGGCAGCGACGAATGAGACACTTCTGAAAATCAATCACACAGAATGAGGAGCGTAGTCTTTCGTGCTGACCATCTACATCTACATCTACATAGATACTCTGCAAATCACATTTAAGTGCCTGGCAGAGGCATCAAGTAAATAATTAATTCTGTTCCTGCTCTGCAGTTGTCAGGTTCTTGCACGTACCCCTCATAAAACGAACGTTTCGTTGCCAACATTTGCACTCTATGCCATCATCGTAAGTAAAATTTAGCCTTTACGTAAGAACTCCAAATATGGCGAAATTATATCAGTTTAGCACTCTTTCGTACGACTGATATACCCATACACAAATAACTGCTTATACGTTGCTTAAAGTAACAGGGAGACCAATAATATTGTATTAAGTAGTGCCAGTCTACTATTGTGTGTCAGTCTACCGAGTATTGTTTGTTATGACACGTAAATGACTCATATTCTCTGACATCGGTGTTTCCCTTTCTATGTTCATTGTACATCGATTTATTTTAATCGATGTTAAAGTTTCCACCCGAACGAGCCAAGGAAGTGGCGTCAAAATGAAGTAGCCAGCCCCTCTTGTCTAACATTCGGAGGTTTTTTCGGGTGCAACCTGTGTTCTGCAGAAACGCCACCTTCCTTCCCTTTCGTATTTCATGATATTGTCCTCATAACTCACGTGTTGCTATTCCAAAGTAACGGCAGACTGAAGAGGTACCAAAAACATGTCGTTCTTTGTACGATTAATTGTAAATTAGAGTCAATGAACGCCATATTGACGGTATCCTTGATATTGGTGGTAATGCGGAGAAACGACTCTATCAACGTGCGTCTTGTAGTGCGGTGGATCTGATGAGTGTGAGCTATTGTTCCTTTCCTGGTCCCGACGACCTTGACTCCAAAAAGTTTTTTTTTCACTGTTATTAGATAAGAGGAATTTACATTTTGCGATAGTTCGACATATTTACGTATACAATGGCTTTCTCAAAAACTGCGTTTGTCCTCTTCAGTGAAAATGCCACGAAATATGGACCAACGAATTGTTAGCATTGTCTTCTGAACTACCTGCACATAGATGGAAGACACATTGTATTAATAAATGATCTAAATGTGCTGCTGAGTCAGATGATTTCATACATAGATTGCGTACTGGAGATCTATGGCAACTGTCGTTTCCTAATGAGACTTTAGTGCCTTGTTTATTTCTTGCAAGAGCTATTATGCACGTCCTTGCGTTCTATATGCACTCTTTATGAGATAATTGTGCTAATACTGTAGCCATTTCACGGATCTCAAGAGCTTTGTCTATATTTTGTTGTCAATGTGTGAAACTGTTTTTATCAGTATGTCATTTGCAACATTCACTATAACAATGTGTCCGTACTTTGTATGCAGGTAGTTCAGGAGACAATATTTACAATTCGTTTGTCCATATTTCACGGTAAGTTCACTAAACAGAACAAACTCATTTTTAAGATAAAGCGATAGTACTTGTAAATATAACGAAATATCGCAGTACGTAAATTCCAGAAACAATGATTACTATTCGTTGGTCCATGTTTCACGATATGTTCACTAAATAGAACATTCGCAATGTTAACACAAAGCGGTTGTATACGTAAATATGTCGAAATATCGCTACACGTGTATTCTATTTAATAAATGTGTCTGAAGAAATTTGGCAGTCATGGTGAAAGATAAATTTATTGTTGTAAGGGAGCGTCGCAACCCCACATCGAATGTGACAGAAGCCGCCATTTGCAGGGAAACCGTGCGTATAGTTCGATCCTGTGCTGCTTTTAATTGTAACAGTAAAAATGAAAGCAAAGACGAAGACGGAAACAATGTTATATTTCACAGATCAGTCATACTTGTATACCGTAAGTACTTTCATGCAGAGCGTTTGTTTTTCTGTAGGTTTCCTCTTACAAATGATTATCTAAAAGTGAGAAAGTACTTTGTTGCATGTCAAGTACTTACTTTTTATTTGCATATTAATTACTAAAAATACTAAGTTGAGCTGAATGAAGAACTAGGCTTATTAGGGGTATTTAAGTTTTTGATCATATGATGCAGAAGTAGTACTAATAATTGCTTTTAGCCACTTAACAGGAGGAAATTGTACATAAGTAGTCATTATTTGATCAAATATTGCATTCACAACCACTTTCAGGAGTACTATCTCTGTTAAAAATTATGTGCGAATGATATGACTATTTAAAGTTGCATGGGCTATTACAATTATTCATACTCAAATTCGAGGAAGTCGAAAGAAAAATTGTATGGAATGGAATGTAGACAAAAATGAGGTGTACAAAAATAAGTGTGAAAAACGTACAGAGTAGTCGGCAAAAAGTAAACAGGATCTGACAGAGAATTACGTGTATCAAATAATAATGGAACTTATGCTACTTTACAAGTTTCATGAAATCGTCTTGTGCAAATATCTCGATGCAAAACCGCTCCATCTATCAGAAAAGAACCTATTCTTAAAATTTCGTCTATGCAGACGTATTTCGTAAATTAGGAAACTTCATTCATTTAAAAATACTTTTTAAACAGTCTGCAATAATCAGTAATTATTTTTTAAAGAAACATGTCTTTATTTTGTTCTTTATTTTGCTCTTATTGCGTCCCATGGAGTACAAATCAGAACCCCAGTACTAGGTTTCTTCCCTGCAAATGGAGGCGATCAGCTGCTTCAGTTGGCTCGCTTATACGCTACGGCGTGGTAGGGGCTTGGGGAGAAACAAACAACCGCCCACACACACACACACACACACACACACACACACACACACACACACACACACATCTGTTCCTCATCTTTTCATGTTTATCCAATGAACTGCATGAAGGACCTATCTGAAAAGTCTCTCTTTCTCTTCACCAACCATTTCACGGATTACCAGCCAATACGGCATTTCTTGACTCTAGCTTGAAATTTGTCGAACGAAGAAATATGTGTTTTTGGTACCTATTCAGACTGCCGTTACTTTGAAATACCAACAAGTCAGTTACAAGGACAATATCATGAAATACGAAAGGGAAGATGGCGTGTCTGCAGGACAGAGCCTGCACCCGAACAGACCGCAGGATGTATGACGAAAGCAACCGATTACATCATTTTGACGTCGCTTCCTTGGCTAGTTCGGGTGCAAATAGACTCTACCAGCGGAACCACCACCTCCTACAGAAAACAGGACGGAATACTCACTCCAGGGAATTTCTATTCTATTGCATAGACAATAGATAACATATGCCGTGTGTCTTCCGGATCAGTGGCATCTCCCTATCTCAAACCGTGTTGTGGTTTGAAACCAGTGAACTCTGTTTGAAACCAACGTATACCGGTTTTGGCCCCGACTCATGTGACTGGATTTTCGACATTACGAGCAACAGTTTTCTCATTTATAGCTGAAATCAAATTAGAATGAAGATGTCATTGGTGCTGTTTCCATTTGCTGCAATTTAAGCTATATCTTACCAGTTATCTGCAGTTATTTAATCCGATGGCCCATATCATTTCTGACGACTAATAGGTAATAAAATAAAACTGTCATTTAAGTCCATAACAGTTTAATAAATGTTATAACTGAACATCATTTCAAAATAAAAAATGTTTCTATTGGTTGTTAGGTAGCTATTGAAATTTCCTGTTACCTAGCAACTTTAACTGTCAATTTGGCCGCGAAAGTTATTAACTTCGATGCGAAGTTCTCTCACCACCAGCACGATTTAAAAAAATTAAATCTTCTCTTCTATTACATAAAGTAAAATAGTATATAAGGTTCTTGTACGAGCGGGACAGGAAAACTCAGTTTAAAATTGTTACTACATTTCAGTCTCAAAAATCAATCACAGGCGACGTCAATTGATATCGATCTTTTAAACTCAAACATCAAAGTTCACTGCCTACGTAATCTGAGGTTTACTACCAAAAATTGAAGTAATTTTACTTGACACATCTGAAGTTAAGTCAATGTTAAAATCCTATAACTTTCCAATTATCTTCTTGACGTAGTTCAATACTTTCAATAAATCAAAATTCTCATCTTCCAATAATAATACACACAATAAATAAATGTTCTATTAAATTCGACATAACTTTCAAAACAACACAATTACATTTATTACCTTCTGATCTGATACAAGTCAGCTACAGCAATGCTCATATAAAACGTTTTCTCTCAAAGGCATACAAGAATTTAATGTCAATTTACTTCTTCTTTGCAAACCATAGAAGCGCGGCAATAGAGAAGGCGCAGTCGGATCCGTAGCCCCGTAGCCGTCGGTTGTTTGTCGATAGTGGCCAGAAACAGCAATGGTGGCTGCGGCAGCGACGACGCTGCTCTTGTTCACTGCTGCACGTCGATCGTGCATGAAAGAGAAAAACACAAACAAAAAAACATTTTAAGTATCAGAACATTTATACACAAATAAACATATACAAATTTATAGTCTTTATATAAAACAACTTGTTTTATTATTCGTATCCTGTAAATAAAAGGCTGATGTAGGAAAGTGTGCTCATCAATGTTTGTCCCACTAGACGCTCTATCATAAGACTATTACCCCGACAATGCACATAACGCTAAAATAGCAGATACTCTTCCGTCAAGCGAAAATGTGTTCGAGAACGGAATTAATATTTACAGATGTTTGACTTTTTCCTTCTATTACAGATTAAACACTATCTAAATACAACATTGGACGTTTGTGTATCTACTACAAGAATTTTGATGATCGGTGAATCAGAGAGAGACAGAATTAGCGATTTTCGACTGCTAATATTTCGTAAACTGTAAGGTGTAAAATAATATAATTTGATAATATAGTTAGTTATGGTAGAAAATGCAGACTTCTATATTTATGCACAACGGAGATAGATGGGGTTCGAAAGTGCCGTGAACTGCTTCGAGAAAAGTATGGTACAGCTGTTCGCTCGACTTTCTCGGGGGCACTGCCATGCATCCGCAGTGCCCCCAGGTATTCATTCCAAGTGTAACTATGTTGAGGTATGGTAGAAACCTGCAGTCAAACAAATACCATCGATAATGAAATAAACAGATTTGGTCGCATGAAATATTTATTTGACTATTGCATGTCGATTTCGGACACTGAGTGGTCATATTCAGTGCTGTAATAAAATTAAATACCCAATAACATATGTAGACGTACAAGTCTGTACAATAGAAAGAACAAGAAACAGAAACTGAAAATCACAATGTAATACCTAGAAATGAGGCCCCGTGGGCCCACATAGATAAAAAATTTAAATTTTAACATGGAGTGCAGTTGTATTCAGTCAATGTCCAGCACAATACTGAACTGATTCATTAACCACAGCACATAGCACCCTCTACAGAGATTACAACATGCCATAATACAAGAAATATTACCAAAAGAAATTACATACATCAAATCTAGCTCGGATGCGGAATACAAGTAACAAAATGAGTTCCTACGGTAGTATAAAAAAAATCCACAAATAATGTTCAAAGTCGTATACCATGCAGTGATTCATGCCCTCCATAATATTACACCAAAATTACAAATATGTCATCACTTATATTACTATAAAAATACAAAACTGTGCAAATTAAAATTTACATGGCCAGGAGGAGTCTATCATTTATAATAATAAAAAAAAATCACTTAAGAAAAATATGCAGAATACGAAAACAAGGCCATCTACGCCATTTGTCAATATGACAAGTAATTTCAGTTAGGCGATGTCAAAGCCCTTTATCAAAATTACAACAACTAAACCTGTCTTGTCAGTGCTAAGATCAATCCAAGCGTGCATAAGTATAATCGAAATACGTCCTCTAAACCTGGGAACCTCTATTTTATCAAAACAAAAAGTTCAAATGTTTGTATAGTCTATGGGACTTAACTACGGAGTCATCAGACCCTAAACTTACAAACTACTTATGAACTACTTACGAACTAGGACGGCACAAATATCCATGCCCGAGGGGGGATTCGAGCCCCCGACCGTAGTGGCCGTGCGGACCATGACTGGAGCGGCTTAGTCCCCTCAGTCACCGCGGCCGGCTCTATTTTATCATTAAGAAATACAATGCATACTATATCAGTACGTGACAGTTATACAACTTTTAACAAAACTTACTACTTTTAAACGGAAGCAAAAAGAATTGTTTTCCTCCTTTCTTCTTTCTAACTTAAAAATTTCACAAGCAGTATCAATAGGTAAGGTGTAATACATTATTAAATTAAAATCTGTCAGCTTAATCACAGCAAGCAGCATAGCAAAATACAAAACAAAGAGCGTTCGTTATACATACTGAGATGAACAACTAACCTAGTATGTGAATGATGAAGATTAGATGTGTACATCACGTAACTAATTACGAGGTACTAAACAGAATTGGGGACAGATTCTCAAACATCAAAAAACCGTTAACTTGCCATTAGAAGATAGTGTGTGGGGCTAAAAATCATAGAGAGCGACCGAGGGACGAATACAGTAAGAAGATTCAAAAGGTTGAGAGTTTCCGTTCTCAAGTGTCGGATAAAGAGGCTTCTACAGGTCAGGTTATCGTGGAGAGATGTATCAAACTAGTCTGCGGACGGAATATTCCAACAACAACAAAATAAAATTATTACTATAGTCGACATAATCGACTTATATATATATATATATATATATATATATATATGTGTGTGTGTGTGTGTGTGTGTGTGTGTTTCAATTCTTCAGGGTCATCTTGAAATTGTAAAACAAGATATAATAGGAAATAATTACTAACTGCATTGTTACAATCTAATTGTTGTAAAAAGTTTCCTGTTAGTACATGTTTTCTCTTCTATCTTGTTTTAGATCCTGAAGATGATTCTGAAGGATCGAACTATGTGAATGCAAAATCAATAAATAAATAAGAAATAACTTTTTTTTTAAAAGTTGCAACTGTTGAGTGATAATTAGACAATAAATCATTTCAGGCATAGAATTATATAAGATATGGCGGTCGACTTTGAACCAACGATGTGACTATCGATTACCTGTAATCGAGAGACATGACACTGATCAGAGGTAGATTCTTAGTCGACAGCACTTGACAAGTAGTGGCGCCATCTATACGCTCCAGTAAAGTGAGACCTACAGCGCCTATCAGCCAGTCGTCGGCTCACCTCTGAACATGTTGCCCGCAGTAAGCAACGAATTTACAACATAAGAAGTTGTCTAGATAGCGGCATCTTATCCCGGACGTTTTAATTATTGAAGCTTTAACAAATGTTCAAATATTTGGAATTGTATTGAACCCAACTACGGAGTTCATCAGTCCCAAGCCTTAAGACTGCTTTAACTAACTGAAACGTCTTTTAAGGACAGCATATACCCTTATGCTCAAGGGAAGACTCGAAAATCCGACGGGAGAGCCATCGCAGTTCCTGACGAGGCACGAAGAATCGCACGGCCATTCCTGCGCCGCCACCTTTATAGCTCGATCCATTATCTATCTATCTGTATAGGTTCTTGGAATACCGCTGAGTGAGTGTGTGTGTATGTGTTGTTGTCTTCAGTCAGGAGACTGGTTTGACAGTTCTCCACCCTTCGCTAACCGGAGCAAACCTCTTCAGCTCCTCATAAGAACGGCACCACACATCCATCTGAATCTGCTTACTATATTCGTCTCTTGTTCTCCGTCTGCGAGTTTACACATAGACATTTCCATCCAATGCCAAATTCCCATTTCCTCGATGCCTAAGAATGTGCCCAACCACTCGATCCCTTCTTTACTCAAGGTATGCCCAAGAATATCTTTTCTCCCCTATTCTATTCAGTACCACCTCTTTAGTTATGCGATCTATCCACCTAATCCTCAGCATTCTCTGTAGAACCACATTTCAACATTTCAAAACCCTCTATCTTCTGCCTGTCTGAACTATTTACCGTACATCTTTCACTCCCGATAAGGTGACACTCTACACAAATGCCTTCAGAAAAGACGTCCTTACATTTACATTAATGTTAGCAAATCGCTCTTTTCCAAACAAGCGTTCCTTCCCAATCGCATTCTGCATTTTATATCCTCTTTACTGTGACCATCATACGTTATTTTATTGTCCAAGTAACCAAATTCATATACAACTTTTATTGTTCCGTTACCTAATCACAATCCTTCAGTATCGCCTGATTTTCGAACATTATATTCCATTACCCTTGTTTTACTCTTTTAATGTTCATCTTATACGATTCCTTCAACACACTGTTAAAAATCGACCACTGGACGCAACAAGAGACTTGTTTTGTCAATAAAAGTAGCAAATAAGGTCCGTGTGAATCCCTGCTACAAGGAATGGTTCCCTGGCCCAAACTGAGAACTGACTCGCTTTAAATTACTTCAATAACAGGAAGTTAATACTACAGTGGTCAATATACATAGCAGCTCACACGTTATTATACACATACATTAATAAGCAAGCCACCACAATTAAAGTTATCTTAGAAAGGTGGCTAAGAAAACATTTATGGCGCAACGGAATTTAGACATAAGAGACATTGCATCTGATCTTGTTCTCAGCATTTGTGAAGAACAATATTAAATAAAAGAGGGAAGGTGCTCTAAAACTAAAATTTATAGGCAACTTACGGATTATGCTGAGCTTAAAGTTGTTTATTCAGGTAGAAAACAAGCAAAATGGGGAACCAATTTTGTTAAAACAATAAAATTGCATATCTTACATGGATTAAAGCGGACAGTGCCCAGCCTAAATTATACATGTTTTAACGCTACTGGGGGGGGGGGGGGAGGATTCACAAATAACATTCATTCTCTCACACACACGCAATGCCACAGCGAAATTCACCAAAAACAGCGTGCTGAGACGAGGCGGAAGCAGGCGCCACTATCGTAAGCGGAATTCAGCAAGTCGGAGGTAGCACAAAACGCAATATACAAAACCACTTTGAGGCTGGCTCTAGTCTGTCGTGCCTATTTTGAGATGATGCGCGTGTATAGCCAAGTTAAATTACATCTGAATTGGGCCGCTAGTAAACACACTAACGGCGACACACGGCTACGCTACATGAAAGCAATACACTGAAGGTGAAGTGAATCAGATTCATTATACAAAAGTTGTAGTCTCTTTGAAATCGATCTAGATACTTTTTTAAATGACAAGTGGCGTGAATTCAGGCGACTAGCTTCAAACCACGGAAGTCGGAAACTCGGACCCATGTGGTTCCGAAAACCGATAAAATTGTATAAATTTAGTTTCCGAAAAGTAAAGAAAATTAACTACAGCATGCAACCCATAGGAATGCTTAGAATTATATAAGGAAACGAATGAAATACAGTTACACGCGATAGGGGGCGATTACAGAGACGGATGAGGTCCTGTCTCAGAAAAACCACAAAAATGAAATAACTACGAAGTCGGAAAAATAAAAATAAGAATTACGGCATGCAACCCATAGAAATGTTAACATTTACATGAAGAAGCGGAAGAAACGCAACTACACGCGATAGGGAGCGATTACAGAGACGGATGAAATACAGTCGCAAAAAAAAAAAAAAAAAAAAAAAAAAAAAAAAAAAAAAAAAAAAACGGGCCGGCCGTGGTGGCCGAGGGGACTAAGGCGCTCCAGTCACGGTCTGCGCGGCCACTACGGCCGGGGGTTCGAATGCCCCCTCGGGCATGGATATTTGTGTCGTCCTTAGTGTTAGCTAGTTCATAAGTAGTTTGTAAGTTTAGGGACTGATGAACCCGTAGTTAAATCCCATAAGCTATACAAACAAAAAACCGGTATAAGTGAAATAATCACAAGGTCGTAAAAACAAAATTAAGAATTATGGCATGCAATCCATAGAAATGTTTAGAATTGCATAAGGACGCTATTGAAGGAAGTTGTACAAGGCTCAGAGAGAATAACTGACAAAGACAGAGTGCGTACTGCCAGTCCGAGAAGAAACGACAAAATTAAAATAGGCGGGGGGAGAAGATCGGGAAATATTAGTGGGAAATCAGAAGGATACTCGCATAGTTACTTGCCTGATGGGCATAGCACAAACAATAGTGGAAGCTGAAGGCTTTGTTCTATGAATCCACCACGTGGAACACATATCACTTACGAAAGGAAACTATGAGAACATTTTTACATGCACTGTACAAAAATGAACATATCACCTACTAGAAATCTGGCCCCACAAAGCTATATAGTATTTACACAGAGTACATGCACCGCCACATCATCACCAAAGGTTTCAACATAGCAGGCCGTTATCAAACTGCAACTAGAATCACACACACCGCGTTTATCTATTGGAAATCACTGCATTGAAAAACGAGAACACATTTCCGCACACGATAGGAGAAAATATTCCAAAAAATGATTCTAAGTTAAACGTGCCAGACAATGAAACGCTACCATCTCCAAAAACAAGAGCAGAACCACCTTACCTCACCAGACGACCAGCACAGAATGGCCAGACCGAGCGGCCACGAGACGACGCGGGAAGCCATCGGAAGCCGGAAAATCCAAGATCAGCGCTTGTAGCCTCGGCAGCTATCGACTCTGAGGCAGAGAGAACGATGCAAAGCGAGCTATCACTCCCCACATTCAGACAGTTATAGATTCTCGCACATCCACTTAGAAGTAAGAGAAGTACACCTTCTCACAGGGACAGTGGCGTAGCGGAGAGGTCACATTTATGCCACATTAATTAATATAATAATAAATTATTAACATTACAAAATAAGAAAAACCTAGCAATATTAAGTGATATTTTAACACATGAAATTTTGTGTCCCAACTTCGTCGCCGCTTTTGTGTCCCAGCCTCGTCGTAGGTGTCGGTGGCCGAGTGGATGAGACCGACACAGGAATAAGATAGCACGCTGGTGCAGGTACGGAGGGGAGCAGCCAGAAACTATAAACACTAGAGTAAATTAGAAAGAGATATATATTGCACAGAATGTAACAATACTTAACTTTTACATAGTACTGCAGAATGTTGATACATAGTTGTTAGAGGCCTGCCTAGTGCCTGTACGATAGCAAAGTCTTCAATGGTGCCTATCTGATTACGAAGGTCCTAACTGGTTGCTATCTCCGTCCGAAGTGACCGGTGTCTTTCCGTGGTGGCCACGAGCGGGGTTGCAGCAGAGGGCGCTCGTGGCTGTCGTCGTGAGAACGCCGCGCCGGCGCGCGGCGAAAGTAGGTCGCGCGCACTTTGTACTTGTGCGACACCACAGTCCTCCCCCCCAAACCGCCGCGCCGTCGTGGCGTAGGGCTGAGGGCCACGGCGACGGCACTGGGAGGAGGGCCTGGGCGGGGGCGTTACTGGTGGGACGGGCGTCGTAGCTGAGGCTGGGATCGAGACGTCGTCCGCGCCCCGGCATCCGCCTTGCGATCCTCCAGGGAACCCACCGAAACCAGGGGAAGGGCGCATCCCCCCGCCCAGAGGGAGCAGGTCATCTTCTTCTGAGGTGCGTGGCCCAGGCGGCGGCGGCACGCACGGTCCCGGAGTCCCTCTCGGTGACGCTGTCATCTGCGGCGGCGACAGCGGCGGCGTCGCGTCGATCTCCATCGGGACGATCTCGTAGTCCGGGGACGAACGATGCTCCCTGGCGGTGAACTGGGTCTGGAATCAAGAATCCGGAGACAGGATCGCGCGGCCTATGCAGACGCAATTGGTTTGCGTGGCGCCGCAGCTCCGACCCTGTGGAAGAACGTACAACATACATATTGCGACCGAGCACGCGCTGAATGGTGCCCGGCAACCATGTCTTCTTGTTGCCAGCAAACACCCTGTACAGCACCGGCGTGGAAACCTGAAAACGCGTAGCGCCATACGAACCGACTCGGTGCGTGGGAGGCTGCAGCAGGTGAAGGAGAGTGCGGTGACGGCGGCCGTGTAGCAGCTCGGCAGGAGACGGGCCGTCACGTGGCATGCACCGATACGTAGACAGGAAAATTTGAAGAGCTTGCTGCCTGGAGTGCTGACCTTTCATCTTCTCCATGTGAGACTTGAATGTTCGAACGAAACGTTCTGCTTCACCATTGGACTGAGGGTGAAAAGGTGCGGTGGTGATATGCTGAATGCCATTCACACGACAAAACTGTTGAAATTCCGCACTAACAAACTGAGGTCCATTGTCACTGACGATAGTTTCAGGCAAGCCTTCGATGCAAAACACTGATGTTAAGGCACTGATTGTACTAGAACCTGTCGTCGAGTTCATGGCAATCACAAAAGGAAACTTGCTGAAAGCGTCTACAACAATTAACCAGCGCGTATTCCAGAAAGGTCCGGAAAGTCAATATGTAAACGTTGCCATGGTCCCTTGGGGCGTGGCCAGTCCGAGAAACGTTGCGGAGGAGCCGCCTGATGCTCCGCACAAACAGTACACTGTGACGTCATGTTCTCTATCTGAGCGTCCATACCAACCCAGGTACAATGACGTCTGGCCAGTTGCTTTGTCCTAACAATACCCCAATGTCCTTGATGCAGGAGGCGTAACACTTCTCGTTGCAGAGAACGAGGAACAATCACTCTTGCTTGGTCGTTGTCGGTATGCAACAACAGTACACCCTGACTTAAAGATAATGCATGACGTTGTGCAAAATAACGTCGAACCAGAGGCCGATCAATGTCTTTGGCTCTGGCAGGCCACCCTGAGCGAACAAAACGTGCTACCACACTTAGGTCTGCATCCGCAGCTGTTTCCTGTGCAACCCGACGAGAGTTCAAAGGAAAGCCTGCGACAGCGGAAGCATCTCTGGTGTCTATCTGACAACATGCCATTTCTGAAGAATCAAACGACACATCCTGGCCAACCGGAAGTCGGGAAAGTGTGTCCGCGTTGGCATGTTGAGTGGTAGGTCGGTACAAAATCTCATACTGATAATTAGACAATATCAAGGACCATCTCGGAAGCTTTTGTGCCGTACGTGGCGGAATCGGCTTTGTGGGTGAGAACAACGACGTGAGAGGCTTGTGGTCTGTCAACAAATAGAATTTTCTGCCATAGAGATAATGATGAAACTTTGTGACACCGTAAATGATTGCTAAGGCCTCCTTTTCTATCTGACTGTAATTCTGTTGCGTCGGCGTCAGTAGCTTGGATGCAAAGGCAATAGGACGATCGTGACATCCAATACGATGCGACAGAACGGCACCCAGACCGTAAGACGAGGCGTCAACTGCTAACACTACAGGCTTCTGTGGGTCAAAGGGAATCAAACATGCATCACTGAGTAATGCAGACTTTAATTTGTCAAAGGCAACCTGGCAATCTTTAGACCATACAAAAGGAACATTCTTCCTACGTAAGTGATGCAGTGGAGCTGCAATCTGAGAGGCATTGGGAATAAATCTGAAATAATAGTTAAGCTTTCCCATCACTGCTTGCAATTCATGCACATTCTTAGGAGGAGGCAAGTCTTTGATTGCTCGAAGATGTGACTGTAAGGGATGAATTCCTTGGGCATTAATCACATGGCCTAGGTACTCTATTTCAGTTTGAAAAAAACGAACACTTTGCTTTATTGCAACGTAGACCTGCTACAGTCAAAACTTTGAAAAGGCACTCCAGGTTTGCTAAATGTTCTTCAACTGTACATCCGGATACCACAATATCATCTAAATAGTTCGAACAACACGGTACAGAAACTGTCAGCTGTTCCAAAAAACGCTGAAAAATAGCGGGAGCGGAAGAACTGTCAAAGGGTAGGCGTTGAAATTGAAAAAGGCCCATGTGAGTATTAATGACGAAAAATTTTTTTGACTCGTCATCAAGCGGAATTTGTAAGTATGCCTCCGCCAAATCAATCTTAGAAAAGAAGCGAGACTGTCCTAATTTGTCCATCAGTTCCTCAGGTCTGGGCAGGGGATAAGTGTCAACAATTGTTTTACCGTTCACTGTTGATTTGAAGTCCGCACAGAGACGAAGTTTTCCTGACGGCTTGGGTATAATTACTATAGGCGAGGCCCACTGACTCGCAGAAACAGGAGAAATCACCCCACTATCTTGCCAACGTTTCACCTCTTCGGCAACTGAATCACGCAATGCGATAGGCACTGGTCTAGCTTTACGAAATTTTGGAACTGCAGATTCTTTTAAAGTTACATGTGCCACGAAGTCTTTTGCACAACCTAGTTCCGGCGAAAACAAGTCACTATATTTGTCACACAATGCATTGATTTTATCCTGAGGCACTATTGACGAAATTTGAAGCACATCTCTTTGAATTGATAAACCAAACAAGTCAAAAGCATCTAGTCCAAAAATGTTCTGTGTCGATTTGGCCTGAAGAACTACAAAAGCAACTGTTTTTGTTACACCTTGAAAAGAGGCAGGCAGGCTACACGTTCCTAGCACGGGAATATTTTGACCGGTATATGCTGTGAGCACTTGTTGACACGGCGACAATTTTGGCGAATCCAGCAGTTCATAAGTGTCTTTATTAATTAATGTAACAGCGGAACCAGTATCAAGCTGAAATTGCACAGTCTTATTTTCTATGGAGATATTTACAAAAAGTTTGTGCTTCTAGCGCACGACAGGTGCGCGAATGTGGGCAACGTCTGCTACGGTTTGTGTGCTGCGTATGCGCGGGCCGCGTAGTGAAGGAAGCGGCGCAGACTCGGCACATAGATTAATATCACTGTCACTAGATGGCACTACCGCCGGATCGGCGTCCGCGCAAGCATGCGAAGCTACTCCAGATTTACTAACTACTGCACTACACTTTTAAGTAGCTACACCAAGTCTACTGTTACTAGCTACACAGTACTGGGCACTTTTACAATAAGAAGATGCAGAAGGCACTAGGTTCACTACAGGTTTGCACTGTACATTGTCACTTTGCTTGTCCCGAACCCTTTTCCGTTGCACATTTTTACGCGCTCGTCGGCGCTTGCTACGTGGTGCAGTATATAGTTTTGCCGTAGGTGCAGAGTAACTCATCGAATCCCCCCGACTGTAGCTATTGCCGGGCTGATCTCGGCTACTTCAGTTGGTTCCCTGTTCACGCTACTTCCTTCCGTTCCTGCTTTGCGCCGCCGCCGCCGCCGCCGCCGCCGCCGCCGCCACCGCCGCCCAGGCCCCGCACCTGGTCCGCCGCCGCCGCCGCCGCCGCCGCCGCCGCCGCCCAGGCCCCGCACCTGGTCCTCCTCCTCCTCCGCCGCCGCCCAGCAGTGCCGCCGCCGCCGCCGCCGCCGCCGCCGCCGCCGCCGCCACCGCCCAGGCCCAGCCCCTGGCCCCCCGCCGCCGCCGCCGCCGTCGTAGCAGCACCAACGTCCACGCTGCCGCCGCCGTCGCCGCCGTCATCGCTGCCGCCCTGCCGGTCTCCGCTCGTCGCCCTGGACTGCGCCCCTGTCGTAAGAGCTGCCCATGGCGACCTCATCGTCCACCCCGTCAACTTCCTCCTCCCTCTCTGCAGTTCCCACAATGACCCTGCCCCCTGTCCATACTGCACCCATCATTCTTACTACCACCCCCTCCCTCGCCTCCACAACAATCACCTGGAGCCCCTCCAGCCTTCCCCAAACTACTCTCCCGCTCCATGTCATCCTCTCCGCTTCACCATCCCATGAGGTCCCCCCTCCCCCTCCGATGTACCTCCCCCTCACCACCCCCTACACTGCACCGGTCAACCCCGCCCATGTGACGCACCGCCGAGCCACGGTGGCAGATACGCCGCTGTCGCCCCCGCCCCCTTCTCACCTTCTACCCCACCATCCGCCTCCCATCGAAATCCCACTTGATCGTGTTTCCCTCCCAGCCCCTCCTACCTATGCCTCCGTCACCGCCTCTGCTCTAGCATCTCTACCTGCCTCTACTGGCGCCATCCCCAAGCGCACCCAGAAACGGGGAAGTGCAGACCCTTCCCCCGCCTCCACCAAATCGAAGAAAGCTCCCCCCCCTCCCCCGCCCCCTCCTCCTCCCCCTCTTACCGACCCTATGGACACCGCCCCCATTCTCCAACGCCCCCAAACCGACCTGTTCACATATGTACTGTCCCATCCTGATCCCCGATTCCTTGAACATAAAAACCTCTCCCTCCAAATTCGGAAGTATTTCCCCTCCGCCCCCATCTCCCAAATTATTCCCCGCCGAGACTCTGTCCTCCTGAAGTCCCCCAGCCCCACCCTCCACACAGACATCCTCGCTCGCATCCCCAAGGTCCTTTTCGGCCCTCATGCCACCCTCACCCCCTACTATACAGCCTCCTCTGCCCGCCAACCACCTCCCCCCCGCCGCCCTCCGACCCTCACCGCCGTGATCACAAGGCTTAGTCCTTTGATTACGGAGGAAGAGGTGTTGGAGCAACTCAACTCTCACCCCGACATCTCCATCCGTTCCGCCAAGCGGATCAACAATGACTCTGGCCCCACCCGTTTGATGCGGATATTTACTGAATCCGCAACTTCCCTTGACCACCTCTTCCTCGAGGGTGCGCTGATATACGATCGCCGCCACACGGTAGAACCGTCCCGATCCCCCCCGCAAGCCTACCGCTGCGCCAGGTGCCTCGTTTATAATGATCACCTGACGCAGAACTGCAAAAACCCTCCCACCTGTCCCCACTGCAAAGACTCCCACCTCCATAAACACTGTCCCAACCTCACCTCTCCTCCCACCTGCAACACCTGTGGCGGCCCTCACCCTACCTACTCCTACAAGTGCAAATCCGTCCCTCCACCTGCTCCCTCCAAACCCGAACTCACCGTCCCCATCCGCCCCATAGATCCTCCCATGCACCCCAATCAATCCTTGGTCCCTCCCCCCACCGCCGAAGACGTTATCCGGTTCGTCACCACCGTCCTCGCCAACATCCACCCCTTCCAACGTCCCCACACCCTCCAACAGATTGCACTGGCCGCCAGGTCCGTGTTCAATCTGGACACCTTTGCAACCTTCTCCCGTGCCCACTCCCACTTCGCCTTTTCCCGCCTCGAGACCCAAGTTTAAGTCCCTCCGGTCCCCTTCCTTTCCCCACCCCTCCTCTACCCTCCCC
Organism: Locusta migratoria; assembly: GCA_026315105.1. Taxonomy (NCBI): domain Eukaryota; kingdom Metazoa; phylum Arthropoda; class Insecta; order Orthoptera; family Acrididae; genus Locusta; species Locusta migratoria. The sequence continues at coordinate 27,672,343 of CM048750.1, read as the reverse complement.
AACCCTCCCTCTACCCCATCATGGCAGGCCCATCCTATACCCTCCTCTACCACAACATCCGCTCCCTCCCAGCCAATAAGAACCTCTTCCTCCACACTCTCTCCCAACACCGCGTGGATGCCTTCCTACTCAACGAGACCTTCCTGCAACCCCGCCGACCAGTCAACACCAATCCTTACCTTCTCCACCGCACCGACGGACCCCCACCCCTGGCCCGAGGCGGAGTGGCGATCGGCCATCTCCGTCACCACCCCGTCCGGCTACACCCTCTCCTCAATGACCCCACTGAACACTTGATCCTCAGCCTCTTTCTTCCCTCCCTCACTGTCACTCTCGCCACCATTTACATTCGCTCCACCTCTCCTCTCCCGTACGATTTCCTCTCCCATATCGACCGCACCTTCCCGACCTATGTCATTGCCGCTGACCTCAACCTTCATTCCCGTCACCCCGCTGAACTCCGGCGGTGGCGTCAGTTCGTCACCGCCTCGCTCCGGGGCGACATCCTTCCCCTTCCCCGCCCAACCCGCCCCGAAAGCAACACCACACCCGATGCAGTACTGGTGTCTCCCAACCTCCTGGGGCGCATCACGGCGGACGTCCTAGACCTAATAGGCAGTGACCACGCCCCTGTCCTACTTACCTTTGACCACCGCCCCCGCCCTGCCCGCGCTCCTCGTCCCATGCCCCCTCCCAAACTCGTCCATGATTATTCCTGTGCCGACTGGGATGCCTACCGTCGCTCCATCGACACCTCGGTCGAAAGCCACCCACTACCCCTCCATACTCCCGCCCATATTGACCATGCCTCCTCCTTTCTCCAGCAGACCGTTGCTGACGTGGTCCATGCCCACATCCCTACCCGGGCGATCTATCCTCACCGCCCTACCCTTCCTCCACAGGCCGTCCTTCTCCTCCGCGAATCCCGCCGTCTGTACCGCTCCTTTCTCCGGACCCGTGACTGGGATACTCTCCAACGCCACCGGCAACTCCAACGACACATAAGAAACCTTTTGACCGCGAAGAAACGCCGGGACTGGCGTTAGACATGCACCCGCCTTAACTCGCTCCTCCCGGTCTACTCCGCCAAGTACTGGCGTGCCTTCCGCCGCCTTACTGGCAGTCACTCCTCCCCCCACTACCCCCTTCTCCATGATGATCGTCCTTTCCCTGACAACGCCAGTAAGGCAGAACATTTTGCCTCCTACCTTTCTGATGTATTTTCCATTCCTGATGATCCCCTTTTTGACTACTCTCTCTTCCCGGATGTCCATGAGCGCACCGACACCTCCTCTCCTCCGCTCGCCCCTGGCTTCCAGTACTTGGACCGTGTTCCTCCCTCAGAATTGAACACTCCCATTACTGCCCGTGACATAATAGACACTCTTCGCACGAAACGAAACACCGCCCCCGGTCACGACCGGCTAACCTACCGCCACCTTCGCGCATGCCCCCTCTCCTTTCATGAAGTCCTTGCCAAACTCTACAACATCATCCTTTACACTGGCTTCTACCCCGACCTGTGGAAAATCTCCCGTATTCTCATGTTCCTCAAGCCCGACAAGCCCCCGTCCCAGACCTCATCCTACCGTCCCATCAGTCTTACCTCCGTGTTCAGCAAGGTCCTGGAAACCATCCTTTCTCGTCGAATCCACCAGCACCTCCACCGCCACCAGTTTCTCCCCCCCTCCCAATGTGGCTTCCGACCCTCCTTCTCCGCCGACGACCAGCTCCTTCGCCTGACTCATCTAATCTCCGTCCAACTCAACTCCCGTCGCTCCGCAATTTTTGTATCCCTTGACATCCAAAAAGCCTACGACCGAGTATGGCATTCCGGTCTCCTCTTCAAGCTCCAGCTCTACGCCCTACCCATTAATTACGTCCGCCTCATCGCTTCATTCCTTACCCGCCGCCCCTCCTACGTCACTGTCTGCAACTCCAACTCCCGTATTTTCTACCCCTCCGCCGGGGTGCCCCAAGGCTCAGTCCTCTCTCCCCTCCTCTATCTCCTCTACTCTGCCGACATGCCTCAACCCAAACCTCCCGTCTATCTCCTCCAATATGCTGACGACACCGCCTTCCTGGCCCTCGCCCCCTCCCTTGCCCGTTCCCAGGTTTTGCTCCAGTCCCACCTCACCGAGTTCGCCTCCTGGTGTAACCGGTGGCTCCTCTCCGTCAATCCCGACAAATCCCAGGCAATAGTCATAGGTCGTACTACCCGCACCTTCCGCCTCCACGATTTCTATCTTACCCTTCACAACCGACCCATCCGTCACACCCCCACCCTCAAGTACCTTGGCCTTACCCTTGACCGCCAACTGTCCTGGACTCCATACCTCAAATCCCTCCGTGAGAAAGCTCTGTCCCGCCTAAACCTCCTAAAACTCCTCACTGGCCGGACGTGGGGCCTCCACCCTTCCACTGTCCTTCACACCTACAAATCAATCATGCGCCCCGTCCTTTGTTCCTTCCACCCCGCCTGGATATCAGCCCCTCCTACTTTCTACAAGTCCCTCCAGATTCTAGAACGCCACGCCCTCCGCCTCGCATACCGTATCAGACTCCCTTCCCCCACGCGGATCCTCTATGACCTCATCCCCTTCCCTCCTCTCCTACAACACCTCGAACATCTCCGGCTCCTTTACACATCCCGCAAAATAGAGTCCCAAAACCCTCTGGTCTACCCTATTCTTACGAATCCCGGGCCTCTGCCACGCCTCCGCCAAACCGTCCCTCCCGGCCTTCACCTCCATACGCTCCGTATCCTCTCCCAAGGCAATTTCCGCACCCTTCCTCTACCGGATACCGAACTTCGGCCCGATATCTACCCCTCCTACCAACTCTGATCCCTTCCCCCGTAGCATCAGCGCCCCGCCCCTCTCTCCCGTCCCTTTTCCTTCCCGCCCGCTTGGCTACCCCTCTCCCATGCCCAGAGTCTCGTCACTCCTTCCCTCCTTACGCTCTCTTCCCTTCCCTTCTCCCCCTCTCCCGCACTTCCCCCGTCCCTGCCCCACCTCCCCCCCTCCATCCCCTCCCCACTCCCTGCGGGGGCGTCTCGACTTTTTATCTACGTGTTCAGTGCAAGTGTCTCCAGTGTCGTGTGTTTTACTCAGTGCCTCCATAATCGCCGTCCCCATGTTTTATTCTATACGCCGTCAGCTGTCTCCATGTGTGAACTTCGTGTCTCCGCAATGTACTTTTAAACTTGTCACCGTGGCTGGTTGTTTTTACTGACTGTGTGTGTGTTTTATCACTACTCGTCTCTTTTTTGTTCTCTGCCATATGTTTTTCCCATTTATACATGTCCGTTTTACTCTGTCGAAAACTCTGTCTGTCAATGTTTTTAATTTCCGCAATTTTGTTCATCTTTTTTATATTTTATCTCTTCTTTGTCAAATGTTTGTATATCACATGGCTGAAGAGCAGCCACCGCAGCTGCTGCCAGCCTGCCAGCTGTTTCTACGGCTGGCTTTAAAACAACAATAAAGGAAAAAAAAGCAGAGTAACTGTTTTGTATTTGAGTACCAATTAAAGCACTGCTCAAGTCTGCAGCGTGTATGACATGCACTGCTCTCGCAATTTGCGGAGCACTGTTTCTAACGTTACTGTTCTTTGAATTTTTGTTTTGCATACACACAGACTGTACATGTCCTGATTTGCCACATTGATAACAGGTTGCGTTGCGACTAGGGCAATGAGCACGCTTGTGGCGAGACACACACTGGGGGCAAGATTTACGTACATTTTTCTGAAATGAGCGTTGGCGCCCGTTATTCAAATCACTGTTTCTAACACGACGGGGCGACCTTTGTGTCGCACTTTTACACTGGCTACTGTTCACTGTATGTTCAGCACGGCCAGTAGAAAAATAAGAATCACTAGTGCGATACTGAGAACTACGGCTAGGAAAGCGTCCGTTGCGGCGCACTGAATTTACACTGTGGCTTTGCATTTCTACATCTGCTAAGTCAAAAGTATCATGCGCTTCTATAAGCTGCAGTACACTGTCTAATGAGGGGTCAGACTGTTTCAGAATTGCTGCTCTAATTCTGGGGTCCTGAATATTCTGCGTAATCGCATCCCTCAACATCACGTCACTATACGAAAGTCCACAAGAGCAAGTAAATTTACATTGGCGGGTTAAGCCCTTCAATTCCGTAATCCACTCTTGGTGTGACTGCTGCGGTAATTTTTTAAGTCTGAAAAATCGGTACCGCGCAGCGGCTACGAGAACTTTCCTCTCGTAATGAGCATTCAGTGCATCTACAATTTGTTCAAAGTCTACATCACGAGGAGAGGCGTGAGGGAAAAGTTTTTGCAATAATACGAAGGTCGGGGGCCCACAATCGATAAGAAAAGGTTCTTCACTCTCTAACCTGTAATTTGATGAGCCGCGACGAGTTCTTGAAACTGTGCGAAGTAGTCGCTCCATTCTTCCTCACGTTCGTTGTACTGGCGGAACGTAGGGAGCGGTACAGCGGCAGGTGTGGGCTGCTGATGTGACGGCTGTTGTTGTTGGTGAGCAGCCTGTGCCGTCAACTGCGACACGGCCCGCAGTAGTTGAGTGATTTGCGCCGTCTGTAACTGAATAATTTCCATTAAGTTTGGGTTCGGGGTAGTGGCCATGCTGACCGATTAGGCGCCGCGCATACAAGTAAATTATAACAAAACACAAATGCAATATGAAAGAGGACACTCTGCAACAAAAAAGTCCACAAAACACGCAACTGAATATGTTCCCCCAAAATTCTTATAATAAGGGTGGGTGGGCGGGAGCAATTTTTGCGTGCTCCGACTGCTGCTGTCTGGCTGCTGCAAGCGGGCTGGTCCAAGGTTCTATCACTCCTCGTCGCCACTTTTGTGTCCCAACTTCGTCGCCGCTTTTGTGTCCCAGCCTCGTCGTAGGTGTCGGTGGCCGAGTGGATGAGACCGACACAGGAATAAGATAGCACGCTGGTGCAGGTACGGAGGGGAGCAGCCAGAAACTATAAACACTAGAGTAAATTAGAAAGAGATATATATTGCACAGAATGTAACAATACTTAACTTTTACATAGTACTGCAGAATGTTGATACATAGTTGTTAGAGGCCTGCCTAGTGCCTGTACGATAGCAAAGTCTTCAATGGTGCCTATCTGATTACGAAGGTCCTAACTGGTTGCTATCTCCGTCCGAAGTGACCGGTGTCTTTCCGTGGTGGCCACGAGCGGGGTTGCAGCAGAGGGCGCTCGTGGCTGTCGTCGTGAGAACGCCGCGCCGTGCGTGCATGGCGGCGCGGCGAAAGTAGGTGGCGCGCACTTTGTACTTGTGCGACACCACATGAAATAAAAATGCTGTTCCTCAAGCCTTGAAAAGAGTTGGGTTCAAGTTTTAACAAAATGATAATCTAGCAACATTAAATAAATTATAACTACAGAAATATATTTAAAAAGATATGGAAGACGACAGACAGTCGTCTCTCACTGTCTATTCCGTTCAGTAGCTCTTCCGGGTCCTTCGGTGTCTATGACAGTATTGTAATGTCATCAACAAAACGTGTTGATTTTGTTTCTTCACTACGAATTTAAATCCTTTCTCCAAGTTATTCCTTCCTTTCCTTCACGGCTCGATGTAATGCTTCAATAACATTTGAGAAAGGCTACAACCCTGTATTAATCTCTTCTCAACTAATACTGTCCTTTCATGCCCTTCGACTCTAATAACAGCAGTCTGGCTTTTGTGCAAGAGCCGCGGCGGAGTGGCAGAACGCATTAAGGCGCTAGTCTCCGATGCGCAAGGCTGTTCCTAGTCGGCGGTTCGAATCCTCCCTCGGGCACGGATGTTTTTGTTGTCTTCTGTGTCAGTTGGTTGATAGGCAGTTTGTAAGTTTAGAGACTGATGAACCCGCAGGTAAATCCCCTAAGCTTAACAAACATTTTGTCAAATTTGTAAATAACCTTACTTTCCCTGTACTTTACCCCAAATCTACAAAAGATAGAAATATAGGATTGCCTTTCCTTAATATATTTCCTAAGACCAGTCTTAAGGTCTGCTGTGTTCCTCCATTCTTTCTGAATCTAAACTGATCTACCCCGAGGTCATTTTCTGTCAGCTTCTTTTTTCATTATTTTGTAAATAACTCATGTTAATATTTTGCAACCATGACTTATTATACTGGTAGTTCTGCCGTTTTCACCCCTGCGTGAGTTGGAGAATAATGGGTTTTTCTTAAAGTCTGAGGGTATTTCTTCAGTCTCATACATCATACACACAAGGTGAAATAGTTTTGCCATCGCTGTCTTTTCTAGAGACTTCAGTAGCTCTGAGGTAATGCCATCCACCCCAGGGCATAGTTCCGACTTGTCTTTCAGAGCTCTGTCTGTCAAATTCTTCTCTCAGTAAATTATCTTCTATTTCATCATCTACTTCCTCTTCCCTTCCCACAATATTCTCTCTCTCTCCATATATATATATATATATGAACCTGGTATAGCAATCGATATTACCAGTCTGTTTATAGTTTATTTTGAAAATAACAGAAAACAGTGATATTCTACGTCTGTGAGTAAAATTGATCAATGATAAAAGTAACAGCCGACCAATAAAAAAAGATATTGGACAACATTTTTGAGGTTATAATAAAACTAGGATTTTATTTTCCAAACAATTAAATATGAAATATTTCAAATGCCTCACCCGACGTTTTTAATTAAAATCGGCGACATCAATCCGCATCCATGTTCCGAATTTGGACACTGACATAGGGACAATAAGTGCTGTCAACGGAATTAAAAATGTAGGGTTACGTTCAGAAATGAAGTAACTCCTCTTTTTAAAAATTATTAACTATTGTAACTATGATAATACCGCCTATTTCATTTGAAACTGTGTGGCGGAGATCGCTACAAGTTATGATGAATTCATAAAATATCTGCTAATTATAACTAATCACTATTTGAGATTGCTGCAAAGCTCAATTTCGAACTGTTCTCTAGCAAAATACGTTATATGACTCTAAATCCCTCATAAGTTAAATTACTTTTAATGTGGTTATAAAAGACAGGTTGCAAATAAGTATTTAATTTCCTGTTCATACTTTATAGTAACAGTTAAAAATGTTACCACTTTAATCCCCTTGAGAAGAAGATTAAAAGACATTCCATCAGGAAAAAAATAGAAATTTAATATGCAAACGCAACACCCAGAAGATAACTGCTTGCAATAGTGGCCGAAACGTCGGTGAAAAATTTGACAGATTGACGATGCGTTCCAATACCCAGAAGAGTTTTATCAACTATGACTACGGCCGCGGAACCGTTCGTTTACATGTAGACACCTGAACTTAATATCGTTGCTAGTCGCGGAAATACAGTAGAACCTCTCAAACTCGACACAATATGGACTTAAAGGTTGTCGAGTTTTGAGGTTGTCGAGTTTTAGGGAACTTAAACAAAAATAAGTAGGAGTTGAATAAAAACGCTTATTTAAAGTATTAAAATTGTACATTTATTGATTTATTATATACAATTATATATTTATATCAACATTTATAAATTATAATCAAAAAATCAAATAAAATGTAGACAAAAGGCTGAGTAGAATCTGAAAATAGTGTTCATTACAATTATTACGAAAGTTGTTTAAGTTGCTTATAAAAAGTTCATCTCCAGTTATTTATGGGAAGTTTTCTGAACACTAGAAGAAAAGTGTAAAAGAAAGTTACTGAAGTCGTTTGAAAACCCCTGTGATTGAAGACTGCTTTTCTGTCTCCACATGGCGTCTTCCAGCTTGATCACGGAGTCGCCTGAGGAACAGAATCTCCATTCAAGTCGCATTTTGCTGCTCTAAGTACTGCAATGTCCCTTCAATAAATTTCACAGGCTCACTGTGGCTAACTTCTCTTTCTTGTCGATGGGCCTCTTCTTCTTCCGAATCATCCCCTTCCAAGTCACGCCCTTTGACAGCTGCAACGATTTCATCTTCTCCTAATGGTTTTGATGCTCTGTCGAGATCCATACATTCATTGACATCATTGCTTGAAGACTCTTCACATGATTTCAGAATTGATTCCATCGTCACGCGACAAATCTAGAAGTTTCCTCCAAGAACGAATGACGGTTATGGTCTCAACTCGATCCAAGATTAAGAGACCCATCCAGTGACATCTAATAAATCGATCTTTTTTAGTTTAGTTGTTAGCTCCTCACCCGATTCCAAGGACATCACCAAAGGGGACAAAAGATTACTTCTGTAATTCTCTTTAACGCTGCCAAAGCTCCTTGGTCCATCGGTTGACAGAGAGACGTGGCGTTCGGCGGTAGAAACATTGCTTTAATGTCTTTTTCCTGTAAATATTTCAAATCAGGGTGAGTCGTAGTATTATCGAGAATCAGTAGAGCTTTCCTGGGAAGATTTCTTTTCTTCAGAAACTTCTCAACCTCTGGGACAAACTGCTGAAAAAAAACACTCTTTAAAAATTGTTTCTATCATCCACACAGTAACCTAGTCTGAGTCTCTAGCGCTCTCGGGCGGCCTATGTACTGATGGAAAGCTTTACGTTATGGACGGTGCAAAAAGATTATTAATTCACCAGCCCTGTCGAGTTTTACGGAATGTCGAGTTTTCGGGAATCGAGTTTGAGAGGTTCTACTGTAGTACCCTCTGACACCGCTAGATTGCGTCTTGATCGAATGCTCGAAGATATGCCGAGATTTCCCGTACTCTGACGTAATAGTTGGAGTACTGCAGAAACCCAGCTCCGGTACTTGCACTACGCAACCCTCACGCCTGGGCCGCAGTGGGTGCGGCGACTGTAGCGCGGCCAGCGGAGGAGGAGCAAATTAAATCGAGCGCACTGGCGGAAGCGGCGGCGCGGCGGCTCTTAATATCTATTAGCGGTGGCCGGGGATTTCCCGCTGCTGGGACACCGCGCGCTGTGCTTCACGGCCGACGCGTGATCCTGCCACCCGCACTGCTGCCAACCTAAATTCCAGCTAAACGTGGCGACCGTCCAGTGGTGAGTCAAAAATCGACGTACACACTTCTACTTCAAAATGTTTGCACGAACTGGGGTACACGAATATTCCAGTAAGTTACGGGTGAGGTGTTCCCCCTTCTATGGTATGTACCGACATGGCGCCATCTTGAAATCGGCCAACTTCAATCTAGCTCAATGGGTTTTAGTGGGCAGGGGGGTCGTGTGGTTCATCAAATGGCACGCCTGAGAAGTTCATACCCGTGGACACAATGACGTGGCAGTTATTGTTAAAAGTGTAAACACAGTTTGGTTGAACGTACAGACTGTTCTCCATAAAGAACAATTATTTAATGTCCACAATGGTGTCCCTTATTTGTTAGCGCACATTTGAAAACGATGAATCCAATCGCCGTGCACTCGCGGGAGAATTTCCAAGCGAAAGTTGGAACACGCCTCTTCATTGTGTTGCTCAAACTGGTGCCCGTTTCTTATTTTATTTTTCTGTATAATACTTGTGAAGTGCATAGCAGCACAATTAATGTGTACATGCTACCAATTGTGAAAATGAATTTATGGATAACACAAATTGCAAGTAGCAACATTTAGGCCTACCAGTAAGTCAATATTATTGTGTCAATTATGCTCGCCACATATTTCACTTGTTTTGTTTTCTTGTAATTATAGCAGATGCACAAATCCCACTACACACCATCTGTAATACAAAAAACCGTTCTCCATCTGATGATGATATTCTACGTATATCGAAACCGGTAATGGGAGAAATGTAATAAAACATTTTGCATAAAAGGCGACTATTTGCTGTCATTCAAGATACCTTATTAGTATTGTTCCGTCTCTGGATAGCTCTCTTTCAGTTTATTATTGATCGTCGTAAACGTATTTTTCTAATTGTAGTATGAAGTACTACACAAAACTTCAGCTTAATTTAATATATATTTCAGCAAGAACACTATTAAATGAAGACTTCAGTACATCACCCTAGCAAAACATTTGACGACAATCACTGAAAAACTAGAAAAATTTTTCTCGTAACTTAAATAGAGATATAAATTATTCTTTGCAGTTACCCTAAAAATCTACTGGTTTCCAACATTAATAACAATAATATTTAATATCTTTTACAGTATTTAATCGAATAATGGCATTTTTATTTAATTCTGCAACATCTTAATAGTTTTGTAACATGTATTTCGTCATTTTCAGAAGCAATAACAACTTTTGAGCCATAACTGCTACATGTAATCTGTTTACAGGAATGAAATCTCAGAAAATGGTGATGACATTTGATTTATCACACGAACATGTTTCCATTTTAAGACATTAACTTAGACTGAAGATGGACTATTTCAAGAGGGCGCCTATCTTCAGTACATACCACCTCACCCCTATCGTACTGGAATATTCATGTTTCCTAGTACCTGTTGAAGGTATGTTCTTTTGTCTTTTAACTCGCCCTCTTGAGTTTTAACCTTAGCGATATCTCAGGGCGAGGGAAAGGCACTACGCCAATCTTCAGAAAATATTGTAATCTACGTAAATACTCCGCAATCCATGGTAAAGAACTCGGCGAAGGGTGACTTGTATGACCGCTGCTTATTTCCTTTTATCTGCATACACTAAGGCTTTCCACAACGGATGTCGCAATTGCTGAGCTATCTTCCGGATTGTATGACCGTGGCCCATGAAACATTTTTATTCCTGACGTTTCTCCCAGAGATGCGCTGGACGTCTTCAAAGGCTTTTTAAACGAATTTTCCACCATTGGTCTTTATTGCAATGTCCTCATTTTGGCCCTTTGCCATTTGCAAGTGCTGTATTGGAGGAGCTCCTGGCGGTACTGTGTCTTGCCGACTGAACAGTCGGGCGTCGGAGAGCGGCATAAATACTGTCTGCAAGAACACGATCAACTTTTCACGTGATCAGCAGAGAGAATCTTTTGCAGAAGTAGATATTTGACTCTTTTACCTAATCTGATCTAATAATTTAAGTTTCATGGTTTCTTCTTTCTCCTTGCAAATCTATTTCAATTCCTTCCTTATATAACCGTGGATAAAATATTGTCGCTGTAGATAAAATTTTAGCTTAAGAAAAGATCACTTCGTGATTTCCTAATCTAAGTGGGTGCTCATCCACAGAATAGTTTTCTGTTTTCCCTAGTCGGCAAAGACTTTTATGTTTTTCCGGTATCTACGCTTCTCTTTCTGGTTCTAAAATACACTTTTCCGTAAGTACACCCCACATGCTGACAAAGGAGGGCGTTTTCGCTTACGAATGGGAGTTCTTGACTTATATTCTTAGTTTACTTGTAAACTGGTTTGGTACGATGTTCTTTTGTAAAATTATCACGTTCTGATCAGTCAGTTTTTTGATAACGTGGGAGGAAACGTGTTCTAACATCTTTGTGTTTTATTGTTATCGTTTTGCCTACTGTTCGTTAGTGGAGAAAGTTATTTACTTCTTCTCGATAGCCTGAGTCAGATGACGAAATTAGCTTTCTAGGTTTTCCGTGGTCGAAATTCTTATGATTCCAATGACAACACTTTTAATTACAGGTCTCTAGTTCTGTCGACGACGCTTGAAGTTCTTTTCCAAGTATGTGACTGCACAAGTCGCTTAGTGGAAAATCTTATGTTGTAAACATCCAGCAGATCATCTCATAACAAAAACGTACAAAAGAGATATTAAGTTTTCATTTTCCCTTTCAATAGTAAACGGGAATTTTATATTTATACTATTTAAATATCGAAGAATTCTTGTAAAGCGTTAATACCACAAGACCAAACGACGAATTTCTTATCCACAAACCGAAACCGTCGTCTATGTTTCCTTCTTGCATTTTTTCAGAGTTGAATGTTCTTATTTTCCATTAAAAAATCGAAATTTCAGGATCTAATGGGTTAGTAAATGAGGCACAATGAACTTGCTCATAAATATTTTCATCCGAATGGACACAGGAGCACAAATGTTTCTTGGACCGCCGGCCGCAGTGGCCGAGCGGTCTGCGGCGAGTCAATGACGGTCTGCACGGCCGCTTCGGTCGGGGGCTTGAATCCCCCCTCAGGCTTGGATGTTTGTGCCGTCCTTAGTATTAGCTAGTACATAAGTAGTTTGTAAGTTTAGGGACTGATGAACCCGTAGTTAAGTCCCATAAGGTATACAAACATTTATGTTTCTTGGACCACAGTCACATTACCGGAAAATTCATCAGCAAATATTTCTATATCTGGTAAACTTCGAAACACAACGAGGAAGAAACGAATGACTTTATGTCTTAGTACGAGCCCTAACTTCTCTCATCTTTGCAGTCTTAACGCGAAAAGTAAGCTGACAACAAAAGAATCGTTCTGCAGTCAGTTTCAAATTTCTCAACAGTGTTTCTCGAAAAGAATTCTGACTGTCCTTCAGCGATGATCATTTTAAACGCAGGGAAAGTAATACATTACAACACATCAAAAGGCAATAGAATTTATACATCACCAATTATTTTTCGTGGGCCTGAAGAACGTTAATGAAACAAGGGAAACAAAATGTAGTAGGAATTTACGGTTCAACGAATATCGCACATTTATCTCGCATTTTCGTAATAAGAACGGAGCGATATATCATCTGAGTCTGATACCTGACAGCTAAATAACTTGAATTGACAAATTTAGCAGTTATTCAGCGAACGGCGAAGTTTCTACGTGAGGGCTGAACGACGCCATGGGAGCCACATCACATTCGCATTAAAGACGAGAAAGGGGCGCCTGAGGGGGCAAAGTTTTTTTCCACGCCTCTCTTTATGTCCTTTAGTAGGTGGCAAGGGAACCCAAATGAGATAAGTGCCCCAGACTGAGACACGGGGCGCGGGGTAGGGGGAGAGAAGGAAGTTAACAAGCGGCTCTTATTATTATCACAATGATAATCGACGAACAGGTAAGCGCAGGTCTATAGAGCGGATTTTGGCTTAATTTAAAACGCATATGGAAAATAACGTGGTAACACTGAACAATGTACGAGAGCTAAAGGAACTCGTAAAGGCAAACACAGAGATATACGAACACTTAGTGGTCACATCGTTTGTCAGCAACCCCTGTATAAGCGAACAGGTGTGTGACTCTGGCGTAAGGTCGCTTGATGCTGCTACAGTGTCAGATTACCACCATTCACATATGTTGCACCTGGTATGGAGCACGAGAGATACAACACAGCATCTTCAAGGTATCGATTAGGTATGACCATTTCACGAGTGTACCGTTTTATTATTGTGAAACCGGTAAAACATCAAATTTCCCAGATCGCCGCGGCCGGAATAAGATCATGCAAGAAATGTTCAAATGTTTGTAGAACTTAAGGGACTTAACTACGGGGTCATCAGTCCCTAAGCTTACAAACTACTTATGAACTAGCTAAGACTAAGGACGGCACAAATATCCATGCCTATTCGAACCCCCGACCGTAGTGGCCGTGCAGACCGTGACTGAAGCGCCTCAGTCCCCTCGGCCACCGCGGCCGGCATTCGTTGTTACCCGATCATTTGTAGGGCGACAAGGAAATCAAAAAATTCCAGAAAAATAGAAACACCGCAAAACAACTTACGGTGTCACACTACGTAGAGCGCAATGGAAGCTTTGTTTACCATTTATACTGTCTTCTTAACACAAAATAAGCCCATGTACCATTATACCCGTTTGTAATTCCGCCTTGTAATTTTGTGTAAAATCTGTCACGCATATAATCTGAAGATGCCCTGCTAAAGGGCGAAACGCGTCATTAACTAATAAAATAATTTGCAATCATGACGGTTTGAAGTGGAACATTTCTGTAAACAGCACCCGATTTCAGTGCTGGTCCATCAACAAGTGTCAGAACCATTGACTCGCCTGGGCCCTTGAACACCGACACAGGGCTGACCATGTTGCCTGGTCTGACGAATCGAGTTTCCAATTGTAACGACTGGATGTACGTATACGGGTATGGAGACTCCTTTATGAATCCGTTGTTGTTGTTGTGGTCTTCAGTCCACAGACTGGTTTGATGCAGCTCTCCACTATACCCAGTCCTGTGCAAGTCTCGTCATCTGAGAAAACGTTCGGCAACCTATTTACTTTTGAATCTGCTTACTATATTCGTCCCTCGGTCTCCCGCTACGATTTTTACCCCACACACTTCCTTCTAATGCTAAGTTGACAATTCCTTGATGTCTCAGAATGGGGCCAACGAATCTATCCCTTCTCTTCGTCAGGACATGCCAGAAACTCCTTTTCTCCCCGATTCGGTTAAGCACCTCCTCATTAGTTACGTGAACTACCCATCTAATTTTTATCATTCATCTGTAGCACCACATTTCAAAAGCTTCTATCATCTTTTTTTCTGAACTCCTTATCGTCCAGCCGGCCGCGGTGGCCGAGGTGGCTGAGGCGCTCCAGTCACGGTCATCACGGCGACTACGGTCGTGGGTTCGAATCCCCCCTCGGGCATGGATATTTGTGCCGTCCTAGTTCGTAAGTAGTTCATAAGTAGTTTGTAAGTTTAGGGACTGATGACACCGTAGTTAAGTCCCATAAGACTTACAACCAACCAACCTTATCGTCCACATTTCATTCCCATACAATGCTACACTCCAGACAAATGCTTTCAGAAATGACTTCCTAACATTTAAATTAATATTGGATGTTAACAAGTTTCGCTTCTCTGGAAACGCTTTTCTCCCCATAGCCATTCAGAATTTTATATCTTCTTTACTTCGGCCATCAGAAGTTATCTTGCTACCCAAATAACAAAATTCATCTACTACTTTTATAGCCTCACTGCCTAATGTAATTCCTTCATCATTGCTTGATTTTCTGACATTCAATTCCATTACCTTCGTTTTACTCTTGTTAATGTTCATGTTATATATTCCTTTCAAGACAGTGTCCATCCCATTCAATTGCTCTTCCAGATCTTCTGCGGTCTCTGACAGAATTACTATGTAATAAGCAAACCGCAATGATTTTATTTCTTCTCCCTGCACTTTAATGCCATTTTTTAACAAAAATTTTTGAATCCATGGAGCCTGAATGAAAGTAGGAGACTGTTCAAATTGGCGCAGGATCTGTAACGACGTGGCGCGTGTTCGTTTTAGCGAACCAGACACGTGCCCTATGGTGGTTATTACTTTACGTATATTTTACTGTTTTAATTTTGATCAGCCACCTATTATATATCTGACCACCCACCAGCACATGATTTTCTATATACCTATCATCCAGTACAACTGGAATATATGTGTTAGGTGCATAAATATTATCACAATAGTAGAGTCGTGGTCGAGCTACCATCAATTTTTATTAATTATATTTTTATTATTTGTATCGGAAATGTTTGCGAAAAAAATTGTAAAACTACAGGCAAATCTTATGTGGGGAGTGAAACACGCCAATGCTATTTTTTACAGAAGCTTGTAAATTTCAACTTCAACGTCTGATGATGGCCAGAAGAGGCGAAACGCGTCAAGTATAAATAAGTTAAACATCGCTTTCGTGCAACCAAGACTGTTTTTTACCAAAATAATAAACAACTATGGAGGAGCTCTAAATATTATCCGATCACACTCTCTAGTTTGGTGGGGATCTCATCCCACCCATTTATTGGCGTTTTACAAAACATCAGTCCGATCAAAATTTGATTACGGTATGTTAGCATTCCATGTTGAATGAAAAATATCCTGAGGAAACAGGACTGAATTCAGTTTAGATGTATTCGTCACTATTTAGGCTCTAGGGCTCCACCTCTACCAATGCTGTCTTAACTGAACCAGTGCTTTACATCTCAGAAGGCAGGTGCTCGCCGGCAAAATAGAGGCCCAAGTATTGAATACTTATCCAACCTAGATATTGACATTCAATACACAATAAAAATTATGACCAATTTATTAATTGTCATAAAAACTATCATGTCTTTTAAGTCGGCGCAAATGACGTGCAAATTTTCAATGACATCATTTGGGTACTTTCGAAGTTCATCGCGGACAAAAATCGTAGCACGGGAGTTTTATTCATTATAGTTAAAGAAAAGATACACAGCAATTACTAAATATGGATGAGAATTGGTTACACATTCTACACTCCATCCCCTAATCTTTCCATAAACTTCCGCTCTCTCTCTATACCTATTTCCTTTCCTCATCTTTCTCTCAGGCCACTATCTGTATTAACTCGCTCAAGAGTGAGATATGTTACCGCAGTCGCATGAACGGTAGGGCAGTGCATGAAATACGTATCTAATACACAGTGCTGACGCTCTCACAAAATAAAATATTACTCAAATCAGTGAAACCATAAGCCATATCTGAGTTCTAGCGAGACTGCACAGCAATTTAAAGTTTGTGTAACTAAGATACCAAAGAGACACAACTACAGTAACTTATACTAAGGACAACACACACACACACACACACACACACACACACACACACACACACTAATGCCAAATAAACGACTTCAACCACCGGCTTACGTAACCGTCGGTTTTTATATCATATACATAAAACCCAGAAAATATCTAATATAATGACATACTTGAAAAATTTTAAAAGCACGGTTAGGTCTGGCGTAAATTTCCAAAATTGCGGGGTATGAAATAAATTATTGCTTCAAGGAAACGTGATACCTTGAATACAATGATAATTTTGTGTGACTCATTAACCTGATGCAAGTCTTCGGCGCCCAACATGTCCCTAACCTATCCCACTTATCAAATCAAGAAAAGTGGGCGTTCAGATTAGCGTGGTATACGAACCACGTGTCGTTTCTGCAGACTCCCGTCATCGAGAAGTCAAGGCAAGGTAAATAACCAAAGTGAAAAATTCTATCAAATGTTCAAATGTTTGTTAAGCTTATGGGACTTAACTACGGGGTCATCAGTCCGTAAGCTTACAAACTACTTATGAACTAGCTACAACTACGGACGGCACAAATATCCATGCCCGAGGGGGGATTCGAACCCCCGACCGTAGTGGCCGTGCAGACCGTGACTGAAGCGCCTCAGTCTCCTCGGCCACCGCGGCCGGCTAAAAATTCTATCACCATACCGAGTTTCTAAGCCACGACTTTTCGCTCTTCAACCAATTACTTTACCGCTACCGAGACTTCAAGCTGAAGAACTGCGCCAATTATAGAATGATATTATTGAGGTTATTGTCAGAAAAACTATCCTAACTTATAACTTGGAACAAATTATACGCTCCGTGTGAAAATTTTATTTAGATTAGTTGAGTAGTTTCGGAGTTCGTCGCGGACAAACATCGTGACAGGGACACACACACACACACACACACACACACACACACACACACAAACACACACAAATATGTGTATACTACTGGTAAATTCAGATCGCTCCGGAACAATGCTCAGTACCTTAAATATGCATTGAGTAATAGGAATATTTGCAGGCGACTAACCATTGCGAAAGATATGCTAGTTATGTAATGTAGTTTCACAGATACCCAACATACTAGAGCGTTGTAATGAGGTTGCTACGACGTTACAGCAACCGTAGATTCTCCTCTTTCTCCACTTTCTCCACAGTGACAGGGCAATCATCCCAAGCGACAGAACCACTGGTCCGGAATATTGGCCTATCATGTTACCATCCAGGAGATGATTGCAACTCTCTGATTCCCACTCGGTTGTCGTCTCTATCAATTATGAAACTCATTTCAGCAATTCGAATGTTCCCTACTATCTGTGAGATCGACCGTGTTCTTACATTAATGGTTAGTAAATGACAGCAGATAACAATGTAATACAATGATATTACAAAAGACTAATAATAACATCCAATGAAGTTAACCACCTTTCTCAGAATCGTAAGAAATGAACAAATCAGTGATAGTTTCATTTTATCATATGCTTTCCGGGTAGTTTTCATTTGATTGTCGTAAAAGCAAAATAAATCTAAAATTTATTTATGATTGTTATTTAAAATGTTTGAAATGAAGCCACAATGAGATTAAAGTTCGAGAAAAAGTAAATTAAGTTAGTAAATCTTGGAATTTTAATACCAGAGTACTATTACGAATTTTCTTAGGTTTCTCACATTCACTCTCTGTCTAAAATCCCCCACTGCTATAACAGAAAATAGTATGAAAAGCGATAAAGCTTATATGACATGGATGAATATTACCAGTACATATAAGCACAGGATGAGTCAAAAGTCTAAGCTATCTTTTCATTTCGAAAACTCTACAAGAACTTGTAAACCTGAATATACCAGTAAGGTACGAGTGAAATGGTGTCTATCTTTTACGGTACCGAACGTCAGCGCCATTATGGAATCTTCCATCTTCAATATAAGTAATCGGTTTTTTATTTGTGGAAAGGGAATCGTGTGATATATCTTGTTTAATAACAAGTGCATTTCTTCAAACACATTCGACGTAGCACATACGGTTCAAAAGTTGCTTCACGACCACTGTTTTGCACAAGGTATTTCGTTCAGTGGCAAGACAAAAATTTTTTCAGTGGTCAAGTCAACAGCCACAACCACAAATACCGGAGTTACCATAATGCGAAGTGAGGCATCATGTTGGTGACGTAAAGTGTGGTGTCGCACAAGTACAAAGTGCGCGCCACCTACTTTCGCCGCGCGCCGCCATGCATGCACGGCGCGGCGTTCTTCCGACGACAGCCACGAGCGCCCTCTGCTGGAACCCCGCTCGTGGCCACCACGGAAAGATATAGCACTTCGGACTGAGATAGCAACGAGTTAGGACCTTCGTAATCCGATAGGCACGAGTGAAGACTTTGCTATTGTACAGACACTAGGCAGGCCTCTAACAACTATGTATCAACATTCTGCAGTACTATGTAAAAGTTAAGTATTGTTACATTCTGTGCAAAATATATCTCTTTCTAATTTACTCTAGTGTTTGTAGTTTCTGGCTGCTCCCCTCCGTACCTGCACCGGCGTGCTGTCTTGTTACTGTGTCGGTCTCGTTCCACTCGGCCACCGACACCTACGACGAGGCTGTAACACAAAAGCGGCGACGAAGCTGGGACACAAAAGTGGCGACGAGGATGGGATACAAAAGTGGCGACGAGGAGTGATAGAACCTTGGACCAGCCCACTTACAGCAGCCAGACAGCAGCAGTCGGAGCACGCAAAAATTGCTCCCGCCCACCTACCCTTATTATAAGGTTTTTTGGGGGAACATTTTCAGTTACGTGTTTTGTGGACTTTTTTTGTTGCAGAGCGAGCCCTCCTTTCATATTGCATTTGTGTTTTGTTATAATTTACTTGTATCCGCGGCGCCTAATCGGTCAGCATGGCCACTACCCCGAACCCAAACTTAATGGAAATTATTCAGTTACAGACGGCGCAAATAACGCAACTCCTCCAAGCGGTGTCCCAGCTCACAGCGCAGGCAGCTAACCAACAACAACAGCCGCCGCTTCAGCAGCCCACACCTGCCGCTGCACCTCTTCCTACGTTTCGCCAGTACAACGAACGTGAGGAAGAATGGAGTGACTACTTCGCACAGTTTCAAGAACTCGTCGCGGCTCATCAAATTACAGGTCAGAAAGTGAAGCATCTGCTATTATCTGTGGTGGGCACCAACACCTTCGTGTTACTGCAAAAACTATTCCCCAACGCATCTCCTCGTGATGTAGACTTTGAACAAATAGTAGAGGCACTAAATGCTCATTATAAGAGAAAAGTTCTCGTAGCTGCGGCACGGTACCGATTTTTCAGACTGAAAAAATTACCGCAGCAGTCACACCAAGAGTGGATTACGGAATTGAAGGGCTTAACCCGCCAATGTAAATTTACTTGCTCTTGTGGACTTTCGTATAGTGACGTGATGTTGAGGGATGCGATTACGCAGAATATTCAGGACCCCAGAATTAGAGCAGCAATTCTGAAACAGTCTGACCCTTCATTAGACAGTGTACTGCAGCTTATTGAAGCGCATGATACTTTTGACTTAGCTGATGTAGAAATGCAAAGCCATAGTGTAAATTCAGTGCGCCGCAACGGACGCTTTCCTAGCCGTAGTTCTCAGTATAGCACTAGTGATTCTTATTTTTCTACAGGCCGTGCTGAACAGACAGTGAACAGTAGCCAGTGTAAAAGTGCGACGCAAAGGTCGCCCCGTCGTGTTAGACACAGTAATTTGCATAACGGGCGCCAACGCTCATTACAGAAAAATGTACGTAAGTCTTGCCCCCAGTGTGTATCTCGCCACAAACGTGCACAGTGCCCAAGTCGCAACGCAACCTGTTATCAATGTGGCAAATCAGGACATGTACAGTCTGTGCGTATGCAAATTAAAAGCTCAAAGAACGGTACCGTTAGAAACAGTGCTTCGCAGAGTGCGAGAACAGTTCATTCAGTAAATGTGGAATTGAACAGTGCTTTCCTTGGATCTCAATTGCAAGAAAGTAGTTCTGCTTTTTTTTTTTTTTTTCCTTTATTGTTGTTTTAAAGCCAGCCGTAGAAACAGCTGGCAGGCTGGCAGCAGCTGCGGTGGCTGCTCTTCAGCCATGTGATATACAAACAGTTCACAAAGAAGAGATAAAATATAAAAAATATGAACAAAATTGCGGAAATTAAAAACATTGACAGACAGAGTTTTCGACAGACTAAAACGGACATGTATAAATGGGACAAAACATATGGCAGAGAACAAAAAAAAAGAGACGAGTAGCGATAAAACACACACACAGTCAGTAAAAACAACCGGCCACGGTGACAAGTTTAAAAGTACATTGCGGAGACACGAAGTTCACACACGGAGACAGCTGACGGCGTATAGAATAAAACATGGGGACGGCGATTATGGAGGCACTGAGTAAAACACACGACACTGGAGACACTTGCGCTGAACACGGAGATAAAAGGTCGAGACGCCCCCGCAGGGAGTGGGAAGGGGATGGAGGGGGGGAGGTGGGGCAGGGACGGGGGAAGTGCGGGGAAGGGGGAGAAGGGGAGGGAAGAGAGCGTAAGGAGGGAAGGAGTGACGAGACTCTGGGCATGGGAGAGGGGTAGCCAAGCGGGCGGGAAGGAAAAGGGACGGGAGAGAGGGGCGGGGCGCTGATGCTACGGGGGAAGGGATCAGAGTTGGTAGGAGGGGTAGATATCGGGCCGAAGTTCGGTATCCGGTAGAGGAAGGGTGCGGAAATTGCCTTGGGAGAGGATACGGAGCGTATGGAGGTGAAGGCCGGGAGGGACGGTTTGGCGGAGACGTGGCAGAGGCCCGGGATTTGTAAGAATAGGGTAGACCAGAGGGTTTTGGGACTCTATTTTGCGTGATGTGTAAAGGAGCCGGAGATGTTCCAGGTGTTGTAGGAGAGGAGGGAAGGGGATGAGGTCATAGAGGATCCGCGTGGGGGAAGGGAGTCTGATACGGTATGCGAGGCGGAGGGCGTGGCGTTCTAGAATCTGGAGGGACTTGTAGAAAGTAGGAGGGGCTGATATCCAGGCGGGGTGGAAGGAACAAAGGACGGGGCGCATGATTGATTTGTAGGTGTGAAGGACAGTGGAAGGGTGGAGGCCCCACGTCCGGCCAGTAAGGAGTTTTAGGAGGTTTAGGCGGGACAGAGCTTTCTCACGGAGGGATTTGAGGTATGGAGTCCAGGACAGTTGGCGGTCAAGGGTAAGGCCAAGGTACTTGAGGGTGGGGGTGTGACGGATGGGTCGGTTGTGAAGGGTAAGATAGAAATCGTGGAGGCGGAAGGTGCGGGTAGTACGACCTATGACTATTGCCTGGGATTTGTCGGGATTGACGGAGAGGAGCCACCGGTTACACCAGGAGGCGAACTCGGTGAGGTGGGACTGGAGCAAAACCTGGGAACGGGCAAGGGAGGGGGCGAGGGCCAGGAAGGCGGTGTCGTCAGCATATTGGAGGAGATAGACGGGAGGTTTGGGTTGAGGCATGCCGGCGGAGTAGAGGAGATAGAGGAGGGGAGAGAGGACTGAGCCTTGGGGCACCCCGGCGGAGGGGTAGAAAATACGGGAGTTGGAGTTGCAGACAGTGACGTAGGAGGGGCGGCGGGTAAGGAAGGAAGCGATGAGGCGGACGTAATTAATGGGAAGGGCGTAGAGCTGGATCTTGAAGAGGAGACCGGAATGCCATACTCGGTCGTAGGCTTTTTGGATGTCGAGGGATACAAAAATTGCGGAGCGACGGGAGTTGAGTTGGACGGAGAGGAGATGAGTCAGGCGAAGGAGCTGGTCGTCGGCGGAGAAGGAGGGTCGGAAGCCACATTGGGAGGGGGGGAGAAACTGGTGGCGGTGGAGGTGCTGGTGGATTCGACGAGAGAAGATGGTTTCCAGGACCTTGCTGAACACGGAGGTAAGACTGATGGGACGGTAGGATGAGGTCTGGGACGGGGGCTTGTCGGGCTTGAGGAACATGAGAATACGGGAGGTTTTCCACAGGTCGGGGTAGAAGCCAGTGTAAAGGATGATGTTGTAGAGTTTGGCAAGGACTTCATGAAATGAGAGGGGGCATGCGCGAAGGTGGCGGTAGGTTAGCCGGTCGTGACCGGGGGCGGTGTTTCGTTTCGTGCGAAGAGTGTCTATTATGTCACGGGCAGTAATGGGAGTGTTCAATTCTGAGGGAGGAATGCGGTCCAAGTACTGGAAGCCAGGGGCGAGCGGAGGAGAGGAGGTGTCGGTGCGCTCATGGACATCCGGGAAGAGAGAGTAGTCAAAAAGGGGATCATCAGGAATGGAAAATACATCAGAAAGGTAGGAGGCAAAATGTTCTGCCTTACTGGCGTTGTCAGGGAAAGGACGATCATCATGGAGAAGGGGGTAGTGGGGGGAGGAGTGACTGCCAGTAAGGCGGCGGAAGGCACGCCAGTACTTGGCGGAGTAGACCGGGAGGAGCGAGTTAAGGCGGATGCATGTCTGACGCCAGTCCCGGCGTTTCTTCGCGGTCAAAAGGTTTCTTATGTGTCGTTGGAGTTGCCGGTGGCGTTGGAGAGTATCCCGGTCACGGGTCCGGAGAAAGGAGCGGTACAGACGGCGGGATTCGCGGAGGTGAAGGACGGCCTGTGGAGGAAGGGTAGGGCGGTGAGGATAGATCGCCCGGGTAGGGATGTGGGCATGGACCGCGTCAGCAACGGTCTGCTGGAGAAAGGAGGAGGCATGGTCAATATCGGCGGGAGTATGGAGGGGTAGTGGGTGGCTTTCGACCGAGGTGTCGATGGAGCGACGGTAGGCATCCCAGTCGGCACAGGAATAATCATGGACGAGTTTTGGAGGGGGCATGGGACGAGGAGCGCGGGCAGGGCGGGGGCGGTGGTCAAAGGTAAGTAGGACAGGGGCGTGGTCACTGCCTATTAGGTCTAGGACGTCCGCCGTGATGCGCCCCAGGAGGTTGGGAGACACCAGTACTGCATCGGGTATGGTGTTGCTTTCGGGGCGGGTTGGGCGGGGAAGGGGAAGGATGTCGCCCCGGAGCGAGGCGGTGACGAACTGACGCCACCGCCGGAGTTCAGCGGGGTGACGGGAATGAAGGTTGAGGTCAGCGGCAATGACATAGGTCGGGAAGGTGCGGTCGATATGGGAGAGGAAATCGTACGGGAGAGGAGAGGTGGAGCGAATGTAAATGGTGGCGAGAGTGACAGTGAGGGAGGGAAGAAAGAGGCTGAGGATCAAGTGTTCAGTGGGGTCATTGAGGAGAGGGTGTAGCCGGACGGGGTGGTGACGGAGATGGCCGATCGCCACTCCGCCTCGGGCCAGGGGTGGGGGTCCGTCGGTGCGGTGGGGAAGGTAAGGATTGGTGTTGACTGGTCGGCGGGGTTGCAGGAAGGTCTCGTTGAGTAGGAAGGCATCCACGCGGTGTTGGGAGAGAGTGTGGAGGAAGAGGTTCTTATTGGCTGGGATGTTGTGGTAGAGGAGGGTATAGGATGGGCCTGCCATGATGGGGTAGAGGGAGGGTTGGGGAGGGTAGAGGAGGGGTGGGGAAAGGAAGGGGACCGGAGGGACTTAAACTTGGGTCTCGAGGCGGGAAAAGGCGAAGTGGGAGTGGGCACGGGAGAAGGTTGCAAAGGTGTCCAGATTGAACACGGACCTGGCGGCCAGTGCAATCTGTTGGAGGGTGTGGGGACGTTGGAAGGGGTGGATGTTGTCGAGGACGGTGGTGACGAACCGGATAACGTCTTCGGCGGTGGGGGGAGGGACCAAGGATTGATTGGGGTGCATGGGAGGATCTATGGGGCGGATGGGGACGGTGAGTTCGGGTTTGGAGGGAGCAGGTGGAGGGACGGATTTGCACTTGTAGGAGTAGGTAGGGTGAGGGCCGCCACAGGTGTTGCAGGTGGGAGGAGAGGTGAGGTTGGGACAGTGTTTATGGAGGTGGGAGTCTTTGCAGTGGGGACAGGTGGGAGGGTTTTTGCAGTTCTGCATCAGGTGATCATTATAAACGAGGCACCTGGCGCAGTGGTAGGCTTGCGGGGGGGATCAGGAGGGTTCTACCGTGTGGCGGCGATCGTATATCAGCGCACCCTCGAGGAAGAGGTGGTCAAGGGAAGATGCGGATTCAGTAAATATCCGCATCAAACGGGTGGGGCCAGAGTCATTGTTGATCCGCTTGGCGGAACGGATGGAGATGTCGGGGTGAGAGTTGAGTTGCTCCAACACCTCTTCCTCCGTAATCAAAGGACTAAGCCTTGTGATCACGGCGGTGAGGGTCGGAGGGCGGCGGGGGGGGAGGTGGTTGGCGGGCAGAGGAAGCTGTATAGTAGGGGGTGAGGGTGGCATGAGGGCCGAAAAGGACCTTGGGGATGCGAGCGAGGATGTCTGTGTGGAGGGTGGGGCTGGGGGACTTCAGGAGGACAGAGTCTCGGCGGGGAATAATTTGGGAGATGGGGGCGGAGGGGAAATACTTCCGAATTTGGAGGGAGAGGTTTTTATGTTCAAGGAATCGGGGTTCAGGATGGGACAGTACATATGTGAACAGGTCGGGTTGGGGGCGTGGGAGAATGGGGGCGGTGTCCATAGGGTCGGTAAGAGGGGGAGGAGGAGGGGGCGGGGGAGGGGAGGAGCTTTCTTCGATTTGGTGGAGGCGGGGGAAGGGTCCGCACTTCCCCGTTTCTGGGTGCGTTTGGGGATGGCGCCAGTAGAGGCAGGTAGAGATGCTGGAGCAGAGGCGGTGACGGAGGCATAGGTAGGAGGGGCTGGGAGGGATACACGATCAAGTGGGATTTCGATGGGAGGCGGAGGGTGGGGTAGAAGGTGAGAAGGGGGCGGGGGCGACAGCGGCGTATCTGCCACCGTGGCTCGGCGGTGCGTCACATGGGCGGGGTTGACCGGTGCAGTGTAGGGGGTGGTGAGGGGGAGGTACATCGGAGGGGGAGGGGGGACCTCATGGGATGGTGAAGCGGAGAGGATGACATGGAGCGGGAGAGTAGTTTGGGGAAGGCTGGAGGGGCTCCAGGTGATTGTTGTGGAGGCGAGGGAGGGGGTGGTAGTAAGAATGATGGGTGCAGTATGGACAGGGGGCAGGGTTATTGTGGGAACTGCAGAGAGGGAGGAGGAAGTTGACGGGGTGGACGATGAGGTCGCCATGGGCAGCTCTTACGACAGGGGCGCAGTCCAGGGCGACGAGCGGAGACCCGCAGGGCGGCAGCGATGACGCCGGCGACGGCGGCGACGGCGGCGGCAGCGTGGACGTCGGTGCTGCTACGACGGCGGCGGCGGCGGCGGCGGCGGCGGCGGGGGGCCAGGGGCTGGGCCTGGGCGGCGGCGGCGGCAGCGGCAGCGGCGGCGGCGGCGGCTGCGGCGGCGGCGGCGATGGCGGCGGAGGAGGACCAGGTGCGGGGCCTGGGCGGCGGCGGCGGCGGCGGCGGCGGCGGCGGCGGCGGCGGCGGACCAGGTGCGGGGCCTGGGCGGCGGCGGCGGCGGCGGCGGCGGCGGCGGACCAGGTGCGGGGCCTGGGCGGCGGGTAGTTCTGCGCCTATGGCAAAACTATATAGTGCA
Organism: Locusta migratoria; assembly: GCA_026315105.1. NCBI lineage: Eukaryota > Metazoa > Arthropoda > Insecta > Orthoptera > Acrididae > Locusta > Locusta migratoria. Next base: position 27,646,410 of record CM048750.1, on the reverse strand, counting down.
CCACGTAGCAAGCGCCGACGAGCGCGTAAAACAGTGCAACGGAAAAGGGTTCGGGAAAAGCAAAGTGACTATGAACAGTGCATTCCTGTAGTGAAAATAGTGCCTTCTGCAACTTCTAATTGTAATAGTGCCCAGTACTGTGTAGCTAGTGACAGTAGAATTGGTGTAGCTACGCAAAGTAATTTTAGTGCAGTAGCCTCGCATTGCGCGGACGCCGATCCGGCGGTAGTGTCATCTAGTGACAGTGTGGTTAATCCGCTGTGTGCCGAGTATGCGCCGCTTCCTACCGCACGCAACCCGCGCAAGCGCAGAAAACAAGATGTATTAGACGTTGCCCACGTTCGCGCACCTGTCGTGCGCCAGAAGCACAAACTTTTTGTAAATCTCTCCATAGAAAATAAGACTGTGCAATTTCAGCTTGATACTGGTTCCGCTGTTACATTAATTAATAAAGACACTTATGAACTTCTGGGTTCGCCAAAATTGTCGCGGTCACAGCACGTGCTAACAGCGTACACAGGTCAAAATATTCCCGTGCTAGGAACATGTAGCCTGCCCGCCTCTTTTCAAGGTGTAACAAAAACAGTTGCTTTTGTAGTTCTTCAGGCCAAATCGACACAGAACATTTTTGGACTAGATGCTTTTGACTTGTTTGGTTTATCAATTCAAAGAGATGTGCTTCAAATTTCGTCAATAGTGCCTCAGGATAAAATCAATGCATTGTGTGACAAATATAGTGACTTGTTTTCGCCGGAACTAGGTTGTGCAAAAGACTTCGTGGCACATGTAACTTTAAAAGAATCTGCAGTTCCAAAATTTCGTAAAGCTAGACCAGTGCCTATCGCCTTGCGTGATTCAGTTGCCGAAGAACTTAAACGTTGGCAAGATAGTGGGGTGATTTCTCCTGTTTCTGCGAGTCAGTGGGCCTCGCCTATAGTAATTATACCCAAGCCGTCAGGAAAACTTCGTCTCTGTGCGGACTTCAAATCAACAGTGAACAGTCAAACAATTGTCGACACTTATCCCCTGCCCAGACCTGAGGAACTGATGGACAAATTAGGACAGTCCCGCTTCTTTTCTAAGATTGATTTAGCAGAGGCATACTTACAGATTCCACTTGATGACGAGTCAAAAAAGTTTTTCGTCATTAATACTCACATGGGCCTTTTTCAATTTCAACGCCTACCCTTTGGCAGTTCTTCCGCTCCCGCTATTTTTCAGCGTTTTTTGGAACAGCTGACAGTTTCTGTACCGTGTTGTTCGAACTATTTCGATGATATTGTGGTATCCGGACGTACAGTTGAAGAACATTTAGCAAACCTGGAGTGTCTTTTCAAAGTTTTGACTGCAGCAGGTCTACGTTGTAATAAAGCAAAGTGTTCGTTTTTTCAAATTGAAATAGAGTACCTGGGCCATGTGATTAATGCCCAAGGAATCCATCCTTTACCGTCACATCTTCGAGCAATCAAAGACTTGCCTCCTCCTAAGAATGTGCATGAATTGCAAGCAGTAATGGGAAAGCTTAACTATTATTTCAGATTTATTCCCAATGCCTCTCAGATTGCAGCTCCACTGCATCACTTACGTAGGAAGAATGTTCCTTTTGTTTGGTCCAAAGATTGCCAGGTTGCCTTTGACAACTTAAAGTCTGCACTACTCAGTGATGCATGTTTGATTCCCTTTGACCCACAGAAGCCTGTAGTGTTAGCAGTTGACGCCTCATCGTACGGTCTGGGCGCGGTAATCTCACATCGTATTGGATCTCACGATCGTCCTATTGCCTTTGCATCCAAGTTACTGACGCCGACGCAACAGAATTACAGTCAGATAGAAAAGGAGGCCTTAGCAATCATTTACGGTGTCACAAAGTTTCATCATTATCTCTATGGCAGAAAATTCTATTTGTTGACAGACCACAAGCCTCTCACGTCGTTGTTCTCACCCACAAAGCCGATTCCGCCACGTACGGCACAAAAGCTTCAGAGATGGTCCTTGATATTGTCTAATTATCAGTATGAGATTTTGTACCGACCTACCACTAAACATGCTAACGCGGACACACTTTCCCGACTTCCGGTTGGCCAGGATGTATCATTCGATTCTTCGGAAATGGCATGTTGTCAGATAGACTCCAGAGATGCTTCCGCTGTCGCAGACTTTCCTTTGAACTCTCGTCGGGTTGCACAGGAAACAGCTGCGGATGCAGACCTAAGTGTGGTAGCACGTTTTGTTCGCTTTGGTTGGCCTGCCAGAGCCAAAGACATTGATCGGCCTCTGGTTCGACGTTATTTTGCACAACGTCATGCATTATCTTTAAGTCAGGGTGTACTGTTGTTGCATACCGACAACGACCAAGCAAGAGTGATTGTTCCTCGTTCCCTGCAACGAGAAGTGTTACGCCTCCTGCATCAAGGACATTGGGGTATTGTTAGGACAAAGCAACTGGCCAGACGTCATTGTACCTGGGTTGGTATGGACGCTCAGATAGAGAACATGACGTCACAGTGTACTGTTTGTGCGGAGCATCAGGCGGCTCCTCCGCAACGTTTTTCAGACTGGCCACGCCCCAAGGGACCATGGCAAATTTTACACATTGACTTTGCCGGACCTTTCTGGAATACGCGATGGTTAATTGTTGTAGACGCTTTCAGCAATTTTCCTTTTGTGATTGCCATGAACTCAACGACGGCGTCTAGTACAATCAGTGCCTTAACATCAGTGTTTTGCATCGAAGGCTTGCCTGAAACTATCGTCAGTGACAATGGACCTCAGTTTGTTAGTGCGGAATTTCAACAGTTTTGTCGTGTGAATGGCATTCAGCATATAACCACCGCACCTTTTCACCCTCAGTCCAATGGTGAAGCAGAACGTTTCGTTCGAACATTCAAGTCTCACATGGAGAAGATGAAAGGTCAGCACTCCAGGCAGCAAGCTCTTCAAATTTTCCTGTCTACGTATCGGTGCATGCCACGTGACGGCCCGTCTCCTGCCGAGCTGCTACACGGCCGCCGTCACCGTACTCTCCTTCACCTGCTGCAGCCTCCCACGCACCGAGTCGGTTCGTATGGCGCTACGCGTTTTCAGGTTTCTACGCCGGTGCTGTACAGGGTGTTTGCTGGAAACAGGAAGACATGGCTGCCGGGCACCATTCAGCGCGTGCTCGGTAGCAATATGTATGTTGTACGTTCTTCCACAGGGTCGGAGCTGCGGCGCCACGCAAACCAATTGCGCCTGCACAAGCCACGCGATCCTGTCTCGGGTTTCTTGATTCCAGACCCAGTCCACCGCCAGGGAGCACAACCACATCGTTCGTCCCCGGACTACGAGATCGTCCCGATGGAGATCGACGCGTCGCCGCCGCTGTCGCCGCCGCAGATGACAGCGTCACCGAGAGGGACTCCGGGACCGTGCGTGCCGCCCCAGCTTGGGCCACGCACCTCAGAAGAAGATGACCTGCTCCCTCTGGGCGAGGGCGGGGGCCCTTCCCCAGGTTTCGGCGGGTTCCCTGGAGGATCTCAAGGCGGATGCCGGGGCGCGGACGGCGTCTCGATCCCGGCCTCAGCTACGACGCCCGTCCCACCAGTAACGCCCCCGCCCAGGCCCTCCTCCCAGTGCCGTCGCCGTGGCCCTCAGCCCTACGCCACGACGGCGCGGCGGTTTGGGGGGGAGGGGTGTGGTGTCGCACAAGTACAAAGTGCGCGCCACCTACATTCGCCGCGCGCCGCCATGCATGCACGGCGCGGCTTTCTTCCGACGACAGCCACGAGCGCCCTCTGCTGGAACCCCGCTCGTGGCCACCACGGAAAGATATAGCACTTCGGACTGAGATACCAACGAGTTAGGACCTTCGTAATCCGATAGGCACGAGTGAAGACTTTGCTATTGTACAGACACTAGGCAGGCCTCTAACAACTATGTATCAACATTCTGCAGTACTATGTAAAAGTTAATTATTGTTACATTCTGTGCAAAATATATCTCTTTCTAATTTACTCTAGTGTTTGTAGTTTCTGGCTGCTCCCCTCCGTACCTGCACCGGCGTGCTGTCTTGTTACTGTGTCGGTCTCGTTCCACTCGGCCACCGACACCTACGACGAGGCTGTAACACAAAAGCGGCGACGAAGCTGGGACACAAAATAAAGGATACGGTGTGGTGTGGATTATGTCAGCTTTCCAAGGGCTCCGGCACACAACTGAGCAGTTTACAGTCAGTGGTTACATGGTGACTTACCTGGTCATTCGATTGGCCGACGTAGTTTTGCGGAATTACTACACAGATCAGTCTCACTTCACCTGACTGTAATCTGAGGGGCCGATTAAACCAAAACGTATATACGAAGATAATGGTAAACAGACCCCATATCTGACAACGCATTGTTGAATCGCGTACCATAATTTCTGCGGAAATGCTTCGGCGAGTGCACGACGATTGAATTCAGCACCTTCAATTGCGACTTGACCAAATTGTTGGACACATTGTATCTCCAAATAAAATGTCTTTTAACGTTGGAACCATAATTGCTACGTCAAATAATTGGTTCCTCTTACCGGCCTCCTAACTCTGACAACACCATAAATGGTCAAAGAAAACCTGTGTCTAATTGCTAACACGTACCCCACTCACACAATAATGTAGGCGGTTATTTTAATTTACCCTCGATCTGTTTGTGAAATTTTATTTTCAAATCAGGAAGTACGCATAAAACATCGTACGAAGTTGTACTCTACGCCGAACAATTAGTTCATGCGCCAACTAGAATTGTCAAAGGATGTCAAAACACATTTGATCTCTTAGCAATAAACATCCTGAGCTCATAACGAGCATCAAAACAGATAGAGATATTATTCAACTCAGAGCTGTCGTAGCGAGATTAAATATCGAAAGTCCCAAAGTTACCAAAAATAGACGAAAAGTATATTTGTTCAGGTAAGCAGATGGATATACAATACATTGCTTCATGAAAGACAGTTTCCACTCGTTCCTAAAACTAAACGTAAGTGTAGACCAGATGTGGCTCAAGTTCAAAGAAATGGTATCGACAGCAATTGACAGTTTTATACCAAAAAATTAATAAAAGAAGGAGGTAATCCTCCTTGGTACACAAAACAGGTCAGGACACTGATTCAAAATCAACGGGAAGGACATGATAAATTCAAACGAACACAAAATCCCCAGGATTGGCGATCCTACAGAGAAGCTCGAAATCAATATGAGATGCCTACAGTGCTTTTCACAATGAAACTCTTCTCGAAATTTGACTGAAAAACCTAAGAGATTTTGGTCTTATGTTAAATATACTAGGGGCAAAACACAAACAATACCCTCACTAAGTGATAATAATGGCTATCCTGCCGATGATAGCGCTACTTAAGCAGAGTTACTAAACATAGCTTTTAGAAACTCATTCATCAAAGAAGACGAAACCAATATTCCAGATTTCGAATTACAAACAGAGACCAGAATGAGTAATGTTGCAGTAGATATCCTCGGAGTAGGGAAGCGACTTAAATTACTTAGCAAGAACAAGTCTTCTGGTCCGGACTGTATACTACGCGTTCCAAACCGCTAGCAACGGGTTTTACACAATGCCACTGACTACCTTGACGGACAGTATCAGGTTGAAACACGTAACGCTTGTGTATCGTTTGTGAATAAATTGTTGCCACTATTCAAGTTCCAACCCTAGTATTTGCACAACATTGTTGTTAGGTGTTACAGAGATACATTCTGCATTTATCGCTGTCGTACCATGTCATCAGCTTTTCTGACCCGTCTGTCTGGTTGTGCGACTACTTGGCTGCGGGGATGTTCGTTGAGACCGCAGCACCGGCCAGACCGTTTCATACGTCGAAACCGATAAAGAAATTGGAATATTTCTGGTTATCTTGACTATTATTTTATCAAAATTATAATATTGGAGTTAGGGCACTCTTATGATCGCTTGAGTGCATTGCTAAGCACGTGTGATCAAGCCGCGAAAACCCTTGGTTTTTTCCCCTTTCTAAATTTTGTTTGCTGGGAAGGCCACGTGACCGGCCTCTCCCAAAGTTTTCAGTTGTTTAAGGATAACTTGGTCAGCATTCGCTGTTTGACCACACAGAAATATCCTTCCATACCTGTAGAAGCTGTACAGGTAAACTAATGTTTTCTGTGTGCAGCGGCGTGGACGATGATATGAAACTTTCTGGCATGTCATAAATGGGTGCCAGAACATGATTCGAACCTGATTTGTTTGCCTTTCAAGGACAAGCAGGTTCGAATCTCGGTCTGCCACAAAGTTTAAAACGGCCAGGAAACTTCATATTTGCGCAGAAGCCGCTGCATACTGAAAATATTATAGTTGACGCGTGCCTTAGGTTCTGACTAAGCCAAATCTCCACCATATCCTTCATTCCAGCTGATAATCGTGCAAGGTTCGCATGATATCTATTATTATGGAGACATTTAAACAATGCACTCACATTCCACAATCGCTATTTTGTTTGATACTTTTGTCATTAATTATGTACTAATAGTTTCGGTGAAATTATGTCACCATTCTCAAGTACTTTCGTATCAAATTGTCCATCTTCACAAAAATAAATTCAAATACTGACTCTAGACTTTCAAAAAATTACAAAAAATCAATTTTCCATATGCTAAGGTTGTTACATCCTTACTAGAGTAAACAAACAGGTCTGGGTAGAACTACTATTAGTTTTTGTTCAAATTGATCATTTGCTTGTTTTCTTGACTGAATGTTTGTGTGTCCTCATGACTGGTCAGTCAAGTTCAGTCTTGACTCTCCAGTCAGTATTTAAGTTTATTTTTGTGAGGGTGTAGAAATTCATTGTTCTATTATATATAAAAATTATTGTTTAGAATGGTGACTTAGTTTCACTGAAAGTAGATGTACATAATAAATTAGAAAAGTTAAAAGTAAAATATCGACTATGGCATGTTGTTTAAAGGTCTTCAACTTAAAAAATTCTGGCAGCTGCACTCCTTAAAGACATTATACCTGATTTTACATGTTAGCAGAATAATTTGTAGCGCGTTTGGAAGGTAGAAGGAGAGGTACTGGCAGAAGGAGAGGTACTGGCAGAAGGAGAGGTACTGGCAGAAGGAGAGGTACTGGCAGAAGGAGAGGTACTGGCAGAAGGAGAGGTACTGGCAGAAGGAGAGGTACTGGCAGAGGGAGAGGTACTGGCAGAAGGAGAGGTACTGGCAGAAGGAGAGGTACTGGCAGAAGGAGAGGTACTGGCAGAAGGAGAGGTACTGGCAGAAGGAGAGGTACTGGCAGAAGGTGAGGTACTGGCAGAAGGAGAGGTGCTGGCAGAAGGAGAGGTACTGGAAGAAGGAGAGGTACTGGCAGAAGGAGAGGTACTGGCAGAAGGAGAGGTACTGGCAGAAGGAGAGGTACTGGCAGAAGGAGAGGTACTGGCAGAAGGAGAGGTACTGGCAGAAGAGGGGTCGTGAAGCGTGAAGTGTGTGGCAGGTTAGTCAGCCCGTGAGAGGCAGAGGTTCGATTCCTGGTCACGGCACGCTATTTAATTCTGACAGGAAGTTTCATTTCAGCGCACACTCGGCTTCAGAGTGTAGGTTTCAGTCTGGAAACATCCTTTAGCCTTTGGCTAAGTAAAGGCTTCACCATATCCTTTCTTCCAGCATTGCTAGTCATGCGAGTTTCGCAGGGTAACTTCTGTGAAGAGTGGGAGCCGGCCGCGGTGGCCGAGGTGACTGAGGCGCTCCAGTCACGGTCAGCACAGCCACTACGGTCGGGGGTTCGAATCCCCCCTCGGGCATGGATATTTGTGCCGTCCTAGTTCGTAAGTAGTTCATAAGTAGTTTGTAAGTTTAGGGACTGATGACCCCGTAGTTAAGTCCCATAAACTTAACAAACATTTGAACATTTGAACATTTTTGAAGAGTGGGAAGTAGGAGACGAGGTACTGGCGTAAGTAACGTTGTGAGGACGGGCCGTGAGGTTTACTAGGATAACTCAATCGATACAGCGACTACCCACAAAAGGCAGAAGTCCCGGGATCGTATCCGGTTTCGGCAGACAGTTTTGGATATGTACCGTTTCCCAGTTGGTAACATACACGGCACTAAATGGACGAGATTTCGCAGGGGAACTTCTTAGAAGGCTGGAAAGTTGGAGACAAGGTACTGGCGTAAGTAATGTAGTGAGGACGAACCGTAAGGCCTACTAGGATAGCTCAATCGGTACAGTGATTACCCACAAAAGGCAGAAGTCCCAGGTTCGTATCCCGTTCCGGCACAAACTTTTGGATATGGACCGTTTCCCAGTTGGTAACATACACGGCACTACATGGACGAGATTTCGCAGGGGAACTTCTTAGAAGGCTGGAAAGTTGGAGACAAGGTACTGACGTAAGTAATGTAGTGAGGACGAACCGTAAGGCCTACTAGGATAGCTCAATCGGTACAGTGATTACCCACAAAAGGCAGAAGTCCCAGGTTCGCATCCGGTTCCGGCACAAACCTTTAGATATGGACAGTTTCCCAGTTGGTGACATACATGGCACTAAATGAACGAGATTTCGCTGGGGAACATCTTAGAAGACTGGAAAATTGGAGACAAGGTACTGGCGTAAGTAAAGTAGTGAGGACGAACCGGGAGGCCTACTAGAATAGCTCAATCGATACAGAGATTTCCCACAAAAGGCATAAGTCCCAAAGGCAAAAGGCAGAAGTTCGTATCCAGTTCCAGGACAAACTTTTGGATATGGACTGCTTCCCAGTTGGTAACATACACTGCACTAAATGGACTAGATGGCGTAGCTTCCTTTATTCGTTCGCACCTCGTGGCACTACGGCTCAGCGTCGGTCAGAAGACACGCCGGACTGCCCCAGAGGTGGTGGGCCGCCTATCGACCAGCCGGTGTAGGTGCGGCTGTCCTGATGGTATTTATGACGAACATATGCCTTAGGAAAATGCCGTGCAATTTGTCATTAATGGATCATAGCAGAAGAAGACTGACTCGGGTGGCTTTGCTTACACCAGGACATTGCTGGTAAGATAAGTACATATTTCAAATTGTAAGACGTGATGGTAAGGTTCTAGGGATATGTATACCTCACAGGTATGTGGATGACAGTTTTCAACAATGCAATGTGAAATCTGGTAGTGGTTTCTTAAAGGTGAGGACTAGTATTAAATGGCATTGACTTGTCTCTCTCAGGTCTAACTTAACTGGATATAGAGTGGAAATATCAATAATTTGCTTTGATGCTATCTAACAACTGTGTCGTGAAATTTTGAAGCAAATCACGCACCATTTCTGTTTCTTAAATGTTTCTGTCAGCACGAAACCACTTTCAAGTACTGAAAAACAAGGATATACAGAATGAAACTTTCACTCTGCAGCGGAATGTGCGCTGATATGAAACTTCCTGGAAGATTAAAATTGTGAGCCGGAACCGGGACTCGAACCTTGGACCTTCGCCTTTCGCAGGAACACGCTCTACCGGCTGAGCTATCCCGACACGACTAACGATCCCGCCTCAGAACTTTACTTCTACCAATACTACTTTCCAATAGAAAGCGCAGTCGGTAGAGCGCTTGCCCGCGAAAGGCAAAGGTCCCAGGTTCGAGCCCCGGTTCCGGCACACAATTTTAATCTGCCAGAAAGTTTCAAGGTTATACATATTAAAAAACGAGAAATCAAATGTTTATAAATCTATGATACTTAACTACTGCATTTACTAGTCCCTAGCCTTACAAACTATTTAAACGAAGTTATAGTAACCTGAAGACGACAGACCACACTCCCTAGCCCGAGGGAAAGCTCGAACCTCCGACGGCGAGCAACCACGAGCTTCGCAGCAAGGTGCCTTTTGGCACTTGGCCATTCCTCTTAAAATTCGGGGTTCGAAATCGACGACTCACGAATCACATATGCAATTCGTAAAATAATTATGATAAGCAATGTCTATGAAACTAAAATAAGATGCGAGTTTTCTCACCTGGCGCGTTTCGTTTTAATGACAATAAAACAACTTCAGTGGTGGTAATTTTATATTTGGTTTTCGCCTTACATCATGCACTGTCGATTTGTTTCATGCTGTACTATACGGCGAAAACTAAGACTAAAATTTCCACTACTGAAGATGTCTTACGGTCATTAAAACGAAACGCGCCTGGTGGGATACGTCGTAGCTGGTATGTAATTGCATAGACGGATAAATAGTACCCAGCATAATTACATCAGCAACTACAGACGTCGTGGCCACATAAATGAAGAATTTCCCAAACTAACATAAAACATTAATCTGCTATTAGGCAATGTCATCAGTGTGATACAGAGAGGAAAGTGGCGCGTCGTCATAAACACCTTGTCTAAAAGAAACGTACAGCTGCTTTGATGCACACCTGTGGACTGCAGAAAAAGCTGCTCTCACATACCAAAGATAATGTTTGCACAACGAAACTGTCGCAGGTGACCTACGATAATAGTGTCGTGACATCTGAATATCTACAACATCAAGAGCGCGTCCCTAATTTCATTACAAATACTAAAAGCTGACATCACTAATTAAAAGATGCTGTTACTGCTTCTTAAGGAGGTGATTGCTAAAGTGGACTCACTAATTCCCTTTAGAGAGTTCTCTATTCTCCTTTAGCACGTTGTTGTAATCCTCCCTTAAAACACACACAAAAAAATCTAAATTCCTCAAAATTATGTAGCAACCATACTTTTTCAGCGTGATTCGTCGAATTCATGCGTCGTATTTTGAAATGTGTTTTCTTGTTTTTCAGTAATACAAAATGGGACAATGCAGTCTCGAGACATGTCATACTGACAAGATGTTTTATATAATTGACAACTGATGGGTAATTTCCCTAAATTCTTTAGAAATAGTTACGTTCGGCAACTTGGAGACCATATGAAGATAACCATGATGCATTCAAAGATCGACAGATTTGTTATGAATGACGATAACCCGTATCACCGGGCCACAAGTCTTTACCGTTGTTTTGATATCCAATGGCAGGTACATATGATCTACAGTTTCACGCCCACTGTCTTTTCTATTATCACCTTTGACGCACATTAAACGTTTCCTCCCTGTAACAGAAACAGAGGATGCAGAAAAGCTACATCGATGTGTCATGAATCCAACGAAATAATTGAAACCGTAAGTGGGTGTTTGAAAGGATGCGACTATCAATTAATCGACGAATGTTTGAGTGTTTATAGAAAACAGTCGATAGTTAAAGACATATTGAGTGCGGCACTTATCAGGCACATATCGGACACCTAACGCCACAAAATTTAACAGACCTATTTCTTGACCTCAACGGGCCACAATCTCCCTTTGTTTTGTTTCTGAAAGTTGGTAAACACATATTAAAGTATAATTCGCCTTTAATATTACATTTTAATATTATATTTTTAATATTAATTTAATATTAAAGTTTAATTCGCCTTCCACCCCCATGAACCACAGACATTGCCGAGGTGGGGTGGCTTGCGTGCCTCAATGATGCAGATAGCCGTACCGTAGGTGCAACCACAGCGGAGGGGTATCTGTGGAGAGGCCAGACAAACGTGTGGTTCCTGAAGAGGGGCAACAGCCTTTTCAGTAGTTACAGGGGCAACAGTCTGGATGATTGACTGAGCTGGCCTTGTAACATTAGCTAATGTGGCTCAGTTACTGCGAACGGCTGAAAGCAAGGGGAAACTACAGCCGTTACTTTTCCCGAGGACATGCAGCTCTACTGTATGGAAATATGATGATGGCATCCTCTCGGGTAAAATATTCCGGAGGTAAAATAGTCCCCCATTCGGATCTCCGGGCGGGGACTATTCAGGAGGATGTTGTCATCAGGAAAGACAATACTGGCATTCTACGGATCGGAGCGTGGAATGTTAGATCCCTTAATCGGGTAGGAAAATTAGAAAATTTGGAAATGGATAGGTTGAAGTTAGATATAGTGGGGATTAGTGAAGTTCGGTGGCAGGATGAACAGGATTTCTGGTCAGGTGAGTACAGGATTATAAATACAAAATCAGTTGGGGGTATCACAGGAGTAGGACTGATAATGAATAAGAAAATAGGAATGCGGGTCAACTACTATGAGCAGCACAGTGATCGCATTATCATTGTCAAGATAGATACGAAGCCAACGCCGACAACAGTAGTACAGGTTTATATGCCAACTAGCTCTGCCGATGATGAGGAGATCGAAGAAATATATGAGGAGCTAAAGGAAATTATTCAGACAGTTAACGGAGAGGAAAACTTAATTGTGATGGGAGACTGGAATTCGGTAGTAGGAAAAGGAATAGAAGGAAATATAGTAGGTGAATATGGACTGGGCAGGAGGAATGAAAGAGGAAGTCGCCTGGTAAAATTTTGCACGGAACATGATTTAATCGTAACAAACACGTGGTTCAAGAATCATAAAAGAAGGTTGTATACGTGGAAGAGACTAGGAGACACCGGAAGGTATCAGATAGATTTTATAACGGTAAGACATAGATTCCGGAACCAGGTGATAAATTGTAAGACATACCCAGGGGCAGATATAGACTCTGACCATAACTTGTTAGTCATGAACTGTAGGCTGAAACTGAAAAAACTGCAGAAAGGTAGGAAAATAAGGAGATGGGACTTAGATAAATTGAAGGAAAGTGAAGTTCTGGAGAATTTCAGAGGGGGATTTAGGCAACAATTGACAGAAACAGGGGGAAATAAAACAGTAGAAGAGGAATGGGTAGCACTGAGAGATGAAATAGTGAAGGCAGCAGAGGACAAAATAGGTAGAAAGGTAAGACCTACAAAGAATCCTTGGATATCACTGGAAATACTAAATTTAATTGATGAAAGGAGAAAATATAAAAATGCAGTAAATGAAACAGGCAAAATGGAGTACAGACGACTAAGAAATGAGATTGACAGGAAGTGCAAAATGGCTAAGCAGGAGTGGCTAGAAGCCAAATGCAAATCTGTGGAAGAATGTATAAGAAGGGGAAAACTAGATACCGCCTACAGGAAAATAAAAGAGACATTTGGGGACAAGAAAAACAACTCTATGAATATCAAGAACTCAGATGGGAAACCAGTTCTCAGCAAAGAAAGGAAAGCTGAAAGGTGGAAAGAGTACATAGAACAGCTCAACAAAGGAAATGAACTTAGAGACGATGTTGTAGGAAGGGAAGAGGAAGTAGATCAAGATGAAATAGGAGAGATGAATTTGACAGAGCCTTGAAAGACCTAGGTCGGAACAAGGCCCCAGGAGTAGATGACATACCCTCAGAGCTACTAAAGTCTCTGGGAGAGCCAGCCATGACAAGACTATTTGAACTGGTGTGTAGGATGTATGAGACAGGCGAAATACCCTCAGACTTTAAGAAAAATGTAATAATCCCCATTCCAAAGAAATCAGGCGCAGACAGGTGTGAAAATTATAGAACCATCAGTTTGATAAGTCATGGTTGCAAAATTTTAACACGAATTATCTACAGGAGAATGGAAAAGTTGGTAGAAGCTGACTTCGGGGAAGATCAGTTTGGATTCAGGAGGAACGTAGGAACGCGGGAGGCAATACTTACCTTACGTCTTATCTTAGAAGATAGATTAAGGAAAGGCAAACATACATTTTTAGCTTTCGTAGATATGGATAAAGCATTTGACAATGTTGACTGGAATACACTCTTTCAAATTCTGCAGTCAGCAGGGATAAAATATAGGGCAAGGAGAATTATATATAACTTGTACAAAAGCCAGACCGCAGTTATTAGACTCGAAGGGCATGAAAGGGAAAGAATCAGTTGGGAAGGGAGTAAGACAGGGTTGTAGCCTTTCTCCAATGTTATTCAATTTGTACATAGAGCAGGCGGTGAAGGAAAGCAAGGAAAAATTTGGAGTAGGGACTAAAGTTCAGGGGGAAGAAATAAAAACATTGCGTTTTGCTGATGACATTGTAATTCTATCAGAGACAGCAAAGGACCTGGAAGAGCAGTTGAATGGAATGGACAGTGTGTTGAAGAGAGCGTATAAAATGAACATTAACAGGAGCAAAACAAAAATTATGGAATGCGGTCTTAGAAAATCAGGCGATGCTGAAGGAATTAGATTAGGTAACGAAATAATGAAGGTGGTAGATGAGTTTTGTTACTTGGCTAGTAAAATAACATGCGATGGTCGCAGTACAGAGGATATAAAATGCAGATTGGCAATGGGAAGAAAAGCATTTTTGAAAAAGAGAAATTTGTTAACATCGAATTTTAATTTAAGTGTAAGGAAGTCTTTTCTGAAGGCATTTGTGTGGAGTGTTGCCTTGTACGGGAGTGAAACATGGACGATAAGCAGTGCGGACAGGAACAGAATAGAGGCTTTTGAAATGTGGTGCTACAGAAGAATGCTGAAGATTAGGTGGGTAGATCGCATAACTAATGAAGAGGTACTGAACAGAATGGGTGAGAAAAGGAATTTTTGGCATACCCTGACTAAAAGGAGGGATCGATTGGTGGGACACATTCTTAGACATCGAGGAATCGTAAATTTAGCATTGGAGGGAAGTGTGTGGTGTAAAAATCGCAGAGGGAGACCAAGAGACGCATATAGTAAGCAGATTCAAGTGGATGTGGGTTGCCGTTCTTATGAGGAGATGAAAAGGCTTGCTCAAGATAGAGTAGGGTGGAGGGCTGCATCAAACAAGTCTCCGGACTGAAGACCATAACAACAACAACAATTCGCCTTACGGCTCTACCGCCATATTTAGTAGCTGTTTTACATTTAACAGAGAATAGTTATATCTCAAGGAAGATACCTTTTCTTAAAGATATTATAAAAAAAATTATGGATCATAATTAATAATCATTTTTCGTGACAGTAGATTAATTGCAAATAAGTACCGGAATCAGAAGTCACGAGAACAAGTAGGTAACGGATTCTCTGAAGATAGCAAGATTAGGAGAGGCGTCAGACAAGGCTATTGTCTCTCGCCAATTTTATTTAACATTTATATGTAAGAAGTACTGGAAAGATGTTTGGATGGGACCAGACGCGTACGGATAGGTGGACGGAAGATTGAATGTATAAGATGTCCTGACGACATGGTCATCCTTGCAAAAAATAAAGATACACTGACTCAAATGCTAAATGACCTGAGTGAAGCCTGTATAGCATGTAGCATGACAATTAATAAAAACAAAAACAAAAGCATGGTCATAGGTTAAAAGAAAAGAAAAGTGAAAATGGACTCAGAAGTCATAGAACAGGTGACAACATTCAAGTATTTGGGAATTTGGGTGAAGGAAGATATGAATTGCCCATCAAGACATAAAAGTGAAAAAAATTCAAATATTTTTAGAACTCATGGGACTTAACTACTGGGTCATCAGTCCCTAAGCATACAAACTACTTATGAACTAGCTAAGACTAAGGACGTGACTGGAGCGCCTCAGTCCCCTCGCCACCGCGGCCGGCCATAAAAGTGAGAATGGCTCTGGCGAAAGAAGCGTTCCAGAAGCAAAGAAGACTCCTAACCAAATAAAGAATCGAGGAAGAGACTTGTTATGTGCCTAATATGGAGTGTGGCCTTGTATGGAACAGAAACGTGGACATTAAGAAAGCAAGATGAGAATAAAATTAAAAATTGTGAAATGTGGATATGGCGTAGGATGCAGAAGTTCAGTTGCATCCATAAAGTCTGAAATTTAGAACTACTGAGTAGAATTTGAGAGGAACGGAGGATGTTGATGACAGTAAAGAACAAGAAACTAAACTGGCTAGGCCACAGTTTAAGACGAGATTGCCTTCTGGTATGGGCAACTGAAGGTTGCGTACCGGGAAAGAGAGGGAGGGGCAGAAGAAGGGACGCGCGGGAGTATCCGAGCAGTCTGGAACGCCACGTTACGTATCGCGCGGTCTTATTTATACTAAATGGAAACATGATGAATTTTATGTCACTTAAACGTACCCACGAAGGCGCGTCCGTAAGGTTTTTCTATTTTCTATCAAATTTATGCTTTTATAGATAGCTTGGTACCACAGTGGAAAAGTGCCAGACTATGAAACCAAAAGTGTCGGGTTTGATTCCCACCAGATTCTAGGATTTTTACCTGTCACTTTCCACTTCTTTCAACTTTTACAGTGATGCTGAACAATACGTTAAACAGTAGGTTTCCCTATAAATGGCTAGATAAGTCAGTTCGAAGGTCGGAGGAAGGCAACGGCATACCACCTCCAAACAGGACCATGCCTAGTAAAGCACTGTGGTGTTCAAACCAATCTTCGGATTGTTGACTGCTTTACCTTTTTTACTTTAGATAACATGAAGACATCATTTGACACGTTCCACATAATTACGAAGTGTCGTAATCATGATCTATGGAACAAGTACTGATCTAATTTAATCTACTCTAATAGCAGTTGGGTGGTATCCTGCGCTTCACTTGACAATTTGTGGTATTGTATGCTTTACGACCAACCAATTTACTAGCGGTAAAATTATTAGCAATCTGTCTGCATCCCGTGAGATTTCTTTTTCCTTAATAAACTGTAACATGAAGATTCACGTCACACTTAAACTCACGCGTGTTAGGACGTCTGTAACATTTTGCAAGCTGACATGCTGCAATCAAACTATGCTTTCCGATTGGCTAAACGGACTCTGTTCAATCTGCTTCCTCAGTTGTCAAAGAAACATTGCAAATTGTAACTTCACTTTCACACTTCGCTACGGCTCTCGCACCGAATTTCACGTTTCGTAATTATACTTCACTATTACGAAAAGAACCATTCCTGATGCTACATCACGTTAAAGAACTTTATTAAACGAGCCTTTTGCAGGGCGATTTTGTGTCCTACATTGCCCAGATGTGACATTTAGATAAAGTAAAACTTTGCTTACAATCTATTAGATTATTACTTACCTCCGGATACGAGTTCCCAATCTTGCTGCCGGCGTACGATTCGTGTTTTAGAGAATATAGTTGATAACTATTTAATTATAATAAATAACTCTTTAATAACCATACCTGAGACTCAAAAAAAAAGTAAAAGTGTTACTTTAACGAAATTGACACTAATTGCTAAATCAAATAACGTATTTAAAAGGGGTGTCAGATACGTAATTTTTACCGCCATTTCATTGGGATTTTAAGTGTATTGGTGTGTTACTGTGGATGTGCAACCACTATCTTGCAATCTCAGATCATGGATATTGTAGCGTCCCTCGTCGGCAGCGGTTTCGGTATTTCGGTAGAACCCGTCTTTTTAATTTGCTTCTAATTTTACCGTCACACTCCGCAAGCCATCTCACCATGTGTGACGAAAGTTACTTTCTGTACTAGTGACACTTCTTCCGCCTACTCTGGTCTCGTATTGGTTCGAGGATAAAACGATTGCCGGAATGCCTCTTTGTGGGCTCTAATGAGTCTAAATTCATCCTCCTCATTGTTTAGCGAGATGTACGTAAAAGGTCGCGTTACATTAGTTGAATTCAAGAGACACGCTCTTGAAAATTTGATAACAGTCCGTACCGCAATACAAATTGCCTCCCTTGCAGTTTCCCAATCATTTTCGTGACTCTGTCGCTCTTACTAAATGTGTCCGTAACGAATCGTACTGTTCTCCGTTGGAGAATCCCACACTGACGAGCGAGCATAAGCGTTGGCCGAACGAGTATTTTGTGTCCTATTTCCTATGTTCACGCACTGCACTTACAAAAGTTTTTATTTATTTATTTACTTTTTTTTAATCACAGTTTGCCATCTTACGTTCCATGATTAATTTTGTATGGTCATTAAAGTTGAAACCCTTATTATGTCTACTACAAGGTATTTTTTGGAAGTAACTGCTTCCATTATTTGCCCTGCTGTTGCGTTGTTAAAGAAAAAGGATCTTTTCATATGTCGTGTGTCGAAACAAAGCCCTATAAGTTGACATTTCCTTCGAGCTACTGACGACTCTGGAAAAGCTCGTAATGATACGAAAATCCACCTATGTGCAAGATTTATGAGACAGGAGAAATAAATTAATCTCCGAGTTCAAAAAAATGTTATTATCTCAATTCTTAAGAAAGCTGGCGCAGACAGGTATGAGAACTACATATTCCTCAGATTAATAAGTCAAGTGTGCAAAATTCTTACACGAATTATTTAAAACAGACTGGGAAAACAGGTAGAACGTGACTTTCGGGAAGATCAGTTTTCATTTAGAACAAATATAGGAACACGTGAGAAAATACTGATCCCTAGAACTACCTGCGAAGGTACAATAAAGAAAGGCAAACCCACATTTTTTCAAATTTTTTTTATGTCGTGCAATTATAGAAAGATTCTGACGGTATTGACAGGAATGCACTCTTTCAAATTCTGATACTATTCGATTTTACACAGAGTAGTGAAGGAACTTGCCCCCCCCCCCCCTTCCTGCAGTGGTGTACCGTAGGTCTCTAGAAGGGCGTAGCGTTCCAAGAAGGGACGTCGAACAGATGTGCAGAACTATAGGCATATATCTCTAATGTCGGCCAGTTGTAAAATTTTGGAACACGTATTATATTGGAGTATAATGACTTTTCTGAAGACTAGATATCTGCTTTGTAGAATCAGCAAGGGTTTCAAAAAAGATGATCGTCTGAAACCCAACTCGCGCTATTGGTCCACAAGATTCAGAACGCCATAGACACAGTTTCTCAGGTAGATGCCGTGTTTTTTGACTTCCACAAGGCGTTTCATACAATTCCCCTCAGTCGTTTAGTGAACAAAGTTAGAGCATATGGTCTAACAGACGAAGTGTGAGATTGGATTGAGAAGTTTCTACATAACAGAATGCAGCATGTCATTCTCAATGGAGAGAAGTCTTCCTAAGTAAAAGTGATGTCAGTTGTGCCACAGGGGTGTGTCGTGGGACCCTTGCTATTCACAATATATATAAATGACCTTGTCGATAACATCGGAAGTTTACTGAGGCTTTTTGCGGATGACACTGTAATATAGAGAGAGGTTGCAACAGCAGAAAATTGTATTGAAATGCAGGAGGATCCTCATCGAATTGACGCATGGTGTAGGGAATGGCTATTGAATCTCAATGTAGACAAGTGTAATGCGATTCGAATACACATAAAGACAGTCATTTATCATTTAGCTACACTAGAGCAGATCAGAAACTGGAAGCAGTTAATTCCATAAATTATCTGGGAGTAGGCATTAGGAGTGATTTAGAATCTAACGACCATATAAAATTAATTGTCGGTAAAGCAGATGCCAGACTTAGATTCATTGGAAGAATCCTAAAGAAATTCAGCCCGGAAAAAAAGGAAGTAGGTTACAGTTCACTTGTTCGCCCAGTGCTTGAATACTGCTCATCGCTGCGGGATGCGTACCAGGTGAGGTTGATAGAGGATCTAAAGGAGATCCATCGGAGAGCAGCGCGCTACTTTGCAGGATCATTTGGTAATTGTGAAAGCGTTGCGGAGATGATCGATAAACTACAGTGGAAGACTCTGCAGGAGAGACGCTCTGTAGCTCGGTACGGGCTTTTGTCGAAGTTTCGAGAACTTACCTTTACTGACGAGTCGACCTATATCTGGCGAAGAGATCATCAAGATAAAATCAGAGAGATTAGAGCCCACACAGAGGCATTCCACGAACAATACGAGATTGGAATAGGAAGGAGAACCGATAGTGGCCGGCCGCGGTGGCCGAGGGGACTGAGGCTCTCCAGTCACGGCCTGCACGGCCACTACGGTCGGGGATTCGAATGCCCCCTCGGGCGTGGATACTTGTGCCGTCCTTAGTATTAGCTAGTTCATAAGTGGTTTGTAAGTTTATGGACTGATGACCCCGTAGTTAAGTCCCATAAACTACACAAACATTTGAAACATTTTTGAAACCGATAGTGCTACTCAAGGTACCCTCCACCACACACCATCAGATGGCTTGCGAAGTATGAGTGTAGAAGTAGATGTAAAAGTAGACACCAGCAGAAGTAAAATATGGGACAGAGCGGCGGATTAGCGGTGCGGACTGGAGCGCCGTGCAGCGGTGCACACCGGCCATTCGCCGTCGGGGTTTCGAGTCCCCTCTCGGGTATGAGTGTCTATGTTGTCCTTAGGTTAGTTTACCTTAGCTTAAGCAATTTTGTAAGCTAGGACTAGTAACCGCGCAGTTGAGTCCGATAGATTTACAAACATTTTTTTAAAATATGGCGAAATGTTTATTTAAAGCGATTATAAAAACCAGACAGCAGTTATAACATCGAAGGGCGTGATGGGATGCAGTTGGGCAGGGAGTAGCACTGGTTTGTAGCCTTTCCCAGCCTTATAAAATCTGCAATATGAAAGACCTGTATAAAAGCAAGGAGAACCTACCATGCACGGCCATGAATGCCATTCTCGTTGACAAATCACATAAAATATTCAGTATAAGCTAGATATTTAAAAATTAGGCCAATGAATAGGGATTATTTACAGAAGGATGGAAAAGGTAGTAGAAGCCGACCTCGGGGAAGATCAGTTTGGGTTCAGGAGAAGTGTAGGAGCACGGGAGGCAATACTCACTTTACGGCTTATCCTAGAAGATGATTAAGAAAAGGCAAACCTACATATCTAGCTTTTGTAGATTTGGAGAAGGCTTGTGACAATGTTGATTGGAATAAAGTATTTCAAGTTTTGAAGCAAGCAGGAGTAAAATATAGGGAGCGTAAGGTTATTTACAACTTGTACAAAAACCAGACACCAGTTGTCAGAATTGAAGGGCATGAAAGGGATGCAGTGCTTGTGAAGGGATTATAAAAGGGTTGTAGCCTTCCTCCAATGTTATTCCATTTGTACAATGAGCAAGCTATAAAGGAAAGCAAGAAGAAATTTGGAGAAGGAATTAAAAGTTCAGGGTGAAGAATTAAAAACATTGCGTTTTGCCGACGACATAGTAATTCTGTCAGAGACAGCAAAGGACCTTGAAGAGCAATTGAACGGAATGGACAGTGTGCTGAAAGGTGCTTATAAGATGATATTAACAAGAGCAAAACTAGGGTAATGGAGTGCAGTCTAAGAATATCAGGTGATGCTGAAGGAATTAGATTAGGTAACGAAACAATAAAGGAGGTGTATGAGTTTTGTTACTTGAGCAGTAAAATAAGAAATGATGATCGCAGAACAGAGAATATAAAATGCAGAATGGCAATGGGTAGAAAGGCGTTTTTGAAAAAGATAATTTTGTTAAGATCGATTATTGATTTAAGCCTAAGGAAGTCCTCTCTGAATGCATTTGTGTGGAGTGTTGCCTATTATGGGAGTGAAATATGGACGATAAACAGTGCGGGCAGGAAGAGGATAGAGGCTTTTGAAATGTGATGCTACAGAAGAATGCTGAAGATTAGATGGGTGGATCGCGTAACTAATGAGGAGGTACTGAACATAATTGGGGAGAAAAGGAATTTCTGGCATACGTTGACTAAAAGAAGGAATCGATTGGTAGCACACATTCTTAGACATCAAGGAATTGTGAATTTGGCGTTGGAGGGAAATGTGTGGGGTATAAACCGCCGAGGAAGACCAAGAGATGGATACAATAAGCAGATTCAGACAGACGTAGGTTGCCGTTCTTGTGTGGAGTTGAAGAGGCTCGCTCAGGATAGGGTATTCTGGAGAGCTTCATGAAACCAGTCTCCGGACTGAAGACCACAACAACACGACCAATAACCGCACAGTTGAGTCAGATAGATTTACAAACATTTTTTAAATATTGGGAAATGGTTATTTAAAGCGAGTATAAACACCAGACAGCAGTTATAACATCGAAGGGCGTGATGGGACGGAGTTGGGCAAGGAGTAGCACTGGTTTGCAGCCTTTGCCAGAGTTATTCAATAACCTGTGTAGGAAAGCAAGGAGAATCTACCGTGCACGGCCATGAATGCCATTCTCGTTGACAAATCACATAAAATACTCAATAACTACATCTACATCCATACTCCGCAAGCCACCCGATGGTGTGTGGCGGAGGGTACCGTGAGTACCACTATCGGTTCTCCCTCCTATATCAGTCTCATATTGTTCGCGGAAAGAAACCTTTCGGTATGCCTCTGAGTGGGCTCTAATCTCTCTGACTTTATCCTCATGATCTCTTTGTGAGATATACGTAGGAGGGAACAATATACTGCTCGACTCCTCGGTAAAGATACGTTCTCGAAACTTGGACAAAAGCCCGTACCGAGCGACAGAGCGTCTCTCTTGCAGTCTTTCATTGGAGTCTATCGATCATCTCCGTAACGCTTTCTCGGTCACCAAATGATGATCTAACGAAGCGCGCTGCTCCTCGTTGGATCTCCTCCACTTCCTCTATCAACCCCACCTTGTACGGATCCCACACCGGTGAACAGTATTATAGCAGTGGGCGAATAAGTGCACTGTTACCTACTTCCTTTGTTTTCGGACTGTTTTTCCTTAGGATTCTTCTAATGAATCTCAGTCTGCCATCTGCTTTAGCGACGATTGATTGTATATGGTCGATCCATTTTAAATCACTCATAATGCCTACTCCCAGATAATTTATGGAATTAACCCTTTCGCTACGGTGAACTTGTGCAGAAGTCGGGAGCGAATGTGCTCCACAGGCAGTGGACTGCTGCAGCAGTCGAGTGCTGCCTGTGCCGCCCAGCTGGTGGACTGCTGCAGCAGTTCCGCCTCGCGTCATATGTCTGCTCTTCACTACTGTCGACTTGTGTGGAAGTTTGACTTATGGACCATCTAGCGGCTTTGTTGATAATATAAGAAATTTGTAAGAAACATCAGCTATGTCAACTTTCAAATGGGAGTCATACAGGAAATCCTGTAAAAATATAAAGTGGTAAAAAGAAGATCGAGCGGAGGAAAAAGATCAGAATGTCCGTCGAGACCGACAGCAGGGCCTCACCTACCTGTTGAGTGGAGCAGCTACAGAACTTGCGTTGTCTGTAGAGCGCAGAAGAAGCGGAAGCAGACTAAACCGTGTTGTAAAGAATGCAATACGACCCTTTGTGCCTTTCCCTGCTTGTTGAAGATTTACCACACACAAAAGAAGTTTTGAAGTGTAACACTGTGAAATGATATTCTCGTAATGTAAAGCTACTGAAATGTAACGTAAAGCAATTGTAAATAAATATTATTTAACGAGCGAAATATTCGTTTATAATAATAAGAGAGCTGGATCCATAACTTGGATCTTTTAGAATTTACGAAATAATTACGCGAATTATCTGAAAGAAGGAAGAAAACTCTTTCTATTCCAAATGAATTTTCCCTAATAAATATGTAGTATAAATTCCAATAATTGCGATAACACTGAGAGTGTGAAAGCCGGACAGAGTAGCGCCGTGGGGAGTGCGGAAGATGCGCCGTACAGCGGGCACGGCCGGGCGCGACTGGCGCTCGTCCACAGCGCACGGCGCAACTATCACGGCGGCGGAGTTAAAGGGTTAACTACTTCTAGTTGCTGACCTGCTACAGTGTAGCTAAATGACAAAGGTTCTTTCTTTCTGTGTATTCGCAGCATTTTACACGTGTCTACATTGAGATTCAGTTGCCATTCCCTGCACCATGCGTCAATTGGATGCAGATCCTCCTGCATTTCAATACAGTTTTCCATTGTTTCAATCTCTCTATTAACTACAGCATCATCCGCAAAAAGCCCCAGTGAAGAATCATAAATATTTAAAAATTCGGCGAATGCTTCTCACCACGTTAAATATGAAGTACATGATGTGCAGGGTGTGTAGCAGGGCTATGACGTCGTCGTCGGTGAGGGCGTTGATGAGGTTGAAGTAGGCGGCCACCAGGGCGTCCACGTGGACGGCGTGCTGCTCGCAGTACTCGCACTGCAGGTACTCCACCACCTCCTCCGCAGACGCGGGGCACGACAAACCCGCCACCGCCAGGCCGCACACGGACACCACCCACGCTCCCCAGGACATGGCGACAGCCGCGCTCACACCTGCAAGATGATGTTATGGTCTTCAGTCCGGAGACTGGTCGATGCAGCTCTCCACCCTACTCTATCCTGAACAAGCTTTTTTTATTTCCTCATAAGAACGTATAATAGTTTTTTGTATATTAATATTACTAATACTATTATACTAAAACCATTATTTTTCCATACATCACCTTTGGTTCTTCAGTGTTCTCGAAGATCTCGTAGCTCGCCTGCCAATAATACATCACAAAATAATAAGACGTCGGGTTCTTATACCTCATGGAATAACCCATAAATGTGACACGTTTTATTTTTATACAAATTTATTTATCCATTCTTGATGAAGCACAGAAGCAATACAAAAGTAAGGAATAACCCATAAATGTGACACGTTTTATTTTTATACAAATTTATTTATCCATTCTTGATGAAGCACAGAAGCAATACAAAAGTAAGACTACATGACTACACTTACACTGACAGACAACAATGCTAACTACTGAATGATGACCGCTTTAACACTGACTCATTACTCCCCCCGTTTGCGCCAATTCGCGCGTATTAATACTTAGAACAATTTCTAGAACCTTCTAGAACACGGATGTTACAATATTTAAATATAAAACAATTTGTTGCTAAAACATAAATCACTCTTGCTTTACGTAAAGATACACAAAATTATGACAAATGTAATAATAATATTTCCTATCAAGACAAAATAATACACAAGATCCTAAGTAAATAACAATTAGCGCAGTATTAATATATGTTTACTTTATTGTACAACTTTGATCTTTTCAATAATTAATTAATTTATTTAGATCATTAAAAGATCCAAGTAATGACAGTGATATTCAATGTGACCAGCTAGAAGTCCCATAAGAGGCTTATATAACATAAATATGGAATATTAAGGTACAATATTACGACCAAATGTGGTATCGTATACTTCAATATTACAAACAAACGGGACCCTCCTGCCTAAATACATTATAAACGGCAACCAACATCCATTTGAATCTGCTTACTATATGCGCCTCTTGGTCTCCCTCTGCGATTTTTACCCCACACACTTCCCTCCAATGCTATATTTACGATTCCTAGATGTATAAGAATGTGTTCTACCAAGCGATCCCTTCTTTTAGTCAAGGTATGCCAAAAATTCCTTTCCTCGCCAATTCTCTTCATTAGTTATGCGATCTACCCACCTAATCTACAGCAATCTTCTGTAGAACCACATTTCAAAATCCTCTATTCTCTTCCTGTCCGCATTGTTTATCGTCCATGTTTCACTCCCCTACAAGGCAACACTCCACACAAATGCCTTCAGAAAAGACTTCCTTACACTTAAATTAATACTCGATGTTAGCAAATTTCTCTTTTTCAAAAATGTTTCTCTTCCCATTGGCATTCTGCATTTTATATCCTCTGTACTGCGACCATCGCATGTTATTTTACTACCCAAGTAACAAAACTCATCTACTACCTTCATTGTTACGTTACCTAATCTAATTCCTTCAGCATCGCCTAATTTTCTATGACCGTATTCCATTACCTTTGTTTCGCTCTTGTTAATGTTCATTTTATACGCTCTCTTCAACACACTGTCCACTCCATTTAACTGCTCTTCCATGTCTTTTGCTGTCTCTGACAGAATTACAATGTCATCAGCAAAAGGGAATGTTTTTATTTCTTCACTCTGAACTTTAATCCATATTCCAAATTTTTCCTAGCTTTCCTTCAACTCCTGCTCGATGTACAAATTGAATAACATCGGAGAAAGGCTACAACCCTGTCTTACTCCCTTCCCTACTAATGCTTCCCTTCATGCCCTTCAAGTCTGGCTTTTGTACAAGTTGTAAATAATTCTCCTTTCCCTGTATTTTACCCCTGCTGACTTCAGAATTTGAAAGAGTGTATTTCAATCAGCGTTGTGGAAAGCTTTCTCCAAATCTAGAAAAACTAAAAATGTAGGTTTGCCTTTCCTTAATCTATCTTTTCTAAGATAAGACGTAAAGTGAGTATTGCCTCCCTTGTTCCTATGTTCCTCCTGAATCCAAACTGATTTTCACCGAGGTCAGCTTCTACCAGCTTTTCCCATTAATTTGTATCTGTTAATAAATACTGTGCGCGGTTACCTATTGAAAACATTTGTATTTCTTCAATTCTGTGTGAGCTTTTTTGAAGCTCTATTAGATATGAAACAGGAAACAGCTAGCTACGTAATGTTTTATCTTTATATTCATGCAGTTGGCGTAGTCTCAGTTGAAGACAGCTATTCTTGCTCAGTGCTGAGGCTAAGTGCATGTAAATTGGTTCTAATTAACTGTAGACTACACCAAGTCTAAGCCCGAATCACTACTACGTGAATAAAATATTAAATTTGCGCAACGGAAAGCATAATACACACTAAGCCAACGCACTAAAGAAGTGGGTGGTAACCACCTTCTGTTGTCATATCTATGAATTGAAAAAAATTCCTCCTATTGGACTGAGTTATACGTCTATCATCTTATTATAGTTAAGTGCTCTGTGGATGATGGTTACCGGATGTGAAACAGGTTACAAGCACTGACTCCACCGTTACGGGCAACAATTTCATTTATTATTATCGTTCACAAAATTAAACGAAGTCAAGCAAAAAGAAAAAGGAAGTATTCAGATGGTTGCAATTCTGTGGGAGTTAACAGCTTGGTTATCACTCCCTAGACTTACAAACTACTTAAACTAAGTTAAACTAACCTACGGACAACGCACACATCCATGCTCGACGGGGGACTCGAACCCTGACGTGGGAGGCCGCGAGATCTGTAACGTGGCGCTCCAGACCGCTCGGCTGCTGTCACGTGACAGTAAAGCAAAAACAAAGGATCGTCACGGGTCTCTTACTTACAGTTGTCACACTATTTTGGAAACGAAGCACAAACTCGATTCTTTCTCGTTTTTCCGCCTCATACTCAAGCCAGAATCATGTAAGAAAATAGACAATAAATTAATTATACGGTACGCTTCCGCACGCGTCGTTCGCGAAGCGAGCGCAGAAAATTCTTGAAACCAACAGACAATAATTTACGATTCAGATATTTTGTGAAACATTGCTCTGATCAGAAACAAGCAAGCCAGCGAGCATCTCCGGTACTAGCTACTATGCACGGGTTTACCACGTGGCCACAACTCAATTGCCGTTACGTGCAAATTGCCCAAAAGCACGTAAAATAATATCATTGCTCTCAACAAAAGTACGAATTACTACTAAATCAAGATTAAGAGCAAGCAAAAGCGACTTCATAATTGTGTTACTGTGCGTAAAAGCGAACAGATGCGAAACATGTGCTCACTTAGTAAGTACATGGAAAGTTATTAACTGACACGTATTTAGTCCACAAATATGTAGTATCGCTTATCAAAAGCCTCTCAACACCCCATGAACTAATCGTGGTGCAAAAACTCGCCAAAAGTCTGCAGCATTGTAGATTCATTTACCAAAGAGCAGTTCCTTCGTTAGCGTCCGCTCATCTTCCCAGTCTAGCAAGCAGTGCCGTAGCATGGTTTCCTACATGACTGTTAACGGCTCGCTTTCAAACGCTCTCATCTGATTGCCTGAGACGGTGGCCTCTTCCCTCTACCCTTCGCGAATCCACCACCCTCACAAAACTTTCACCAGCGTTTCCTGTTGCTATTGCTTCAGCTTCCTACCTCCAGATGCTACTCCAACTATAGGCCATACATGAACTACGCTAAATGTTCGAAGTAAGCTACACCCACTACTTTACAATCTCTGCTCCTGGTACCAACCTTATCAAATTATATAGCCCATCACAATCATGCCACATTTTCTCACGCAAGAGAAAGAAAGAGGAACTGTGACACTGCAGAGCAATGTAACAAAATAACTGAGATCCTGTTGCCACTTTCCGCATCCAGTAGGTGGTAACCTTCATGATAAAAGCAATTAAAGTGGTTTTACAGCTTCTTATGATGTTGTGTGTAATGTAAATGCACTGGTTACAGTGGTACACTGGTTATAGTATAGAAAGCGTGCCTGCTTCAACTTTTAAAAATGTTTGTAGATAACATAAAGCGACGTGAGAGTATCTGCGAAGAATATATGTTTTTCATTAATAGTATCAGTTTCACTGTCAACAGTTAGCGACAAATGGGGGGAGGGGGGGTGGTGGTTGCATTCTCCCTAGAGCCCCAGTGAGATCAAAACTAATATGGAAGGTCTGCGTGTTGTTGGTTCTACCTTGTTAAAAACGTTAATCAACGTAAAAATTAGGATAAAGAATTAGAATAAAATAGTTCCAAAGTTTTGTAACATGGTCTTTAAGCAGGAATAAAATTACGCTAGAGAATTATTTGATATGGACCTCATTTGCTGCAGATGATAACGAGCTAATTTGACAGGTGCACCGTTTCCATCAGTCTGCAGACTGAACGTTAAATTAAAATGTTCCACCCTTCATATTATAGTGAAGGTATTTATGTTATCTGTCTATGCAACTGACTGATGAGAGTTTTTTACTGCCATAAGCATATCGCCTTTATTTCGAAGGCATCATTAGTGGCATGTAATATATACATGACTATGATGTTAGTTTTTTTTACGTTCCTTAGTATTTGAGGTTTAAACAGTTCTGATGCGTTATACATGTATAGTTACTGATATTAGGTTGTTATTAATTACAACATTACGTTGATCCTGCTTTACATGTAGTGCTGATTGGTGACTTCGTGTTGTTTTGCTTGAATTATGTTTCTTTGGCGTTTTTCTTTTTCAGCATTTCACAGCTAGCACCACTAGGCACTTTCCATTTTGTTTGAGTGGTGTTTTTGTTTTGGTTGGAGTTGCCAACTGTATACGGTTTTTTCTACGTTTGCTTTATGTCAGTGTGTATACGTGTGTGTTTGTGTGCGTGCGTGTGTGTGTGTGTGTGTGTGTGTGTGTGTGTGTGTGCGCGCGCGCGCGCGCGTGCACGTATGCAATTTCGATGTAATTGCATAAGGAACTTCAGTTATTTACATACACATATTTATTTGTTTGTTTAATGCTTCCTAATTGTGAAGGTAGAGAGAGAAAGTAAGAGAAAGAGACGGAGAGACAGAGACAGAGAGAGAGACAGACACAGTGGGAGGCAGAAAGATAGATAGATAGACAGAGAGAGTGAGGGAGAAAGATTGGGAAAAGAGACAGATGTGAGATGTGGGTTTTACTTTATATGATAGTTTTCTTGTGTTTGTATGATGTGTGTGTTGTGGTTGTTGGTCCTGAAAATTTTCATGTCTTGGTCTATTTTTGTTGGGTAATGGTGGTGTTGTTTTAAGTATTCGGCATATGTGGGGTAGTCTGTTTCATATTTCCAACATCTGATCTGTTCTTTATATCGTATTATGAAATCCCTGTTTGTTATTCCTATGAACTCTGCATCACAGCTTTGGCATTCAGGTTTGTATATTCCTGATCCTAGGAATATATCCTCATTGATTTTTGGTTGTAGATTTGTTTGTAACGAGTGAGCATTTCTATACGATTTGTGGAGTACTTGCTTTTTTTTTTTTTTTTTTTTTTTTTTTTTTTTTTTTTTTTTTTTTGTCGTCACTATGTTTTGTTGTTTGTGTTTGTGTTTGTGTGTTTGGTTGTTATTTATTTTTCCGTTTCTTTTTTTTAATGTTCTGTATGTTCCGTATTTCTCTTTTCATTTTCTGAATGAGTTTTTGTATTACTTATGTCTTGTAACCATTGTTCCTTGCTATTTGTATGATTATGTTCATTCCTTTTTTGTTACTCTTTCTTGTTGAGAGGGATTCAGTTTGGCCTATATATTTCTAGTTCTGAGGATTATTGGAGGTAGAATGTATATTCATGCCTGTCGCTGTTGGTTTTCAGTAAATGTTGAACGAATGTTGACCCTTTTCTTTTTCTATTGTTATATCAAGGAATTAATATTTTCTTTTTCAATTGTGAACTTTATGTTTCTGTGGGCTTCGTTTATTTCAGAGTGAAATTCATCTCCTTTTTCATTTGGCTAATCTATCAGTCATATGATGTCATCTACATATCTGTGCTAATATGTGACTTTAAATCTTCCATGTGTCTCTACCCTTTCACATATCTGATTTTCTAAGTGACTGATCAAAATGTTAAGTAAGGGTCCTGATACTGGGAAACCCATAGGTAGTCCGTCACCGTGTAGTATTCGTTTTTGATCTGGAAGTAATTTTGCTCGGTAATTTGAGCTAAGTTATTTTTTCTGATACTGCTTCTGTAGTGAGGTTGCTGGGGGCTGTCAGATTTTTTGTATGATTTCTGTTGTTTCTTTGATGGGAATGGATGTGTGCATATTTTCTGTGTCAAATGAGACCAGTGATGCAGTGTGCGGTTTCTGTATGTTCTGTATCTGGTCTATTAGGTCGGATGTGCTTTCACTGCCATGTCATTAACTCTTTTGCAGTGTTTTGAGATTATTTTTGGAAGTGTTTGGCTATGTGGTATGTTGTGATATTCCTGAAATTTATAAACGATCTTAAAGGGATCTTCTGTTTATGTATTTTTGATTGCTGTGGAGTGTTGGTGTTTGTGAGTTCTTCACCGAGCGAGATGGCATATTCGGAAGGATGGTAGTTCAAATCCAATCCGACCATCCAGAATTTGTTTTTCTGTGATCACTCCAGGCAAATGTTGGAATGGTACCTTGAAAGGGGACGGTCAATTTCCTTCCCTATAGTGACCAAAACACCTGAGCATGAGCTCCGTCTCTAATGACCACACTGTCGATGGGACGTTAAAGCCTAAGATTCCCCCGTCCCTTGTGGGTTCTTCTGTGATATGTAATGTTTCTACTTGGCAGTGTGTAGATTTTGGATGCTTTATATGGTTTCTATCTATCTCCCTGCCTCCCAATCTGTCGCTTTCTCTGTCTCTCTCTACCTTCACTATCAGGAGTCATTAAATATATATATATATATATATATATATATATATATATATATATATATATATATATATATATATTGGAATGAGATCGATTAAAATTTCAGCAATGCCACAACATACTACACAGCCAAACACATCGGAAAAATAATCTCGCAACACTACAAAATAGGAAATGCCTTGACAGTGAGGACAGTGAGAAACACATGTGACCTAATACACCAGATTCAGTATATACAGATACCACACACAGCATCACTGATCTCATTTGACACAGAAAATATTTGCACATCCATCCCCATCAAAGAATCAATAGAAGTCATACAACAAAATCTGGCAGCCCATAGCAACCTCTCTACAGGAAATATCAAGTTTGCTCAAACTAACTACCGAACAAAATTATGTAAAGTGCGAGAGCGAATACTAACTACAGGGTGAGGGACTACCTATGGATTCCCAATATCAGAAACCTTAACTAACATTTTCATCGGCTACTTAGAAGACCAGATATTTGAAAAGGTAGAAACAGATGGACGTTTTAAAGTCATATATTGACAACGATATGTAGATGGCACCATACGTCTGATAGATGAGCCAAATGAAAAAATAATTGAACTTCACACTGAAATAAACAAAGCCCACAATAACATAAAGTTCACAATTGAAAAGGAAAATGACAGCAAAATAAAATTCCTTGATATAACAATAGAAAAAGAAAAGGATAAACATTCGTTCAACATCTACTGAAAACCAACAGCGACAGACATGAATATACATTCTACCTCCAATAATCCCCAAAGCAGAAACTTGCTGCATTTAGACCATATAGGCTGAAAAGAATCCCTTTCAATAAGAAAAATTATTAAAAAATGAGCTAAATCTTACGAATAGCAAGGAACAAAGGTTATGACTCACAAGTAATACAAAAACTCATTCAGGAAATTAAAAGACAAATATGGAAAAAACACAACATTTCAAACAAAACCATAATATACAACAACCAAACACACAAACACGAACAAGAAAACACAATGACAACACCCAAAAAAATGGTATACCGTGGAATACACAAACTAACACGCACAGTGATAAACATACTGAAGAAATAAGGGCTCCGCATAACATATTGAACTGCTCAATCAGTACAAACAAATCTACAACCAAAAATCAAGAAAGATATATTCCAAGAATCAGGAATATATAAACTTGCGTGGCAAAGTTGTGATGCAGAGTACTTTGGAATTAAAGATAGACATTTCGAAACACGATACAAAGAACACGTCAAATGATGGAAATATGAAACAAACCACTATACATTTGCTGAACACTTAAAACAACACCACCATTACCGAACCAGTCTAGACCAAGACATGATGAATATGAGGACCAACAACCACAACAAATACCTCATACAAACTCAAGAAAACTACCATATCCTGAAAGCCATAGCCGAGAACAGAGAATTAATAAAGGAAGAGACAAACATCAATGGTGAACCAAGACAAAGAATTGAGACAGAGCTAAATTCACACACTCGCACGTCAAAAACATTCACACACACACAATATATATATATATATATATATATATATATATATATATATATATATATATATATATTTTATGGTGTTTCACTAAGTGTGTTTGCTCCTGTAACTTGTAAAATAATAGGTAACGGGAGATTTTAATGCGGTAGGTCAACACAAGAAATGTTACACTTTCTGCGGAGCTATGAACATAGTTTCAGCACAAAGATATAATTTTTTAAATGGAACAATAGTTTTTTCTATCGTGCATTGGAATCGTTGAAACCATCTGCGTCTAAATCAATTTAAACTACATTCCTATCACTGGTAGTTTGGGAGCTACAACCCTTCAAAGTTTAGGAGGCGGAGGCTACGTCAGTGTAGCTCACTGGCTGGTGGTCATGAGTCAGTGGACCGTGCCCCAGGGGATAGCCACTCAGCCAGTCAGCTACGCTATCGCAGCCTCCGTCCCTGGAACTTAGAAGGGTTGTAGCTCCCAAACTGTGATAGGAATGTAGTTTAAATTGATTTGGACGCAGCTGGTTTCAACTAATCCAATATACGATAGAAAAAACTATTGTTCCATTTAAAAAATTATATCTTTGTGGTGTAACTCTTTGGAAAATGATACAATAAACTATGTTCATAGCTCCGCAGAAAGTCTAACATTTCTTGTGTTGACCTATTATTTTGTAAGTTACAGAGGTAAACACACTTAGTGAAACACCCTGAATATATATATATATATATATATATATATATATATATATATATATATATACTGAGATAAACACACAAAACACATCTCTCTTTCTCTCCACCATCTTTCTCCCTCACTTACTGTCACTCTCTCTCTCAATCTCTCTCTCTCTCTCTCTCCCTCTCTATCAATCTCTCTGACTCCCATTCTGTCTGCCTGTCCCTCTCTCTCTCTCTCTCTCTCTCTCTACCTTCACAATGAGGAATCATTAAACAAATAAATGAATAAATAAATAAATGTATCAATAACTGGTGTTCTTCCTTATGCAGTTACATCGAAAACACACACATCCTGACAAAAACTTAGATAGAAGAAACAAAAATTCGGCAATTGGCTACTCCAGCCAAAACAAAAACACAACACAAACAAAATGGCATGTGGCTATTGGTGCTAGCTGTTAAGTGCTGAATAACAAAAAAGTCAAAGGAACATATTTCAAGCAAGAAAATCTGAAGTCACCAATCTGCACTACGTGTAAACCAGGGTGCACGTAATATTGTAAGTAATAACACCCTAATATCAGTAACTATATATATATAACGCAACAGAACTATTTATAACTTCGAATACTAACAAATGTAAAAAAAAATATTATAACACCATAATAATTTATATGTTACAGGTCACTGATGATGGCTTCCAAATAAAGGCGAAATGCATATGGCATTAAACAATTCTTATCAGTCAGTAGCATAGACGGATAACGTAAATACCTTCTCTATAATATAACAAAGCAACTGTGGGAAGACAGGATAAGAAAAGGAAACAGTGTTCATCGCTTCTTTCAAAGGTACATATGAGTCTTCTTTCATCGATTTTACCTATTGAGTATCTCACTTTACAAAATATTAGACATATTTTTCCCAAATGTTTTATTTCTCCTTCGAGTTACGATAGAGAAGCATGACCATACTCAATGCAAATTCACTTTCCTTGCCTCGTTTTATCTCTAAATAAAGTCTCCTTCAATGCTTAATTCTAACAAACCCATTTTTGGCAATTAAATACCACGCCAATGAAACCATTTACACTAGGATGCCTATCCTCTCCTTGCACCCTCTACAACCTGAATTGTCAGTTTGATCCCAAATATATCGAACAATAGTGTACCGAATAAATATTTCAGATTAACAATTAATTATTAACTATTTACGTGATTTTAGGTTGTTTAACATGCAGAATTAGTTTTAGAAATGACTCTGCAGTTTGTTTGATAATAGCACTGAACCTTGGTCTAATTGACTAAATAAAATAATAAAGAAACTAATCGTTTTGAATCTTTGTTTGATAATAGCACTGAACCTTGGTCTAATTGACCTAAATAAAATAATAAAGAAACTAATCGTTTTGAATCTTTAGAAACAGAAACTATTAGCCTATATTTTCGGAAAGACACGTAGTTTTGTATTTTCAAATGTCCGACATTGATGAAAAAGTATGACAACTTGTGTAACTGTCTACGGTTTCCCATCAGCTATTAATTTCACGTACTACCTAGTAATAACCACAAAATTTCGTTTCAATTTTGCAGCGCTAATTGCTTTATCCTAACACCCAAACCTCCTGAGTAAGACAGATTGGTGCCAAACGTAGCATTTCAATAGAGTATCCACCTAAATTCTGACATAATTCGTGTTATGTGATGTTATCCACAAGAACATGTATAAACTATAATAAAAACACCTGACCTAGGGAGTTGATGAAAAGTATAACTGTGAGAAAATATTACGTCGAGCAACCGTAGGCAAGTTAGTAGAATATTAGTTTGTTCAAGTACTCTTTATAGATGTATTTCTACTGCAGTACGTTGGCAATTGATATCTGGGGCAACCTCTTATGACAAGTAAAAGGACTGTTCGGATTTTATAGAAGTGGGTTATCGGCAGTTTGCTTTTGCTTCGTTTATTTGAAAGTAACAAGTCTGTAGTGTTTATTCGCAGTTTCACAGAATAAAAGACACAAACTTAATTCCAACAAACACAACCTCTATGTGCCAACCGCTTGATCTTCATTTTTTCAGAATGTACAAGGATGGGCATCGTAAAATGTTCGTTGCTGCTCGGGATTCTTTCAAAGAGATTTGTGTTCAATCATCTAATAATCTTCTTAAGCTGCAGCCTCTCACATTCAATGAATTGTGTTTACACGTATCCATCGTCACATGTGGATACTGACTAAACTCGCTGACGAATCCAGATCCTTTGAAACGTTGGCACGGTTCTGTTTTGGACACAAACTTCCATTCTGAAAATCTACAAGTTAGATACTCAAACTCAGATATAATTAAATTTTCATGGTGCACGAAAGTAATTTGCTTCACACACTTCTTTGTTCACAA
This sequence comes from Locusta migratoria, assembly GCA_026315105.1. Classification (NCBI taxonomy): domain Eukaryota; kingdom Metazoa; phylum Arthropoda; class Insecta; order Orthoptera; family Acrididae; genus Locusta; species Locusta migratoria. The sequence continues at coordinate 27,610,944 of CM048750.1, read as the reverse complement.
CCACTATTGTGAAACCTTCGTACCTGAATGGACGACACTGTGCGTCTGTTGATGATTGTGTTCATGCCTGAACTTTATGTACTTATTATTTTTTTTGTTATTACTAGTGTTATTACTCTAATTATGCTTATTAATTTTGTTTTATAATTATTATTGTTATTGTTGTTACTATTATTACTATTAATACTGCTCTACGTTGTGGTGTAACCTTGGGGACAGTAAGAGTGAGTTCTACATTGAGCCAGTCAGACTGCAGTTTCATGAACTGGCAACTACTGCCACACTATCGATTACTCCACACTTTCGTAAATTTCTAAATTATTATTGATTTTCTTCGACGGGCGCCTAGAATTATTTCAAAAGGATGAGTCTTGAGTAACCTGTTAGTCGGCGTTCTCACTCCAATCCTCGGCATGAAACTAATTCTCTTACTTGCAGGGGAAAATAACACAGACGAGTGTAAATAGAGACGGCTATTAAATAAGACGCTTGTTTCATTGTAACACGTATAATGAAATCACTTCCAACTTATAAATAATATACATTGTTTTACATTAAGTATGTCATAGTTTCGACATACCAGTTACGAGTCCAACTTTCTTCTATCAGTCAATTGTGCAACGTCCTTTCAAACAATAATAACAATAGCTCAACGCTACAAGCACATCAATTATTTTATGATTACTTTTATATTCTGTGCACCATCATGATTTCACTTAGACTGTGCATTGCCACTTTGTTCTGCTGCAGACGGATACGCCAGCGTATAAACTCTCTTGCTCCCTGTAAACAACGTTACAGGCGCACAGTTTTCTATTCCTTTAATAAATTGCTATTTGCATTTATATTCTGTCGGAAAGCTACCTCGTATGTAAAGACCACTGAATCGTTACGCTACAGCGTCTGATGCATTTGGTTCTTTATTCTCGTGTTTCCGTTGTGTTTGTTTATCCGGTGAAATTACAGGTTTGCTACTTTCAAATAAACGAAGCAAAAGCAAACTGCCGATAACACACTGCTATACAACCGAACACTCGTTTTACATGTCAGGAACACGTTGTTCCATATAACAAATGGCAATCTGCTTCCTATGAGCAGGTCGTGAACCCTAGGTATAACAAACTAACGATCTACCAACTTGCCAACATGAGACGAAGTCACAGTCACGGTTTTCGTCTACTCCGTATATCGCGTGTTACTTATTATTGTAGGTAATGCACGTTCTCCTGGACGACAGCACATAGCACGAATTATATCGGAGGTTTGGTTAATACTGTATCGATACAGAACGTTTGGTACCGACTGAATGTCTGACATCAGGAGGTTCGGGTGTAGGTAGCACTACGTCCTACACGTGACATATGCTTCACGTATCCTCGTAGTGCGCATTAAATTCGCAAACTCGTGCTTACCTGGTCCAGTCCTCGGTGCAGCCAGCGTAGAAGCGCTCCACGTACGTGAGCCAAGCAGCGCTCCTACACTGGCTATCTCGTCCCCACCTCAGCTCGTCAACGCCACATTAAGGTATCGCCAGAACGTGACGTCAGCAACAACAACAGTAGTCGCTAGGTCTGAGTGACATGATTTTTAGGGACGCGCACTTCGAAAGGTTTGTTTACAGGTAATATTTCAACATTTTTGAAAGGAGTCTTTCCGCTCGTTATTATGTAGGCAGCACGTTTCACCTGCAACCGGAGAAAGCCCAGGAAAAGCATTAATAATCCGATCGACGACCATAACGATAAAAAGTGTGAGAATAATCGCCTTAACTGCTCATGCGTTCAAGCCACTGATGAGAGTAATATGCAGAAGAATGGAAAAGAAAATAGAGGATTTGTCAGATGAAGACGTTTAATCTTAGGAGCCAGTAGCGACATTATGGTTGACATTGGAAGCAAGATTACAGGGAAGTTACGACCTGTTCAAGGAATTTGTCGTCCAGGAAAAAAAAAGCCACATTTGACTATTTAGAATGGAGCCGCTCTGGAATGGCGGTCTAAGGCACCATGCCACGTTTTGCGTGACTGCTCCCATCGGAGGTTCGAGTCTTCCGTCGGAAATGGGTGTGTTGTCCTGAGTGTAAGTTAGTTTAAGGAGGTTGTATGTGAAGTGATTTTGGTCGCTTAGGGTTACATACATTTTAATATTTGATTTTGTGACATGTCTTAAGGGGTCCGAAATTCTAACACCCAAACCTTCAGATGTCAGACACTCAGATCCGTACCAAACGTTGTATATCGATAGAGTATCAACCGAAACTTCTATATAATTCGTGATTTGTGCTGTCGTTCAGTAGAACGTGCATAAACTATAATAATAATTGACAACCAACGTACGGAATAGAGGAAAAGCGTATATGTGAGGTATAATTACGTCAATGTTCTGTGGGATAGTAGATAGAGCATTAGATTGTAGTGCAGAGGGTCCTGGGATCAAGCCCCACCTAGACCTTAAATTTTTTCATTGTTTAAACTACAGTACGTTGGAAATTGTTAAAAGGGGCCACGTGTTCCTCATATGTAAAAGGACTGTTTCTATTTTGTAGCAATGTGTTGTTGGCAGTTTACTCTTGCTTCGTTTTATTTGAAAAAAGCAAATCTGTAGGGTTTATTCGTAGTTTCACAGAATAAACGTAGATAATCAGAACATATGAATAAAAAAAACAACTGCATCACACATACAGCTGTATTAATTGTAATAACAGTAATAACAATAACAAAAAATAGTAATGTTAAAAACAATAAGCGTAATTCCAGTAATAAAACTGTACAGGTTTCCTACTTTCAAATAAAACGAAGCAAGAGTTAACTGCCAATAACACATTGCTACAAAATGAAAAAAGTCCTTTTACATATGAGGAACACGTTGCCCCTTTTAACAATTTCCAACGTGCTGTAGTTTAAACAATGGAAAAAAATTAGAGCGAGTTGGGGCTTGACCCCAGGACCATCTGCACGACAAGCTAACGCTCTCCCAAGTAGCCCAGGGTAGCGTAACATGATTATCCCTCACAGACCCGCATTTTCTCTACTCCGTAGGTTTGATGTTACTTATTATTATAATTTACGTACGTTCTACTGGACGGCAGCAAAAATCACGTTATATATATAAGTTTCGGTTGATACTCTATCGATATACAACGTTTGGTGTGGATCTGAGTGTCTGACATCTGAAGGTTTGGGTGTCAGAAATATAGGTGCACGTTACAGAAAGCAAGAAAGAGATGCAGCCTTTCACTCCTGCTTTGTGACATATATTTCCAAGAATCAATGTATGAAATAAAAGAGACCTTCAAAATGGACATTTTGCAATGCAGGCCTAAGTATTTGTTCCATATTTCCTTCAGTCAATCTCCTAATTCCCCACTCTCTGTCTACCTACGCGTCCCCTCTGTCTGTTTCCTCTTGCACCTCACCCTTTCTCTGCCAACCATAACCCCTCCCATGTCTTGACTTATAAGAAATTATAAACATCAGACAACTTTAATGGTAACCAGTCAAGCTATGTCGAATCTTATTACAAGATACACGATGCAATTTCTCCACTGAAAATACATGTACGTGTCAAATATCGTGTTGATCTGCAAAGATATGTCATTCCTATCATTAATTATGACTGCATTCAAAATATGATTCTTGTCGTTTGACCAAATAATCCGACCTTCTTTCGTAAGCGCCTAGTTTCCTCTTGGAAACTGTTCCAAAACAAAGATGGTATTATCCATATTCAAAGTTTGAATGGTGAATTCAGGTCTTGAGTTCATAGAAGCATCAAATAGAAATAGGCTCTTTATATTTTCTGGAATTTTTCAGTTTTATGGGAACATTTTACAAATTTTTCTTCTGCACAAAACTTGTTCTGAAAATTACGAACATAGCAAAATAGACCCAGCTCATTCAGTGAAGTTTTTCTGAACTAATGTTATTTCACGAATCCAGGAATTGATTTTTATTGATGTAAGTATAATGTGGATGAGTTGCAAGGGTGACTGATGACGATTGTAGTTTAGTCCCCCTTAAACAACCAAACAATAACAACAACAACATGAGTTGCAACTCACTGTAGAGACGATTGCTGAGTCTCAGAATAGCACATAGGAAAGGAAATCGTAGTCACACAACTTAGCACTTCGCCACAGCCTTCATTAGTCAATAATCTCAATTTGGAGGACAGCAGCCTAAGAGGATAGCCATGTGTGCCTGACTTGTTGCTGTATGAATGTACGGTGTATGTGTGCCTAAATATAGTGAAACCTGTGACAATTGTTGATAGTGAAGTTATATGATTGTGAGTGTTATATATATATATATATATATATATATATATATATATATATATATATATATATGCCTGACTGCGGCAGTAAGTTGAAACCTATCTTCATTATATTTATATAAATAACAATTAATTTGAGCATGTATGGAATATCATAACATGAGAAAGGGCTACACAGAACTGAGTGGGTTTAGTGTATTATGTTCGCAATTGTGTTTTGTATGGAGCAAAAGTTTGGTTAGTTATCCCAGAAACTTGAGGTTTTTGGAATGAAGTATATAAAGTAGAAGTCACACAATACAAATTAGTTTTCCGATTTGCCCTCTCCCCGCCTCGAAAAATGTAACTGTGAGCGGGTCTGGGTATTATGCTCAGCTTAAAAGCTTCTCGTCCAATTTTTAGTTGGATTCTAGTGAGTAAAAGTGGATCAACAGCTGATCATTAATCCACCAACTCATAAGTTCGGCAGTCCTGTTTTATGACAATCAGTAGTGCATAGTAGAAGCAAGTGTCGAAATACGTGAGCTGAAGTTTTTTTCATTAGAAAAACCAAGACACTGGTGCAAAATACTGTTCATATAATATATGTATCACCCAAGTAAATTATTTACCATGAACAGACACGTACTGTTTGTTGCCAGTACCGGTAACTTACTAAGGAATTATATTGTAATGTTGAAACGAAAATAAAGAGGAATTACAATTAATGTACCAGGTAGGTATTAAAACGTGTCTGTCAACCAAAAACATTGTTTAATCAATTGAAGATGTACAAAATAAAAATAAGAATAATGATAATACTTTTTTGTATTGAAGCTATCAATAGATTTTAATTAGGTTTAATATATTTCATTCGAAACTAATGATCAAAATAATACGCCTGCTTATTCACCTTCAAGTGGACATTTACGAATATTCGTATGCTATTAAAAGATTTTTCGGTATCTCATAAAATAAACAACAAATCAGAGAATACGCGAAGAGTTTCGTTCTTTAGCATAGCAAAAGATGTGATCTGTTAACGACATACGCACGATAGAATGAAATTGTGCCCTTATAACAGAGTTTACATTCCAACAAGACATTAGCGTGGAATATTGTTTGAAATGAAATGACTGCTTCTGATAAATACAACAGTTTATTGTAGTTAATAAAAGCCAAATCTATTAACCAAAGCGACTTGTAAAGGACGATTTACGATTGATCTGCTAATAACGTAGAAATAAAATCTGAAACTACTGTAGGTAACATTATCTTAGCTTTCCACGATTAGAGAATAATTGACTTGATACCTTCCAGTCACGGAAATCCGTTAAGCTCTTATTTTAACTGGCAATTGTTCAAGAAAGAAAAACAGCAGAAATTACGAAACGTTTATACAAGTCACATGGATACTCACATTATTTTGTTAATAAGTAAATGAACAATGTATAGACTATGTCAGTGGAGTGATTCTTGAGATGTCGGTATCATGAAGGAACGCAATCACAAGATGCGCAAAATGATCTCAATAATCGTACCGTCTGATCTACTGTTATTGTCAAATGATGACCCCGACATAAGAGAAGCGTTGTATGCATTCTGTAATCTTATATACTGTTTTTCATTTCAGGAAAAATGTTTAGTATATTGTTGGCTTACGACTGAAGGTAGTTGGTTTGGTGACGAAATGGCAGCACGCTGTCAACATTCTGGTGTGTCATTGTTTCAACATATGCCAATACAAACTTCAGCTTTTGTTCGAGAAAATGGCCAGACTGAGAAGTATTTCTTTGCATGTGGACACTGGCAACCACACGGTTGCTTATCACTTAGCTGCTGCCTCCATACCGCATCCATTGACGCCGTCGGGGTGAGGATGACACGGCGGCCGGTCAGTACCCAGTTGGCCTCTCAAGGCCGGTCGGACGGAGATTAGTTTAGTTTTAGTTATATTCATTTACTAGCTTAAACCAGCGGCTCCGCTCGCGTGTTGGTTGATTGTGATAGATAAGCTATCTTTCAGTAGTGTGCTATGAGATCAAATCACACGTAAAAATGCACTCATTTCGAAGAATCCAATCACGAAATTCAACAATAATAATTGTAATAATAAAACAGATTGATCACTCGATGTAATGCGCGAAGCGTCAAATCGATTTTTTAAAGAGATGTATTAAAATAAATTTCTTTTTTACTGCTTTATTTATTTATTGTTATATTTCCTTATTCCTATGCTTATCCTTACGTAGAAATGGCTGAAGACATTGTAGCACGCATAGACAAAATATATGATCTGTGGCATCACCTTTCGGTGTATGTAACCTCCTTGCTATAGAGTTGCAAACGTCATCGCTGGCCTTAGGTCGGAATTTTTTTGATAATTTGACGACATTCACCCACTATATTTTCCACCCCTTGTAGCTATCGGCATGGAACTGCTATGGTGTACAACGGGAGTCTGAGAACAACAATTCATTCGTTCGCTTTCCGTAGTTTTCGCTGCAGAGCGAAATATTAAAAGACACACACACACAGAGAGAATTTTATATATACTAATAACTTTCCATCCCAATATATTCCACCCTTCCATCATTATCAACCCTCAAGCAACAATGCAACCAATAAAACCATTTTCAAAGAGTAAATATAATTTTCTAAGAGTAATTATTGTTCCGCATTTCCCGTTATATTCTTAAAATTACTAAATGTCTATCAGATCGCTATAAAACCTTGCGTAAAACCTTCCTCAGGTATAAATTTGTAACTGTACAAATATTTAAGTCTCTGCGTCTTGTAGTTCGGACGTGATAAGCGTACACCGAACAGACATTCACATTACAGCTATCCGATCGCCATAAAACCGTGCCTAAAGCCTTCCCCGGGTAGACATTAGTAACAGTACAAATTTTTAGCTCTTTACGTCTTGTGGTTCAGACGTGATAAACGTACACCGAACAGACATTCACATTTATAGATATAGATTATGTAGATACAGTCAGACCATTATATCCTTCACAGTAACTCAGCAATTGCAACTAGCATCATATGCATCTTCTTTTCTCTGATGTTCGTGTAACCATTTAATGAATATTTTTCTATTTTGACAGTAACTCTATTTAAATATTTTGTAGTATGAGCAATCAAGCTCATGAAAACTGGCTTCTTTACTTCTTGATTTCACAAGTTAGTTGTACTGATGATAAATGTTTAATATCTCAAATTGATAAGTTAATGTGAAAGAAGTCAAAGTTAAAACAAATCTCTTTGTTGAAATCCATGTTATCATTGTAGGTAATGGGGATCTACCGATGAGAGAAAAGCTAGTAAAACCTGCTGTGCTCAAGTAAAATACATGGACGGATCCTGTGGAGAGCTTCTTGTGGCTATAAGTCTCATCTTGTTAGACGATGGACATACCAGGGTAGCTCATGTGCTCCGTTTGTGGAACTGTTAGATTCTGCACAGCAAACGGCTGCTCTTTTGGAACTTTAACTTTGCCAATGGCTGGTTTAAGAACTTTATCCGAATCCATTGTGGAAGAGTGTATTTGTACAAGACGTTTTACGAGTGTTAATATGTTATTCATTGAAATATACCAAGCCGATGCTTATTTAGTAATTTTGTATTGCGTGATCGCCAAATGGACTAGGTCTCGGAACATCGTCGATAATCACTTAGTTGGAAAGTTTGCTACTATTCTCGCGACACATTTAATGCATTTGTTCAGCTAATTACATAAGGTTTACGTCTATTAACTACTTTTATTTATTGTAGTACCACTTCTGTTGAATCAAAACATTTATCTGAATTCACCTTATTTAACTGAGTTAATTTGTGTTGTCTACATCATTTGCTAATGTTAGAAATAAATCTCTATTAATAATTAATCATTTATCTTTATTTTATATTTCATTAATTTTCGCAGATTTTACTCTTTCAAATATTTGTAACTCTTTTGAACTCAACTGCGTGATTGTTCGTCCGTAGCTTACAATTTACTTGAAGCAAACTAACCTAAGGACAATGCACACACCCATGTCCTGAGGGGGGGGGGGACTCGAACTCCCGACGGCGAACGGCCGCGAGCACCGCGCCTCAGTGCGCATGGCTAACCCGCCGCGGTTTTTAGTCTCTGTGTAGAGTGTTTGACTGTAGGATCACAGGCACAAGGTACTATTTGTCTTTAATGTTGTTGCTAGGCATGGAAAGCTTACCTGTACTGTTCGGTCCTGAGATTAAATCCAACAATACTTCCTTAACAGAGTAGTATACAGCCCAAAATATGTAAGGTGTTTAATCAATTCATGAAGACCACCGAAAGTTACAATTTTATAATTGGTTAAGGCCTATTTCTTTATTTTCATGGCCATTTAATCTTGCTTCATTGTAATGTATCCGTAATTCTGATGAAATATTACTTTCAAATATAACTTTGAAAGGTATACTCGAAATAAACGGGGCGCCTACGAAATACTACGATATTCCCGCCCAAAACTACCACTCTGCAAACAATAATCCAGTGCTAAAATTAACCCATTACTGCCCAGATCTTTCTTTGTGAGTAAAATGTTTCATTTTACTAGGATAGGTTAAAAAGATATAAGAATCGTGAATAAATTGATTTTTATTTTTTTTCTGTATACACATTACAAAATATGATGTGGTGCATAAACGCACCACCGAGCATATGGAATATCAAACGTCCTATTTTAGAGACTTAAATGAATAGAAACTTCTTTCATGTAAGGCTACATTACGGTTTGTGCACTTCCGAGTTGTGTGTGATTTACAAAGTGCACATCTTGTTCTTTTGTTTCGAGGAACAATAAAATGACTTCCTTCATTGAAACGGACTGCCAAAGAAACTTTACTAGCAACTGGAGTGACACTTGGTCCTGCTTTACATTTTTGTTTTCCATATTTCTGCAAGAGTTCTCTTGCTACACTTCTGAATGTGAGTAGATACCTTTCTTCATTTCCACAGTGTCTGTAAAGCAGCCACGAATTTTGAATTGTCACATCTAGGCCCCACAAAAAAATTCGCCACCACCACGTCTTGGATCTGATATTTGATCTGCAGTAACTCACGTTCTGGTTCATTCTGTCTGTTGCAACCATATTATAATCGTAAGACTTGATTATATGTGGCTGTGAAACAACAGTTTTCTTTTTTAGTGCAGCAGAGTATCTTTCCACTTTGCAGGTGGGATCCACACCATCACCGTTTGACACAGCCCTGCCTACAGAGTTGTTATTCCAGCGACAGACAAGAAATTCTGAATTTGTATCGCACATCATTTCATAAGAGCCTCTGTGTTCCTTCTTAATTGCAGATACACTTTTTAGAGGGCAGTTTTCAGTTCTGTTGCTTCTAATTGTTCCCCTTACACCAAAACCATTTTCAGTTAATATGTCCACTATTTTCAAGGACTTGAAGTAGTTGTCTGCAAACAAATGATGGGACAAAATGTCACTACAACCATCTTTAGCCAAAGATTCACTGAACTGTAAAAGAATTCCCCCTCCCAAACCAAAATCTTCTTTGTATTTATTTTTTGGTCCTTTTGATCCCTGATAGACTTCAAAATTTACAAGGTAACCTAGTCTGAAATTATGACACCACACTTTGTATCCATAACGTGTGGGTTTGCCCCTAATGAATTGCTTGAGACCATGCCGTCCGAAGTACGGTATCATGACTTCATCTACACTGCTTTCTTTCTCCCACACAACATACTCAAGAAAGCAGTTCCTGAGGTAGTCTAGTAAGGCCGAATTTTTGTGAGTCTATCGTTTGTATCTAGCTTAGTATTGTCATTTAGATGCACATTACACATGATATCTTCAAACTGGTTTCTTCTCATTGACACGCATACAGTAAAATTCCGTGTATCATCACTTTCCTACCAATACATTCGTTTTCGAGGTAGAACATTATACCCACCACCCAGCAGTATCCCAAAGAAAACCTTCAATTCTTCAACAGATAATGAAAAGTTCATCCTACCTTTTCGTACCGCATACAATACACTTTGTTTCACAATGTCTGCAATAGAATCGTCACTGAAAAAAAAAAAAATAATAAAAATAAACTTCAAATGTTTGTAAATCTATCAGACGAAACTGCGTGGTCATCAGTCCGTAGCTTACAACCTACTTAAACCTAGGGAAACTAACCTAAGGACAAACACACACACACCCATGCCCCAAGGAGGACTCGAACCTAACCTCCACGGCGAGCAACCGCGCGCTCCGCAGAGGGACGCTTTAGACCTCACTGAAAAACCATTCAAATATATCCAGTGGAGTTAGGGGTCTTTAAACACGATTAGGTCCATGAAACAAGTAACCAAGTTCAGTCTTTTACTTCTCCATTTACTTCTTTCAGGCAACTCAGAACCCAACCATCTTCTGCCAACTGCTTTTGTCCTTTGTTTATTCGACATGAGGTACATCTGTTGATGAAGTTGTTCTGTTTTACTGGAACCCAACTGTTTTGTCTTCATTAGTCTTTCTTACATTTACTACTTCACCATATGTAGTCAATTTTTGAGTGTTTGTCCCTTGATGTTCGCGTCACAGAAACTAATTATTTTATCATCGTTAGCCTTTCGTACAACTGCTTCACATTCTGCTGTCAACTGATGGCAATTCAAATTATTGATGTCACCACCTAAATCCTCATTTGCGCTGTCTTCATCTGTGTCGTCCATGACATCAGGGGGAGCAAAGCACAGATTCAAAGAATTTGCCGTTTCAAAATCTTCAATATCGGACTCCTCTAGCAAAGCCAAGATCTCTTCCACAAAAAATGTTCAAAATTTTGTATCGCTTATGGGACTTAATTACGGGGTCATCAGTCCCTATATTTACCAACTACTTATGAACTAGCTAACACTAAGGACGTCGCAAATATCCATGGCCGAGGGGGGATTCGAACCCCCGACCGTAGTGGCCGTGCAGACCGTGACTGGAGCGCCTCAGTCCCCTTGGCCACCGCGGCCGGCTCTCTTCCACACTCAGGCCTCCGCAATCACAATAATAAGCTCTTTTTGGTGTGAAAAGCAACGTATAAATTACGCTATGAGTATAATCATTCATAAAATTCGATCTAGAAAGCTGAGTTGCCATTTCGGCAGATTGTATACAAATGTGACCGGTGGTGCGTTAGTGCACCAAGTTTCAGTAAAAATTACGGGCAAAGCATTTTGCATTTTTGTGTCCCAGCCTCGTCGCCGATTTTGTGTCTCGTTTCCGTCGTAGGCGTCGGTGGCCGAGTGGAATGAGACCGACACAGGAATAAAGATAGCACGCTGGTGCAGGTACGGAGGGGAGCAGCCAGAAACTAGAAACACTAGAGTAAATTAGAACGAGATATATATTGAACAGAATTTATACAATACTTAACTTTTACAGAGATCAGTACGGCAGAATGCTGATACATAGTTGTTAGAGGCCTGCCTAGTGCCTGTACGATAGCAAAGTCTTCACTGGTGCTTATCAGATTCCGAAGGTCTTAACTGGTTGCTATCTCAGTCCCAAGTGAACGATGTCGTTCAGTGGTGGCCACGAGCGGAGTTGCAGCAGAGGGCGCTCGTGGCTGTCGTCGTAAGAACGCCGCGCCGTGCGTGCATGGCGGCGCGCGGCGAAAGTAGGTGGCGTGCACTTTGGACTTGTGCGACACCCCCCCCCCCCCCCAAACCGCCGCGCCGTCGTGGCGTAGGGCTGAAGGCCACGGCGACGGCACTGGGAGGAGGGCCTGGGCGGGGGCGTTACTGGTGGGACGGGCGTCGTAGCTGAGGCTGGGATCGAGACGCCGTCCGCGCCCCGGCATCCGCCTTGCGATCCTCCAGGAAACCCGCCGAAACCTGGGGAAGGGCGCACACCCCCACCCAGAGGGAGTTCTTCTGAGGTGCGTGGCCCAAGCTGGGGGGGGGGGGGGCAGCACGGTCCCGGAGTCCCTCTCGGTGACGCTGTCAGCTGAGGCAGCGACGGAGGCGGAGGGGCCGACTGCGTAGGAGGCGCGTCGACATCCATCGGGATCTCGTAGCCCGGGGAAGCTGTACCCGGCGGCGAGCGATGTGGCTGCGCTCCCTGGCGGTGAACTGGGTCTGGAATCAAGAAACCGGAGACAGGATCGCGCGGCCTGTGCAAGCGCAATTGGTTTGCGTGGCGCCGCAGCTCCGACCCTGTGGAAGAACGTACAACATACATATTGTGACCGAGCACTCTTTGAATGGTGCCAGGCAACCATGTCTTCTTGTTGCCAGCAAACACCCTGTACAGCACCGGCGTAGAAACCTGAAAACGCGTAGCGTCATACGAACCGACTCTGTGCGTGGGAGGCTGCAGCAAGTGAAGGAGAGTGCGGTGACGGCGGCCGTGTAACAGCTCGGCAGGAGACGGTCCGTCACGTGGCATGCACCGATACGTAGACAGGAAAATTTGAAGAGCTTGCTGCCTGGAGTGCTGACCTTTCATCTTTTCCATGTGAAACTTGAATGTTCGAACGAAACGTTCTGCTTCACCATTGGACTGAGGGTGTAAATGTATGCTGAATGCCATTCACACGACAAAACTGTTGAAATTCCGCACTAACAAACTGAGGTCCATTGTCACTGACGATAGTTTCAGGCAAACCTTCGATGCAAAACACTGATGTTAAGGCACTGATTGTACTAGACGCTGTCGTTGAGTTCATGGCAATCGCGAAAGGAAACTTGCTGAAAGCGTCTACAACAATTAACCAGCGCGTATTCCAGAAAGGTCCGGCAAAGTCAATGTGTAAACGTTGCCATGGTCCCTTGGGGCGTGGCCAGTCTGAGAAACGTTGCGGAGGAGCCGCCTGATGCTCCGCACAAACCGTACACTGTGACGTCATGCGCTCTATCTGAGCGTCCATACCAACCCAAGTACAATGACGTCTGGCCAATTGCTTTGTCCTAACAATACCCCAATGTCCTTGATGCAGAGAGAACGAGGAACAATCACTCTTGTTTGGTCGTTGTCGGTATGTAACAACAGAACACCCTGACTCAAAGACAATGCATGACGTTATGCAAAATAACGTCGAACCAGAGGCCGATGAATGTCTTTGGCACTGGCAGGCCACCCTGAGAGAACAAAACGTGCTACCACACTTAGGTCTGCATCCGCAGCTGTTTCCTGTGCAACCCGACGAGAGTTCAAAGGGAAATCTGCGACAGCGGAAGCATCTCTGGAGTCTATCTGACAACATGCCATTTACGAAGAATCAAATGACACATCCTGGCCAACCGGAAGTCGGGAATGTGTGTCCGCGTTGGCGTGTTTAGTGGTAGGTCGGTACAAAATCTCATACTGATAATTAGACAATATCAAGGACCATCTCTGAAGCTTTTGTGCCGTTCGTGGCGGAATTGGCTTTGTGGGTGAGAACAACGACGTGAGAGGCTTATGGTCTGTCAACAAATAGAATTTTCTGCCATAGAGATAATGATGAAACTTTGTGACGCCGTAAATGATTGCTAAGGCCTCCTTTTCTATCTGACTGTAATTCTGTTGCGTCGGCGTCAGTAGCTTGGATGCAAAGGCAATAGGACGATCGTGACATCCAATACGATGTGACAAAACTGCACCCACACCGTACGACGAGGCATCAACTGCTAGCACTACAGGCTTCTTTGGGTCAAAGGGAATCAAACATGCATCACTGAGTAGTGCCGACTTTAATTTGTCAAAGGCAGCTTGGCAATCTTTAGACCATACAAAAGGAACATTCTTCCTACGTAAGTGATGCAGTGGAGCTGCAATCTGAGAGGCATTGGGAATAAATCTGAAATAATAGTTAAGCTTCCCCATGACTGCTTGCAATTCCTGCACATTCTTAGGAGGAGGCAAGTCTTTGATTGCTCGAAGATGTGACTGTAAGGTATGAATTCCTTGGGCATTAATCACATGGCCTAGGTACTCTATTTCAGTTTGAAAAAAACGAACACTTTTCTTTGTTACAACGTAGACCTGCTGCAGTCAACCCTTTGAAAAGGCACTCCAGGTTTGCTAAATGTTCTTCAACTGTACGTCCGGATACCACAATATCATCTAAATAGTTCGAGCAACACGGTACAGAAACTGTCAGCTGTTCCAAAAAGCGCTGAAAAATAGCGGGGGCGGAAGAACTACCAAAGGGTAGGCGTTGAAATTGAAAAAGGCCCATGTGAGTATTAATGACGAAAAACTTTTTTGACTCGTCAGCAAGCGGAATTTGCAAGTATGCCTCTGCTAAATCAATCTTAGAAAAGTAGCGAGACTGTCCTAATTTGTCCATAAGTTCGTCAGGTATGGGCAGGGGGTAAGTATCTACAATTGTTTGACTGTTCGCTGTTGATTTGAAGCCCGCCCAGAGACGAAGTTTTCCTGACGGCTTGGGTATAATTACTATAGGCGAAGCCCACTGACTCGCAGAAACAGGAGAAATCACCCCACTATCTTGCCAACGGTTAAGTTCTGCAGCAACTTTATCACGAATTGCGATAGACACTGGTCTAGCTTTACGAAATTTTGGAACTGCAGATTCTTTTAAAGTTACATGTGCCACGAAGTCTTTTGCACAACCTAGTTCCGGCGGAAACAAGTCACTGTATTTTTCACACAATGCATTAATTTTGTCCTGAGGCACTACTGACGAAATTTGAAGCACATCTCTTTGAATTGATAAACCAAACAAATCAAATGCATCTAGTCCAAAAATGTTCTGTGTAGATTTGGCCTGAAGAACTACAAAAGCAATCGTTTTTGTTACACCTTGAAAAGAGGCAGGCAGGCTACACGTTCCTAGCACGGGAATATTTTGACCTGTATAAGCTGTTAACACTTGCTGTGACGGCGACAACTTTGTCGAACTCAGAAGTTCATAAGTGTCTTTATTCATTAAAGTAACAGCGGAACCAGTATCAAGCTGAAATTTCACAGTCATATTTTCTATGCAAAGATTCACAAAAAGCTTTTGCTTGTGGCGCTCGACAGGTGCACGAATGTGGGCAACGTCTAATACAGTTTTACTGCGCTTGCGCATGCGCGGGCTGCGTAGTGAAGTAAGCGGCGCAGACTCGGCACACAGATTAATATCACTGTCACTAGATGGCACTACCGCCGGATCGGCGTCCGCGCAATGCGAGGCTACTGCACAAAATTACTTTGAGTAGCTACATCAATTCTACTGTCACTAGCTACACAGTACTGGGCACTTTTACAAGGAGAAGTTGTAGAAGGCACTAGGTTCACTACAGGATTGCACTGTACATAGTCATTTTGCTTGTCCCGAACCCTTTTCCGTTGCACAGATGTACGCGCTCGTCGGCGCTTGCGGCGTGGCTCAATACATAGTTTTGCAATAGGCGCAGAAGAACTTTCTTGCAATTGAGAACTAAGGAAAGCACTGTTCAATTCCACAGCGTCTATAACATTTACTGTATGCACTGTTCTCGCACTTTGCGAAGCAATGTTCCGAAAGGCACCGTTCTTTGAGTTTTTAATTTGCATACACACAGAATGTACATGTCCCGATTTGCCACATTGATAACAGGTTGCGTTGCGACTAGGGCATTGCGCACGCTTATGGCGAGATGAGGGCAAGACTTACGAACATTTTTCTGAAATGAGCGTTGGCGCCCGTTATTCAAATTACTGTTTCTAACACAACGGGGCGACCTTTGTGTCGCACGTTTACACTGGCTACTGTTCACTGTCTGTTCAGCACGGCCGGTAGAAAAATAAGAATCACTAGGACTAGACTGAGAACTACGGCTAGGAAAGCGTCCGTTACGGCGCACTGAATTTACACTGTGGCTTTGCATTTCTACATCTGCTAAGTCAAAAGTATCATGCGCTTCTATAAGCTGCAGTACACTGTCTAATGAAGGGTCTGACTGTTTTAGGATTGCTGCCCTAATTCTGGGGTCCTGAATGTTCTGCGTAATCGCATCCCTCAATATCACGTCACTATACGAAAGTCCACAAGAACAAGTAAATTTACATTTGCGGGTTAAGCCCTTCAACTAAGTTATCCACTCTTGGTGTGACTGCTGCGGTAATTTTTTCAGTCTGAAAAATCGGTACCGTGCCGCAGCTACGAGAACTTTTCTCTCATAATGAGCATTCAGTACATCTACTATTTGTTCAAAGTCTACATCACGAGGAGATGCTTGCGGGAACAGCTTCTGCAATAACACGAAAGTCTTGGTGCCAACTACGGCGAGAAAGAAATGTTTAACTGTCTGACCTGTTATTTGATGAGCCGCGACGAGTTCTTGAAACTGTGCGAAATAGTCACTCCATTCTTCCTCACGTTCGTTGTACTGGCGAAACGTAGGAAGCGTTGCGGCGGCAGGTGTGGGCTGCTGAAGCGGCGGCTGTTGTTGTTGGTTTGCTGCTTGCGCTGTGAGCTGGGCCACAGCTTGGAGGATCTGGGTGATTTGCGCCGTCTGTAACTGAATAATTTCCATTAAGTTTGGGTTCGGGGTAGTGGCCATGCTGACCGACTAGGCGCCGCGCATACAAGTAACTTATAACAAAACACAAATTCAATGTGAAAGAGGACGCTCTCTGCAACAAAAAAGTCCACAAAACACGGAACAAAATATCTTCCCCCAAAATTCTTATAATAAGGGTGGGTGGGCGGGAGCAATTTCTGCGTGCTCCGACTGCTGCTGTCTGGCTGCTGCAAGCGGGATGGTCCACGGTTCGTCTATCGCTCCTCGTCGCCACTTTTGTGTCCCAGCCTCGTCGCCTCTTTTTGTGTCTCGTTTCCGTCGTAGGTGTCGGTGGCCGAGTGGAATGAGACCGACACAGAAATAAAGATAGCACGCTGGTGCAGGTACGGAGGGGAGCAGCCAGAAACTAGAAACACTAGAGTAAATTAGAACGAGATATATATTGAACAGAATTTATACAATACTTAACTTTTACAGAGATCAGTACTGCAGAATGCTGATACATAGTTGTTAGAGGCCTGCCTAGTGCCTGTACGATAGCAAAGTCTTCACTGGTGCCTATCAGATTCCGAAGGTCTTAACTGGTTGCTATCTCAGTCCCAAGTGAACGATGTCGTTCAGTGGTGGCCACGAGCGGAGTTGCAGCAGAGGGCGCTCGTGGCTATCGTCGTAAGAACGCCGCGCCGTGCGTGCATGACGGCGCGCGGCGAAAGTAGGTGGCGAGCACTTTGTACTTGTGCGACACCACATGCATAACCTTGTGAAATCTTACTGAAATATGGTATACAGTCCTCCAAACACAATTCAAACAGTAGTTTCCAAAATATATAAGATTTTTTGCAATATAGTTATCTTTTGTTGTAATGATGTGCAGTCATTTCGCTCTCTGAAACGAACCAACAGTTTAAGCCCTGAATAGTACCCCACACTTCAACAATTCAGCAGTACTACAATGCTGTAAATGTAGTGGCATATTTTTGCTGTACTGAGACAAGATCAGGAATATATATCTACGTTCCTTTTTTCCAAGTTGCAAAAGCCAGAGATTGTGCAACGTGGTGCATAAACGCTCCACCGAAAGTGTTAAACACCGAGCGAGGTGGTGCAGTGGTAACACACTGGACTCGTATGCGGAAAGATGGTGGTTCAAATCCACATCCGGCCATTCAGATTTAGGTTTTCTCTGATACCCCTAAATCGCTCCAGGCAAATGCTGGGATGGTTCCTTTCAAAGGGCACGGCCAATGTCCTTCCTTCATCCCCATCCAAAAGTCCGAGCGTTTCTCATGAGCACGCTGTCGACAAGTGCACTAGGTTGAGGGTATAAAGTCAGTGCATGCTACAAATGTCTTTGGTACTGAGAAGTCAGATATATCTACAGTATTAACAATCACTCTCTCACTATAGCAGGTCAGGTAAATAGAACCTTAGTTTCTATCGGTAATCATATAACATTGTTATAAAATAGCTTTCCCAGGCTGTTACCTGAAATAGTCCTACATGATACTTCCAAAGGAGAGATTAAGTCAATAATTAAATCACTAAAGTCTTGTTAATGTTAGAGACGAATCTCTATTAATAATCTACTCTTGTGAGTATGACGGGCTATCTAGTAGAATTCTTAAGTTCTGTTCTTCATAAGTTAACCCAGTACACAGCCATATTTCTAATGTTTTCTTTCAGAAAGATCAGTTTCCTGACAGATTAAAGTACTCAGTAATGAAACCACTTTACAAAAAAGGAGAAAGGAGACAACTGTATAACTACATCTATGACGTCGGTTTCTTCTAAAGTTATTGAAAAGTTTGTGTATTCATGGGTAATTGACCATTTCATTTCAAAGGTACAGTTTGATTTCAGAAGTGGTTTAACGATTGAAAATTATATATTTTCGTTTCTCTGTGAGGCATTTGATGTATTAAATAAAAGGCTAGAAACATTAGGTGTCTTCTTTGATGGAACAAAGGCGCTCTAATGTATTGATCACGAAACATTGTTCCAGAAGTTATAAAATTATGGAATAAGAGGAATAGCTGACAACTGGTTCACCTCTATAATAACAATCAGCAGAAAATAATCCCTCACTATGGGGAACAGTTAAGTGTCGGATGCCCCAGGGGTCTGTCCTGGGACCGCTACTGTTTCTTATTTATATAATTGATATGCCTTCGAATATAACAGGCGATAGTAAAATATTTTAGTTTGCAGATGATACCAGCTTGGTAGCGAAGGATGCTATTCGTAATGTTGACACAGTTTCAGATAATACAGTTCAGGAGATAAGATCGTGGCTTGTAGAAAATAAAATGCTGATAAATTAAAGTAACATTTTTAATTATTTATTTTTATTTTTTTTATAATTTCTAACACATGATTTGACGAAAGCTGTCATTTTGATTACACATAATGGGAATATGATAAGTGAGACTGAATATTTCAAAATGCTAGATGTTCAGATGGAAAGTAAGCTGTCATGGGAAGCCCACGTTTAGGATCATGTTCAAAAATGTGTGCCAGTTTCCGTTTCTAATTTTTATTTCTTCTTCATTGTCTTTCTTGTCCTACGATCTATGCCATCCTTCCCAACAAGAACTCATTATTTTTCTAAATCCATTGGGAGCAAAACACACAAATCACAACACTATACTGCCGCTGTTCACTGTTAACAATAACGATTTGGCTCAAGTAGTGTCCAACAATGCCAGAATGCGACAATGCCGTATAATGCATTGAAATATTGTAAACCTCGATACGTGTGAATCTCTACAGTATTGCCAAATTAGAGGAAAGGGAAGCAAAATGAAACGTAAATGGTGGACACTACACGTTCTGATTGATTCAGTGATGTGGACAATATACGATTGGTTTTAACCATTAATTTTCAACATACTAATTCAGTGTTAAAATATACAAATAGATTAATTCAGAGTGCAGGAGCGTGTAGAGCACATAAAATACCTTCAAAAACCACATAAAACTCAATTTTTTCCGGAAGTGGACAATGTACGTTTTGATTAGTTCCTCCTCAATAGGAGGTAATGGGGCAAAGTTGGTGCTTTATATACGAAAACTGTAATACAAAAGTACGTGTCTATAACAGGTCAAAGCTCTCAAATTAATAAGGAGTGTTCGTGTGTGTGTGTGTGTGTGTGTGTGTGTGTGTGTGTGAGTGAGTGTGTATGTGTGTGTGTGTGTGTGTGTGTGTGTGTGTGTGTGTGTGTGTGTGTGTTAGAGAGAGAGAGAGAGAGAGAGAGTCTGTGGTATTAATCTCAGTAGCCTACAGAGCAACATTAAAATCCCGTTACAAATTGCAATCAATGTACGCCAGTTAGCGATACTTCAGAGAATGGCAATTACAATCAGCTATGTCCCCTTAACAGAATTACCGATGTGATGCGATCAACTCAGCTCTCATACTTCTGGTCGCTCTTTGAGCGGCAACATTGAACCGTTCACACAACAAGTACAGTAGTAGGCTCATGCGTCACGCCTCACGTCAAACCGCAGTTGGTTCAGCATTGTACATTGTTGTAATATTGGTTTCTTGATGGCAGTTCATTTAATTTTTAGACTGTGGTTCAATTACTATCTCTATTAAAAATACAGATATAGGTATTTGGAACTTATCTTTAGTCGCTTTTGTTCCTAAGTGCTTGGAAACTGTAGAATACGAACAGGACTCCAATAGTCGGTTCTCCAACTTGTGCGAATGTATGAGGAAACTTAAAACACTTTGTATACAACCATATATTACACATAACATTACTCACGAGCTTTTGGAATACTGCTTTGCTCATCGCTGGTAAGCCATATATGTTTAAATCGACCTAACGTTTGAAAGTTATATAAAACAATTCAGAACCCCCCCCCCCCCAAGGTACTCTTGGGCGTTTTTCCTTATTATTCATTCTTGTTTCTCACATTTTTTATTTCATAAGTTTCCATTTCATTACTATGAATTACAAAACAAATAAAAAGCAATTCATTTTTATTTATTCATTCAGAAAGTAAAATATTTTTCATGACATCAGTTTAAATTTGTAAACGGGATTCTTCGTCTCCGTCCAGGGAAGCCACAGCAATGTCTGCGACCGGAAGCAACTACAGTATCAGTGCCTGTAAAGAAACAAAAAACATACTGAATCTTTGTATAGCAGTTTTGACGTTTATGTAAGCGTGGCAGTTAAAGTCTGCAACACATCTCAAACCAAGGAAAAAAAAACATAAATATATAGAAACTGCTCAAAGGTTAGGATTAATATCCACATAGTCTTTCCGCATTTAATTCATTTCTCTGCAAGATATGACAGTGAGATTAGAGGTACCGAATGGATTAGTAACAAAAACACCTGTAGCCTTGATTTAAAGATTCTACAGTTGCACTTCAAATATACCCCTTTGATTCTATGGTGATATACGCAGAAGGGACTACAGTTGAGTAATACTATCTGAATTGTTAAAAGTAATTTACGCAGCTGATACTGCCGGACATCTGTTTTTGCGCTGGTGTGGTCCAGTCAAACATGAAATACATTAAGAAGAAGAGTTGTATCCAATCAAATACAGAAAATAAACGTCACAATATTCGTTTGTCGTCAAACCACATGAAACTGCCTCTAAACATTGGATAGACAATAAAAATAATTACGAAATCAGTGGTTCAAATGTAATGTAATACGTTATGCATAGTAATGGATTGGCACAGTGATACCTTGACACAGTGATACTTTGTCAGAGGTGGAGAGGGTACATTTACTGCATGCAAATGAACTGTCAATGATTGCTGACTGAATAAACTGAAATAAACTCTGGAGAAGTTCAAACCACAACTAGATCTTCTCCCCAAACACATTATCAGCAAAGTTAGCTGATTACGCTAATGAATTTAGAAAATCAAAATTGTAACTCAAAACAAATGACTTCACGTCCGGTTCGTCTCATCATGCACAAACTACATATGTGACTACCATCATTCCAAGAACTGCAATGGCGGCCAAGTGTTACAGTCTCGGCCCTTGAGTGATTGTCTTTGAGAGGGAGTTTCAGAACGTCAACTAGCTGACACATTGTGGCTGGAAACATCAAGTAACAAACCGATATGTGTCCTCTCTCTCGAGTTGTGGGATAAAGTGTCTGTAAGCTCCGTTCTTAACCGTATCGGCTGTGCGGACTACCTACGTCTATTTTTTTTATTTTTTTTTCATTATCTCTGAGAAACTGTGCACAAAAGTCAGGTGTCAGACGCAAGTTATAACAATGCTTAAGTAATAGAAAGAAACCCATTCCTATAATTATATTCTATAATTTCAGCTATGCAATTAGTTTCAATCTTTTTTCTTTTCATTTCATTTTTTTTTCATAGACTTGTCTGAGGATAATATTCTACGTGCCAAACTGCCACTTGCTTAGCTAGTGTTGCCTTCCTGTAAACCTCATATTTTAGCCGTTGGTACTCCCTTATGCCTGCTTCATTTGGTGTAATTATATCGGGGGTTCGAATCCCCCTCGGGCATGGATATTTGTGCCGTCCTAGTTAGTAAGTAGTTCATAAGTAGTTTGTCAGTTTAGGGACTGATGACCCCATAGTTAAGTCCCATAGACTATACAAACATTTGAGCATTTTTTGTATTTTTATATTTTCTCCTTTCGTGTATTAATATCAGTACCTCCGGTCTCATTCACGCATTTCTACTAGGTTTTGCCTATCTTTGGCCTTTACTACACTATCTGTCGAACCCAGTCAGTCTTCTTCTATTTCAATTTCAATCAACACCAAGTTCCTCCAACCTATCAAGGTTCCACCTCTTTACTTGTCTACCTTTTTGTAGTATCTCAGTTCATGGTTAGAGTACATAATCCCGTCAGTATATCTTAGGGTTTAAAACCTGGTTTAGATATCTATCTTACCATTATACACTGAACAGCCAGAGAAACTGGTAGTCCTTCCTAATAACTTATATGGTCCCAACGAGAACGCAGAAGTGGCGTAGCACGACATGGCATGGACTCGACTAACGTCTGAAGTAGTATGGGAGGAAAACTAACGCGTACATCCTGCAGGGATATCCATAGATCCGAAAGAGTAAGATGGGGAGGAGATCTCTTCTAAATAACTCGTTCCAAGGCATCCTAGATATGATGAATAATGTTATCTGGGGAGTTTGCTAAGCATCACTGGTCATCAAAATCCGAAGAGTGTTCCTAGAGTCACTTGGTAGCCATTATGGACATGTGAAGTGTCGCATTGATCTGTTGGAATTGCCTAAGTTTGTCGGAAAGTACAACGAACCTGAATGGATTCAGCTGATGAGCTGGAATGTGTGTGTACGATTGAACCAGCTGAGTATTATCTCGAAATATCAGGGATCCATTTTCATTGCAGTTGCACATGCCTCACACCTTTCCAGAGCCTCCATCAAATTGAACATTCACCTGCTGACATGCAGGCTCAATTGTAAGATGAAGCTGTCTCCATAACTGTACACGTCCATCCACTAGCTACAATTTGAAACGAGACTCGTCAGACCAGGTATTAGGTTTCCAGTTACCAACAGTCAAATATCGGTGTTGACTAGTTCAGACAAAGTGTAATTCTTTGTGACGATCAGTCAGCACGAGTGGGCCTCCGGTTCCGAAAGCCCTTACAGATGATATTTCGTTGTCTGATGCGCACAGTGAAACTTGCTGATGGTCCGGCATCGGAATCTGAAGAAATTTGAAGAAGGGTTGCACTTTTTCCACGTTCAACGACTACTTTCAGACGTCGTTGGGCCCATCAGCCATGACGGAGATTTGATCTTTCACCTGATTCCCGATATCCACAGTGCACTGGTGAAACGGTCATACGGAAAAATCCCCACCTTATCGCTATTTCGGAGCAGCTGTTTTCTATTTCTCGTGTGCGGTCTGAAATAGTGATAACCATCCACTGTAGTAGCAGAACCGATTTAAGGCCTGTGCAAGTTTCTTATACAGGGTGTCCCAGCTATCTTGTCCACCCAAAATATCTATGGAACAATAAAAGCTATTGGAAAACGAGTTTCACCGGTAGCAATGTACGGCTGGGTCCCATGAATGCACATATTTAGAAACATTCTAAAACGAAAGCAAATGTGTTTTTTAACACAAACTTATATATTTTTTAAATGGACACCCTATACTTTTTCTTCAGCAATTAATAGCATGACAAATCACATAAACAATGGCGTTAATTGCATCGCAATATTCCAATTACATCCCGAGATATTGCGACGCGAAGTTGAAGCTTGAAATACGCAGAACACGCGGCTAGCGCACGTCCTGCGAGAACCCCATGCTGCTCCGGACAAGCGCTAGCCGCTCGTTTCGGGTATTTCAAGCGTCAACTACGCGTCGCAATATCTCGGGATGTAATTGGAATATTGCGATGCAATTAACGCCATTGTTTATGTGATTTCTCATGATATGGATTGCTGAGGAAAAAATATAGGTTGTCCATTAAAAAAAAAAAAAAAAAAAAAAAAAAAAAAAAAAAAAAAAAAAAAAAAAAAAAACATAAGTTTGTGTTAAAAAACACTTTTGCTTTCGTTTTAGAACATTCATGGGCCTCAGCCGTACATTGATACCGGTGAAAGTCGTTTTCCAATAGCTTTTATTGTTCCAGAGATATTTTGGGTTGACAAGATAGCTTGAACACCCCGTATATGTGTGTTGCTGTTCGCAGCACGGTTTTCTGAAAGTATACATCGCTCTTTGCATAGGAAAGCCCATAACAGTTTGTTTGACACTTCAGTGTACATTCAATATTGAATCTTTCGATATCTCCTCGTATCTTTCACGTATGCATCTTTCTTTTAAAATAGGGTACACGTGGAAAAATGATGCGAAATTCGTGATGAATGTTGTTGTTATGTTGTTAAGGTCTTCAGTACGGAGACTGGGCCATGCAAATCTCCACCCTACTCTATCCTCAGCAAGGCTTTACTTCTCCTCATAAGAACGGTAACACACATCCATCTGAATCTGTTTACTATATGCGTCTCTTGATTTCACTCTGTAATTTTCCTTCGCACACTTCTACCCAATGCTAAATTTACGATGCCTTCAAATCTAAGAATATGTCCTACCAATCAATCCCTTCTTTTAGCCAAGGTGTGACAAAAATTCCTCTCCTTTCGAATTCTGTTCAGTATCTCTTTATTAGTTACGTGATCTACCCCCCTCCCACCTCCCACATCCTTGTGTAGCGCCACATTTCAAAATCTTCTGTCCTCTTCCAACTTTCACTCCCATGCAAGGCAACACACCACGCAAATGCCTTCAGAAAGAACTTCCTTTCATAAACGCTTTTCTTCCTATTCTGCATTTTATATCCTCTGTACTGCGACCATCATGTGTTACATTACAGCCAAATAACAAAACTCGTCTACCAACTTTCTTGTTTCGTTACCTAATCTAAATCCTTTAGCATCGCCTGGTCTTCTAAGACTGCATTTTATTACCTTTGTTTCGCTCTTGTTAATGTTCATCTTATATGGTCCTTTCAACACACTGTATATTCCGTTCAATTGCTCCTCCAGGTCCTTTGCTGTCTCTGACAGAATTACAATGTCATGAGCAACACGCAAGGTCTTTATTTGTTCACCCTGAACTTCAATTCCTTATCCAAATTTCTCCTTGCTTTCCTTTATAGCTTGCAAATGTAAAAATTGAATAACGTTGGGGAAAGGCAACAACCTTTTCTTACACCCTTCCTAACGTCTGCAATCCTTTCATGTTCTTCAACACTGATAACAGCTGTCTGGTTTTTGTAAAAGTTGTAAATAACCCTCCGTTCCCTATAGTTTACCCCTGCTGATTTCAGTATTACAATCAACATTGTCAAAAGCCTTTTACAAATCTACAAAAACTAGAGATGTAGGTTTGCCTTTCGTTAAACTATCTTCTAAACTAATCCGTAAAGTGCGGATTGTCTCCAGTGTTCCTACATTTCTCCTGAACCCAAACAGATCTTCCCCGAGGTCTGCTTCTACCAGCTTTTCGATTCTTCTGCAATTAATTCGTGTTAAAATTTTGCAGCCGGCCGCGGTGGCCGAGGGGACTGAGGCGCTTCAGTCACGGTCTGCACGGCCACTACGGTCGGGGATTCGAATCCCCCCTCGGGCATGGATATTTGTACCGTCCTTAGTTGTAGGTAGTTCATAAGTATTTTGTAAGTTTAGGTCCCGTAGTTAAGTCCCTTAAGCTTAACAAACATTTGAACATTTTTGAAAATTTTGCAACCATGACTTATCAAACTGATGGTTCTGTAATTTTCACACCAGTGTGCTCCTGATTTCTTTGGAATGGGGTTTGTTACATTTTCCTTAACGCCTGAGGGTATTTGGCCTGACTCATACATGTTACACAGCAGGTGAAATATTTTTGTTATGGCTGGCTCTCCGAGAGACTTCAGTAGTTCTGAGGGAATGTCGTCCACTCCAGGGGCCTTGTTCCGACCTAGGTCCTTCGGGGCTCTGTCAAATTCATCTCTCAGTTAATTAATTTTGTAGTACCAACTGTTATACTAAATAAACTGATCGTTCAATAACTACATCGGAAAATAACAACTTCTACTTTCAGTTATACAATGGAATACAAGTAACCCACAATTCCCATGTTCTTTGAAGTTCGTAAACTGCTGCGCTGTGTAACACCCGCTACTTAATATTTTTATAGTGATCTTCCGCAGGTGACAGTAATTGTGCATGATGAAATGATTGAACCTCAGGTGAGGTATACTTGTTATTTCCGTTGCGAAAAAGTGCTTCTGAACCATCTTAGACACCACAGACGTTATGTACACATTTGTAGCAGAGGGTCCGAAAGGGTTAACGCCCTTATCACATTCTTGTTAAATGAGATCGCTACAAGAGCGGCCACTGCAGAGACGTCAGCGTGGGATCTGCGGAGTAGACGAGTGCAGAACTCACCACGCCCAGCACCCTCAGCAGACAGCCGAGCAGCCCGGTCAGCAGCAGCCCGATGGTCTGCAAGAGGCCGCCCACTATCGGTAGCAGCCCCACCTGTAGAGGAGACAGAAAACATCGCGTGGTAGCGTAGCGGACTGGCTGCGCGGCGCCAAACACTGTGCGGGCGAGGAGCTAGCAGGCGCCACTTACCCGCTGCAGGATCAGGATCAGGCCGGACACTGCTATGGACACCTCGTTGGTGACCGTCACCTGTATCTGTAAACAGAGATACCACTTAGTGTTTTGAACAATCTGACAATGGAAATTACTTTTTGCTTCGTTTTGATATACGAGGCGCGCCCAGAAAGTAAGTTCAAATAAAAAAATGTTCAAATGTTTGTAAATCTATCGGACCAAACTGCGTGGTCATCAGTCCGTAATTACAAACTACTTAAACCTAGGTAAACTAACCTAAGGACAACACACACACCCATGCCCCAGGGAGGACTCGAACCTCCACTGCGAGCAACCGCGCACTCCGCAGCGAGACGCTTTAGACCGCTCGGCTACTCCACCGCGGCTAGTAAGTTCCGTATGGTTATATAAAACGAACGGTTACAAATACAGAAAAAAATATTGGTTGTACAAAAAATTCTGCAACTGTTAAACTACTTTTCTACATAGGTGCCGAAATTTTGTAGGTAATTGTCATAGCATGGCACAAGATTTTGTGTACCTTTTTCATAGAATGTTACCGCCTTTGTATTCAACCATGTGGTAACATGTTCTTTCAGCTCGTCATCATCGTTGAAGTGTTGTCCACGAAGGACAGATTTTAGGTGTAAGAAGAGGATTACTGTCAAAAGATTTTTTTTTTTCACGATAATGCCTGACTTCACACACCGAATGTGACCAAACAATTCTTACGGAAATTTCAATGGGACCTGTTTGATCATCCTCCTTACAGCTCGGACCTCTCTCCTAGAGACTTTCATCTCTTCTTACACCTAAAACCTGTCCTTGGTGGTCAACACTTCAACGATGATGAACAGTTGTTACCACATGGTTGAATACACAGGCGGCAACCTTCTGTGAATGATGCATGTAAAAACTCGTGGCACGCTCTGCCAAGTGCCTACAAAATTTCGGCAGTTATATGGAAAAGTAGTTTAAGAGTTGTAGAATTTTGTGCAATAAAAATTTCTTCTGTATCTGCGTACAATTTCATTTTATTACCAAACGGAACTTACTTTCTGGACGCGCCTCGTAGTAAGAGGAGGACCGCGTGCTTTTTTTCTAAGCAACGTCAAGTCATCGCAGTGAGAACAAGTATTAACAAAAAATACAGACACTAAATAATATAAAAGTATTTCAAAGTGTGGCTGATAGTATGGAGAAGCTATGGGTGGACACCATGCAATCAGCTTTTATTTCATGATAATTCTGCATCCTGCTACTTTTTGCATGCGCTCTCCGTGATACAATATATTTGTAATGCGCTTGACAGGAGTTACACGTATCGGACACATCCTTGTTGCCAGTAGATAATTTTTTAAGGTACAATTACTGGATCGTGGCCTAGTTATTCACTTAAGAACTGTATCTTTCTAAAAACAATTGCAAAGCAACAGGAATCTCATATGTCTGCGTTTCAATTACTATATATGGTACCATTGTATTTTATCTTAAATTCATTAGAGGAAACAGTAGAAGCGGTTAAATAAACTGTTGTGCATTGAAATTATAAATTATAAAATATTTTAATAACTTTGCGAACAAGATCCTACGACCACAAGGAAGAGCTACGCAAAAGGCGGAAAAACAGGTTGTATAGCGCTTGCTCACTAAAGTCAAAGAAAGGTATTGGATTCGCATCCCCGTTTCGGCAAACATTTTTAATCTGTCAGGAAGTTTCAGTTCAGCTGTGATGTAAATATTAAGTAACGCATGGCACAGTGGTTAACGTCATAGATTTATGTGCTGGCATTCATAGGTTCAAATCCCACCATTGTCAGAAAAATATATTTCTTTGTATTTATTATTTATAGAATGTTCTACGTGGTTCTTATGTTTGACGTACTCATAAGGTACACAAAATTCTTTCTACATATAAACAGCGGAGTACTCCACTCAGGAGTCAATCTGAGCGTATGCTTGAGATAGCAATAAACCTGTTTCAAGTGTAAAGTATTGTGCTCTATTAACGACCCAGCCTTCAAATTGAGTTTTGATCGTGGCTATATTGTCTGCTTATCTGAACATGTTATTTGGAAATCGTGGTCGCAACGAGGCGCAGTTAAATGATATGCTATTTTTTTCATAGAACAATTGTGTCAATGACACTGTGCAAATTGAACATTCATATGCTTGTGTGTTGATATTGCATTCTCAAATAAATCAGTAGACCGAGGTCTTTGATTTTTGTTATGTAATGAATGGTCACCTCTCCCACTGTAACTTATTTCTGAGTTGCGGCCAGTACAGTTAGACATGTACGAAATGCAATCAAATTATAAGAACTCCACTTTGTCGTTTTAGGACTGACTACTGGTGGAAACTTGTGGTTGGTATTAAAATATGCGCGCACTCATGCGTGGGAAAGTTGGCAGTATTACACGGCACATAGAAATCTTACGTCAGCATATGGAGTTTAAAATTGTTATTGAGACTTATAATGGCGACTTCCTCAGTACAACAAGAGCGTGAAATGATTCGATTTCTCCTTTATCATGAAGTGCCACCGACCGAAATTCGTCGCCAGTTCAGTGAGAAACGTGGTCACGGTGTCATGGGTATGTCCAGTGTGTGTTCTTGGGTAGGAAGTTCAGAGAATGGCCAACGTAGTGCGATAATATACCGAGACAGTCTCGGTTTTCGCACCAGCCGGCCTGACAGCACGATCGAGAGGATGGGAATTTTTTTTTTCAAAGTTGGCATTTCCATGCAATCTGTGTACACAGACATACATGAGGACCTGAAAATACGGAATGTATCCTCCAGGCGGCTTCCACAAAGCCTGATGCATGAGCACAAGGCTGCACGCATGACATTTTGTCAGGTATGTTGAAGCGTGCAGACGACACGAATGGGGATTTCTTTACATCGATTGCGAGAATGGATAAGACATGGATGCATTTCATCAATCCTGAAGCCAAATGATTTTCCAGTGATCAAACCAGACTTTTAAAGAAATGGAGTCGTTGTGATAAATGTGTACAGCTGTAGGGAGTTCTTAGTGCGTGGTGTGTCACCCATTGAAATTCAATGCCAGTTGAGTGAGACATTTGGTGATGGTGTCATGGATGAGTCGAATGTGCGTTCATGGGTCCGGGAATTCAGAAAAGGCAGAACATCCTGTGAAAATACGTCAAAACAATCTTGGTCTCCCGACTGCAGGCCTGAGGACATGATCAAGAAAGTATAGGAAACTGAAATGTAGATTTGGCGAAGGATGTGTAACACGTCGCTTCCAAAGTTGTTGTTTTTTTGTGCAATGTGAAAATTGGAAAACTGTCTACCGGGTGAGTCTCGTGAATGCTGACGAAAGGCCCCTACGCTGAGCTATGGGGTTGCTGCCGGGCAATGTTGACGCAGGATGATGGAATGAATGAGACTTTGATTTCTATAGATTCTGAGAATGAATAAGACATGAATACCGTTTTACAATCCTGAAAAGGAACGCCAGTCAGCTCAGTGGGAACACATAGCTCAGGGGAACTACAAATTTTCAAAAAGAGTCAGTGGTGCTTACATGATAGAGGCCATGTTGCGGGGTAGCGAAGGGTTACTCCTTGATCATTAATTTTGTCAGGGCACGACGCGTTCTGTAGAGAAGTTTTGCAGACAAACTTCTTTCCATCACTGGGAAATAGCAGATAAAGGATGCACCTGGGCTTTTTCAGCATTTTTTTACACTGCAATGAAATCACCTTCGATGCTCCATAGTGAATTGAGCTGTCTCCTGGAGACATTTGGCATGACGAAAGACACTCTTTGTGTTCGTTCACTCACTAACCGTAATTGCTTCAGCGACTTTCCAGAATGGTGGAAAGATAATAATGTATCTCTTTATTTCATTTTGGTACGGACTCATGCACTCATCGCCTTCGTTGTAACTTATAGTGCCTGCTTCATAAAACTTTTATTTTTTGTTCGTTTAAAAGGCTTTAATTATTAAGGAAGTAACTGAAAGCTTACCATTTATAGACTAAACAAGTGCCCAGACAACAGGCATTAACATGTAAAATGAAAAAAGACAAATCAGTAATTAAATAGTTTTCACTAACATGTGGGGTATGTTGAAAACATCACAGTCAGCATGCAATTGTAATTGTACAATCGCGTGGTCTGAGGCGTCATGCTACGCACTGGACGGCCGTTTCCAACAGAGGTCCGAGTCCTCCCTCGGGCACGGGTCTGTGTGTATTTTATGTAGCATGTACGTCTAGGGACTGATGACCATAGCAGTTTGGTCCAATAGGTTTACAAACATTTGCATATTTTTATTTTCCATATATAAAATATCATTGATATTTTAAAGTATAGAATGAGCAACTATCAGTAAATTAACGAGCTATGAGCAGGGCATTTGAGTTGGCCAGCCTTAATTCTTCTTCATAACAGTACAACGAACAAGGTAGAAAGTTCCTGCTCCTTAGCACACTCACACGTTGAGACTCCAGTAGAGTATCTCTATTTTTCAAGCCTTACTTTACAGTACTCAACACCAGCTCGTAATCTGTTGAGAGACTTCCAGGTATACGAGGTCTCATTATGAGTGGTAGGTAGTTATTGTCTAGGTTTCTCCCGCCTAGAAGAGTATTTTCTACAGTTATTCAACATGTCTATCATTTGGTTTGCGGTTCTGCTCCTGACATAGGCTCTTACGAAACTATTTATGACGTTTAAGCTTGATGGTGCTGGCGACAGGCCAGATAGTTTGTTAGTTTGAGAGGTCACGGCAGTATGTTCATCTTCTGGGGCAACTTAATCACGTCTAATGTCAGGCGGAGGAAGCTGACATGGCTGTTCCACTTCGTTTGTCCTGTAGCATCCGGTAACTGTGCGACACGTCTCATCTAAAACACTGTGCATCGAACTAACATGGGACAAATTACATCAAACAGACATAATATCACAACGCCAATCTGAAGTCCGATTAGTGGGTGGCTGTTTATCGAAGTCATATAAAAATGTACAAATGTTTGTTTAACGCTAAAATCGCCAAGAGTAGACAAAAATTACCCGTACATTTTTCTTTTATTAAAAAAATGATAATAAATGTCATTCTTTATTTTTGAGCGTCTTTCTATTTTTTGTCTCTCACCCTTAAAGTTCTATGATTGGAATTTTAAAAACTGCAACTAAAGTATGTAAATTTTATGCCTAAGGGCACATTTTGCTACTCCATGCGACGATAATTCACTGTCTTCCCTACACCACCAAACAGAATCAAGTACAGTGCAGTGTTGCCAGATTCCCATCCCCGCTTCATCCATCTGGGAACCAATACGGTAATGATGTCATCAACATGGCGTCACTGGTAGTTCCGGAACAGAATGGCCACCAGGGATGGAACAGCTTCACTCAACCTTCTGCACCTATGACGTAATGCAAGATGGCGTCTACTAGAATGTTCAAATTTACACCTGTCCTTGAATGTTTATAAAACACATCAAGCATGGCGCTGCTGCTGCTAGGGTCCATGACTTCAAGCGACTGTGTCTTGACTCAGAGTGATGGACTTTCATGCCAGTGCCATAGTGGTGGAGGGGAACAGACATCTAGCGGTGAAAATTACAAATTTTTTCCCGTGAAAAGAAATTGCGTTCAAGGAAAATTTAAAGTTCCCGCTAGGCCACTCTATGACATCGTAGGGAGAGTTTGGGGAGGGGTCGTGGAGCTGGGAATATTTTGGTAGCCATCTGACAATGGAAACAGAATTACTTAAAATAAATGCGTTTTACAGGATTTACAGCTTATTGTAACACCCGGGCAAACTCTGCTCTTGGTTGGTGCTCCTGGTAACATACAATAACCTGGTGCTGCAAGGGTTAATTGCTGCGCTTATCACACTCCCTAGACATACAAACTGCTTAAACTAATTTATGCTAAGAACAACACACACACACACGCACACACACACACACACACACACACACACACACACACACACACACACACACACACACACATGACCGAGGGAGGACTCGAACCTCCGACGGCGAGCAACCACGCATTCCGTAGTAAAGCATCTTATAGAATTCAGTCACTCCACCTCAGCCAAGTCAGATTCCCATAGATTTCAGGAGCCTCCTCCAGGGTGTGAACATATTTGATCAATGAACATCCAGGATTTCCCCACTAACGGCATAACTGTCAGCTATTCTCTCCACTACAAAGGCTTCAGCCCTGAAACGACAGCCCAGTGCGTCTATCTACATTTATATGTACATCTACATAGATACTCTGCAAATCACATTTAAGTGCCTGGCAGAGGGTTAATTAACCACGTTCATAACTTTTCTCTGCCGTTCCATTCTCTAATAGCGCACGGGAAGAAAGAACACCTAAATCGTTCCGTTTTCGGTCTGATTTCTCTTATTTTATTGGGATGGTCATGTCTCCCTAAGTAGGTGGGTGCTAGCAAAATATTTTCACATTCAGAAGTAAAAGCCGGTGATTGAAACTTCGCAAACAGATCACGTCGGAATGAATAACGTCTTTCTTTTAATGATTTCCACCCCAATTCGTGCAACATTTCCGTGACACTTTCCCCCCGGGAACGTGGTAAAACAAAACGAGCTGCCCTTCTCTGGACCTTCTCAATATCTTCCGTTAGTCCCATCTGGGTCCCACAATGGGCTACAGTACTTCAGGAGAGGACGCACAAGTGTGATGTAGGCAGTCTCTTTGGTGGAGCTGGTGCATCTTCGAAGCGTTCTGCAATTGAAACGTAATCTTTGGTTCGCCTTCCCCACAATATTTTCTGTGTTCTCTCCAGTCTAAGTTGTTCGTAATTGTAACTCCTAGATCTAAAATTGTTGTAGAATGTCACAGGGTTCTGGTGGAGCTAGGGGAAAGCAATAGAGTAAACCTATTGTGGGTCCCTGGCCACTCGGGGATCAGTGGCAACGTACATGCCGGGAGAGAGATTAGACTCATGGTTGGATTTCAGAAAACACCTACATACAATGGAAATAACAGAAGAGGACCCTAAATGTAGGATATGTGATGACGGTGATGAAACTGCATCAGATTTAATCTTCGAATGTATTGCATTGGAGAGTAAAAGGCACAGAACATTTGGAACAACGAGACCCGAAGAAATTGTGTCTAATAAAGAACTGGTAAATGGACTCCTTGCACTGTTGAAGGGCATTGGTTGGCTTTACTAGATGTACAGGGAGCGATACCACACAATAAACTTAGTTTCGGTGCGGGCAGTGGCGGGTTGGACCAAGACTGTTTTGGCTTCCCTGAGAAAATCAAATAAAATCAAATCAACTCGTAGGTATTTGGCCTATTCGACTGAGAGACTTACTATGCAGAGCAGGATGTAGACGAGGTGCAGCGTGTAGCAGAGGGCGGTGTTGACGTTGCCGAGCAGCGCGAGCAGCAGGTTGTAGACGGCCTGCAGCAGCGCGGTGATGAGCCCGTTGAAGCGGCCGCAGGTGGAGCACGACAGGTAGGGCGTGGGGTCGATGGCCGCCGCCACCGGGGCGGTTATGGGCGCCGGTATGGGCGCGGTCAGCGGCAGCGCCGCGTCGTCCGCGGCGCCCGTCGACGCCACCGCCGCCAGCGCCGCCACCAGGCACACCCACCAGGTCGACATTCTGCAGGCTGCGGCAGCAAGTGGCGTGAGCCCCGAGCAGACACTGGCGGACATTCCAAAATACAACGCCAGCACGAACCACATGATTACACCCAATCCAAAGGTCACTCCAAAAGTGATGTCCTCAAGTTTTGGTGGTGCCTTTGGATGTCCGCGTAAGACGATGCTCATGCAGCGCTAATGCTGAAAACATTATCTTTCTGTTCTGGTACGTCGCGCAAGTCGCCCTGTGGTGTCAAAGACTTCCAACAAGACTCAACTGGGGTCTGTGGGCTACAGCACTGCGAACTATTTATATAGGAGCAATACTGCCTATATTATCGTACGGCTCACCAATGTGGATAGACGCACTGGAGCGACAATACAACCTTACCATAATTAATAGAGTCCAACGGTTAATCAATTTAAAAATGGTCAAAGCTTACAGAACGACATCCAGCGAAGAACTTTGTGTTATATCACGTCTCATGCTCATAACACTTAAGATACAGGAAAAAAGCCAAATATTATAACCTGGTCTAAACCAAAGACGCCTAATAGACAATCGACATCGCCCTAGAGTACAGAAGCTGGGCACACCCGGTAGACTTTACAAGGATAACTGAGAAGAAAGCCAGCAAAAGCTACGCTGTTGAAATATATACAGATGGAAGCAAGTCAGACGACGGAGTGGGTTCGGGGATAGCAATATTTGTAATAAGAGGCTTACTTACCAGATACAGCTAAAACTGTCTAATGAATGCTCAAACAATCAAGAGGAACAATCTGCCATCCTCAATGATCATGAGATCATAAATAACCTCTCGAATACTGATACAACTGCAGTAATTCACACTGACAGCAGGATTACTTTGGACTCTTTGCGAAATCCGAAGACCCACAACTTGTTGATTGATGAAATAAGATGTAAAATCAGACGGTTGCAGACACACAAGCGGCCGGTGCATTTAGAATGAGTTAAGGCACATCAAGGGATATGGGGAAATGAACTAGCTGACAACCTTGCTAAAAGAGCAGCTCGATCACGACAATCAATACGCTACAACATAATACCTACAAGTGCCGTAAAGAAGAAACTTCGAGAAGAGTTTAGGAACAAATGGGACATTGAGTGGCACAGAACAAAAAATGGGGGAAGCACTAAACCGTATTTTCCTACGATCCGACAACGTTTACTGATTAAACTTCCAATATATCCGAATTTTACAGCTATGTTAACAGGTCATGGGAAACTGAAAGCCTACTATCATCGGTTCAAAATAATTGAAGACGGAACGTGCATATGTAACAGTGCTGTCCAAACTATTGACCACGTGCTTTTTTACTGCTGCAATTTATTGAAAGAGAGGGACAATCTCAGGAAAAAAATAGCTGCCAAAGGAGGAGGATGGCCCGTCAGTAAATATGACTTACTACATAAATTCACTACAGACTTTTACAATTTTTGTAATTCAATAAGATTTCCTGATGTATAAAATTGTTTGTTCCTTTGTAAACCCTGTCACCTTATATACTGTACTTGTGTTTGCAAAAATATTTGATGTAACCGCCTGAATCTAACCATCAAACATTTAACATGTATATGGGGCATGTTAAATAATAAATAAATAAAAAGCAGCCCTAACACGACCCCAGCTGACAGTCTAACCAACAACACCTATGCCTCACAACTGGCCGTGCCTACGTCACACGTAAAGGCCGCGGCCACCAGCTTACTGCCTGGCCGCTGGGGCACGCCCACCTCCACGTAGCGGCCGGCCAGTCGGCTAGCGCTCGCAGCCTTTAGCTGTGACGTAGACACGGCCACTTGCGCGGCCAACGGGAAATCCTGGCCCCAGCGCAGTCGTTATGCCACGTAATCAAGGTAGTTCCGAGCCGGAGCGATCGCTAGCGCTTAGTGACTGCCCGCTATGAGGGAGCGAGGTGTACTCCAGCGGCCGGCCAATCGGATAGCAATCGCGCCGGCTCGGAACTACCTTGCTTAAGTGGCATGATGTATGCGCTGAGGCCTGTCTTTTTCGCCGGCCATGGGCCAGTTCCGAGGCCTACGAGAAAGACAGGCCCCAGCGCAGTCGCCATACCCTGTAATCAAGGTAGTTCCGAGCCGGCGCGATCGGTAGCCGATTGGCCGGCCGCTGGGGCACACCTCGCTGCCTCATAGCGGGCAGTCACTAAGCGCTAGCGATTGCGCCAGCTCGGAACTACCTTGCTTACGTCGCATGACGACTGTGCTGGGGCCTGTCTTTCTCGTAGTTCACAGGCCTGTTGTGAGGACTCGTTTTGTAGGTGCTGTTAGTCTAACAGCCAGAAATGCCACACGAAGTCATCCTCTGTTGTGGTACAAGAATTTTAGAGTAAATAGTAAAGCAAAGTGTAAATAATTTGGCTTAAGCGGAGTTAAAATGTCGATTTTTATGGATAATTATTGTTTGGAGTTTTCTGAATAATTTGATGTATGTTTAGTTAATTTTGGATGACTGTAAATATGTTAAAATGATTTTTGAATCTGCACAAGTAATTTATTTGGTTTCCAAGAGCACTTCCTCAGTTACGACAAGATATCTGGGGAACCAAGCCATTAGAAAGAACAGAAACAATCTGGAAGGAAAGAGAAAATCTCCAGGGACAACGTTTTTCCATAAGAAATCACGTGATGAAAAGCCACTACACAACTTGTGTTCAATAGACTGATGTAAATACCGCAAAATTGAGGCATCAGGAACCAAATATACCCATAGAAACAACATCTCTGAAGCTGTTGGAACACTAATAACGCCAGTTTATAGAGATATAGCACAACCAGATCTTCTGAAGAAATGTCTCACAGGTAACTCTCAAAATGTAAATGAGACTTTTAACAATGTTGTATGGACCAGGATACCCAAGAACGTATCTGTGGGCTTGAAGATCGGGGTCCATGATGCTGTGATCACCTTCAATGATGGAAATGCAGGCAGAATAAAGGTTCTGAAGCACCTTGGAGTTCGTAAGGCTGACCATAATACGGAAGCAATCCTACAAGAACTGGGTAGACAGTGAGTTTCCAAAGCAGAAATTATGGTTAAAAATACAACCGAAGCTGGAAGATCCCTCAGATGGAAAAGAGATTGAACCTCAAGAACATAAAGATTACAAAGCTGGAGCTTTTTAGACTGTCTTCATTCAATAGTGAGTTTTCCTTTACTTAAACTTTAAAGTGCAATTTATGAGGAACTACGATTTTGGGCAAAGCTTCTCATTATCTCAGAGAGTACTTAAGCTAATGCTCGGAAATTTTTACCTCTTATTGACAGTGGTGTTATGTTCATGTGGATCTACAATGGTAGAGATAACCCTCTTAGTTGATAATAAAAACATTTCCTTTAAAAATTTCATAATTCTCATTAGATCTTCATTAAAAAATTTGTATCTTGACTCCTTACAAAATTAGATTCTTGATTGTAGATCCGTGAATGTGTAATATATGACTTTGTAACCTGGCAAAGTTTTCTTTTGTTACCTTGGATGTTTCCTGAGAAAACTGGATCTAAATATGTTTAATTTAACATTGTCAGGATAAGGAATTGATACCCCTCCACCCCCTTAAAGGAACTGGTATGTTTTTCAACAATTTTGTATATCAGCCAATCAGTTGCGTAGTTTTAAGTTCTTGACCTAGGTTACGTTAAAACTAAGGACAACTTCACCAGAAGAATAAAAGTATTATAAGCAGGATTCCTCGTAATATTTTTGACGTCGTGTGTTGTATGTAACTATTTTTATTCTCCCGATGAAGTTGTCCTTAGTGGCAACGAAACCTAGGTCATGAACCTAAAAATTATGCAACCGGTTGGCGGGTATACAAAATTGTTAAGAAATTTTATTACGGTTCCTGTTAATCAGCTATGTTCCAAATTTCACTGGTTTGAAGCTGTTCCAATAGCCAGCACAGTGAAAGGAGCTGGTCACTCGCCTTGCAGTATCTACATTAACGGAAGGTCGAGGCACGTGACGGAACTATGCGCTGTCACCAACCCAGAAGGCATCGACCCGAGCCAGAATGTTCTGAGACTCGACGTAGCAGCTTGCGGACATTTAACCTGGAGGCACTGACCCGAGGTGGAAGGTTTCAGTGCCTAATTCAGCAAGAGAGTGACATATTTAAAGAGAAGCGCCAATCAACTAGTCATTGGTCAGTCACAGCTGGGCGTTGAGATGCCGTCAAATCTGTTCCACACGTCGCCGTCGTCGTCATCTCTTGTAGTGCAGTGATCAGCAGTAGCAAGCACTGTGTTTACCGCTCAATGCGACGTCTCAACATCTCCAAGCCCCGGACTCTGACGTCATCGCTGTGTGGACAGTTGGCCCGTGATGACGTCAGAGGCCAAGGCTCAAAGTAACACCACCTAGAGACAAGGCCTACGTCATACTGACCAGGCCGCGGCCACGAGCTGAATGACTGTCCGCCGGACACGCCCTCAGCTTTGTAGCGGCCAGCCAGTAAGCTGTAGGCCGCGGCCTGGTCAGTATGACGTAGCACGGCCTGTTTGTTGTAAGACCTTGTCTCTAGGTGGTGTTGCTCGAGGTCGGATGTTGCTGAGGAGAGCGGCACAGACAGTGCGCGCTTTCGCTGACCAGCACACTCCATGCAATGACGAGGCGTCGTGTGGAACAGACTGGGTTGCGTACTACCATTCAGCT
Source organism: Locusta migratoria (assembly GCA_026315105.1). NCBI lineage: Eukaryota > Metazoa > Arthropoda > Insecta > Orthoptera > Acrididae > Locusta > Locusta migratoria. The sequence continues at coordinate 27,571,774 of CM048750.1, read as the reverse complement.
GTGACCGACCGATAACGATGACGACATGCTTCCAAGTAGAGTTTCACGTGATTACGCGCATAAAACAGCGATGTGTTATTCAATTCCTCAATGTTGAAGAATTGCGCCTACCGTCGACGCTTCACAAGGAGGAATGGGGGCAATATTTGGCGAAGGGTACGGCATTTACAAGATGATGAAAAGGATGTTCATGGCAATTCATGGCCCGGTCGACAGCTGTCATCGGTCGCAGAGAGGAGCCTCATGGTCAGGTCATCCCCACCAATCGGTCAACAATGAGCAGGGAGTAGTGTGCCCAACTCAATCTCAGCTGTAATGCATTGGAAACAATATAGGAGCATCTTGGTTATCGCAAGGACTGTGCTGCAATTGGACCTGCAGATGCTTACAGAAGAACCAACAAAACATCTGAAGATATTTGCCGGGACCTGGACCTGGACTGGACATTAGACATGTTGTCACCATTTTCATTTGGATTCCACTTTTACAGGCGTGGTATGCAGGCAACTGTGTATAAGGAATGGTGGTGACTATGTTTAAAAAGCAGCTTAAATTCAATGGTCAAAACAATAAGGGGATCAGTTGAGATATTTAGGTTCCGAAGATTGTCATCGGAAAAATCAACTACGATAGTTCGACGTCTTTGTATAAGTTCAGTGGAATAGAGATAAAAACATTACGGCAACTGATACAGTGGTAATAACTGAAAGTTCCTGCAAGAGTTCTTTGGCGTTGAGTTGTGTTTACTTGTTAAACTTAGTACACAAGAAGTTTGGTTGAGGCAGTGTAGTGAACAGTTATAGCGATGAAACAACAACGTGACATAACCGAAGCTATGGCATGGAGGGCCATAGGAAGGTTTGAAGAGGGACAGACAGTGAGGAGAGTCCATAGTGTAATTTCCAAGACCTGAACACTATTGCATGCAGCAGTAACCGTTAAAAGAAGACAAAGCCAAGGTATTCCATGGGTAACATCAGCAAGAGATTATCGTTATCTCGAGTTAACAGCCCGTCGAGTCAGGAAGCTGAATGCACCTCAGCTGCAACTCATCCTCCAGGCAACAACAGAACGCGCAATATCAACACAAACAGTCAGAAATCGCATCTGAGAATGTGGCCTCTACGCACGGAGACATATGGTGTGTGGTCCGTTGAATCTAGGTAGAGGAATATCAGGACTGGAGTCGTAACAAATGGCACAGAGTTTTGTTGATACATGAGTCAGGGATTTGTGTTCAGCCGGACAATCGTCGTCCCCTCATCTGCAGAGTACGTGGTAGTCGGAACAGTCCTGCTTATGGGCAGGTATTATGGTGGTGGACGATTGGTGTGGGCAGAAGTCAGTACTGCCAGACGTACAGACTTCCACGTAGTTTAGAATGGCGATTTGAGTACTCCAAGATGTAGAGAAGAGATCTTTGGACCTTTTTTTTTTTTTTTTTTTTTTTTTTTTTTGCCCTACGACGTTGCCATAGGAGGTGGGTTTCTTCTGGTGAGCAATGACGCTCGTCCCCACAGAGCTGCATTGGTGGACAACATGCTTGAAACTGAGGGATTTGAACAAGTGAAGTGGCCAGCGTGTTTCCGAGACTTCAATCCGATTGATCATGCCTGGAAACCACTTGTCAGATGCATTGCAGCCAGACCAGCACCTCCCACAAAAGGTGCAGAGCTGGATATTGGACTCTGGAAAAAAAGGCCAAATATCCCTCAAGCGCTGATTGACAAACTCTCATTGTCCATGCCAAACAAGTGTGCAACTGTATTGGCAGTCCGAGGTGACCACTTACCATATTGAAGGGCAACGAAAATTACTTTCTCACTATTATTGAAGTCCCCATCTTGGCTTGCTCTAAGTAAACGCCATGTAAACCTAGAGCTGAGAGTGCAAAATATCGTACAGTAAAATACACAAATTAGAGTTGTAACTAATATCTCAATACAATACATTACCATATGTATTTTGTTTATTGTTTTTAGTGGTGAATTTAACTATGTATTTGTACTATTGTCATATTGTGTATCTTCCGTAGCTTCAATGAATAAGAATAGGAAGCATTACTCTTACAACTACCCTCGTACACTCGCTACTGAGATATCACGTGTCCTTCCATGAAATAATATTCCATCGTAAGGGACTTAAAAGGTAATATAAGGAATATATCTCCACAGATGTGGCTTTGGGTTGGGAATTATCTACGCCCCCCACAGTAAGATATCGGGAACTGCCCAAAAGTAAAGGTGATCAGTTCGCGTGAAAAAAATTACAGGGCGATGTGTTCTTGAAGAGATGGCGAATGTGACTGTAAGCTCATAGACCATTCTTTCCATATTTAGAAAGGGAAAATACTTGGTACAAAAAGTGATAAAAAAACACCTTTTTGACATTTCAGTTCAACGAAGAGAGGGTTGGAAGAAAACCATTTTGTTCGTAGTGTCCTAAACCTTACTATTTGGCATTTAAGAACCAACGAAGGAATTTATCATTTTTCCAGAATTGTGTCAAGAATGGCGTCAGCCTGTAGGGATGCACTCTAGAAATCTGCTGTTGAAATTCTTCAGTTATCACTACAACTTGTAAGCTGGGATACCGCGAATTTCTAACTGCGTTATCTTTTCTAACTTGTTCAGGCGAGTCGAGTATAATCATGAGAAAAAGCCCCACAGAAAAGAGACGGACATACTGGAAATGTACTGTGCTAGGGAAGGTTAAGGAGTCTTGAGAACACTTGATTACCGAACAAATGTTGCATTACATCACATCTGTGTGATGCTGCTCCATCCAACTGAAACGACGTTTTTTGAACTTGTGGAAAATTGTTCAATTCGGGTGTGGGAAAAGATTATAAAATCTCCTTGTAACGTTTCGCAGTGGCAGTTACTGTACGCCCCTGTCTATTAAAAAAAAAATACCCAATGATCTAATGCCATGAAACTGTGCTCATCAATTTCGTTAGGAATTTCATTTCCCCCCAAGTTCTGCTTATTTACGTAATGTGTGTGACCTCATCTGACATCCGCAATTCGCATAGAAATTCATGGTCATTTTTGGTATTTGTTATTATTTGCTAATAGAATTCTAATCGTACCTGGTAATTGTATTCCTTCAGCTTGATATTATCTGCAGATTTTAGGCTCAAATTTCTAATCTAAAAGAAAAATTCTCCCATCTCTCTCTCGAGATATTTCAACCACTACCTCAAAATTTCCCGTTATTATCTCCCTGATGTACTAGTGACGTACAGATACTAATGGCAGCAATGGGCACTGATTAGTAGAGGTTGTTCATCGATTACCCCAGGAAGTGAGACTTTGGATTCCGATTGGATGTATGCCTTACATAAAAATGGCATAGGCCAATTGTTATTAGATTCAATTTTGGCAAGTTTAAAGAATAGATTTCTGGGGATGCGAAAGCTTAGGTATATTACGTTGGCAAGCAATGTGTCAAGAACGAATTATATCGCTTTCTATTCCTCTGAAAGACTTGCGCAAAATCATTTTGTCATAAAAGGCACGATTGATCTAAGAGTCAATCATTTGAAGCGGGATGTTGTAATGTACGAAACACTTGCGAATCCAAGAAAATGTATCTCTCCGACTATTGAAATAAATTATGATCCTGGAGAAAACACTCCTTAATAGCGCGATAAATTTCTGCTAAAGTTGTTTCCAAGTGACGATGTACAGCCGCAATGTATTCGCAAAAAATCATTCTCGCGCCAACAGCTGTACAATATTTTTATTTAATGCATTCAACCAGTTTTGGCACTGACTGCCATCGACAGGAGTATCAAAAGTTATTGCACATCGATCACTGTAAGTCATCATTTTTGTCAATTAACAGATTACGATAAAATTTAACATATAGGCCTACCAAAGGGTCTAACTTTACATGGATTTCGTATTATGAATAACAGCGTCATTACCACTACTTTTAAAAATAAGTATAATGAAAGACAGTTTTCAGTGAACAGTCGCAATTTTTATTTTTATTTTGATGTTGCCATATTTGGATACAAAATATTACATAGATGAGGATTTCAACACCATCCTGCGAACTGATGGAAAGTTAACTTCTGGTTCCTTTTGTTCAAAAGTCAACAAATTTTCCAGTAAATAGTGGACTTTAGACTACAAGGTTCTTGAGGCAAATCATCTGCACTGCTATAGAAGTGCAACATATTATTAATTTACAGTTCCTAGATTTCCCACTTGGAATTCTTTCCTGTACCATTGTGGTGTCGTAATCGACGGATTCTGGCTACGCTTTCGCTAGTTAATTTCAGCCAAGGTAGTGTGATCCAAGGAAGAAGTAGAGTGAACAAGGCTAGGGGATTATCGGGAAATCACCAGCAGTATATGATAAACACCAGGCAAAGCGTTTTGGCCTTCAATGACTGTTCTCCGGAGGGTAATGCAAAAGTAAATGCATGAATCAACTTATATAGGCAATAACGAAAATATAACATCGAACTGAGAGTACATCTTGCAACAGTTATCGGCACACCCGACACATAGAGTGTTTTCATGCCAGATATAGAAAAAAAGGTGATAATGTTTTAGACGGTGTATGATTGAATTACATCCTACTGTTACTCACCGAGTAAAGTCTACGCCAGAACTACGAGAGCACAGGTCTCTCGTGGCAGTTATAAGCGCCCCCAAGTAATTAGCTTGTCTGCGAACGTGAGTGTGGACGTAGCCATTAAACACGCCTCAGCGGGTCTCTTCATTAGCCATCGTAGGAACGTGCCTTCTTCTCTAAAGAAGTCGTGCAAGACATAAACATTTTTGCCATTTCCCAAACTTCGTGCGGTCAGCGATGCAGCTGTTGAAGACGATATGGAGTAGCAATATAGGTAACTTACAATGCATTCTGCCGTAGACACATCTGCATCTAAATCACATTTAAGTGCCTGGAAGAGTTCATCGAACCACCATTATACTATTTATCTCCCATTCCATTCTCGAATATCGCGCTGGAAGAAAGAACACGTGATCCTTTCCGTTCGAGCTCTGATTTCTCGTATTTTATTCTGATGGTCATTTCTACCTATATAAGTGGGAGTCAACAATATATTTTCGCATTCGGAGGAGAATGTTGGCGATTGGAGTTTCGTAAGTAGCCCACGCCGCAGCGATAAACGCCGTTGTTGTAATGAATCCGATCCCAGATCCTGTATCACTTCCGTAACGCTGTCTCCCTTGTATCATGACAATACGAAACGAGCTGCCCTTCTTTGGATTCTTTCGATGTCCTCCGTCAAACCCACCTGATAATGATCCCACACTGGGCAACAATACCCCAATAATGGACGGACAAGCGTAGTGTATGCAATTTCTTTTGTAATCTGTTGCATCTTTTAAGGGTTCTGCCAATAAAACGCAGTCTCTGGTTCGCCTTTCCCACGACATTATCTACGTGTTCTTTCCAGTTTAAGTCTGAAGTAATTACCAGGTATTTTGCGGAGTTTACGGCCTGCGCTTTTGATTGATTTATCTTGTAAACAAAGTTTAACGAATTTCTTTTCGTACTCATTACATCAATTGCCAATTTCAACACCATAGTGATCTCTTATTCAGATCGTTCTGCAGTTGGTATTGATCTTCAGATGATTTCACTAGACGGTAAATGACGGCGTCATCTGCAAAAAACCTAAGAGAGCTACTTAGATTTTCCCCTAAATCGTTTATGTAAATAAGGAACAGCAGAGGACCAATAACACTACCCTGTTGAACGCCCGATATCACCTCTGTTTTAGTCGATGCCTTACCATCGATTACTACGAACTGTGTCCTCTCTGACAGGAAATCCCCTATCCAATCGCAAATTTGGGGCGATATACCATAACACGCAATTTGATTAAAAGCCGTTTGTGAAGTACGGTGTCAAAAGCCTTCTGGAAATCAAGAAATACTGAATCGATTTGTGAACCCTTGTCGATAGCACCCATCACTTCGTGTGAATACAGAGCTAGTAGTGTTTCACATGAACGATATTTTCTAAATCCTTGTCGACCTTGGGTCAATAGGTCATTCTGTTCGAGATAATTCATAATATTTCAATACAGGATATGTTCCAAAACCCTGCTGCAAATTGACGCCAATAAAATAGGCCTGTAGGCATTCACCGTTTCTTTGGCTGTCTTTGCTGGATTCGCCTTTCCTCTTACAGGTGCCAGTGCTCAGCATTCAGCGTGCCGTTACCTTAGGACCCTCTCAGTAGATTTTCTCTATTGGGACTCTAGTGGAAGTTCAATCTCTTCAGTCCTTCTCCGTTGATTTGTTCTAATTCAACGTGAACTTTACTAATCTTAGGGAGCGTTTTTATTGTGTTAATGGAAGGATAGATACCAAGATTGTAATTTTTATTGTATTTATTCAAGACGAGCGGTTTTGATACACTATAATGTCATCATCTGGTCTCAATGACATTAAACTGCTTATGCAGGAGCTCACCAGGCATGTGCACTTTGGTGGTTATTATTTTATGTATATTTTACGGTTTTAATTTGACCAGCCATCCATTTTATTTCTGACTATCCACCAGCACATAATTTTATATATAAATATCAGCCAGTACACCTACCACATTTTACGTGGAGCACTATTATAAGCACCCGAATGTCAATGAGACCAAGTGATGACCCATAGAAATGTTCAAATGTTTGTAAATCCATCGGACTGAAATGTTGGGTTATGAGTCCGTAGCTTACAAACTACTGAAACTAAGGTAAACTAACCCAAGGACAGCACAAACACCCATGCCCGCGGAAGGGGGGGGGAGGGGACTCGAACCCCCGACGGCGAACGGTCGCGTGTACCGCAGCACGGCACCCCAATGCGCCCGGGTATTCCACCGCGGCGACACCGTAGTGTCGAAACCGTTCGTCCTGAATAAATAAAACAAAAATTGCGACCTTGGAAATTATCCGTCCATTAACGTGTTCAACGTTGACGATACTTCAGCATATATTTCTTCGGGGATTGTCTACATGTAAATCCTGAGTAAAATCTACAAGTAACTCTCTTCTCTTGTTCGTAAAGACCACATGCTGTTTCATGAGCTATTAAATGATAAGCACAGGGGACGAAATAAATCTTGCTTTGGTCCCTCTTGAAGTTATTCAAATGGCCGTTGCGCTTTGCAGCATTACGCCAAAGTCAGAAATATTGAGGGATAGCGATACGCAAGGATAAATATAGTGGTAGGAACTCTTACACAGAGCGTATCAAAATGAATATCGTGGTTTTTAATCTTTATAGGGCAACAAAGTGGAATCGCATTCGGGAGGACGGTGGTTACGGTGGATCAAATCCATCTCCGGGCATCCAGATATCCCAAAATTAGTCCAAGAAAATGCTGGGACGGTTTCTTTTAAAAGGCACCGCAGATTTCCATCCCGATCCAAATCCGAAAAAAATTTGCGTGAACGCCACCTGTGATAACTACGCTGTCGACGGGACGTTAAATCCAAAGTTTCCCTCCGGCTTCCTATAAAGCTCTATAGAACTGAATACCGCACCATTACAAATTATACATCAAATGGAAGAGCAACTCAAACAGTCATCATCATCATCATTAGAGACTGATTATGCCTTTCAGCTTTCAGTCTGGAGCATAGTACCTCTAATAAAATTCCTCCATGATCCCCTATTCAATGCTAACATTGATGCCTCGTCTGATGTTATGCATTTTACTTCAAAATCATTCTGCACCGAATCAAGTACTTTCCTCTTGGTCTACCTCGACTCCTCTTACCCTCCACTGACGAGCTCATGAGTCTCTTAGGTAACCTTGCTTCTCCCACGCGTGTGACATTACCTCACCATCTCAGTCTGTTCGCTCTAACTGCTTCATCTATGGTGTTCATTTCCAGCTTTTGTTTGATTTCCTCATTATGGACACCCTCCTGCCATTGTTCCCATCTATTGGTACCTGCAATCATTCTTGCTACTTTCATATCTGTAACCTCTATCTTATGAATAAGGTAACCTGTATCCACCCAACTTTCACTCCCATACAACAAAGTTGGTCGAAAGATAGAGCGGTGCACTGCTAACTTAGTCTTGGTACTTACTTCCTTCTTGCAGAAGAGAGTAGATCTTAGCTGAGCACTTACTGCATTAGCTTTGCTGCACCTCGATTCCAGTTCTTTCGCTATGTTGCCATCCTGTGAGAAAATACATCCCAGGTACTTGAAACTGTCTACCTGTACTAACTTTGTTCCTCCTATTTGGCATCAATCTGTTTGAATCTCTTTCCCACAGACATTACTTTCGTTTTGGAGATGCTGATCTTCATATCATAATCCTTGCACCTCTGATCGAGCTCTGAAATATTAGTTTGCAACCTTTCAATCGAATCGGCCATTAGAACTAAGTCATCCGCATATGCGAGACTGTTTTCACCTATTTTAATGCCGCCCTGCCAGTCTACTGATTTCCACATACGATCCATGAATAGTATGAACAACAGTGGTGACAGGTTACAGCCTTGTCTTACCCCTGAAACTCTGAAACTACCCTGAACCATGAGCTTAATTTACCATCTACTCTAACTGCTGCCTGACAGTCTACGTAAAGCCCTTTAATTGCCTGCAGAAGTTTGCCTCCTATAACATAATCTTGAAGATCTGACAGTAGCTTCCTCCTAGGAACACGGTCATAAGTCTTTTCCAGATCTATGAAACATAGATACAATTCCCTGTTCCACTCATAGCACTTTTCCATTACCTGCCGTAAGCTAAAGATCTGACAACCTCTAAGAGGCCTAAACCCACACTGATTTTCATCTAACTTGTCCTCAATTAATACTCGCACTCTCCTTTCAACAATACCTGAGAAAATTTGGCCTACAACGCCAATTAAAGAGATACCTCGATAGTTGTTGAAATCTTTTCTGTTTCCATGTTTGAAAATTGGCGTGATTACCGCTTTCGTCCAGTCTGACGGAACCTGTCCCGATTCCCACGTCTTTTCAATTATCCTGTGTAACCATTTGAGACCTGATATTCCACTGTATTTGACGAGTTCCGGCTTAATTTCATCCACCCCATCCGCTTTACTGCACTTTAATCTGCTGACCATTTTCTCCACTTCCTCAAATGAGATCCTGTTTCCATCGTCGTTCCTATCCCATTCTACCTGAAAATCTGACACATCATTGAACGTTCCACCTACATTGAGCAATTCGTCAAAATATTCCCTCCATCTGCTCAAGGCATCCACAGGATTGACTAGCAGCTTTCCTGACCTGTCCAAAACACTTGTTAATTCCTTCTTCTCTCCCTTTCGAAGATTGCTAATTATGCTCCAAAATGGTTTTCCCGCGGCTTGGCCCAGAGATTCTAGCTTGTTTCCAAAGTCTTCCCATGGTTTCTGCTTGGATACTGCAATTATCCGTTTGGCTCTGTTTCTTTCTTCAACATAAATTTCTCTGTCTGCCTGATTTCTAGTATGTAACCATTTTTGATATGCCTTCTTTTTCTTTTTACAGGCTGCCATGACTGTGTCATTCCACCAGGCTGTCTGCTTCTTCCTACCTTTACACACTACTGTTCGAAGACATTCTCTAGCTGCTTCCAGTAGTGTGTCCCTGTACCTTGACCATTCCTCTTCCAGTGACTGTAAATCATTACATTCCGAGATCATTGTTATGTATTTGTGCCTAATTTCCCTATCTTGAAGCTTCTCCACTCTTATCCTTCTACACATGGACCTGACGTTCTGCTCTTTTGTCCTCAGAAAACCAATTTCACTGCAGATTAAATAATGATCAGTATCATCAAAGAACCCTCTGAAAACACGCGTAACCTCCTGAATTCCTGGTCTGTTATTATATAGTCAATGATAGATCTGGTTCCCCTTCCTTCCCACGTATACCGGTGGATGTCCTTATGCTTAAAGAAGGAGTTTGTGATAACTAAGCCCATACTGGAACAGAAATCCAAGAGCTGTTTTACCGTTCCTGTTGGCCTTCATATCCTCTCCAAACTTCCCCATAACCTTTTCATAACCTTCTGTTCGATTTCCTATCCTGGCGTTTAAATCACCCATGAGTAAAGCACTATCCTTATCCTTCACTCTAACAACTACATCACTAAGTGCATTGTAAAATCTGTCCATCTCATCTTGATCTGTCCCTTCACAGGGTGAATACACTGCCACAATCCTAATTTTCTTACTGTAGATGGCAAAATCTATCCACATCAGTCGTTCATTTATATACCTTATTGCAATTATGCTGGGTTCGATTGCTTTCCTGATGTAAAATCCTACACCCCTCTGTACTCTTCCTACTTGACTCCTGACAGGTAGATTTTGTATTCTCCGCCTTCGTCCTCTTTCTCTCCCCTTACTCTAACATCACTAACAGCTAAAACATCTAACCCTATCTTACTTGAAGCGTCAGCCAGCTCTGCCTTCTTCCCATTGTAATCCCCATTGATATTAATAGCTCCCAATCTCATTCCAGATCGTTTGCCAAGTCGTATCTGAGGACTAAGCAGTTTGTCATAGAAATGTTTTTGGTACGAGACACTCCTAAATTAAATTACGTGATCGCGGAAGAGGCAAATATCGTGAAATGCAGTGTGCTTTTCAGACCATCAGGATGCATAACACAATGTCGGCCGATGATGTGGTGGTGATCCCGGAGTCTAGCCGAACAGACACGACATCATGGTTTTGTTCATCCCATTTATTCGTGGACCAAAATGGAAGTACCAAGGTCCAACGCTTAAACCGAAAGGTGGAAACTTCGCGGAACGACTGGGACAATTGAGATACAGGTGAAAATCTATTACCTATTCACTGTCATCCGAGAACGACTAGCTCTTAAAAGCATAAACCCTAGTCACGGAATGATAAATTACACGCACATAGACCTTACGCAGTTTACCTCTACAGGTAGCAGAAAAGAATGACACATGTCAGTGTGACATTTCGTTAGAGCATTAATATGCATCAATAATATAAATAATATAATCTTGGCTCTGAGACTCTTTAGTAATTGTACAATCTTCGACCTAAACACAACTAGTTCGAACACCATAGAAAGTTTCAAGAATAGATCTGTCAGAAATGTGAGAAGCGATTTCTTTTAAAATTTGGACACTTTCTGTCATATAGACAATTTCACTACTCACTGGAAATCTTATCAACACACCAATACTTACGAAACTGATCAATGCAGTAATAATTTGAAATTGCTATAGAAACTAATTTTCATACCAGTTTTGGTTTCTCATTTCTCCTCTTTAGTGTAATTATAGTCAGAACAATTTAGATTTGTCCGCCTTTGGTTCGAATAATAATTACGGCAGCCTCCCGCCAACAATGGATTTTAAACAGATGCACCAAATATACAGAAAAAGCTCATAATCTGGGATTAATTCTAAATACTTGAACTAAATGCATAATATTTTTATGTCACTGTATTTTCAAATAATAAAACAAAATCAATCTTCGTTACAGAACTGAATTTAATGGCTACTGAATAACAAACTTATTTATCTGTTCCACATATATTACGTGTTAACAGTTCAGCGACTTATAACAAAGAGACCAAATCAAAAGTTATGTACGGATTACACCCTATACTGCTGTATGTCCATCAGGCACATCTAATATCCACTATGGTAAAAGAATAATTATGTGATTTGACATTCCGTGAAACAGCTTAGTGGAAACGAGTAAACCTCCGTTTACACAAAGTGTAGTGGCGTCAGTAGTAGACGTTACTTTAACTGTTCAGGCGAAACTTTACAGACCCAACTTCGGAACTGACTTTCCAGGTTTGGCATAACTACAGTTAGCCGTCATGTATATCCTTCCTGGTGTTTTGGCTATAACTGATCAGCCGTTGTATCAACTCTGACGCATTGGTGCAGGTCATGTTCGGTTTTATACACCTTTATGTATGTTGAGTGACATCTGTACACTATATAAGGAACTACGTCCTTGACGCAATATACACAACGTCAGCGTTCAGGAGACCTTCAACAAGTTGATGGTGTACTTTTTTTATGTATGTGTAATTGAAATATGCGGTCAGCTATCAGTCCGAAGATTACTGGTGAACATTCGCTAAACACTATCACCGTTGTTTTCAGTTTTGTCGCCGTTCACATTTCTTTTCGTGATAACACCTAGCCACTTTACTCTCCTCAGTTGTTATTATCTTTCTTATTGTTTTGAGATTATTCAGCGTCAATCAACAGCGACGATAAGTGATGGGTCTTCAAAATTTCAATAGTTTCCAGTTCCCTAAAGATTTAACTTATTATTCAAAAGGAGGCATCAATGTTAGCACTGAATATGGGATCACGGAAGAAATTTACAAGGGTTACAACGTTCCAAACTAAAACCTGAAAGACATTATCAGTCTTAAATAATGATGATAAATTAAGTTTCCATCCAACTGGATATCATCGTATATTATTATAATGAATTAATGAAGTAACCAAAGGCGCTGATCTCACGAGCAGACATTTCCAATCAAACTAATGTTCCATAAAGGGTACTCTTTTACATTAATTGAAACATTTATGTTATCTTACACAGTCTGTGCGAGTGACCCGCTATGTTGATAACCAAGACCGTTTACATTGACAGAGTTTGTTTCATAAACAGATTCAGTAGAACTGGCGAACAATCAAATGTTCAAATGTTTGTAATTCAGTCGGACCAAACTGCGTGGTCATGTCCGTAGCTTACAAACTACTTAAACCTAGGTAAACTAATCTAAGGACAACACACACACCCATGCCCCAGGGAGGACTCGAACCTCCACGGCGAGCAACCGCGCGCTCCGCAGCGAGGTGCTTTAGACCGCTCGGCTACTCCACCGCGGCGGCGACCAATCAAGACGATCTCACTTCATAAAATAGGTGTCGTTGTGATCGAAATGGGAATATGCCAAAGTTATAAAATATGTCACCATACTGGGTCGTCACACTCTGGTGACGTATATTGTAACTTGAGCAAACTTTCATTTCAAGTGAGATCATCTGAGTGGATGGACTTATTTGAACCATTGTCCTCCCGAAAAAGAAAAAAAAGTGTGCAAAACACTACACTAATTTAGTCCATCCATAAGTGAGTTTTTGCAAAATGTTAATACTACATAACTGCAGTAAATATTTCTTTCTCAATGCTTACCTTTATCCAAAGTGTAACGTGTTAATTTATGACTTATAACAACACATAGAGACTCATTCACGCCTTTTTCAGCCCCCCTCTGATCAGGGATGTTAATCTCACCACCTCTCTATTAATCTCTGATCAGATCCATGTAGTATAAATACCTTTGGATTGAGTACAGCCTGCTGTGCATGATCTCAACATCTGGCCGGGCTACTCATATAGTATTGGGACGACGCTGTTGGGTTACGTATTGTGAGAGCAGCGTAACTTTCATATTACACATATTTTACTTATTTCAAATGTTCAAATGTCTGTATAGTCTATGGGACTTAACTACGGGGTCATCAGTCCCTAAACTTACAAACTACTTATGAACTACTTACGAACTAGGACGGCACAAATATCCATGCCCGTAGTGGCCGTGGAGACCGTGACTGGAGCGCCTTAGTCCCCTCTGCCACCGTGGCCGGCTTTACTTATTTCACACACAGTTCTAGATCTTGGAAAGTGATTGGTTTGAACACAAGGTGTGGATCTGTTTGGATATGGCGTTTCGTTCTTTGAAATGACGTGTACAATTTTACGTAACTTTCGCACAACAGTGTAGAAAGGCATTTTTCGCATAATCTATAATGTTTACAGACTGGTAATAAGTGATGTGTAACTGTTAAAAATTCTGAGTTTGTCGGAGGACCGAACCCAAGGCATTCGAACTCAAACAATTTCCCAGCTATCCTTCAGGAGGCTGTTGTTCTGGTGCATGTACGAGGTAGTTCTTCTTGTAAAAGTACTATAGATAGGAGGTATTACATAAGTTAAAGAATTTCGACACACAGTATTATAAGGTGTTACGCTGTGGAGCTAGTTTCTGCATATTTTTGGACACTTTTTTTTACGAGAAAATGTTGTATAACTCTAAAACATATCTTAGTAAATTGCTATACTGCGTATACACATTAGTCCCATATTCAACGGAAGATAAAATTATTAGATGACAGATTAATTTCCACAATTTCATGCAGGTTCTCAGATCCTTGCCTGGTTTTAAGTATTTATGAACGAGTCAGTTTTCTTCATGATGTTTTTTTTTTTTTTTTTTTTTTTTTTTTTTTTTTTTTTTTTTTTTTTTTTTTTTTTGTATTTTAGTTTCCCCAAAGGTGAAGAGGCTAAATATTTTTCCAAAATCTAAAACGAAGGACTTTCCTCTGTAAGAAGTATTCAAAAGGGCACTCTAAATATTTTTCTGGAGATTGTTTTTATAGGAAAGGATTCGGAAATACGTGGTTGAAATGTGATTGTGTGGCAACATTTTTTTCACACTATTTGTTGCCCATAGTGGCATAAACAAAATCGGCGACAAAAAGAAACTATCAAGTGCCAGTATGTGTTGATATTATCATATTTGTGATTTTCAATTTTTTCAAAGAAAACCGTAGAATAGCTGGATCTCAGTTACGCCATTAAAAACAATAATACTCTCGACCTTTTAACGTTTAAATTAACTTCGACCCACGTATCACATTTTAAGACATCTACAAATATATAGAACAAGTTTCACGATACATTAAAAGGTGTTGCGTGCGTAGCTAGCAAAATAATAACACTCCAAAACTCAACAGATATCTAGAGCCTATGATCAGAGCGGAAGCGAACAATGGAATATATTATCTTTGGTCACTTCTTCTTAGTCAATCAACATTGGAATCGGTCATATTGATGCCGTTCTTCTTTTTTTGCTGCAGAAAATGATGTGAGTTGGGCTTGGTTCACTTAAAGAAATTGTTTAAATATTATTTTCTTGATTCATCATTAAATAGAATTTTTCATCGCCGTTTTTTTTTCACACCATGGACCTTATGCTGCCTTTATTACCGCAATACGTCATCATTTATAAATTTGGGGTGATAGTTAGAACATGCAATTTTCTTTTATCTACTGTGTCGGATTATTATTGCTATTATTATGCAAATTCCGCGTCCCGCGGATGTATTTTGTTACCAATGTAATGCACGGTCGTAGTTAGAAACCAGCTATTGTTGAGACTGGCGTCCACATTATTAATTACGACAGGATTGACTTCTATTTCAACATTTCTCCACAACATAGTTACATAATAAAATCAGCATTTAAATGAACAAAGTGTGTCGTATTTTTATATGTCGTTCCTACAAAACCCCTTTATCAAATATTTGCCGATTAATACTATTTAAAATATATTTATTCCACCCCTTTCAGCGATTCTTATCAGTATTTGGTATTGTATTGATATGATATCAGTCATTTGAAAAATTAGATTATGTGGGAATTTTTGATGATTTATTTCCATTCAGTTTAGCTCACGTAATGAGGTAACGACATACAAAAATTGACGATCGTATATCAGGTCTTGTCTATAACGTGAAATATTCTTAAATTTTAAACCTGTGATTTTGTGTAAATATTTAAAATTTTGTGATTCTGACACCATTTTCCTTTATTTCATGTACTACGAACCTGATTGAGATTGATAATTACTGGAAAAGTCATTCTATAGTGGATACCAACCTAAACTGTGCTGGAGATACAGATAAAATGAGCGGGAGCCACTACTGAAATTTACCGACGATCAATACAACAGCTTGTAACACGCACAAGGTAAGATCATTTCCATCCACTACGCTTACTAGATGCAGGTAAAATTTTACGACGCTTCTCGCCGGGCTCCAGTGCTTATGTTGGCAACAGATGAACAATGAATTGTAGAATTGCGTTAATATTTTTCACGAGCTACAGAATAAATGTTATTGCTGCTCGTTTCACTCGCAGCATAATTAATACTGTACCTGCTCTATGGTTGACAGATTCTTGTATGTTCCCTTGTCCGTTCAGAAAAAAATAATTTTCGTTTTAATTGAAGTTGTCACGAAGAAACATTTATTGGTCATTTGAGTTTCCGTCATTACCATTGGTGCCAACATAACCACTGCATCCCGGCGAGAAGCGTCGTACAATTTAACCAGATGCTTATTGTCACCTCTAGTAGCCTATCGCATAGTGTAGTGTTTTTTACATACTATCAGAGTCCAATATAGGACATTTTTCATTTACTTAAGAATCTTTTCAAAATTTAATTTCAATGAATGCGCCATAGCCAAGGTTGCTGCCGTGCAATCATTTTAGCCACTGCGACTTTCATTTTTCTCTATCTTACATAGTGTTGCGAACAGTATCTAATGTAACTTCTCTGAGTGAAGAGCTGACTTACATTTGCTAACAAATAAATCCCGCCAAAAACATAAAATGTACAAAAACGCAATTCTCGCGACGAATTCCTTCCATCATAAAGAGTCGTTCGATCTCGTGGGAAGCCGAGTCGGTTATTTTAGTTTGTGTTTATGGAACCACCTATTCACGACCTTGTCATAATTTTTTATCTAATTAGTTATCTACCAACATCTGTAGTACCATATCAAAATATACATCTTTGTTCCTACAATAAATATAATGACTTGTCAATCGCATGACAAAGAAAATTAATATTTAAAATACTTTATGCAAATGTGAGGTATTTCATTCCTACGTGATTACGTTTGGTTGTAGTGGAATATGAAAGTCTTTTAAATGTCCATGTGTAGTTGCCCGTTGATCATTATATTATGGTGATGTCATTATATTATGGTGTGATTGCCAAGTCGTTATATGGTAAAAGTTTCATAAGTGTAGGCATAATTTCTCCGTACTTAATTACGACATACCTTACCTTAAAATACGTGTTTTTCAAATGTCTTTCAAGCGCCGTAACATTTAAGTTGCCAGCTTTCGTAATATTGAAGTATAAATATAAAATCCACCAAATACGGCACATTTGCTTCCGATTGCCAGAATTGGAGGCTGCACAACGCGATGTTCATTTGTTGCAGACCACGTGATTATGCAGCTAGCGAATCACAGCACAAAGAAGAGTATCGTCGTCAGCCAATGGTAACCAAACCTCACCGCCGCGCAACATGCAAATAAGAATTTTTGACGTTGGAAATTAAATTGAGGCTAATTACTGTTACTGACCGGACAAGGGTACATACAAGAACCTGTCAACCATAGAGCAGGTATAGCATGTTTTATGTATTTTATCCTCTGTCTGAAAGTGTAATCAAGTGATTTCGAAAATAAAATAATTGAAACTTCATGTTAACACGTTAATTTTCACATCTCAAAACATTGCGCGGTTTCGTGTATAAAAACATTACCGCATATTTAATTTCCAACGTCAAAATTTCTTATTTGCATGTTGCGCGGAGTTGAGGTTTGGTTACCTTTGGCTGACGACGATACTCTTCTTTGTGCTGTGATTCGCTAGCCACATAATCGCGTGGTCTACAACAAATGAACATCACGTTGCGCAGCCTCCCATTCTGGCGATCGGAAGCAAATGTGCCGTATTTGGTGGATTTTGTATTTATATTTCAATATTACGAAAGCTGGCAACTTAAATGTAACGGCGCTTGAAAGAATTTGAAAAACACGTATTTTAAGGTAAGGTATGTCGTAATTAAGTACGGAGAAATTCAAAAAAATGTTCAAATGTTTGTATAGTCTATGGGACTTAACTACGGGGTCATCAGTTCCTAAACTTACAAACTACTTATGAACTACTTACGAACTAGGACGGCACAAATATCCATGCCCGAGGGGGGATTCGAACCCCCGACCGTAGTGGCCGTGCAGACCGTGACTGGAGGCCTTAGTCCCCTCGGCCACCGCGGCCGGCACGGAGAAATTATGCCTACATGTATGAAACCTTTACCCGTTATATTTATTATAGAACTAAAGTTGTATAATTTATACTACATATGATGGTAGATAACTAATTAGATAAAAAAATCATGACAAAGTGTGTTGAATAGGTGGTTCCATCATCACTAACTAAAGTAACCGACTTTGTTTCCCATAAGATCTCACGACTTCTTATGATGGATTCGTCGCGAGACTTGCATTTTTGTACATTTTATATTTTTGGTTGGATAGCATTTCTTTTTATAGGTAGTCCGTTTCTGCAAATTTTTTTTACGTCAGCCACGGATTTTCTTAAAACCCATTCCCTGTCTCTTTGGTTTCGCTTGGTTTGATTTGATGTTCCGTTTTGGATACTATATCTTTGTCTAGTACACGATACAATTTTACTAACCGCAGTTGTGGCGTAGTGTTCTGAAGTTGGCAGCGACGAATGAGACACTTCTGAAAATCAATCACACAGAATGAGGAGCGTAGTCTTTCGTGCTGACCATCTACATCTACATCTACATAGATACTCTGCAAATCACATTTAAGTGCCTGGCAGAGGCATCAAGTAAATAATTAATTCTGTTCCTGCTCTGCAGTTGTCAGGTTCTTGCACGTACCCCTCATAAAACGAACGTTTCGTTGCCAACATTTGCACTCTATGCCATCATCGTAAGTAAAATTTAGCCTTTACGTAAGAACTCCAAATATGGCGAAATTATATCAGTTTAGCACTCTTTCGTACGACTGATATACCCATACACAAATAACTGCTTATACGTTGCTTAAAGTAACAGGGAGACCAATAATATTGTATTAAGTAGTGCCAGTCTACTATTGTGTGTCAGTCTACCGAGTATTGTTTGTTATGACACGTAAATGACTCATATTCTCTGACATCGGTGTTTCCCTTTCTATGTTCATTGTACATCGATTTATTTTAATCGATGTTAAAGTTTCCACCCGAACGAGCCAAGGAAGTGGCGTCAAAATGAAGTAGCCAGCCCCTCTTGTCTAACATTCGGAGGTTTTTTCGGGTGCAACCTGTGTTCTGCAGAAACGCCACCTTCCTTCCCTTTCGTATTTCATGATATTGTCCTCATAACTCACGTGTTGCTATTCCAAAGTAACGGCAGACTGAAGAGGTACCAAAAACATGTCGTTCTTTGTACGATTAATTGTAAATTAGAGTCAATGAACGCCATATTGACGGTATCCTTGATATTGGTGGTAATGCGGAGAAACGACTCTATCAACGTGCGTCTTGTAGTGCGGTGGATCTGATGAGTGTGAGCTATTGTTCCTTTCCTGGTCCCGACGACCTTGACTCCAAAAAGTTTTTTTTTCACTGTTATTAGATAAGAGGAATTTACATTTTGCGATAGTTCGACATATTTACGTATACAATGGCTTTCTCAAAAACTGCGTTTGTCCTCTTCAGTGAAAATGCCACGAAATATGGACCAACGAATTGTTAGCATTGTCTTCTGAACTACCTGCACATAGATGGAAGACACATTGTATTAATAAATGATCTAAATGTGCTGCTGAGTCAGATGATTTCATACATAGATTGCGTACTGGAGATCTATGGCAACTGTCGTTTCCTAATGAGACTTTAGTGCCTTGTTTATTTCTTGCAAGAGCTATTATGCACGTCCTTGCGTTCTATATGCACTCTTTATGAGATAATTGTGCTAATACTGTAGCCATTTCACGGATCTCAAGAGCTTTGTCTATATTTTGTTGTCAATGTGTGAAACTGTTTTTATCAGTATGTCATTTGCAACATTCACTATAACAATGTGTCCGTACTTTGTATGCAGGTAGTTCAGGAGACAATATTTACAATTCGTTTGTCCATATTTCACGGTAAGTTCACTAAACAGAACAAACTCATTTTTAAGATAAAGCGATAGTACTTGTAAATATAACGAAATATCGCAGTACGTAAATTCCAGAAACAATGATTACTATTCGTTGGTCCATGTTTCACGATATGTTCACTAAATAGAACATTCGCAATGTTAACACAAAGCGGTTGTATACGTAAATATGTCGAAATATCGCTACACGTGTATTCTATTTAATAAATGTGTCTGAAGAAATTTGGCAGTCATGGTGAAAGATAAATTTATTGTTGTAAGGGAGCGTCGCAACCCCACATCGAATGTGACAGAAGCCGCCATTTGCAGGGAAACCGTGCGTATAGTTCGATCCTGTGCTGCTTTTAATTGTAACAGTAAAAATGAAAGCAAAGACGAAGACGGAAACAATGTTATATTTCACAGATCAGTCATACTTGTATACCGTAAGTACTTTCATGCAGAGCGTTTGTTTTTCTGTAGGTTTCCTCTTACAAATGATTATCTAAAAGTGAGAAAGTACTTTGTTGCATGTCAAGTACTTACTTTTTATTTGCATATTAATTACTAAAAATACTAAGTTGAGCTGAATGAAGAACTAGGCTTATTAGGGGTATTTAAGTTTTTGATCATATGATGCAGAAGTAGTACTAATAATTGCTTTTAGCCACTTAACAGGAGGAAATTGTACATAAGTAGTCATTATTTGATCAAATATTGCATTCACAACCACTTTCAGGAGTACTATCTCTGTTAAAAATTATGTGCGAATGATATGACTATTTAAAGTTGCATGGGCTATTACAATTATTCATACTCAAATTCGAGGAAGTCGAAAGAAAAATTGTATGGAATGGAATGTAGACAAAAATGAGGTGTACAAAAATAAGTGTGAAAAACGTACAGAGTAGTCGGCAAAAAGTAAACAGGATCTGACAGAGAATTACGTGTATCAAATAATAATGGAACTTATGCTACTTTACAAGTTTCATGAAATCGTCTTGTGCAAATATCTCGATGCAAAACCGCTCCATCTATCAGAAAAGAACCTATTCTTAAAATTTCGTCTATGCAGACGTATTTCGTAAATTAGGAAACTTCATTCATTTAACAATACTTTTTAAACAGTCTGCAATAATCAGTAATTATTTTTTAAAGAAACATGTCTTTATTTTGTTCTTTATTTTGCTCTTATTGCGTCCCATGGAGTACAAATCAGAACCCCAGTACTAGGTTTCTTCCCTGCAAATGGAGGCGATCAGCTGCTTCAGTTGGCTCGCTTATACGCTACGGCGTGGTAGGGGCTTGGGGAGAAACAAACAACCGCCCACACACACACACACACACACACACACACACACACACACACACATCTGTTCCTCATCTTTTCATGTTTATCCAATGAACTGCATGAAGGACCTATCTGAAAAGTCTCTCTTTCTCTTCACCAACCATTTCACGGATTACCAGCCAATACGGCATTTCTTGACTCTAGCTTGAAATTTGTCGAACGAAGAAATATGTGTTTTTGGTACCTATTCAGACTGCCGTTACTTTGAAATACCAACAAGTCAGTTACAAGGACAATATCATGAAATACGAAAGGGAAGATGGCGTGTCTGCAGGACAGAGCCTGCACCCGAACAGACCGCAGGATGTATGACGAAAGCAACCGACTACATCATTTTGACGTCGCTTCCTTGGCTAGTTCGGGTGCAAAAAGACTCTACCAGCAGAACCACCACCTCCTACAGAAAACAGGACGGAATACTCACTCCAGGGAATTTCTATTCTATTGCATAGACAATAGATAACATATGCCGTGTGTCTTCCGGATCAGTGGCATCTCCCTATCTCAAACCGTGTTGTGGTTTGAAACCAGTGAACTCTGTTTGAAACCAACGTATACCGGTTTTGGCCCCGACTCATGTGACTGGATTTTCGACATTACGAGCAACAGTTTTCTCATTTATAGCTGAAATCAAGTTAGAATGAAGATGTCATTGGTGCTGTTTCCATTTGCTGCAATTTAAGCTATATCTTACCAGTTATCTGCAGTTATTTAATCCGATGGCCCATATCATTTCTGACGACTAATAGGTAATAAAATAAAACTGTCATTTAAGTCCATAACAGTTTAATAAATGTTATAACTGAACATCATTTCAAAATAAAAAATGTTTCTATTGGTTGTTAGGTAGCTATTGAAATTTCCTGTTACCTAGCAACTTTAACTGTCAATTTGGCCGCGAAAGTTATTAACTTCGATGCGAAGTTCTCTCACCACCAGCACGATTTAAAAAAATTAAATCTTCTCTTCTATTACATAAAGTAAAATAGTATATAAGGTTCTTGTACGAGCGGGACAGGAAAACTCAGTTTAAAATTGTTACTACATTTCAGTCTCAAAAATCAATCACAGGCAACGTCAATTGATATCGATCTTTTAAACTCAAACATCAAAGTTCACTGCCTACGTAATCTGAGGTTTACTACCAAAAATTGAAGTAATTTTACTTGACACATCTGAAGTTAAGTCAATGTTAAAATCCTATAACTTTCCAATTATCTTCTTGACGTAGTTCAATACTTTCAATAAATCAAAATTCTCATCTTCCAATAATAATACACACAATAAATAAATGTTCTATTAAATTCGACATAACTTTCAAAACAACACAATTACATTTATTACCTTCTGATCTGATACAAGTCAGCTACAGCAATGCTCATATAAAACGTTTTCTCTCAAAGGCATACAAGAATTTAATGTCAATTTACTTCTTCTTTGCAAACCATAGAAGCGCGGCAATAGAGAAGGCGCAGTCGGATCCGTAGCCCCGTAGCCGTCGGTTGTTTGTCGATAGTGGCCAGAAACAGCAATGGTGGCTGCGGCAGCGACGACGCTGCTCTTGTTCACTGCTGCACGTCGATCGTGCATGAAAGAGAAAAACACAAACAAAAAAACATTTTAAGTATCAGAACATTTATACACAAATAAACATATACAAATTTATAGTCTTTATATAAAACAACTTGTTTTATTATTCGTATCCTGTAAATAAAAGGCTGATGTAGGAAAGTGTGCTCATCAATGTTTGTCCCACTAGACGCTCTATCATAAGACCATTACCCCGACAATGCACATAACGCCAAAATAGCAGATACTCTTCCGTCAAGCGAAAATGTGTTAGAGAACGGAATTAATATTTACAGATGTTTGACTTTTTCCTTCTATTACAGATTAAACACTATCTAAATACAACATTGGACGTTTGTGTATCTACTACAAGAATTTTGATGATCGGTGAATCAGAGAGAGACAGAATTAGCGATTTTCGACTGCTAATATTTCGTAAACTGTAAGGTGTAAAATAATATAATTTGATAATATAGTTAGTTATGGTAGAAAATGCAGACTTCTATATTTATGCACAACGGAGATAGATGGGGTTCGAAAGTGCCGTGAACTGCTTCGAGAAAAGTATGGTACAGCTGTTCGCTCGACTTTCTCGGGGGCACTGCCATGCATCCGCAGTGCCCCCAGGTATTCATTCCAAGTGTAACTATGTTGAGGTATGGTAGAAACCTGCAGTCAAACAAATACCATCGATAATGAAATAAACAGATTTGGTCGCATGAAATATTTATTTGACTATTGCATGTCGATTTCGGACACTGAGTGGTCATATTCAGTGCTGTAATAAAATTAAATACCCAATAACATATGTAGACGTACAAGTCTGTACAATAGAAAGAACAAGAAACAGAAACTGAAAATCACAATGTAATACCTAGAAATGAGGCCCCGTGGGCCCACATAGATAAAAAATTTAAATTTTAACATGGAGTGCAGTTGTATTCAGTCAATGTCCAGCACAATACTGAACTGATTCATTAACCTTTCTGTACAACTGCGCATATGCAGACAGCACATAGCACCCTCTACAGAGATTACAACATGCCATAATACAAGAAATATTACCAAAAGAAATTACATACATCAAATCTAGCTCGGATGCGGAATACAAGTAACAAAATGAGTTCCTACGGTAGTATAAAAAAAATCCACAAATAATGTTCAAAGTCGTATACCATGCAGTGATTCATGCCCTCCATAATATTACACCAAAATTACAAATATGTCATCACTTATATTACTATAAAAATACAAAACTGTGCAAATTAAAATTTACATGGCCAGGAGGAGTCTATCATTTATAATAATAAAAAAAATCACTTAAGAAAAATATGCAGAATACGAAAACAAGGCCATCTACGCCATTTGTCAATATGACAAGTAATTTCAGTTAGGCGATGTCAAAGCCCTTTATCAAAATTACAACAACTAAACCTGTCTTGTCAGTGCTAAGATCAATCCAAGCGTGCATAAGTATAATCGAAATACGTCCTCTAAACCTGGGAACCTCTATTTTATCAAAAAAAAAGTTCAAATGTTTGTATAGTCTATGGGACTTAACTACGGAGTTATCAGTCCCTAAACTTACAAACTACTTATGAACTACTTACGAACTAGGACGGCACAAATATCCATGCCCGAGGGGGGATTCGAGCCCCCGACCGTAGTGGCCGTGCGGACCATGACTGGAGCGGCTTAGTCCCCTCAGTCACCGCGGCCGGCTCTATTTTATCATTAAGAAATACAATGCATACTATATCAGTACGTGACAGTTATACAACTTTTAACAAAACTTACTACTTTTAAACGGAAGCAAAAAGAATTGTTTTCCTCCTTTCTTCTTTCTAACTTAAAAATTTCACAAGCAGTATCAATAGGTAAGGTGTAATACATTATTAAATTAAAATCTGTCAGCTTAATCACAGCAAGCAGCATAGCAAAATACAAAACAAAGAGCGTTCGTTATACATACTGAGATGAACAACTAACCTAGTATGTGCATGATGAAGATTAGATGTGTACATCACGTAACTAATTACTAGGTACTAAACAGAATTGGGGACAGATTCTCAAACATCAAGAAACCGTTAACTTGCCATTAGAAGATAGTGTGTGGGGCTAAAAATCATAGAGAGCGACCGAGGGACGAATACAGTAAGAAGATTCAAAAGGTTGAGAGTTTCCGTTCTCAAGTGTCGGATAAAGAGGCTTCTACAGGTCAGGTTATCGTGGAGAGATGTATCAAACTAGTCTGCGGACGGAATATTCCAACAACAACAAAATAAAATTATTACTATAGTCGACATAATCGACTTACGAGACTCAGAAACAGCACTGATATTTGGAATGAGTTAATTGTCAGATTTTATATATATATATATATATATATATATATATATATATATATATATATATATATATATATATATGTGTGTGTGTGTGTGTGTGTGTGTGTGTGTGTGTGTGTGTGTTTCAATTCTTCAGGGTCATCTTGAAATTGTAAAACAAGATATAATAGGAAATAATTACTATCTGCATTGTTACAATCTAATTGTTGTAAAAAGTTTCCTGTTAGTACATGTTTTCTCTTCTATCTTGTTTTAGATCCTGAAGATGATTCTGAAGGATCGAAATATGTGAATGCAAAATCAATAAATAAATAAGAAATAACTTTTTTTTAAAAAGTTGCAACTGTTGAGTGATAATTAGACAATAAATCATTTCAGGCATAGAATTATATAAGATATGGCGGTCGACTTTGAACCAACTATGTGACTATCGATTACCTGTAATCGAGAGACATGACACTGATCAGAGGTAGATTCTTAGTCGACAGCACTTGACAAGTAGTGGCGCCATCTATACGCTCCAGTAAAGTGAGACCTACAGCGCCTATCAGCCAGTCGTCGGCTCACCTCTGAACATGTTGCCCGCAGTAAGCAACGAATTTACAACATAAGAAGTTGTCTAGATAGCGGCATCTTATCCCGGACGTTTTAATTATTGAAGCTTTAACAAATGTTCAAATATTTGGAATTGTATTGAACCCAACTACGGAGTTCATCAGTCCCAAGCCTTAAGACTGCTTTAACTAACTGAAACGTCTTTTAAGGACAGCATATACCCTTATGCTCAAGGGAAGACTCGAAAATCCGACGGGAGAGCCATCGCAGTTCCTGACGAGGCACGAAGAATCGCACGGCCATTCCTGCGCCGCCACCTTTATAGCTCGATCCATTATCTATCTATCTGTATAGGTTCTTGGAATACCGCTGAGTGAGTGTGTGTGTATGTGTTGTTGTCTTCAGTCAGGAGACTGGTTTGACAGTTCTCCACCCTTCGCTAACCGGAGCAAACCTCTTCAGCTCCTCATAAGAACGGCACCACACATCCATCTGAATCTGCTTACTATATTCGTCTCTTGTTCTCCGTCTGCGAGTTTACACATAGACATTTCCATCCAATGCCAAATTCCCATTTCCTCGATGCCTAAGAATGTGCCCAACCACTCGATCCCTTCTTTACTCAAGGTATGCCCAAGAATATCTTTTCTCCCCTATTCTATTCAGTAACACCTCTTTAGTTATGCGATCTATCCACCTAATCCTCAGCATTCTCTGTAGAACCACATTTCAACATTTCAAAACCCTCTATCTTCTGCCTGTCTGAACTATTTACCGTACATCTTTCACTCCCGATAAGGTGACACTCTACACAAATGCCTTCAGAAAAGACGTCCTTACACTTACATTAATGTTAGCAAATCGCTCTTTTCCAAACAAGCGTTCCTTCCCAATCGCATTCTGCATTTTATATCCTCTTTACTGTGACCATCATACGTTATTTTATTGTCCAAGTAACCAAATTCATATACAACTTTTATTGTTCCGTTACCTAATCACAATCCTTCAGTATCGCCTGATTTTCGAACATTATATTCCATTACCCTTGTTTTACTCTTTTAATGTTCATCTTATACGATTCCTTCAACACACTGTTAAAAATCGACCACTGGACGCAACAAGAGACTTGTTTTGTCAATAAAAGTAGCAAATAAGGTCCGTGTGAATCCCTGCTACAAGGAATGGTTCCCTGGCCCAAACTGAGAACTGACTCGCTTTAAATTACTTCAATAACAGGAAGTTAATACTACAGTGGTCAATATACATAGCAGCTCACACGTTATTATACACATACATTAATAAGCAAGCCACCACAATTAAAGTTATCTTAGAAAGGTGGCTAAGAAAACATTTATGGCGCAACGGAATTTAGACATAAGAGACATTGCATCTGATCTCGTTCTCAGCATTTGTGAAGAACAATATTAAATAAAAGAGGGAAGGTGCTCTAAAACTAAAATTTATAGGCAACTTACGGATTATGCTGAGCTTAAAGTTGTTTATTCAGATAGAAAACAAGCAAAATGGGGAACCAATTTTGTTAAAACAATAAAATTGCATATCTTACATGGATTAAAGCGGACAGTGCCCAGCCTAAATTATACATGTTTTAACGCTACTGGGGGGGGGGCGAGGATTCACAAATAACATTCATTCTCTCACACACACGCAAAGCCACAGCGAAATTCACCAAAAACAGCGTGCTGAGACGAGGCGGAAGCAGGCGCCGCTATCGTAAGCGGAATTCAGCAAGTCGGAGGTAGCACAAAACGCAATATACAAAACCACTTTGAGGCTGGCTCTAGTCTGTCGTGCCTATTTTGAGATGATGCGCGTGTATAGCCAAGTTAAATTACATCTGAATTGGGCCGCTAGTAAACACACTAACGGCGACACACGGCTACGCTACATGAAAGCAATACACTGAAGGTGAAGTGAATCATATTCATTATACAAAAGTTGTAGTCTCTTTGAAATCGATCTAGATACTTTTTTAAATGACAAGTGGCGTGAATTCAGGCGACTAGCTTCAAACCACGGAAGTCGGAAACTCGGACCCATGTGGTTCCGAAAACCGATAAAATTGTATAAATTTAGTTTCCGAAAAGTAAAGAAAATTAACTACAGCATGCAACCCATAGAAATGCTTAGAATTATATAAGGAAACGAATGAAATACAGTTACACGCGATAGGGGGCGATTACAGAGACGGATGAGGTCCTGTCTCAGAAAAACCACAAAAATGAAATAACTACGTAGTCGGAAAAATAAAAATAAGAATTACGGCATGCAACCCATAGAAATGTTAACATTTACATGAAGAAGCGGAAGAAACGCAACTACACGCGATAGGGAGCGATTACAGAGACGGATGAAACACAGTCGCAAAAAAAAAAAAAAAAAAAAAACCGGGCCGGCCGTGGTGGCCGAGGGGACTAAGGCGCTCCAGTCACGGTCTGCGCGGCCACTACGGCCGGGGGTTCGAATGCCCCCTCGGGCATGGATATTTGTGTCGTCCTTAGTGTTAGCTAGTTCATAAGTAGTTTGTAAGTTTAGGGACTGATGAACCCGTAGTTAAGTCCCATAAGCTATACAAACAAACAAACAAAAAACCGGTATAAGTGAAATAATCACAAGGTCGGAAAAACAAAATTAAGAATTATGGCATGCAATCCATAGAAATGTTTAGAATTGCATAAGGACGCTATTGAAGGAAGTTGTACAAGGCTCAGACAGAATAACTGACAAAGACAGAGTGCGTACTGCCAGTCCGAGAAGAAACGACAAAATTAAAATAGGCGGGGGGAGAAGATCGGGAAATATTAGTGGGAAATCAGAAGGATACTCGCATAGTTACTTGCCTGATGGGCATAGCACAAACAATAGTGGAAGCTGAAGGCTTTGTTCTATGAATCCACCACGTGGAACACATATCACTCACGAAAGGAAACTATGAGAACATTTTTACATGCACTGTACAAAAATGAACACATCACCTATTAGAAATCTGGCCCCACAAAGCTATATAGTATTTACACAGAGTACACGCACCGCCACATGATCACCAAAGGTTTCAACATACCAGGCCGTTATCAAACTGCAACTAGAATCACACACACCGCGTTTATCTATTGGAAATCACTGCATTGAAAAACGAGAACACATTTCCGCACACGATAGGAGAAAATATTCCAAAAAATGATTCTAAGTTAAACGTGCCAGACAATGAAACGCTACCATCTCCAAAAACAAGAGCAGAACCACCTTACCTCACCAGACGACCAGCACAGAATGGCCAGACCGAGCGGCCACGAGACGACGCGGGAAGCCATCGGAAGCCGGAAAATCCAAGATCAGCGCTTGTAGCCTCGGCAGCTATCGACTCTGAGGCAGAGAGAACGATGCAAAGCGAGCTATCACTCCCCACATTCAGACAGTTATAGATTCTCGCACATCCACTTAGAAGTAAGAGAAGTACACCTTCTCACAGGGACAGTGGCGTAGCGGAGAGGTCACATTTATGCCACATTAATTAATATAATAATAAATTATTAACATTACAAAATAAGAAAAACCTAGCAATATTAAGTGAAATTTTGTGTCCCAACTTCGTCGCCGCTTTTGTGTCCCAGCCTCGTCGTAGGTGTCGGTGGCCGAGTGGATGAGACCGACACAGGAATAAGATAGCACGCTGGTGCAGGTACGGAGGGGAGCAGCCAGAAACTATAAACACTAGAGTAAATTAGAAAGAGATATATATTGCACAGAATGCAACAATACTTAACTTTTACATAGTACTGCAGAATGTTGATACATAGTTGTTAGAGGCCTGCCTAGTGCCTGTACGATAGCAAAGTCTTCAATGGTGCCTATCTGATTACGAAGGTCCTAACTGGTTGCTATCTCCGTCCGAAGTGACCGGTGTCTTTCCGTGGTGGCCACGAGCGGGGTTGCAGCAGAGGGCGCTCGTGGCTGTCGTCGTGAGAACGCCGCGCCGGCGCGCGGCGAAAGTAGGTCGCGCGCACTTTGTACTTGTGCGACACCACAGTCCTCCCCCCCAAACCGCCGCGCCGTCGTGGCGTAGGGCTGAGGGCCACGGCGACGGCACTGGGAGGAGGGCCTGGGCGGGGGCGTTACTGGTGGGACGGGCGTCGTAGCTGAGGCTGGGATCGAGACGCCGTCCGCGCCCCGGCATCCGCCTTGCGATCCTCCAGGGAACCCACCGAAACCTGGGGAAGGGCGCATCCCCCCGCCCAGAGGGAGCAGGTCATCTTCTTCTGAGGTGCGTGGCCCAGGCGGCGGCGGCACGCACGGTCCCGGAGTCCCTCTCGGTGACGCTGTCATCTGCGGCGGCGACAGCGGCGGCGTCGCGTCGATCTCCATCGGGACGATCTCGTAGTCCGGGGACGAACGATGCTCCCTGGCGGTGAACTGGGTCTGGAATCAAGAATCCGGAGACAGGATCGCGCGGCCTATGCAGACGCAATTGGTTTGCGTGGCGCCGCAGCTCCGACCCTGTGGAAGAACGTACAACATACATATTGCGACCGAGCACGCGCTGAATGGTGCCCGGCAACCATGTCTTCTTGTTGCCAGCAAACACCCTGTACAGCACCGGCGTGGAAACCTGAAAACGCGTAGCGCCATACGAACCGACTCGGTGCGTGGGAGGCTGCAGCAGGTGAAGGAGAGTGCGGTGACGGCGGCCGTGTAGCAGCTCGGCAGGAGACGGGCCGTCACGTGGCATGCACCGATACGTAGACAGGAAAATTTGAAGAGCTTGCTGCCTGGAGTGCTGACCTTTCATCTTCTCCATGTGAGACTTGAATGTTCGAACGAAACGTTCTGCTTCACCATTGGACTGAGGGTGAAAAGGTGCGGTGGTGATATGCTGAATGCCATTCACACGACAAAACTGTTGAAATTCCGCACTAACAAACTGAGGTCCATTGTCACTGACGATAGTTTCAGGCAAGCCTTCGATGCAAAACACTGATGTTAAGGCACTGATTGTACTAGAACCTGTCGTCGAGTTCATGGCAATCACAAAAGGAAACTTGCTGATGCGTCTACAACAATTAACCAGCGCGTATTCCAGAAAGGTCCGGAAAGTCAATATGTAAACGTTGCCATGGTCCCTTGGGGCGTGGCCAGTCCGAGAAACGTTGCGGAGGAGCCGCCTGATGCTCCGCACAAACAGTACACTGTGACGTCATGTTCTCTATCTGAGCGTCCATACCAACCCAGGTACAATGACGTCTGGCCAGTTGCTTTGTCCTAACAATGCCCCAATGTCCTTGATGCAGGAGGCGTAACACTTCTCGTTGCAGGGAACGAGGAACAATCACTCTTGCTTGGTCGTTGTCGGTATGCAACAACAGTACACCCTGACTTAAAGATAATGCATGACGTTGTGCAAAATAACGTCGAACCAGAGGCCGATCAATGTCTTTGGCTCTGGCAGGCCAACCAAAGCGAACAAAACGTGCTACCACACTTAGGTCTGCATCCGCAGCTGTTTCCTGTGCAACCCGACGAGAGTTCAAAGGAAAGCCTGCGACAGCGGAAGCATCTCTGGTGTCTATCTGACAACATGCCATTTCTGAAGAATCAAACGACACATCCTGGCCAACCGGAAGTCGGGAAAGTGTGTCCGCGTTGGCATGTTGAGTGGTAGGTCGGTACAAAATCTCATACTGATAATTAGACAATATCAAGGACCATCTCTGAAGCTTTTGTGCCGTACGTGGCGGAATCGGCTTTGTGGGTGAGAACAACGACGTGAGAGGCTTGTGGTCTGTCAACAAATAGAATTTTCTGCCATAGAGATAATGATGAAACTTTGTGACGCCGTAAATGATTGCTAAGGCCTCCTTTTCTATCTGTCTGTAATTCTGTTGCGTCGGCGTCAGTAGCTTGGATGCAAAGGCAATAGGACGATCGTGACATCCAATACGATGCGACAGAACGGCACCCAGACCGTACGACGAGGCGTCAACTGCTAACACTACAGGCTTCTGTGGGTCAAAGGGAATCAAACATGCATCACTGAGTAATGCAGACTTTAATTTGTCAAAGGCAACCTGGCAATCTTTAGACCATACAAAAGGAACATTCTTCCTACGTAAGTGATGCAGTGGAGCTGCAATCTGAGAGGCATTGGGAATAAATCTGAAATAATAGTTAAGCTTTCCCATCACTGCTTGCAATTCATGCACATTCTTAGGAGGAGGCAAGTCTTTGATTGCTCGAAGATGTGACTGTAAGGGATGAATTCCTTGGGCATTAATCACATGGCCTAGGTACTCTATTTCAGTTTGAAAAAACGAACACTTTGCTTTATTGCAACGTAGACCTGCTACAGTCAAAACTTTGAAAAGGCACTCCAGGTTTGCTAAATGTTCTTCAACTGTACATCCGGATACCACAATATCATCTAAATAGTTGAACAACACGGTACAGAAACTGTCAGCTGTTCCTAAAAACGCTGAAAAATAGCAGGAGCGGAAGAACTGCCAAAGGGTAGGCGTTGAAATTGAAAAAGGCCCATGTGAGTATTAATGACGAAAAATTTTTTTGACTCGTCATTGAGCGGAATTTGTAAGTATGCCTCCGCCAAATCAATCTTAGAAAAGAAGCGAGACTGTCCTAATTTGTCCATCAGTTCCTCAGGTCTGGGCAGGGGATAAGTGTCAACAATTGTTTTACCGTTCACTGTTGATTTGAAGTCCGCACAGAGACGAAGTTTTCCTGACGGCTTGGGTATAATTACTATAGGCGAGGCCCACTGACTCGCAGAAACAGGAGAAATCACCCCACTATCTTGCCAACGTTTAAGTTCTTCGGCAACTGAATCATGCAATGCGATAGGCACTGGTCTAGCTTTACGAAATTTTGGAACTGCAGATTCTTTTAAAGTTACATGTGCCACGAAGTCTTTTGCACAACCTAGTTCCGGCGAAAACAAGTCACTATATTTGTCACACAATGCATTGATTTTATCCTGAGGCACTATTGACGAAATTTGAAGCACATCTCTTTGAATTGATAAACCAAACAAGTCAAAAGCATCTAGTCCAAAAATGTTCTGTGTCGATTTGGCCTGAAGAACTACAAAAGCAACTGTTTTTGTTACACCTTGAAAAGAGGCAGGCAGGCTACACGTTCCTAGCACGGGAATATTTTGACCGGTATATGCTGTGAGCACTTGTTGACACGGCGACAATTTTGGCGAACCCAGTAGTTCATAAGTGTCTTTATTAATTAATGTAACAGCGGAACCAGTATCAAGCTGAAATTGCACAGTCTTATTTTCTATGGAGAGATTTACAAAAAGTTTGTGCTTCTGGCGCACGACAGGTGCGCGAATGTGGGCAACGTCTGCTACGGTTAGTGTGCTGCGTATGCGCGGGCCGCGTAGTGAAGGAAGCGGCGCAGACTCGGCACATAGATTAATATCACTGTCACTAGATGGCACTACCGCCGGATCGGCGTCCGCGCAAGCATGCGAAGCTACTCCAGATTTACTAACTACTGCACTACACTTTTCAGTAGCTACACCAAGTCTACTGTTACTAGCTACACAGTACTGGGCACTTTTTCAATAAGAAGATGCAGAAGGCACTAGGTTCACTACAGGTTTGCACTGTACATTGTCACTTTGCTTGTCCCGAACCCTTTTCCGTTGCACATTTTTACGCGCTCGTCGGCGCTTGCTACGTGGTGCAGTATATAGTTTTGCCGTAGGTGCAGAGTAACTCATCGAATCCCCCCGACTGTAGCTATTGCCGGGCTGATCTCGGCTACTTCAGTTGGTTCCCTGTTCACGCTACTTCCTTCCGTTCCTGCTTTGCGCCGCCGCCGCCGCCGCCGCCGCCCAGGCCCCGCACCTGGTCCTCCGCCGCCGCCGCCGCCGCCGCCGCCCAGGCCCAGCCCCTGGCCCCTGCCGCCGCCGCCGCCGCCGCCGCCGCCGCCGCCGCCGTCGTAGCAGCACCAACGTCCACGCTGCCGCCGCCGTCGCCGCCGTCATCGCTGCCGCCCTGCCGGTCTCCGCTCGTCGCCCTGGACTGCGCCCCTGTCGTAAGAGCTGCCCATGGCGACCTCATCGTCCACCCCGTCAACTTCCTCCTCCCTCTCTGCACTTCCCACAATAACCCTGCCCCCTGTCCATACTGCACCCATCATTCTTACTACCACCCCCTCCCTCGCCTCCACAACAATCACCTGGAGCCCCTCCAGCCTTCCCCAAACTACTCTCCCGCTCCATGTCATCCTCTCCGCTTCACCATCCCATGAGGTCCCCCCTCCCCCTCCGATCTACCTCCCCCTCACCACCCCCTACACTGCACCGGTCAACCCCGCCCATGTGACGCACCGCCGAGCCACGGTGGCAGATACGCCACTGTCGCCCCCGCCCCCTTCTCACCTTCTACCCCACCATCCGCCTCCCATCGAAATCCCACTTGATCGTGTTTCCCTCCCAGCCCCTCCTACCTATGCCTCCGTCACAGCCTCTGCTCCAGCATCTCTACCTGCCTCTACTGGCGCCATCCCCAAGCGCACCCAGAAACGGGGAAGTGCGGACCCTTCCCCCGCCTCCACCAAATCGAAGAAAGCTCCCCCCTCCCCCGCCCCCTCCTCCTCCCCCTCTTACCGACACTATGGACACCGCCCCCATTCTCCCACGCCCCCAACCCGACCTGTTCACATATGTACTGTCCCATCCTGATCCCCGATTCCTTGAACATAAAAACCTCTCCCTCCAAATTCGGAAGTATTTCCCCTCCGCCCCCATCTCCCAAATTATTCCCCGCCGAGACTCTGTCCTCCTGAAGTCCCCCAGCCCCACCCTCCACACAGACATCCTCGCTCGCATCCCCAAGGTCCTTTTCGGCCCTCATGCCACCCTCACCCCCTACTATACAGCCTCCTCTGCCTGCCAACCACCTCCCCCCCGCCGCCCTCCGACCCTCACCGCCGTGATCACAAGGCTTAGTCCTTTGATTACGGAGGAAGAGGTGTTGGAGCAACTCAACTCTCACCCCGACATCTCCATCCGTTCCGCCAAGCGGATCAACAATGACTCTGGCCCCACCCGTTTGATGCGGATATTTACTGAATCCGCAACTTCCCTTGACCACCTCTTCCTCGAGGGTGCGCTGATATACGATCGCCGCCACACGGTAGAACCCTCCCGATCCCCCCCGCAAGCCTACCGCTGCGCCAGGTGCCTCGTTTATAATGATCACCTGATGCAGAACTGCAAAAACCCTCCCACCTGTCCCCACTGCAAAGACTCCCACCTCCATAAACACTGTCCCAACCTCACCTCTCCTCCCACCTGCAACACCTGTGGCGGCCCTCACCCTACCTACTCCTACAAGTGCAAATCCGTCCCTCCACCTGCTCCCTCCAAACCCGAACTCACCGTCCCCATCCGCCCCATAGATCCTCCCATGCACCCCAATTAATCCTTGGTCCCTCCCCCCACCGCCGAAGACGTTATCCTGTTCGTCACCACCGTCCTCGCCAACATCCACCCCTTCCAACGTCCCCACACCCTCCAACAGATTGCACTGGCCGCCAGGTCCGTGTTCAATCTGGACACCTTTGCAACCTTCTCCCGTGCCCACTCCCACTTCGCCTTTTCCCGCCTCGAGACCCAAGTTTAAGTCCCTCCGGTCCCCTTCCTTTCCCCACCCCTCCTCTACCCTCCCCAACCCTCCCTCTACCCCATCATGGCAGGCCCATCCTATACCCTCCTCTACCACAACATCCGCTCCCTCCCAGCCAATAAGAACCTCTTCCTCCACACTCTCTCCCAACACCGCGTGGATGCCTTCCTACTCAACGAGACCTTCCTGCAACCCCGCCGACCAGTCAACACCAATCCTTACCTTCTCCACCGCACCGACGGACCCCCACCCCTGGCCCGAGGCGGAAAGGCGATCGGCCATCTCCGTCACCACCCCGTCCGACTACACCCTCTCCTCAATGACCCCACTGAACACTTGATCCTCAGCCTCTTTCTTCCCTCCCTCACTGTCACTCTCGCCACCATTTACATTCGCTCCACCTCTCCTCTCCCGTACGATTTCCTCTCCCATATCGACCGCACCTTCCCGACCTATGTCATTGCCGCTGACCTCAACCTTCATTCCCGTCACCCCGCTGAACTCCGGCGGTGGCGTCAGTTCGTCACCGCCTCGCTCCGGGGCGACATCCTTCCCCTTCCCCGCCCAACCCGCCCCGAAAGCAACACCACACCCGATGCAGTACTGGTGTCTCCCAACCTCCTGGGGCGCATCACGGCGGACGTCCTAGACCTAATAGGCAGTGACCACGCCCCTGTCCTACTTACCTTTGACCACCGCCCCCGCCCTGCCCGCGCTCCTCGTCCCATGCCCCCTCCCAAACTCGTCCATGATTATTCCCGTGCCGACTGGGATGCCTACCGTCGCTCCATCGACACCTCGGTCGAAAGCCACCCACTACCCCTCCATACTCCCGCCGATATTGACCATGCCTCCTCCTTTCTCCAGCAGACCGTTGCTGACGTGGTCCATGCCCACATCCCTACCCGGGCGATCTATCCTCACCGCCCTACCCTTCCTCCACAGGCCGTCCTTCTCCTCCGCGAATCCCGCCGTCTGTACCGCTCCTTTCTCTGGACCCGTGACCGGGATACTCTCCAACGCCACCGGCAACTCCAACGACACATAAGAAACCTTTTGACCGCGAAGAAACGCCGGGACTGGCGTCAGACATGCACCCGCCTTAACTCGCTCCTCCCGGTCTACTCCGCCAAGTACTGGCGTGCCTTCCGCCGCCTTACTGGCAGTCACTCCTCCCCCCACTACCCACTTCTCCATGATGATCGTCCTTTCCCTGACAACGCCAGTAAGGCAGAACATTTTGCCTCCTACCTTTCTGATGTATTTTCCATTCCTGATGATCCCCTTTTTGACTACTCTCTCTTCCCGGATGTCCATGAGCGCACCGACACCTCCTATCCTCCGCTCGCCCCTGGCTTCCAGTACTTGGACCGCGTTCCTCCCTCAGAATTGAACACTCCCATTACTGCCCGTGACATAATAGACACTCTTCGCACGAAACGAAACATCGCCCCCGGTCACGACCGGCTAACCTACCGCCACCTTCGCGCATGCCCCCTCTCCTTTCATGAAGTCCTTGCCAAACTCTACAACATCATCCTTTACACTGGCTTCTACCCCGACCTGTGGAAAATCTCCCGTATTCTCATGTTCCTCAAGCCCGACAAGCCCCCGTCCCAGACCTCATCCTACCGTCCCATCAGTCTTACCTCCGTGTTCAGCAAGGTCCTGGAAACCATCCTTTCTCGTCGAATCCACCAGCACCTCCACCGCCACCAGTTTCTCCCCCCCTCCCAATGTGGCTTCCGACCCTCCTTCTCCGCCGACGACCAGCTCCTTCGCCTGACTCATCTCCTCTCCGTCCAACTCAACTCCCGTCGCTCCGCAATTTTTGTATCCCTTGACATCCAAAAAGCCTACGACCGAGTATGGCATTCCGGTCTCCTCTTCAAGATCCAGCTCTACGCCCTTCCCATTAATTACGTCCGCCTCATCGCTTCATTCCTTACCCGCCGCCCCTCCTACGTCACTGTCTGCAACTCCAACTCCCGTATTTTCTACCCCTCCGCCGGGGTGCCCCAAGGCTCAGTCCTCTCTCCCCTCCTCTATCTCCTCTACTCTGCCGACATGCCTCAACCCAAACCTCCCGTCTATCTCCTCCAATATGCTGACGACACCGCCTTCCTGGCCCTCGCCCCCTCCCTTGCCCGTTCCCAGGTTTTGCTCCAGTCCCACCTCACCGAGTTCGCCTCCTGGTGTAACCGGTGGCTCCTCTCCGTCAATCCCGACAAATCCCAGGCAATAGTCATAGGTCGTACTACCCGCACCTTCCGCCTCCACGATTTCTATCTTACCCTTCACAACCGACCCATCCGTCACACCCCCACCCTCAAGTACCTTGGCCTTACCCTTGACCGCCAACTGTCCTGGACTCCATATCTCAAATCCCTCCGTGAGAAAGCTCTGTCCCGCCTAAACCTCCTAAAACTCCTCACTGGCCGGACGTGGGGCCTCCACCCTTCCACTGTCCTTCACACCTACAAATCAATCATGCGCCCCGTCCTTTGTTCCTTCCACCCCGCCTGGATATCAGCCCCTCCTACTTTCTACAAGTCCCTCCAGATTCTAGAACGCCACGCCCTCCGCCTCGCATACCGTATCAGACTCCCTTCCCCCACGCGGATCCTCTATGACCTCATCCCCTTCCCTCCTCTCCTACAACACCTCGAACATCTCCGGCTCCTTTACACATCCCGCAAAATAGAGTCCCAAAACCCTCTGGACTACCCTATTCTTACGAATCCCGGGCCTCTGCCACGCCTCCGCCAAACCGTCCCTCCCGGCCTTCACCTCCATACGCTCCGTATCCTCTCCCAAGGCAATTTCCGCACCCTTCCTCTACCGGATACCGAACTTCGGCCCGATATCTACCCCTCCTACCAACTCTGATCCCTTCCCCGTAGCATCAGCGCCCCTCCCCTCTCTCCCGTCCCTTTTCCTTCCCGCCCGCTTGGCTACCCCTCTCCCATGCTCAGAGTCTCGTCACTCCTTCCCTCCTTACGCTCTCTTCCCTTCCCTTCTCCCCCTCTCCCGCACTTCCCCCGTCCCTGCCCCACCTCCCCCCCTCCATCCCCTCCCCACTCCCTGCGGGGGCGTCTCGACTTTTTATCTACGTGTTCAGTGCAAGTGTCTCCAGTGTCGTGTGTTTTACTCAGTGCCTCCATAATCGCCGTCCCCATGTTTTATTCTATACGCCGTCAGCTGTCTCCATGTGTGAACTTCGTGTCTCCGCAATGTACTTTTAAACTTGTCACCGTGGCTGGTTGTTTTTACTGACTGTGTGTGTGTTTTATCACTACTCGTCTCTTTTTTGTTCTCTGCCATATGTTTTTCCCATTTATACATGTCCGTTTTACTCTGTCGAAAACTCTGTCTGTCAATGTTTTTAATTTCCGCAATTTTGTTCATCTTTTTTATATTTTATCTCTTCTTTGTCAAATGTTTGTATATCACATGGCTGAAGAGCAGCCACCGCAGCTGCTGCCAGCCTGCCAGCTGTTTCTACGGCTGGCTTTAAAACAACAATAAAGGAAAAAGAAAAAAAAGCAGAGTAACTGTTTTGTATTTGAGTACCAATTAAAGCACTGCTCAAGTCTGCAGCGTGTATGACATGCACTGCTCTCGCAATTTGCGGAGCACTGTTTCTAACGTTACTGTTCTTTGAATTTTTGTTTTGCATACACACAGACTGTACATGTCCTGATTTGCCACATTGATAACAGGTTGCGTTGCGACTAGGGCAATGAGCACGCCTGTGGCGAGACACACACTGGGGGCAAGATTTACGTACATTTTTCTGAAATGAGCGTTGGCGCCCGTTATTCAAATCACTGTTTCTAACACGACGGGGCGACCTTTGTGTCGCACTTTTACACTGGCTACTGTTCACTGTATGTTCAGCACGGCCTGTAGAAAAATAAGAATCACTAGTGCGATACTGAGAACTACGGCTAGGAAAGCGTCCGTTGCGGCGCACTGAATTTACACTGTGGCTTTGCATTTCTACATCTGCTAAGTCAAAAGTATCATGCGCTTCTATAAGCTGCAGTACACTGTCTAATGAGGGGTCAGACTGTTTCAGAATTGCTGCTCTAATTCTGGGGTCCTGTATATTCTGCGTAATCGCATCCCTCAACATCACGTCACTATACGAAAGTCCACAAGAGCAAGTAAATTTACATTGGCGGGTTAAGCCCTTCAATTCCGTAATCCACTCTTGGTGTGACTGCTGCGGTAATTTTTTAAGTCTGAAAAATCGGTACCGCGCAGCGGCTACGAGAACTTTCCTCTCGTAATGAGCATTCAGTGCATCTACAATTTGTTCAAAGTCTACATCACGAGGAGAGGCGTGAGGGAAAAGTTTTTGCAATAATACGAAGGTCCGGGGGCCCACAATCGATAAGAAAAGGTTCTTCACTCTCTGACCTGTAATTTGATGAGCCGCGACGAGTTCTTGAAACTGTGCGAAGTAGTCGCTCCATTCTTCCTCACGTTCGTTGTACTGGCGGAACGTAGGGAGCGGTACAGCGGCAGGTGTGGGCTGCTGATGTGACGGCTGTTGTTGTTGGTGAGCAGCCTGTGCCGTCAACTGCGACACGGCCCGCAGTAGTTGAGTGATTTGCGCCGTCTGTAACTGAATAATTTCCATTAAGTTTGGGTTCGGGGTAGTGGCCATGCTGACCGATTAGGCGCCGCGCATACAAGTAAATTATAACAAAACACAAATGCAATATGAAAGAGGACACTCTGCAACAAAAAAGTCCACAAAACACGCAACTGAATATGTTCCCCCAAAATTCTTATAATAAGGGTGGGTGGGCGGGAGCAATTTTTGCGTGCTCCGACTGCTGCTGTCTGGCTGCTGCAAGCGGGCTGGTCCAAGGTTCTATCACTCCTCATCGCCACTTTTGTGTCCCAACTTCGTCGCCGCTTTTGTGTCCCAGCCTCGTCGTAGGTGTCGGTGGCCGAGTGGATGAGACCGACACAGGAATAAGATAGCACGCTGGTGCAGGTACGGAGGGGAGCAGCCAGAAACTATAAACACTAGAGTAAATTAGAAAGAGATATATATTGCACAGAATGTAACAATACTTAACTTTTACATAGTACTGCAGAATGTTGATACATAGTTGTTAGAGGCCTGCCTAGTGCCTGTACGATAGCAAAGTCTTCAATGGTGCCTGTCTGATTACGAAGGTCCTAACTGGTTGCTATCTCCGTCCGAAGTGACCGGT
The DNA here is from genome assembly GCA_026315105.1 of Locusta migratoria. Lineage (NCBI taxonomy): Eukaryota > Metazoa > Arthropoda > Insecta > Orthoptera > Acrididae > Locusta > Locusta migratoria. The sequence goes on along the minus strand of CM048750.1, from coordinate 27,531,266 downwards.
GTCTTTCCGTGGTGGCCATGAGCGGGGTTGCAGCAGAGGGCGCTCGTGGCTGTCGTCGTGAGAACGCCGCGCCGTGCGTGCATGGCGGCGCGGCGAAAGTAGGTGGCGCGCACTTTGTACTTGTGCGACACCACATGAAATAAAAATGCTGTTCCTCAAGCCTTGAAAAGAGTTGGGTTCAAGTTTTAACAAAATGATAATCTAGCAACATTAAATAAATTATAACTACAGAAATATATTTAAAAAGATATGGAAGACGACAGACAGTCGTCTCTCACTGTCTATTCCGTTCAGTAGCTCTTCCGGGTCCTTCGGTGTCTATGACAGTATTGTAATGTCATCAACAAAACGTGATGATTTTGTTTCTTCACTACGAATTTAAATCCTTTCTCCAAGTTATTCCTTCCTTTCCTTCACGGCTCGATGTAATGCTTCAATAACATTTGAGAAAGGCTACAACCCTGTATTAATCTCTTCTCAACTAATACTGTCCTTTCATGCCCTTCGACTCTAATAACAGCAGTCTGGCTTTTGTGCAAGAGCCGCGGCGGAGTGGCAGAACGCATTAAGGCGCTAGTCTCCGATGCGCAAGGCCGTTCCCAGTCGGCGGTTCGAATCCTCCCTCGGGCACGGATGTTTTTGTTGTCTTCTGTGTCAGTTGGTTGATAGGCAGTTTGTAAGTTTAGAGACTGATGAACCCGCAGGTAAATCCCCTAAGCTTAACAAACATTTTGTCAAATTTGTAGATAACCTTACTTTCCCTGTACTTTACCCCAAATCTACAAAAGATAGAAATATAGGATTGCCTTTCCTTAATATATTTCCTAAGACCAGTCTTAAGGTCTGCTGTGTTCCTCCATTCCTTCTGAATCTAAACTGATCTACCCCGAGGTCATTTTCTGTCAGCTTCTTTTTTCATTATTTTGTAAATAACTCATGTTAATATTTTGCAACCATGACTTATTATACTGATAGTTCTGCCGTTTTCACCCCTGCGTGCGTTGGAGAATAATGGGTTTTTCTTAAAGTCTGAGGGTATTTCTTCAGTCTCATACATCATACACACAAGGTGAAATAGTTTTGCCATCGCTGTCTTTTCTAGAGACTTCAGTAGCTCTGAGGTAATGCCATCCACCCCAGGGCATAGTTCCGACTTGTCTTTCAGAGCTCTGTCAAATTCTTCTCTCAGTAAATTATCTTCTATTTCATCATCTACTTCCTCTTCCCTTCCCACAATATTCTCTCTCTCTCCATATATATATATATATATATATATATATATATATATATATATATATATATATATATATGAACCTGGTATAGCAATCGATATTACCAGTCTGTTTATAGTTTATTTTGAAAATAACAGAAAACAGTGATATTCTACGTCTGTGAGTAAAATTGATCAATGATAAAAGTAACAGCCGACCAATAAAAAAAGAATTGGACAACATTTTTGAGGTTATAATAAAACTAGGATTTTATTTTCCAAACAATTAAATATGAAATATTTCAAATGCCTCACCCGACGTTTTTAATTAAAATCTGCGACATCAATCCGCATCCATGTTCCGAATTTGGACACTGACATAGGGACAATAAGTGCTGTCAACGGAATTAAAAATGTAGGGTTACGTTCAGAAATGAAGTAACTCCTCTTTTTAAAAATTATTAACTATTGTAAGCCGGCCGCGGTGGCCGAGGTGACTAAGGCGCTCCAGTCACGGTCAGCACGGCCACTTCGGTCGGGGGTTCGAATCCCCCCTCGGGCATGGATATTTGTGCCGTCCTAGTTCGTAAGTAGTTCATAAGTAGTTTGTAAGTTTAGTGACTGATTACCCCGTAGTTAAGTCCCGTAAGCTTAACAAACATTTGAACATTTGAACTATTGTAACTATGATAATACCGCCTATTTCATTTGAAACTGTGTGGCGGAGATCACTAAAAGTTATGATGAATTCATAAAATATCTGCTAATTATAACTAATTACTATTTGAGATTGCTGCAAAGCTCAATTTCGAACTGTTCTCTAGCAAAATACGTTATATGACTCTAAATCCCTCATAAGTTAAATTACTTTTAATGTGGTTATAAAAGACAGGTTGCAAATAAGTATTTAATTTCCTGTTCATACTTTATAGTAACAGTTAAAAATGTTACCACTTTAATCCCCTTGAGAAGAAGATTAAAAGACATTCCATCAGGAAAAAAATAGAAATTTAATATGCAAACGCAACACCCAGAAGATAACTGCTTGCAATAGTGGCCGAAACGTCGGTGAAACATTTGACAGATTGACGATGCGTTCCAATACCCAGAGGAGTTTTATCAACTATGACTACGGCCGCGGAACCGTTCGTTTACATGTAGACACCTGAACTTAATATCGCTGCTAGTCGCGGAAATACAGTAGAACCTCTCAAACTCGACACAATATGGACTTAAAGGTTGTCGAGTTTTGAGGTTGTCGAGTTTTAGGGAACTTAAATAAAAATAAGTAGGAGTTGAATAAAAACGCTTATTTAAAGTATTAAAATTGTACATTTATTGATTTATTATATACAATTATATATTTATATCAACATTTATAAATTATAATCAAAAAATCAAATAAAATGTAGACAAAAGGCTGAGTAGAATCTGAAAATAGTGTTCATTACAATTATTACGAAAGTTGTTTAAGTTGCTTATAAAAAGTTCATCTCCAGTTATTTATGGGAAGTTTTCTGAACACTAGAAGAAAAGTGTAAAAGAAAGTTACTGAAGTCGTTTGAAAACCCCTGTGATTGAAGACTGCTTTTCTGTCTCCACATGGCGTCTTCCAGCTTGATCACGGAGTCGCCTGAGGAACAGAATCTCCATTCAAGTCGCATTTTGCTGCTCTAAGTACTGCAATGTCCCTTCAATAAATTTCACAGGCTCACTGTGGCTAACTTCTCTTTCTTGTCGATGGGCCTCTTCTTCTTCCGAATCATCCCCTTCCAAGTCACGCCCTTTGACAGCTGCAACGATTTCATCTTCTCCTAATGGTTTTGATGCTCTGTCGAGATCCATCCATTCATTGACATCATTGCTTGAAGACTCTTCACATGATTTCAGAATTGATTCCATCGTCACGCGACAAATCTAGAAGTTTCCTCCAAGAACGAATGACGGTTATGGTCTCAACTCGATCCAAGATTAAGAGACCCATCCAGTGACATCTAATAAATCGATCTTTTTTAGTTTAGTTGTTAGCTCCTCACCCGATTCCAAGGACATCACCAAAGGGGACAAAAGATTACTTCTGTAATTCTCTTTAACGCTGCCAAAGCTCCTTGGTCCATCGGTTGACAGAGAGACGTGGCGTTCGGCGGTAGAAACATTGCTTTAATGTCTTTTTCCTGTAAATATTTCAAATCAGGGTGAGTCGTAGTATTACCGAGAATCAGTAGAGCTTTCCTGGGAAGATTTCTTTTCTTCAGAAACTTCTCAACCTCTGGGACAAACTGCTGAAAAAAAACACTCTTTAAAAATTGTTTCTATCATCCACACAGTAACCTAGTCTGAGTCTCTAGCGCTCTCGGGCGGCCTATGTACTGATGGAAAGCTTTACGTTATGGACGGTGTAAAAAAATTATTAATTCACCAGCCCTGTCGAGTTTTACGGACTGTCGAGTTTTCGGGAATCGAGTTTGAAAGGTTCTACTGTAGTACCCTCTGACACCGCTAGATTGCGTCTTGATCGAATGCTCGAAGATATGCCGAGATTTCCCGTACTCTGACGTAATAGTTGGAGTACTGCAGAAACCCAGCTCCGGTACTTGCACTACCCAACCCTCACGCCTGGGCCGCAGTGGGTGCGGCGACTGTAGCGCGGCCAGCAGAGGAGGAGCAAATTAAATCGAGCGCACTGGCGGAAGCGGCGGCGCGGCGGCTCTTAATATCTATTAGCGGTGGCCGGGGATTTCCCGCTGCTGGGACACCGCGCGCTGTGCTTCACGGCCGACGCGTGATCCTGCCACCCGCACTGCTGTCAACCTAAATTCCAGCTAAACGTGGCGACCGTCCAGTGGTGAGTCAAAAATCGACGTACACACTTCTACTTCAAAATGTTTGCACGAACTGGGGTACACGAATATTCCAGTAAGTTACGGGTGAGGTGTTCCCCCTTCTATGGTATGTACCGACATGGCGCCATCTTGAAATCGGCCAACTTCAATCTAGCTCAATGGGTTTTAGTGGGCAGGGGGGTCGTGTGGTTCATCAAATGGCACGCCTGAGAAGTTCATACCCGTGGACACAATGACGTGGCAGTTATTGTTAAAAGTGTAAACACAGTTTGGTTGAACGTACAGACTGTTCTCCATAAAGAACAATTATTTAATGTCCACAATGGTGTCCCTTATTTGTTAGCGCACATTTGAAAACGATGAATCCAATCGCCGTGCACTCGCGGGAGAATTTCCAAGCGAAAGTTGGAACACGCCTCTTCATTGTGTTGCTCAAACTGGTGCCCGTTTCTTATTTTATTTTTCTGTATAATACTTGTGAAGTGCATAGCAGCACAATTAATGTGTACATGCTACCAATTGTGAAAATGAATTTATGGATAACACAAATTGCAAGTAGCAACATTTAGGCCTACCAGTAAGTCAATATTATTGTGTCAATTATGCTCGCCACATATTTCACTTGTTTTGTTTTCTTGTAATTATAGCAGATGCACAAATCCCACTACACACCATCTGTAATACAAAAAACCGTTCTCCATCTGATGATGATATTCTACGTATATCGAAACCGGTAATGGGAGAAATGTAATAAAACATTTTGCATAAAAGGCGACTATTTGCTGTCATTCAAGATACCTTATTAGTATTGTTCCGTCTCTGGATAGCTCTCTTTCAGTTTATTATTGATCGTCGTAAACGTATTTTTCTAATTGTAGTATGAAGTACTACACAAAACTTCAGCTTAATTTAATACATATTTCAGCAAGAACACGATTAAATGAAGACTTCAGTACATCACCCTAGCAAAACATTTGACGACAATCACTGAAAAACTAGAAAAATTTTTCTCGTAACTTAAATAGAGATATAAATTATTCTTTGCAGTTACCCTAAAAATCTACTGGTTTCCAACATTAATAACAATAATATTTAATATCTTTTACAGTATTTAATCGAATAATGGCATTTTTATTTAATTCTGCAACATCTTAATAGTTTTGTAACATGTATTTCGTCATTTTCAGAAGCAATAACAACTTTTGAGCCATAACTGCTACATGTAATCTGTTTACAGGAATGAAATCTCAGAAAATGGTGATGACATTTGATTTATCACACGAACATGTTTCCATTTTAAGACATTAACTTAGACTGAAGATGGACTATTTCAAGAGGGCGCCTATCTTCAGTACATACCACCTCACCCCTATCGTACTGGAATATTCATGTTTCCTAGTACCTGTTGAAGGTATGTTCTTTTGTCTTTTGACTCGCCCTCTTGAGTTTTAACCTTAGCGATATCTCAGGGCGAGGGAAAGACACTACGCCAATCTTCAGAAAATATTGTAATCTACGTAAATACTCTGCAATCCATGGTAAAGAACTCGGCGAAGGGTGACTTGTATGACCGCTGCTTATTTCCTTTTATCTGCATACACTAAGGCTTTCCACAACGGATGTCGCAATTGCTGAGCTATCTTCCGGATTGTATGACCGTGGCCCATGAAACATTTTTATTCCTGACGTTTCTCCCAGAGATGCGCTGGACGTCTTCAAAGGCTTTTTAAACGAATATTCCACCATTGGTCTTTATTGCAATGTCCTCATTTTGGCCCTTTGCCATTTGCAAGTGCTGTATTGGAGGAGCTCCTGGCGGTACTGTGTCTTGCCGAGTGAACAGTCGGGCGTCGGAGAGCGGCATAAATACTGTATGCAAGAACGCGGTCAACTTTTCACGTGATCAGCAGAGAGAATCTTTCGCAGAAGTAGATATTTGACTCTTTTACCTAATCTGATCTAATAATTTAAGTTTCATGGTTTCTTCTTTCTCCTTGCAAATCTATTTCACTTCCTTCCTTATATAACCGTGGATAAAATATTGTCGCTGTAGATAAAATTTTAGCTTAAGAAAAGATCACTTCGTGATTTCCTAATCTAAGTGGGTGCTCATCCACAGAATAGTTTTCTGTTTTCCCTAGTCGGCAAAGACTTTTATGTTTCTCCGGTATCAACGCTTCTCTTTCTGGTTCTAAAATACACTTTTCCGTAAGTACACCCCACATGCTGACAAAGGAGGGCGTTTTCGCTTACGGATGGGAGTTCTTGACTTATATTCTTAGTTTACTTGTAAACTGGTTTGGTACGATGTTCTTTTGTAAAATTATCACGTTCTGATCAGTCAGTTTTTTGATAACGTGGGAGGAAACGTGTTCTAACATCTTTGTGTTTTATTGTTATCGTTTTGCCTACTGTTCGTTAGTGGAGAAAGTTATTTACTTCTTCTCGATAGCCTGAGTCAGATGACGAAATTAGCGATCTAGGTTTTCCGTGGTCGAAATTCTTATGATTCCAATGACAACACTTTTAATTACAGGTCTCTAGTTCTGTCGACGACGCTTGAAGTTCTTTTCCGAGTATTTGACTGCACAAGTCGCTTAGTGGAAAATCTTATGTTGTAAACATCCAGCAGATCATCTCATAACAAAAACGTACAAAAGAGATATTAAGTTTTCATTTTCCATTTCAATAGTAAACGGGAATTTTATATTTATACTATTTAAATATCGAAGAATTCTTGTAAAGCGTTAATACCACAAGACCAAACGACGAATTTCTTATCCACAAACCGAAACCGTCGTCTATGTTTCCTACTTGCATTTTTTCAGAGTTGAATGTTCTTATTTTCCATTAAAAAATCGAAATTTCAGGATCTAATGGGTTAGTAAATGAGGCACAATGAACTTGCTCATAAATCTTTTCATCCTAATGGGCACAGGAGCACAAATGTTTCTTGGACCGCCGGCCGCAGTGGCCGAGCGGTCTGCGGCGAGTCAATGACGGTCTGCACGGCCGCTTCGGTCGGGGACTTGAATCCCCCCTTAGGCTTGGATGTTTGTGCCGTCCTTAGTATTAGCTAGTTCATAAGTAGTTTGTAAGTTTAGGGACTGATGAACCCGTAGTTAAGTCCCATAAGATATACAAACATTTATGTTTCTTGGACCACAGTCACATAACCGGAAAATTCATCAGCAAATATTTCTATATCTGGTCAACTTCGAAACACAACGAGGAAGAAACGAATGACTTTACGTCTTAGTACGAGCCCTAACTTCTCTCAGCTTTGTAGTCTTAACGCAAAAGTAAGCTGACGACAAAAGGGTCGTTCTGCAGTCAGTTTCAAATTTCTCAACAGTGTTTTCTCGAAAAGAATGACTGTCCTTCAGCGATGACCATTTTTAAAGCAGGGTAAGTAACACATTACAACACTTCAAAAGGCATTAGAATTTATACATCACCAATTATTTTTAGTGGGCCTATAGAACGTTAATGGAACAAGGGAAACAAAATGTAGTAGCCATTTACGGTTCAACGAATATCGTACATTTATCTCGCATTTTCGTAATAAGAACGGAGCGATATATCATCTGAGTCTGATACCTGACAGCTAAATAACTTGAATTGACGAATTTAGCAGTTATTCAGCGAACGGCGAAGTTTCTACGTGAGGGCTGAACGACGCCATGGGAGCCACATCACATTCGCATTAAAGACGAGAAAGGAGCGCAGCACTTCCAAAGTTCCGTAATGGCCGCCTGAGGGGGCAAAGTTTTTTTCCACGCCTCTCTTTATGTCCTGTAGTAGGTGGCAATGGAACCCAAATGAGATAAGTGCCCCAGACTGAGACACGGGGCGCGGGGTAGGGGGAGAGAAGGAAGTTAACAAGCGGCTCTTATTATTATCACAATGATAATCGACGAACAGGTAAGCGCAGGTCTATAGAGCGGATTTTGGCTTAATTTAAAACGCATATGGAAAATAACGTGGTAACACTGAACAATGTACGAGAGCTAAAGGAACTCGTAAAGGAAAACACAGAGATATACGAACACTTAGTGGTCGCATCGTTTGTCAGCAACCCCTGTATAAGCGAACAGGTGTGTGACTCTGGCGTAAGGTCGCTTGATGCTGCTACAGTGTCAGATTACCACCATTCACGTATGTTGCACCTGGTATGGAGCACGAGAGATACAACACAGCATCTTCAAGGTATCGATTAGGTATGACCATTTCACGAGTGTACCGTTTTATTATTGTGAATCCGGTAAAACATCAAATTTCCCAGATCGCCGCGGCCGGAATAAGATCATGCAAGAAATGTTCAAATGTTTGTAGAACTTAAGGGACTTAACTACGGGGTCATCAGTCCCTAAGCTTACAAACTACTTATGAACTAGCTAAGACTAAGGACGGCACAAATATCCATGCCTATTCGAACCCCCGACCGTAGTGGCGGTGCAGACCGTGACTGAAGCGCCTCAGTCCCCTCGGCCACCGCGGCCGGCAGATCATGCAAGAACGGGGGAAAGGACGACTAAAGAGAATGACAGAAGTGCAACATGATTTCCAGTCCATGATGTACAGCAATCACTGCGAATAAATATTCCTTCAAACCGTCTTGATTGCAAATTCTTTTATTGATTAATGACGCGTTTCGCCCTTTTGCAGGGCATCTTCAGATTATCTGCGTGTCAGAATTTACACAAAATTACAAGGCGGAATTACAAACGGGTACATGGGCTTATTTTGTGTTAAGAAGACAGTATAAATGGTAAACAAAGCTTACAGAGCACTCTCCGTGGTGTGACACCGTAAGTTGTTTTGCGGTGTTTCTATTTTTCTGGAATTTTTTAATATCCTTGTCGCCCTAGCAAATGATCGGGTAACAACGAATTACAGTTGGAACATACTCGGTAAAGATGTGAGAAACATAAGCCGACTTGTTCAGACTAACTAAGGCGGACTTGTACAGACTAACTAAGGCGGAGCAGCACAACACGCCCGGCCACCGCCCGTGAGCGCAATTGTAAACATGGGCTTATCTTGTATCACTAGAGACGACCTCTTCTATTAAGGTAAGCCGGCCGCGGTGGCCGAGGTGACTGCGGCGCTCCAGTCACGGTCAGCACGGCCACTACGGTCGGGGGTTCGAATCCCCCCTCGGGCATGGATATTTGTGCCGTCCTAGTTCGTAAGTAGTTCATAAGTAGTTTGTAAGTTTAGGGACTGATGACCCCGTAGTTAAGTCCCATAAGCTTTACAAACATTTGAACATTTTATTAAGGTAAATGTTCAAATGTCTGTAAAATTTATGGTACTCAACTACAGGGTCATCAGTCCCTAAGCTTACAAACTACTTACGAACTACCTTATACTAAGGACGGCACAAAAATCCATGCCCGAGGGGGGATTCGAACCCCCGACCGTAGTAGCCGTGCTCACCGTGACTGGAGCGCCTCAGTCCCCGCCGCCTCCGCGACCGGCATTCGTTGTTACCCGATCATTTGTAGGGCGAAAAGGAAATCAAAAAATTCCAGAAAAATAGAAACACCGCCAAACAACTTACGGTGTCACACTACGTAGAGCGCAATGGAAGCTTTGTTTACCATTTATACTGTCTTCTTAACACAAAATAAGCCCATGTACCATTATACCCGTTTGTAATTCCGCCTTGTAATTTTGTGTAAAATCTGTCACGCATATAATCTGAAGATGCCCTGCTAAAGGGCGAAACGCGTCATTAATTAATAAAATAATTTGCAATCATGACGGTTTGAAGTGGAACATTTCTGTAAACAGCACCCGATTTCAGTGCTGGTCCATCAACAAGTGTCAGAACCATTGACTCGCCTGGGCCCTTGAACACCGACACAGGGCTGACCATGTTGCCTGGTCTGAAGAGTCGAGTTTCCAATTGTAACGACTGGATGTACGTATACGGGTATGGAGACTCCTTTATGAATCCGTTGTTGTTGTTGTGGTCTTCAGTCCACAGACTGGTTTGATGCAGCTCTCCACTATACCCAGTCCTGTGCAAGTCTCGTCATCTGAGAAAACGTTCGGCAACCTATTTCCTTTTGAATCTGCTTACTATATTCGTCCCTCGGTCTCCCCCTACGATTTTTACCCCACACACTTCCTTCTAATGCTAAGTTGACAATTCCTTGATGTCTCAGAATGGGGCCAACGAATCTATCCCTTCTCTTCGTCAGGACATGCCAGAAACTCCTTTTCTCCCCGATTCGGTTAAGCACCTCCTCATTAGTTACGTGAACTACCCATCTAATTTTTATCATTCATCTGTAGCACCACATTTCAAAAGCTTCTATCATCTTTTTTTCTGAACTCCTTATCGTCCACATTTCATTCCCATACAATGCTACACTCCAGACAAATGCTTTCAGAAATGACTTCCTAACATTTAAATTAATATTGGATGTTAACAAGTTTCGCTTCTCTAGAAACGCTTTTCTCCCCATAGCCATTCAGAATTTTATATCTTCTTTACTTCGGCCATCAGAAGTTATCTTGCTACCCAAAAAACAAAATTCATCTACTACTTTTATAGCCTCACTGCCTAATGTAATTCCTTCAGCATTGCTTGATTTTCTGACATTCAATTCCATTACCTTCGTTTTACTCTTGTTAATGTTCATGTTATATATTCCTTTCAAGACAGTGTCCATCCCATTCAATTGCTCTTCCAGATCTTCTGCGGTCTCTGACAGAATTACTATGTAATAAGCAAACCGCAATGATTTTATTTCTTCTCCCTGCACTTTAATGCCATTTTTTAACAAAAATTTTTGAATCCATGGAGCCTGAATGAAAGTAGGAGACTGTTCAAATTGGCGCAGGATCTGTAACGACGTGGCGCGTGTTCGTTTTAGCGAACCAGACACGTGCCCTATGGTGGTTATTACTTTACGTATATTTTACTGTTTTAATTTTGATCAGCCACCTATTATATATCTGACCACCCACCAGCACATGATTTTCTATATACCTATCATCCAGTACAACTGGAATATATGTGTTAGGTGCATAAATATTATCACAATAGTAGAGTCGTGGTCGAGCTACCATCAATTTTTATTAATTATATTTTTATTATTTGTATCGGAAATGTTTGCGAAAAAAATTGTAAAACTACAGGCAAATCTTATGTGGGGAGTGAAACACGCCAATGCTATTTTTTACAGAAGCTTGTAAATTTCAACTTCAACGTCTGATGATGGCCAGAAGAGGCGAAACACGTCAAGTATAAATAAGTTAAACATCGCTTTCGTGCAACCAAGACTGTTTTTTACCAAAATAATAAACAACTATGGAAGAGCTCTAAATATTATCCGATCACACTCTCTAGTTTGGTGGGGATCTCATCCCACCCATTTATTGGCGTTTTACAAAACATCAGTCCGATCAAAATTTGTTTACGGTATGTTAGCATTCCATGTTGAATGAAAAATATCCTGAGGAAACAGGACTGAATTCAGTTTAGATGTATTCGTCACTATTTAGGCTCTAGGGCTCCACCTCTACCAATGCTGTCTTAACTGAACCAGTGCTTTACATCTCAGAAGGCAGGTGCTCGCCGGCAAAATAGAGGCCCAAGTATTGAATACTTATCCAACCTAGATATTGACATTCAATACACAATAAAAATTATGACCAATTTATTAATTGTCATAAAAACTATCATGTCTTTTAAGTCGGCGCAAATGACGTGCAAATTTTCAATGACATCATTTGGGTACTTTCGAAGTTCATCGCGGACAAAAATCGTAGCACGGGAGTTTTATTCATTATAGTTAAAGAAAAGATACACAGCAATTACTAAATATGGATGAGAATTGGTTACACATTCTACACTCCATCCCCTAATCTTTCCATAAACTTCCGCTCTCTCTCTATACCTATTTCCTTTCCTCATCTTTCTCTCAGGCCACTATCTGTATTAACTCGCTCAAGAGTGAGATATGTTACCGCAGTCGCATGAACGGTAGGGCAGTGCATGAAATACGTATCTAATACACAGTGCTGACGCTCTCACAAAATAAAATATTACTCAAATCAGTGAAACCATAAGCCATATCTGAGTTCTAGCGAGACTGCACAGCAATTTAAAGTTTGTGTAACTAAGATACCAAAGAGACACAACTACAGTAACTTATACTAAGGACAACACACACACACACACACACACACACACACACACACACACACTAATGCCAAATAAACGACTTCAACCACCGGCGGACGTAACCGTCGGTTTTTATATCATATACATAAAACCCAGAAAATATCTAATATAATGATATACTTGAAAAATTTTAAAAGCACGGTTATGTCTGGCGTAAATTTCCAAAATTGCGGGGTATGAAATAAATTATTGCTTCAAGGAAACGTGATACCTTGAATACAATGATAATTTTGTGTGACTCATTAACCTGATGCAAGTCTTCGGCGCCCAACATGTCCCTAACCTATCCCACTTATCAAACCAAGAAAAGTGGGCGTTCAGATTAGCGTGGTATACGAACCACGTGTCGTTTCTGCAGACTCCCGTCATCGAGAAGTCAAGGCAAGGTAAATAACCAAAGTGAAAAATTCTATCAAATGTTCAAATGTTTGTTAAGCTTATGGAACTTAACTACGGGGTCATCAGTCCGTAAGCTTACAAACTACTTATGAACTAGCTACAACTACGGACGGCACAAATATCCATGCCCGAGGGGGGATTCGAACCCCCGACCGTAGTGGCCGTGCAGACCGTGACTGAAGCGCCTCAGTCTCCTCGGCCACCGCGGCCGGCTAAAAATTCTATCACCATACCGAGTTTCTAAGCCACGACTTTTTCTCTTCAACCAATTACTTTACCGCTACCGAGACTTCAAGCTGAAGAACTGCGCCAATTATAGAATGATGTTATTGAGGTTATTGTCATAAAAACTATCCTAACTTATAACTTGGAACAAATTATACGCTCCGTGTGAAAATTTTATTTAGATTAGTTGAGTAGTTTCGGAGTTCGTCGCGGACAAACATCGTGACAGACAGACACACACACACACACACACACACACACACACACACACACACAAACACACACAAATATGTGTATACTACTGGTAAATTCAGATCGCTCCGGAACAATGCTCAGTACCTTAAATATGCATTGAGTAATAGGAATATTTGCAGGCGACTAACCATTGCGTAAGATATGCTAGTTATGTAATGTAGTTTCACAGATACCCAACATACTAGAGCGTTGTAATGAGGTTGCTACGACGTTACAGCAACCGTAGATTCTCCTCTTTCTCCACTTTCTCCACAGTGACAGGGCAATCATCCCAAGCGACAGAACCACTGGTCCGGAATATTGGCCTATCATGTTACCATCCAGGAGATGATTGCAACTCTCTGATTCCCACTCGGTTGTCGTCTCTATCAATTATGAAACTCATTTCAGCAATTCGAATGTTCCCTACTATCTGTGAGATCGACCGTGTTCTTACATTAATGGTTAGTAAATGACAGCAGATAACAATGTAATACAATGATATTACAAAAGACTAATAATAACATCCAATGAAGTTAACCACCTTTCTCAGAATCGTAAGAAATGAACAAATCAGTGATAGTTTCATTTTATCATATGCTTTCCGGGTAGTTTTCATTTGATTGTCGTAAAAGCAAAATAAATCTAAAATTTATTTATGATTGTTATTTAAAATGTTTGAAATGAAGCCACACTGAGATTAAAGTTCGAGAAAAAGTAAATTAAGTTAGTAAATCTTGGAATTTTAATACCAGAGTACTATTACGAATTTTCTTAGGTTTCTCACATTCACTCTCTGTCTAAAATCCCCCACTGCTATAACAGAAAATAGTATGAAAAGCGATAAAGCTTATATGACATGGATGAATATTACCAGTACATATAAGCACAGGATGAGTCAAAAGTCTAAGCTATCTTTTCATTTCGAAAACTCTACAAGAACTTGTAAACCTGAATATACCAGTAAGGTACGAGTGAAATGGTGTCTATCTTTTACGGTACCGAACGTCAGCGCCATTATGGAATCTTCCATCTTCAATATAAGTAATCGGTTTTTTATTTGTGGAAAGGGAATCGTGTGATATATCTTGTTTAATAACAAGTGCATTTCTTCAAACACATTCGACGTAGCACATACGGTTCAAAAGTTGCTTCACGACCACTGTTTTGCACAAGGTATTTCGTTCAGTGGCAAGACAAAAATTTTGTCAGTGGTCAAGTCAACAGCCACAACCACAAATACCGGAGTTACCATAATGTATACTTGACGTGCGAAGAGAGGCATCATGTTGGTGACGTAAAGGATACGGTGTGGTGTGGATTATGTCAGCTTTCCAAGGGCTCCGGCACACAACTGAGCAGTTTACAGTCAGTGGTTACATGGTGACTTACCTGGTCATTCGATTGGCCGACGTAGTTTTGCGGAATTACTACACAGATCAGTCTCACTTCACCTGACTGTAATCTGAGGGGCCGATTAAACCAAAACGTATATACGAAGATAATGGTAAACAGACCCCATATCTGACAACGCATTGTTGAATCGCGTACCATAATTTCTGCGGAAATGCTTCGGCGAGTGCACGACGATTGAATTCAGCACCTTCAATTGCGACTTGACCAAATTGTTGGACACATTGTATCTCCAAATAAAATGTCTTTTAACGTTGGAACCATAATTGCTACGTCAAATAATTGGTTCCTCTTACCGGCCTCCCAACTCTGACAACACCATAAATGGTCAAAGAAAACCTGTGTCTAATTGCTAACACGTACCCCACTCACACAATAATGTAGGCGGTTATTTTAATTTACCCTCAATCTGTTTGTGAAATTTTATTTTCAAATCAGGAAGTACGCATAAAACATCGTACGAAGTTGTACTCTACGCCGAACAATTAGTTCATGCGCCAACTAGAATTGTCAATGGATGTCAAAACACATTTGATCTCTTAGCAATAAACATCCTGAGCTCATAACGAGCATCAAAACAGATAGAGATATTATTCAACTCAGAGCTGTCGTAGCGAGATTAAATATCGAAAGTCCCAAAGTTACCAAAAATAGACGAAAAGTATATTTGTTCAGGTAAGCAGATGGATATACAATACATTGCTTCATGAAAGACAGTTTCCACTCGTTCCTAAAACTAAACGTAAGTGTAGACCAGATGTGGCTCAAGTTCAAAGAAATGGTATCGACAGCAATTGACAGTTTTATACCAAAAAATTAATAAAAGAAGGAGGTAATCCTCCTTGGTACACAAAACAGGTCAGGACACTGATTCAAAAGCAACGGGAAGGACATGATAAATTCAAACGAACACAAAATCCCCAGGATTGGCGATCCTCAGAGAAGCTCGAAATCAATATGAGATGCCTACAGTGCTTTTCACAATGAAACTCTTCTCGAAATTTGACTGAAAAACCTAAGAGATTTTGGTCTTATGTTAAATATACTAGGGGCAAAACACAAACAATACCCTCACTAAGTGATAATAATGGCTATCCTGCCGATGATAGCGCTACTAAAGCAGAGTTACTAAACATAGCTTTTAGAAACTCATTCATCAAAGAAGACGAAACCAATATTCCAGATTTCGAATTACAAACAGAGACCAGAATGAGTAATGTTGCAGTAGATATCCTCGAAGTAGGGATGCGACTTAAATCACTTAACAAGAACAAGTCTTCTGGTCCGGACTGTATACTACGCGTTCCAAACCGCTAGCAACGGGTTTTACACAATGCCACTGACTACCTTGACGGACAGTATCAGGTTGAAACACGTAACGCTTGTGTATCGTTTGTGAATAAATTGTTGCCACTATTCAAGTTCCAACCCTAGTATTTGCACAACATTGTTGTTAGGTGTTACAGAGATACATTCTCCATTTATCGCTGTCGTACCATGTCATCAGCTTTTCTGACCCGTCTGTCTGGTTGTGCGACTACTTGGCTGCGGGGATGTTCGTTGAGACCGCAGCACCGGCCAGACCGTTTCATACGTCGAAACCGATAAAGAAATTGGAATATTTCTGGTTATCTTGACTATTATTTTATCAAAATTATAATATTGGAGTTAGGGCACTATTATGATCGCTTGAGTGCATTGCTAAGCACGTGTGATCAAGCCGCGCAACCCTTAGTTTTTTCCCCTTTCTAATTTTTTTGGGAAGGCCACGTGACCGGCCTCTCCCAAAGTTTTCAGTTGTTTAAGGATAACTTGGTCAGTATTCGCTGTTTGACCACACAGAAATATCCTTCCATACCTGTAGAAGCTGTACAGGTAAACTGATGTTTTCTGTGTGCAGCGGCGTGGACGATGATATGAAACTTTCTGGCATGTCATAAATGGGTGCCAGAACATGATTCGAACCTGATTTGTTTGCCTTTCAAGGACAAGCAGGTTCGAATCTCGGTCTGCCACAAAGTTTAAAACGGCCAGGAAACTTCATATTTGCGCAGAAGCCGCTGCATACTGAAAATATTATAGTTGACGCGTGCCTTAGGTTCTGACTAAGCCAAATCTCCACCATATCCTTCATTCCAGCTGATAATCGTGCAAGGTTCGCATGATATCTATTATGATGGAGACATTTAAACAATGCACTCACATTCCACAATCGCTATTTTGTTTGATAATTTTGTCATTAATTATGTACTAATAGTTTCGGTGAAATTATGTCACCATTCTCAAGTACTTTCGTATCAAATTGTCCATCTTCACAAAAATAAATTCAAATACTGACTCTAGACTTTCAAAAAATTACAAAAAAATCAATTTTCCATATGCTAAGGTTGTTACATCCTTACTAGAGTAAACAAACAGGTCTGGGTAGAACTACTATTAGTTTTTGTTCAAATTGATCATTTGCTTGTTTTCTTGACTGAATGTTTGTGTGTCCTCATGACTGGTCAGTCAAGTTCAGTCTTGACTCTCCAGTCAGTATTTAAGTTTATTTTTGTGAGGGTGTAGAAATTCATTGTTCTATTATATATAAAAATTATTGTTTAGAATGGTGTCTTAGTTTCACTGAAAGTAGATGTACATAATAAATTAGAAAAGTTAAAAGTAAAATATTGACTGTAGCATGTTGTTTAAACGTCTTCAACTTAAAAAATTCTGGCAGCTGCACTCCTTAAAGACATTATACCTGATTTTACATGTTAGCAGAATAATTTGTAGCGAGTTTGGAAGGTAGAAGGAGAGGTACTGGCAGAAGAGGGGTCGTGAAGCGTGAAGTGTGTGGCAGGTTAGTCAGCCCGTGAGAGACAGAGGTTCGATTCCCGGTCACGGCACACGATTTAATTCTGACAGGAAGTTTCATTTCAGCGCACACTCGGCTTCAGAGTGTAGGTTTCAGTCTGGAAACATCCTTTAGCCTTTGGCTAAGTAAAGGCTTCACCATATCCTTTCTTCCAGCATTGCTAGTCATGCGAGTTTCGCAGGGTAACTTCTGTGAAGAGTGGGAAGTAGGAGACGAGGTACTGGCGTAAGTAACGTTGTGAGGAGGGCCCGTGAGGTATTCTAGAAAAGCTCAATCGGTACAGCGATTATCCACAAAAGGCACAAGTCCCAGGTTCGTATCCGGTTCCGGCACAAACTTTTGGATATGGACCGTTTCCCACTTGGTAACATACACGGCACTAAATGAACGAGATTTCGCAGAGGAACGTCTTAGAAGACTGGAAAGTTGGAGACAAGGTACTGGCGTAAGTAAAGTTGTGAGGACGGGCCGTGAGGTTTACTAGGATAGCTCAATCGATACAGCGACTACCCACAAAAGGCAGAAGTCCCGGGATCGTATCCGGTTTCGGCAGACAGTTTTGGATATGTACCGTTTCCCAGTTGGTAACATACACGGCACTAAATGAACGAGATTTCGCAGGGGAACTTCTGTGAAGATTGGAAACTTGGAGACAAGGTACTGGCGTAAGTAAAGTAGTGAGGACGGGCCGTAAGGCCTACTAGGATATCTCAATCGGTACAGTGATTACCCACAAAAGGCAGAAGTCCCAGGTTCGTATCCCGTTCCGGCACAAACTTTTGGATATGGACCGTTTCCCAGTTGGTAACATACACGGCACTAAATGGACGAGATTTCGCAGGGGAACTTCTTAGAAGGCTGGAAAGTTGGAGACAAGGTACTGGCGTAATGTAGTGAGGACGAACCGTAAGGCCTACTAGGATAGCTCAATCGGTACAGTGATTACCCACAAAAGTAAGAAGTCCCAGGTTCGTATCCCGTTCCGGCACAAACTTTTGGATATGGACCGTTTCCCAGTTGGTAACATACACGGCACTAAATGGACGAGATTTCGCAGGGGAACTTCTTAGAAGGCTGGAAAGTTGGAGACAAGGTACTGGCGTAAGTAAAGTAGTGAGGACGAACCGTAAGGCCTACTAGGATAGCTCAATCGGTACAGTGATTACCCACAAAAGGCAGAAGTCCCAGGTTCGCATCCGGTTCCGGCACAAACCTTTAGATATGGACAGTTTCCCAGTTGGTGACATACATGGCACTAAATGAACGAGATTTCGCTGGGGAACTTCTTAGAAGACTGGAAAATTGGAGACAAGGTACTGGCGTAAGTAAAGTAGTGAAGACGAACCGGGAGGCCTACTAGAATAGCTCAATCGATACAGAGATTACCCACAAAAGGCATAAGTCCCAAAGGCAAAAGGCAGAAGTTCGTATCCAGTTCCGGGACAAACTTTTGGATATGGACTGCTTCCCAGTTGGTAACATACACTGCACTAAATGGACCAGATGGCGTGGCTTCCTCTACTCGTTGGCACCTCGTGGCACTACGGCTCAGCGTCGGTCAGAAGACACGCCGGACTGCCCCAGAGGTGGTGGGCCGCCTATCGACCAGGCGGTGTAGGTGCGGTTGTCCTGATGGTCGGCGGCGGTGGCGGCGTCCTCTCGGCAGTTATTACTTTCTGCGGCGGCTGACAGCTGCCGCCCCCGGGGACGTTATTGCCACGCGGGTCGCCGTGTCTGCCTCAGCACGCTTGTTGCTCCCTCTGGCAATTGGGAGAGATAACTGGAAATGTCGCTTCCGTGGAAACAGCGGTTGACGTCGGAAATGTTCTAAATTCTATACTAATAAAAATGAATTGCCGCGTCTTATGATAGCGCATCACTTGAGAATGGCTTTACCGATTCGGATGATCTTTCCTTATTGCATGGTTACGTTATATCGCCCCAAATTTGAGACTGGATAGGGGACTACCTGTCATAGAGCACACAGTTTGTAATAATCGATGGTAAGCATCGACTAGAACAGATGTGATATCGGGCGTTCCACGGGGATGTGTAATTGGTCCTCTCTTGTTCCTTATTTACATAAACGTTTTGGTAGAAAATCTAAGCAGCTCTCTTACGTTGTTTCCAGATGACGCCGTCATTTACCGTCTAGTAAAATTATATGAAGATCAAAACCAATTGTAGAACGATCTAACTATAAAATCAGGTGATGTAATTATTTTTTATATATAAAGATGTAGTTTAACAATACATAACAAATTACATGAACGTGTTACATCATATTGTGCTAATTTGTATTAACATCTTCAAAAAGTATAGATTGCTGCTTGCTATGAAGATGACATGTTGATTTGCAGACAGGTATGACAAAACATTACACCTTTGAGCTTTAGGCCAAAGCCTTACTCAGAAGAGGAAAACACACAGATCTACCAACAGTTATATGTGCACAACTGGCCACTCCAGCTAGAAAACAAAAGCACTTGAAGATAGCACTCTCGTGTGATTTGTGTGGTGTGAAAATTGGCAACTCACTCTAAATAATGAGAAGTGTGAAGTCGCCCACATTTGTTCGCAAAGAAATCCGTTAAACTTTATTTACAAAATAAATCATTCAAAAGTGAAGGCCGTAAACTTCACAAAATACCTAGGAACTACCATTACTTCATACGTAAACCGGTAACAACATGTAGATGATGTAGTGGGATAGGCGAACGAGAGACTGCGTTTTATTGGCAGAACCCTTAAGTGATGCAACAAAACTACTAAAGAAACTGCAGACACTACGCTTGTCCGTCCTTTTTTGGAGTATTGCTGCCCAGTGTGGGATCGTTATCAGGTGGGTTTGACGGAGAACATCGAAAGAGTCCAAAAAAGGGCAGCTCGTTTTGTATTGTCACTATACAGGAGAGACAGCGTTACGGAAATGATACAAGATCTGGGATGGGAATCATTACAACAACGGCGTTTACCGCTGCGGCGTATGCTACTTACGACACTCCAATCTCCAACATTCTCCTCCGAATGAGAAAATATATTGTTGACTCGCACTTACATAGGAAGAAAAGATAATGGGAATAAAATACGAGAAATCAGAGCTCGAACGGAGAGATTCAGGTGTTATTTCTTCCCGCGTTCTATTCGAGAATGGATTTGCAGATAACTAGTATAAAGGTGTTTCAAGGAACCATCTGCCAGGCACTTAAATGTGATTTACAGAGTATCCCATGTAGAAGCAGATGTTGATCTTCTATTCGTAATTCTCAGGACGGGATTTTCATGAAAGAAAATGTTTGAAAAATCCACCGGAAAATATCAGAATTTGAGAAAATCGGAAAGTTCGCTTCCAGGTCGGATCATTTACTAGATTCTGCAAGAATCAACTTATTTATTCGCTACTTGCCTAGCGACCAAATACGCTGTAACGGGGCGAGGAAATACGCCAAGGAGGTTAGAATAAAGGGAGATGACGTAATGCACACAATCGTAAAACAGCTGACAGATTTAACATCAAACGTTGTTTCTTTAGAATCCCCTCCGTATTTTTATTACCTTGATGGCGTTACCGGTGATGATCATATCAAATGTTCAAATGTTTGTAGAGCTTATGGGACTTAACTACGGGGTCATCAGTCCCTAAACGTACAAACTACTTATGAACTAGCTTATACTAAAGACGGTATAAACATCCATGCCCGAGGAGAGATTCGAACCCCAACCGCAGCGGATGATCAAATCTTTAGGGCGTTGCAAACATAGAATTGATTTCAGATCGTGACATTTTTGAGTGTTACAAACAAATTAGGTACAGATCGTGCTTTATTTCATTCATTTATTTATTTATCTATTTATTTATTTGTATAAAAATGCCTTCATTGTGGGGTCGTAATATCGGTCTGCGTATGCGGAACGCAACGACGATTAATAAAGCACAAGGCCAGTCGTTGGAAGTTTGTGGAATAAATCTTGAATCGCCTCGTTCTTCCCACAGGCAGTTGTACGTGGCATGTTCAAGAGTTGGTAAACCATCTGCACAGTTCGTTTTCTCTCCGGACGGAAAAATAAAAAAACATCGTTCAACTAGAATTACAATGAAAGCAACACAAAGACTTTCAAAACGTCGTATTTCAGTTCAGGTTATTGTATTTCAATTGATTGTTTTGTTTCATATTGAATTTCTACCATTAAAGTATGATCATGCTACAATTATTTTGTTTCCAATTGAAAAGATATAAACATATTATAAAATGCATTTCTATTCTGCTCGCTGTGAGAAGTACGTGATTAAGTGTGCTGTAAAAATGTGCGGTTTCGTTTTAATTCTTTTTAACATAAAACATGAATGTTGTTTTCGACAATGAAAATGGATTTAAAATGGGGATATGATATAGATGCAGAGTGAAGGAGGGCCGTATGGGATAAGAGGAAGAGGTGTGAAGTTGATGGAAAAAGATAAGGGAGGAGGAGATGGACAAAGGAAGGGGGAAATAGAGGTAGGAGGAGGGATAGACATAGGGAGAAGCATTGCCGGGTAGGCACTTGTCATAGCGTGGCACAAATTTGTGTATCCCTTCTTCAAGAAAGGTTTTCCGCCTGTGTTTTGGAACATACGGTAATATGTTCTTTCAGCTCGTCGTCGTCGTTGTAATGTTGACCACCGATGACAGATTTTAGGTGTAGGAATGAGGTCCGGGCTGTGCTTAATCTTCTCTTCTATTGTGTGAACCAGTTCACCAGTAACCACAAACGGGCGTCTACTTCGTTCTTCAACGTGCACTTACTTGATCGTGTCCTTCACTAAATAGCCAGAACCATCTTCTAACCATTGAATTAATCGTAGCATTTTGTCCGTTAGCCTCGCAGATTTGCCGATGAATTTCCTTTCGTTTAATTTTCTTTGCATTTATAAAACGAATCATAGGTCTGAGTTCACACGCGGTGGCATTTGCAATTACGGCTGACATTATAAAGAAGCACTACAAAGCACACTTCGGCAGCAGTGATCTCAAAAAGTCATACATCTCTTTTCCTAGAGTCAGAGTAACCTACTGTCGTGCTCGGAACTGAGATCGTATAGAAATAAAAACGAAACTTACTTTGTAAACGACCCTCATACATACATGACAATTCTATAAAATAATCGTTTTCTTTACATTTTCAATATTATAGTCGTTTACATTATAAACAGTTCTGGAGCATGATTTTAGTAAAGCGAATGATATACTGATGTTACTTACAATTTTTGGTAGATGCTGATTTTACATGTGCTGTTTGGTGACACAGTACCACAACAGCCTGAGTCACCATACAGCACATGGAGAACCTGTATATACAAAAAACTGTAAGTAATAACATGAAAGAATCATTAGCTATACTTAAATAACGTATCAGAACTTTTTTTAACCAAATACAATAAAATATTAAAAACGTAAAAGTAACGAAATATTGTAAAATATATCAAAGTATATGCAGTTTTGTCATAAAAAGACATTTTAGAGATCGTGGTTGTTATGTGAAATAGCAGGTTATATTAAAGTGTATATTGGCAGGCCACTGAAGATTATCACGCAAATAAAGGTGAAATGTGTATGCGAAAGTAACTTCTCTTATTTCAATTGTACAGACAATAAATATCTGCGTTATACTACGTCATCAACTCTGCTTAAGAAAGACGTTGTGCATTTGAGGATATTCCCATCAGGTGTGTACATTAATTCCGAATATGCACCAAGTTGGAACGGTAGTATCAAAAGAAACTAGTTTAGAGACTAGGAAATGAAACGTTAAGGTGTCTTGCTCGTAGCACTGTAGTCTCTAAATTGCTCTGCGAGATTATATCGGAGGTACCGTAAAGAATAAGTGGAATATAAGCTTTACTGCACCCTGAACTGGATGTTCTGCACACGAAAACGCTAAGGACGGGATTAATAGAAGCTGGGGAGCGAGGCGGAGAGTTAATTGTGGTTTCGGGGAACAATGGGAAATAACAGTTAAGCGGCTGTTGTGGAGCAGCAGGCGGTCCTGAGACACTGCGACCGCGCCAGGCTTATGTCGCGGGCGGCCGGCATTAATTTAGGAAGCAGCCCTGCAGGGCGGTGTTGCGGGTGCCGCGGGCAGCAGCAAGTATCAGCAGCAAGTAGCAAGCGGCAAGTAGCTGGCGGCAAGTGGCAGGCCCCCACCTCTGCGACGACACCTCGGGCGCCGCCAGAGATGAACTCGAGATAGTTGGCGGCGGGCCGCTGCATTATAGATGCGCATCACCCGCCCAGACACGGCCAGATTTGCGTGCGAATGGCCCACAAGAGTCTCCGGGTCCCGCCTGCAGTGTGGCTTACCAGAGATTCTGCCCTCCAGTCTCCTCCCCTCACCAACCGTACGGCAGCTGAGGTAGCGAGACGCGCAGGGGGAGGAACATCTGGTGACGGTGACTGACAACTCTTGGCAACAATCTACTGCTGTTATTCACAATCGTTATCATAACTCTGTTCAAAATTTTACTCAAACAAGCAGTCAGTGGAAAGTTATCTTGCTCTTTATTGTGCAGCTGAAGTAGAAACACCAGCGTAAGAATAATTACATGTGGAGAAACGCTGCATACCTAGTACTGGAACGACCGATTACAATTTACCTACATTAAAATATCGTAGAAGGAAGACTTAGAAAGGTAGTTGAACCCTTGCTTGAGGAAGAACAACATGGATTCAGGAAAGACCGAGGTACTATGAATGCTAACAGAAAAGTACTGGGAATATGGAAGAAATCTTGTTATAATTGTAAACATCGAAAAAGCGTATGACAGTGTTCCTCGAAGCAAGGAGCTAAAGTATCTGATTGATAAAATCAAAATGCTATACCAAAAGTGTTATAGCTGTGACCAGATAAGCAACGGACGATCAGAATGGTTCGAAACAAAGAGAGGTGTCGAGCAAGGAACTGCCCTATCACCACTCCTATTTGTAATAGTAATGAACCAAATTATAAAATCTATCAAGAAAATAGACAGCGAACCTAATGCCCTTGTTTTTGCCGATGATTTGATGGTTTGAGGAGAGACAGAAGCTGAAGCACGGAGGAAACTGAATGATTGGAACAACACATTCAAAAATTTCCGACTAAAGATAAGTAAAAGAAAGACAGTAGAAATTACAATCAACAGGCAAGGAATAGCATCAAATATATTCTTAAATGGGGCCAAAGTAGAATCTGTTTCTCATTTCTAATACCTTGGAAGCATGATCTCTAAAGACAACACAGAACACAGAAAGCATCCAGTTTTTACAATCAAATAAGAAATCTTCTCTGGGATGATAAAATGTCACAACAAGCAAAAGCAACCATGTACCATACCTATTTCGTTCCAGTCCTTACATACGGCTTAGAAACATGTACCCTACTAACCAGAGACCTCAGCAGAAATCAGGTAATGGAAACGAGATTCATTAGAACTATGAATAAACAACCAGGCAGGATAAAATTAGGAATGAGGTGAATAGAAAAGTAGCTGGTATTGAGGTTCCTGTCACCGGCATCATAAGGAAACTTAGACTTCATTGGTATGGGCACTTAATTAGAATGAATAGTGAAAGACTTGCTAAAAAGTATTTCAACCTCAACCTCACAGGAAGAAGACCTCGGGGAAGACCAAGGAAACGCTGGATAGAGACTGTAAGATCAGATGTGGAGGAGAAAGGACAGAAATGGGAAGACATTCTGGACCAGAAGGTGTATGAAGACAGGAGGAGATGGCGAGCGCTTGTACACCACACCTGGGAAACTGGAGTTGGAAAATGATGATGAATGATGATGTACGAGAGTAATTAAAAAATAAGCTCCAATTCGCCGTAAATATTTTAAAGCGACGCCAAGGACAAAATACGCATACGCGCCGAATCCTGACATACCGTCTGCGTTAAACGACGCCAGTATCGTGGTTACTGTTGCTGTGTGCTGTTGATAGTGTCATTTCACAATGTTCACGACAGTCAGTCAGCCCGCCCATTGTGAAGTAAGGGCAGTGATGCGGTTTCTGTCTGCAAGAAACATTTCAGCGGCAGAAATACATCGGCAGATTACTGAAGTGTACGGTCCTAACATAATGAGTGACACTGAAGTGCGGAAGTGGGTGCGAGCCTTTAATGAAGGAAAGGGAACTGTGATCGATGCACCACGCTCCGGCCGACCATTCGTGATT
Source organism: Locusta migratoria (assembly GCA_026315105.1). NCBI lineage: Eukaryota > Metazoa > Arthropoda > Insecta > Orthoptera > Acrididae > Locusta > Locusta migratoria. Next base: position 27,505,688 of record CM048750.1, on the reverse strand, counting down.
TCGGACCAGTTGATGACAAAATTGAAGATCTACGAGTCACTATTTTAGGTTTATAAGTGCATTTTCCGAATGCGGGAAGCGCTTCGACACAGATGATAAAGTGAAAGAACCTGTTAAAAATGGTTATCTTCGCAGGCGGCCGATTTCTACGATTTAGGCACTCAAAAGCTTGTTGACGAATGTCTAAATAAGTACTGAGATTATGTAGGAAAACAGAGAAAAACGGAAGGAATGTCAATAAAACAATTGCGTTGGAAACAATTTTTATTTTGGATGTTTTTGTTTTAACCGGACCTTACTTTTGGTATATCCCTCCATTATAATTTTAGTAACTTTCATGAAAAGTGATTGAAGTTTTAAAGTCTGTAAATCAAAATTTTTAGATAGACTGTATCGGACTTCGTTCCTCACCATTACTAAGCATTGTTGCTGAACTTTTCCGGGCTATTATACCATGGTCTTGGTGATTTGTTATTTAAACTAAACGTTTCGTCCTCATTTGCAGACGACATTATCAAGTGGGTTCGTGGCTCTTTTGAAAGTTCGATAAATACCTTCGCTCGTTACTGACTGTAGCCGAACTCCATTTTCGCGCGCTCGCGCGCAGACGTGTGACGTCAGACGTTTTCGATAGGTGCACCCAATTCGGCGTTGCCGGTTGCCTTTGTCCTTTGTTAATAACGTCTCATTATACAAGACAGTTACATTTCTTCTTCAACATCTAGAGCCAGATTTCGTCCAAGTTCATGCCTTCCTTCATCTTACTGAAATTATTGGGATGTTCTACAATTTCTATAACCTCTTTGCACAGTATTTAGTGTCGTGCGTTTGTGGTTACCAAAACCTGAGTTTTATCAAATTGGAAAGGTGGTCTCCTGCTAATATATCAATCTCCCCCCTTCTACAGTTACCTTTCTGCTCTTCTAGTCCTTTTTTGACTGTTCGTTTTGTGGCTTTTTAGCAATATTAACATTAGCAGCCCTGAAAGTTTACATTTTACAGTCGTTCCTCTACAGTTGGAAAGTGACGGTAATATCAATTCCAATAAAAAATCTTTTAAGTTATTTGCAATGAAAAGCGTTCTAAATCTAGTTGTTGGGTCTTTAAAGCTCAAAATTTGATATGTGATTCCGTAAAATTTTCTCAAGTTTGGTGAAAGACCTGTAGTACGTTTCCTACACCATAGATATGATTCTAAAATGTTTCCCATTCCATTTCTGCGTGGTGTGGCATAGTAACCGTGTTAAGTCAAATTGTTGAATAAAAGAATGTCTTGGTTGCAAAACGTTTTATTTAAATGACGCAGTTCCCCTTGTTAGAGCATCTCAAGAAGCGAAATGCGTCATTTAAATAAAAAAAATTGCAACCAAGGCATTCTGTTATTCAAGAATTCGGTAAGTTTCTTGAAACAGTTCACACAACTCGAACAGACATTCTTCATAATTAAAAAAATATTCATAAGTCCCTAATAATTCCATACAATCTTGAATTATATTTCCGGTGATCTTCAAAATATAGCATCAGAACAGTAATTAAATATCTGGAGCTCGTGACTACTGAAGTAATTGTCTTCAACAGATACTGCAAGTAAAACTTCAAGTTTTATTTCATGTAACATATATTAATAGACCATATGCGTACACATGAGTATCATAATAAGAAATGAACTTGTTTTTGACACATATAATTGTTAACAGCAATTTGGTAACCTTCTTATGTTTATTCTATTTTTTTTATTGATTCGGTTATGACGGTTGGCAACAGGGTCGCTTACCAAGATGGTCTCTCGCCCCGTAGCTGTCTGTGGACCTGCGAAGTTTGATGGCCATCTATATCATCTCTGGCCCCGGCAGGGAAAATTGTTATTCTCGTAGGTTGCGCCGTCACCGCACATGAAACATAAGAAAATAAAACACACACTTATTGAGAACCACATAGTGAATGTCATTAACATTAAAAATTATTAACAACAGTACCGGTGTATATGCACATGTTTTACCCGCTAAACTGAGGTGATATAAGGCAGAATCAGGAATAAAATTTCGTCCCATTACAGTCTTCGATTTGACTGCAGCTTTCATAGGCAGGAATCAATATCAACACTAACCTGGAGTAACGAGAGAATCAGCAACAGGACTATTGAGTTGCAGCGCATATTGCTTCGTTGATCTATGCAGTCAGTCGATTAATTCCATTTACAAGTCTCTCAAGTCAGAGAATTTGCAAGAAATGGAGAAATAATAGCTAGCAAAATTTTTGTGTATAGTTAACATGGAGAAAGCTGCACATAGTCAGAGCCATCCAATCAAAACGTATTGAATTTAGTATATGTGCCATTGAGTTGTAAGTGCGACATACTTCTCCGCTAAGCATAACAATTACCTAACAACTTCTAGGTAACCTCGCACGTATTTTGAACGGACTGTTGAGCTACATGGCAAACAATAAGCAATGATTTGTAGTTATGGATATTACTGTGTATAATTATTTGAGGATGCATATGGAAAGAATTGGTTTGAATCGTTAGTTGGAACTTATGTTTTCCTACTTGCTTTCAGCAAGATATTACGATCTCCGGCTGATAGCATTTTATAGACTATATTCCAGTGGAGCCGCGCGGCAGTAGTCGAGCAGTCTGGAGCGCCATGTCACAGATTTCGCGGCCTCCCGCGTCGGAGGTTCGAATCCTCTCTCGGGCATGGATGTGTGTGTTGTCCTTAGGTTAGTTTAAATTAGTTAAGTTGTTTGTAAGTCTAAGGACTTATGACCAAAGTAGTTTGGTTCCATAGAATTACAAACATTTGAACATTCCAGTAGAAACAAGTGGAGTGCACGCAGTTGTTAATGATACACAATTGATGTAAATAAAAGAGGAACACCATGAACGCTAATGGAAGTTAATTCAGTTAGGACAACCGGGTGAAGTACCTAGAAAGTTAAAGAAATTGTATGGGGTTAATTATATGCTATAGGAATAATAATACCATTTAGATTCATTCAGTAGTATAATTGTGTCAAAATTTAAAAGTATGTTTTTCAAAAAATTAAAAAAAAAGAAGAGTAAAGTATGCAGTACCAAGGAAGAAAAGAGCTACACTTATTTCATAATTTAAGGAAAGTAGTTTACCGTCCACAACGATACACCTTCTGACATAAGTTAGTAACAAAATTAAAACGATTAAACGTACGTAAACCTATAGGAACATGAGGTAATTTCAAATGATATACAAGATAGCCCGTCTGTGTACCAGATACAATTGTGAAATTACGTAACACTATTTGACAATTCACAAGCTCGATAAACTTTTATCAGTGACTTTCTAAAGTAATAGAGAAAAAGAATTGCTTCAGTTGAAGCCGCGAGGAAATGTTATTAAAAAAAAAAAAAAAAAAAAAAAAAAAAAAAAAAAAAAAAAAAAAAAAAAAAAAAAAAAAAACACATATGAAGGAACTTTAACCAAAAGGTGTAGGATCAAATTGCTAAAATTAATAAGAGTTACATAATTTCTTAAAGCCAGAATATGATATGGTGTTGAGAGGATTTCAGATATTATTGTGCAAGGTTTATGTATCGTAATAAGTTTTGTCCATAACAATATATGTAATGCATCATGTGTACATCAGATCTTTAAGAAACACAAAATTTGCTATCATTAAACCTTTTCCTAAGAAAGGTGACACAAATTAGAAGAAATAACTGTTATGAAATCGGTGGTTTCATACAGAAGTGAACTTTTACTTAACGAAGAGAATACTGAAAACATGATATGAATAATTTAAACAATGTTGGAGACTGACAGAACTTACCTCGCGTAGTTCAGTGGTGTGTCCACTACTGTTCCTTATACATATGGATGATCTTTCCACATCAAATAGTGAGTACAGCTTCTCTTCAAGCTCAGTCCAAATGATCTATGGAACAAACAATTAAATAATAATGTGTCTGTTGCAGAGATCCATAAACAGTCGACGCTTTGGGCAGTGATTGTCGATTGACCTTCAGCATAAAGGAATGTAATGTGTTTAGTGAAAATAGGCAGACTACCCATTACTTCGTGAGTACATACTTCGGAACAGCGACTTGATCCGGTAATTTTCTCATCTAACTTCTTAAACAATGGTATACCTATAAATTTAGGTCTTTTTTTTACACCTATATATTCCAACCTACTTGATGAATTTTAATGCTGTTTTCACTGGAAACGTGAGCGATGTTCAGGAGACTAATTCAGTGAACTAACTAGCTCACTTTAATTAGTTCACTGAAATAGTTAAAAATAATAAATAAATGAATAACTTTCATATGCCACTTCACCCCCTTACGAATTAAATTACCAAAATTGAACCAATGATATTTTAATTTATGATCAAGAAACCTATTCCTCATAACGGGAAGGCTTTCACGGCCGGCGTCTACAGTAATTAAAACTTCTGGGCTGAGAGGCCGTGGTCGAACAGTAGAAATTTCTTCCCCTGACGTTTCGTTGCCGGCTGCGAGCAACATCGTCGACTCACCTCAGTCGCCTGAATAGAGGCGTAGTTTCAAAAAGATATTCACACGTAGTTAATCTATTTCACCCCCTGAAGGACGAAATTTCAGAAAATCCTTTCTTGCCGCTGGTAAAAACATCAAATCCTCTCCAAATTTCAAGTTATTGTCTTCATTAGGGGTTGAATTTCCAAGTAAAAGAAAACATATATTTATTTACTTTTAACCGAGATGGCTAATACCACATTCGATAGACGTATTTTTAAAAATGCTACTTCAATTATTTATTTTCAGAACATACCTTTTACCCTTTATTTCACCCCCTTATAAGTTGATTTCCAAAGTCTTTGAAATACGTACTACATAATTTATGGTTGAAAAACAACGACGCGGCGGAGTAGCCAGGTGCATTGAGGCGCTATGCTCCGACGCACGAGCATAGATGTTTGTGATGTCTTTAGTATAGGTAGTTTGTAAGTTTAGGGATTGATGACCCCGAAGTTAAGGCTCATAAGCTTATCAATCATTTGGACGTTTTGAAAATTTTCTTAGTTCTCGATGCAAAATTTCACAAATAGCAACACTTTTTCAACTCATTTATCAGTGAAGAATAATAAAATATATCCGAATGACAAATACTCTCCTTGCAAGTCAAGTAGCTGAACTATTGCGGACTTCCGGTCTGACGCAATTCGCGTAGTTCGGCTAGTCCATAAGCTGAACTAAGTAAACTAACTGAACTAAGAGGGTCGTCCTCAAAGTAAGTTCCGTTTCTATTCCTGTCCGCGGCAGCGCAGTTACTCTGACTCAAGGAGAAGACAAGTACACTTTTTTCAGATCGCTACTTTGTGATTTGAAGTGCTTCTTTACAATTTCAGCCGTGATTGAAAATGCCGCCGACTGTTAAACTACACTACCGGCCATTAAAATTGCTACAACAAGAAGAAATGTAGACAATAAACGGGTTTCATTGGACAAATATACTAGAACTGACATGTGATTACATTTACATGCAATTTTGGTGCATATCTCCTGAGAAATCAGTACCCAGAACAACCACCTCTGGCCGTAATAAACGGCCTTGATACGACTGGGCATTGAGCCAAACAGAGCATGGATGGCGTGTACAGTTACAGATGTCCATGCAGCTTCAACACGATACCACAGTTCATCAAGAGTAGCGACTGGCGTACTGTGACGAGCCAATTGCTCGACCGCCATTAACCAGACGTTTTCAATTGGTGAGAGATCTGGAGAATGTGATGGCCAGGGCAGCAGTCTAATATTTTTCGTATCAAGAAAGGCCCATACAGGACATGCCACATGCGGTCGTGCATTATCCTGCTGAAATATAGAGTTTCGCAGGGATCGAATGAAGGGTACATGCACGTGTCGTCACACGTCTGAAATGTAACGGTCACTGTTCAAAGTTCCGACGATGCGAACAAGAGGTGACCGAGACGTCTAACCAATGGTACCCCTTACCATCACGCCAAGTGATACACCAGTATGACGATGACGATTACAAGCTTCGAATATGCGTTCACCGCGATGTCGCCAAACACGGATGTGTCTATCATGATGTTGTAAACAGAACCTGGATTCACCCGAAAACATGACGTTTTGCCTCTTGTGCACCCAGGTTTATCGTTGCGCACACCATCGCAGGCGCTCCTGTGTGTGATGCAGCGTCAAAGGTAACCGCAGCCTTGGTATTCCAGCTGATAGTCCATGCTCCTGCAAACGTCGTCTAACTGTTCGTGCAGATGATTGTTATCTTGCAAACGTTCCCATCTGTTGACTCAGGGATCGAGACGTGGCTGCACGACCCGTTACAGCCATACAGATAAGATGCCTCTCATGTCGACTGCTAGTGATACGAGGCCGTTGGGATCCAGTACGGCGTTCCGTATTACCCTCCTGAACTCACCGATTCCATATTTTGATAACAGTCATTGAATCGCGACCAAGGCGAGCATCAATGTCGCGATACGATAAAGTGCAATCGCGATAGGCTACATTCCGACCTTTATCAAAGTTGGAAACGTAATGGTACGCATTTCTCCTCCTTACACGAGGCATCACAACAACGTTTCACCAGGCAACGCCGGTCAATTGCTGTTTGTGTATGAGAAATCGGTTGGAAACTTTCCTCATGTCAGCACGTTGCGTCGCCACCGGTGCCAACCTTGTATGAATGCTCTGAAAAGCTAGTCATTTGCATGTCACAGCATCTTATTCCTGTCGGTTAAATTTCGCGTCTATAGCACGTCAACATACTCAGAAACCAACAGTAAATTTCATGGGCCCCATTCAGTAATACTGCTGAATAGCAAAGAAACAAAGAATCTTACGCAGCGCTGTCGGTGTCAGCTAAGCAACGTCACATGGGCCCAGGCAGCCACCGCACAAGTTCATCGACTCCAGCCCTAGGCCGGGCTAGCGTGCGGCGTAGCAGTGGCAGTATTTCTCCGTGCCTGATCTGAGGTGGCCGCGGAGGCGCCTCGCACACTCTTTGCCTTCAGTGAGGTCCGCCTTCCCACGGAGACCCGTGACAAAACTCTATTACCTAATATGCTAATCAAACTGTGATGCCACGAGCAGGCACCATTAACTTGCCTTATCTCCGTGCACTGATGCACTGTTATCTTTTGTAAAGATGTCACGAGCAGATAAACCAGACAAACTTACTGCTTGCCACTCTACCAAAGAGGGATCTGGGACTAATTACCAACATCTCTAGATACGTACATCAAAACACATGTAACAATTTAAAGCCATAATGACTGTTTTTCAACCGTGACTGTATGTAAATAAATAACAGATTAGTCATATTACCAATACCACTAACACGTGTCGCTTTTATACCTGCCTGACATGTTTGGGCTGTAACTTGATCGATAGCAATGGTATATCTCTGAGGTATCCGGAGTGTACAAAATAGCCAGAAAGGGAAAAAATGAACTCTCACTAAAACAGCGAAGTCCTACATGGGAAAATCTGAGTGCTTACAGCCTCTTCGCAGTTAGTTGTATCACTTTCGTTCCGTTAAAGCCTATGTTGCCTCATGGTGGCAAGACCACGTTTCTACTTAGCCGTTAAGATTGGTAATAGGAATTAGATGCTTGTCACGTATGTTACTCTGTTGGTACATATCCTATCCTGCATGAAGATTTCCAAGTGTCGTAATACAAATAACAAGAGAATATCGGTTATCAAAGTGCTACCAACTTCTGCACTGCGAACCGCTCAGGTGCTATGGTAAATATAACACACGAAAGATACAACATTTCATGAATTCGCAGTCGATAAGTTTTCCAGTGTAAACGCTTCATTTGCAGCCACACACACAAACCGGACAGCTATAATACCATAACTGTTACGTCTATGGTACATTCAGCATGGAAACGAAAACATTTCAGTAACGAAGTTCGTACGTGGCGTTGTTTATTGGAAGTTTGTTTTTCCGTACTTTCCTATAAGAGTAAGTTTGTGTTCACTTATCAAAACATGGCGTTATAGATAGAACTGGGAAAACGATAATGTGTTATGTAATGATATGTAGCATATTCCAGGGTCAGAAAACTGTATGGCCATTACGATTATGCAGAAATGGATGAACAAAAAATTGTAATTGCACTTCCTTCACAATAAATAATGAGTTTCTGAGAAAATATCTTTCTTACTTTTACAAAGAAACACAGTGATGCGAAGCACGTTTCTGATTTGTTTGATGTGTGATTAGGACATCGCAGAAATGGATGAGGAGATAAAACAAATTATTGAGAAAATTAAGGGAGAAGAAAACTTGATTGTGAAGGGAGACTGGAACTCGGTAGTAGGTAAAGGAAGAGAAGGAAATGTTTTAGTTGAATATGGTCTGGGGAAAAGAAAGGAAAGAGGAGATGGCTTGTTAGAATTTTGTGCAGAGCACAATTTAATGATCACGAGCACTTGGTTTAAACATCATGAAAGAAGGCTGTAGACGTGGAAGTGGCCAGGAGACACTGGACGATACCAGATAGACTTTATAATGCTAACGAATAGATTTAAGAACAAGGTTTTGAACTGTAAGACATACCCAGGGGCAGAAATGGACTCTGACCATAACTTATTGGTAATGAACTGTAGATTAAAATTTAAAAGGCTGAAGAAAGGTAGAAAAGATAGGAACCAGAGGTTTCAGAGTGAGCATTATGCAAGGATTGGCTGAAACGGGGGGGGGGGGGGGGAGTAATACAGTAGAAGAAAAATGGATAGCTCTAAGAGAGTAGTGAAAGCAGCAGAGGATCATATAGGCAGAAGGACAAGGCCTAATAAAAATCCTTGGATAACACAGGATATACAGGACTTAGTTGATGAGAGGAGAAAATATAAAAATTCAGCATGTGAAGCAGGCAAAAGGGAGTACAAACGTCTGAAAAATGAGATTGACAGGAAGTGATAGTGACTAGAGGACAAATGCAGAACCATAGAAGAATATATAACCAGGTGAAAGATAGACACCGCTTACCGGAAAATAAAAGAGATATTTGGAGACAAGAAAAGCAGCTGTATCAATATCAAGAACTCAGACTGAAAACGAGTACTAAGCAAAGAGGTGAAAGCTGAAATGTGGAAGAAAAATATAGAGGGCCTGTGCAAAGAAATTAAACTTGAAGGGAGTATTCTAGAAATGGAAGATGAAGTACAGGAAAATGAGATAGGAGATACTATACTGTGAGAAGAATTTGACAAAGCACTAAAAGATTTGAGTAGAAACAAGGCACCTGGAATAGATTATATTCCGTATGAACTACTGATATCATTAAGACAGCCAGTCATATAGAAATTGTTCTACCTGGTATTCAAGATGTATGAGACTGGAGTAATACCCTCAGACCTCAAGAAGAATATAGTAATTCCAATTCCAAAGTAATCAAGTGCAGACAAATGTGAAAATTACAGAACTATCAGTTTAGTAAGTCGTAGTTGCAAAATGTTAACACGGATTATTTACAGACAAATGGAAAAACTTGTGCGATCGACCTTGTGGAACATTGGTTTGGATTTAGGAGGAATGTAGAGACACGGGAGGCAATACTCACATTACGACGGCTAAGCAAAGGCAAACCTACGTTTTTAGCATTTGTAGATTTGAAGAAAGTTTTTGACAATGTCGACTGGAAAAAACTCTTTGAAATTCTGAAGGTAACAGGGGTAAAACGTTTGGAGCAAAGAGTTATATTCAAATTATACAAAAACCAGAAAGCGGTTATTGTTGTCGAAGGGCATGAAAGAGACGCAGAGGCAGTCTGTACATTGAGCAAGAAGTAAAGGAACGCAAGGAGAAATTTGAAGAGCAAATTAAAGATCAGGCAGAAGTAATAAAAACTTTGCGGTTTGCCGATGACATAGTAATTCTGCAGAGACCGCAAGGGATCTGCAAAAGCAAGTGAATGGAATGGTCAATGATTTGAAAAGAGGATATAAGATGAACATCCACAAGAGTAAAACAAGGATAATGGAAGGTAGAGTCAGAAAGTTAGGCAATGGTAAAGGAATTAAATTAGGTAATGAGATAATAAATATACAGATGAGTTTTGTTATTTGGCTAGCAAGATAACTTCTGATCGCCGAAGTAAAGAAGATATAAAATGCAGAATGGGTATGGGAAGAAAAGCGTTTCTAAAGAAGCGAAGTTAACATGCAATATTAATTTAAATATTAGGAAGTCTTTTCTGAAAGCCTTTTTCTGGAGTGTAGCGTTATATGGGAGTGAAACGTGGACGATAAGAAGTTCAGACAAAAAGAAAATAGCAGCTTTTGAAATGTGGCGCTACAGACGAATGATGAAAATTAGTTGAGTAGATAACTAATGAGGAGGTGCTTAACCGAATTGGGGGAAAAAGGAGTTTCTGGCATATCCTGACTAAGAAATGGGATTGATTGGTGGGACACTTTCTTAGACATCAAGGAATCGTCAACTTGGCATTAGAGAGAAGTATGTAGGGTAAAAATCATAGAGGGAGACTGCAGGACGAATACCATAAGCAGATTCAGAAGGATGTAGGTTGTCGAAGTTAACTCAGATGAAGATACTTGCGCAGGAGAGGGTAGCGTGGAGAGCTGCATCATACCAGTCTGCGGACTGAAGACCACATCAACAACAAACTTTTCTCGTTGAGTTTAAGTTCGCAAGAATGCATTTATTTACTTTGCCATTCATTTCATACTGAACTGAATCATAGGAAAGAGTGATTCTATTTATCTAGTGCATACGAAACAACAGAGAAAATTCGTTTGACGCTTTACTAAGTCTCCACTCTTTCTAAATTATCTATGGTAGATTAGATTGGATGTGGTCCCAATTCTTTGAAATAACGAACAGTAAATAAATTAGTAAGGGACGGAAACAGTCTCCCTTGTATAGTGTGAACACATAAATAAAAAAGCAAATGAAAAAATGAAAACAAGTACGCAAAATCCACAAGACTGAAAACCCTTTAAAGAAACAAGTACTTTAGTGCGGACATCAATGCGAGTCGTTTTCAATAGTTTCCACAGCGAACAGTTTCTGCAAATGTTGTAGAAAGTACAATAAAAATGACAACGCACAGTCACTTCGCTCACTGGACATAATAATGATGAAAAAGAATTTCATGAAGTTTTCCGAAATTCTTCTACTATGGAATACGCATTCGAAGCAATTTCATCTGATTGCATAAAAAACATAGAAGCAAATATTCTAGGTGTTGCAATGCAAATTAAATCTTTAATGAAGACAACTCTACAGGTTCAAATTGCATACCAAGTATGTTACTTTCAGAGTATGCTGATATAATAGCTCCTAACTGGTTACGAACTGTAGGCTGAAACAAAAGAGACTGCAGAAAGTTAGGAAAATAAGTAGATGTAGCCAGGATAAATTGAACGAACCTAAAGTTCATGAGAGTTTCAGAGGAAGCTTTGGGCAACAGTAGACAGGAGAATATAACACAGTGGAAGGTGATAGAGTAGCTTTCATAGACGAAATAGTGTGGACAGCAGAGGACCAAATAGGTGGAAAGGCAAGACCTAAAAAAATTCCTTGGATTTCACAATAAATACTGAATTTAATTTATGCAAGGAGAAGGTATAAAACTGCAGTAAAATAGCAGGCGAAATGGAATACAGACAAAAAATAAATAAGATTAAAAGAAAATGCATAGTAGCTGAGCAGGATTGGCTTGAGTCCAAATGCTAGTCCTTACGAGAATGTATAACAAGAGGAAAAATGGATACCGCCTACAGGAAAATAAAAGAGATATTTAGATACAAGAAAAGCAGCTTATGAAGATCAAGGACTCAGATGGAAAACTGAAAGGTGGAAGGAATATATGTAGAGGCTCTACAAAGGAAATGAATTTCAAGACAATGTTGTAGGAAGAATGCAGGAAACATGAAATAAGAGTAGCATATTGAGAGCAGAATTTGACAGTGCACTGATAGACCTAAGCCGAAACAACAAAGCCCCCAGGTGTAAACGACATTCGCTCAGAGCTGCTGAAGCCTCTGGGGGATCAGTTTGGATTCTGGAGAAATGTTGGAACACGGAAGGCAATATTCACTTTATGACTTATCTTAGATGATAGATCTTATTTTTCTAACTATTGTAGTTTTGATGAAAGATTTTGACAATGTTGATTGAATTCACTCTTTCGAAATCTGAATTCAGGAGACTAAAATATATGAAACGAACAGTTATTTACAAACAGTTATGTACAAACAAGATGACAGTTATTAGAATCTAAGGGCGTGAAACAGTAGCATTGGTTGCAAAGGGAGTAAGACAGGATTGTAGGCTTTCTCCATTGTTATTCAATTTGCACAATTAGCAAGCTTTGAAGGAGAAGAAGGGAAAATTTTGAGTAGGAACGAAAGGTCAAAATGAAGAAATAAAAATATCGCGTTTTGCAGATGACATTGTAATTCTGTTAGAGACAGAAAAGGACCTGGAAGTGCAATTGAACGGAATTGGCATTGTGTTGAAAGTATAGTGTAAGATGAACTTTAAGAAGAGTGAAAAAAGGGTAATAGTATGCAATCTAAAATTGTCAAGCGATGATGAAGAAATAGTTCAGTTTACGCAACAGTAAAGGTGATGGATGAGTTTTGTTACTTGGGCAGTAAAACAACATACCATGGTCGCAGTACAGAGGATATAAAATTCAGGTGGGCAGTGGGAAGGAACACAGTTTTGAAAAAAAAGAGTTAACATGGAACGTTAATCTAAGCGTAAGGAAGTCTTTTGTGAAGGCATTTGTGTGAAATGTTGCCTTGTACGGGAGTGAAACATCGACGATCCATAGCTTATGAAATGTGGTGCTACAGAAGAATGCTGAAGAATTGGTGGATGAATCGCGTAACTAACGAGGAGGTACTGAACAGGATTGGGAAGAAGAGGAATTTGTGCCGTACCTCGACTAAAAGAAGACATCAACTGGTAGGACATATTCTTAGACATCAAGAAATCTTGAATTTAGCACTGAAGGTAGGTGTGGGGGGAGGGTGCGGTTGTAAGAATCGCGGAGAGAGACTAATACAGTAAACAGATTCAAATGGATGTGGGTTGCCGTTCATATGAAGAGACGAACAGTCTCATTCAAGACACAGGAGGGCGTAGAGCTCCATGAACCCAGTCTCCGGACTAATGACCACAACACAAACAATTTAGCAGTCATGTAAAATTGATCTCTCGATGAAAGATCCCTGCCAAAATAATGGAAAGTAGCATAGGTCAAATTTTACAGTAAGGACGACAAAAGATCGTCAAATAACTCTTGCAGCAAGCTAAGTAGAATAACGACGCCAATAAATATCATTCCTTGTAGACTTGTTAAGGCACTGTTCTGATTTGCACTGTCGACAACATCATCGCACTAGCCGATACGGCACAATACCATCTCGCTATGCAAGTGTCAGATTTTAATGTGTGTTAAATATGGGAACATAAGCTTTCTTTTACCACTTTTAACGCTCTAATATACACATTCTGTTTGTGTACTTCTAAGCGAAAGTACCTGTCGAATGATTTAAGTTCGATTTGCTTTGTAGTAGTGGTAGTTCCGGTGTTGGTCGAGTATGTAATTATTTCATGCGTAGTAAGTATGGTTAAAATCGGTCAAATTTTGTTTTATTTAAATTATATTGGTCCCCCATTTGAGGGAGGTGGGATGGAAACTGCTGGACTGACACTCCTCAGAGAACATATTTTGGACTAGTGACACATTTCACAAACCACAAAAGTATCATGAACGTGGGAGATAGTGGTTATGAGTGAGGAGAGAGTAAATGGGAACATAGAAAACAACATAAGGTCGTAGATGTGATGGAGCTCCTACAAACTGTATGGCGGAATCAGTGAGAGTTGGAGGTTGGGTAATTGGATTTAGGAGGACATGGAGTCTTTTTGCCAGGAGGATAGAAGGTGGAGGGAAAACTCAGGAAATACCAGCTGGGTTTAGAGTGGTTGGAGTGGAAGATTCATCGAGGAAGGGAGGAGGCATCAGTGTTAGGTATGGAAAGAGGGGTATATTTCTGGGAGGAGTTCACGGTCAGTCAGGGGAAGGTTGTTCAAATTCCGTTGAGATTGAATATTGAGGCCGTGGATAAAGTCAGAAGGAAGGAAATATTGATGGGGCACAGCAACGATCCAATATTTTACAGGGTTTGGGAAAGGAGAGGGTGTTAATAATCAAGTTTAAGGCAGACAAAGGAGAGACTTGGGTATTCTATGTGCTTGAGGAGATGTAATGTGACTGATTCGTAAGATGGCTGGGGAGGGTGCAGACGTTGAGGAAAGCAAGCCGCAGTAGATGGCGCTCTTGGAGTTCGAGAGAGTGTTAGAATGTTGTGGAAGCCGAAGTCCATGCGACATTGACGTAGGCGATGGTGGGGCGACGACAGTGCGGGGGCTGATCCTCTGCCTTCGGACTATTACTACTTTTAGTAGAATTACTCGACTTTATCTTGGTTAGTTTTTGATCGAGATGCACTCCAAGATATGTTACTAAGTCAGACTGCGTGACAGAACTGTTGTGAAATCGGTACATTAGTGTAGGAGAAGACGTGGAAAATTCTCAATACTACTTGAATTTTCGTGTTGAGTTAATAGTATTGTGAAGTGACCAGGAAGGAACGCTACCAGGTGTTTCGGCGCCATGTCGCCGCGTCGACACTGGGAATGTGTACGGAGCGAGCGATGGTGCGCACTGCCTCTGGCGGTCGAGTCCGGCGTTTGCCGGCTAGGCTGCGGCGGCGTCAGATTCGCCGATGGGCGACATTCCAGCGACAGGAATGCCGAGCGCTCCGCGCGCACGTCCGGGGTCGATACCCGGCTGGGGCACGGCACGCACGCACACACGCGCGTAATCGCACGCGCGCCTGCCGGACGGAAGGTCATCAGCGTATATCAGGCCAGGCTGCGTTGCTGCAGACCGCCCCCTATAGGTGGCGACCCGCTGAGGTGCTCAAACGTAAGACCCTGCAGCCTAATAAACTCTGCTTACAATCTACAGTTTTTGAGATTACGTTTTTATACGTCGTTTGTCAATATATTAAATATCCATAATTTTAACTTTTGGGCTAAGTACGCTTTACTGTTGTTGTTGTTGTGGTCTTCAGTCCGCAGACTGGTTTGATGCATCTCTCCACGCTACCCTTGTCCTGTGAAAGTCTCTTCATCTGAGAATATGTTCATTAGTTACGTGATCTACCCATCTAATTTTCATCATTCGTCTGTAGCACCACATTTCAAAAGCTTCGACAATCTGTTTGTCTGAACTCCTTATCGTCCACGTTTCAGAAAGGACTTCCCAACATTTAAATTAATATTGGTTGTTAACAAGTTTCGCTTCTTTAGAAACGCTTTTCTCCCCCTAGCCATTCTGCATTTTATATCTTCTGTACTTTGGCCATCAGAAGTTATCTTGTTACCCAAATAACAAAATTCATCTACTACTTTTATTGTCTCATTACCTAATCTAATTTCTTCAGCATCGCCTGATTCTCTGACATTGCATTCCATTACCTTCGTTTTAATCTTGTTAATGTTCATCTTATATCTTCCTTTCAAGACACTGTTCATTCCATTCAATTGCTCTTCCAGATCCTTTGCAGTCTCTGACCAAATTACTATGTTATCGGCAAACACCAAATTTTTTATTTATTCTCCCTGAGCTCTAATACCCTCTCCAAATTTCTCCTTCCATTCCTTCACTGCCTGCTGAGTGAACAGATTTAACAACATTGGGAAAGGCTACAATCCTGTCTTACTCCCTTCCCAACCTCTGCGTCCCTTTCTTGCCCTTCGGCTCTAATAACCACTGTCTGGATTTTGTAAAGTACTGTACTTTATCGAAATTCAAAAGGTGTCTGTAAAACAGTGTCTCTCAATGCTGCCTACTCTTCTTCTACTGTATTACTTTGTTTCGGTAACTCCTTGCCTAATGCTCTCTCTGGAACTTTCAATAACCGCTTGTCCCTTCAATATGTTCCATCCCTTACTCTGCCATTTTTGTCCAGTTTATTAAATTTTAATTTACTAGCGGCTCGTAAACAATGAGGACTGGAGTTTATATCTGTCCCTGTATGGGTCTTACAGTTTAAAACTTCTTATTGAACTCTATGTCTTACTATCACAGAGTTAATGTAGTACCTTCCGGAGTCTCCTGGTCACTTACATGTACACAACCTTCTTGCATTGTGCTTAAACGAAGTGATTGTGGTGATTAAATTCTAACAAGCGACCTCTTATTTCATTCCTTTTGCCCGTTCCCTGTTCACCTATTTTTCCTCCCATTTCTTACTGCCGAGTTTCAATCCAACATCACAATAAAGTTTTCTTCTCCCTTAACTGACTGCTTAGTTTCATGAATCTCATCATACATCTTAACTATCTCCTCATCATCGGCAGTGTTAGTTTCCATATAAACTTCTACTACTGTGGTGATGTTGGATTTGTGTCTATCTTCATTACGATAATGCGTTCACATACCGTTCATAGTAATTTACCCTCATTTCCGTTTTCGTTTTCATTGTTAGATCTAGACCTGCGTTTCCTCCAACTGATTTTGTATTTGTAAACCTGTAATCACCTGACCAGAAACCCTGTTTATTCCACCACCGAACTTCGCTAATCCCACCATATCCAAAATGTCCATTTCTCTTTTCAAATACTAAACCCCTAAATGGTATATAAAGTATTAGTATCGACTAGCAAGCAAAATACCAACAAGTAGATAAATTGCTGCGACAATCGTCTATCATCAGACATAGTAGATTATTTTTCTGTCCAGCTGTAAGTAATAATTTGAACCAACAAATAACAGTTACATATTTAACCAGTACATCACGCAGTAAATATTAACAGTAGCCACTTTTCACCTAGAGCAATTAGACCGTGGGTTTGTTTGTGCAAATGTTTGTAAACCTATCGGACCAAACTGTTTGGTCATCAGTCCGTAGCTTACAAAGTACTTAAACTAAGGTAAACTAACCTAAGGACAATACAAATACCCATGCCCCAGGGAGGACTCGAACCTTCGACGGCGAGCAACCACGCGGTCCGCAGCGAGGCGCCTTAGACCGCTCGGCTACTCCACTGCGGCACAGTCGGTTTCTTCAGTTAAGAGAACACACTGCCACGTGTTAGCTTCGTTGGAAAATATGCAATTAGAACACTACACTTTTCTTAGTAGATCACGCATCAACATACTGAGATACGCATCATGTGTACTTATGACGGTGTTCAGCGCAGTTACTCCCATAGTAAACAAGAACACTGAAGCGGTCATTTCTCGAGAAGACTGACACACTTTCTAGTAAAGTGAGACCGAATATATAGATTAGCAAGGTCACAGTGCGTTCTGAAAGCGATGCCTTCGAATGGTTCTTGTGGTGAGTGTAGTATTCGAAGTGATGTCAAATCAAACCGTCACCATCAGTATAGCACCATACGACATAATTTCTTTTGTAAGTGTGAATTATGTCAGGCAAAATTACAAATACATCACCAACATACTATGCCCCTGGTCATCAGGGTGTGACAAACACTGCCTTATACACTGGTCAAAACAAGAAGGGGATCAGGTTAGATATGTTGGTTCTGAAGGTTTGACATCGACAGAATGAACCAAAATGGTTCAACGTCTTCCTGTAGGTCCTACGGAGTGGAAACAGCAACATTACGGTTACCGAGATAGACTTAATGACAGAAAATGTCTTAGAGGGGGTTGCTATTGACTTGTGTTACTCTACCAAATGAATTACACAAGCAATCGGGTTCAGATATTCTAGTGAGTAGGTAGTGTAGTGCACCACTAACGTAAGATAAATGAAGCTATGGCACGAAGAGCCATAGGAATGTCGGAAGAGAGACAGACAGGAAGATGGCTGCAGCTACTGCAGTGTTAGAAAGTGTTCTTTACAAGACCTGGACGCAATTTCAGACAATAGGAAGTGTTAAAAATCACTTAGGTTAACCGCCAGTAGAGACAGAAAGCTGATCGCAACGCATCTGAAACTGACCTTCCAGGCGGCAACACGGTGCGCAATATTAACACAAAACAGTCCGAAATCGCCTTCCGCAATGTCGCCTCTACGCCATTAAAATCAAGGCACCGTTTATTGCGCATACGCAGGTCGGAGGAACATCTGGATTTGAGTCGTAACGAATGGCTCCAGGTTCTGTTCACAGATGTGTCAAGACTTTGTGTTCAGCCGTTCCCTCGTATGGAGAGAATGTGGAACTCTGAAAATTCCTGCTTAAATGCAGGAAATATCACCATGTCATGTTAGTGGACGAATGGTGTGTCCAGAAGTCAAAATTGGTGGATGTATGGACCTACAGTCGTTCAGAATGGCGCTTTCACTACCTAAAGGTTGATAAACGAAGCCTTTGACGTTTTTGACGTTTAGCCTTACGGTGGTGCCATACGAGTGGACGATAACGCTTGCCTCCAAAGAGCTGCAATGATAACATGTTTGAAGCTGAGGGAACTGACCGAATAGAGTAGCCAACTTGTTCACCGAACATTAGCCCGATTGAGCATGTCTAGGATGGACTTGGCAGACGCATTACTGCTAGACAAGCAACCTCCAATAGCGTTGGAGAGATTATCATTGTACTCATGGAAGAATGGCCACATATCCCTCAAGAGCTGATTGGTAGCCTCAGACTGTCCATGCCATGCAGGTGTCCAACTGTACTGGCAGTCCGAGATGATCACAGACCATATTGGAGGTCAACGAGAATGACGTTATCACTATCTTGTTAGCCCCCTGCTGCCTCGCACTAAGTAAACGCCATGTAAACCTGAAGTAAAGAGTTGAGACAGCAAAATACATATTACTGTCGTAACCAATATCAGAATAAAATACGTTACCATGAGTGTATTATGTATGATATCTCATCTGATCCACTAATTGCTTTAAGCACTGTAGAGATGCCACGCGTTACGCTCAGCGACATCGACAAAATGAGCAATAATTGCGAAGTACCATTTCTTTCCCTTGATAGACACTCTGTAGAACAAAATATTTTGGTCAGCTCTATCAGTTGCTCACATAAACATGCTATAGCGGTAAATGAGTCTTCGTTGTTGAATTGTTATCCGCCTTTCTTGACGGGAATATCGCATTACTGGATGAGTTCGACAGATAGAATCAAAGTTGGTTGACACTGCTGGTTCACTCCATGAAGCCACTAATACATTATATGAACTGTCAGATCTGAAGTCGAATGCCCCTCTGGGTTCCTTTTTCGTGTTTTCTCCCTTCTCTAGATTACAATCTTTACCAGTTGCGTTGGTCCTTATTTTACCCGTGGCCTTAATGATTCTTAGATGCAAGTCACACAGAAGATGACAAGAAGTAAATAAATTTTCAAAATGGGTTTGGGTATTTATAAAGCAGCAGGAACAAAATTTTGGTTCGCAATTCTGGTATACCAGTAACACACAACGAAAATTCTACACCCTGAATGATGATAAGTACGTTTAAGAGCATTTTAGTGAGCAAAGTAGTTGGTCATTGTTACTAAAATATTGTATAAACACGTGTAATTATGTTTAAAGGAAAGAGAAATGTCAGATAACACTGATTTTTGTATTCATAAAGAAGGATGTCCAAGAACAGAGAGTCACTGAGGTTATCGTCTGCATGCAAATACCCATATCGTCCATTACTACATTAGTATGACATTCTGAGAGAATGTGTGTTATATCGGCAATATAGGAGTCCCTTACAAGCTGTTGATGTATTAAATTACGATTTTATATTTCGCCTAAGTGCTATCTTGCACGTACTATTTAACCTCAATTTTTTAAGTGATGTAACACGACAACTTTGTATAATTTTATATGACCAGATAGATGATGGTGGCATCGCTCATTGAAATCTCTGGCCATAAAATAAATCATTTTGCGATATTCTACGTTTGAAGAAAATTAACGTATCGGATCGCCTCCACAACCTGCGATGTCAGTCAATGTCAATGTTTTACTTACCTATCAACTAGGAGGTGAGGCAGAAAATCCATTTTCAACGAACGAAGTTTTCTCACGCACTCAATAACTGTGAGTGAACAATGAAAGCTAAATATAAGATTAAACAATGTAGAGGTTCATTTGGATGAAGTGTACTACTGCCATCTGTTGGAAGGCGGAATAAACTATAAGTAGTTTTAAGTTCGTCTGTAACAATTGTAATTGACGGTAAGTCATCGAGTAAAACAGAAGTGATATCTGGCGTTCCACAGGGAAGCGTTATAGGTCCATTACTGTTCCTCGTGTTTATAAACGATTTAGGAGACACTCTGAATAGCTCCCTTAGACTGTTCGCGGATGATGCTGTCGTTTATCGGTTAGTGAAGTCAATTGAGGATCAAAAGCAACTGCAAAGCGATTTAGACAAAATTTCTGCATGGTGCGAAAATTGGCAATTGACACTAAATAAAGAAAAGTGTGAAGTAATACACATGACCACCAAAAGAAATCCGCTGAACTTTAATTACACAATAAATCAGTCAAACCTTACGGTCGTAGATTCTACCAAACACCTAGGAGATACAATTACGAACAACTTTGACTGGAGAGAACACATAGAAAATATTGTGGGGAAGGCGAACCAAAGGTTACGTTTCATCGGCAGAACGCTTCGAAGATGCACCAACTCCACCAAAGAGACTGGCTACATCACACTTGTGCGTCCTCTCTTGGAGTACTGTTGCCCCTTGTGGGACCCTCACCAGGTGGGACTGACGGAAGACATTGAGATGGTTCAGAGAAGGGCAGCTCGTTTTGTTTTATCACGTTACGGAGGGGAAAGCGTCACGGAAATGTTGCAAGAATTGGGGTGGAAATCATTAAAAGAAAGACGTTATTCATTGCGGCGTGATCTGTTTGCGAAATTTCAATCACCGACTTTTAGTTCTGAATGTGAAAATATTTTGCTAGCACCCACCTACTTAGGGAGAAATGTCGTTCCCAATAAAATAAGAGAAATCAGATCTAAAACGGAACGATTTGGTGTTCTTTCTTCCCGCGCGCTATTAGAGAATTGAACGGTAGAGAAAAGTTATGAAAGTGGTTAATGAACCCTCTGCCAGGCACTTGAATGTGATTTGCTGAGTATCGATGTAGATGTAGATGTAGAACAATCCTTCCTGGAGGACAACAGCCTAATCCGGTTTAATGAATGCTGTGTTTCACTGCTTAACCACTTCTCCCCAGGTTACAAAGACAGGAGTACATTCTTAGTGGTTTCGCTAGACAGAGCAACCGGCGACCTCTCGCACAGTAGTTTCGCTGTGCGGGCAGAGGACCCCGCACTCGAACACAGCGGCGGAAGCGGCCCCTCCGGCCGCCGCTGAACACGGATATTCGCTTCGTTGGCTATTGGTCCCGGCGGCAGTTCGGCTGCGGGGCGAACTCTAATAGCGGCTCGACATGGCCCTTCCCGAAATACACTGGCCTGCCATTAATGAGTGGAAGGCTCAGTGCACTCTCCGAAAAATGAATCACGCGTGTTGTGGACCGTATTTAAAGCGATGTTACCAAATATCTCCCTGGATTTACGAAGGAAATATATTGCTGATAACAGACGACGGATGCAGGAAGTGACATAAATGTTTGTTTCCTCTAAATCTATAGGTTTTGTCGCAACAAACAACAACTAGTTTCGCCTATTTATTTCACACCATTATGATTTCTACTTTATTTGAACTGTAAACTAACTGATGACATCTAAAGTAAGTAGTGCACTGTTTGGCGAATGCTACAGAGAGTTAAAGATGCTGTCCTACATGTATGACGTATTTCACAAGTGTATAGTTTGGATAATTCTAGGTTGCCGGCCACAGTGGCCGAGAGGACTGCGGCGCACCAGTCACGATCTGCACGGTCACTACGGTCGGGTGTTCGAATCCCCCTTCGAACATGGATATTTGTGCCGTCCTTAGTAACAGCGAGTTCATAAGTTGTTTGTAAGTTTAGGGACTGATGAACCCGTAGTTAAGTCCCATCAGCTATACAAACCTTTGAACATTTTTGAATTCTAGGTCACCAAATAAGCAAGGTTTATCGCAAACAAACAACATTAACCAATAGGGACCCTCGATATATCGACCATCCTCAGAACACGGACTTTTCGACGTGAAACTTAGTATACTGTAAAAGCAGTACCAGGTCTGTCAGTCACGATAATGACGCCGAGCGCTGGCCAAACTTGGAACTGGCCAAGAGGCGGCCAAACCCGTGCCCTTGTGGTCCTTCTGGACCCGAAGTTCATAAGTTCTTTGGAAATTTACAGAGAGCGTTTAAATCTTACCCTTGGAGGCAGTCAAGGCTGCTCGTCGCGAAAATAACTTCCAGCGGTAGTCAGTTTGACTTAGGACCTCCGTGTACGTTCAAAATGTTTCCTGAGGCTAATGTGAACATGTAAAACTACAAATGTACGTCCTACTGTATATCAAAAGGTAGCATGATTACAAATGAGAAATAAATAAATAAATGCCGCCCTCATATCAAATTGGAAATGATGACTGGGACGTAATGGAAAAAATTTATTACATACCAACCATAGCGGCACTCAGGACCAACGACTTTGAAGTAGGAAAGAAATAAAGCTTTTTGGACAGAATGAATCTTTCACTTTGCAGCGGAGTGTGCGCTGATATGAAACTTCGTGGCACATTAAAATTGGGACTCGAACCTGGAACTTTTGCTTTTCGCGGGGAAGCGCTCTACTTCTCAGCTTTTGCGTCAACTCACGGTCCGTCCTCACAACTTCAATTCCGCCAGTACCCCGCCTTCTTCTTTCCATGTCTTGCAAAGTTCGTAGGAGAACTTCTGTGACGTATGGAAAGATAGAGGCGAGGTACTGGCAGAATTGAAGTTCTGAGGACTTATCGTGAGTCTTGTCGGGATAGCTCAGTGTTAGAGCTGCTGCCCACGAAAGGCAAAGGTCCCGTGTTTGAGTCCCGGTTCCGGCACATAGTTTTAATGTGTCAGGAGTTTCACCTTTTGGGATACTTGATTTTTGTGATTCGTCTCACCTCTCACGTTTCTATTCACGTTCCTGACCTCTTCCCTCTCTCTTTCTAATTTTGGACCTTATGGTAACGCTACTTGTGTGTGGTAGCCTTCAAATCATGGTACCACGCACAGAAGTACAAGTGGGACTAATGATTGTTGTGCTTCCTGTTTTCCTACGTGAAATGTCCAAATGGCATCTTGTACTTCCTCTAGTGAAATGTCTTCCTATCAAACGAGTGTGGGAATCATAGCTGTAATTATAGTTTCGAGCGGTACCAAGATTCAGTAAGTATTTAGCAGTCTTTAATCTGAATTGAACAAATGACACTGGTTCTCAATTCTCATTTCATATAAACTATGAACATTACTTAGGCAAATTTCTATGAGGTGGAAGAAAAGTTTTAATACCATTCCATTGTTTTCCGTAGCGTCTGTGTTATCGATAATAAAGCGTAATGGCTTTATGATGTGTTCTTCAGTTTTATAATGTATCTTTCCTATTGCGCAAACATCATGTCCATGCATACTTGTCGACAATCACACATTACGTTTATCTCTCCGTTTTATTGCTATCCAAGCTTGACTATAAGAGCCTTAAACTTTATTGCCCCGTAATTTATGATCTACATTAGGCATCCCTTCTATTCGTCTTTACCGTAGTACATATCCCAGTATCGCGATCAAGAAGAAAGTCAGCTAAACTGATATATATCTAACAAATATCTACGAATATTACAAGCCCCTTACAAAACCACTGTTTTAAGAAGTGAGGAACAATATCCTCAGTAATACCCAGAGCAAACGTATGATTATCGGTATCTTCACCTTTATAAACAAATACACAGTCTGCAACTACAAAAAGTTTGATCCCAAAACGATTTCCCTTCAAGGGAAATATTGCTTGAATCGAAGCCTACACTTCCATAATAACATACATTCCCAAATGCAGAGAATTTTGCCTGGAATGCGAGTTGCCGCAAATTTTTCTTGAATGTGTTGTATCAATAGCTTCATTTTTTTTCCAGAGAGTGATTGGCATTTCTTCATTATTAAAATGTTTGTAAAGCTGATGGAACTTAACTGCGGGGTCATCAGCCCCTAGACTTACAAACTACTTTAGAATTAACTTACTTTACTATAGACAACACAAACAGCCATGCCCGAGGGAAGATTCAAATCAAAATGTTCAAATGTTTGTAGAACTTATGGGACTTAACTACGGGGTCATCAGTCCCTAAACTTACAAACTACTTATGAACCAGCTAAGACTAAGGACGGCACAAATATCCATGCCCGAGGGGGGATTCGAACCCCCGACCGTAGTGGCCGTGCAGACCGTGACTGGAGCACCTCAGTCTCCTCGGCCACCGCGGCCGGCGAAGATTCAAATCCCTTCATTATTATGGAAATGGAAATTTTGCAGATTCATGTGTCATTATTTGAGATTTTGTAGTAAAGGAGGTATAGACTACAGCTTTTCACATTTCCCTTAAAGACATGACCCAGTAAAAATGAGAGACTGAGAAGGTACTCGAGCTCATCTTCTGTGAGGGTTTTTTGTCAGATGACGTGTTTCGTAACAGTTCGCCTCCTATATATTTCTTCAAGTAGGAAACTATCACACAAGTGACTGAAATAATGTACCGGTTTATTACCAGGTAAAGAAACGTCTGGATTTTTTCTGAAGTACCTCACAAATCAATAATTGAAATTCTTCAGGAGGCTTCTTTAAGTCATTCTTTTTCCGCAATCCATATTCTCCTACTATTTTTCTTTCTCATACTCTTTCTTTTACAGAATAACAGTCCTCCTCCACAAAAAAACTTCGTCTCTCTTAACTGTCTGAATAATTTCCTTTACCTCCTTATACACTTCTTCCATTTCTTCATCACCGGCAGAGCCACTTGGCATATAAATTTGTACCATTGTGGTGGCCGTAGATTTCTAACCTATCTCGACTACGATCATCAGATCACTGTCTTGTTCGTTGTAGTATAGTTACATTCTTATCTTATTATTCATTATTAGACCTACTTCTATAATATTCCCAAATGATTTTGCATTTATGACGACGTACACACCACACCAGTGATCCGGTTCATCTTTCCACCGAACTTCTCTATATCTAATTTCCATACATAAATTTCCTTTTTTATATTTTCTAACCCAATTAAGGGATCTAATAATCCACGCTCCGTAGAAACGAAGTGTTATCCTTCACGATGACGACATCCTCCTGATTAGGAGATCTGAAAGGGGGGTTATTTTATTTTTCGAATATTTTACCCAAGAAGATGCCGTCATAGTACAGCCATACAGTAACGCTACATGTTCTCGAGAAAAGTAACGGCTGTAGTTAGTCCTTACTTTCATCTCTATTGCAGTAACTGTATGGCGAAGCCACGTTCTCTCATGTTACCACACCAGAACAATCATTACATCTAAAATGTTGCCCCAGCAACTACTGAAAAGGCTGCTGCCCCTCTTCAGTAACCATAAGTTTATCTGGCCTATCCACAGACACCCCTTCACTGCCGTTGCATCTACAGTCGGTCTATTTATACCTCTGAGAGTAGTAAGTCACCCCTTATAGACAATGTCTTTAATTCCTGAGGATGATGATATGTAAGCACGAAACAAATGTTGTGGTAGAAGGAACCCTTCGCCACAGTCCACGCAGCAGCTTGTATATACGTAGATGTAGAAAGGGACAACCAAACGCTAACGGTATACTTTGTATAATGTATAACAGTGTAACATGCTATATTGTCTCTCGGACAAAGATCGGAGTAAAGAGAGGTAGCAATATAAACTGATATTTTTAGATGAATAATAACTTTAATCGAAAATTGCAGAAACTGAACAATTTGAAAATAGCCTCTCATACGAAATATTTTGTGTTTTGCAGTGGTATTGTCTAAAACGATCAGAGCAATGAGACAGTATTTCTTGTTTGCTTACCTCTGTAGTGTAAAAAGTTGTGCGGAATGGTTACGTGATGGGCGCCAGTTCCCGCCGGAGGTTCGAGTCCTTCCTCGGACATGTGTGTGTGTGTGTGTGTGTGTGTGTGTGTGTGTGTGTGTGTGTGTGTGTGTGTGCTGACCTTAATATAACTTGTTTGTCAGTCTAGGTAGTGATAACCACAGTTGTCTGGTACACTATGTTTACAAACATTTGAACGTGTGAATTTGTTGTCATTGACTGTCATAGCAGGTTGTGGAGGCGATCTGTACGTTGATTTTCTTTAAGCGTAGAAAACCAAAGTCGCAAAATGATTATTTATTTTATGACCAGCGATTTCAATGGGCTATGCCACCATCATCTGGCCATATGAAATTATAGAATATTGGCGTGTTACGTTATTAAAAAAATGAGGTTAAATAGTACGTGCAAGATAGCACTTAGTCAGAATACAATATACATAATTTAAAACATCAGCAGCCAGTAAGGGACTCCTATTATTTTATACTTCGAATAAGTGCTCTCTTGTAGGTGCTATTTAACCTCGATTTTTTAAATAACGTAAGATGACTACCTTGTGTAATTTCCTATGACCAGTTGATGGTGGTATAGCGCATTCAAAACGGTCATCATAAAATAAATATTAGCGATTTTCGCTGTCTACCTTTGAAAATAATTAATATGAATTGCTATTGACAGTGTGTTACAACCGTATTTATATGCAAAGGGAATGTTTAAAATAGTAAAATAAATAATGCCACGATCGAATGGACGAGTGCTGTTAGACGGCTTGATGCAGAGAGCGCGGTTCCTCCCGTCGAAAGTTCGACTCCTCCCTCGGATATATATATATATATATATATATATATATATATATATATATATATATATATATATGTGTGTGTGTGTGTGTGTGTGTGTGTGTGTGTGTGTGTTGTCTTTAGGTTATTTAAGTAGTTTTCAACCCTAAGGTAGTTATGTGAAATAGAAAAATTATCTGCATAAAAGAAGAAAAATGTAAGTGACATTGGTGTGGACGTGAACAGCCGTCTGATGATGAACTGAAAGGTTCGAAACCGGTAACGGAGCTATTTAGTTAATAAATATCATAATCAAAAGAGGTTGGTTGCTGTCTTCTTTATTATAAGAATCACTCTGTATTTCATAAACAACCACGTGCTCAAAATGTCAGTTTTTGACAAAATAGATTTATAATTTGTTGAAATAAATAAAAGCAAGTCATTCCAATCACAGAAATTGTTTCTTTTAATAAACATTGACCAGATACACTACAATACTTACCGGATATTATTGCATTACTGGGCAGACTAAAGAATACGATAAGATGTTTGGAAGAATGTCATCTGCATACTCGTCATGTACTTCAACAGATAAACGACTAGAGTAGTCACATTATTGACGATGAAAGCAGAACACGTTGTGTGGCAGTATATTGAATTATGTGATGGTGTCTATCTGTAAATCTGTCGGACCAAACTGCGTGGTCATCAGTCCGTAGCTTACAAACTATTTAAACCTAGGTAAACTAACCTACGGACAAACACACACACACCCATGTCCCAGGGAGGACTCGAACCTCCACGCCGAGCAACCGCGCGCTCCGCAGGTGTTTTAGAACGCTCGGCTACTCCACCGTGGTTATGATGGTAAGCCTGGAAGGATATCACCTCCAGCTGTTCTCACTCCTACGCCGTTCAGCCTCATAAGGAAGGTACTTTTGTATCTTTGTATTAACCCGCCGTCAGCAGTGTATTAGCCGGTTTAGGCGTCGCCTTTCCGCTCGCTGTCCGCCAGCCGCCAGCCGCCAGCCGGCGGCCATTACCGTTCCCTTTGACGGCCTCCCCGCTGTGCCGCGGCCGTCCTTCGCCCGCGCAGAGCGCCGCCTCACACGCGACAGCGTCCTATCTGGCGGCCAGGCCCCGCGTCTTCCGGACACGGCCGCGGCAGCGAGCAGTGCCGCCAACCCCTGGGCGTGGCCGCCCGTGCCGAGATAACGCCGCGCGCCTCGGCCAGCGATAGCGCGACAGCCAGGGGTGTCCAGAAGCGTGGTTGCGTGGGGCGTGATGCATCGGCCGGTATCCACTGCCCCACTGGTGCCCAGATAAACGCGGCGCGCTCACATCTATCGCAGCTAATTCAATTATAAGCTTACTTTACTCATCTTAGGCAGCGATCTTACTGTATAAACGGAAGGATACAAGCCAAGATCGCAATTTTTATCATCAAATAACACGGTACTCTCTCACCGATAAAATTATGCCGATGTTGTTGATCTGGTCATCAGTCTGGAGACTGGTTTGATGCAGCTCTCCACCCTACTGAATCCTGTCCAAGCCTCTTCATCTCCTCCTAAGACTTGCAACCAACATCCGTTTGAATCTGCTTACTGTATTCATCTCTTGGCCTCCCTCTGCGATTTTTACCCCACTCACTTCCCTCCAACGCTAAATTCACGATTCCTTCATGTCTAAGAATGTGTCCTATCAGGCGATCCCTTCTTTTAGTCGAGGTATCCCAGAAATTCCTTTTCTCCCCAATTCTATTCAGTACCTCCTCATCAGTTAAGCCATCCACCCACCTAATCTTCAACATTATTCTGTACCAAAACACTTCAAAAGCCTCTATCCTCTTCCTGTCCACACTGTTTATGCTCCATGTTTCATTCCCATACAAGGCAACACTCCATACAAATGCCTTCATTAAGGACTTCCTTACACTAAAATTAATAATCCATATTAACAAATTTCTCTTTTTCAAAAACGTTATTTTACTCCCCAAATAACTAAACTCATCAACCTCCTTCAGTATGGCCTGAATTTCTTAGACTGCTCTCAACTATCCTTCTTTTGCTACTGTTAATGTTCATTTTATAAGCACCTTTCAACGCACTGTCCATTCCGTTCAACTGTTCTTCCTGGTCTTTTTGCTGTCCCTGACAGAATTACAATGTCATCGGCCATTTATTTATTTACCCTCAACTGTAATTCCTCATCTCTTCCTCTCCATATATCTATCCCTCCCTCCCTCCTCTAATTCCCCATCACATTCCTCTCCCTTCGTCTGTCCATCTCCCCCTCCCTCTATCTTTATCCATCACCTTCACACCACTCACTCTTACCCCACACCATTCCATATCCTCCCCTCTCCTCTCTACGTCTATATCATCCCCCGTTTATAAATCCATTTCATTCCCCTATTCTCTATCTCCTTCTCCTCCTCTCCCTGATCTTATTTATTGTTATTACAATCGGGACCCTGGTGGGGAATATAAGTCAAAATGGATGGTTAAATAAATTGGAAACGGGTTATTAGAGAGACCTTTCGAGGTGCTCTATCTTTCAGGTTAGTAGCTTTAATGGCCATACTTTTAATGGTTTTATTGTACGAACATACATATCAACAACGAACTGATGAAACAATCTGCGACATTTCAATTTCCTCGTTTCGGCGAAACATCACAAGGTAGGCATAAAAATTCATACAGCTGACCTTCTTGTTAGATTCTTGACCTGTAAGCGAATAATGAACTCTTATTAGGAATCTGATTGGAACTCGATTAACAATATTGCTACATACCGGCAAAATTTTACAATCCGCGACACAGACGTGGTATAGCTGTGTTGGCAACAGCTTTTGGATCCTGGAAATGAAGACGACCAATCGTGGCAAAGATTGAGATAGCCAATGAAATTTTAGATGAGGACAGTTGCTTTCTCTCCGTAGTAAACAATATTATTTTGATAATCCGCGTACTTTAGTTTCAGACATATCAAACTTGCTGAGGAAAATGATGTTTTTCTTGTGTAAGAATGAAACGGACCAGACCTTTTTAATTGGTGACAGATCTGGAGAATGTGCTGGCCAGGGCAGCAGTCGAACATTTTCCGTATCCAGAAAGGCCCGTAAATGACTTGCAACATGCGGTCATGCATTATCCTGCTGAAATGTAGGGTTTCGCAGGGATCGAATGAAGGTTAGAGCCACGGGTCGTAACACGTCTGAAATGTAACGGTCACTGTTCAAAGTGACGTCAATGTGAAGAAGAGGTGACCGAGATGTATAACCAATGGCACCTCATTCCATTGGCCCGGTGATACGCCAGTACGCCAATAAGGACTCACGCTTCCAATGTGCGTTCACCGCGATGTCGCCAAACACGGATGCGTCCACTATCATGCTGTAAACGGAACCTGGATCCATCCGAAAACAACGACGTTTTGTCATGCGTGCACCCAGGTTAGTCGTTGCGTACACCATCGCAGTAGCTTCTGTCTGTGATGTAACTGGGTAACCGCAACCATGGTCTGCGAGCTGATAGTCCATGGTGCTGCAAACGTCGTCGAACTGTTCCTGCAGATGGTTGTTGTCTTGCAATCTTCCTCACCTGTTGACTCAGTGATCGAGACGTGGCTGCACGATTCGTTACAGCCATGCGGATAAGATGCCTGTCATCTCGACTGGTAATGATACGAGGCCGTTGGGATCCAGCACGGCGTTCCGTATTGCCCTCCTGAAACCACCGATTCGATACTCTGCTAACAGTCATTGGTTCGCGACCAACGCTAGCAGCAATGTCACGATACGGTAAACCGCAATCGCGATAGGCTACAATCCGACCTTTATCAACGTCGGATGGTACGCATTTCTCCTCCTTAAGCGAGGCATAACACAACGTTTCACCAGGCTATACCGGTCAACTGCTGTTTGTGGCTGACAAGGAAAGTACAAACAGAAATACACCAAAATCGTGTGATAGATAATGTAAACGTCCCTTATTGCACTAGTGGTACTCCCGCATCTGCAAAACTCTGCCGTCGTCCCTTACAGGCCTCTGCGTGTGCCACGCCGCACTGCACCTTGACCTGCCGGTACGCCAGTAGTGACGGTGCAGTGTGCCTCTGAAGTTGCGTTTTGTGACGTTATTTGTGTAGTGAAGCGTCGGATGGGTCTGCGATTGGTAATCAATCATCCTTATATAGTATGACTGGTTGAGATGAATTACGAAAAAACCTTCCTGAAGATGGTATTGTTGTAGAAGATGAATCATTCGCATCTTACCTATTATCTATTATAGTGTTTCTAATCTATGCTCATATTACTGCAATATAATAGATACCAGAAAACATGTGTATGATTTTTCTTCTACACCAAGACAGTATTCACGAAGAAGGGTTCTTCGGAATTTGACCTCAAGCAACTGCAATACACTAGCAGGATTGATTAGCAATTGCCGACCCATCTGATGCTTCACTACACAAATAACGTCACAAAGCGCAACTTCAGATGCACACTGCGCCGTCACTACTGGCGTACCGGCAGGTCAAAGTGCAATGCGGCATGGCACACGCAGAGGCCTCTAATGACCGACTGCAGAGTTTTGCAGATGCGGGAGTATCACTAGTGCAATAAGGGACCCTTATATTATCTATAATACGATTTTGGTGTATTTTTGTTTGTTCGAATCTAAGTACTTTCTTTGTGAGAAATCGGTTGGAAACATTCCTCATGTCAGCACGTTGTACGTGTCGCCACCGGCGCCAACCTTGTGTGAATGCTCTGAAAAGCTAATAATTATCATATCACGGCATCTTCTTCCTGTCGGTTAAATTTCGCGTCTGTAGCACGTCATCTTCGTGGTGCAGCAATTTCAATGGCCAGGAGTGTATGCTGCGATAGCCTTTGTTCGCCGCGGTGGCGGCAGCGTGGCACGGCGCGTGCTCCTCGGCCACTCTTCCGCCTCTGACAGCCGTTCAGCAGTTCAGCAGTTCAGCGTTCAGCAGTCCCCAGCTCTCCAATCTCGCGCGCCACCAGCTGCTGCCGGCATCTTTCCCCGCGTGCCATAAAATCGGCCCCCTCTGCCAGCGGCCTTTCGCCCGCTTGCCTCCACTTCCCGGGCTCCATTCAGACGCTCGCCTTTATGGGCGTAAAACGAAGGTACAACAGCGCGCCGGGGAGGCTGATAGAGTATGCTCGTTCCCCGCGCTCATGTTTATGTATGTCACGTGTCATTTTACGCCTGCACACAGCTGGGCCTCGTTCGTTTACTGCTCTCCTTCTCCTCTTGTTGACATCGATTCGACAGCACAGTGTGGTAAACACTGATTCACTTGGTAATTTAAAGCACTTGCGTTTCAATACCTGGCTCTTTAACCCTTTAGTGATCAGTGGGATCTGTAGTTCCCACTTATTTGTTTTCGATATATGTTCAGTGGTACTTCGTGTTCCCACTTGTAACTTGTACCATCTCTGTTAGAGTGTGCTAACTACATATAAGAGGTACGTCCGGAAAGTAAGTTCCGTTTGGTTATATAAAACAAACGTGTACAGATACAGAAAAAATATTTATTGTACAAAAATCTACCACTGTTAAACTACTTTTCTACATAGCTGCCGAAATTTTGTAGGCACTTGTCATAGCGTGGTACACGTTTCTGTATGCCTTCTTAATAGAAGGTTACCCCCTGTGTATTCAGCCATGTGGTAGCATTTTCTTTCAGCTCGTCATCTTTGAAGTGTTGACAGAACAAATGTTAGGTGTAAGAAGAGGATTTCCATCAAAAGGTGGTGTTTGTTTCCACGATAGTGCCCGACCACATGTGGCGAATGTGACCAAACAACTCTTACGGGAATTTGACTGGCACGTGTTTGATCATCATCCGTACAGCCCGGGCCTCGATCCTAGCCACTTTTACCTCTTCTTACACCTAAAAATCTGTCCTTGGTGGCCAACATTTCAACGACGATGACGAGCTGAAAGAACATGCTACCACATGGCTGAATACACAGGCGGCAACCTTCTATGAAGAAGGCATACAGAAACTGGTGCTACGCTATGACAAGTGCCTACAAAATTTCGGCAGCTATGTAGAAAAGTAGTTTAACAATTGTAGATTTTTGTACAATAAATATTTTTTTCTGTATCTGTACACGTTTGTTTTATACAACCAAACGGAACTTACTTTCTGGACGTGCCTCGTACATTGTCAACAGGCGTGAGAAAGTGGTTGTTTTTCTACATTGTTAGTCAGTCAATGCAGAAGCGCAGTTTCTGCGGGAATACAAGCCACTGTTTCGACCGTAACAGCGTTTGTTGTATAGCGTGCTTTCCTTATGCGTGTGAAATGATTTGTGTTGTATTTGTCTGCTTTTATATTTACGATGGAGATACTATTAATGAATACCAGCTGGGCGAACGATGAGCTGTAGATCGTCGTTCATGGAATTGGTGGCACAGACTATTTTCCTTTCTTGTAGATTTGGCAGCTGTCAGTGCCTACATTATGTGGAAGTTACAGAAGACAGAAGACGACCAGCTAACATTTAGGTAGAATTTGGCAAGGCAGCTCATCTCCGGCTTCTCAAGTCGTAAGCGAAGAGGAAGGCCCGTTCACTTTCAGACACCAAAAAGAGGCGTGTCTGGAGTTCCAGATGAAGTTCGTTTGGCGAAAGTTGGAACTCAATTGCCAACAAAAGGTACTACAATCAGAAGGTGCCGCCAATGTGGCATCAAAAACAAAGGAAAGAGGACGATTTTGTGTGTGGCTAGTTAGCCCAATAAAGTATTCATAAAAAGTCTACAACTTCTGGAAATAATCTGGTCACTAAAGGGTTTACTGCGCTCATTGATAAGTACGTACACACTACGATAGAATATGTTTTTCCTGCATACCAACACTTACCCTGGCCTACGTTTGCCTCGTTCCCATACCCGTTATTGCACTTCCTTTTAACTGTTTTCAACTATTACGCTACTATTTGAACAGTACAGTATAAAAATTTGTTATGAAGAAATTGAAATGCGCTCTGCGCCACAACATGTTATCTAAATGTCAGTAAACTCACTTTGAAAGAATCATCCTCCAAGATAAATATTAAATGAGCAAACAGTCCTCAATACATCACCACTTCTGAACGCAACCTAATCCACACAACATCCAGGCCTGTTCCATTTTATTCCTCCACTTCTTGTATCTTCATATTTTACCTCACTCTGTTTTGGTGTCAGAATATGTTTGTAATGGTTCCCAGTACTTTTGGTTAACGTTTACTTTACTGATTTCAAGTTGTATATCTAATTTAAATTTTGTACAACCACTATTTTCTGTGTTAATACCAGTCTAACTTTCCATTGTATCACACCAGCTTTGTATGTTTCTTTGTTAGTACAAATTATCTAAATTATTCTGTACTCTGTCCTTACTGTAATTATTTATTTAATTATGAACACTATAATTGATTATGTTTATCTTCACCATTTTTTAGTTCGAGTGCATACCTCCGATTTGTTAAGCTTCTCAATTCTCCACGGCACCCCACTTATACCCAACTATCCAATACCTATATTTTTGTCTATTTCTTTGTTTAGTTATAATAGTGTGTCAGGTTTCTAATATTTCTAATATTTGCATCACCTTTTGTTTTTAACAACCCTTAAAACATCAGATTCTTGTTTAAATTTATTTGTATTCACTGTAGTCATGTAAGAATTTATGTTTGCACTGTTTCTCTATGTATGGTATTTATGATTCCTTTTTTCAGTGCTATTAATTTACAGATTTCATTCAAATATTTATTTACACTGTAACTGCTCCATCAAATATGTTAATATACTTTTCTGTATGTAACATATCCTCTGTCTTACTGACAACACAAGTTCTTTGACTGAACTTCAATAAATGTCTGATGATGGCCTAATAAGCCTAAAATCGATTCACAAAATAAACAAAACCGTAGAACAAACAAAAAAATGTGCATTTTAATCTTCATCCTCAAAATATTGGGTACCTAAAATCCTTCCAACATTCAAAAGTTAACACATTTGTTACACAAAATCACAGTCAAGATCGCGAACATATTTAATTTAGTTGGAGGTTTCGGATGGTATATTTTAACTTTCTTCAGCCCTCATCAGTATAGTGGGAAGACGCTCGACATATTTTACGTTCACTATGACACCCCAATGACAGTGTTGTTGATATTCTTCATTTTTATTAAGTTTTCAATGTGCTGAGAGTAGCATGTGAAGAAGAATCCCATGATGGAAGTACAATCTATCAAAACCAATAAACTTAACGAAGGAGAATTACCGGTCTTGGTTGTTGTTTCACGAAAGATATCTCTATATCAGATTGCCTTCATGTCAAACTCACATAGATTTTCGTTAGGCAATGAACGACAGCATTAATATAATTTTGGACGTGCATTACACTTGGATGTCCAATTTTTTATTTTTTTTTATTTTCGACCATTTTCGGTTTCTAAACATCATAGCGGCAGAAAAAATACAGGATAATCACGTATCACGCATCTCCTTCGTCAATATTAAGTATATATAATATCATGGTGAATCTTTCGAAATATCACATTGTGCCTCATTGCTTTATGTAGCAGAAGGATCACTATGATATTTTACACATTTAATATCGACAGCTGAAATCTATCAAATGTCTTATATTTTTTCTGTCATAATTGTGCTTTATAACCAAAACTGGACAGGCAGCGTATTTCATTTCCTAAATCTTCGAAAGGTAGCTAATGATTATCTACCTGTGACAGACATAAGCTGTCTCTTCCTGACACTTACTTGTACATCTCACTATCGTCAATTATTCCTCTCCCAACACTATTCGCTAAAACTTCTTATCGTATGTAACAACCATTTCATCTTTCTTTATCCGTCCAAATTCTTGTAACCAAGTAAGGCTCGTTACATGAACGCTCTCCTGAACTAAACGTGATATTGTGGTTAATTACATGTCTTTATCTATTCAAATGTCTGTAAAGCTTATGAGACTTAACTGCGGGGTCATCAGTCCCTAAACTTACAAACTACTTATAAACTAACTTATATTAAAGACAGCACAAACATCTATGCCCGAGGGAGGACTCGAACCTCCGACGCGGGAGGCCGCGCGATCCGCAAGGGATCGCTCCAGATCTCTCGGCTAGTCCCGCGAGGCTATCTATTGGAGTGTTGGTACGAAAATTATTGCCTGCTTAATTGGCATGTATGCGAAATATGATGTTCCTCTCACTTCACGCTCCTACAATGCGTATTTCGAAAATATTACCTCAGCTGCAGAGCTTGTTTATATCACCCCGTAAACATTGTAACAAGGTTTAGGTTTATTAGATTGTCTACTCCTACCACACAGTACATTCTGTCGATTGGAGAGGTAAGATAGTGGCGTCAGGCTCAAGCAACAGTTGCATCTTTCACAGTCTATTAACTTCTGTCCTAGTCTGAATCGAACCTAGTCACTATCGACGTTGAAAGTCCTTCCTTTTGTCAGTTTCTTGAAGATATCAAGGACACCTACACCAGTATTAGTTCTCGAATACTTGATTAATTTTCTTTCGTGAATAAATTGCGGGAAAGCGTTTTAGTAACTCCTTTCACTGGTTGTCACATGCGCGATATTATCATCTCCATAACAACCTGAAGGTACTGATTTGGTCTGGTAGCTGATTTACATTTTCTATGAATATATCCGTGACATTCAGAGACAATTACAGTCTGGGAATTAAAAAGAAGTTTTGAAATTCACTCATAGTATGAAGCATCTTTAAGTAGAGGAGGTTTTCTTCCTATATTACGACGATCATTTCTCCCTAAAGTGGATGGGCACCAACAATTCCGTTTTGCTTTCGAAGGAGAAATCTTGTGATTCAAATACCGTGGTAAGTTCCCGCCGCGAGCAGAATGGCCTTTGTGTCAATGATTGAATCCCTAATCTGAAATCATATCTGTAACGGACTATCTATTACAGTAAGGTAACTGTAGTTCATATTTCATCTACGTTACCATTATTATTACAAGATTATTCATAGAGTTTTATTGTCAGAGGTTGTATTACCTGATTTCCAAAGCAAGATATGAATAGAAAATTGAGAATACTCTCAAAATTAGCTGTTTCTGAACTTAAATATGTCCGGTAGAAATATGAATTCAACACGCTGAGGATTATAAGTCACGGTGTTCATTGTGTTGAATCGTATTACGTTGAACATGGCAACCAATTAAAGCATTTTCTGAAATATGGTAAGGTTGAAAAGTTAGATAGTAAACAGCCTTTCCAAAGAGTAATTATTGTTGTTCCGGATTTAAAGTTTCGTTCTGAAAATGAATACATATCTTGATCCAATCGCTATCTCAATTCACGGGATCACTCGCAGGGCTAACTTTAAGATATCCTGATGTTTAACATTGCTCCAGCCCTCTAGATGTCCATAGTGAACGTACAAACACACACATATCGATTTTTATATATTAGGTAATTACTTGTTGGCCGTTATTTCTGAATTGAATTGGATGTAGAGTGTTCATAATGCAGATTGTTAACGATGAATAAATGCAAAGCCTGAAAATTGTTTTTAGGAACTAACTGATATGTAAATTATTAAGATACAATAAGTAATTTCGAGAACATGAAAAAAATATTAATTTCTCACAAACTGACTACACCGTTTGTTCTCGATTACAATAGCTTACTTCAACTTTTCCGCGTAAAATTAAAAATCGAATAGTCGGGCTTTGGATACAAAGAAAGTTAGTGAACGATACAATGAATCAAGAAATGCCGGCTGTCTTCAAGGAAACGATGCTTATGTTGTAGACAAAACAGTTTTAATAATATATCCTTGAACTGAGCGCGATTAAACAAGTTTCGCCTCATATTTAAAAATTATGTCTCAGAAAATATAAAAAAAGTAGAAATGAATGGAATTTACGTACTTTCAGTTGGAGCAGTCATTGAAGAAACGCCTATTGTGTAGCAGGAATGTGTGGAAGCACATTAAGAAATTAACAAGTAAATAATGGTAAAAGAAAGTTGGAAAATCGATTAATGATATGCATGGAATTGTTGAAGATTATAAAGAAATTTTAGTTATTTGCGTCAGCAAGAACAGCAGCAACTTGTTCGACCCCTCCGATGGGAGATTGTCCTGTCTGTGGTGGAAGAAAAGAAAGGCTTATACGATAACATTACTAGTTAGTAGTTTTATTTATTTGTTAATTTTTTTCTTCACATAAAACTGAGGCGCGTCCGGCAGAGGAAATAATGAGTGCACAATTCTTTCCAAAACTACAGATGTTTTCAGTATTATCGTTCCTCATTTCCGATTTTTACGCATGCTAATCACGTTGTTATTGAGAAACCTTGCCTTTGTTCAGCCCAAATGGTTTAGATCATACGTAACTGGAAGATTGCAGAAATTTGTAATAAGCAGTTCACCTGATATAGATGAAACAATTAATTCCTCTATCTGGGGGGTTATCAAAAATGGGGTCCCACAAGGTTCGGTCTTGTGTCATTTGCTGTTCTTAATATACATTAATGACGAAGATGCTAAGTTAGTTCTTTTGGCTGATGATACAAGTATAGCTATCACACCTGACAAACAGGAATTAACTCATGAAAATGTAAATCATATCTTTCAGAAAGTTATTAAGTGGTTATCTGCAAATGAACTCTCATACTTTGTTAAAATTCAGTATATACAGTTTCATACAGTAAATGGCATGACAGCATTAATAAATTTAGACTTCGAACATAACTCTGTAGCTAAGGTAGAATATTCAAAATTTTTAGGTGTTTGCATTGACGAACAAGAAGAAACATATTGAAGGTCTCCTGAAACGTTTGAGTTCAGCTACTTGCGCTATCAGGGTGATACACATCTCAGTAAATTAGCTTACTATGCCAATTTTTATTGACTGCTTTCGTATGGGATCATATTCTGTGGTAACTCAACATTGAGTAAAAAAGTATTGATTGCACAGAAGCGTGTAATCAGAATAGTTGTTGGAGCCCACCCAAAAGCATCCTACAATCAATTATTTAGGGATTATACACTCATGAAAGTTGTTATCAACAATCCGACATCCGACCCAATTCGAAAGTAATAGCAGTGTGCATACCTACAATACTAGGAGAAAGGGTGATTTTCTCTATTCAAGGATGAATCTAACTTTGGCACAAAAAGGAGTGAATTATGCTGCTACAAGAGTCTTCGGTCGCTTACCAAGTAGCATCAAAAGTCTGACAGATAGCCAACTAGTATTTAATAAGAAATGAAAGGAATTTCTGAATGGCTACTCCTATAACGTAGATGAAGTTTAGATAAAAATTTAAAAAAAAAGTAAATAAGAAATTCTTAGAATATTGATTGTCTTGTATATAAAACATTTACTAAACTGACACGTTCCACACCATTACGAAATTTCGTATATATGATCTGTGGAACAAGTATTAATCTAATCTAACCTCTAATCTAATCCTCCCCAATGCTCACGTGATCAGGCCGTGCAACTTCGCTGCTGCGGGGATGAGCAGCGTGTGGCATTGTGGCATTGACGTTCCCCCTGGAGGTTCGAGTCCTCTCTCGCACATTGGTGTGTCCCTAGTGTAAGTTATCTTAAGTAGTTTCTAAGTCTATGAACTGATGACGGTAGCAGTTTGGTCCAATATGTTTACAAACATTTGAACAATTCCTTTCGGGCCGGCCGCGGTGGCCGCGGGGACTGAGGTGCTCTAGTCACGGTCTGCACGGCCACTACGGTCGGGGGTTCGAATCCCCCCTCGGGCATGGATATTTGTGCCGCCCTTAGAATAAGGTAGTTCGTAAGTAGTTTGTAAGTTTAGGGACTGATGACCCCGTGGTTAAGTCCCATAAGCTATACAAACACTTTGAAAATTTCCTTCCGGGCGTTCACATCCATAACCTCTCGAGATTAGGACCCCCCCCCCCCCCTCCAAGAAGAAAGGCCTGGGTTGATCCTTCACCATCCCGTCTCACTAGGCATTTTTTTAAGTGGTCGATGTTTTACGTACCGGTTGTGCCGCTTCTCAGGTGTCTTTGTTATCGTTTTCCAAATGATCGTACTGACTATTGTCAATGCAGTCTCCCCCCCCCCCCCCACCAGTTATTTCTGTTTCGTATTTGTTCGGCTTACTAACAATTCTTTAAAAACAATTTACGAATGTGCTGTGAGCGATCTCGTTTGCTGTGGAACCTCTTTTTACTGTTTTGCCAAGATCGCTTATTTATTTACCATTATGACCGCTTTCAGATGATCTCGCAGTCATCATCAGATCTGTGGAACTGGGCTGTATCTAATCTTATCAACAATATGTTGCTCCGTCTATCCGGAGTTCCGTGGTGTTGTCAAAAACACAAAATTGCATAGTCTCATAATGAAAACCAAACTTGGCCCCCATATCATAAACGGCCGTCGACGCGCTCCTCACACCACTATCTTGTTTTGTGTGTTTGACTACCCACGGAACGCCGTATAGACGGAGCTACACGTTATTGGTAAGATTAGGTGCACCACTTTTCCACAGATCTGCGAGATCAGCTGAAACCGGTCGTTGTGGTAAATAAATAAGCGATATTAGTAAAACCGGGAAAAAAGGTTCCGCAAATTCTTTCGGACACAATTTTCGTAGAAAAAAGGTATTGAATTAATAAAATAAACAGGAAAGAAATGCATCGTTGCTTCGGTCGACCGTTTCCAATCTGTGCAAGACTTCTCCACTATACCCCGTCTTGCCTTATCCACTACGTCTGAGTTCAGTAAAGCACAATTTGTGGCGATTACAGTGAAGTAAGGGAAATCCGAAGATTGGTTTGAGCACCACAGTACTTTACTAGGCATAATCATGTTTGGAGGTGGTATGCCGTTTCCTTCCTCGGACCTTCGAACTAACTTACCCAGCCAGTTATAGGAAGACCTACATCTAACCTGAATTCGGAACGTCATTACTCGATATCTTTTTACATCAGCAACATTGCGAGAGGGGAAAGAAGTGGAAAGCTGCAAATAAAATTCGTAAAACCTGTTGGGGATCGAACCCGTGATCTTCGGATCCACTACATGGTACTCTACCACGGTGCTACCGAGTCACGTTTTAACAGTGCATTAAACACCCAACTGATGCTTTGTGTTCCCCATTCCCAATACCAGCATATTTCCAGCAGTGTCGTGGTACATAGCTTAGGAGAAATTGAATTACAGTGCACGTGTCATTTCCAATAGCATTATATGCGCGGGACTAGCCGAGCGATCTGGAGCGCCACGTTGCGATTCGCGAGGTTTCCCGCGTCGGAGGCTCGAATCCTCCTTCGGGCACGGATGTGTGTGTTGTCCTTAGGTTAGTTTAACTTAAAAATGTTCAAATGTTTGTGAAGCTTATGGGACATAGAAGCAGTCAGAGGCTAGCAACTATTTGTAGGTTCGGACAATGCACGAATGTCACGGAAATGCTCCGGGAACTCAAATGGGGATCGCTGGAAGAAAGACGACGTTCTTCTCGAGAAATTCTGATGAGGAAATTTAGAGGGCGGTAATTTGAGGCTGAGCGTAGGACGATGTTCCTGCCGCCTACTTACAATTCGAGTAATGATCACAAAGGCAAGATAAGAGAAATTAGGGCTCGTACGGAGGCATATATTCTTTTTTCCCTCGTTCTATTTGGGAGTGGAACAGTAAAGGAAATGCCTAGTATTGATACACTGTAACCTCCGCCATGCACTTTACGGTGGATTGCGGAGTATATATGTAGACGTAGACCTGAAAACAAGGTCTACCATCTGCAGAAGATACCTCCTGTCTTCTGACTGATAGGCATTCTGTTTAATGTGGTTTTTTCATTTGTAATGTGTTCCTGTTTTATGTATGGTGCCCTGTATTTCAGGTTCCTATGTTGCAATTTTTTGTGTGTGTAATCTGTTTAATGTTGTATTGTCTCATGTCATAATGTGTCTGAAATTTTCTGTATAGTTCCCTTTTTTATCTTATTTATTTTATTTTATTTTTTAATTTATTTTTATTTTTTTAGGGTGTAATGTACCGCTTGTAACTTTGAAAACATTCTATAGTGTCCTATCATAATTTTCTCCTACGTAAGGTATTTTTTTACCTTCCTTTGGTTCTTCTGCTGTAGGCGTTAAAAACCCGTTAAGGCAATAAATGATGATTATGTTGATATATTTCCATCAGGCAACAACTTCAAGTAGCAACTGGAAAGAAAAATCCGCAGTTAAGTGTTTTTACGAAATTTATTCTGTACTCAACCGGTGAATCACCTTGTGTGAAACGCATTTTAAAATTTTCTCCATCAGGTTCCCCTTACCGGAACCAGAAGGAACTGTGGGAGGACTTCGCCCTCAGGAGTGACAGGATATAAGGGAGCGCAGTGTTCGGAGGCGACGGCGGGAAGGAGGGGCGGCGCG
Source organism: Locusta migratoria (assembly GCA_026315105.1). Classification (NCBI taxonomy): domain Eukaryota; kingdom Metazoa; phylum Arthropoda; class Insecta; order Orthoptera; family Acrididae; genus Locusta; species Locusta migratoria. The sequence goes on along the minus strand of CM048750.1, from coordinate 27,463,424 downwards.
CGCTTAACCTCGCAAACTCGTATGGATGATGATGCCACTGTTGCGGGTGATACAGGGCCATCAACTTTACATACATAAAAGATAAAAGTTTTACGCGCCCCCACCGCGGATTTTACACGCCGCCGCCGGCGCGCCTATTGTTCGCGATGAGGCAGATTTAAATGCATTATGTTGGCAGGCCTGGCTGCCCGCTGCCCGTCCACGTGTCACTCTTGCGACGTTCACATTTTTCCGCCCCTCCCCAACACCACCCTCACTGGGCAGCTCTGACTTTTTAATTCCTCTGTTGTGTAGACACTCCAGTGTGCTGCTTGTGAATCGCGGAATACCGTATTTTCTACACGACTGAAATGTATGGGAGGTATAGCAAATTGACGGACCATCAATCATGAAAATTCTAAAAATAAATTTATTTCGAATTTTCTGGATACAAACAGTTTTTATCCCTCTCTCTTTCCCGATGTATCAATCCGCATTTCCCTTTTTTCTTTTATTTTATTTTTTTTAACTTTGTTATCCTGCGATTCAGAACATTGATAAGCACACTTACACATACACACTCACACACACACTCATACATAAGCACATACGCATACATACACGATGCACCTGTCAGAAGCGTATCTGAACATCGAGGTATTTTGTCTGAGGTACGCTAAGCTCAAATTTGTTTTCTCAATAAAGTAAGCGATAAGTGAATGTCGAGAATCAAATTAAGAGGACATCTTCCTCTGGGCCTTAAGGCGGTGGGGTGGGGGGAACCGGGAGTGAAGCAAGCCACGATACCCCTCCCCCCTCGTTACCAATCCTGGATTTGCCACTGACGTCATCTACGAATCTGGATTTCAATCATCTAGGGCAAAGACAGCTTTTATCCAGTTGTATTCAGTCGGAAGAATCATATATTTCTTGCTGAAGTGTGTGTCTGTCTCTGTGTGTGTGTGTGTGTTTTGGGGGGGGGGGGACTGAGAGAATAAATTTTTTCTTGTTCAAGTAATAAAGGTTTTGTTTCAGCATTTAGAAGTAAGAGGTCATTTATTATACTTTCACAGTTTCAAGTTTCGATCACTCAGACATTCGCCAGAGAAAGACTATAGATTGTCCACTGTCAAAATTGTAGTTTAACCATCGTAATACGTGTTGAATCATGTAAAAACTTTCGCTGATGTAAGTTCCTTACAACTTACGAACAATGACAATGCGTAATACTAGGGTTCTCGCATGACTATGACGAATTTATCAAGAAGTAAACAGCTATATATATTTGTAGAAAATTTTTCAGCAATCAGTCAAATGTTCAAATGTTTGTAGAGCTTATACGACTTTTGCAAACTACTTATGAACTAGCTTACACTAATGAGGGATTCGAATCTGCGCGTCAGTGGTCATACTATTCCTTTTTTTCCGAAATATACACGTAAACCTAAGAAGGAAAGTTCGTAGACTTTCAATTATATATATAATTGAAAATAGACACCCTACATTCTATCTTCAGCAATCCATAGCATGACAAATCACATAAACAATGGCGTTGATTGCATCGCAATATTCCAATTACATCCCGAGATATTGCGACGCGCAGTTGACGCTTGAAAAACCCGAAATGCACTGCTAGCGCACGTCCTGAGGCTCAGGCGTGGACTAAATGTTTTACCATTGTTTAGGTAAAAATGTTTTGATTTGGGAAGTTCAGGTAAGACATAGAAGATGAATGTAAACATATTTAACCAATTAGTTTTATTATCACATAATTATCGATGTTATGTTTATCTAATGCGTTACATGACAAATTGTATCAAACAAATGTTTCTGAACATCACTGGGTAAAATGGCCCTTTGTAGAAACTTGTACTGTGATACCAGCACTACATACTAAAGATAGCGTTCACATATCATGATCAAAGTGATAACCATTGGCTTGCATACAGAGGGTCACTCCGCGGATGAAGGATGCCCTACTTCGTGCTACTGTTTCCTCTTTGATGGCTGTAAAATCATCAATAATGGGTTGCTTCATGTCCTCTGCTGTTGTTGGTTCATGTTGGTAAACAGCATCCTTCACCGCTCCCCAAAGAAAAAAAAAATCCAGCGGTGTAAGTCCGTAGATCAGGCAGGCCACCTAACTGGGCCACCACGTCCAATCCACCTACCAGGGAACTTACGATTCAGAAGTCGTCGTGCTCTTAAGTCGTTATGTGCAGGGCATCCATCATACTGATACGACATGACCATTCTCCTGTTCAGAGGGACGGTGTCCAAGAGAACAGGAAGATTGTGTCGTATAAATCTGGAGTACTGACTGCCATTTCCAAAGAAAGGTCCGATAATGGTATCTCCAATAATCCCACACCAAACATTCACTTTCCACGGACGTTGATGCTCTACCTGACGGAGCCATTGGGGTTGTCTGCGGAGCAATAATGCATATTCCCTATATTCACAATTCCTTTGTTGGAGAATTATGCCTCGTCGGTAAAGAGAACATCTGCGAAAAAATTTGGATTAGTCAGAAGTTTTGGCTGCCTCCACCGACAAAATGTTACCCTGTTGTTGAAGTCATTTCCATGAAGATCCTGGTGTAAATGAACATGGTAAGAATTAAATTTATGACGTTGAAGAATACGCTGTCCACTTGATTTCGACACACCAACTTCACGTTCAATTTGACGTGTGCTGATGTGAGGATTCACAGCTACGGTAGCGAGCACAACAACTTCAGCACGTTCATCTGTGCGTGTTCTAGGACGATGTCTAGGTCTTGGATTTAAGCTTCCCGTTTCACGTAGACGAGATGTGAGACGACCAAACATCGGGGAATCGTCTTCTGTACAGTCGTCCTGCCTGAACAGAATTTCGCCCGCCTACAACAGGGTACAGTACAGGTATGTAGAGTAGGGTAGAAAACAGACATATTAACGAAATAATCATAATGTTCTCTAACAGTACTATAAACAAACAAGCAATCTAATAACGTATTAACCGTCAACGTACATTCTCCGTAGATCAGCAGCATTTCTACCATATCTTCATGTGTGCACACAACACAACGTTTATTCACAATGTGTACCACCTCCGTGCCGTCACTAGATTACTCTCATGCACGACTACACTGGCAAGCGGTCTACTGTACGCCAAAGCAACAACAAATGGGATGCTCGTAGGGTGGTGGAGTACAGGAGTTTGCATGGGTCGCAAATCACAAACAAGGCGAATTCGTACCTGTGGCTGTAGTGGGAACTACGTTGGACAATTGTGTAGGTAGAGCTAGGCCCTGGATGAACGAGTGAGCGAAAGGCACAATTTAACGCAATCGATAAACCTTCTTTTGGGTGTGCAGGACAAATAAGACAACCTGACTGGTGTATACCGATCTGTACGATCGGTACTAGTTCATATTGTGTACGTAGACACATAAAACGTGCAAGAGGGAAACCATTATGTGCTTATGAGAGTTGATGGCAGCAGACCGTATTCTTCGTTTCGGACCTCTTGATAAGTATGGAAGTGCGATTACGCATGTCAATCACATCGCGATTACGGGCAGCATGGGGTTCACGCCTGAGCCTCACGACCTGCGTTAGCAGCGTATTTCGGTTTTTTCAAGCGTCAACTTCTCCTCGCAATATCGGGATGTGATTGGAATATTGAGATGCAATCAACGCCATTGTTTATGTGATTTGTCATGCTATTGATTGCTGAAGAAAAAATATAGGGTGTCCATTAAAAAAAAAAAAAAAAAAAAAAAAAAAAAAAAAAAAAAAAAAAAAAAAAAAAAAAACAAGTTTGTGTTAAAAAAAGACATTTGCTTTCGTTTTAGAATGTTTCCAAATATGTACATTCATGGGCCCGTGTGTCATCTGCGTTTTCTTTGGAACTACACGGTACGCTTCTTAGGCTTACATTACTTCCGTTTCAATGGGGAAAGCTGCTAAAATATTCGGAGGCACATGTTTTAGCTTTCATCTTTTCATTCGACTGTTTTGTTCCACTAATGTGTATTTATGTATCATCCATTTCGTCCGATATTAGACTAAAACCTTTGTTTCTAAAATAAAACAATTGTATTGGAATTACGTAGAAAATGATGCGAGAATAGTGTGTTATTCATACGATTTATAAGACGTTAACAGGCGGCTCCCGTGCTCACCGTTTGGAGCGCTCGTGTCGTCTTAGCTGTCAGGCGGTAACAGATTTTACACCAGTGAGTGTCGCGACTGCTATGTTAGACTGTGGTACGAAGCAGACAGAGCTAGCAGCGCGACCGTTCCAGGAGATCCGTCTAGAGACATGCCGCAATGTTACTGTCGACTGTTGCTAAGAAGAGATCATTCAATAACTGTGTAGTGTGTAACAGGCAGAAGTTCACAACCACAAGCACCTCACCTACAGTTACCTTCAATTGTAATAAGAGCATATGTGAACTGAACACTTCTTTCAGTTGCAGACCTTTTCCGCGGCTCACTACCTCCCAAACCTACCGGTCCCAGAAAGCATCCCGAGGACACAGAAGTAGAGAAGATCTACAGGAGAGCAGCACGGTTCGCTACGTAAACGGTTGATATGTTTAAACATTTCGAACTCTTCGTTACCAGGTCCACTTAGTGACAGTGTCAAAGAGATGATTAGAAAACTCCAGTAGCAGACGCTGTAGGAGAGGCGTTCTACAGCAAACTAGTCCTTTCTGTATAAGTTCCGAGGCGTTACATATTGATTCGTCATCGTAAGTATAACTTCCTCCAACGTATATTTCGCGAATCACTGGGAAAAATTAGGGAAATCAGAGTAATTGGAGCTCTTTCGGAGGATTACCTGCAATCTTGTAAACGCGCGGGTTTTAGGTTGTAAGGGGACAGTCTCGTGGATACACTTGAAGTCTGAGGTTCGTGGTAAATGGCGCACATGCACGGATATCGTGATGTGTTTCGACAGCTTCTGAGTCGTCGTAGTTCAGGGGTCAGTCAATAGATAGCGCCACCTCTCATCTGTCAAATGATGGCCTGGTCGCTCGCTTTGTGTGTAGACACGTGACTGCAAAAGCCAGGCCGTTATGAGAGTCAATGGCCAATGGCGTGAGAAGCCCTGTCTGGCCTTGAAGAAATATGCAGTAAACCACTTATAAATTAATAACTATTGATCCATATATGATACAAAGGGAAAGCGTAACGCCATTTTAAAAATATAGGCGGATGCAATGATATAAATGCGCTTCCTGTCACTTTCACAGTTTTTTAGTTATAGTAAATTACAAATAATTACAAATTTTGTAAATTATATATTTTGAAACCGGCTTAACAAAATATTACGTACAAGGTGTCAAATGAGAGAACTAATTGATTATTATTAAGATTTATATTTAGTTTTTTACCCAAATTCAGTAAATTTGAATTTGAGACCGCCGGCCGCGGTGGCCGAGGTGACTGAGGCGCTCCAGTCACGGTCAGCACGGCCACTACGGTCGGGGGTTCGAATCCCCCCTCGGGCATGGATATTTGTGCCGTCCTAGTTCGTAAGTAGTTCATAAGTAGTTTGTAAGTTTAGGGACTGATGACCCCGTAGTTAAGTCCAATACGCTTAACATTGAACATTGAATTTGAGACCAGTGACATGGTTTCCAGCTGGATTTGTAATAAATAAACAATAATAACTGTAGTATTACCGGCACTACGGTAAATTATACTTCTGTAAATAGTTAGTGAAACCACAGGAGCAGTAGTACTGTAAATAGCCTATGGTTAAATACTGAAAAGCAAATGTAGAAAAGTTTATTTTTTTAACGATGTCATAACTTCGACATATGCTATGTTTTCGCTATCATATACTGTTTCAGCGGAAAATTTCCATTGAATACTATCATCACATGTATTTATTTCATTAGTATTTTATGTAAAAGACGTAATTTTATGAAAATAAGATACTGATTTGCCGGCCGCGGTGGCTGAGGTGACTGAGGCGCTCCAGTCACGGTCAGCACGGCCACTACGGTCGGGGGTTCGAATCTCCCCTCGGGCATGGATATTTGTGCCGTCCTAGTTCGTAAGTAGTTCATAAGTAGTTTGTAAGTTTAGGGACTGATGACCCCGTAGTTAAGTCCCATAAGCTTAACAAACATTTGAACATTTTAAGATACTGATTTGACTTCAGAGAAGCCAGCACGAGTACTTAAGGCGGTGATTTTGGCTTGTTAGGGACAATCTGCTAGCGCCGGTTTGACAGACAAGACGTGTCGCTATGCAGGGTGACTGTGATGTCGCTTGAAGACTTGTGAGGTGTTCTAGTGTGGAACTTAGAAATATTTGTTCTGTGGTACTGCGAGAACTTCGATTTTATTCTGCGTCTGTGAGACTTGGAAAAAGTCTTCAATGGTGCTTCGTGGACTAACTATAATCCGAGACATTGGAACTTAGAGTTTCTCAGGATTGTTGCTAGAATTTACTGTTTAATTTCACGTGTTTTAACTTAGAAAGAATTCAATCAAGTTCCATTTTTAATTTGGTGTGGCAGCCTTAAGGAACTCGGCATTGCTCTGAAGTCTGGTGTAACAAATATTTACTGATGGATGGTAGGTGGAATAAACATCAATTTAGTTAAAAGTCATAAATGATACATCTGAAGCATTGAATTAAAATTTGTGGTGCAACGTAGAATCGAGCCTGGAACCCCATGCTTATTAGGCAAACGTCTTACCGCTAGACCACCGCATAACTAGCGAGTTAGTCCCATCAGAATAGTCTAAGTACGATTTCTTTCATATCACAAATTAATTCAGCTTCTGTGTTCCATAGAACATTGCCACTATTGTCAAGGCTCTCCATGCTTTATATTTATTATTAATGTCTTTGGCATATTCGATACGAAAATCCGTCTCAGGGATTGTATATTTGTATTTACATTGATATTTATATCACCTTAAACAGGATTGTTCCAATTCGTCCATTGCCGAGGTAGTGGCAATGTTCTACGGGACACAGAAGATGAATGAAAGTTTGTGACATGAAGGAAATCGTGGAATTACAAGGCACCTCAATCGCTAGTGATGCGGTGGTCTAGCGGTAAGACGTCTGCCTAGTAAGCATCGATTCTCGGTCGCACCTCAAATTTTAATTCAATGCTTCAGATTATTATTAATGTCTTTGACATATTCGAGACGTAAATCCGTCTCAGGGATTGTATGTTTGTATTTACATTGTTAGTTAAAAGTGAATGTGTCGTTTTTGCATTCATTTTTCTTCTTCCTGCCTGCAATTATTTAAAGCTAAACATTTTTGGGGACATTGCAGCAGGTGTGGCTGGCCCCTAGACGCGACGCAGCCAGTTTGTATAATAAAATAGGGTCTACAGCCGCACTTCACAGAGCCACAAGAAAACACAGGCTGTGAATGGGTGATTTTTTTGTCCTGTAGCAATGGGGGCTGGAGCCAACTGATAAAATTGTGTCACCCTGCACAGAATAGTGTGTGTTTTCCTTGTTTGAGTTTGGAAAATCCGTGTGTGCCGGCCGCGGTGGCCGAGGGGACTGAGGCGCTCCAGTCACGGTCAGCACGGTCACTACGGTCGGGGGTTCGAATCCCCCCTCGGGCATGGATATTTGTGCCGTCCTAGTTCGTAAGTAGTTCATAAGTAGTTCGTAAGTTTAGGGACTGATGACCCCGTAGTTAAGTCCCATAAGCTTACCGAACATTTGAACATTTGATTTGAATCCGTGTGTAAGCTCGCAAGGTCCATATGCAGAAGTTGGCTTACAAGGATCACAGATGGTATTCTGCAAGTGCGGCAGAACGCACAGCAACAGGCTGACGGGGGGCGAGTGGAATGCCGGGTGTCATCAGCTGCCGACGGGTCGCGTTGGCCGCCTCCACCCCAGCCGCCGGAGCAGACGCACCCCCAACCCCCTGCCGACTCGCAAATTCTGCGCTGTGGAATGCGGCGCAAATCCCGGATTCAGCCGCGGTCGCTACTGCGTCGAGCTCACGCAACGCCGCCGCCGTGAAACAGGGCGGCCACCATAAAGCTGTAGCCGCCACCCGTTGTCTGCCGGCGCGCGCTCCGAGGGACCAGTGCGTTACGGGATTACGCGCCCTGCCAGAGGCAGTTCATTTACGGTTATAGGCGTGGGAGGAAGGACAGGTATGCGCTTTGTGAAAAGGTACGTACCACACACTCACCAGACAAAATACTCGAGTCAAAACAGTTAGGGGTCAGTCAAGATATCTAGGTTCTGAAGTAATCTCACCGGAAGAATGAACTAAAGTGGTTCGACTCTGTCGGTTCTATGGGTCGGAGAGCGCTAATAACGTTGCTGCAGAGGTAGGTGAGGTTGACTTGTGTTTATAGCAGAAACAATTCCCCTAACTGGGCAGTTATCAAACATGGAGTCCCACAAGTTTCTGTCTTGGGTCCTTTCTTGTTCTTAATATATATTAATGACATGCCATTCGGTATTCACGAAGATGCTAAGCTAGTTCTTTTTGCTGGCGATTCAAGTATAGCTATCACATTAAGTGATGAAATTTCAAATGATGTCTTTTAGAGTGGTTCTCTACAAACGACTCTCATTAAACTTTAATAAAACCCAGTATATACAGTTTCATACAGTAAATTTCATGCCATCATTAATAAATTTAGACTTTCAACAGAAATCTGTAGCTGAGGTACAATATTCAAAAATTTTAGGTGTTTGAGATATTGCAAAATTGCAGGGTATTGCAAAATTTCATGACATACATCTCAGTAAATTAGCTTACTATGCCTATTTTCATTCACTGCTTTCATATGGGATCATGTTCTGGGGCAATTCAACATTGAGTAAAAAAGTATTCATTGCACAAAAGCATGTAATCAGAATAATTGCTGGAGCTCTCCCAAGATCTTCCTGTGCATATTTATTTAAGGATTTTCACTGTAGATTCACAAAATATATGTATTCACTCATGAAATTTATGATTAACTATTCCGGCCGGTTCAAAAGTAATAGCAATGTGTATAGGTACAAGACTAGGAGAAAGGATCATATTCACTACTCAAGGTTAAATCTAAATCTAAATTATGTTCCTATAGAAGTCTTCGGTCATTTACCAAGTACAATCAAAAGTCTGACAGCTAGCCAACTGGTATTTAAAAAAGGTTGAAGGACTTTCTGAGTGGCAACCTCTTATAAACTTTATACGAAATTTTAGATAAAACTTAATAGCCAGTCGAGACAGGAAACTGGACGCAACTCAGCTGTAACAGCACGCGCAATATCAACAGTCTTCGACTTCGTGACCTCTATGAACGGTGGCGTATGGTGTGTCCCCCCTTAAAACGGTAACCCCGTGTAGCCGCCAGAAACTTGGCGGAGAAACAGCAGAATATGTGACGTAACGAATGGCGCTTGGTTCTGTTTACAGATGAGTCAAAATTTTGTGCTCAGCCAGACAATCACCAGTCAGGTCCCGACCTTTTGGAATGTGCGCAACCGCCTAAAAGCAATATCCGTGCTAGCTGAAACTGACCCATGTCTGATCCATTGGACGTATTCTTATCTCCCTTTCTCCGAACGCGGCGCTTTAAAACACGCTGCTGTTAGAGTGGGTTAGCATTCATTGAACATAAATCTTTCAACTGGTGGTGACATCAAATACCATCGTATTTGTATTGTGATAACAGTCTTGATAGCAGAGGTAAGAATGTTACATTTTACCTGTTCCAACCTAATTTAGTTCTTCTTCAGAAATAATAAATATACAGCCCATGTGGCCAATGCTGGACTCTACAGGTCCTATATCAGGTTAAAACCGGTAAAATAAAACATTTTTACCTCTGCGGTCAAGACTATTATTACAATGCAAGTATCGTCAAGGTAGATCGCTATCTTTCTCCTGGGAAAATGTTATTCAAATTAAGTATCATCGTGCCTCCGCTGGTAATGACTATTCCGGCTTGTCAGATACAATCAACTAAAACGTTTACAGAATTTGAACTGTTCAAATATTTTTAAACCTAACGGAAAAAACTGCAGAGCTCATCGGACATTAGACTTAAGAATTACATAAACTAACTTAAACCAAGGACTACAGACGCTTCCATGGGAGGACACAACCTCATTCAGGGAGCGGGCATGCAATGCGATAAATGGCGCCTTAGCCGCGGCGGATTAGCCGCGCGTACTGGAGCGCCTTGTTGCGGTGCGCGCGGCCGTCCGCCGTCGGGGGTTCGAATCCCCCCTCGGGCATGAATGTTTGTGTCGTCTTTAGTGTAAGGTAGTTCATTAGTAGTTTGTAAGTTTAGGGACTGATGACCCCGTTGTTAAGTCCCTTAAGCCTAACAAACATTTGCACATAGCGCTTTAGACCGCGCAGCCATTCCAGTGCGGCAGGCTTTTGAGTTTCACGAATAGTCAGGAAACCTCCCGCACTATCAGCGACCCACCAAATAACCGACCAAAATTCTATAGCAATCACTTGAGGCTGCTTCGAACACATTTTAAAACCTAGCAGTTAACATCAGCTCAGTCAGGTGAGTGATTTTACCTGAAGAGTTTTGTTAATTCTCTGCCTCATCATAATGGGACCAGTATTTCAACCAATGGTGTTATACTATCGTTACGTCTCGTAGGTGGTCGATAATATTTTCTCGGGTGTTTTTAGGTTATGAGGAAACAATGACACCAAGAAGCGCTGCTATACAATGGACGAGAGCTCTAGGGCGCCTTTCTGCGGAGCACGTGGTTGCCATCCGCCGGTTCTTCGAGTCCTCCCCCCTAACGCGCGCGCGTTGTGTGTGTGTGTGTGTGTGTGTGTTTGTGTGCGTATGTTATCGTTAGCTTATTTTCAGTAGTTTGTATGTTTAGTAGGAACTGATGGAAACGGTAGTTAAATCCCATAGAGTTATAAACATTTGAATATTTTTAACGAAAATCGCCATGATTAAAAAAAGTTTTATCATAACTTTTGTCTGCCATCCAACTATTCAAACTTCATATCAAAGAAAAGTTAAGTATTTGGATTGAAAATAGTTTAGATAGATCTTTAGTGGCACGATTCGCTGTACACAAAATTTACTTTTGTGAGCGTGAATTAGTATGAACTAATAAATTTTCCAATGAACCTCACGTGTACATAAATGTTTGAAACGTCTGATTACCTTAGAAATGAGTTAATGTGCTACGTATTGATTTTAGGCCTATAATCGAGGAAAATTTTATAAATAGTTCGCGTTTGACTTCAATGCTTATTGGAAGTCACGTTGTCAAATACTGAATACGATCGCAGTTGCGAGCATGCGCGGCAGTTACTCTGACTCAACGAGAAGACATGTACGCCGTTTTCAGATCGAGCGCTTTGTAATGTTTCTTTATAAAGTTAGCCTAATTGATAATGCCGCCGCACGTGTATTGAGATCTGTGACTCGTTTTTTAAATGCAAAGAAAGCTGAACCAAAGGTAATTCATGGCAAATCTGCGAGGTCTACGGACAAAATGCTATGTGAAGGTGATTTTTTTTCCCACGATAATGCCGGACCTCACACGGTGAATGTGACCAAACAACTCTTACGGTAATTTTACTGGAACATGTTTCATCATCCTCCGTACAGTCCGGACATCCCACCTAACGACTTTCATTTCTTATTACACCTAAAGTCCGTCCTTGGTGGTCAACACTTCAACGACGATGAAGAGCTAAAAGAACGTGTTACCACATGATTGAATACACAGACGGTAACCTTGCATGAAGAAGGAAGACAAGAACTTGTGTCACGCTATGACAAGTCCCTACGAAATTTCAAAAGCAATGTAGCGAGGTAGTTAAAGATTTGTAGATTTTTGTAAAATAAATGTTTTTTTCCGTATCTGTACACGTTTGTTTTATATAACCAAACGGAACTTACTTTGTGGTCATACCTCGTAGTAAAATTACAGCGTGTACCTAAAATATTGCCGAATTTAGCTATACTGTTGTTGTTTATGGATCTCCCGTAGGTCCCATGAATAATTAAGCAGGCATTGCATTTCTGTTATGACATGATTTGCATCAGTGACTTGTTTCTTCTCTGTGTAACATAGTACTGAAATTGTGTAATATTTTTCACAATGCTTTATCTATTAATTTCAAAACTACTGCCATTTTGACATACGCTGTGACAGTGTGGCGGTGACACGCTGGCGCAGCGAGGACGTACCGACAAAGTCGTTTCCAACGCCTTAACTTATGTTTAGCGTGATGTATTTCGCCAGGGGAATTGCGGTTGCTCAGTTGAACCCTTATCTCAGCGTCTAGAATATTGTCAAACATAATCACAGACAGAATGTACTTTACACTGATTAATAATAACACCCTAATTTCCTAATTACAGTCAGGAGTTGCCGCACGACCTGCGCAGATCGAGAGAATGGCACTTATTTGAATATCGCTTATCACTGTGGATTCGTACCAAGTAGGGTACACTAGATTCATAGGAGAGCAACACTCTTCGCTACGTTAACTGTCGATCTGTTTAAAAATTTCTAACCCTTCGTTACCTGGTTCATTTGTAAGCGAGAAAGTACAACGGAGCCGACTGCAGTGGGCGAGTGGTCTGCGGCGCGCCAGTCACAGTCTGTACGGCCGCTACGGTCGGGGGTTTGAATCCCCCCCCCCCTCGGGCGTGGATGTTTGTGCCGTCTTTAGTATAAGAAAGTTCATAACTAAGCTAAGGGACTGATGACCACGCAGTTAAGTCCCTTAAGCTTAACAAACATTTGAACTTTTTTTTTTTTGTGTGTGTAACGGATATGGTTTGAAAACTTCAGTAGCACATGCTGCAGGAGACGTGTTCTACATCAAATTAATCGCTTCTTACACATAAAATCTCTCCTTGGTGGTCAACACTTCAACGACGATGACCAGCTGAAAACACGGTTGAATACACAGGCGGCAACCGTCTATGAAGAAGGAATACAATAAATTGTGTCACGCTATGACAAGTGCCTACAATATTTCGGAAGTTATGTAGAGAAATAGTTTAACGGATATAGATTTTGGTAAAATCAATATTTTTTCTATTAAGAGTCAGTCTCAGTTACAAAAGTTTGGTCGTAATTTCATTGACGCTTTCGAGTTTTTGAGGCATCATCAAATTATGTAAATATATAGTGAGCTGTTTGTCATAATCATAGAATAAACCATCTAGAAAGAAAACCCGTCGTCACGGTTAATTAAAAATTTTTGGCAACATGTGTTTCGTTTCGACTAACGCCAACAAATTAAAAAAAAATTAAACAACCATGACGATAGGTTTTCTTTCTAGATGGCTTATTTTATGATGATAACAAATAGCTCAACATACATTTACATAATCTGATGATGCCTCAAAAGGGCGAAACGCGTCAGTGAATTAAAGAAAAAATTTTACAATTGTGTCCTACTTTTGAGATATATTCATAACCAGTTGCTGTACCAGCTACCAGTACGGATTGGAACCAGTTTTACTAATATTTTTCCTGTATCTGGACACATTTATTTTTATATAACCAAACGGAACCTACCGTGTAATCAAAAAGTTAGTATAAATTTGAAAACTTAATAAATCACGAAATAATGTAGTTAGAGAGGTAAAAATTGACACACATGCTTGGAATGACATGAGGGTTTATTAGAAAAAAAAAAGGAAAAAAAAGGTTAAAATATGTCCGGCAGATGCTGCTTCATCTGATCAGAACAATAATTAGCATAACAAATTAAGACATAGCAAAGATGATGTTCTTTAGAGGAAATGCTCAATATGTTTACCATCATTCCTCAACAATAGCTGTAATCGAGGAATAATGCTGTGAACAGCACTGAAAAGCATGTCCGGAGTTTGGGTGAGGCATTGGTGTCGGATGTTGTGTTTCAGCATCCCTATAGATGTCGGTCGATCACGATACACTTGCGACTACAGGTAACGCCAAAGCCAATAATCGCACGAACAGAGGTTTGGGGCCTCGGAGGCCAAGCATGACGAAAGTGGCGGCTGAGCACACGATCGTCCCCAAACGACACGCAAGAGATCTTTCACGCGTCTAGCAATACCTTTTTTCTCTAATGAAAATCCATGTCATTCCAAGCATGTGTGTAAATTTGTACCTCCCAATCTACTTTATTCTGTGATTTATTAAGTTTCCAAATATATACTGACTTTTTGATCACCCGGTACTTTGTAGACATACCTCGTAGTAAAATTACAACGTGTACCTGAAATATTTCCGCATTTACCTGTACGGTTGTGGTTTATGTATCTCCCGTAGTTGCCATGAATAAATATAGCAGTGAATTAGGAACGATCCTCATAACAGTCGAGAGAGATGAACCTGATCACATAAAAATGGAACGCCTTGTTATGCCATACCAACTGCAGATCATTGACGGGTGATTACCTTGTTTCATACTAGGAATACGAGTGAGTAAGAGCACCGCTGTTATCGGCGGAACCGCCAGGTTGCTTGGCAACCGGTGAGCGTCTCGTTAGGAGCTCCAGCTTGTACCGCCTCGCCACGCGCCTTGACCGCGTCCAGCCCTGTTGCTCCGGGGCCCTCGTGGGAGAGGTGCTACGCATGCAGATACGCGGTGCGCGCAATCTGGTAACCGTCCGCCCCCAACCCCCCACCAACCCCCTCCACCCCAGTCGCTCTCCGCAGATCCACCTTGCAGCAAACGGCACCCCCATCCCTCTCCCCTTTCCACGGCCCTCCCCTCCTTGGCACTACAAATCCTGACCACGTCTGAGATGACCCTCTCACAATGCAAATCCCTCTATTTCTCTGTCCTGGAGGCCCGCCCGGGGGTTGAAAGCGCGTGATAAGACGCCGCCCCCAGCCGCCGCCGGCCGGATCGATAGGCCGGCTGGTCCGTCTGTCCAGAGCGCCTCCGGCGCACCTTCGGGCCCGTCCTCGTCCTCGTCCTCGTCCTCCTCTCCTCTGCTCGTGCCGGACGCTGATTTAAATCGCGATCGGCCCCCAGGGAGTGGCTCCTACAGCAACAATATCGCCCCACCATCCACACCGGCTCCCCAGCACAGGAGCACGCCACGCTTTGTCATGCTTAACCGTACGCGCAATAGGTCCAGCGATGAGCAAGCGCAAACGCTCTGGGCGTCAACCACTGTCGGCTGCACAGTGTGTCATCATTATTGGTAAACACACAGGGTGATCAATAAGTCAGTATAAATTTGAAAACTTAATAAATCACGGAATAATGTAGATAGAGAGGTAAAAATTGACCCACATGCTTGGAATGTCATGTGGTTCTATTAGAAACAATAAAAAATGTCAAAAATGTCCGACAGATGGAGCTTCAGGCGCACCCGGCCTGAGAGGCAACCCACATATTTTGTGGACTAGCTCCGCCATGTTAAATCAAATTCAAAATGCGTGTTGGCTACTCTTGAAGAGGATCTAAAGGAAGGAATTACAGCAAACCTAAAGCATAATAATGAATTTATTGAACACAATACACCTTAAACTAAAGTGACCGAAATTACCATTTTCCCACAAAGAGCATTAAAAATTGGTCGAACAGACATCCATAAATGTAATGAAGTTATTTTTAAAGGACATTAGGCAGTCTATTCTGACAGGGAATCATCTTTTCTCGCCACATTTGCAGCCAAAAACCGATGCTATAGCTCTTAAATCAACAGCTGAAACACAGGTATGGCACAGAACGTATACGTCGCTCAAGCAGATTGGTTGATGACAACTGAACATTCGTGATTCTTCATTCTCCTAACTCTTGTTTCAGCCACGCATGGTCGACGTTTTAGCCATATGGGAGGTAATGTGGGAGAACTTTCCCGTTCCTTGTGGGGTAACAATTTTTTCAGTCGAGTTTGCAGCCGAATCGACATTCCACATATATTCATAGCATACACAGGCTAAATTGTCCAGTTAGAAGTTGATGACACAAGGTTTTGCAGTTGGTGGCGTCATTTGTAGCAATATCTTCTACACTGGATGTTGTGTAATAATGATGTGACTCTTTACACTATGATTAGTAGAAGGTATCTACTTAGACTACTTCGTCGTCTTATCGTTTCCAAAATAAAAACTCCTCAATATTTTCTTCTCTTCTTCATATTCCCGAGCTGTTCCCTAATCTTCCTGTTCAGTTGCTGAGTCCTCCTTGCCTTCTCCTACCTCATCCTGAGAGTGGGTGTCTCTCTCATCGACTAAATCTTCGAGTGCGGCTGGATCTTCAGCAGTTTCGTCCTCGAGGAGGCGCATTATTTCCACAAGATCATTGGCTTAGAGGCATAATATACTTTTCTGGACATTTCAGCAGAAAATATGGATGTGATAACGTAGGAAAATAAAAGAAAACTGAAATTAGAATTCCATCAGGCGCACTCAGTCTGAAGGGCCAGGGTCGTCAAAGTCTTCTTTTTTTCCGAAGGTAACGGTGAAAATCACAGAGTACAGACTTATTTTGATTGAAACGAAGTAATAAAATAAAAATATCTTGAAAAAATCTCACCTTAAAAACTATAAAGTAATCGGGCGCAGACGGCCTTTGAGGCCCAAGGAGTTCCCCGTGATCCGCGTGGAAATCGATGGCAGCCTGCGGATCGGCACTGTGTGAGGTTCTCAAAGTTACGCGAGTAAACGGAGAGGCGGGCCGCTGGGCCACCACTGTTAAGCACGGGAATCAAAAAAGTGTTTTGCTGGCCTGTGAGGCCGACTGCGCTCGACGGAGGGTTAAGGTGATAGTGGGTCGCCAACTGATGCCGCCACTGATAACGTGTACTGCAGTTACTGTGAGCGTTTTTAATGCCGCCGCGACCAGCTTTGATGTTGCCGCTATTGTTACTGCTATGCTGGTTACGAGCCGATTGTTCATATGCGGCGACCCGCTGCTTAGCAGGTCAGCGGCGCCACCGAGTGGAATCTTACGAAGGCCGGCAAAAATTACGAACAACAATAGTGTTATATTTCTGAATGATAAGAACCCTTTACCCTTCATAAATTCAGTAGGCCAGTGGTGCGCACAGGGGGTTGAGGAGTTGGGGAAGGTCAAGAAGCAAATTGCGTCATTGAAACTGAGGGGGAGGAAGAAGAGAGGAGGCGTTAAAAACAATTTACATAATGTGAAATGTAAGGTATTTAATTCTCTCAGGGGGGATGGCGGTTGGTTGCAGTTTGGGGGAGGGCGTCTTTTGTCAAGGGGGGGGGGGGGGGTACCTCTGCAGTCGGTTTTATTTTTAAAAAATGACTCGTGACCGCCCAAAAAAAAAAAAAAAAAAATCATGGCTGCGCCACTGTGCACAATACTCCTCTGTGCAAGCTGCATCTATACTGGGGAACTTCTTGATAGGTTGGGACAGATCTCAAGGCTATGGGGGTGGAAGAAGCAAATCCACATGAGAATTCTACAACGACTTCATTGAAAAATCCGAAACACATACTCCTAAAAACGTAGAAGAATGCTAGCGTAATTGACACTTGCCTAGCCAACGTTTTATAATTGTTATTGCTAATTATATCATGGTCTTTATTCGACGAATCTGATAAAAGATAAAAATTCTTTTACGTCTCCATACTGTAATGCAATTCAATAATACAAAGCTTCTACAAATGTTATCATTATTTATTGTTAAATGAAGGATGTTTTGCTCTTCTGTCTTCCCAATATTCCTTCATAGTTTTGGATACTTTTTTTCTTTCTCCATCTGACATCACTCCTTTAGTCTTCAAATTGAGTATGGATTCTGTGTCCGGCATTATTCTAGTACTCTTTGTCTTGTTTGTCATTTCATGTATTGCGATTTGGAATTCTCTATTATCTTATTTAATTTCAGTGATCCATTTAATACTGCTCTTACTGTTGCACAATTGTTCTACAACTTGTTTTACTAATTATGTTTTCTGGAGTTCTCATAAGATGTCGAAATATTAAGATGTGCTTCTTCCTGATTGTGTCGAGTTTTGATTTTGTTTTAGCTATATTGTTTTATTCGTCGATATTTTGCAACTCCAATTTACTTCACGTCTAATATACAAAAAAAGTTTGTTTGTCTTTTTGTTCGTATTTTATCCGCGTCCGATTATGATAAACTGGGTCAACTGAATCAAAAAATATTCAAATGTTTGATAAACTTAAGGGACTTAACTGAGGGGTCATCTGTCCCTAAACTTACATGCATACTAAAATTAACTATTTATGGTTGCACGGTGGAGAGTATTTTACAATTAGTAAATTAGTATATTACGCCTTCATGCTGAAATAGCTGGACGGATTTGAATGAAATTCGTAATACATATAGCTTATATCCTGCATTAAGGCATGAGTTACATACAAGAAGCCACTGTACGGTTCTTGGCGGAGGCTACGTTTGTCACGCTGAAACGGCTGGACAGAAGTGAATAAGTGAATAAAATGTGAAATGATGTTAGCTTATACCTCGAATTAATACGAGGGCTGCGTTTCTCAAGCCTCCGTTGGTGCATTGTAGGGGTACCTCAAGACAAACATCCAAATTCTTTGACTGGTGACCATGAAAGTCAGTATGATTCACGAAAGAGATTTTTATAATCTGCAAGTCAGTGATTTTAGTATGGCTCAGAGTACCTTGCGACTTTGACATCGTTTGACCAGTCGCCATGATAGTTGGCGCATACATTGAAGGGTGACAACACTTTGTCGCTCTCACGCTCTTTGGCCAAAGACATTTGCTATGAACTGTGGAGTCGGCTGTAGCGAGAAGGAGAGAGTAGGAGAAAATGTGTGGAAGTGGACAGACGGAGTGAGATGGTGGTGGAGAGAAATAGACACAGGGTTGCTGTGAGCCGTTAGGATTGTCGAAAGTTTTAATTTTTGCTATGTTTTTTATTATATTGTGATGTTTAAAACGGTAATAATAATAAGAGCCATAAACTATAATTGGGTTTCACTTACAGGACAGCTTCATTCTCCCCTTTTTTAACTCAGTATTATTACTGGCAAGTTATCTTAGACGATAAGTTTTAAACGGTACGATAGATACAAGTTTCAGTTATTTATATATCGTCAGTTATGGAGTGCAAGAGAACAAACTGCTGTCTACAAATAAGAGGGGAGTGAATTTAAATTTATTTATGATTCATAGTCCGATTAAGGAAGTAAATTGTTGAGTCTCTGTGAAACATTTCGCACATACTTAGTAGGCTGATTTGTTATGCTCTAACAGTTTTTGATACAAGAATCGTATGCAAGGTTGAAAGTAGCCTGCCATCAACAATAAGCAAGATCTCGGATAGTTAAGATCTGCAAATGTAAGTTAAAACGCTCACTGCTGCTGTAAATTACTTTGTGAGTGGCTACAATACATGCATAACGAAATTTATCTAACTGCTCACTCCTTAATGGAGCAGCCAATGTTTTAACAACCTCATAATCAGTGTTAAAATGAATAGATGATTAAACATGGGACGAGGTGCATGAAGTCATAAAGCAGAGGTTTGATACTTTAAAATCAAAATCTATTCAGAAAGATGAACAACTAAATGGGGGAGACCAAATTAAGCACACACCTTATAAAAAGTGAATTAATAAAATTGTTTCTGCCCTTTATGAATATGGAGGCCACGTGGGAGGAAATTTGCAAATTTGCATAATGCTTGGTGATGCATTACTCTGTGGGAACACTCGATCACAGAGGCGAAACGAATCTTCGGCAGTGTCTTGACGAGACGGCAGGTGTCTTGATCACAAATTTTAAGTATACTTTGCACTAAACGAACACATGTGTGGGGAGCCAGTGACTCACTATTCTTAAGTACCCTGTAGTGTGTGACCACGCTGAATTTCATAACATTTACAAACAGGAATTAATTTAGAAAAAGCAAGTAAAGCACACATGAGATTTCGTATAGAAGAAAGCTAGTATTAATAAAAGCATGGCTGAAGGCCAAAGTAATGACCATCACAAAACCACGTGGTGCAATCGGTCGTACAAGGCAGGAAAGACAAGCTAGAAAATCTGAGAAATATTTAGCATACTCACAGATACAGACGTGACGTGAAGCGTTAGTTAAAAACACAAAGGAAATTAAAACATACTAGGTTCACAGAAAGGCTGAAGGCCACACATGTGTATTCTTTCTGGAGCAAAACCGAACACACAGTCATCACTGGAATGAAAATGCAAATAATAAATTTACACTGAATTACTCAAGCAAAAGAGTTACTCAAGAGAACTATTACTGAAAAACCTAGACTGTCTAATGACAAAGAAAGCAAAGTCCTAACAACATCCCTTCTCCTCAGCATGATTCAGCAGAATACTTACTTCCACAGTCGACGGAGCCAGAATGAAGAGCCAAGCTCTAAGGCCACCCCCATATACCGGATATAGAGCGTGATGAAGGCGATGCAGAGTGCAATCAGAGGCTTGTGTTTACCAGCCCTTGCTGCTTGGCCAAGACAATTCCCTCTACATCCGCTCCTAGCGAGGTCTCCTGTCACCTCTTTTGTCCAAGATTAGGTTGGTACGACACTAAGAACAAGGCCACCTCACCATCTTGCCAAGTAAGCTTGTCTCTGGCCATCCAGCAGACGCCAGCACAGACGACAAACAAAGCCATGCTTTCTTAACTTTGGCAAAACGAGGCCTAAAGCAAGAGGTGGCCACTGTAAGCCATTGTGTGGCAGTCACTCAATATTAAGACAATCTCCCATATTCACATGAACACACAAGTTCCATCGCACGGGGGCAAACATATATAAAGATGAGGCATTGATGATTAATAGAAGCCGGCCGCGATGGCCGTGGGGACTGAGGCGCTCCAGTAACGGTCTGCACGGCCACTACGGTCGGATGTTCGAATCCTCCCTCGGGCATGGATATTTGTGCCGACCTTAGGATTAGCTAGTTCATAAGTAGTTTGTAAGTTTAGGGACTGATGACTCCGTAGTTAAGTCCCATAAGACTTACAAACATTTGAACATTTACTCCCAACTACGAACAAACCCACCCTCTGTGAGTGCCCACATCATGCAGGCAGTGGGATGACTACAGGAAAAGCGTCAGGAACATCCTCTGCCACAGACAGCGCCTCGAATCTGTGAGTAAGACTAACCGGGGAGGCCTCCACTTTGGTCCTCCGGGAAGTGTTACGCCGCCTGACACGCGCTGAGGAAACCTCCCAATCCAACACCGATTTGGGGGCAATCCCCTCATGGGCAGTGCAGGCTGATCGGGGGCCACAACAGACGCACAGGGCGTCTGCTGCAACCGTGTGAGCGACCCACAACAGCGGTGCCCACCTACCGCAGTCCCAAGCCTTGCCATCGAAGCTGACGCCGCCTGAAGCAGCAAGGGAAGAGTCAACAGTTCCGCCTGAATCCCTTCGCAGCAGTCACAGTTCCTAGCCATTCTAAAAACCTATGTATGTTCTAAATGAGTACGATTGTTGTGATTTACACTGTGGGAGAATACACTAAACTGTAACCTTGACGCGAAGCTGACGTAAATATACGATCGAACACTCAAAAGTTTGACAAACAGTGAGCTTCGAAAAATGTGTACCTAAAACTAAACTGTTTATTAACGGTGAATCTGTGAAACATATACGGGTGCTAATAAATCAAAATATCAACACTGATCTGTCAATTAAACGCGATTCTGATTTAGTAAACACGCGATCACATGAAAGTCTGGTGAATCAGAGAAAGCACGCACGAAATGAAAATAAGTCGCTTCTAGTAAGAAGCCAGTTTACTTACAGACAAGAGCTGCTGCTGCGCGACACGTGTATACTCGTCGGCGTTCACTGAGCAACTGAAGTGTGGCATTACCAACCGCAAGTATGATCAAAACAAAACAATAGCAATGAGTCACAGATTTACACAGCCGATGACTACATCGAAATGATTAGTAGAACGCGAATCTATTATTCTTCGTTTCGTTTTTCTATCAGATCATTTTATATGAACATTGAAAGTACTTTTATCGTATGAGAAACGTTTTACGTCGCGGAGACAGCACGTCACGTACAGGAGTCGCAGAGTGGTCGTCCAACACAGGCCGCAGTGGCTGCAGCGATGCAATGTGCATGCGCGGCTGAGGTTAAAATTCTCTTCTGAAACCGCTGGAGGCAGTATACGAGCACTCCCGCGGCACGGAGGGGCGAGGAGAAACGCCTCTTCAACATTGGCGTTGGAGCTGGTAGAGACGCCAGCTCCTGGCTACTGAAGCTCTGAGGGGTTACGACGAATGGTCCCGAAGCAATACAATGGAGCTACTGCGCACCTCGACTTGTGCACGGCCAAATCCTCTATGATGACAACATCCGCCTTTCATATTTGTTTTTGGCATATTGAAGATTCAACAAAATCCCGTAAAATTTGGTAAAATATCGTATTACTAAAAGTTAAAGATGCATCAACTTTAAAAGCCTTCAGAAGATACGATCATGAGTAATAATGAAGTCACCAGCTAGCAAGAATAGCCCTGTGGTTAGCGGCATCGCTAAGCGCTGTTGAAGGTAGTGGATTCCAGACCGACTGCATGAATTTTTCTAAAACTCATTCTTCTTTTTAACATATACAGGAACAAAGAGTTTTGTATTGTTACTTGCCATATATCCTTTGGACGTTTTTGCAAATGTATCGAAAGTCTTTTCGTCAGTCTGTTGGGATACATCCTTTTTATGTGAGCGTAGAAAGCTATTCTTCTTTTCCTAATTACATCAGTGTTTTTTTTTCAATATGTGTTTAGATTTCACTATTATGACGCATTCTCTATTGTATCTGCTTTTTAACTGGCCCCAGGATTTTCCTTCAACAATTTGTAGTGATTCCATCATTACCTTTTCTTTCAGAGTTAAACTTTCTGCTGCATAGAATGCTTCTGGGTGAGTTACTGTAGAGTATTGAGCCATTTTAGCATTGATGGACATCGAATTCTTATTAATATACGTCCTTAGTGAGGTAGTGTACTGTTTTCATTGTTTTCATCTTGCTGGCCGCGTTGGCCGATTGGTCTGCGGCGTGTCAGTCACGGTCTGCACGGCTACTGCCGTCGGGGGTTCGAATGCCCCCTCGGGCATGGATATTTGTGCCGTCCTTAGTATTAGCTAGTTCATAAGTAGTTCGTAAGTTTAGGGACTGATGACCCCGTAGTTTGTTCCAAATGTTCAAATGTTTGTGTAGCTTATGGGACTTAACTACGGGGTCATCAGTCCCTAAACTTACAAACTACTTATGAACTAGCTAATCCTACGGACGGCACAAATATCCATGCCCGAGGGGGGATTCGAACCCCCGACCGTAGTGGCCGTGCAGACCGTGACTGGAGCTCCTCAGTCCCCTCGGCCACCGCGGCCGGCTAGTTTGTTCCCATAAGCTATAGAAACATTTGAACATTTTTATTTTCTTCTTACTAACTCTTGCCTTAATGGCTTCTTTCTCTGACATATCTTGTTCAATTACTTCTCTATTATTTATTTCTAAAATTTTATTTTTATATTCAAAGTTTGATAAATTTTTCATATTATTTAAACACGGAAAAATCATTCTACCTGGGATATTTAATTTCTAAATCGAGAACCTCAGCAGTCGTTCTTGAGAAACTAGAATCTCTTATAAGACTTTTTTAAGCTGTCCTCTTGAAGCCTCTCCGCGGAGAACTTTATCCGCCCGGCCGCGGGTTCCATAAACGGCACATCAGCCTGCGCCGTGGAGTTCCGCGGCTTTTTGCAGACGTATGGGTCGGGACCGCGACGCCTGCTCTCTCAGAGCTGGACTGGAGGCGTTTTATCCCGTGACTTATAGCCTTCAAGGGTATATCCGCGGCCCAGGAGTTATTTCCGCGTGAGTGTCATTTTATTATATAAAGCAGTTCCCGAGACCGGCTAGAATTCATCTGAGTGCGTGTGTGTGGTATAAATCCGCGCCATTGTCACGTCGTCGCTGGCATAATTCCGCCATAGCCGGGCTCGAGTTCTCCGGGGAGCGATCAGACGACCAGTGAGGCAGCATTCCACAGCCAGGTTTCTGGTGTACGTCAGAGAAGTGAGGACCACATCATCACACCACTGAACCTACTATCACAACAATTACTCTACTTTGTTGCCTGCCTTCAACAAGAATAACGTCATGTATGAAACACATACAGTACCTTACTGAAGAAGATTCAGATCGAGAGGAACATTTCCCAAGGTTTTTGAAGGGCGTTCTAAAGTAGTCCGCCGCGGTGGAGTGGCCAAGCGTTCCAAGGCATTTCACTGCCGAGCGCGCCACTTCGCCGTTGGAGGTTTGAGTCCTCCATCGGGCAGGAGTGTATTTATTGTCCTTAGCGTAAGTTAGTTTAAGTAATTTGTAAGCCTGGGGACTGATGACCAGCGTAGTTTAGCACCATAGATTTACAAACAATTGAACATTCTACGAAGCTACTGACTACCAAGCTGTGATCATCCACAGTAGTTCCGATATTAGTCGATAGTCTCTATATCTATTAATAAAAGGTGTACTGGAGCATAGTACTCTGGGAGGATAGAAAATGTTTGCTGAATCTATCACCCTCTCCTTGTAGCACTCCTTCTCTCAGTCACTGCCGATGCCCCTTTTTCGAATACCTATCCCCTCCTGTTTGCCACAGCAATGATGTTCAAAATTTTTTACCTAAAACTTTTTTCGCTTCCTCTTCCTTTTTCCCCTCCTCACTAAATGTGCAAACGCTTTCCACGATCCACAGTAGGTAAACATTCTGATCTTTACAATTCCGTCTCATTTCATATTAGACAAAATTGGAGTAACCAGTTAACCTACAAAAGTGTATTACACAAAAAAATTAAGGGACACGTAATTTTGGTGGCCATAAAACAAGAGCAATGGAATGCAGTCTTAGAAAATCAGTAGATGCTGAAGGAAATAGATTAGGTAACGAAACGATGAAGGTGGTAGGTAAGTTTTGTTACTTGGTCAGGAAAATAGCATATGAGGATCGCAGTACAGAGGATATAAAATGCAGAATGGCAATGGGAACACGTAGTCTTTGAAAAAGAGAAATTTCCTAACATCGAATACTAATTTAAGTGATGAAAGTCTTTTCTGAAGGCATTTCTGTGGAATGTTGCCTTGTACGGCAGTGAAACTTGGGCAATAAGTAGCTTACACGGGAAGAAGATAGGGGCTTTTGAAATGTGGCGCTACAGATGAATACTGGTGGGTTAATCGTGTAACTAATGAAGAGATACTGATCAGAATTGGAGAGAAAGGTAATTTCTGGATACCTTGGGATCGATTTGTATGAAACATTCTAATACATCAAGGAATCGTAAATTTAGCATTGGAGGGAAGCGTGTGTGGGAAAAATCGCAGAGGTAGACCAAGGTACGAATATAGTAAGCAGATTCAGATGGATGTGTGTTGCCGTTCTTATAACGAGACTAGCTTAATTCAAGCTGAGACTAGCTTAATTCAAGCTGCTTCGTTCACGTAGACTGTATGGTCTGCATTGGTTTCTTCTACTTCTAAATATAAATTTTCATAGATTTAGCTTTAAAAATGCTTTCCTAATCAAGTATTTTGATACAACTTGCCACCTCCTATTGCACCATAGGAATTCAAAACATCCCGAAACACTTAAAAAGAAAACATTAATCACGGTTCCAGGTTCAAATTTTTACATTTCTGGTACCAAAATAGTCTTAATAGTGCTCTTAAAAGATTTTCCATTGTTTCACTCGCTTAATGGTTAAATTTCCAAAAATATCTAAACATGTGTTTTTAAAATTCCAATCAAAAATCTAAATCCGAAGTTTGCTATTTCTCGCTTCAAAATTGCGTCAATAGCACCCACTTACAGATGGGAATATACAGTTTAAGATAAACAACGTCTAAAAATTTCAAGTTTCTATCGGCTGTATATTCACTTTTCAGCGCCGTTTTCTCTCTTTTAGATACGGTTCGAGAACGCGAAATTTCTTGCTTACGCTTTGGCATCTTTCTTGGTAGTTTTACTTTTCCAATTGCAATATGCACCTATTTTTCTTTATTCGTACGCTAGTTGCAGAAAAACAATTGAAGAATATTCATCACGTTTCGCTGTATATAACTTCTTTTCTATTATACTGTCAAAAGTCATCGCTGGTCTTCAGTCCGAATTTTCTATTAGCTGACGATTTTCCACCACTATATCTTCCACCCTCTTCTAGCTATCGACACGGAACTGCTATGGTGTACAACTGGAGACTTTGTACTAAAACAAAACAGAGAGATCGTTCGCCCCCGTTTTGTACTTTTTGCTGAAGAGCAAAATACTGACATCCACACGTACAATTTTACACAATTCGGTAACTTTCAACTCCCACGCCCTTATAGTTATCAACCCTCTGCCACCATAGTGCACAATGGGAAACTGATACCTACTACCACATACAAACACTATTCGTTTGCGATATGTAGTTTTGGCTGCAGAGTGAAATATAGGCACTAACACCTCAATTTTTATATATATAAAGATGAAGAGGCTTGCTCAGGACAGAAGCTATATGAAACTAGTCTCCGAACTGAAGGTCATAACAACAACAAATCATGTTTAATGGGTGAAACGGTCTCTCCACAAAGGGAGCTAAAATAGAAAAATTGCGATGACTTCGGGATTAGTGAAGGGATTTTGTTGATTTTCATTACGAATATGGGTTTTCATAAAAGACGAATATCGACTTGGTTATATAGGACGGTGTGTGCAAATTAGGTGGCCCGCTACCCCGAATAGGTACAGTTTTCTGATACAAAATGTAAGTTTGATTTAATCGTTGTAGTCTCCATTAAAACTTCAAAAGCTATGCTAATTAAGGAACGTATACTTTTGCTTATATATATCAAGCAGCGGAGGAGTGGCCGAGCCATCTAAGACCCCTTGCTGTAGAGGGCGCGGTTACTTGCCGTCGGTAGTTGGAGTTCTGCCTCGGGCATGGCTGTGTATGTTGTCCTTAGGCTAGTTTTGCTTAGTTGAAGTAGTTTGCAAGCCTAGGGACAAGTAACCAATGAAGTCCTATATATTTACAAACATATGAATTTTTTGTAAAATTCAGTAAATATATTTAATTTTGAAAGTTTTCATCCGCTTTGTTGGATCAGGCATACTGAATTTTGAAAATGTGATTTCAGGTAGTCGGACTTATAATTTTCTCTCTCTCTTCCAATATTGCAAGACCGATTTTCGTCTGTACCAAAATATACTTTCATAGTAAAAATCATGAAAATCGCTTCAGTAACCTATAAGTTTTTGAAATGTATACATTCTACCACCCATTTTTAGAGGGACTGTTTCATCTCTTAAATATGTTTGAACGCCACTAAACGAAAAAAAAAAAAAAAAAAAAAAAAAAAAAAAAAAACATGTGTCCCATTGTTTTTCCCATACTGCGCCTCGTCGACGTCTAAAAAGGAAGCCACATCGGCATGGGACTGAATCCCAACGAGACAGAATGATCGGTATTCAGGCGACGGTGTTGTTATAAGGTGACATTTCGCATCGCACGAGCATGCTGCTATGACAGTAATGCGTGTGTGGAAACAGTGGATCGAGGAATGTCGTACGCAGCGACGAGCGGCAACTGGACCCAGGACATGAACACGGCACGGGATAACTTTCATCTTAATTATATATTTTTGACGACGTTGCAGCGTTAATTTTTAATTAAATAAATCGCAATTTGCGATCACTTATGGATTAACAATAGTAGGTTTAGATGTAATACCAATGTGCGGCGAAATAAATTTTGTGCCCAGACGGGATTCGAACCCGGGAACTCCTGCTTACTAGGCAGATGCGAGGACCACTCCGCCACCGAGGACACAGTGACCAGCCCGCCTGCAGAGGACTCTACCCTGCACGTCTCCCGCCACACCCAAATCTTCATTCGCCACGCTGTCTCTTTCCTATACCACAGTGTGGCGAATGGAGATTTGGGTGTGGCTGGAGACGTACAGGCACTGGCGGAGTGATCAACGCGTCTGCCTATTAAGCAGGAGATCCCGGGTTAGAATCCCGGCCGGGCACAAAGTTTCATTCACCGCACATTGGTATTACATCTAAACCTAGTACAGTGAAGCCATAAGTTATAGCAAATTGCGATTTATTTCATTTAAAAAAGCAAAAACAAAAACAAAACAAAAACTTTCATCTTGTTTGCTTGGTCATAACGGAGAGCGTCATCCATAGTTTTGGCTCGTCTCTGGAGCACTGCAACGGGTGAGAAATTTTCTGCAACGACTGTTCGTCGCCATCTGCTCTAGGTTGGACAGGATGCAGGCATGCCATTAAGTCGGCTTCCATTGCCCAAAAACCACGAGCTCCAGCGACTGTAGTGGGCGCGTGAACACCGTCGCTGGGGTGCTGAATGGCAAAATATAATCTCTACGTACGAGTCCAACGTGTCCTACAGTGATGCCCTGATACGAGTCAGGTGAGCGAAACGTGGACGGAAGCATTGTGGAGCGGCATAGCGAACAGACACCAGGTGTGACGATTTGGGGCGCCATTGATTGTAATACTCAAACTCGCGTTATACTTAACAAGGGTATTTGAACAGCAACCAGTAACGATTGTTGTAGAGCCTGAGGTACTCTCCCAGCTTCAGGCATCTCCTCAGACCACTTTTCAACAGGACAATTTCCGGCCACATATTGCGAAGAATGTACGGGCCTTCTTCGAAGAACGGCGGGTTCCATTGTTTACGTGTCCTGCACGTTTGCCAGACGCGTCACCCATCAAACATGTCTGGGATATGCTTGGTCGGCATCTTCTGCGTTACGATCCTATAGTGCCTAGTGTCACGGATTTGTGGTCTGGAATACAAACTAATCGATGGTGAGGCATCGACTAAAACAGAGGTGATATCCGGCGTTCCACAGTATAGTGTGATTGCTCCTCTGCAGTTCCTTATTTACATAAACTATTTGGGAGAAAATCTGAGCAACTCTCATTGGTTTTTTGCATATGACGCCGTCATTTATCGTCTAGTAAAGTCATATGAAGGTCAAAACCAGCTGCAGAACGATCGAAATAAGATATCGGTATAATGTAAAAATTGGCAATTGACTCTAAATAATGAAAAGTGCGAAGTCATCCAAATTAATACGAAAAGAAATCCGTTAAAAAATTTTATAAGATAAATCAAGCAAAGTTGAAGGCCGTAAACTCCATTAAATACCTAGGAATTACTATTACATCAGACTTAACTGGAAAGAATACAGAGATAATGTCGAGGGAAAGGCGACCAGAGACTGTATTTTATTGGCAGAACCCTTAATAGATGCTACAGAACTACTAAAGACACTGAATACACTACACTTATCCGCCGTCATTTGGACTATTGCTGCCCGGTGTGGAATCCTTATCAAGTGTGTTTGGCGGAAGCCATCGAAAGAGTCCAAAGAAGGGCAGTTCATTTTGTTTTGGCACGGTACAGGAGACACAGCGTCACGGAAACGATCTGGGAAGGGAATTATTACAACAACGTCGTTTATCGCTGCGGCATGGTCTACTTAAGAGTCTCCAATCGCTAACATTCTCCTCCGAATGCGAGAACATATTGTTGACTGCCACCTACATAGGTAGAAATGATCATCAGAATAAAATACGAGAAATCAGAGCTCGAACGGAGAGATTCAGATGTTCTTTCTTCCCGCGCGCTATTCGAGAGTGGAATGGGAGATGAATAGTACAAATGTGATTCGATGAACCCTCTGCCAAGTACTTGAATGTGATTTTCAGAGTATCCCATGTAGATGTAGAACTAAGTGGAGGTAAAGCCCTCAGGAAGGTATGGTGGTCACACGACATACTGTACAGTAGGACTGAAAGGATATGTACAGATTTGAAAAGGTGATCATTTGTTACTTGTCACGTACGTAACCTGTGGTACTTAATTCGTTCAATTAATGCGTTTCGTTCTTGCTTTTGCAGTTTCACAAACAGTAGAGCATAACCAAATTTGAGAAAAATCTAAGAGTGTCGCTTCCGTAGGTTACTTGTCAGTCGGAGCGAAACCTGGCCGTGTTCAACTGGACAGCGCCACCTTATATGTCGTCACTGGCGTCGAATATGAAAGACGGACAGAAGCGCACACTTTCCTCCAGCCATTCGCTCTTTCTCGCTGAACAGTGAAGCCAGCCCCTCACCCCATCCACCCCCAGTACTCATCTTTGACCTCCCCCTCACCCCCTGCCTCCCCTTCTATTCGCGCCCCCTGCCAGCTCGCACAAGTATTCCTCCGCCGCGACGCGGATTCATTACACTCGTGGCGCAATCCCAAAAGCCCTCACGCCTCGATTGCGGGAAAAGTTAGTCCTCTTTGAGCATTCGGCCACGGTCGATAAACGCCGGAAGTGGCGAATCGCTTTTCCAGCCTACCCCCGAACCCGTAGCGAGGAAAAAGGGAGGGGGAGGGGCTGGATTCGCGTGACGCAGGCGCTAGCTTCCTCGCTACAGTCTTTCCCTTTTAGCGTGCCGCCGCTTTGCTTTCACGAATTACTCCAGTAATGGGGTCTATCAGGTGTCCCACATACGCATTAAATTTCCCACTGCCATATTTCTTGCGTAAAAGACGTTAGGTGGGCTGATTCCCCTTTATAGGATTTAAAATGAGGTTCTCTTAAGGTCGCCGCCGGTGAGGGATAGGTTATAACAGTATTTTCTACGTCAGTGCCATTTACACGCTGGAGCAAGAGGCAGGTTAGCCCAGTCTTACACATTTCGTCTCAGTTCGGTAATTGCCAAGTGTTTCTGTGATAGAATGTGTTAGGGGTGAAGAAAATGGCGTCATTCAGTACCACCGTACAGTTCGTACTGCTGCTGTTGCGGAAAACACAACATCTTGGAGCAGTAAAGTCTGCGATGATGGTTCTCCATGATGCGTAAAGGAATATGACGATTGTGGTCAGGATCGGTCCGAACAAATTCGGCACCCTAGGCAAATTATTTTAATGCGCCCCATTTAATAAAATCGCAATAAAACGTCAATGTAAAATAAACATTGAATCTTTTTTTACTCAAATAATAATCGCAATATATACATTACATAAACATATTTCCCTATTAAAATGCGACACATAATACACTTTTATACAATAATGTTACTTATTCATCTTTTTCACATTTTGTCTTTTAAAAAAGTTTTGGTTGATATTTTAAAATAATTAATACAGTTATAAGCATCATACAAAGAGTGCATGAGACTGATGGGCTATTTAGAACAAAAAAAAATCAGAGAAGGGCAGCTCGTTTTGAATTGTCGCGTTTTATGGGAGAGAATGTCAGGGAAATCAAGCACGAGTTGGGGTGGAAATCATTAAAACAAAGTCATTATTTGTTCCACTAACTTTCTCTTCAAAATGCTAACATATATTTTTAACACTCACCTGCATAGGGATATATGACCATCATAATAAAATAAGATAAATCAGATCGAAAACAGAAAGATTTAGGAGTCCTTCTCCCCCACTAGCCATTAAAGAATGGGACCACTGAGAAATATCAAGAAAGTGGTTCGATGAACCCTCTGCTATGCACTTCAATGTGACTTGCAGAGAATTCATGTAAATGTAGAAGAGTCTCACAAATTTCATTTTTCTTGCCTTGGTTTTAGTAAAAACTGAGACGATCTCCTTTAAATCAATTGTGTCCGCTGTTTCTCGTTCATTTGACAAAGTTGTCAACCGCACAACTCTTTCTTGAATCTCTTGTTTTTATGAGTTTTAATTTCGAGAAGCTGCGCTCACCAATGTCTACAGACACAACACTCTTAGTGCAGTAACTAAATTAGGTACAATGTGTTGGAGTCTACTTTTACAAATAGAACTCTCTGTGACCCTGAGTCATTGGGTACTCTGCTAGTAATGGCTTGTAATTCATAGCATAGATCAGTAGCATCAATATTAGATATTTTGGGAGTTAGAGACTCTTCCAAATTAACACATTCTTCAAGAAAAGTTTTGGGAGGGTTTTTTTTTTTTTTTTTTTTTTTTTTTTTTTTTTTTTTTTTTTTTTTTTTTTTTTTTTTTTACATCATGTATGTTGTACAGACAGCCAAATACAGGATTTAGGTTGTTAATCTCATGAAATCTCCCGTCAATTTAATTTACTGCGGTATCGCCAGCTTTGATCATGGGATGATTAGCAGCAAACTGTTTACTCGTGTATTCATTAAACGCTTACTAGCAAAATTCTGATGAGTCAATGAGAATGCATGTAAAATTGACTTCCGTCTTTTCTCTTTCGTGTAGCTCTGTCTGCGTGTAGTAACCAGGAATTCATCACTTCTGAAACCGCAAAGCAACA
The DNA here is from genome assembly GCA_026315105.1 of Locusta migratoria. NCBI lineage: Eukaryota > Metazoa > Arthropoda > Insecta > Orthoptera > Acrididae > Locusta > Locusta migratoria. The sequence goes on along the minus strand of CM048750.1, from coordinate 27,431,165 downwards.
GCAAAGTAAGCCGCACCGCGAGCGCACGAAGGTTCATAGCGCATGACGAATTTGCCTCCCCCAAATTCGAGCGCCCTAGGCAACTGCCTAGTTTGCCTAAACGGACGGTCCAGCCCTGCTCGTGGGACGTATTACTGCGACAAAACATATAGACGCAAGTGTCGTTCTGTGAATTCTGCCTACCTTATCTTCTAATTATTAGTTGGCGGTCTGCCCTCCGTAACTCAGTGAACAGCGCTGTAACTCAGGGATTTCGGTCGGAGGAGTGGCTGTAATGAACATCTGAGCCAAGAACTCACCGACCAACACAGAAGGAACATGACCCCACCTCCACATAGAACTGAACTATCCCAAGAAAAAAATTTAAAACAAGGTGGAGTCCTTCACTATAAGCTGCACGCATTGTCATGGGCTTAACTTCCGATTGAGAAATAGAAGTTCGTGTTGCCCTTTTCATTAGCGACATGCAAGTCGACCATGTGGTGACAAAAATATCATACTGTCAACAACAGTTAGAATTTAGTACAAATCTCAATCTACATAAATACTCTGTGAATCACATTGAAGTGCATGTAAGGGGGTTCTATGATGTTTCCCTACCGTACCATTCATAAACAGTGCTTCGCAAAAGTGAATTGCAATTACCAACCGGAATAAATTATTATCTGTAACATTTTAACTAATAGTAATTTTTTTCTAAATACTGAAGTAATTACCTTCTCCTTCATCAGACTGTGATAACTGAGTAGGTCTAAGAGAAAGCAACTTTATGATTAAAAATAGCCACTTCATTATTGCGTAACTATAATTTGACTGACTTGCACATCGTTAAAATTCATGGCAGTCTTTTTTATAATTGAAATTGTCATTTTTAACGAGCATAATTAATACTGCTCACTTTCAATTTTAAAGAAAGTGGGTTGCTTTCCAAGACCCTTAGCTAGACCATCCAACGGAATATATTTTGCTGCTGAAATGGAAACAGTGTTGTGATAGACCAGTATGTTTGACTACTTTTATGTCAGCAATGGAAACTGGGTTAACTCCAGATTTATCCAGTAAATCGTTAAGAATGTTTAAACACTCATCTACAGGTATTTTGGTGAATAGGTATCTGTCATCTAAAGTAATTAATTTGCAACTAGGGGAGGCTGGGAAATCTTTTAATTTGTTTTACCAAATCTACTGAGTTGAGAATATCGTGTCTTGGTTTGTTGGTTGGCTAACTTGTAACGTGAGGCTGAAATGGAAGACACTACAGGGTGAAATGGAAAATTTTCTTTACGAAGGTTACGAAGTCTGTGACACAACCGCAAATAATCGAACAGTCATGGGCCACCAAGTGTGGCACCCGTGCTAGCCTAAGGATAAGACTTGGACCGAAACTCCCCAAAGACTTATCCAAACACGAAATCAATTGCGGAAGGCGATAATTATGTTTGAAATAGGTGTAGCTTATAGCAGTAAAAGAAGTCTGATTACTATGAAACAAATATTACCTTAGGTTATCTTGCAATACTATTGTTGTGCTAATTAAAAATTATTAGCAAAATGTTTCATTAATAAAAATTTATACACGGTCGCCAGCCTAATGAGGCATAAGAATACCAAGCAGTGATAAATTAAGAATGCAGTTAAATTTAGAAGCTTGGTGCATAATAAGTAAAGGGTGGAAGAAACTTTGTCACTAGCTTCATAAGAGATTAAAAAAATACCAATCACAAAAATAATAAAGATTTAAATGAAAGCAGTAATTATTTAAATTATTGTAACGGTGAGACTCACCTCATCAGTTACTTTCTGTTACTATAGAATATAGCGTAGAATGCAGTATTGCAGTGCAAGTGGCACTCAGAAACAAAGTTACTGAAAGGCTTATAATTAGTAGTAAAAAATTATAAAAATCTACTGATGTTATGGTCAGTGTTGTTCTTGATGTTCTTTTGTAAATAAGTAAGAAATTGGTTATGATTGTGATTCAAAAAGCTACTTAAAGAACACTGACTAGTATGTATCACTTTGTTGAAAATAATGAAATCTTTCTCCCTACCATGAAATTAATGATTCTGTTACAGTTAACTATTATTGAAGTAACACTTTGCTGAATAGATTCATCAATTAAATATGTTAGTCTGGAATCTGGAATGAGGTCACTCAAACTGTACTGACAAATTGTAGGAACACTATAAATTTTGATTGATACCACAAATAGAATTTTGTTTGTCTACTTCAATTATATGAACTGATTAAAATTAGTTATGTGGCAAAACAGTAACTTATTCTTACCAATACTATTGTGCAAGAGCAATGAAATGTATAGTTGCAGCACTGTATATTCTACTAAGAAGATTCTCCAAAAATTTACTTTATAAAAATTGATTGCTGCATTTAGAGAAAAAGAATAAGATGACTCGGTTAATAATTCTTTACACGAGACGATCCCTATTAGGTTATGTGACGTGGGATAAATTAGGGTTACGTACACACCACTTTTAACAGAAATGTAACCTCTATTGAAGAAAACATTCAAAACACAAGGTAAATGTCTCAACGACCAGTTTATAAACAGTAACAATAAATATTGTGACCTGATATTAATGCGGAGTAGTGGCGAGGTGGCGGCGCAGCGTTTACAGTTCAGATTTCATCTTTATGCAGTTTGTGAGCCGAAATTGTAACAGCGGTTTCCAGTAGCTTCCTTTTTGCTCCATATGCAGGCAGTAGACGTTTTACCATTGCATCTGTACGTTCACCGAGGCCATTGTACGTAGATTGGTCTTCTGCCTCAAGTGAAACAAATATTTGGGCAGAATACAGTAGCGCAAGTCTGCCACTGCGTCTTGCTGCTGTGCCTTCAGGTTCACTACTGCTGTGAGCTCCCACCACTGACTGATTGCTGTGAATGCCAACCTTCGACTGCTACTCTGTCTCCGTTAGCTGCGCGCCAACACCACCTTTTCATTTACAACGGAATTCAGTTCACATTAAAATCACTACACCTTTTCCTAATCATGCTGGTCGTGAGATATTACAAATTTACATAATATTCACATACATAAGACGATTCAAAAATAAAATTGACATTACCGAAACAATTAAAATTACAAAAATATTATGCCAAAATAAACATGATGCAGATATTCATAAAACATACAAAGCACATGAAGTACAGACATCACATACCATACAATAGTGGAATCGATTGTAACATGAATGAAATTTAGTATCTAACATAGCAAAAAAAATGAAATATTATTACCAAAAAAATGGTCAAAATTGGGCAATGGCGTTAAAGTCCATACAGTCTGCGAGTTAGTGGATTCATGTTGGTGAGTAAGTAGGTGTCAGATACCAAACATATAAATGTTTCAATCACGCTTTTCACTTTATCATTATAAATTTGTGTGTGATCTTTCTTCGTCTCTTATAAGCTGTAGGAATTTAGGAAGTTTTCTACATTCTTTAATATGTTTATATATTTATGTTTCAATATTGGCATTACAGTTAATTGAACCACATGTATGTGTGGATTGTCTACAGGAGAACAGAACAGTTTAGACCCTTGCGTGTGTTACAGAACGGCAAACTGACGGTACACTGTATGTAAAGCAAGTTTCAAGATGTGCGGAAAGTTTCGCTTGCTTACAGGCATGCTAATGGTTTCTCGTGCAAAGCAGAAAAGTTGTTGTTATGATTATGGTTCCGTTTGTCTGCTACTATCGCGTGTTGCTCCTGGCCGCTACTAACTCTGTTGCTTTCACTGTAATTTTTCAGCACTCTCTGCGAAAAGAGGAAAATTGGTTCAGGACACAGCCAGGAAAGAGGTTGTTTAACAATAGTTTCCATGTTATTATGACTGCTGTATTAACAAGTGCATGATGGTAATTGAACAGCAAACCGCCGTCTCATCGTCACCCGCAGTCTCAAGTGATTAACGTGAGGAACCGTTACGACTAAATCAGGCAGTTGTAAACCCACGTAACATAATTAATAAACGTTCATAATTGAAAATCTCAATTACACATAGTGAATTCGCTGCCTCTCCCCTGATGTTCTTTTTCTCCAGTTATTCTACTAAGCAGTTTCAATTTCTTTACAGTCGGCTGTGTAAGTTTAATTTATTACAAATTTCACTCAGTGATGATACAAAATACAAATAAATTACAACGGACAAAGGAGAGTGTTCACAAAATTCCCTTTGTCTCTGATTTTTAATATGTAGGCCAGACGAAACGAACTGCACAGAAACGATGTAGAGAACACGAAACACATTCCCGTCTACGACCATCAAAATCAGTAATGGCAGAACGCTGTATTAGAATGTGACACGGAATGAAATGTAACAGAACGAACTTTAAGCTCCAGTTTCCAGTTTTTAGAGTTTAGTAATTAATGAATCGGTTGAAATACGTCTTAACTGTAATTTTATAAATCGTGACAACGGCTTACAACTGAATAAAAATTGTAATCCCGTCATTAACAATATCCCATCACAGCGGAACCTTAGTTATCACTATACAATTATTGATTAGAATAGGCCGTGATATAGGAAAGAGACAGTGTGGCGAATGGAGATTTGGGTGTGGCGGGAGACGTGCAGGGAAGAGTCCTCTGCAGTCCGGTTGGTTACTGTGTCCTCGGTGGCGGAGTGGTCAACGTGTCTGCCTAGGAAGCAGGAGATCCCGGGTTCCAATTCTGGCCGGGCACAAATTTTCATTTGCCGCACATTGGTATTACATCTAAAGCAAGTACAGCGAAGCCATAAGTGATCGCAAATTGCGATTTATTTCATTTAAAAAAGGCTCACCAAGGGCAACTCATACAATGCGGCTGTACCGCAGAATTCACCACGCGTGGGCAAAACGACGCCTGCGTATTTGCAATACGCAACAACCAGCACTTACGCCGTGACTGCAACTGAGCATTCGCTACTTGTCTACCGACCTAAAAATAGCCGGTCCCCTCGGAGCGGAAATATCGCGGCAGAATGTCGACCCGCAATTTATTGGAAGAAGAAGAAAGCTGGGATCACTTCAGAAGTCACATTATATTCCCTACAGACAGGGGAAGATACAAGACATCCACATATTAGATAAATAACGCGAGAAACACCCAGGTCGTTGTATTCATTTATTTTCTGACTGAAATGTGGAGACAACAATTGGATTGCTACTTTCGCCAGAAGTATTCTTTTCATCAATAGTGTCTCTGCCAACGATATTAAACGTAAAGCCAGTCAGGCCTTGATCCGAGAACGTATTCGTTTTACACAGCATGAGTTAAAGGCTGTTTCTGAAGATTTATTTTATTTACATTGAAACATGTATGTAATTTTGGTTAGAACGTGTAAAACCTTGTTTGCATTCAAACAAGAATGTGTCACTAATCGTGTGTGGCGTGACTGTTACATGTAAAATTTACCAATAAAACTATGTGGTGAACCTGTCTATTAAATCAACTGACTGAAGTATGAATTTAATTGGTATTGTGTCCTTGAAATCTATTTAATGCATCCAACTTTGAACCTAGTAAAATTACCTGTGATTGTTTGAGGCGCAACAGATTACACAGTAAAGTTGAAGCCGTCGACATGAGTACGAAAAGAAATCCGTTAAACTCTGTTTACAAGATAAATCAATCGAATGTGATGGCCGTAAACTCCATTAAATACCCATGAATGACCATTACATCAGACTTAAACTGGAAAGAAGACGTAGATTATGTAAGAAAGACGAATCACTGACTGCGTTTTATTGGCAGAATACTTACAAGATGCAACAGAACTGGTAAAAAGACTGCATACACCACGCTCGTCCGTTCTCATTTGGAGTATTCCTGCCCAGTGTGGGATCTTTATCAGGTGGGTTTGACGGAAGCCATCGAAAGAGTCAAAAGAAGGGCCGCCCGTTTTTGTCACAATACAGGGGAGACAGCGTCACGGAAATGACACAGAATCTGGGATGGTAATCATTACAACGGCTTTTATCGCTGCGGCGTGGTCTACTTACGAAACTCCAGTCGCCAACATTCTCCTTGGAATGCGAGAGTATATTGTTGACTGCCACCTACATAGGTATAAATGATCATCAGAATAAAATACGAGAAATCAGAGCTCGAAAGGAGAGATTCAGATGATCTGCCTTCCCTCGCGATATTGTAGAATGGATTAGTAGATGACTAGTTTAAAGATGGTTCGATAATCCCTCTGCCAGACACTTAAATGTGATTTTCAGAGTATCCCATATAGATTTAGACGTATAAATGAATGCAAACTGTTAATGAGACAATTGTAATGAAAATCGTGATCTGATTTAATTCTAATTTCGTGTATTTGAAAAGTATTATCCGCTAAGGTTATTTCGAGATGGTTTTTAGCAGACACAGATACTACTCACCAGACTATACTCAATTCAGTTGCGAGATCTAAGAAAAATAAGTGTCTATCTAACTACTCTAATATATTTTCAGCTTTGTAGGAAACAATACTTCAAAGAGAATATTCAAAATATCAATGTCAGTTATTCTGGTGGTGTGCATCATACAACAATCACTATTCTGTCTCAATTCCATTTACGTAATTTTCATATCTGATTATCTTTATAAGAACACCACTGAATGGAAATACTTTATTTCTTGCAAGACAACTTAGTTTTCCTGTAACTATTAAGCAAAAAATGTTCAAATGTTTGTAGCACTTATGGGCTTTAACTACGGGGTCATCAGTCCCTAAGCTTACAAACTAATTATGAACTAGGTAAGACTAAGGACGGCACAAATATCCATGACCGAGGGGGGATTCGAACCCCAGACCTTAGTGGCCGTGCAGACCGTGACTGGAGCGCCTCCAGTCCCCTCGCCCAGAGCGGCCGGCAACTATTAAGCCTATTAATTAATCTAACAGTGTGATCTTTCATCATCACAACAAAACTCTCTATTTATTAATTTCACTTTGACTACCTGTGTCTTACTATTGTTCTCAGTAGTTATGCAGATTAACCTGATTACGGATTATACTTTCACCAATATTCTTATCAAATTGTAAGCCAATGACTTGCTGTGTCAGAAGGCAATAACATAGGACAAACTTAATCTTCAAAATTATGAAAGGAATGGGTACTGGTAAGTGACTTAAAGTTAAATCAAAACTAGCAACTATTGTTACCTAACATCATTAATAAGAAACACTAACCACTTACTACAACAATAATCATATAATACTACAATTACAACAATAAGTGCAAAGAGCAAATGCGTTTTCTCGGCTAGAGATACAATGGTCTCCACCGCAGGGTAGACTTTCGTCCTTCCAAAAATAATTGAGCAGAAATATTAATGCAGTGCGGCTGCCTAAAATACCAAATTCACTGGCAGACTACGCCTGCTTCACACTTAGTTGAGCCCAGCCGCCGACAGATTGATCGCCACTTGCAGACTGCCTTGCTCGCTACTACTCAGGTCAGCGATTATGTATACTCCCTGGCTTAAGGCACAGATTAACAACTTGTCCATACTAACAAATACATTCAAAATGAAATCAGAATAACACACAGAAATGGAAAATGTGAACGTACAGCTGAAATACTAATAAAAATGTGCCCAAGACAGAATAACAGTTAAAATTCCAATACAAATACGTCCTTGTCAGATTATGGTACTCCTTTGAACATCTAGAGATTGCATGAGGACGTTCTTCTTTCAGCTTGGCGTGGGTGGGCAGTGTATCCTGGGCTGAACCAGACTTGGCCCACAGAGAGTGTAGAAGCAGAATGTGCAAAGTTAGGTGCGGACCAGTGGTGAACCTCATAGAGAAATCTTTGACGACACAACTGTTTCAGTTATTTGGAAAGGTCTAAACTACGCCATTCAACGATGGATTTCTTCAAAAATGTTCAAATGTTTGTATAGTCTATGGGACTTAACTACGGGGTCATCAGTCCCTAAACTTACAAACTACTTATGAACTACTTACGAACTAGGACGGCACAAATGTCCATGCCCGAGGGGGATTCGAACCCCCGACCGTAGTGGCCGTGCAGACCGTGACTGAAGCGCCTCAGTCCCGTCGGCCACCGCGGCCGGCATGGATTTCTTCAGTTCTATTGAAGAAGCCATAAGACCTCGCTCTATGTATTCTGCAGATGACATTCGACGACTTGCCGGACGCTGTTGAAATGTGTGCCATGACGTAGTAATGCCTCGCCTATTGAAAGAGCTGCTGATCGCAGCCTCCGAGAAGACACTAGACCCTGTAGACAAGTCTAACTCCTCAATCTTATCCTGACAAGGGAAGCTTACAACGATAAGGTATACATTCAGTAAGTCTACGTATCGCAAAGTTGTAAAGGATGAAACAAGTCGTATATCAACGGAAAGTACTGCACTGTTAAACCAATTTCTTCCTTCTGAAAATTTTATCAAGAGGTTGAAACCACATCCTGCAGTACAATCGAGACTATATGGTTGTTGCTCTGTTCAGAGAAAGCGGTGTTATCTTTAAACAACTAAGAATCTTGGAGGATATAGCTATCTTCAATTAACAAGGGTATGCGGAATCCTTTCAGGAAACAAGATGAAAAAAAAATGCCAGTGGCGGTTTTCTTTAAATTTATTTAATTATTTATTATTATTCCGGTAGATCGATGCTTTGCGGTCGCTTCTTCATATTCGTTCTGGGTTGTTCGTTGAGAAATTTGCTCAGATTCTTTTATACTGATGGCATCGAGCACTTTTCACTCTTTCATTTTCCCTCTTTCCATTGGTTCTCGGTATGAAGGTCCTTTGTGGACGTTGGTTTATTTTGCTTTATTTTTTACGTTTCGTCGTTGACTCAGTTTTTTCGTTGCAGAGGGCGTCGAGCACTCTGACTGAGCACGCTGTGCTACCACGCCTGCAACCCACTGACCGAGCGCTCTGAGCCACCGTGCCCGGCAAGTTTCCAACCTCCGTCTAAAATATTCGTGCATCACAAACTAATTCGATGCCCATTATGCTACGCCGAACAGCTGTAAGAGTAATGGGTAATGCTCGTACCATTAGATTATAATTCATTGTCCTACCAACGACACTCTTTCGATGATTTGCAATGCGCCATTGCTTCGAAATGACAACGTTTGAATTATAACAAGAAAATTATCAAAGACAGAAAACATGATGACTTATACAAAAGAGAGTTTCGGGTGACAAATGTCACGTGACTGATTTCCGAAGCCAAATGTTGAACACCTCCATAAAACGAACCAGACATGTGCACTGTGGTGGTTATTATTTTATGTATATTTTACTGTTTTAATTTTGACCAGCCATCCACTTTATATTTCTTCACCAGCACATGATTTTCTATACAGCTTTAATCCAGTACAACTACCAGATTTTACGGGGGAACATTATAAGAAGCAGCTTAATTTCAGTGACATCAGATGATGGCACCATGTAGTGTCGAAGCCGGTCGTCTTGAATAAATAAAATAAAAATTTAGATTTTGTCATCTTTCCTATTTATACAATAAATCGTTCCCTAAGATGACTAAACTGATAATGAAAATGTGCGATAGATATTAAAATAATAGTTTAAAAAGGTAGAAGATCAAAAAAAGAGCATATTTGTCAAAGCTAAACTCAAATATCAAATAAATTTGGCTCTTTGTTAAAATACGGTCAAAAAGAATATTATGTGTTGTGTGCATAGATACTATCACAGTAGTAGGGTCGTAATCGTATCGTACATCAATTTTTTTATATTTTTATTATTTGTGTCCTAAACGTTTATTATTTGTACTTAACATAAGTTAAGAGTAGTTTACTCTTAATTAGATATGAGTTAAACGAGTCGCAGGCGATGAAAGCTCCAAATCGTCATTTCTGGAATGTATTCTGTTAGTCTACCATTCATCTTTCAAAACATCCACTTCCTTAAGGAGGGACATAGGAGAAAAAAGACGTGATTACATAATCTAACACCGTTTTAGGTGTTTGAAAGATAATAGAAGCAAATTTGACACTTGAGGTTATTATGTTATCGGCTACATTCTGGAATTTCTTCAAAGTTTTTCTCAAAAAATTTGATCCAGGAACTATTGGAAATTTTCGCAACACATGCTACCGCACAAGGAACATTTTCTCAGAAATTACTTTACTTAGATCTTTCATTCTTAGTAACCAGATAAGCAAACATGTGGAACAGTTATTTTACTATCACTTGTAGAGCTCTTAGAATTTATTTTTAAAAATTATGTGAATGAAACAGAGCAATTTCTATTTCACAAAAGTTTAAATAAATTTTACAGAAATACACTTAGAGTAAATTTGATCCACAGAAAGTTGTTTTATACTATGAATAAAGTCTGCAGAAAATTTCGCTTATCAGGAAAAACTGTTTCTCATACGCCGAAGAATGAATTTTACGGGAATTGCACGGTAAAGATTTTATAAAGATTTACACTGTAAAATAGTACCTTAATGTTGACCATAACCATACGTTTGTGCAGCTTGCTCTTCCTGGACATGTTTCCTTTGTAAGTGATGTTTCTGGCGTGCCTTTTTAGCTATATGCTTCACAGACATTTCAGATCTTGCAACACGCGCATTGTCTAACTTCTTCAAAAGTTTCTCGGTGAAGCAACCCGTAACAAATCCAGTGTTACCATCATTAAACGCGAGATATGCGTCATATGTGGCAATTTTAACAACAGTATATGAGCTAAATGTTTATTTTTATTTATTTTTTTATTTATTTATTTTTTTCGGGTTTTCTGTTCCATAATCTTCAAAAGATACCTAGCGGAAGGCAGAGTTAACACGACATAAACTGCTCCACAGCCTTATAAACTCTTCTGATGCTTTTAACACAGCAGGATGTAATAAAATATCGCAAAAAGGAGACTGTCGTCTAGAAAAGTGGGCGTGGCTCTGCACAGTGGTTCAAACAAGATTGCTTTTTATCATTTGTAGTTCGAATTAATCTGTAAACATTGGAGACAGTATTTCTAACGTGATACAGAATTACATGTAGGCAAAAAAGTTTTATATCTTTTGTGACCTATATCGCCTACGTCCCCCCTTAATTATATCTCATCAACGAGGGACACCCTGTTTCTTACTGTTTCGTGGGAGTAAAAAAAAATAATAAAAAAAATGAAAAATAAATAAATAAATAAAACCTTATTCTTTTCATTCTCCACTCCGAGGAGTTGAGTTCTTCTGTTGATACTGGGTATTTCATATCTGTTCAACTGCGAGATAATGTCCATAGCAAAATATCAGCTTCCTTACTGAACCGCCATACTATGTTTTCAATTGGGAAAGAGAGCACAGGATACCCCTTAATGGGCTAAAAACAAACCTACATGGTTAGAGATTGAGGGCAAGTTTGAGGATACGGGAGGGGCTGTGTTCGAGCCACCTCCTCCCCGTTATATGAGTGTCTTCTCCTTGATTAAGTATTACATTTTTTTTAGCTATTTTTGGAGCAGACGGACTGGCTTCAGTAAGAAGTCTTGAGAGGAGCGCACACAAAGTAATTAATATCGTGTGCTAAGGGAAGAGCGGCACCTCGTCCCGTAACGGGGAGAGCGCCCAGCAGTTTATCGCCTGGGGAATTTCTCCGGCGGAAGCCGCGCGACGGATGTCGGTGCTCCGAGAAGCTCATCACTTCCGGCACTCAGCGCAGGCGGCCTGCGCCGGCGAGATCCCGAGGAATGCTCTCCGCCGGTAACGAGTGTTTTGATGCAGGCCATTTACTTGCGAATGTAAAGAGGGAAAGGAAAGGCGGGGCTGCGCGGGCCGAGGAGACGCCGCGGCGCGTCTGGAGGTGCGGGGTGGTTCACCCTGCCACTGTGCGGGGTGGTTCACCCTGCCACTGTGCGCGGCTTTTCCAATTTCACACGCGCTGCACGCGGCCGCGCCCTGACCGCACGCAGATCTCCCTCCATCGCAGAACGCGCGCCGCCCTTCAGCGCCCCCACCCCTCACCGGAGAACAATCGATCAACACGCTTGCCCCACGCGGGCACGCGCCGTATGTATGCGCAGCCACTCAGGGCAACTTCTTCTGTTTTCCCTCACAAGTCGCACGAATCCTGTGGACTAAGGATGTGATACGTGCAGGGTGTGCGTAAAACAGCTCCATATTGTGAGTTGCTATTACAACTTGCCCGCTATAAATTTATTTTAAATGACTCTTCTAATGAAATAAATGAGTTCATCACGAAGGGAGAAAAGGCCTGCTACGATATACGGAGCAGAGACATGGTAAATCACAGTAGCGCAGGAAAGGAAGATCGAAGTAGCAGAAATGAGGATGCTGAGATGGATGTATGGAGTGAGAGGTAGTAATACTATTTATATTCATATTTTCCAATTTCATTTAGTCTGTCGATTTAATTGGATGTTGGGTTCTTTGCATTCTAATTTCTCCAAATTCTTAATGCCATATGATAGAAATGATCATTGCATGAGTTTGGTTCAAATGTTCAAATGTTTGTATAGCTTATGGGACTTAACTACAGGGTTATCAGTCCCTAAACTTACAAACTACTTATGAACTACCTAACACTAAGGACGGCACGAATATCCATGCCTGAGGTGGGATTCGAACCCCCAATTGTAGCAGCCGTGCAGACCGTGACTGGCGCGCCGCAGTCCCCTTGGCCACCGCGGTCGGCATGAGTTTGGTACACTGGGAATAAGCCACCTGGGTAATTGTTTTTAGGCGCTTGCTGCCACCAGCGAAAAATGTGGGAGAGAATGCTGCCCTTGTTTCGCGGCCAGTGGTGTATAAAGATACGGGACAGGATGTCGCCCCAGCCGCGGGGGTTGGGATAGAAAGGCGCCCCGGGCTCACTCGGTAGCTCCGGGGAGTCGAAGGGAAAGTGGGGCCGGCAGCATTGTGTACGCTGCCTGGACCCTCGCGGTCGGCTGGCGACAAACTTTACGACTTTTGCCGGCGCCACATAGGCGAGGTGTAGGTTGCTGAGGGCTCTCATGACGGGAGAGGGCGCCCATGAGAAAATAATTTAGCCGTCTGGAGATGCCTATCGTGAAACACAAAATTTCATGCTGCTTCTGGGAACTGCAGCATATGTGAGTCTCAGGCCTAGGAAAGTTTTCGAGGGGGAGGAGCTTAGTAGCTTTAACAATAGCAAATTGAATTGATTGGCGAGACAATTAGGTCCTCTCTCTTATTGGCCTGACGTCGCATGTGGGTGGAGTCTGGCAAACAAAGAAAGTTTTTTCTTGAAGAGAGTGTGGGGTGAGTGGGAGAAAAAAAGAGAGAAGCGTGGAGGACACCGGACGGTTCTGACCTCTTGGTAGCAGTGAGGAGTGGCGGCAAGGACTCCGGTTTTCGGACCTTCTGAGTCGGTGGACTTAGAATTTTTGTGCCCATTGCACAGTGTTAGATGGCGTCTGTGAGATTGCTGATCGCATTCACAGCTATACTGAGAAACTTGTAAATATTCTGAAGTGGGTGTTGTTTTAGAACAAGCTCACTCGTAATCAGGATAATTTACTGTTCTTGAATAACTGCATACACCACTGGGTTGGAAAATTGCTGTATTTTTTCGTAGCTCGAATACTTTAGTAATTGCCGTGCCGATCGAGTAGATAAGTTCCTATCCGCAATCGCATTCATCAGCCTGCTCTTCCATCAGCGGCCCATCGACATCGGTGACACTGTTCAACTGTATATGGTAAAGTAGCGACAACGCATAAATAGTGAAAGGGATTATTGAATGGTGATTGATAGGTCAATTTTTAATCGAGCGTGTCTGTTTCAGAACTTAACCTACTGACTTTTTAAATACATTTTTGATAGGTTAACACACCAAATTTATGACTATAGCCAGTCGAACTTGTACCTTTTCTTTTGGTGTTAAGATTTTGTCCTTTATTCTGTAAAAAGTATTCCGATCATTAGATAATTTTGTTTGTGCTATTTCAAGTCATTATTTTTGTATTATTTTTTAAACGGAATTGACACTTTTTCATGCATGTCGTGTTTTTGATAAATTGGCACATAAATTTTTGTTAAAACAGTAACAATTTATGAACATCATGTACCTGATTTCAAGGATCTTTCATATATTTTGGAGGGGTTATCTCTTGTCTCTGTTAGCTAGGTCATGGGATTTGTGTGCTTCCAACAACAGTGTATGGAAACACGCACTTTCACAAAAATAAATAAAAATAAGTGAGATTAGACTACTGGTCGCCACTACTTTCAGTTAGGCACAGTAAATTCTCAGTTTTATATTTTTAATTTTTTTTTTCTATTTTCTTTTAAATAATAATAAAAATAGTGGTGACCCTGGGAAAACTTGATTATTTTGTGATGATGGTTAATTTAATACAATTTATTCATTTGAATATTAATGAGCTATCTGCAAAGTTGGCAGAAAAGGTAATAGAACTCAATTGACGGACAACATTCAGTTGACATCCAAAATAATAAATTTTGAAAAGAGCAACATCAAGAAAGGACAGAATTAGAAATGAATTTGTTACAGGAGTCGTGAAAGTGGGACTCATGAGGGAAAAGATACAAGAGAGTAGACTAAGGAGGTATGAACACTTGTAGAGAAAAGGGAAAGAGTATATCGGAAACAGAGTTGAAGATATAAAGATTGAAGGAGTGAGAAGGAGAGGAAGACCGAATTTGAGGTTGAAGGATAACATAGCGGGGGACCTAAGGGAGAAAGGAGGGAAGAAGCAGTGATTGGAATATTATGGAGGAGAAGGACTCATAAGAGCAACACTGACCCTACTTGACGTGGGACAAGACTACGATAAAGAAGAAGAAGAAGAAGAAGAAGATCAAGAGGGCAGAAAATAGTCACTGGCGGAGAGCAAGTCTTTATATACGATGTTAACACTGTCTAGTTGGAAAGTTCCTAACAGTCTCTCAGCACAATCGTCCGCCGGCCGCGGTGGCCGCGGGGACTGAGGCGCTTCAGTCACGGTCTGCACGGCCACTACGGTCGGGGGTTCGAATCCCTCCTCGGGCATGGATATTTGTGCCGTCCTTAGTCTTAGTTAGTTCATAAGTAGTTTGTAAGTTTAGGGACTGATGACCCCGTAGTTAAGTCCTATAGACTATACAAACAACAACACAATCGTCCACCCTGTTATAAATTTCCCCTGCCTTACCCTCACTCCTATTACTAGGGATGTATGCACTTATCGTCCTATTTGCAGTAGGTAACGCGTATTGCATGAGAAGCCGTATGTTTCACCAATTCTTCAGACTGATGGAACACTTTTATTTAGTACTGACCTTAGACCTCGAAGTAGATAATGTCCCACGCAGCTTCAACACACGGGTCGCAAATTCTTGATGTCTGAAGCTATAATTCTGTGAAAATGATTGAAGGGTGCTACCCAGGAGTTGAACCCAATTCCTCCTTCGCCCGCTGATACTGCTTCGCTCTCCAGACGGTCACAGGAGCGCTTCAGGTGTGGCCGCGTCCTTTCGTCCACACCGCGGCCCTGGGGGAGTAACTGGCTGCACTCTTATCGCGCCATGTGTTGGTTCGACGCCCGGTTGCGCTGCTCTAGAGGCCGGGCCCCGCTGCCCGTTGCGTCAGGCTGCGCCGCCGCTATTCTGCTGGCTGCATCTCCCGTCGGGGATGCCGTGTAGATCGTGATGATCTTCTGCTGGCCGCGCTGTGTCGAAGTCCTTCCAGCCTGCCTCAGACTAAGTTTTGCGATAACAATAATAACTGTTGTCGACAAGAAGCACAGACCGGGCGGCAGGTGACTGCCCAGCCGTGGCTGCCCCTCACTCTGTGCTGTGGCTGACTAACTGACTTGTCTTTTTCGCCTGTATTCATACGACGAGGTTGACCCCGTCGGCTTGTGTTTCGCAGATGCGGCATAGCTGATCTTTGCTACATGTGAACGGTCTCCTACTTCCGATCAAGTATGTCCAAGCCACCTTTAAGCAACACAGCTGTGAGGCTGTTACGTAGTACGGCGCCCTCGTCGACCTACTTGCGTCACCAGAAGCTTCGCCGAGCCTCTCCACTTTATTTGTTGAAATCATAAACGTGTTTGTCCCGCTCTACTTTAAACCACTCGCCTGATTTCAACACAGCACTGCTTTTGCGTTAAAGTTCACTCAGCACTTGTTTCCCTACCTCCTATAGTTTATTGATCCCTCCTTTTAGGACTAGCTTTAGTCTTTCAGCACCATACAGAGCCTCTGTTTTCACGACTGTGCCGTAGTGTTTAATTTTAGTGCCCAAGATAATGCCTTCTTCTTGTGTATCTTTCTTTTGGTCATGACTGCTATGTTCATTTTTTTTTGCTCTTTCTTCTAGACTTTCTTTCTCATTGTTGTTAATGTATAGCCACTCACCTAAATGTTTGAATGAATTAACATTCTTGATTTATTTATGAGAATTTTTAACATTTTCTATAAACTCTGTCATTGTGAAAGAATTTTGTAAACCACTTTTCTTCCTTATTCAATTAGGTTTTCTATTTGGATTTTCACATTCTCCAGTGTGTGTCTATGATCAGAGAAATGTCATCCGCGAATGCCTAGAAATCTACATAGATCTTACTTTTTGGTTTCCTAATTTGATGCCTTTCGTATTGGATTTTCTCCACTCTCTTATCACTTTTCAAGGGCACAATTAAAAAATATAGGCGACAACCTGTCTCCTTGCCTGACGTCTGCTTTTATTTAAAAGCTTTTGGAGAATTCTCCACAGAACCTGACTTTATATGAGGTGTTTGTCAATTTGTCTTTCATAATGTTTGTCGTTTTTGGATCTAGATCGAATACTTTTATGATACTGATAAGGGATTCTCTATCTATGAAATCGTAAGCTTTCATGAAATCGACAAAGGAAATAGTTGTGCCTCTGTTTCTTTTTTTTTCTTTTTTCATTTCTATGATGGTTTTTAAATTCCAGATCTGTTCAATGCATGATCCACCGATTTTCCACCCGATTGAGTAGTGCCTTAGATAGGATTTTATAGCTTCTGACAGAAGTGCTGCTATTTATGTAACATGTAAATTCCAATGAAAGTCGTTGGACATACTGTAGTGTGGCATTATATATGCTATCTGTGCACTACCTGATCAAAAGTATGCGGTCATTTGCCTGAAAATGACTTACAAGTTCGTGGGGCTCTCCATCGGTGATACGGAAACTCAAAACCCTTATCTATGATGACAGCTTCCAAACTCGCAGGCTTACATTAAAGAGGGTGCTGGTAAATTTCTTGTGGATTGGTAGCCCATTCTTCAAGAAGTTCTGCACTGAGGAGAGATATCGATGTAGGTCGGTGGGCCTGTCACCAAGTCGGCTTTGGAAAACATCCCAAAAATGTGCTATAGGATTCAAGTCAGGACTCTGTTTAGGCCAGTCCATTACAGGGAAGTTATTGTCGTGGAACCACTTGCTCAGTCATGTTGAAAGATGCAATAGTCAGGTTTTAATTGCTCTTCAACAGTAGGAGAAGGTGCTTAAAATAGTACATCAATATAGGTCTGTGCAGTAGTAGTGCCATGCAAACCAACGAGGTGTAAGCCCCCTCCATGAAAAACACGACCACACCATAAACCACCTCCTCCGAATTCTACTGTTGGCATTACATACGCTCGCAGATGTCGTTAAGCGGGCATTCGCCATACCCACACCTTGCGATCAGCTTGACTCATTTTGAAACGTAATTCGTTACTCCACCCAAGGTATTTCCACTGTTCAATCGTCCGATGTTTACGCCCTTACACTAAGCGAAGCATCGTTTGGCATTGATCTGCGTGCTTTGTGGCTTATGGGCAGCCGCTTGACTATGAAAACCAAATGTCGTCCCCTCCCGCCTTTGGGAGTACATTCTCGTCTTGATAGATGCCTACCTATTACACTGTACGACCCTCTTCAACTGTTGGAGGAATCTGTCAGTCAACAGACTGTACGCATTCATGCTGGACGTGTCCCTTCACGTTTCCACTTCACTATCACATCAGAAACATTGGACCTACGGAGGTTTAGAAGTTTGCAAAACTCGCGTACAGGCTTCTGACACACGTGACACCCAGTCCGTTAGTACCAGGGACCGTTCTCTGACGATGTGTGATAACTACTCAGGTCACTGATATACAGGAAGGTCCATAGATAGTGATGGGACCAAAAATCCCACGAAATAACCATCAAACGAAAAAATTAGAATGAACATAACTCTTCTAGCTTGAAGGGGGAAAACAGATGGCGCTATGTTTGACCCCCTAGATGACGCTGCCATGTGTCAAACAGATATGAAAAGCATTTTTTAATAGGAACACTCATTTTTATTACATTTTCGTCTAGTACGTAAATAAATATGATTTTCTTAT
Organism: Locusta migratoria; assembly: GCA_026315105.1. NCBI lineage: Eukaryota > Metazoa > Arthropoda > Insecta > Orthoptera > Acrididae > Locusta > Locusta migratoria. The sequence continues at coordinate 27,412,827 of CM048750.1, read as the reverse complement.
TCGAAACACTTTTGTCGCTCTGTGATAGATAGCGCTGTAATATTCACAAACACATTTTCCACAATTTTAGACAAACAGTGGGTAACTGGTAGGTTTTAAAATTAAAACACAGAACGTAGGTACGTTTGAACTTTATTTCGGTTGTTCCATTGTGATACATGCACTTTTGTGAAATTATCATACATTATGAGAACATATGCTACTACTGCGTGATTACTTCATGACTTCAATAAATGCTCAAAATGATGTCCTTCAACTGCAATGATTGTTGCAGAATGCGTAACAAAGTACCTCTCAACGGCGAGTAGTTCGTCTTCAGTAATTTTTCACATGCATTGACAGTGCGCGGACGCATGGTTTCAGACGTTGTCGGTGTATCACGATAACAAATATCCTTCAGTTTTCCCCACAGGAAGAATTGTAGGGATGTAAGATCCGATGAACGTGCTGGCCATAGTTTGGTGCTACTGCGAGCAATCCACCTGTCATTCAATATTCCATTAAGACCGCTCCAACTGCACGCCAGCCATGTAGCCATGTGCCGGACATCCATCACGTTGAAAGTACATCGCCATTCTGTCATGCAGTGAAACATCTTGTAGTAACATCGTTAGAAATCAGCATACGTTGAACTATTTTGACTGCCATCGATAAAATAGGGGCCAATTATCCTTCCTCCCATAATGCCGCACCATACATTAACCCGCCAAGGTCGCTGATGTTCCACTTGTCGCATCCATCGTGGATTTTCCGTTGCCCAATAGTGCATATTATGCCGGTTTACGTTGTCTCTGTTCGTGAATGACGCTTCGTCACTAAACAGAGCGCGTGAAAAAAATTCTGTTATGTATTTTAGTCCATTTATATGAATGGAACTAATGCTTTTTTACATAAATTCCGACTGAAAAACGTATGTCGTGTAACGAGGTTTCTCAGTGCACGTAAAGCTCAGAAGCGAATTACGCCTATTAAGCGATGTCCCAGTGTATGGCCAAGGGTGCAAAATTTAGGCAGAAGAGGTAAGCGGTAGTTTCACTGATGAATTATGCAGGCCTACATTTTCAGGTAGTTGTATCAGTATTTTTCATTTTTTAACATCCTTCCCTAGTATTAGTACAAATAAAAGATATTAAACGCCAGTTTTCTTGTGACGTTATGACTGTCGTATCTTCTCCGTACACTTTAACTTTGTTCAGGCAGCTGCTGTCAGGGGATTCAAGCGTATGCGCAGAGCTTAAATCGTGAACAAGCTGCGTCTTTTCCTGCGCCTTCTTCTGTATAAGCAATGACAGCAAGCAAGACTAGCAGACTCTAGTCCGATATTTTATTTACTTATTTACTTTTAATTTTTTAATTAATTAATTTATTTTTATTTATTTATTTATTTATTTATTTATTTATTTATTTATTTTTTTTTTTTTTTTTTTTTTGCGCTTCCAAGTTCTCAGATAGGCGAATGCGCAAAGCTGCCTTGAGTGTTTCTATTTAAGGGGGGTGCATAAAAGTCTTGAAAGCTGCAATTTACGTTTCATTGTCAGCTGTAAGGTGAGTATTTTATTTGATTCTATATAATACCTTTACACATCTTCAGGTGGTTCATCCGCCAAATTCAACCGAAAATGGCGCAAAAAACGTATTTGCAGAGCAAGCACCAAATACTAAATAACTAAAGGAGTGTACAGTACTTGACTGAAGGCAGATTCACAGGAGGATTTGGTGGTAATGCCTGTGAATTGAACTCCTTTCAGTTTGTTGCAAACGTGCCACTGATAAGTGGTGCTTTTCCGCAGAAAAACAATGCTACACAAAAATGAAATGCTAGACCTCTAGACAATGGCACTGGTATGAATTTTACACAATTTGATATGGTATTATGTGTAAACATATTGTTCGAACAGTGGTAGAGGGGAAGGAAGAGGAATTACTTCACATTCAGATAAAGGAGCTGTGGCGGCCAAAGTTTAGGACTGGCTGCTGAATTAAGAACTGAAATTACGCAACCCTGGTATAGTCCATTTGTAAACAATCGTTTTTCAAAATTACTTATTGTATCTTGCAAATTTAGCTATCGCCTGGTACCTGAAAACCATTTACAGGACTTTCGATTATAATCGAATAATGAATAATTATTAATCGTTAATTGTTGTTGTGGTCTACAGTCCGGAGACTGGTTTGATGCAGCTCTCCACCCTACTCTATCCTGAGCAAGCCTATTCATCTCCTCCTAAGAACGGCGACCTACATCTATTTGAATCTGCTTACTGTATTAATCTCTTGGTCTCCCTCTGCGGTTTTTACCCCCACACAGTTCCCTCCAACGCTAAATTCACTATTCCTTGATGTCTAAGAATGTATCCTAACAATCGATCACATCTTTTAGTCAAGGTATGCTAGAAATTCCTTTTCTTCCCAATTCTGTTCAGTACCTCCGTATCAGCTACGCGATCCACCCATCTAATTTTCAGTTTTCTTCTGTAACACCACACTGAAAAAGCCTCTATCCTCTTCCTGTTCGTACTGTTTATAGTCCATGTTTCACTCCCATACAAAGCAACACTGCACACAAATTCCTTTAGAAAGGACTTCTTTACGCTTAAATTAATAACCGATGTTAACAAAATTATCTTTTTCAAAAACTCTTTTCTTCCCATTGCCACTCTGCATTTTATATCCTCTGTTCTGCGACCATCATAAGTTATTTCGCTGCCTAAGTAACAAAACACATTTACCAACGTTATTGTTTCGTTAGCTAATCTAATTCCTTCAGCATCGCCTGATATTCTAAGACTGCATTCCATTACCCTTGTTTTTCTCTTGTTAATGTTCATCTCAAATGCTCCTAACAACACAATGTCAATTCCGTTCATTTGCTCCTGCATGTCCTTAGGTAACAGAATTATAATATCATCAGCAAAACGCAAGGTTTTTATTTCTTCCTTTTAATTCCTTCTCAAAATTTCTCCTTGGTATTCTTTATAGCGTGCTTATTGTACAAATTGAATAACATTGGGGAAGTGCTACAACCCTGTCTTACACCCTTCCCAACTTCGGCATCTCTGTTATGCCCTTCAACTCAGATAACTGCTGTCTGATTTTTGTACAAGTTGTAAATAACCTTCCGTTCCCTATAATTTACCCCTAATTATTTAGGAATTTGAAAGAGTGTATTCCAGTCAACATTGTCAAAAGCTTTCTCCAAATCTACAAAAACTAGAAATGTATATTTGCCTTTCCTTACTATATCTTCAAGGATAAGCCGCAAAGTGAGGATTGCCTTCCGTCTTCCGTCATTTCTTCTGAATCCAAACTGATCTTCCTCGAAGTCGGCTTCTACCATCTGTTCCATCCTTCTGTAAATAATTCGTGTTAAAATTTTGCAACCATGACTTATTAAAGTGATGGTTCTGATATTTTCACATCTGTCAACAGCTGCATTCTTTGGAGAGGGTTGTTTTACTTTTTTTTAAAAAGTCTTAGTGTATTTACGGTGTCTCATATATCTTACGAACCAGGAAAAATACTTTTGTCATGGCTGGCTCTCCCTGAGACTTTACTAGTTCTGATGGAATTTTGTCCACTGCAGGGTCCTTATTTCGACTTAGGTCTTTCAGTGCTCTGTCAAATTTTTCTCTCAGTTTAGTATCTTCTATTTCATTTTCATCTACTTTCTCCACCAGTCAATGCGTCTGACAACTGACGAAACAATACTCAATTACATGCCGCGAACACATCTTATTTATATCTTTCAAACAATGATACTAAAAATTGGGTATTGTTAATTATGTACATAATAATAATTATAATGGAAAATTAAACAATTACATGCAACAGACTGTAGTAAAAGATAGCGTAGATAATACCGAGTAGATGGCTATATAAATAGCAGTTAAATGAATATTATTTCCTTTACGTATTTAACAAAATATGTTTACCATAAATACTTTCGTAATTAACGGGAATTACGCATAAACTAATGAGGGCAAAACTTTGCCAACATTACTTGTGAAACACAATAATACGTAGTTTAATGTTATGAGAAAAGAATTTAATTTGTTTCAACAGAAATACTATTCAATATCCTATCTCAACTATAAGAATACGCCTTCAGTATTAATTAATTAATATTTCCTGATTAAACAAACTTCCGTGACACCAAATATGCTAAAAAAATTTCTACAAAAATGAATAACAAAGTTTTGTAAAAGAAAATGATAATAGACTAATTAAATTCACATCTATTACTGTGCAACAGTGGTATCGGAAGGCTCAGTAATGCAAGCAGATAGGAATAAATCCCATCGTGCTTCGTTACATAGAGAAATCAGTTTAAATTCCGGTTGCACGGAGCTCTCGAATGGAACGCTCCCAGATCTCGTTTCGCAGCCGGCCCGCACGCCGCAGGAAGCCGCTTAAAATACGGCAGCGGCTCGCGCAGAGAATGCAGCGTGTCTCCAGCCCGGTCGCCGCTCCGCTTGATCTCATATCCCTGCCTGCCTGCGGGACCGCACGGCATTTCATTTTTCATCCTCCCTCCCCCTCCCCAGCCCAGGAGAAGCCCTCCCACCGTCCTAGACACGAGACCCTCCCCCACTGCCACTGTCTGGAACTCCGGCTCTCCAAACTGTATCTCATTCCTTGAATCCCCACATGTGCATTTTTTCATTATGTTGTGTACGTTAGATGCAGCGACAACAGCTACGCCACGGCATCAGCTCTGTCTCTCTCTCTCTCTCTCTTCCTCTTCCCCTCTGCAGTACCATCCATTTCTCGCTCCTTCACAGTAATATAACTCTAAACACACAAAAGCTCTAGACTTCTTATCTCGGAAATGAAACGATAAACAATCTTTGGCCATAATCCTGTATTCTTCAAAATAAACCGACGAAATACGAAACAAATCTCGGTTCGATAAATTTAAGGAACCTCCAATCCACGTCGACATTATAACCACCTTGCTTCCACTATTGCATATTTCATGGAGGTATTTTTAAAATAAGAAAGACCAAGGCATATAACGAACAATACACCGAATGCTTTCCTCCCCAACGGTGTTTGAATGTGATAGAAAACTGATACTTCTCGTACGACGTAGCGTTTGCCATTCCTTCTACAGTGACTTGTTGAGATTGAGTGCCAATGTAGAACTGATTCCTCTGTTAGAAGGTGCACGCCAGTGTGCGGTCTAATACGTTCGTAAGTATCGCGTGGGAATTTACGATAATTCGGTAGCCTTTAAATCGAGTAAAAATCATAACAGAGATAAAGAGTAAAGTACTTTGAAAGATCTCGGCCTAGTGATCCATTGTATAGCCTCTGATAATAAAGATCGGTGAATAGTCCTTCAACATTAACGTAGATTAACTATGAACTACAGTTACCTTACTTTTCTTTGAGCCGTGGCGGATTATCCGTACGTACTGGGGCACCGTGCTGCGGTGCGCGCGGCCGTTCGCCGTCGGGGATTCGAATCCTCCCTCGGGCATGGATGTTTGTGTTGTTCTTATGTTAGTTTACCTTAGTTTAAGTAGTTCGTAAGCTACGAACTGATGACCTAGAGGTTAAAGTCCGATAGATTTAAAACATTTGAACATTTGAACTTTTCTTTGAAATACTAAACTTCCATAACTATGGAACTCTGGACTCAGCGAGTTTTAGTCGAGGGAATAGGAAAAAGTCTAAATGCTTGAGATCCAGCGAGTATGGTGGATGTACAAGCTACACGACAACGCTCGCTCTCACTTAGCCAATATTATCAATAAAATTCTTCTGGGTATGAAACCGACGTTTCGGCCAATGTTGCTGGCGGCCTTCATCAGGCTCTGTGTCTGTGTAAGACACAGACCCTGATGAAGGCCGCCTGCAACAGTGGCCGAAACGTCTGTGGAGTTTATAAAATGACGACGCAGTTTCATACCCGGAAGAATTTTATTGATAGTGACAACAGCTGCGGAAGCCTACGTTTGCATTTAGCCAATGTTGTTGACCAGTTACTGTCAAAACATGGTCTGGTGCAACTTGAACATCCACCATACACGCCAGATCTCAATCCTCCCAACTTCTTACATTCCCTCGACTAAAACTCGCTTTGAAAGGAAAGGGATTTGATGATATTCCCTACATCCAAGAAAACGTGACGAGGCATTCGAACATCATCCCAAAAGAAGACTTCCTGCAAAGTTTCAAGGACATGTGCCTATTCTGAAGGGCAGTAAGGAAACTGTAGTTCATAGGGTGTCCCAGCTATCTATCTTGCTCACCAAAATATCTCTGGAGCAAAACAACTATTGCAAAACGACTTTCACCGGTGGCAATGTAAGGCTGGCTCCAATGAATGTACATATTTTGAAACATTCTAAAACGAAGGCATATGTGTTTTATAACACTAACGTATTTTTTTAATGGACACCCTATATTATTAATTCAGCTATCTATAATATGACAAATCACATAAACAATGGCGTTGATTGCAGCGCAATACGCCAATTAAATCCCGAGATATTGCGAAGCGAAGTTGACGCTTGAAGTACGCGAGAAAGGCGGTTAGCGCACGTCTTGAGCAGCATGGCGTTCTCGCCTGAGTGTCAGGACGTGCTCTAGCAGAATGAACATGAACATGAATAAACAACCGCAAATCATCGCTCGATCTCCTTGAAGGCATTTTTTTTATTATTTAATCTCTTGCTTCCTATAAGGTTTTCGCACACTCTTGATAAATGAACACAACTATATTCTGCAAGATTCCGAGTTGTTCAAAGGTAACAGCACTTTCTCTGAAAAGTGTATTTGTTCTGTTTCGAGAACAAGCCTTGAAACATATACCAACGAACTGCAAACAAAGACTAAGAAAAAAACAAAAGAAATATACAACACAAAACAGACAATTTGTTGCAATGTATACACTTCCCTTCAGCGTCATTAAGGAACGACAGTTGCTACAGATATCTAGGACTCAATTCATATATGAAACTACCAGTATCTGCACGTTGTTTAGAATGTTCATCACAACCTAACACGCTGCACACTACACTACGTCCGACATTTTTGTAGCGGTTTCTTAATTCTCGTACTATTGCAGTTGTTAACTGCTAATATAGCGCTTTAGATACTAGGTTATAGTTTATAGTACTAAGAACAACGGATATTTGTTAATTCTTCAGTGCGCCCTTGCTTTGAAATGACAATGCGTAAGTTATAATACGAAAATCATAAAATACAGCAAGTAAGATGGCGTATGCCAGAGAGAGTTCTAGGCGAGGAATGCCACGTAGTATCTCCGAACGCCTGGCTTACGTGAAATCAAGTGACGGTGTCAAATCGCCGTTATTATTGCAAATATCTTTGTATTTAAAAAAAAAACTGCAAAAAATCAAAAGTTGACCAAGAATACTTTAAAATATTCATACCGATTTTGGGAAACCTATCCTTCTTTGCATTCAAAATAAAAAAATATATCGACCCCAAAGGTGGAAATATTAAAAATATATGAAACAATTACATCAAAAAGCGTTCTCGTTCCCTTTGAGTTGAAGCGTATTTTCTGCATTGCTTGATTATGACTACATTTTCCCTGAGTTTGGTTATGCCAACATTACCTTTCAAAATTTTAATTGAATATGTATGGGAGGATTAATAAAATACTTAAACAAAGTAAATAACATTAAAAATATGTAGTTACCTCCATATAAGGGATGTTGCAAATGGTGGTATACCTGAGGCTTACCAGTTTTATGTGGGACACGCTGTACTGTGTTTCAATAAAAAAATGTTCAAAAGTTTGTAAAGCTTAAAGGACTTCGCTGCAGGGTCATCAGTCCCTAAACTTACAAACTACTTATGAACTAACTTATACTAAAGATAACACAAACATCCGTGCCTATGGAAGGATTCGAACCTCCAACTGTATATCAACCCATATCCACTTTCAAAGAACTCTACACAGGTCTGAGAATTATATTGTCTATTCATTTTGTTAACAAGATGTTAGGAGAACTGCGTTTCTACGAACATTTTGCTGAATCAACTGTTGACAATTTTCTTTGTCTCAATGGAGCTTAGATTTTTTAAAAGTATAACCGAAAGAAAAATGAGCTGATTTAGTTTAGCCTCCGATACTCCTGGAGGGTTAGGGAAGGATGAGAAGCGTCTGCCACTTTTTATATTGTTGTGTTTTGTATTTGCTTCATTGTGGAATTGTCACCAGCAACAAGGTATCGCCACCCACTGTCAACTGAAGATATATAAGAAAAAAAAAAAAAAAAAAAAAAAAAAAAAAAAAAAAAAAAAAAAAAACCGGTGCTGATCAAAACTTCTTCACTGACATCTACTTAGAGCCAGCTAACAGTTCATTGATTTTTATTTTTTTTATTTTTTTTCCAATTTTATTTCTCTTGTTCTCACACTGTTGAAACTCATCGGATGTTACCCACATAAGAAACAGGTACAGCAGGCTACCTTGCACAGTGGCAGAGTGCCAGAGTATAATTTCAACGGTCGTGGTTTCGATCCCCGCTAGGTCCCAGAATTTTTATGTCACTTTTCATTTCTTTCACCTCTGCCACGGTTGCTGATGTGAAAAATATCGAGTAGCACCGTGGTTCGGAACCCACGTTAAACTGTAGGTCACCCAATAACTGGCTGGGTAAGTCAGTTCGAAGGTCGTAAGAAGGCAACGACATAGCACCTCCATCCAGGACCCTGCCTAGTAAAGCATTGTGAGGTTAAAACCAATCTTCGGATTGTTGACTGCTATACCTTTATTAAGAAACAGGTGGTAATGGACACATCCCATGAATTTCGACTGTCATTTAGGAGTGTTTTCCTTATGAGAACAGCATAAAACATGTCTGAATTTTGTATTCATTGTACATAATTATTAGTAACACAAGATAAAATAAACAACATGTTTCAGAAGTGTTATCTTTTTTATTAAAAAAATAAATAAATTAAAAAAAAGCTATCATCGACAGAGACGTGTATTGAAAACAGGCTGCAGACGCGAGATACTTCTGCTGGAGAAGCAATACCGTAGCCCAATCGGCTCGAGCCGGAAATATCTTTTTTTTTTTTTAATTATATATTCTTTATTATGGCTTTTGATTACAGTGACCATACAGCCAGCGGTTATTACAGTGACAACAGTACAATAGAATTGCGATTCTTTAAATGTATAGCACAATATTAATAAGCATCTCACATCATAGAGCCTTAGCATAAAAGGAGAAAAATCATATGTACAAGACATAAAACAATACATGTTTAACAGTACGAGTGACATATGTAATACAACAAAAGTGCAAACAGCATAGGACCATATGAGAGGTGCAAAGACAAATAAAAGTCAAAATATAATATAAAATTACTTATGCAGTTTCACGCTGTGCATGTTCAAGTTAAACACACTAGCTCTAAAATTAGAGCTGTATGCCGGTGACTTTGAGGAGTCCTTCACTAAACTCTAATTAAACTTGTCGTATCCATGAAGGAGGACAGTGACACTTGTGGGGAGGGGGTAAACCTTCGCAACCAGCTTTCGGTAGAATACACTTTGTGCGGCCGTGTACTTGGTGCATGCCAGTATGATGTTGAGATCCGCCACTGCCGTTGCATCTGCCGTCGAAATGCCGAGAAGCGATGATTTTCAAACGGTGTAGGTGGACAGGGTAACATTCATGTCCCAGTCTCATCCGAATGATAGACGTTGCATGACGTCTAATAAGTGTCATCGATGAAAACCATGGTCGTGAGGAGACATTTGGTTGAATAGCTGCCAGGTGTCCTCCCTTAAACGATTGAGAGAGGGCCGGCCGCGGTGGCCGAGGGGACTGAGGTGCTCCAGACACGGTCTGCACGGCCACTACGGTCGGGGGTTCGAATCCCCCCTCGGGCATGGATATTTGTGCGGTCCTTAGTCTTAGCTAGTTCATAAGTAGTTTGTAAGCTTAGGGACTGATGACCCCGTAGTTAAGTCCCATAAGTTCTACATAAGTTCTACATTCGTGGTCCCAAGTGTGATAGGCAGCTTTCCGAATCGCCGGAAATATTAAACATTCCGAATGTCGTCAGCTCGGCGTGAGCCGGATGAAACAGAGTCGTCTCGACCAGACCGGCAGTGTGAACAGTTCGATTGAAAACAATATGTTTAATCTCTCGGCTCGGCGCAGCCGACAGCGTGAAGGTACCCAGGCTAAATAAAGGACGATTCCGGTAAATAACTGGGCCGTCTGGCCACCCTACTCTAGGCACTACTGCTTAGCCATTTTGCACTTCCTAGCAATGTCATTTCTTAGTCGCCTGTACTACATTTCACCTGCTCCAGGTAGTATGCAATAAATCGGGGCCAACGCCCACGGCAGTGGCGTGATACGGCGTGCTGCTCCCCAGCTCCCCGGCTGCGTGACCCGCGGCCGCATCTCAGCTTGGCGCCCCCCCCCCCCCATCACCTGCTAGTCCGGCGGGCGCCCCACTATTTAAAACTGTCTCCCACGCTGCAGCCGTCCACGCGGACACGGCAGTCGCGCCGCCCGAATGCCCAAGTGTTTACGACGGCCGTGCGTGGCCGGGCCCACTGGCATTGCCGCCGCGCACGGTCGTGCACTAATCTCCCCTCCCCCTCCCTCCACCCCGCTACGCCTCCACAAAACTTAAAGACGCGTTCCCCGCTAACTTTGTTGTGATCTTAATCTGTACGGTGGCTCCTCCCCACTCCGGGACGAAATTAGTTGCTCCCCGAGGTTACGAGTTTACAAAAGTCTCCGCGCGGACGAAACTTCCCGTTCGCGGTAAATTCTGGCGCGTTCCTGTGACCGCGTCGGGAACACCCTGTTTGACATGCCTGTCGCCGGCGGCATGCCCTCCCTAGCAGGTAACCGCCGGCTCGTGTTTCACTCTAATTACGCCGGGGCTACTCGGCGTAATACGACTGCAAACTTCCCGGCCGGGAACTTTGTCCTCATAACAGAGTAACAGCTGAGGAACCACTGACGCAATTATAGAAACGAGGACCTGCTTTTATGGCTCACCAACTTCCGCACTCAGACAAGTTACAGCCTCGTCGCTTCTGTCCTGTTCCTTCGGTCAAATTGTCCTTCTCTGTCAGGTATGTGGCAAAACACATCTATGTAGACACTTCAGACTCTCTGATTTCTTTATTAACTGAGGTACGGCCACGGCGGACTGGCCGAGCACATTGAGGTGCTATGCTGCGATGCGAGAGGCCGTTACCCATCGGGGGTTCGAATCCTCCCTCGGGCACGGATGATTGTGTTGTCTTTAGTAGAGTTTATTAGTAGTTTGTACGTTTAGGGACTGAGGAACCGGCAGTTAAGTCCTATAAGCTTCACAAACATTTGAACCGAAGTACTTAATTATTATGAATGAAAATAAGGATATCCCGTTGACATCGTGGACATTATAGACTGAACCGTCCCTGCATTTATATGGAGCTATTTATGTAAAACGTAAATCTCGCTGGAAATGAACTACCGTCCTCCAGAATGCCAGACCATTTTGACACCTCGCGAGGTGTAAAAATTTCTCTATAAAACTATACTGTGGTGTCTCTCATTTCGAATGTTCAAATGTTTGTAAATCTATGGGAATTGTTATCAGTCCCTAAGCTTACAATCTACTTATGTTACCCTTAGAACAAATCACACGCACACACACACAAACACACGCATATTCGAATGAGGAACCTTCGACGGGGAGCAATCGCGCACTCCGCACCAAGACGCCTTAGACCTTTCGGCCATTCCACTGCAACGTTTCTTATTTCCACAACGAGTTCTATACTCATATTCTAGTAGCTTCCGTACTGTCGGTTGCAGCATTATGGTACTATTGTTGTTCCTGTCGCAAACAGTACGAGAGAAAAACCAATGTCTATATGCTTTAGTATGTCGCCTTATTCCTGCGTGAAATGTACATGAGGTGCAGAAGAATTATAATTCTCCAGTGTCACGTAGTTCAAATTCAAATGTTGCTAAGGGTTAAGGGACTTAACTGTGGGCTCATCAGTCCCTAAATGTGCAAACTACTTATGAACTAACTTACACTAATACAACACAAACATCCATGCCCGGGGAGGATGCGAATCTCCGACGCGGGGAGGCCACGCGATCCCTATCGTGGCGCTCCAGACCGCTCGGCTGCTTCCGCGCAGCTGTCAAGTATTGGTCCCCTTGATTTCCTCCAGTAACGTAAATTTTCCCTCCAGAGATTGCTATTTGACTACAGAAAAACAACGCCTTAATTCTCCGTTATTTATTACATTTTTAGGTAATCACACCAGTGCATTGCTTCGGTTCCTTTTACCTAAAGCACCGCCGCGGTGCACTAGGTAAAGGCACCGAAGCTTAAGGCGCCTTGCTGTGGAGCCCGCGGTTGCTCACTGTCGGAGGTTCGAGTCCTCGCTCAGAAAAAAAGTTCAAATGATTGTAAATCTATCGAACCAAACTACGTGGTCATCAGTCCGTAGCTTACAAACTACTTAAACTAAGGAAAACTAAACTAAGGACAACACACACACCCATGCACCAGGAAGGACTCGAACCTCCGACGGCGAGCAACGGCGCGCTCCTCAGCGAGGCGCCTTCGACCGCTCGGATACTCCACCGCGGCTCGCTCGGAGATGTGTGTGTGTTTGTTTGTGTGTGTGTGTGTGTGTGTGTGTGTGTGTGTGTGTAGTCCTTAGGTTAGTTTAAGTATTTTGTAAGTCTGATAACTGATAACCATAGTAGTTAAGTTCCATAGATTTACAAACATTGAATTTAAGCCTAATTCCCCCAGATAGCGATACCTAATAATCCAACAGAAATCAACATGGGCGAGGCCAACGAGAAAGACAGGCCGCGGCGCGCACATCACGATACGTGATCAAGGTAGGCCTGAGCAGGCGCGATCGCCAGCTGAGTGGCTGGCCGCTATGAGGCAGTGGGCTGTGCCCCAGCGGCCGGCCAGTCAGCTAGCGATCGCGGTGGCTAAGGCCTGCCTTGTTCACGTGACATGACGTGCGCACCGCAGCCTGTCTTTCTCGTTGGCCTCGAAACATGGGTCACGCCATCTCCATTTCTGAGAACTCACACTTCCTTAAGATCCCCCCTGCCTCTCTCTGATAACAAACCGAAGTCTATAAACGACATCTTAACACATTACCGGTACATAAGTGGTAGTCCTGTTTCTGCACTCTTTGATATATTACTTCTAGATACTCAGTGGAAGGCGACTGCTCAAGCAGCACGCCACCAAAGCAGTAATCATATATTACAGAATTATTTTCTTTACCCACCTGATTGAAGATACATTTTTCTACATCAGCAAAAAGAAGAAGAATGATGCTCACGTTACCTGCCAGATCAGCTTAGCTTAGGGGATACACCAGCGGTCCCATCACACAACAACCTTGCCACTGGCTTGTTGGAAGCAACTGACCTTCGCTGGGAGCACTTTCGTTAATAGTCTGCAGCAAAGTTTTAAAATTTAATCGCTCCTAGCACCTAATCATACCGAAATATTGCTTCTTTCATTTATGTGCCATACATCTCTCATGAATACCACAATTTTATTCGGAAAATCACCTTGAGATGAAATTAGTTAATACAGAGTTTGGTAAAAGCATATTTCATAAATGTTACATGATCAGTAACTGTTGTTATACTAGAACTGTAACCGACGTATCAGTCAGTCAGTGTTAAGTGCTAGGCAGTATTCAATGGCACTGGAAGTTCTTTGTTGAACGCCATGATCTCACTTCGTAAAAATATTTGTATAGCTTATGGGACTTAACTAAGGGGTTATCAGTCCCTAAACTTACAAACTACTTATGAACTAGCTAACACTAAGGACGACACAAATATCCATGCCCGAGGCGGGGATTCGAAACCCCGACAGTATTGGCCGTGCAGACCGTGACTGGGGCGCCGCAGTCCCCTCGGATCTCACTTCGTCACCTATTTTGTTGGTACGTATCTCGCCTTGTGGAGCGTGGCAGGGTAAACGCTGGTAATTCTATCTCCAGACAGCAACCTGTTGAACACAATGTAATTTCAATCGGAGTATATACGTCGATAACGGCTATCCTCATTATTACATACTACTATGTAAGTGCTCCACTAACTTATAGTTAAATTACCAATAATGTCCAGTTGGACAGCCGTTCAAGTATACTAGCTTAAATTAGTTCGTGAATCTTTGCCTCTCGAATAGCGCATTGGTTTTTGGTACTAAAAGTCGTGCAGTAATTTTCAGTATGCAGTAGATGGGAGTATGATTCATTGAGGCCAAACCTAACATGCAGACCGTTTGCAGCTCTTCCCATGACCTCTAAAATGCGGATCCTCAATCCTGTACTCACGAGGTGGTCTCCCAGACCGCGCGAAATTGTCCAACTCACAGGTTAGTTTCGGAGAGCCGAGGTGGAGTAGCCGAGCGGTCTAAAGCGTCTCGCTGCGGAGCGCGCGGTTGCTCGCCGTGGAGGGTCGAGTCCTCCCTCGGGCATGGATGTGTGTGTTTTCCTTCAGTTAGTTTACCTTAAGTAGTTTGTAGGCTACGGACTGATGATCACGCAGTTTGGTACGATAGTCTTACAAACATTTGAACATTTAGTTTCGGAGAATATCCTGATGTGCCTCTCCTACCATCTTTAATTCGCAAACAATTTCTTACTCTCGCTTCAATTATCTCTTAGTTTTGTTTGTTGTTGACACATATTGTTGTTTCTGGGACTGCGCCTCGTGAACTACGTACGTTTTTTCTGTAGTGCAGTACCAAATGTGTTCGCAGGAAAGTATCAATTTTAATGATCTTCAGCTTAATTTGTTACTGAGTGCCTAAACGAAGATGTATATAGATAAAAAAATGGATGACACTAATATGACTGTAAACGTAAATTTAAAAAATGTTCATGTGATTTACACCTTCAAACACCATTTCAACATTGAGGTCCCAGAGACGACACCTAGTAGTATACGTCACAGAAAAGACACTTCGCGAGTTAAGGGATAAAGAATTTCTTCTCGTTAGTCTGTGTGGGTGGTGCCTTCTACAGGAAGCTCCTATCAGAAGTGTCACGCCTCTGTCACACCTGATGCGACCTGGCTACCTTTGCAGTGCTTGTGACGCACTGCATGACTACCCCGAATGCTGTGTATTTGCAAGCAGTCGTTCTGACACCAGGTGTAATTTGTTGATCGCAGGAGTTGTTTTTTCAGAGACGCTGTTTAAACGAATCACGACGCGTAGTCTGTGTGCCTCGCTGCCGATGGTCAAGCCACGTACCGCGAAAAACAAACACAAAGCCGTCGATTTTGCCGGAGATCAATCATCTATCACTACAGACGGACGTTCCTGAACAAACAATACTGCCCCCCCCCCCCCTGTCCAGTGTGTTACGGCGTATCTCGCCGTTTTCTTTATCCCTCTCTTTCTGTGTATGTGTGTGCGCGTTACTACTCATTTCTTGGCAAGATAAAGTATTTATCGTATACCTTGTTTCCTCGTTCACCTTATGTCAACCACTACATTCATTTTAATAGTCTAATTGTTTGTACCAGTGCACTTTAAATAATACAGTGCTGACTGGAAACACACATTACTTTCACGACTATACTTTTAAGTTCCGCCCCCCTCCCCCCCAGTTGATAAAAATAAGATTTGTATCACATTGCTGTCGGTCTCTCCCTCGGTCCCACTGACAACGCCCCTATTGTCAGGGATTTAAATTTGTTACATATTAACCTCGGCAGCGATATTGGCACATACGTGGCCATCGACTTTATGTAACCAAATTTGCATCCTGTACACAAATGCAGTCATTTCTTATTATCATTCCTTAAGTGGAGAGTGTTTCATTGGTACTAAAACATCTATTTGTGTTATCTTCCTAATATCTGGAACGTATTGCTAAAAATGATTCACTGAAGTATAGGAAAACAAGTTGTCCCTGAAGAGGTTAATCACGACACCCCTGTGGTGGTGTGTAATATATCAGATTCTATTTGAATGTAATCAGAGATGCGGTCACATGTCTCACCTACTTTGATTCCTGCACCTATCTTTGACGTCGAATAACAAATGTTAGCTAGGAACGAGATACCAAGAGAAAGGGAAAAATCTGAAAAACGTTAGCCGTTAATTATTTTACATAAGCATTTATTCCAAGTTGTCATTAGTTTACCCGTTTGTTAAGACCTCTTTATTACAACACGAAGAAGGGTCAAATTGAATATTGCGCCACACGTGACAAGGTCCCATGAGATGAAATAAAATTACTAAAGGACAGGAAAGAAACATCGAGGTTTGATAATAATATTCAAAAACTGCTGAGAAAACAAAGGCAGTTACACTCATGGCTCGAAAAAAGAAATTACTCAGACAAATGTTAGTAGAGATTAACATGTATAAAAAGCAGATGCGCGAAACATTCAATAACTATCGCCGTCAACCACTGGCGAGAACCTCAAGAACTTCGGGTCCTATGTAAAATCGGTTATCGGTCAAAGGTCTGTATCCAGTATCATTCCGGATTGGTGGTAGAAGACACTAAAATAAACGTCGAAGTTTAAAATTTAAAATTTAAGAAATCATTCACGCAGGAGCATTAATACAAACGTACTTTCATTTGATGATCACACTAACTCCTAAATGCAGGACATACTAATAGGCATAGCCGATGTTGAGAAATCAGTTCGGTTTTCAAAGAGTACTTAGCGGCATTTGCCCCTCACTTAGCTTACATTTATGGCGAAACTTTGTTCCGGCACAAAGTTCCATGCGACTAAAAAAAGGCGCAGGTGACGCCCGTGTATGAGAAAGACAAATGAATAGACCCAACATAATTACAGAGCAATATCATTAACATCATTTTGCTGCCCAACTCTTGAATATATTCTGTGGTCCAATACAGTAAATTTTCTTGAGGCGGAAAAGCTTCTGTACATGCATCAGCACGAATTTAGGAAGCATCAATCATGCGAAGCTCTGCTTGCCCTTTTCTCTTATGACATCTTGTAAACTATGGCCTGTCTGTATACTTATTGGTTTTGTGAAGGCTTCGAGAACTCACACGGGAGTCACTGGAGGCAAGGCGACGTTCTTTTCCAGAAGTTTAGAGGGTCGTAATTTAAAGCGGTCTGCCCCATCCACGTTTCGTGTAATGGCTACTAATTTGTTTAAATAAAGATAAATTTGAAAAAGAGTCGAGGCGACCAGTGAAGAACACGATCTATATATAAATAATAATAAAACAAAAAAAAAGCTCCACTTAAAAAAAAAAAAAAAAAAAAAAAAAAGGGAACTGAGGCGCGCCAGTTACGGTCTGCACGGCCACGGGTTAGAATCCCCCCTGGGGCATGTATATTTATGCCGTCCTTTGGATTAGCTAGTTCATAAGTAGTTTGCAAGTTTAGGGACTGATGACCCCTTAGTTAAGTCCCACGAGCTATACAAACATTTGAACATTGAACCAGCCACCTTTGGGTGAATTCGGCGTATGTATGTACATGCAGCTGTCGAATTATGCATATAGATATTATATTAAAGAAGTAAATAGTAACTGTTACTTATAGCAGTAGTTAGATATCACTGGTATTGTCAATATGCCCTTAAACGAAACATTAACGAAACTCCAGTCCTAAAATAAACGATTTAGTTGACTAATGTCGTACGATATTATTGGGTATTTTCTGCGCTTTTAACGTTTAAAAGTCAAACTCACTAAATTGGTTGAAAGTATGAGAGTCCACAAACTATGTATGAAAAACAAAATCATTACCGTAATGTAATATTCAATATTATGGCTGCACAAAAATTCACAAGTAGAATCGAGAAGTTCGGTGCAGAAATCTTGTTAGAAGTTGAAATACATGAAAAGATTGAGAAGAAACAGATCTTAAATCAAGAAATGTATGGAGCACACCTAGTTATTAGTAACTGCACAAGTCCAAGAATTTTTTATCAACTATAGTATAGACAAATTCATATACTACATTAACAAATAAATATGGACAAACCATAAACAGTTCCAAAATTAATGATAAAACAACACGCAATAACGAACCAACAGAAAAATTTAATCCCCTTTGCAATTTCACACTAGAACAAAAATGTAACAAATATTAAAGTCATAGAAGATGAACAATTTTACTAGACAAAGGAGTAAAGGACAATTTACAGGCAGAACAAACAATCTATTAACTAAGCAATATTGTCAACTTGCAAACAGAATGAAATCGAAGTCAAAAGTATCATGTGTAATAGAAGAAAAGTTATCCCAAAAACATACATATAATAAATAGGCGAGGAACGAACACTCTACACTGAAAAAACAAAACATATTATAAATAACACAATAACAACCAAATCTCTCAAAGGCAATGGTTTAGTGATTATGTACAAAAACGACAACGTTTATAAGGTACAAGACTTCTTCACATCAAATAACATTACCAAACTAAACAGAAATCCCAGAGATATGTACACAAGAAAAACCAAAAGAGTAATAAAACTTTGTGACATACTACTGACATAGAAAAACTAACATGTACATGTATAAACCCAAAAACACACAGACAACAATAAATACGTAAAATATTTGAAATTTCCATATGCCCCATAAACCCTATACACAACCTAAAATACTTAATTAATAAAAAATTGGACAAATTAAAGAAAAAATATTTCACACTTCACAATACCTAAAATTCCCCCCAAAAAAAATGCTAAATTAGTGTCATTTGATTTTACCAATCTATACATTAACATACAGTTCGAGGAAACGACAAACATTATTTAAGAAAATGAACAAAAATATAAATCCCAGGAATTTAAGAAGTTATCCTTGTGCCAAAACTGGTATCAAAACAATATTACTTAGAATTTAAGATGGAGTTGCAATGGGATGTTCGAGAGGGAGTTTGAAAACATGTTTCCCCTGTCGAGTGTAGTCAGAGTTGCGTTTCAAAGGAAAAAGTACAATGAGACGTTAAAGATAAGACATATATTTGTTTTACTACGTAGTTTGCAAGTACAGTGTGACATTTGTCATACCGCTTTATAACCTTCAAAAAGCCTTCTAGGAAAAAAATCAGGGTGTTGCATATGAAGAAGCATTGCGTCCCAGAATACGATGAATAGCACTTTACCTGCAGATGGAATGCTTTTGAATTTCTTTCGGGCAGGTGATGACGGAGTTTTCCACTCCGTGGATAGGGCCTTCGATTCGGGACCCACGTTTTATCCACCATCACAATCCAAAACAAAAAGTTGCCTTATTCAAGGTGGACCTCTACCCAATGGTGCTGCGGTGTCTTGCACGTGCGCCTTCGCTTGCTGTGTCGTCTTTCGGCCATAGACGTTCAACGCTTCTTCAGTATGCACTGCCGCGAGATTTTCATGGACAGTGTTTTGTAGCTTATAAAGCAATTTGACAAATGTCTTAATTCCATCAAGTTTTAAGGGGTGATCTTAAGTAATTAATATCAAATGTTGCCAAGATCGCTATTTTATTGTCTGGGTGACTAGTTTCGATAAAAAATTACCT
Source organism: Locusta migratoria (assembly GCA_026315105.1). Classification (NCBI taxonomy): domain Eukaryota; kingdom Metazoa; phylum Arthropoda; class Insecta; order Orthoptera; family Acrididae; genus Locusta; species Locusta migratoria. The sequence continues at coordinate 27,393,293 of CM048750.1, read as the reverse complement.
CTTGAAACATTTGGAAGTGATGGAAATCTATATATACACTGAAAGACAAGCTCCGACGAAATTTGAAATAATTAAACAGGGCTGAAACAAACAAGAAATAATGTAGATAATATTCACAGAATATATGATATCAACTGCGTTTGGGCAAAGCTGAAAATGTGTACCAAGCCGGGATTCGAACCCGGGGATGCTTCATGCCGAAGTCTGCCACTGATATATCCTTTCTTCAGTGATGGATAACCAATGGCTGAGGATTATAATGTCGCATAACGTTACTACTGAAATTTCGGACACAACTATTACTAAACATTTTACGAGTCACTACATTGGAATATTCCTTTCCGTAATGTTCTGATACGATTAGCGATTACATTTTGTCAATGCCTACGGGCACAAAAGAACACACAATTAAATCCACGCATGGAAGCAATAAATAAAATGTTATAACTCGAGGCGTCAGCAGTTGGCTGCCCTGGGAGAGATGGATAGGTCGGGTCGTGACTCCGTTCGGCGCGCACGTCGGGGAAAGAAGATAAGATTTATGGAGCAATATTTCACGAACCGTCCCTCCCTGGCGGTGTATTAAGTGATGAAAAGGTTTCCGGAGTCTTTCCTGAAGAGCTGGCAGAGCCAGCGGCGCGTTCAGCCGCTGTATTAGACTCCTCGCCTCGAAATAGTCAAGTTGTCGGCAGCGCGGGCTTCCCCCGGTGTTAATCCTGGTCCACAGTCGAGTAGCTGTCGAGTAGCTGTCGAGTAGCTGCTACAACCACATACATCTTAACCGTGCAATGTGGTACGAAGCGTAATCATAAACTCGACTCGCATAAAGCAAACGACAGAATGCATATTTGCTTGCAATTTTTTTTCCTAGTATCTCTAGTTTCCGCACTTTAACTTCAGTCTTCAGTAAGATTATCCTTACGAAATAGGTCGCTTTCAAACTCTTCCAATGACTGTTACGTTTGTCTTAACACAGAATATGCAAAGAATCACTCGCAAATATTTCATTTAGTGTCTACGTGAAAAAGAAAATCATTGAAATAATGTTGACAAACTGCAGCCCCACAAGTTGCTTCAAATTAACTGCCGCCTTGATCTACTGGCACATCCGCAGCCTGTTAACGGCTTGCCATTATGCTGAAATTTTTTATTTGTTCAGACTGCTAGCCAATTACTAGTGTATTGTTTTTAATTCCTGATACAACATGTGCATTCATCAATCCTGGAAAAGACTCATGTGGTAATTTTACAGTTCTGACGATGACCTCCATAGTGTGGTCGAAATGTAGATTCTTTTTATTTATTTATTTATTATTTTTAGTTAATTTTAAGCAACTTCTGGAGCTTCAATTTCTCAAAATTATTTTACATCCTATGTTTGGTTGTGTGGTCATCTTCCGCAGCAGCTGTTAAAATTTAATATAAGAGTTCATCCGTCATATGCTGACTGCAATAAAGAGATTTATTTTACACCAGAAGCGTTTCGCTTTTTATTTTAAAAGCATCTTCTGTGATCTGTAAATGATACAAAATGTTTGTACAGTTTGTTTTCGATACATAGATTAAAAGTAGTTATTAAAAAACTTTGTGCATGTTAGACCTATGTGTTTTAACTTCATATTTGGTCTACTCACGGTGTTGTTCTCTTCTTTACATCTCACTGCTGTTTCTCCGTCTTGTTGGCTGGAGTTGGTTTGTTTGTGGCGTGTGTTTCTCGGCTGTGTACAGCACGTTTCGTCTGTATTTGTGTCGTTTCTTTCGTTTCATCACAGCACATGACACACTTCACTTATTTCGACTGCATCCAGATTGCATGTCACTTTTGATGTAGTTGAAATACGTTATTCTGTCATTGATTGAATCATCCCATGTCCAACCTCCATTCAGTCATGCTACAACCTGGCCGGCCGTTCCCAGAGAAGGATCGAATCCTTCCTCCGGCATGAGTGAGTGTGTGTCCGTGTTGTCGTTAGTGTACATTCCTTTAAGCGGTTTGAAACTCTGCGTACTGATGGCCATAGCATTTCGGTGCAATATGTTTACAAACATTTGAACATTTGAGTAATTAGAAAAAATATAACCACGAGGAAGACAGAAAAAGAGTAGCCCGTAGGATGTTTGTATTACACGCTACAAAATGGACAACGTTATCATCCGTGAAATATATGATCGTAATGAAATTCTTCGTGAACAGATGTGTAGTAATCACTGTCAATAATGTTGAGGTGAAACGTTTTCCACGGATCTCGAATAGCTTTAACAAGACATATTAATATTACAATGAGATGTTGCTAGACTGACTGACTGACTTGCCGAAACCTATAAGGAGATTTTTCTCGACTACCACACCTCCAAATCTCAAGTGACATTATTAAAAAAAAACATATTTTAGTGTTGTTATTGTGCAAGCCTCTTCATCTGCAAATAAGATCGACAATCTACATCCTACTCAATCTGCTTACTGTATTCGTCCTTCGGTCTCCCTCTACGATTTTTACTCCACACACTTCCTTCTAATGCTAACTTGACGATACCTTGAAATCTCAGAATTTGTCCCATCTATTCTTCATCATTTGCCTGTATCATAACGTATCAAAAGCTTCAATCATCTTGCAGCCTCAACTCCTTATCGTTCAAGTTTCGCCCCAATACAATGCTCTCAGAAAGGATTTCCTAATATTTAAATTAATATTGTATGTCAACAAATTTGTTTCTTCAAAAACGCTTGTTTTCCCAAAGAAATTCCGCATTTTCTATCTATATGCAGTTTTTCTATCCAAGTAACAAAACTTATCCAATACTTTTATTGTCTCAATTCCCAATTCTAATTCCTCCAGCAACGCCTGATTTTCTGACACTACGTTCCATTACACTTGCTTTACCCTTGTTCATGTTAATCATATACCTTCAAGACACTGTCATTTCTGTTTAATTTCCTCTCCAAATATCTCTTTGCATTCCTTCACAGGTTTCTCAGTGTTCAGATTGAATAACATTGGTAAAAGGCTACAACCCTGTCTTACTCCCTTTCCAACTACAGCTACTCTTGTAACTGTTGTATGGTTTTTGTACAATGTTAAAAAAACTAGGTTTGCCTTTCCTTAAACTATCTTCTAGTATAAGTCGTATTGTGCCACCAATGCTCCTACATTTCTCCTAAATCCAAACTGATCTTCCCCAAAGTCCGATTCCACAGTTTTACAATCTTCTGCAAATAATTCGTGTTAGTATTTTGTAACCATGATTAATTAAACGGATAGTTCTTTAATTTTCACATTTTCCGCATTTCCCCCCTTGGAACTGCAATATTTATATTCTTCTTGTAGTCGGAAGGTATTTCCCCTGTGTCTTACATCTTGCATACCGTACCAGATAGAACAATTGATTCAAGACTGGCTCAGACGGAATATCATCTATCCCAGTGACCTTATATAGACTCAAATCTTACAATGCTCTGTCAAATTCTCCTATCTCATCTTCATCTACTTTCTCTTCCATTTCTAGAATACTGCCTGCAAGTTTATTTCCTGTATGTAGGGCCTCCGTATAATCCTTCCACTGTTTACCTTTCATTTCTTTGCTTAGGCCTTACCCTTCTGCCTATATGATCGACTGCGGCCTTCTCCTTCTCTCAAGGCTTCCTTCTTCTACTTTTTTTATTTTCCTGTGTTTCCGTCAAATCCTTGCATTAAGGTCCCTCTGAAACTCCCAACCACGCCTGGTTCCTTCAATTTGACCTTGGTTCCAACTCCTTATTTTCTTTTTGCAAAGTTCTACTCTACAGTTCATAACCAATAAATCAGAGTCTGTATCTGCCCCTGTATATTTCTTACAGTTTATGTCGATCTGTTACCTTTCGGTTTCTCTTTGTCCCTTACACGTATACAACCTACTTTCATTTTGATTAAACCACGTGTTTGTGATGATCAAATTGTGCTCTGCACAAAATTCTACCAGGCGATCTTCTTTATTATTCCTTTTGACCAGTCCATATTCACCTGCTACATTTCCTTCGCAGAGCTTATTTTTATATAAACTTGTACTACTGATGTCAGTGTAGGCTTCGTGTCTATCTTCGTTACAATAATGCGTTTACTAAGCTGTTCATCGTAACTTAACCGCTTTCCCTATTTCTAAGCATCCTTCTCATTTATTCTCGTAGAATCCTGTGGGTGTACTCAGCCTCGATACTCTAGGGCTATGTGTATTGTCTGTTTGGATTATTATATTCGGATGTCTTAAGAGTTAAGGAGATAAGGCATGATACAACACAGAGTGCTTCATGTCGTTCTGTAAACTTTAAACACCTTTAAACTAATTGCCATATGTACTCTATTAATTTTGGTGTGGTTGTATCGTCAATCCAGTGCGTCAATCCACATCGGTGAGCCGAACGATATTCCACGTAGTATTCCTCCGTTATAAATAGTTCACATTGCTGTAGCCCTCAAACACCGGTTGAGTTTAGATGATGTTGAAAGAGTATTAATTAAGACAGTGTAATTATCTATAATATGTGGAATACGTTTGTTGAATGTCAACTGACTGTCGTTTATAATACCCAGATATTTTAGATTACTTAGTTGCCAAAGCACCTTGTTATTTATGTAACTTCTGATTAATTAAACATAGGCACATTTCCTTTTCCTGAAGATAAGCATAGCTTTTGATTTCTGTTCGTTTGAATGGAGTTTATTTTTTACAGTCCTAAGTTGCTATTCGATGCATATCTGCGTTACAGATGTTCTCAGTAGCAAGAGGACACACCCTTGGGTTAGTAGAATCATATTGTTGCCAAAAACTGTAATAAGAGTGTGTCCTGAGTCATACAGTTTAAAGAAGGATTCATATGCCAGATACCCAGAGATCTGGATTGCAACAAGAAACTTGTGGGAATCCTTTGGTCGCCGATCTCTCTGTGCGAAGGATTTTACATTTAATGTTTAAGTTGTGTGACTGAAATAGCTGTGTGTAAGTTATACAAAATGCCATGAATGTTAAATTCACGAAACTTTTTTTTTAATACTTGGCCAAGACGATGCGATGAAGGCACCCTGTATATCCAAACTCACCATTATTGTTGTTGTGGTCTTCAGTCCGGAGACTGGTTTGATGCAGCTCTCCACAATACCGTATCCTGAGCAAGCCTCTTCATCTCCGCATTAGAACGACAACCTACATCTGTCTGAATCTGCTTACTGTATCCATCTCTTGGTCTTCCTGTGCGGTTTTTACCCCCACACACTTCCCTCCAACGCTAAATTCACAATTCCTTGATGTCTAAGAATGTGTCCTACCAATCTATCCCTTCTTTTAGTCAAGGTATGCCAGAAATTTCTTTTCTCCCAAATTCTGTTCAGTACCTCCTCATTAGTTACGCGATCCACCCACCTAATCTTCAGCATTCTTCTGTAGCACCATATTTCAAAACCCTCAATCCTCTTCCTGTCCGCACTGTTTATCGTCCCTGTCTCAGTCCCATACAAGGCAACACTCCACATAAATACCTTCAGAAAGGACTTCCTTAGACTTAAATCAATATTCGAGGTTAACAAATTTCTCTTTTTCAAGAACGCTTTTCTACCCGTTGCCATTCTGCATTTTATAGCCTCTGTACTGCGACCATCATTTGTTATTTTACTGCCCAAGTAACAAAACTCATCTACCTCCTTTATTGCTTCGTTGCCCAATCTAATTCTTTCAGCATCGCCTGATTTTCTTACACTGCACTCCATTACCCTAGTTTTACTCTTGTTAATGTTCATCTTATATGCACGTTTCAGCACACTGTCCATTCCGTTCAATTGCTCTCCCAGGTCCTTTGCTGTATCTGACAGAATTACTATGTCGTCGGCAAAACGCAATGTTTTTAATTTTTCACCCTGAACTTTAATCCCTTCTCCAAATATCTCCTTGCTTTCCTTTATAGCATGCCCAATGTACAAATTGAATAACAATGGAGAAAGACTACAACCCTGTCTTACTCCCTTTCCAACCACTGCATCCCTTTCATGCCCTTCAACTCTGACAACCGCTGTCTGGTTTTTGTACAAGTTGTAAATAACCTTACGTTCCATTTATTTTACTCCTGCTTGCTTCAGAACTTGAAATAGTTTATTTCAATCAACATTGTCAAAAGCCTTCTCCAAATCTACGAAAGCTAGAAATGCAGGTTTGCCAGTTTTTAATCTATCTTATAGTATAAGCCGTAAAGTGAGTATTGCCTCGCGTGTTCCTACATTTCTCCTGAACCGAAACTGATCTTCCCCGAGGTCGGCTTCTACCAGCTTTTCCATCCTTCTGTATATAATTCCTGTTAATATTTTGCAACCATGACTTATTAAACTGATGGATCTGTAGTTTTTACACCTGTCTGCGCATGCTTTCTTTGGTATGAGGATTATAACATTTTTCTTAAAGTCTGATGGTGCTTCACCTGTCTCATACATCTTACACATCAGGTGAAACAATTTTGTCGTGGCTGGTTCTCCCAAAGACTTCAGTAGCTCTGAGGGAATATCATCTACTCCAAGGGCCTTGTTTCGACTTGGTTCTTTCAGGGCTCTGTCAAATTCTTCTCTCAGTACAGTATCTCCTATTTCATCTTCATCTACATCCTCTTCCTACAATATTGTCTCGAAGTTCATTTCCTTTGTAGAGCCCCTCTAGATACTCTTTCCACCTTTCAGCTTTCTCTGCTTTGCTGAGAACTGGTTTTCCATCAGTGTCCTTGATATTCATAGAGCTGTTTTTCTTATCTCCATATGTTTATTTCATTTCTTGTAGGCTGTATCCATTTTTCCCCTATTTATACATTCGTCTTCATCCTTCAATTTGCCTTCTTGCCACTCCTGCTTAGCCATTTTGCACTTCCTGTCAATCTCATTTCTTAGTCGTCTGTACTCCATTTTGCCTGTTTCATTTACTGCATTTTTATATTTTCTCCTTTCATCGATTAAATGATATCGAAAGATTTATTGTAGGGCTTACCTCCTACCTATTTTGTCCTCTGCTGCCTTCACTATTTCATCTCTCAATGCTACCCATTCCTCCTCTACTGTTTTATTTTACCACTTTCTGTCTATTGTTGCCTAAAGCTCCCTTTAAAATTCTTAAGAACTTCAGGTTCCTTCAATTTATCCAGATCCCATCTACTTATTTTCCTACCTTTTTGTAGTTTCTTCACTTTCATCCTACAATTCATAACAAACAAGTTATGGTCAGAGTCTATATCTGCCCCTGGGTATGTCTTACACTTTAAAACCTAGTTCCGAAATCTATGTCTTACCATTATAAAATCTATCTGGTATCTCCCGGTGTCTCCTGGTCTCTTCCACGTATACAACCTTCTTTTGTGATTATTAAAACCATGTGTTTGTTATAACTAAAATATGTTCTGTGCAAAATTCTACCAGGCGGCTTCCTCTTTCATTCCTTTTGCCCAGACCATATTCACCTACTATCTTCCCTTCCCTTCCTTGTCCTACTACCGAATTCCAGTCGCCCATAACTATTAAGTTTTCCTCTCCCTTAATTGTCTGAATAACTCGTCATATATTTCTTCGATTTCCTCATCATCGGCAGAGCTAGTTGGCATATAAACCTGTACTACTGTTGTCGGTGTTGGCTTCGTATCTATCTTGACAATGATAATGCGATCACTGTGCTGGTCATAGTAGTTTAACCGCTTTCCTATTTTCTTATTCATTATCAATCCTACTCCTGTGATACCCCCAATTGATTTTGTATTTATAATCCTGTACTCACCTGCCCTGAAATCCTGTTCATCCTGTCACCGAACTTCACTAATCCCCACTATATCGAACTTCAACTTATCCATTTCCCGTTTTAAATTTTCTACCTTCCCTACCCGATTAAGGGATCTAACATTCCACGCTCCGATCCATAGAATGCCATTGTTGTCTTTCCTGATGATCACATCCTCCTGAGTAGTCCCCGCCCGGAGATCCGAATGGGGGACTATTTTACCTCCGGAATATTTTACCCGAGAGAATGCCATCATCATATTTCCATACAGTAGAGCTGCATGTCCTCGGGAAAAGTAACGGCTGTAGTTTCCTCTTGCTTTCAGCCGTTCGCAGTAGCTGTGTGGCAAAGGCACATTAGCTAATGTTACAAGGCCAGCTCAGTCAATCATCCAGACTGTTGCCCCTGTAACTCGTGAAAAGGCTGCTGCCCCTCTTCAGGAACTACACGTTTGTCTGCCCTCTCCACAGACACCCCTCCGCTGTGGTTGCACCTATGATTATAAGTCACGGCAGGAAGGTGAATAATCTAGTAATTCAGTGTCAAGTCATCATTCAAAACATTTGTCCTTCCTTCATTAAATACCCAACACCAGTTACGTAAAATTTCATCGTTCATTTGACAAACTAGTTAAAGATTCCTGGCAGATTAAAATTGTGTCCCGGAACCAGGACTCGAACCTGGGACCTTTGCCATTCGCGGGCAAGCGCTCTACAGACTGAGCTATCCCGACACGACTCACGATTCCGCCTCACAATTTTACTTTCGCCAGTACCTCGCCTCCCACTTTCCAAACTTCACAGAAGTTCTCCTGCGAAACTTGCAAGAGTAGCACTCCTGGAAGAAAGGATTTGGTAGAGATGTGGCTAGCAACAGCCTAAGGGATGTTTCCAGAATGAAACCCTCACCCTGCAGCGGAGTGTGAACTGACACGAAACTTCCTGGTGGATAAAAAATTGTGTGCCGGAATCGGGACTCGAACCTGGGTCCGCTGCCCTCATGGGCAAGCGCTCCACCGACCGAGCCATACCGACACGACTCACGATCCGTCCTCACAATTTTAGACCACTCGCCGTCGAAAAGCTAAGGACCCAGGTTCGAGTCCCGGTTCCGGCACACAATTTTAATCTGCCAGGAAGTTTCATATCAGCGCACACTAGGCTGCAGAGTGAAAGTTTGAAATGGGACTGGGTGATGTGTGTGTGCGTGTGTTGCCTTCAGTACTAACAGGGGTCTACAAAAATGAAAGATCGTATCGGGCTACTAAAATTATGGATCTGACTGCAACACTACTAGGAGAGTAACTTGACGATTAGTGCGCAACATAATGCTGACCTACGTAAGGCAAGTTTGGTGAGGTCAAAACTTACGCTATCTGACTGCAATATTAGAAGGATTAAAATGATGCAAAATCAAACTCATCATTATTATACAAATTTTTGCCGCGAGACTACTCGTTACGGATTCCTTTAGAGCCATTAACGCGTCAGTCGTTTGTCGGGCGAAACCGTAAACATTTATATTGAGAATATCTCTGGAGTAGACAAAATGTATTATTCGGTTCATTAAAAGTTCTTTCAGTCATCAGTACCTCCAAATGTTTCGATAAAGTAACTTCTTCATGGCATTCAGTATCTTCGTCCTCGACTTTATTAGCCAGTAGAATGAAGTAATCCAGCACGGAGGTAAGTCTATCCGCTAGGTTCACTGTCACGTTACCATGTCCTTTTCGTAGCGTCGTTCATGAACGAAGTGTTCCGTACTTTTCCTGACGCTCAATGGTTGACAGCATTCCATGGATTGTTCCATATCTCTAACACCCAAACCTTCACATGCCAGACACTGAGATCGGTCCCGAACGTTGTATATCGATGGAGTACCAACCGGAACTTCTATGTAATTTGTGCTATGTGCTGCCGTCCAGGAGAATGTGCGTAAATTATAATAATAAGTAACACCTATGCAGTACAGTAAAAGTATAACTGTGCCAGCTTATCACGTTGTGCTACCGTGGGGTAGTTGGTAGAGTGTTAGTTCGTTGAACAGACGGACGTAGGTGCAGGCCCCGCCTAGACCCGCTTTTTTTTTTAATTGCAGTACGGTGAACATTGTTAAAAGAGAATGTCTGTAACGTTCCACGGGTTCAGTGCGCCGAACAGCAGTGTCAGCTGCAGCAGCGGCAGTATCAGTAGCAGTAACGTCAGCCCCACTTGTCGGTGTGGGCAAACAAAACACACGGCGCTCTGGCCATCTACATCTTCACAGGATACTCTGCAAATCACATTTAAGTACCTGGCAGAGGGTTCACCGAACCAACTTTATACTATTTATGTCCCATTCCATTCGCGAAAGGCGGTGCTGCCTGTCTAGCAGTCATTTATTATTACTTTAATACTTCCGCACGTATGGTGCAATTGTTTCTTTCCTACGATTATACTCAACAGGTTTACTACTTTTAATTTTTTCCCGGGCGTGTCCATTGTTGATATTAATGTTTTCTATGGCTTACTGGTGGTCGTAGTCACACATTGTTCAGTTTTTAAACAATTTAAATTTTCTTTCACGTACGTATTACGCACTATTAATCAATTACCATTAAACATTAATCTTCAGGATACCTTGTAAATGTATATAAAATTAATTTATTTAATTTATCCGGAATTCCTTGCAACGTCATACAGAAAAAAAAAAAATTCGCGCCACCACGGTTTGAACCGAGGACCCTCAGATACGCTTTTCCTGTGCTCCGTAGGACAGGTGTCACATATTATTCCCCATTTACGCACGTTCTCCTGGACGGCAGCACATACCACGAATTATGTAGAAGTTTCGGCTGATACTCTATCGATATACAACGTTTGGTACCGATCTGAGTGTCTGACATCTGAAAGTTTGGGTGTAAGCTCAACCTAGATACCTGCCCGTTATTCACCTTGTGGGTTGTGGGAAGCCGCCTAAAAACCACACCCGATCTGGCTGACACATCGTCCCTTGCCGTTATTGCGACGTGCGTGTTGGGACCGCGGCTGGCGACTAAAACCGCATGGCTAAGCTGGCGGGTAAAAGTATGTTTCCTTTGTAACCAAAATAGTAGGTGTAGTTTTCAAGTAACTTGAACCTCCGAGAGAACACGTGATTCCAGGAGCGACTGTAGGACTTGCCGAGTGCCAAGTCACCAACTGCAAAAACAGCCCACACTACATCGCATGTATATAATTTTCCTGAGTGTTCGCTAGAACGTCACGTTGGTGCCAGTGCGAGATTCTTGGCAGAAGACAAGCATATTTCTACAAAAGTCTGTAAAATGTATCTCTTCGCGCTTGTTCCCCTTTCCCTTTACAGAGAAATCATTTATCTTCTTCCTGCATATTCATTTTGTACGTGTAACGGGAATAACAAATCCGTTTGTAATTGGTCCGTTAAACTTCACCCATCCAAACTGCAGCGTTTCGGTCGGTTTTATAACGTACATGTCTGCAGGAGTTTTCGGGTCTCAGAGACAATTCTCATTAACGCGGTTCGTACATCTCAAACTTTTGATATGAAGTCGCAGTTCATATGTTAAACGAATTTGCGAATTGCTCGCGGGCATTATGGAAATAAAGGATCGTGCTTCGGCCGGTGCGGCGGTGTTAGCGACCCTGCTCGCCGGTCGGCGGTCGGACTTCCCTCAGGAGGGCCGTAAAGTTACACTCCAACTGCGGCCACCACCTGTAAAGTTAGCCGCCGGTAACGATCCGTGAAAACGGGGAAGCGTTCAGAGCGTGCCCGAAAAAGTGTGTGTGTGTATGTGTGTGTGAGTGTGCGCCTGGTCTAGAGGGAAACGGCAGCAAAGGCAGGTCGGTGGGTACAAACATAGTCGGAGAGTATCAATGAAAGAACAGGTCATCTAACGAACTCAACCAAAAGTGGTAAAAGATGACGACGTAATGAAACTTCATATAGAATAACCTGTGAAACTTTCCCATTCTCTATGCATGACGACGTATTAAGAATTTATCAATTTTTTTTTATTTTTATTTATTTATTTATTTATTTATTTTTTTACTACTAGAACACCAAGCAACGCTTTGCAGTAGCTAATGCGTATGGGATATATACGGTATTCCCTTCTTCCCCCTATGTCTATTCCATCCTCCTCCCTTCCTTTGTCCATCTCCTCCTCCCCCTATCTTGTCCCACTACATATCCATTGCCTACCCCCTCCTCTCTGCGTCTATATCCCCCCTACTTAAACCCATTTGATTCCCCCATGCTCTGTCTCCTCCTCTTTCCAAGATCTCTGATCGTCTTTATTTCTATAGCGATCGGGATCTCGATTGCGATTAGTAGTAAAAAAGGATGGGTAAATAAATTGAATACTAAAAAAAAGTTAGCGTGATCAAATGAAACAAAGCAGTTAATTGAAATAAAATAAGTGCACTGGAAATACAACGTTTCGAAAGTCTTTCTGTTGCATTCAATTCTTGTCATATTAAGAATCTAATTGAAACATACGCTCCTGGCCATTAAAATTGCTACACCACAAAGATGACGCACTACAGACGCGAAATTTAACCGACAGGAAGAAAACGTTTCCAACTTTGATAAAGGTCGGATTGTAGCCTATCGCAATTGCGGTTCATCGTATCGCGACTTTGCTGCTTGCGTTGGTCGCCATCCAATGACTGTTAGCAGAATATGGAATTGGAGGATTCAGGAGGGCAATACAGAACGCTGTGCTGGATCCCAACGGTCTCGTATCACTAGCAGTCGAGATGGCAGGAATCTTATCTGCATGGCTGTAACGGATCGTGCAGCCACGTCTCGATCCATAAGTCAACAGACGGGGACGTTTGCAAGACAACAACCATCTGCACTAACAGTTCGACTACGTTTGCAGCAGCATGAACTATCAACTCGGAGACCATGGCTGCGCTTACCCTTGACACTGCATCACAGACAGAAGCGCTGCGATGGTGTACGCAACTACGAACCTGGATGCACGAATGGCAAAACGTCATTTTTTCGGATGAATCCAGGTTCTGTTTACAATATCATGATGGTCGCATCCGTGTTTGGCGACATCGCGGTGAAGGCACATTGGAAGCGTGTATTCGTCATCGCCATCCTGGCGTATCACCCGGGGTGATGGTATGTGGTGCCATTGGTTACACTCACAGTCACCTCTTGTTCGCATCGACGACACTGTGAACAGCGGCCGTTACATTTCAGATGTGTTACACCCCGTGGCTGTACCGTTCATTCGATCCCTGCGAAACCCTACATTTCAGTAGGATAATGCACGACCGCATGTTGCAGGTCCTGTCCAGGCCTTTCTGGATACGGAAAATGTTCGAATGCTGGTCTGGCCAGAAACATTTTCTACATCTCTCACCAATTGAAGACGTCTGGTCAATGGTGGCCGAGCAACTGGCTCGACACAATACGGCAGTCACTACTCTTGATAAAATGTGTATCGTTTTGAGGATGCATACCTGTACACGCCATCCAAGCTCTGTTTGACTCAATGCCCAGGAGTATCAAGTCCATTATTACGGCCAGTGGTGGTTGTGCTGGGTACTGATTTCACAGGATCTATGCAGCCAAATTCTAATCACATATACGTTCTAGTATAATATATTTTTCCATTGACTACCCGTTTATCGTCTGCCTTTATTCTTGTCGTAGCAAGTATGGCCAGTAGTGTTATTAACAACATTGGTACATACCGGTAAAATTTTACAATCCGCCACACCTGTCTGCTATAGCTATGTTGGCAACAGCTGTTGGATCGTGGGAATGAAGCCGACTAATGAAAGATTAGATGGCAACAGTTTGTTCCGAAGTCAACTGATGCATCCGCTGCGTAATCGACTGCTGGATCGTATCTGAACGCCAAACCTTCAATTCTAATCGTCACACGTGACCGTCTGCTTTGTCGTAGATCCAAATTAATCTCTGCGTAAGCTGCAACTGGGGGAGTCGAACTCGACTGTACCCATTGTTCCAGAGTCATAACGGATCTCGCTTGAGAACTTCTTTCTCGATTTACCTGAAAGCGCTTTTTTACGATCTTCGTTGGTCTCATTGACTTCTACGATAACGAGTAGGACTGCACGTACGTCGACCGATATAAAAAAACGCAGGCAATCTTAGTGGCCCATAAAAGACTCATCACTCCACAGCTCAGAGAAACTTCCACCTTTAATACTTAACGACACACAAACACGCTTTTCTCATTCAGAAAAGAACCTAGGTGTAACACTCGATCAGCACTTGGACTGGACAGAGCACACAAAGACAGTCTGTAAGAAGGTATATGCGTCACTTCATTCACTGCAGAAATACAAAAAAGCATTTCCTTTACAGATGAAAAAGAAGTTCGTTGATACAATAATACTTCCCAATCAAGATTATGGTGATGCTATTCTGCAAGGACTGTCACACAAAAATTCACAAAGGCTGGAGCTGGTGATGAATTCTTGTATCCGATACATTTATAACTAACGTTTCTAAGACCATATCAGTCCCCCATACCGGCAGTTATCTTGGCTACGTGCAGATAAGCGTCGAAGCTATCATACATTATGTTTGCTGCATCACTTTCTCAATCATTGCAAACCTTGTTACTTATCCTCAACGATTATATTACTATCTGAACAGCACAACAGAAACACACGCTTTCACGAAAATAAAACTCTCTTTGTACCATCACATAACACTGCAATCTTCTCTAAATCAATTTCTGTGTCCGGAACACGTGTGTGGAACAATCTTCCTCAAAAGTTAAGAGAGATAAAATCAATTCAAAACTTTAAAAGACAGCTAAGTGTTCACCTTCTGTCACAATAGCAATCTTTTTCTCAACTTACCAGTCTGTAGCCCTCTGTTGTCAATTCCTCCTCCCCCCATAAATGTTTCCCTTTCCATTCGTAAGCAGAGATCTCTATTCATATATATCTCCACTTCCTTACACCCATTGGCACTGTCATTTTTCAGTCTTCTCTTTCACTAATCATTTTCCCCCTTCTGTTTATATTAAACATAATTCAAATGTGTAAAACATCTATCTCCATGTAAATATCTGTTGTTATTATTAGTATCACTTTGATTTTTGTGCTATTATTATCATTATTATTATTAGTATTATCAGATATTGTTGATATTATCAATACGGTGTTTTTGTAATTAAATCCTTTGTTTATGTTGTTCCTGATCAGATGTAAGAGAGGGCCCTATGGCCCTAATCTGGTCAGGTTAAATAACGAAATAAATAAATAAAATAAATATTACGACACCGCAATGGAGGCATTGTTATAAAAAAACACGATCTGTACTCAATTTGTTTGTAATACTCAAAAAATACCACGAACTGATATCAATTCTATCTTTGCAACGCTCCGATAACACAATGAAGGTAAAGACAATATGAAGGGGGTTGTAAATAAACAATATTTTATGTTCAATTTGTCTGTTTTAAGCTTGTGTGCGTAAAGCCATCTCCCTTTATTGTAACCTCCTTGGCGTATTTGTTGGCTCTGTTACAACGTAACTGGTCGCTAGGCGAGTAGCGAATGAATAAGCTGATTGTTGGAGAATCTATAAAATGATCCCAGCTGGAAGCGTACTTTCTGGTTTTCTCAAATTCTGATATTTTACGGTAGATTTTCCAAAAGTTTTCTTTCATGCAAACCGTGTCCTGAAAATTACGAACAGAACAAAGAAAACATCAGCCAAATCAATGAAGCCATTTTCAAGTGATGCGCTATCATAACATGTGGAAATTCATTTTTATTAATATAGATTTTTATTTATTTATTTATAAAAATTAAAACAGAGCAGTGGATAATACATTATTTAGGCCAAAACATTTTCCGAAGTATTTTTCTTTGGGCACTGAAATGAAGATATGAATACCGAGGGAAACAGCGAAACTACAGCATGGTAGCAGGTCCTTAGAAAACGAAATGTTCAAATGTTTGTAAATCTATCGGACCAAACTGCGTGGTCATCAGTCCGTAAATTACAAACTAAGTAAACCTGGGTAAACTAACCTAAGGAGAAACACACACACCCATGCCCCAGGGAGGACTCGAACCTCCACGGCGAGCAACCGCGCGCTTCACAGCGAGTCGCTTTAGACCGCTCGGCTACCCTGGGAAACGGGACTAAAGGTTGTTTCCTCGCAGATCATTTAGTAAAAGCATGAAAGACGTTTACGTTTCGTTTCCTTTAAAAAAAAATAAATGAAATAAAATAAAATTATGATACGTTCCGAAAAGGATAAGGCCAAGATCGCTGTAATATAATCATCTTCTGGTCATCTTATGATGTCAATAGTTTTTGTATAAAATAATTTAAAGTGCACAGATCCACTATTTCATTGTAGTAAAAGTTTACATATCACTGTAGACATCACAAGATGACGACTGTGTAAAACATTTTTGACCAGAAGATAATGGCAGAGACCATAGAAACTGGTCGTCAGAATAAAATTTTACTCTAGCGACCTTGCCTTAACGTTTTTGGAACCTATCATAATATTGGATACCCTCCTCATAATATAAATAATAAATTAAATTAAAAAATTGATCATCTACGACATCTGTGAAAGCACAGTCCGAGGAAAACAAAGGATTGCTGACAATACTGTTGTAATCAAGAAAGCTCTGTCAATAAAGAAGAAGAACTCGGTTTGCTGTTCTTCTGTTAAAACAGTATAACACATCCATTCTGTAACGGGGGAAATTATCCAAAATCGAATTCAAATTATAATGTCGATTTAAAAATTAGAAAATAGAAAAAAAAATTGAGTATGTATTATTTATTATATAATGTTGAATAACATTTGCATTTTACTGTCGTAAAATAAACTGAAATTTATTATGCAGGACAATTACATTGAAACACCTTACCCATAGAGATTTTTGAAAAAAATGGGAAAGCGGGCGCATCTAAAAATAATGACAATGACACAAATTAGTTAGGACTCAAATATCATTTCATTTCAATGTTGGCATAATGTAACATAACTCAGAAGGTTATTGAACTTTTTTATAAGTTGAAATAGAGAACTTGGTTATATGATGTTCATAAAGACTAATTTCCTGAAATTTTCGTATTGTGGTATTTACGAAAAGTACTATCCCACTTTTCCCAGAAATTCGCTTTGAAAGGGTGTCCACGTTATTTTTGTCTTTCAGTTGTCCAACAGAAGGAACTTCCTTAGCCAGACAGTTCCATACCACCTCATGCTGTAACTCTTCGCCCAAAAAACTAGGTCCGTCTCTTTCTGCTTTTAGTGATGTCTCACGTATCCTGTATTTCACGTACTATCATAAAAATTAAACTGTTAATTGTCCTTTTTCGACTGGCACTTTTCTGTACTATATCGTTGCCCTTAGTCATTTCGAAATGAGTCCTTCGTTTTGGATTATTTTATAAATGTGTATTTTATTATTTTTTATTTTAATCTCATTTTTGTAACGTTAAAATGTTCAAGGGCACTTTCACAAATCATGCACTTTTCTTAACCTGCGTGAATGGGTTAAGTCAGTTCTTTGGTCTCAGTTCCCCACCATCCACTTAGTATCTCTAAAGTAAATCCAAAGAAGTAAGAGTGCCAGCTGATGCAGAAAACATTAAATATGTTTCCATTTAGACAACTTACAAGGTGAGGATCTGAGATGTGGGTCACTGATTTCGATAAAAATTATTATGGAAGTTTTGTATTGAATAGCAAGAGGAATATGTTTCGGCACATTGCTAAACTCTTGGTAGATTAACAAAAAAATAGAAAGATAAAGGTCATAGTTGATGATGGAAAATCGCATTTTAAATACTATACATCGAAGCTTCGTGTGAAGATGAGGATTTTTTCTAATATATATGGGTCAAAAATGAATGATGATCGTGCAGTTAACGTGTTTTCATGTTGTAGGTTGGGTACTCGTAAACTTGAACGACTTAGCGAGCGGGGTCGACCGGTGACGAAAGCGCTGGCTTAGCGCGCTCGGGCAGAGGTCTCAGGGTCCTCTGTAGTGAAAAATACTCAACGAACAACCCAGAACGAAGAACAACAAATGACCGCAAACATCGTGCTACATGAAGGGAGAAAAAAGCGGTCAGCGATTCGGACTGTCAAACCGTGGATCTAGGCTCAAAACTCCATCGTGGCAACTTTTTGTTAGATTGTTTTCCGATGTATTTGACAATATTTTGATGTTATTTTGTAATAACTTTTATTCCTTTTTTTGAAGTAACGCATCAAGAAATGTGATTAATATTCAATTAAGTGTATTATCTTTTTACAGCTGTTTTATTTGTGATACGCAGTGCCAAAAGAATAAAAATTAAAGATTTGTAAAGTAAAATTAAATGAAATTGTGAAGTTTATTATTACGTAATTTCAATTACTTGCCTTCTGTTCGTCAGAGCTCTTACTGTCAGTAGGATGAAACGTATCATAAAAGTTACCGATACACAAATATTTCTTATAGCATGCACAAGACATGAGCGACATATTGCCACATTCACATGTTGTCCCGAATACTGTTCGTGGAAAACGTACCTGATTTATATTGCTGAAGACAGGTCTATCAGTTATTAATTTCGATACGTGCCAAGAGTATAAAAGGATATCTTTAAAGACAGGTGCGAACAACTGAATATGTACCAAGACTTGAATTTTAATAGCATCTGTCTCTCATGAATTTCTCTGCTCTCGTGTAATGTTGCATGAAGTGTTGCAATATAAATTCTTCACCTGTCGAAGCCAATAAACATCACAGGGTTGACAAACAAAGGTGCATTTCGGTGGTATCACTTTAACAGTGCATCATCAGTGACAAGAGTCCTGTCTTAAGCGCATCTTGTCACTTTGGTCACCCCATGAATCCAGAATAAAACAAAATTTATTTTTCTGCAAATAAGATTTCAAAACATATAAATGATACAGTTTGGGGGTTCGCACTTGGATCGACAGTTTTGCAGTTCATACCCTGGAACGTTCGAACGTTGAAGGCATAGGGGAAGTCCCTCCTCATGTCTAGCAGTACACAAGCTACAGCATGAAAACACATAAACATTAATTACTCGAACGTCATTAACTTTTGACGCCATCTAAATGAGTAAAAGATGCTCATCTTCACAAGATCTTCCGATGTATTGCACAGAAAATGCTATTGTGCATCATCTTTGATCTTCATATTTCCAAGAACCAAAACTTTGTAGCAAATAGCCTAAACACCTGTCTATTTATATGAAATGTAGGATGTCCATTCAGAATTCTACGTAAATGTAGTACATTAGACCCACATTTCAGATCCTCTCTTTGTCAGTAAAATTTGTACCAAACGCCTAAATAGAACCACTGAAATGATAACGGGCCAAAATAGGAGAAATAACAAAAACTGCATGACAATGAAAATTGTTTTCTATGGAACTCATTGTTCTGATCGAGGTTTTTTTTTAATTCATAGATATCCGGTTTCGACGTTCACAGACGTCATCTTCTGATCTCCTATATTTTACAATGTCATATCTTATATGGTTTTTACCTATATCTTTTCATTACATTTTTCTTGAAGTAGTTGTATTTGTTCAACTTCACGATCAATGTTTGTATACAACTACCTCATGGAAAATGTAATGAAAGGATATAGGTAAAACCAAAGAGGTTAGAATAAATGGAGCTGGCATCATCTATGCCGAGCACATACGTCGGTTGAGGCCTGAACACCATCTTGGTCGGTTTTGGAATTCTATTTTTCCGTTAAAAATGTGAGTTAAGTCGACCCTCTTACTGTTAATGCACTGAAGTGACAGTGACTGCAAATTATGTGCTTTCAAAGAATATACTTTCTTGAATAAATAGTAATGAATACTCATCATATATTTAAAAACTTAATTTTAACGGCTAATTTGCACTCCTTTTACACTTGTACATCACGGCAACACCATCGGACGTTTTATTCCTGTTTTAAGTGACATAAAACATTAGCTACACAAAACGAACACTTCTCGAAAACTTAGCAATATGGCGGAAGCAGGCTTCACTTTTTCAGCGTAAGGGCGTCTCCCAGTATTCTAACCTCCTTGGGTAAAACCCTATAAGATATGACATTGTAAAATATAGAAAATCAGAAGATGAGGTCTATGAACGTCGAAACCGGTCATCCATCAATAAAAAACGCCTTCTTGGCTGAAAACTCGCGTAAAAAATGTTTTCGTTCTCATAATATGCAGTGAAGTATTGAAAAATAATAAGTGAATCGGGCGAACAGTGCTCTCCGCTTCACAGAATTGCCTTTCTGAACTGCCTGTACTTGATTCCGCTAGGTGACTGTTATCAAAAGCGCTGTACAGAAGGACAGCAGTTATTTATAACAGCGTTTACAGATTTGTTCGTAGAATATAGTAGTAGATAAAATATAATAGCATGGCGCAAACTTACACGGTTGAAAGTATACGATAGTAGAAGCAAAAGGTCACAGTAATCATGAGTGTGCAAACGAGTCGTTTCCGAGATAATTACGAATGTATGGTTCAAATGTTGAAATGCTTGGTAAGCTTATGGGACTCAACTGCGGGGGTCATCAGTCCCTAAACTTAAAAACTACTTATCGATACCCGAGGGAGGTTTCAAACCCCCGAAGAGGAACGGCCTCGCGCTTCTCAATTCGCTTGGCCACTCCACCGCGGCTTTTACATCGCATTTAGTTCAGTTTTCACGTATGGGTTACCTGTTAAAGGAGCTATTCGAAGTGTCATCCTTGCATCTGGATGCTACACTGTGCTCGTCTCTGAATTTCCAATTCTATCGACAACCTCTGGATCATTTCGGAATTCTTGACAAGCGTGTACAACTCTCCCCTCCAGTACTTGAGCCGTGTTAATTTGTATGCGGTACACTTCCCTTTTGAGGTGACGCCAGACAACAACAAAAAAATCCGAAGGATTTAGATCAGGCGACCTTGGAGGTCTAGGTACAGATCCGTCTCGACGTATCCATGTTTTGACGTACCAGTGCGTTAGATGTCGTTTCATAGATGCAGCAAAAGGACGAAGGACGAAGTTTACCATAAATCCAATGGGATGTGAACTAAATTCGATGTAAATTCCAATAGTGAAGTCCAAATTACGTGTTAGTGTGTACTAAGCAGTAGCCGTCAGTGACGGCTTGGAACCATACATTCGTAATTATCTCGCAAAGGGCTCGCTTCTGGACCCATGTTTAGTAGGATATTTTTGCTTTTATTGTTGTGTACTTTCTACCGTGTAGGTTCGTGCCATCCTTTTCGATGCACCCTGCATAATACCAGATCTGTTGTTGTTGTAGTTGTTGTTATGGTCTGCTGTCCATAGACTGGTTTGATGCAGCTCTCCACGCTAACATGTCCTGTTCACGTCTCTTCATCTGAGAATACGTTCGGCAACCTACATCCTTTTGAATCTGCTTACTGTATTCGTCCGTCGGTCTCCCTTTACGATTTTTACCTCGCGCACTTTCTTTTAATGCTAAGTTGACAATCCCTTGATGTCTCTGAAAGTGACTCACAAACCCATCTCTTCTCTTAGTTTGGATATGCCAGATACTCCTTTTCTCCCGAATTCTATTGAGCACCTCCACATTAGTTACGTGATATACCCATCTAATCTTAATCATTCGTCTGTAGCACCACATTTCAAAACCTTCTATCATCTTTTGGTTTGAACTCGTTATCGTGCACGTTTCACTCCCATGCTACACTCCAGACAAAAACTTTCACAAAGGACATCCTAACATTTAAAGTAATATTAGATAGCAACAAATTTCGCTACTTCAGAAACGCTTTTCATCCCATAGCCATTCTGCATTTTATATCTGCTTTACTTCGGACATCAGAAGTTGTCTTCCTACCAAAATACGAAACCCATCTAGTACTCTTATTGTCTCATTACCATATCTGATGACTGCTCTTCTTCCTATATTGGCCAAACAGGGAGAGGTTTTGAAATAAGATTTAAGAAACATGCCAGTACTTCCAGTGGTAGATCCGCTTTGAGTGTGCACTTGCAGGAAACGAGATATACAGTCTCGGATATCGCCAACAACCCAGAAGTACTGCATCGGGAGAAAAAAGGAAATACATTAAAAATTCCAGAAGTGATTGAAATATTTAGGGCCCTATAGAGAACTCCTAAAAACGCCCTTAACTGCCAGACAGATCTAAGCCATGGAAACGCCCTCGCAAATTTCGATTATTTACAAGATTAAAAGTTTTTTATACTGTTATGTGTCTTCGTTCCTTTCAAATATTTTCTTTTGTAAATGACTTACATTTTATGTAAATGGCGTTTTATTATATTACTATGAAATGCCATGGAACTGAAAACTGGAGTGGGTTAGAACCTTAACAATGTACGATTAGACTGAAACAATAGCAGTAACAGTTTTAAAAAAACCTTACAAATGTAAACGTTTGATTCTAATTTTCAACTGTGTATTATAAAAATGTACAGCCATTCCCCATCATTTAAATCGAGACGCTACATGGGAAGTAATGCGACAATGCGCATGCGCGAAATTCCGCGTTTATTGCGCTACGGCCCGCGACCATGGCCAGACGCAACACCAAGTGCCTCCCCAGATCAACTTCAAAGGAGGTAAATGGTACAACTTCCTGATTACGGTTTTAACGTTTTAGACACGGCTAGATTAAGATTGTTTATTTTTACAAATCATATACTTAGGTAGTTGAACTCCACGCCACTTTTTTGTTATTAATTTTTCCTTCTTACTGCGTTTTAGATGTAGGGATTGCTTCAAATTTCGCCACATATAAATATTAGAAGCCCGAAATCAAATTATAGTGAATGAGCTTGAACAGTTCTTTTTAATGATTTAATGCAAGTCGACAAAGACTATTACGGAGCTTACATTGGTCTTAACAATGCTTAAAATTCTGACAGTTCTCATTCATTTGCAAACAGATAACACCTGAGGATTCAACTTTAAGTTGCCAAACAGCTCGTGAGTGTCCTTCGGTAAAAGTGCAGTTTATGAGTCCGCGGGTGATGCTTCATACATAGATGTTGGTAATGGCGCGATGGGTGATGCAGGTGAAGACGCCCAATCAGGTTCCTCGTTTCATGTGTTGTGATTTTGGGCTTTATTCACATGCACTACTTTACCGTTCAAATTTAATAATTTCTCTCTCAAGTAATACGACAGTAATTTTTGCAGTGCCTTTCAATACGCGAATAATGAATGTTATTAAAATTACTGTTCACTTCGCTAAAAAAAAAAAAAAAAAAAAAAAAAAAAAAAAAAAGATGTTGGATTGGAAGAATCCGTGTATCTTGAAGTTCCGGTTCTGAACCGGAGATTCGGGCGTTACGCGCCCACACGTACTATAAAAAATTCTATTGTTTAACCTATACCTAACCATTTGAAGGCTACGCTACAGATCCGTTTCTTAAGTGAAAAGATGTTTCGAACACACTTTAAGACGGTTCTTTAACACGCTATTGATAACTTCAAAAGCAACAACACGCCAGCGCAGCTTTAAGGTTACGTACATAGGTTACACAACACGTTTTGTCTCGTAGTAGCGCCTGAATCTCGATTCAGAACCGCTCAGTATAAGTAATTGCGCTCGTAAAGGCTGCGAAAGTCAAGCAATCACGACAATTAAAATCACTGGTGAAAATAATTTTGGCTACATAGCACAGCTAGTACGTTCAGTTTCCATTACAGAATGTAATATAAATTTCACATTTATTGAAATGTAATATTTTAATCTAAAAGATGTTTACATCCACTACGCCGATTTGTATACAAACGATATAGAGATTGAGGGAAAGCCATTTGTTATTGGCCGCGCCGTTGCCAACGTCGAAACATGAAACGCCACTCGCGGACTCTTAAACTGCACTTCAGCAGTGTCTTTCAATAAAGAAAATTAACAGTCGCAGCGGACGATTTTTTTTTTTTTTTTTTTTTTTTTTTTTTTTGTAATTTACTTCCTTCAGCATCAGCTGATTTTGTGACACTACATCCAATCTATAATACTTAATTGTCAGCCTAGTAAAGAATGATGCTTAAAAATAATATCTATGTAACTACCTAAGACTCCGAGGGGATGTACTTCTTGATGGAGGGACAAACACGTAACATTTGGTAACTAGCCATACACTGGTATTGTAGTGGAAATTAGCCTCGCATCACTTCGTCACATTCAAGTCCGGGGTTTTCGTTGGTGGGCCGATTGAGTGACCGATTACGAAAGCAACTTTCGGGACAGAACGACCGAGCTTTGAGTCTACGACTTGGCAAGGACCTGATCGGCAACAACGTCACGTCAGATGAGGCACTCACAAGGCAGGCTGCATTGTGGTCAACGGGGCGACTGATGCTATCTCTGTCAATGGCGCCTGCACAAGACTGGGGCGGTCGAGCGCGTTACGGGGGAAGGTGTCGCGACCACCCTCCAGCGTCCAGCTAAGGGCCGGCGCCGCCGTAAAAGTGAATGTGGCCCGGTAGCTTATCGGCTAGCCAGCCAGCCAGCCAGCCAGCCTCCGGCCGTTCCCGCCGGCAATCTGCGGAGATCTCGGCCGCTCCTTTGCGGTCGTTTCGGGCGATCGCGCCCGGCAAAGCCCCGGAACCAACACTCCGGAACGCAGGAGTAGCGCAGACACTTCCAGGGAGTCACCTGCAATCACAAATCAATGCGCCTTTACCTGATCACTCTTTATATTGAACTATGTATCCATCTCTGCAGGGGGAATCTGGAGGAAATGTACATGCTTTGAGGGGCGAGACTATTGGTGATTCTGAAAAGAAAATGTTTGTAAACATCAATGTAAATACAAATATATAATCCCTGAGACGGATTTTAGTCTTAAATATGCGTCGGCCGCGGTGGCCGAGGGGACTGAGGCGCTCCAGTCACGGTCTGCACGGCCACTACGGTCGGGGGTTCGAATCCCCCCTCGGGCATGGATATTTGTGACGTCCTTAGTATTAAGTAGTTCTTAGCTAGTTTGTAAGTTTAGGGACTGATGGCCCCGTAGTCGAGTCCCATAAGCTAAATAAACAGATTTATCATTAATGTCTTTGACATATTTGAGACGAAAATTCGTCTCAGGTATTATATATTTGTATTTACATTGATATTTATATCACCTTAAAATAGGAATGTTCCAATATGTCCATCGCCGAAGTGCTATTCCGCTGCATGGAGAGCGTGGCAATGTTCTATGGAACACAGAAGCTCAGTTAAAGTTTGTATCATGAAGGAAATCGTGCTTAGACTATTCCGACGCGCCTTAATGCCTAAGGATGCGGTGGTCTAGCGGTCAGACGTCTGCCCAATAAGCGTGGAGATCCGGGTTCTACTTCCGGTCGCGTCGAAAGTTTTAATTCAATGCTTCAGATTTATCATAAATGTTTGTGAACCTATGGAACTTAACTGCTTTGGTAATTAGTCCCTAAGCTTACAAAGCTGAGCATAAATTCGTTAACCGTTAAGTAACGAAGTTCCTTTTTGAGTAACCGATTAACTTTTAAGTTAATTCCAAACAATGTAATTTAATTTATCCATGGTAGGACGGCAATCTCTTTACTTCGAACTATTAAAATGCCAAGATCGCAAATATTGATTTATTTTTTCTGACTACCGGTTTCGATACACTTAAGGTATCATCATCTGGTCACTTGTGTCCTATGTTTTCGTTTTGTGAAGGCGCATGAACATTAAAATGGTATGTCAATCATAAAACATTTAACATTGACCAATGGTACGTCACACATAAAACGGTTAAAATAGTTCCCTGCCGACGAGTATAGCTAACGGTCGCTGCTCTGTCGACACAATAGCAAACGTTAGCTATACTCGCCGGCATTGCCGCATTTCCATTTTAATGGTGCTTTTGAGCAAACTGACTGACTGGCTAAGGGGACTCATTAGTCCTCCACAGTCACCAATCTTTTTATGGAAGACTTTGGAGACATGGCTCTAAGGACGTCGTTCTCTAAGCCTTTTGGAGAAACGTCGATGACATTTTTATAGTGTGGGCTCATGGAATCAATGCTTTAAATCATTTTTAGATCGTCTTATTTCTTCCTCATTCCAGTATGAATTTCACGATGGGGGCTCTTTTCTGGACGATTTAGTTCACAAGAAGAATGATAGGACTTTAGGTCGTAGCCTAAATCGCAAACGCACCCAACTAGCTGTCATCCGTCACACCAACGCATGGGGGTTTACGTGCTCTAGTGAAAAGAGCGTACACCATCTCTGATACAGACCTCTTGGTTGACGATCTGGAGCATCTTAACCCAGATAACGCTGACGTCATTCCAGAAGGACGAGACAGCAGCTTTCTTTTTTATTTTTGTCTGTAAGAATTTGCGCACAGTGTCATATATTATTTCTCTGAATAGCCTGCTCCTATTGCAAATCAAGTTTAGCTTGTATCTTCGATAGCAAACTGGCTGGATACAGCTGCAAAGTTGAGGTCCATACAGAAGATATCGAAGACTTTCTCTAGTTGGATTAATATTTCTTGTTATTCAGTTCTGAGTCGTTTATGTGTATATATATATTTCATCTTAAATGTTGTTTTAACAGTAACGATTCATCAAGTTAAAATTATGAAACACTCATTTTAACGTTATTCCTGAAAGAAGGGCAGTATTGCAAAACTAATGGCGTGATTGTGAAAAAAAATCACTTTTACCGATCTTGTGCAGTCATATGAAGATAACTAGTAACTTCTGAGAAAAAAATTAAACCAGAAATAATTCCGCGCTATCTGAGTTAAGTTTGTCTTTAAAGAGAATGAGTAAACTGTTCGATATGTTTTTTTTTTTTTTTTTTTTTTTTTTTTTTTTTTTTTTTTTTTTTTTTTTGCGTTCTTCAGTTTTCACAAACAGTTGAACCATTAGTGTACAACTACAAATATATTGCTTTTTTGCCTATCGCCGGGAATATATCCTCGAAAATTTCAAGAACTTAAAGAAGATTAGACATTAAAAGTCTTTTTATGCCACCAGCAAAGAATAGGGGTCGTCCTTGGATTGCTCAAGGATGATTTGGGACTGACCAAGCCTGGTGTGAAAAGAATATCGTGTTATTCCGGTAAGATTTACATTGGGCAAACAATCCGCGCCGTGTGGAAAATCACTGTTGTACTCGTTTGCGTCAAACTGAAGTCGGCTGTTGCGAAACATTGTCTTAATGAGAGACACTAGCTGTTATATAATGTGTCAAAATTGATTGCTCCTCACTCCCGTTACTGAGAATGTGATCTTAAAAAATCCATGAATATTCGTATGGCCGATAATATTATTAATAGGGTCAAGGGCTTTAGGTAAAATTTTGGCCCTGTTTTACCTGATATTAAACAAGAACGGTTTTCATTTTCTTTTAACTAAATCTTGTTTCGACCTATCATTTTCACGGGTTTTCCCCGCCGGCACGCTAATAGTTTTATTGCGCCTAGAGGGCCTCTACTTTGGTTTCGCGCACGCGCAATGGGCCGTCAGCAGTGTATGAAAGGGTCGCTGTTTCTATTCTATCTCAGTTTCCAGAGAATAAATGCATTCCGTGTACTCACCTGAATATGGCAGCCATTTGGTCTGTCGAAATATTGTGTCTAGTTGACGATGTTATACGGCCGCAGGCCCGAAAAAAATACTCTTACCACGCCGGTGAAGTCTACGTACCTACATGAATTGTTTTAGTTGGTGTTTGGAAACCTCAAAAAGGAACGAAAACAGTTCAACCGCTACCCGACGAGGCGTGTGACACACTAAAGGCACCAATGGACTGACTAATAGTAAATTCTTAATGTCAATCAAACAAATGCTCGAATATTTGTAAACCTATGGGTAAACCTATGGTTATTAGTCCCTAGGCTCACAAGCTACTTAAACTAGCGTGAACTAACGTAATGACAACACACAGATAGCCATGTCTGAGGGAGGACTCTAACCTCCAAAGGGGAGTAATCACGCGCTCCGCATCAAGGCGCCTTAGAACGCCCCGCCATTCCACAGCGAGTAATGTTAATTATTTTGTAGGTTTCTCATTAATATCCTGACACATGGTGGGGAGTAAGTGTAAAAACATTAAATATATGTTATCAGTCTGTGGTGCAGGAAGATGTCTATCAGTAAACGGAGCTCACTCGCCGTGTGTGTGCCATTACTCACCAATTTTTATATTTTGACGTGTCACTTTTCAAAATATTGTATTTAATCAATTGACATGGAGTAAAGTTGCACTCGGTTAGAGCTTCGGCTCTGTATTTTATTACATAACATTTTGTGTGATTTATTTTTGTGTATATTCTCATCTAATGTTGAATTTATAATGTTACACTTATTTTACCAACCACTTTGTATACTACTATTCCGCACTTTACTGTTTTTAGATCGTAAACCATCTGAAGAAAGGGAAACTGAATTTCCAGAAATCTGGTCAAGATTTTAATAAAAATAAAAAATTTACACAACTGATTGTCTGTTAATTGTCTACAAATTGATTCTTTAATGGTTTTAAAAACTGTGAGAGGGCGAACAGATCAATAAAAAAGATTTCCGTACATTAAAGGCACTACCATTGTATGTTATTTTAAGTCATTTTATTCCCTCAGAATTCATAATCCCTTAATATATCCTATTTCCCCCTCCTTTATCCTAACTCTACGAATATACATGGGTACGATCCTAATAGTACCAGAAATTCTCAATTGTGAGTGGCCAAGTAGTATTATACGTCGTCAGGGCGGAGCAGATCGTTTTAAGATGTCATCGCAGCGCAGAATTAGCATTTAGGTCGTTGGTCCGTAGTTGTAGGCATGTGGCTTAAAATCGTAAGTTGTGTTGGCGAAGACTTCTGAGATTACTAAATGAAATCATAACGCTTATTTTTGCAATGCCAGATTTCTTTTCCCTCCTATTTATTCTTTTATATACCAGCAGAGACATTGAATTGGTAAGTAAATAAAGTGACTAATTACATTATACCAAATTCAGTAAATCATTTCTTAATGGATCAACACAAAATATTAGACAGTTGTGTCTGGTTCTGGAGATGATATTTACACAGTTGCGTTGTACACCTGGCGCTCTAACTCGGCTGAGTGCTGCTGCATTGTACCACTCACTGCCCGTAGCTCTGCTTCTCTGTGGTAGGGCGACTGACTCTACCAGCTAATAATAATAATTTCGTGTGGCTCATTGGCCTGGTGCAAGTCTTTCAATTTGACGCCACTTCGGCGACTTGCGTGTCCCTAGCCTACCCCAGTTATCCAACCGGAGAAAGGGGACCTACAGCTTAACGTGGAATCTGAACCACGTGTCGTTTCTGGCGACTCCTCACATAGTTGAGAGGTGAAGAATGGCTTAAAGTGCAGACTGAAATATTCCGAGGTCCGACCGGGTTTTGAACCCACGACCCTTCGGTTTCCAGTCGAGCACTTTACCCCAAGACCACTGGGCCCGACACTCTACCAGGTGAAACACTCCGTGTTGCCTGCCCATGCTGGTCTCGCGCCAAGCGATCTTGTTACAGTCCATTGCCTGTCATTTTGTTATCTCATTCTGTAGTCAAACAAACATCGCAAACAACTGTAAGATACTGAGAGATTAATGATAGTGATTGTAAAGACAATCTGACTTCTAGTATCATAAATATTGATGGATTTAATTGTGTTTAGTACACGAGGTGGCTGTCAGCCAGTCAGATTATAATTTCTCTGGCACAGTTTCACACGGGACTGATACAGATCTGTCGTTGATGTCTACCTCCACCTATTAGGTCATCCCTTCCTCTACCATTATATACGAATCAATTTAGAACATAACGTTATGTTACAAAGGCTATAAATGCCTCATTATATCCACTGTATTATACTAGGTAAGTCTAAAAAGTCACTGCTACGTATTTGCTAATAACGGTAAATACAACTACATCTAAATACATACTCCGCAATCCACCGTAAGGTGCGTGGCGGAGGGTACACTGTACCACTACCAGGCATTTCCTTTCCTATTCAACTCCCAAACAGAACGAGGAAAAAAAGAATGCCTATATGCCTCTGTACGAGCCCTAATTTCTCTTATCTTGTCATTGTGATCAGTACGCGAAATGTAAGAAGGCGGCGGGGAGAACCTACTACACTCAGCTTCAAATTCCGGCCCTCTAAATTTCCTCAACAGTAATTCATGAAAAGAACGTCGTCTTTCCTCCAGCGATCCCCAATTGATTTGCCGGAGCATTTCCGTGACACTTGGGCATTGGTAGAACCTAGCTTACATTTTTCTATATTGAGAGCTAGCTGCCATTATTCGCACCAACTAGAAATTTTGTCTAAATCATCCTGTATGCTATTACAGTCAGTTACAGACGACACCCTCCCACAGCGTCATCAGCAAACAGCCGCAAATTACAAGTTAGTCTGTCCATCAGATCATGTATATAGATAGAAAATAATAGCGGTCCTATGACACTCGCCTGTGGCACGCCTGAAGATACACTCGTCTCTGATGAACACTCGCCGTCGAGAACAACGTACTGCGTTCTATTACTTAGGAAGTCTTCCAGCCATCTTATCGAATCTGACGGCTGATTAGGCTTCCACCTAAGCAAAGCAAAAATTATTGTTGTGTGTTTGTTTTTAATTCATTGACTATAATATGTCAAGTTCAAATAAATTTAACTATACGCAACAGAAACAAATGGAGTTTTCTCGGAAATCATGTGGGTGCGGTATAGTAAACGAACACTCCCTGGCAAAGCACTCCATTTAAAGTTGTTGGTGGGCTTTATTCATCCCCTTCAGTTATTACGGAAATAGACGCTGGTGAGTAATTCGAAATTAGGAAAGCAGCGAGGGCAGTACTGGAGGGTGGCTCGCGGCCTGCGATCTCTGGGCGTCGTTTGATGGAGGTGTGGGGGAGGGTTTTACTGCTAACGGACGGGGCTGGCCGCTGAACGGCAACGACCCCCAGGGGGGGAGGGGTGGGATACGATGCCGCAGGCGACGGCGCCAGTGGCCGCTCTTCTTTCTGGGTCACCGCAGAGGCAGAATCATCGTGTCGTCTGAAAAATGAGTGGTCTGCTGTTCACACAGATATTGTCGTCATAGGATAGGATAATCATGGATGTATTGGTAAGATAATGTTATAGCAGTCAACAATCCGAAGATTGGTTTGAACACCACAGTGCTTTACGAGTCATAGTCCTGTTTGAAGGTGGTATGCCGTTGCCTTCCTCCGACCTTCGAACTGACTGACTCAACCAGTTATAGGGGGACCTACAGTTTAACGTTGGTTCCGAACCACATCAGCAATACTTCCAGAGATGAAACAAGTGGGAAGTGACAGATAAAAATCCTAGGACCTGTCGAGGATCGAACCCACAACCTTTGAATTTGTCAAAGGCATTAATGATAACTCTGAAGCATTGAATTAAAATTTTTGATGCGACCGGAAATCGAACCCGGACCTCCATGATTACTAGGCAAAGGTATTACCGCTTTTTTTTTTTTTTTTTTTTTTTTTTTTTTTGCCTCAGTCCCCTTTTATTTTTTGCTAAACAATATTGCAGATCATGCTTCTCTTAAACGAATAGAAAAGTGTTCCAAACAAACTGACTGGTGATAAAATATTTTGCACCTGGCAGGATTCGAACCTAAAATTTTTAGAATGCGAACGTGTCGCCACAGGTTTAACCAGTTTTTTTATTTTATTTTTTTTTATTTTTTTTTTTTTTATTTTTTTATGTATATTACAGTAGAACTAAATAAACCCTTTCATGGCAGTTACGTAAAGAATATAAAATAGTAAATAAGGAAACACAAAATTGTGAAACTGAAGGTACCCTTCTGGTATTAAAATGATGACTATTCAAAGTATCTGAAAACAAACTTTCTTGTTGTCTCAACTCTTCATAGCGAGGACCCGAGTACGTCTTCACGTATTAACATCAAGATCCGTTTTCTGTTCTAATTGCGAATCAGTGATCATTGCCTCATCTTCTCTTACCCGGGACCCTCCAGCTATGAGGGGGATCATTGAATATACTACCTAAATAATTCGCAAAATTCTGCCGATATCTGGAAAAGTACTGCAATTTATCGTGTCTTTCCTGTAAGAAGATCCAAAAATCGAGGACATCTTTCAGACCGTCACGAAAGAGATAATACACGGACAGTCCTTTTATCCAGTTTATTGCCTGTGTTTTTGAT
Organism: Locusta migratoria; assembly: GCA_026315105.1. Taxonomy (NCBI): domain Eukaryota; kingdom Metazoa; phylum Arthropoda; class Insecta; order Orthoptera; family Acrididae; genus Locusta; species Locusta migratoria. The sequence continues at coordinate 27,361,304 of CM048750.1, read as the reverse complement.
TGGGGAAAGTACGTTTGGTCCGGTTGTAGGAGCATTTTAGGCTCGATCACGTGTGGTGGCACTCGAAGATAAAAGGCGAGTATCTTCCGTATTAGAAGCCACACGTCCGCTGAAGATCCGCATTCCAGGCGATGATTATCTGTGTCAGGCTCACGACATCGCACGCACATAGGAGACTCGGCCAGTGCAATGTCGTGCAACCTGCTCCTTGTCGGATATTTTTCGTTGACGACGAGGTACCAGGTGGCACGTATCTCCGTTGTTAAGTGTTTTTGGTGAAGCGCCCGCCACACCTTTGGCCACGTCACTTCTGGGTGTCGTCTCTCTATGATGTTCTGATGATGATTCTTCATCAACAGGTTGTATACATCTCGTGCTGTCGGTGTCCTGTTGCTGGGAAGTTCCGTGTGTATATAGCTGTATTCCAGAAAAAATTTTTGGATGTGGGAGAGCGTAGGCGCGATGTGCCCGAGTGCAGCCGGTGGAATGCAGGACGTAGGGGCGAGTTCGTCAATGAGGAGACCAGTAAAACTGTGCTGACGATGGGTCCACATCTTGAGCATAGTCTTGACATAGAGGGCCGTTGCACGCGCGCGGACGTTGATAAGACCCAATCCTCCACTATAAGGGGGGAGGGTGAGGGTTGCATACCGTACCTTGAAGAGAAGTCCGTGACTCACAAAATATCCAAAGGCCGCCTGTATTCGCTGTGCCATCACTGGAGCCATCGGTAGGATTTGCGCCATGTGAGGTATTCGCGATGCAATGTAGGTATTCAGAAAAGAGACCTTTTGGACCATATCCAATGCTCTGAGAAGGTGTCCACGGACGGTGACGCGGAGAACTTGTAGTAGGCGTTTGTAATTAAGCGCCGAAGTGCGACGAACGTTTTTCGTAAAGGTGACGCCCAAACACCGCAATGTATCCGTCATCTGTAAAGGGCTTTCAGTTCCCTCCGGTAGCCCTCTGCCTATTTCCATGGCACGTGATTTTACTAAGTTCATTTTGCTGCCAGCTGCGTCCCCATATCGTTCGATCCATCTCAGCGCCAACCGGATCTCTACTTCTGAGCGACCGATGAAAACGAGATCATCAGCGTAAGCTCGGCATTGAAAGGTAGTTCCTCGTAACGTGATCCCTGAGAGTCGTTGTTTCAGCCCACAGATGAGTGGCTCCGTCGCTATTGCATAGAGGATCATTGAGAGGGGGCAGCCTTGTCGTACCGATCGTAAGATAGGAATCTGCCCTTCAACTCGTCCGTTCACAATCACCTTAGAAGTGGCATCATGGAGAAGATGCATGATCATTTCGGTGAATCCAGCCGGGAAAGCCATTCGATCCATTACAGCTTTCAAGAAAGAATGGCTCACATTGTCGAATGCACAATTGAAGTCTATGGAGACTAGAGCACTACGCAGCCGACAGGCCGAAGCGATGGCAATCACATCGCGATAGTCACTAAGGGTCGTCTGGATATTGGTATCTCCTCCCAAAGACGTTTGTTCATATGAAATAACCTGGCGTAGTATGCGCTTAAGCCGTAACGCCAGGATTCTAGTAAAGATCTTGAAGTCACTGTTTAGGAGGGTGATAGGGCGATAATGTTCAGTTCGGGTACGTCCAGATGGTTTGGGTACAGGAATGATGATGCCCTCCATGAAAGTCGGTGGAATGGGAACTGCTGATGATAGTATTTCGTTGTACATGTCTTTCCATCGTGGGGCCATCACATCCCTGAATGTCCTGTAGAATTCTAGTGGAAAACCATCAGGCCCTGGTGATTTATTAAGTTTCCCTTTGGCAAGGGCGTCTGCAACATCATCATTCGTGATATCGTCTAAAAGTGATTCTGACGCCGCAGCATCAAGTGTGTTGGTGATGGTGTGGGTGACGTCAGCTAAAGCGTCTTCATCATCTTGCACGTCCCGATATAGTTGATGGTAGTGGTCGACAAAAGCACGTGCTATGCCCGCTTGTGTCGTCACTCTAGAGCCATCTGGTTGGTCTAGTGCACGTATCAGTGTACGTCGTTGTTGACGTCGTTCAGAAATGATGTGATGCATAGAGGGTGGTTCGCCGGTAATCCTATCTTGGGATCTCGTTCGCACCACGACACCTTCAAGTTTGTGACGGACGAGGGTGAGAATCTGCGCTTTAGCGCAACAAATCTCTGCCTGGCGATCTGGGGATGGTGGGAGTGCAGTAAGTTCTCGAAGGAGTGTGTAGTAGAAGTCCGTCGTTTGTCGATGCCAGAGCGACCTTTCCTTACCATAGCGTATTAGCGCACGTCTCAAGGCCGGTTTGACGCAGTCAAGCCACCATTTAATCGTTGACGGATACCTCCGTAACCGACGCTCACATTCTGTCCAGGTACTCTCTATTAATTGTCGACATTCTTCATCTTGTAGGAGTGCCGCATTTAGTTTCCATGTTCCCCGACTTCTCCACACGGTTTGCCTCCGTAAATGAACCGCACAAATGTATGCACTGTGGTCCGAGAAGGCCGTGGGCCAGGTCTCCGCTTGTACAGTCGCTGTCACGAGGTCGGAGGAGACGTAGATGCGGTCGAGTCTGCTGGCTGAGTGGCTGGTCACATAAGTGAAACCAGGGCGGTCACCATGTATTACCTCCCAGGTATCAGCAAGACGTAGGTGTTGTACTAAAAGGCGCAATTCGGGGCATGGCGTGTAGTTGGGTTGTTGATCTTTCGGAGAGAGTACGCTGTTGAAGTCTCCGCCTAGGATGAGGTTATTGTAACGTCCCAAAAAGAGAGGCGATATTTCTTCTGCATAAAACCGTGACCGTTCCCGTCTTTTATCTGTCCCAGAAGGGGCGTAGACGTTAATAACTCGTGTTCCCTGCATGTCGAAGGCAAGTCCTCGCGCCGATGGTAAGTACATTATATTGGTGATCTCTATACCATCTCGGACGAGCGCAGCCGTTCCGCTGCCTCTCGCATCAGCAGGGGTAACATAAGCAGTGTATCCGTAAAAGTCTGGTAGAGCGTCCACTCGAACTTCTTGCATTAACGCAACATCCACGTCAGCCGCCCTGAGCATATCACGTAGTAGCTGAATTTTGACACGTGAACTAATCGTGTTAAGATTGATGGAAGCCATTCTGTAAGTTTGCGGTTGGTCTGCAATTAGTGGGACACTCATTACTACTCGGGGAAGCGGCGTAGTCGCAGCAGAAGAACGACCACGTCAAGTCGCCCCCTCACTGTGCTAAACGTTTTGAAAGTCGTGTGTGGCCGAGGCGGCAGTTGGCGCTGCATCCTCGGCAGAAGACTCAGGGTCAAGATCGTCTGCCCATGCCATCGGAGGAGTGCTTGCGTCTTCCGAGGCCTTTCCTTGCGCCTGCAGTGGCCCTTCGCTGTACTCGAGGCGCCGTTCGTCGTGTTGATCGTCAGGCGTTCCCTGCACACGTTGTGTGTGCGGAGCTGTGTCAGGATCTGTCGTAGAGGACATGGCACAATTCGTCGTTGAATCATTGGTCACCAGTTCAGTGTGGTAGGGAGAGGCCTCGTTGTCTTATGATTGTGTCGATGCCTCATCGGATGAAGACTTCTTACGCTTCTTATGCCTCTTTGGAGACCGCTGTTTCCGAGAATGTGTTTCCGTGTCAGACGACGGAATGGAGTTTCGCCGATCAGGTACAAAGGCGGCCGCGGGCACTACCAACTGATCTACTTCCATTTTGTCATAGGTCGTATCTGTTTCCTGCACCGGTGGAGCGGGAGGGAGGACCGTGTTTGTTGTCAGTCGTTCCTCCTCTTCTCGTTCTGACACCGTCATTTGTGAAAGATCCTGCGGTAGTTCAAGCTCGTGGCTCTGTTCGGTGTCTCCTCGTACTGCCGCTACATACGTAAGAGGCATGATTGTCGATGTGGTAGAAGGCAGTGGATCCGTAGATGGAAGCTGGGCAATCCTTCGTTGTAGACACTCTGAGCGGATATGGCCTTCTTTGCCACAACCCGAGCAGGTCTTTGGTTGTCCGTCATAGATGACGATGGCTCTGCATCCTGCAATGTTAAGGTAAGATGGAACATGTTTAGTGAGTTCAATGCGTACCTGTCGCACTCCATTTAGCACCGGGTAGGTGGTAAATTGTGTCCACTTCTCTGCAACGTGGCTGAGTACTTTTCCATAAGGCCTGAGAGCAATCTCCACTTCTTCTGCCGGCAGTTCGAAAGGGAGTTCGAATATGCGAATCGTTCGGAGACCGAGACCCGCATGATCCACATTCACTGGGCCAATGTTACCATCACTATGTCGAAATTTAAGTCTGTCTTTCGCTCGCTCTAATATCGCGTTACATGCAGCCTCATTTACTAGTTTAACATAAACTACGCTGCTCACAATGGACAGGTGGATTCCAATAAGGTCGGTACAAGGGATCTTTACATCGTCTCGAAGAAATCGTTCTACTTCTAGCGCTTTCGGTCGTGCATATTCGGTCGCGAAGGTGAATTTCAGTGTCGATTTCCTGTATGAGTTGGCCATGATAATCGAAAATCACTTACACGCGCGAAAGCTGCTTAAGCACGTAAACACCGCGAAGCGCACGCTGCGGCGGGACGTAAACAGGTCCCTCCTCACCGCGTCGCTGCCCGACGCAGACTGGCCAAAAGGCTATAAATGCCTCATTATATCCACTGTATTATACTAGGTAAGTCTAAAAAGTCACTGCTACGTATTTGCTAATAACGGTAAATACAACTACATCTAAATACATACTCCGCAATCCACCGTAAGGTGCGTGGCGGAGGGTACACTGTACCACTACCAGGCATTTCCTTTCCTATTCAACTCCCAAACAGAACGAGGAAAAAAAGAATGCCTATATGCCTCTGTACGAGCCCTAATTTCTCTTATCTTGTCATTGTGATCAGTACGCGAAATGTAAGAAGGCGGCGGGGAGAACCTACTACACTCAGCTTCAAATTCCGGCCCTCTAAATTTCCTCAACAGTAATTCATGAAAAGAACGTCGTCTTTCCTCCAGCGATCCCCAATTGATTTGCCGGAGCATTTCCGTGACACTTGGGCATTGGTAGAACCTAGCTACTCGCCTCTGAACTGCTTGTATGTCTTCCTTTAAACTCATCTGCTGCGGGTCCCAAACACTTGAGAAATACTCAAGACGTAGTCGTAGAAGCGTTTTATACGCGTTTTCTTTTACGGATGAAGTACATCTTCCCAAAATTCCCCCAATAAACCGAAGTCGGCTGTCCGCCTTACTCACAACTGTCCTTACATGTTCGTTCAATTTCATATCGCTCTGCAATGCTACGCCTAGATATTTGAACGATGCGGCTGCATCAAGAGGCTCTACTAATACTGCGTTCGAATATTGTGGGATTTTTTTTCCTACTCATGCGCATCACCTTACATTTTTCTATATTGAGAGCTAGCTGCCATTATTCGCACCAACTAGAAATTTTGTCTAAATCATCCTGTATGCTATTACAGTCAGTTACAGACGACACCCTCCCACAGCGTCATCAGCAAACAGCCGCAAATTACAAGTTAGTCTGTCCATCAGATCATGTATATAGATAGAAAATAATAGCGGTCCTATGACACTCGCCTGTGGCACGCCTGAAGATACACTCGTCTCTGATGAACACTCGCCGTCGAGAACAACGTACTGCGTTCTATTACTTAGGAAGTCTTCCAGCCATCTTATCGAATCTGACGGCTGATTAGGCTTCCACCTAAGCAAAGCAAAAATTATTGTTGTGTGTTTGTTTTTAATTCATTGACTATAATATGTCAAGTTCAAATAAATTTAACTATACGCAACAGAAACAAATGGAGTTTTCTCGGAAATCATGTGGGTGCGGTATAGTAAACGAACACTCCCTGGCAAAGCACTCCATTTAAAGTTGTTGGTGGGCTTTATTCATCCCCTTCAGTTATTACGGAAATAGACGCTGGTGAGTAATTCGAAATTAGGAAAGCAGCGAGGGCAGTACTGGAGGGTGGCTCGCGGCCTGCGACCTCTGGGCGTCGTTTGATGGAGGTGTGGGGGAGGGTTTTACTGCTAACGGACGGGGCTGGCCGCTGAACGGCAACGACCCCCAGGGGGGGAGGGGTGGGATACGATGCCGCAGGCGACGGCGCCAGTGGCCGCTCTTCTTTCTGGGTCACCGCAGAGGCAGAATCATCGTGTCGTCTGAAAAATGAGTGGTCTGCTGTTCACACAGATATTGTCGTCATAGGATAGGATAATCATGGATGTATTGGTAAGATAATGTTATAGCAGTCAACAATCCGAAGATTGGTTTGAACACCACAGTGCTTTACGAGTCATAGTCCTGTTTGAAGGTGGTATGCCGTTGCCTTCCTCCGACCTTCGAACTGACTGACTCAACCAGTTATAGGGGGACCTACAGTTTAACGTTGGTTCCGAACCACATCAGCAATACTTCCAGAGATGAAACAAGTGGGAAGTGACAGATAAAAATCCTAGGACCTGTCGAGGATCGAACCCACAACCTTTGAATTTGTCAAAGGCATTAATGATAACTCTGAAGCATTGAATTAAAATTTTTGATGCGACCGGAAATCGAACCCGGACCTCCATGATTACTAGGCAGAGGTATTACCGCTAGACCACCGCATCACCAGCAATTAAGCTCAAATGTTCAAATGTTTGTAAAGCTATCGGACCAAACTGCGTGTTCATAAGTCCGTAGCTTACAAGCTACTTAAACCTAGGTAAACTAACCTAAGGACAACACACACACACCCGTGCCCCAGGGAGGACTCGAACCTCCACGGCGAGCAACCGCGCGCTCAGCAGCGAGACGCTTTAGACCGCTCGGCTACTTCACTACTTCACCGCGGCAGCGATTAACCCTCCTCGGAATAGTCTAAGCACGATTTCCTTTACGTCACAAACTTTAATTTAGCCTCTGTGTTCCCAGTCACATCACAAATTTTAATTCAATGCTTCAGATTGATCATTAATGTCTTTGACAGATTAGAGACGAATATCCGTATCAGGGATTTATATTTGTATTTACATTGATATTTATATCACCTTGTCCATTACCGAGGTGCTATTCCGCTGCATGGCAGTAGTGGCAATGTTCTGTGGAACATAGAAGCTGAACTAAAGTTTGTGACGTGAAGCAAATCGTGCTTAGACTATTCCAAGCGCCTTAGTTGCTGGTGATGCAGTTATCTAGCGGAAAGGCGTCTGCCTACTAAGTATGGAGGTTTCGGTTCGATTACTGGTCGCGTCACAAATTTTAATTCAATGCTTCAGATTGATCATTAATGTCTTTGACATATTCGAGACGAAATTCCGTCACAGGGATTGTATATTTGTATTTACTTTAGATTTGTAGTTTGGTACTCTACCACTGTGCTACCGAGGCGCACAAGATACTAAAACTTGACTGGACTACAAACAACTCGTGACCGCAACTAACAAAAATTGAAAATACGCATATTTGAGTGATGAAAATTTTAAACGGACCGAGAAGCTGTCTTGACTCAATCATAAACGTAAACATAAATGCTACTAAATGAGACACATTGGTATCGGAGGTTATAACCCGAACATTTACTCGTAATCTCGTGAAGTCCAATAAAATAATCATTAAATAAAAATAATTACTAATTCAAAAAAATCAAAATTTTGTTAGGGTAGGGATTTTCATCCTCACTTATATTCTCTTCATCACAAGGCTGAAAAACGCTCATTTCTGTGACTAATTTTGTCTAATAATAGTTCAAACATTTCTTTTTTAGTGAGAGCCTGCTGCATTGTGCTGAAACACATCAAGGAGGTTAGAATCTTTGGAGATGCCGTAACACGAAGAAAGTGAAGCCAACAAACTGGGCACTGCGGCATTTGTTTGTGCCCAAAACAATGGGTATAGTGTCTGAGCATAGGATTTATAGTCGTTGAAATGTACGTCATATGTAAGTAATGTGAGTATCAATTTAGTTGTTTTGCGTAAAGAAGGCAATATTCAAACAGAGTTTTAACCGAAATAACTTTGTTTCAGGCACAAAAACATGGCTACTCTGGCTTCAACCAATGTCTGTTCTCAGCATAGGTAACGCCACCTCCCTTTATTCTAACCTCCTTGGTGTACATAGACCAAAATGAATTCCTTATCTAGAATCTCGGGTCAAATGAGGTTCAGCGATGACACCTACCATCCCTTCCAGTAAATTTCAAGCGATGAGCTTCCGGACCCTGGTGCACCTTACAACGTACTTAGATTAGACTGGCGCTTGAAGCTAAAACCCCATCCTATTCGTTCGTTACACGGTTTTATTGTTGTCAAAGGGTCCAAATTGACCCACGATTCCGGTTAAGGTTTAAAATTTACACACTTGAGCTCAACAGGAACATCAGTGTTAACTTAAAATTCGTACTGTGCGTGACAGAGCCTACCTTCCAAAACACTTTGACACAGTTGTAACAATAAAAGTGGCGTCATGTATCTATGTTTTCATACGTAAGATTTTTGTATTGCTATAGCAACCGTACAGTAAATGGAAGATAGTAACTTGCAATAATCATCTGTACCGATTCATTGATGTCCAAGAGAGTCGGTAGATAGGGCTATATGTAATTTATCATGGACAGAGTGAGGAGGAGATGCACTGATACAGGTTCAGTAGAAGATGGACATAAAGAAATGAACAGAAGAGGTATAAAAGACGAGCAGATGTAAGGAGACAGAAGGTTGGAGGAAGAGATTAAGAGTGTAAGATAGAAAGTATATGGAGGAACAGAAGATTGGAAGAAATAAATATCCGGACATCGCCGATTTGTTACGTAGTACTTTCTAAAATAACGACCTTCCATGAGCATGACAAAGTAAAAAGTTAACACAAGACAAGGAAAGAGGAAAACTATACTACTTGTACATTGCATAGATAATTTAAGTAAAGCCGAAATTTTTATCAAGTTGAAACAGCTGTCAGTACTTTAGGAAGTGTGTTATTAACTATTGTTGTTGTGGTCTTCAGTCCGCAGACTGGTTTGATGCAGCTCTCCTCGCTACCCTGTCCTGTACCAGTCTCTTCATCTGAGAATACGTTCGGCAACCTACATCCATTTGAATCTGCTTACTGTATTCGTCCCTCGGTCTCCCTCTACGATTTTTAACCCACACACTTCCTTCTAATGTTAGGTTGACGATTCCTTCATATCTCAAAATGTGTCCCTCCAATCTATCCCTTCTCTGCGTCAGAATATGCCAGAAATTCCTACCTAATTCTGTTGAGCATCTCTTCATTATGTTGTAATACATTAATAATTTTTTTTATAACTTGTGCGTTGCTTGTCGCTTACTTCTGCCCTCTCTCTGCCAGCGTATCGATAAACATATGAAATTTGTCACGTTCAATTTTTTTGCAACAAGCTGAAGGGAGAGAGCGGAACTGTTCGTCACTTACTTTCTTCTGCTTCATGTGCTTGGATGTGTCCCAATTCATGTAAGTGTGAGCTTAGTTTTTTTATTAATTTCAATAAACCCCCACAGTTAATATGAAATATCTTACTTACTTACAATCCCTTCCCCATTCTTACTAATTTTAAAGTTATTTATTTTCAGCAGATCTAGTACTTCATAAAGTGATGCTCGGGTATTGTTGCAATTTGTTTCGCGCTTGTACTAGAACATTCTCTGTGTAACTTTTATTTATTTCGTGTCCATGAATGGTTTATTACATTTTAATGCCTGCAGGAAAATCTTCGTAATGTTTATGAAGTCCGATAATTTTGCAATTTTTGGCGACTATCATGATTAATTTTCAACACGGTCATAGAACAATAGTAAACGAAATGCACAATCCCAGCATCAATTTATCGAAGTAATATTCCAGTCATCTCAGCTAGAATCACTACAGAATATGATCGAAATGTTTGTACCAGCTCTCAATAAGGTAAAATTTAGATTCCTCCGACTTCTTCTGTAATGTTGGTTTCTGGTGTTGTATTTGCTACCGAAATTACGATCGCTACCATTTAATGGCGGAATCCAATAATTTTGTTTAAATTGTCCCTTCCTTGTCAAAATTGATTAGTAATCTCATTTAAAATATTTCACTACCTGGTTAAATTTCATTTACGGTCCCCAACCTTAACTTTAATACGCAACACACACACACACACACACACACACACACACACACACACACACACACACACACACACACAAATATATATATATATATATGAGAAGTAGGTGATGAGGAAATATTTATATTTTAGTTGTCTGTGGCTCTTAGTACACACACACACACCCACACACGCACAAACACACACACGTACACACACATACACACGTACACACACACACACACAGAAATGCTGCCATTACGACGCGTGAGCAGTAACAAAAATAAAAACATTACAGTTAAGTCTGATCAGCTGACCGACATTAAAAATCTAACGATTCCTTAAATTGTTAAGAATAATGTAATTTATACAAAACAACGAAGCTTGTTGAATTATTCTATCTATACTATAGGGTACTGACAACCGCTTAAAGGTTAACGTAATATTTTACTTTATTGCCAGTAAACACGCACACCGGTTGGTGTGGAATATCTTTCTGCCCATGTGCCACTTTCAGATTTAGTCACCAAAACATTACACTGAATGTAAACAAATCTCGTAGCGCTGCAGCTCATACAGCATAATTATGCACCAATCTAAAAACATCAACGTCTAGTTTAAATAGTCTGTAGCATAAGCTGTAGAATAACAATTCATTTTCAGCTGTGAACGAGCAGAGAATTGTGTCGCCGCCGACGCTACGAAGATCTACGAGTCGCTGCGGAGGAGGATTCATGCGAACATTTATCACAATTTATATTAGACTAGATATGACACTGTAACGAACATTTCACACCTGATAAGTATAAGGTTTTTTTTTTATTTTTATTTTAGACACCAATATTTGCGACTGAACCATGCACATATTTTCATAGTCAAATGCGGACAGAACACACGTGAGCGGGAGACGACGAAGGAGAGAGAAGGGCAAAGAATGCTAATCTAGAATAGTCCCGCTGTTAATTTTATGAAATGCAATATTCTGTAGTAGTAGAAGTGTGCAGTAATTTTTGTAGTAATGCGTCAATATGCTGAATTTGTGTAATGCACTATTTTTTCTTGCGACTATTCTCTGGCTATTTTCTCTTTCTCTCAAACTGTATTAAAAAACTAATAGGCTGTTTTGCACCAGGTTGACTAACGGGTCTGACCTTGCCTGTGTCTGCCAAAACTGTATTTATTGTCATTGTATTTGTCTCGGACTGGTATGCATGATTTTATCACTCAAGTCGTTTAGTCCAATTTTATGAACGGTATAACATGACATGTTGATTTTGACGAGGCGTACTAAAAGTTGTAAACCGAAATTTAGTATTGTGCCAAAAAACTGCCCAAGACGTTTCTAAAAGTCATTGAATGTTTACTTATTCATGTCAAATTCAGTAACTTATTTAAAAGATATAATATTGCTGAGAATAAATAACTTTCCACCCAATAACTGACATGAACATAGGCCACGCCTTAAAAATAAATGTGTAACATCCATTGTTGACAAATAATCGTTTACAGCAAAAGAATAATGTGATCTGAATGTCACTCGAAAGAAACTGTTACATAAAGTTTTACAAATGAAATAGTCATTCTCAATGATCTGACTTTGTATATAGCCTTGTACATAGTCTATGTATAGTAAAATCATTACGAATTGTAAAAAAGACTGAAGTTTGTGTGTGAAAGTAATAAGACAGTGAACTATAGAGAGAACAAAAACAGTGACTGATAACTATCGAAAGGACGCAAACCCGCGACTTTCCTAACAAGTAGTGATTTTGTGATTAAATAAGCTCTGAAACTATGTACATTCGCAAGCCACATGTTTGAGTGAAGTGAAATGTCAGTGACGAGTATAAGCGTGGACTACGATACGTAGCAGGCAAACTAACAAAAATTTTGAACGGTCAGCATATAGATACGTTATAAAGTGTTCGTCGCTGTAAACTTCTCCGTGCTGGGCACTTTAAAGACTGCGACGCATGTTACTATCGTAAACCATAAGTGCTACACACTGTTACGAACTGCTAACTTTGAACTTGTGCAGTGCAGTGCCCACCCAAGGTACGCTACGAACTTACAAGTCGTATAAAGCCCAAATGCACCAGTGTTGTTTCAGTGAATAGACTATAACTGTAACTGCTGAGATAGCCGGACGGTGCAATGAAGGTCGCGCGGCATACGGACAGACTTAATCACTATGGTATACGTGAAGTGTACTCACCGCGCTGCGTCGATTTTAGTAGTAGCTCTGTCCAAAGGATGAAGTGCAGAAATCACACACGACTGAAGGAAAAAAAAATCCAAGTGTAATGTAAAACTTATGCAAATTCACGTGTTGCCACCGCCACGGACACGCAAGCACTGGCGAGACTGGCGCGCGTTTGCTACATGCCCATTATTGAAAACTTACTGTTGCGTCACGCAGCCGGCGGTCGACCCGACGCGTGGAAATTTCAAACTGACAAAGTCAAGGACTCCACGAACTGAAAAAATAAAATGTTTAAAAGTGATGTTAAAGAGACTGACTCTTCAGCTTTGTCACATCAAAAGACTATGCTGTAGCACTTGCAAACGCACAATCCCTGAACTAATAAAGTAATGTCCTTGAATGAACCCTGTATATATGTATATGTAATATCTAAATATGTGTATAAAGTAAAAGGTTAGATTTGCAAGCAATTTTTTACTAATCAAATAATAATGCTCCATCTACTGAAATTTAAATCATTTTCAATGCACATAGTGTATAGTAAGAAAACTTTCGCAAAATATGCTTTGTAAACAGTTAATATAAATTGCCAAAATTAGTTTATGTAAAAGACGCGGCACATGTTCATGTCAGATTACTCAGATATTTGATTTCACAGAAATAAACTCACACTTACAAACCAATAGTAATGTAACATTCTTGCTAAACAAATAATTACAGAGACACTCGCGAGAAGAAAAGTGTAAAAAAAAATATAATAACTAACTGTGTCTCTCTTTCAGAAGGAAGGACTGTAACATCTGATTAAGTGTCAAATTGTAATGTCTTTCATGTGATCTTTATTTCATGTAATCCAAACTGAGATGGGCCGGCCTAGCCAAAGCGAGCGGGTGCGCAATCCTGAGGCCACACCGGCTACACCGCCGGCGCTGGGGGCCAGCAGCGTCTTCTCCCCACCACAACCACCGGCGTGCCGCTTTGCGTCGCGCCACCGCCCAGGCATCAACAATCGAGGCGCACTGCGGAACCGCCTCCTACCACCTCGCTGCACCGCCGCGCTACTCGCCCACTCACCGACACTTTGCGTCGATTGAATTATAATAAAAAAAAACAATGCAAATCAAAAGGAAAAAGAAATTAATTTGTGATGTAATAATGAGACTAATTCAAAAAGTATAGACATCAGACTGTGTTGAAAAAAAAAAAAAAAAAAAAAAAAAAAAAAAAAAAAAAAAAAAAAAAAAAAAAAAAACCACATTGAATTTCAAAATTGTCAATATGCTATAAACAGAAATCAAATATAAGCTCACACAATATTAAGATAAAATGTAATGACATAAATTTCTTCTTGTGTAAGGAATACCAATACGAAAATTATAGTTTTTTCTTTTGAATTTGAGTAGGAAATCTTCATTTGCCCACTCAAAGCCAGAGGGGGCAAATGTAGTAATACATTAATGATTTTTTTTATAACTTGTGCGATGCTTGTCGCTGACTTCTGCCCTCTCTCTGCCAGAGTATCGATAAACATATGAAATTTGTCACGTTCAATTTTTTTGCAACAAGCTGAAGGGAGAGAGCGGAACTGTTCGTCACTTACTTTCTTCTGCTTCATGTGCTTGGACGTGTCCCAATTCATGTATGTGTGAGCTTAGTTTTTTATTAATTTCAATAAACCCCCACAGTTAATATGAAATATCTTACTTACTTACAATCCCTTCCCCATTCTCACTAATTTTAAAGTTATTTATTTTCAGCAGATCCAGTACTTCATAAAGTGATGCTCGAGTATTGTTGCAATTTGTTTCGCGATTGTACTAGAACATTATCTGTGTAACTTTTATTTATTTCGTGTCTATGAATGGTTTATTACATTTTAATGCCTGCAGAAAAATCTTCGTAATGTTTATGAAGTCCGATAATTTTGCAATTTTTGGCGACTATCATGATTAATTTTCAACACGGTCATAGAACAATAGTAAACGAAATGCACAATCCCAGCATCAATTTATCGAAGTAATATTCCAGTCATCTCAGCTAGAATCACTACAGAATATGATCGAAATGTTTGTACCAGCTCTCAATAAGGTAAAATTTAGATTCCTCCGACTTCTTCTGTAATGTTGGTTTCTGGTGTTGTATTTGCTACCGAAATTACGATCGCTACCATTTAATGGCGGAATCCAATAATTTTGTTTAAATTGTCCCTTCCTTGTCAAAATTGCTTAGCAATCTCATTTAAAAATATTTCACTACCTGGTAAAATTTCATTTGCGGTCCCCAACCTTAACTTTAATACGCAACACCCATTTTCATACGAAAGCAGCATTACAATTAGATACGTCATCTACCCACCTAAACTTCATCATCCGTCTATAGCACCACATTTACAAAAGCTTCTGTCATATTTTTGTCTGAAGTCCTTATCGTCCACCTTTCATTCTCACACAATGCTACACTCTAGACAAATTATCTCAGAAAGGACTTCCTAACATTCAAACTAATATTGGATGTCAACAAATTTCGCTTCTGATACGCTTTTCGTCCCAAAGCCATTCTGAATTTTATATCGACTTTACTTCGGCCATCAGAAGTTATTTTGCTACTCAAATAACAAAATTGATCTACTGCTTTTATTGTGTCATTATTGATTACCAGCTGGTAATTTTGCTAATGAATATCGACCGGATTCGGTTTCAAACCATCGTTACGGCCTGAAAGCTAAACAGACTAATTACGTTAAGACAGCAGCTAACAACCTCATCAATGCTTATAGGAAACTCAAATCAATAAAATCCATAAGATGTAACTTGACATCTAATCTTGATGAAAACATAAGCAAAATATTCATCTGGTGGTTAATAATGTGCACTTCCGCAAATAATACCCTTGTAACTCAGTCATCCTCTGCTCCCGTTGGTTGTCTGTACATTGGGCAGGGGAACCTATCTTCCTGCCAGGTTACCCGAAACACTCTGAAAGTGGTAAATTTGGAATTCATGGCTGTGGGGGACTAAATGTGGGGTGAGTGGGGCGGGAGTAAGATGGCGTACCGCCCCGAAACTCTCGTCGTGATGCCCGCCCAGTACCGGGCCATTTTATCAAATTCAAACCATACCGAAATCATATAGATCTCGATATAAGAGCCCCATATGTGTCAAAATATGAATATACGTATCTACTTGCCTTGTATCATGCCATGGCGGTTGTGTAGAGTGTATTCAGAACTTTTGTAATTTATGTTAAACGTTGTAGAAAACACAAATACTGCAGAATAATTACCACTTTTCTGTTAGACGCAATTATTCTACATGACACTCTTTTTTGACGCCTATGCTATCTACAGGTACAGTATATGTACTGCACATTATGAAAAATAATTATGAAGTGAAAAGCCTTTTAAATAAAAGTATTTTAGAAATTATTTTTTAATGTTGTATGTAATTATTGCATTGTTTAATTATAAATGTGGGACGCCAGATAGATAAACTAGAGCCATCTGCACTGAAAACATTGCACAATTTCGTTAAATCGTTTATACGACAGAAATACTTTTAAAGGACATAGAGGCTACGACTTTGTGTAGGTGTTGGCCACAATGATGGACACTGTCTAGGTAAACAGATTTGAAGATGATGACTAACCGATTGAAACTAGTGTTATGAAAATATAAAATTTTAAAAACGTTGCGGTCTTAGTTACCACTTATTGCTGTTAATCTGTAACTATAAATGTGAATGTCTGTTCAGTGTACGTTTATCAGGTCTGAACCACAAAACATAAAGAGCTAAAAATTTGTACAGTTACTAATGTCTACCCGGGGAAGGCTTTAGGCACGGTTTTATGGTGATCAGATTGCTATTTATCTATATATATTAATGTGAATGTCTGCTCGGTGTACACTTATCACGTCCGAAGGACAAGACGCAGAGACTTAAATATTTGTACAGTTACTAATTTATACCTGAGGAAGGTTTTAGGCACGGTTTTATAGCTATCTGATTGATATTTAGTAATTTGAAGAATATAACGCGAAATGCGGAACAATAATTACTCTTTGAAAATTATATTTACTTTTTGAAAATGGTTTTAATGGTTGCATTGTTGCTTGAGGGTTGATAATGATAAAACGGTGGAGTATATTGGGATAGAAAGTTATCGGCGTATATAAAATTCTACGTGTGTGTGTGTGTGTTAATATTTCGCTCTGCAGCGAAAATTACAGAACGCAAACGAATGGAATGTAATTGTTGTCCGTAGACTCCCGTTGTACACCATAGCAGTTCCATGCCGATAGCTATAAGGGGGTGGAAGATATGGTGGTTGAAAGACTTCAAATTATAAAAAAATTCGAACTGAAAGCTAGCGATGACGTTTGCGACTCTATACAAAGGAGGTTACATTCAGAGAAGCGTGATGACACAGACCATATCTTTAGTGTATGCGTGCTACAATATCGTCAGCTCTTTCTCTGTAAGGATAAGCATGCGAATAGGAAATATAAGATTAAATAAATGAAACAGGAGAAATCAAATTTCTTTTAATACATCTCTTTAAAAAATCGATTTAACGTTTCAGTTCAAAAGACTTCAGGTTCCAGTTCGTCTAGCTTTTGCCATGACAATTAACAAACTTCAAGGGCAATGATTAATTGTCGCAGGAATCCATTTACAGCCGTCATGTTTTTCACATGGTCAATTATACGTCGCTTGCTCAAGGGTGGGCAAATAAAAAAAATCTACATTTACGCACCAAACAATACTACAAATACCATAGTTTACCAGAATGCCCTAAAATGAAATTAAAATGAATTTGGACATTACACTCACCATACGTGTTGAGATATTGCAACACAGGCTATAAGGAATAATGTAAGCATTATTTATTGTAAATAATTGAGTACTTCACATAATTTTATTTTTTATTTGAATGTAGATTAAAAATGTTTGTTTCTAAAGAATGTATTGTATTTCCTTTCATCCTTCAAAACCAGTGTCATAGCACACTACTGAAAGATAACTTATCTATCATAATCAACCAACACGCGAGCGAAGCCGCGGGCTTAAGCTAGTTTGTCAATAAAACAATCGTGAGATTGTTATTTATTGCATTGCCACTGTCGACAACTCGTCACTGGTGTGGGAGAAGAGGGGCTTCATTTTGCTTTGCTGGCTTGGGCCTCAGACAAGCTTCACCTGCCATTAATAAGCGACAGTTCCCACCAGACAAGCCGGTGCTTCGAATATTCTCAGCAACAAAACCACCACCATCGCGGTGCGCCGATGTGAGCAAGCGAGATATTCATTAGTCAGATAACTCGAGATAACGCAAGGCAGGCACCTAGGCTGCTTAGCGCGCAACTGCAGAGTCGTAGCGCCCTCGGACTTTGCGGCTAAGAGCAGCAACCCGAGGTCTCGCCGCCATCGCTGCTGATAGCCAGGGCCGTAGCCAAAGGGGGATAAAAAAGATCAATCCGTCCTCCGCACCCCCACCCCCCCGGAATTATGCTATAATTCTATAAAAGTCAACACATATGTCATCATTTACAGCTTTTATTGTCAGATCCCTCCCCGCCTCCCACCACCACCACCCATCATGCGATGACTCCCGCGCCCGTCTCCTTGCTTCTACAACGGAAACTACCGATACCACTAATCTAGCTGTCTCTGGCCTGTGGCAAAGGCGCACATTGCCAGATAAATTCCTTCCATGGAAATACCGTGGAGATCACCAGAAAGTGCTCACACTACTGTCAGAGGTTGTGACCAAAATTCTCGTCTAACGTCAGAACGCGACGGCGAATGTGAACAGCGTTTAACCAACTCGTGTAGTGCTCGCGATGGAAAAGTCATGTTTTTGTGCCAGCGTAGACGTTCCCGAATGTATCGTTTCCGTTGAGTGAGCTGTCAACCGCTTGAGAGAAAGCACAATCCTGTGAACAGTACTTTCCTCCCTAAGGGGATTTTTCTTTTAACAAAAATTGGGCTGTCCCCCACCTTCTCTCCAACTCAACCTCCATTTCTCTGTTTGTATCTCTCGCTCTTACGCACACGCACACAGACAGACAGACACACACACATACACACACAAACTCACACACACACACACACACACACACACACACACACGGACATAATTCAAAGATAGCAGACACACGTTTAAGACATTAGTAACAAAAAACATTCAACAGTTGCTAAAACAATGCAAAACCAAAATATTACACACAGATAATAGCATGATCCAAGTGCTGGAGGAAAATATTCCAATGAGATAAAGGAAGAACGAAAAACAATATCTAAAAAGTTAAAATACTGACAAAAACATTCATATATCTAATCCGGACCACTGAAGATGCATTGCAAATAAATGTAAAACGCATACGGCAAAGTATTATTTTTATTTCAGTGGCATAGAGGGTTCATATAAATAATTTGCATATTAATATAAAAAGCAACAGAGGAAAAACAAATAACCTCGGTATTTTACTGTACGAGAAAATATAGTCCCACAAGTTGCTTTATAATAAATGACAAATGTACATTTTGATACCTTTGTGGATCAAAGTGAAAATAACAGTCAGGTTCGCGAAATGTTTTTTTACAATTTATTTGGTAGGGTGGCCGGTTTCGATTTACTCTCAGACCATCAGCACACCGATTCGTCTCACTGTTGATGCCTCGGCACCAACGATGAGACGAATCTATCTGCTGATGGTCTGAGAGTAAATCGAAACCGGTCACGCTACCAAATAAATTACAAATCCATTTTGCGAACGTGACTGTTATTTTCATTTTGAAACATATTCCAGTGTCTGTCTTTCCAATAGGAAACAATGATTTCCAATCTTATTAACCTTTTTGTGAGTGTCTTCATTAGGAAATAAAACTGCAGCTCACATGACATCTTTATACTTAGAGCTTACTGTGCCCATGTCGTATTTAGATATAAAAATTCTATCTAGTTAAAAACTAAGGATCTGAATAAAGAAAATGTAGTGGCTGACCGCCATGGGCTGAGGACGTGCCCACGTTCAGAAAAGGTAGTAAGAGAAATAACGAGAGGTGCAAATCTCTGTACTTAACAAAAGGGAGATTTCTACGAATTTTTTGTGTCCTGGTGCAGATAAGGGGGTAGAGAGTGAAGTCAGTGTGTTAATTATCAGCAGAGAGATATGGTAACTAATGATAAAAGTTAGGTTTATGTGCTATACGAAAGGAGTGGGGCGGGGTAGTACGTTCAGGACCAGGTCATAGTCACTGGGAACATAATAATATTAACAAAACATTTATTGGAAATGAATTTGATGATTTTTGGAGTTAGATAACCTTTCGTAAAACAAAAGGCCTGTAGTAGGGAAGAGTAGACACTTGTGAACACTGGTAGTGAGTGTAGCTGCTGAAGAGTTCAATAATTCTATAATGGAGTGTAATGATGTGCTGGATGTACCAGTGTTATAATTGAAAATAATAGGTGTTACTGGAAAACTGACTAAAGCTTTTAAGTGTCAAATGATCTTGGAATTTGTTGTTGCGGGCATAAGTTCAGTTCACAATTCTTTTGCGGTGCCTGGTCTTTGTGGGTATTATTGAGGGGATATAGACTGGTTGATAGAATAGAATGCAGAGATGATCGTGAGGAGATCAGCTTTATTAGTGAAGGTTTGGGAGCTAGAGTGAGTTTTGATGGTGTGGTAATTAGTAGGGTAACTGATGATGAGATTGATCCAGTTGTGGTTGACGTTAGGGATGTAGAAATGAGTCTTCGTCAAACCGCTTTATAAGCTTCAAAAAGCCGTCTAGAAAAATCAGGGCGTTGCATACGGAAAAAGCGTTGAACGGCTATGGGCGAAAGACGAGACAGCAGATTAAGGCGCACGTGCAAGACACCGATACACCATTGGGTTGAGGTCGACCATTAATATTGAAATGAATTTCTGTTTCGGGATGTGTCCGGGGATGAAACGAGTGTCGACCGTTAACACGCCTGAATCGAAGGCTGCATCCCCGGAATGGAAACATCCGTCGTCACCTGTCCGAAAGAGAAAAACACTCCTTTTTTTAAGTGAAGTGCTACTCCCCGTATTGTGGGACGCAATGCTTCTTCCACATGCAACGCCATGATCTTTTTTTGGAAATCTTCTTGAAGCTTATAAAGTGGTATGACAAATGTCTTAATGTACAGAAAAATAATCATATGTTTTACCTTTAAGGTCCCATTATATTTATATTTTTTTCCTTTCCTACGCAACTCTGGCCACAGTCAACAGGGGAAGATAATTTTCCAACTCCCCTCGTAGACGCTAGGATGTTGAATACCATAGTGATTAGTGCTGATAATATGCATTCTATATTGCAAACATACTATAAGATGAATTATATGACAAGTCTTAACTGCTGGGTATTGGCAAATTATTCTTGCTGAGGAGTATAGGATGTACACTGCTTTTATGGTAAAAGAGAACTGTTACCAATGTACGGTGGTTCCATTTGGCTTCAACATTACTGTTTCAGTTTTCATTAGGGCACTTGATCAAATGTTGGGTCCAGAGGTTAAAGATTTCAGTGTATGTGGATGTCTTGTAAGGCGACACTGAATCGTGGGAGGAGCATTGTATATTATTGAATAGGGTGTTACAGGCTTTGAGGAAAGGGGGCTTAAAAATCTGAGTTGGTGAGGAAAGAGATAAAATTCGTAGGCACGATTGTATGTACCACTAGGATTAGGCACGGAAGATAAAAACAGTAAAAGAACGGTCAGCTCTGAAGAATCGAAAGCAGGTTAAGTCTTTTATGGAATTGTGTATTTTATTTTATAGTTTTTTGAAATTCCTGTTGGGGAAGAGTTTAATCACCTATAATCAAATAAATTATTAAATCTTAAGATACCTTTTTTTTCGGGCAAGTGAGTGTCAGGAATCTTTCACTCAAGGAGGCGTTGAAGGAGGATAGGATTTTGTACTATCCAGATGTGAGTAGACGTTTTTGCCTAGGGTCTAATTCTAATAGGTATGATATAGGGGTAGAGTTGTTTCAGGACTTTGAAAATGAGGAAAAGGACATCCATAGGACTACTGCTTTTGCAAGGACGCCATTGGGTATGTATGATAAAAATTACAGAGTAACTGAATGCTAAGCTGTAGCAATAATTTGGGTATTTCAAAAGGTCAGACATTATTACGGGAACAGAACTATTATCTACGCAAATCACAGAACCCTCACATTTTTTAAAAGAAATTCAGACTCATGCACACAATGTTAACGACGTGGGCAGTTTTTGCAGCAGTTATTATTCCTGTGTGCGCGTATGTGACTGACTTTACAAATGAACACACGCAAGATGAGCTTATTAACAACCATAGTTAGAGGCCACATGAAGATAATTTGATGAATCACACCGACGACAGGTTAGCAGTATCCAGATCAAACATATGAAGCAGAAGAGACGGAACTGCAATTCATCACCTCGCGTACACTGACGTCGGCATCGCATCTTCTCACCAACAAACAGACAAAGAACGCTGATCGCACCACCCAACAGGACAGAATTTTGTGAACTGTGTATTAGTGCTAATTACTTTGCCAGTATTTCTCGTAAATCAGTGTAGATGCTTCAGACTGGTTATTATCGTTATTGTTGACTTTTATTATTGTTAATTTTCCTGATCAAAATTTCTCTAATTGTCTTTCGTAGTTAGGCTGCAGCCATTGCTTGCCAAGTTTTTTTTTTTTTTTTTTTTTTTTAACTCTTCGTATTTCTGTTCTTCAGTGAGTCATTTTGCAGATTACTGTGCAGTGTTTCACTTGTAAACGCTGCAAGGTCCAATAGTAAAGAAGCAGGTGACATGTTGTACGGTGCCTAAAAATATTTTCGCATACTTCAAAGTACCAAATGCTCACGAATGTGTTTATTTTATTTTATTTATTAATTTTTTTATCCATTTGAACTTACATTTTAGTTTTGGATTAATTTTGTGTTTGTTCACCTACGTTGTTAGAGCTTTTTGCATAAATGTTAGTCACAACAAGCATGAAGTATACTCAACAGTTGTTTCTCACCAACAAGACGATTGGTTCGAGGCAACCCATTCAATTTGTATCTTCGGCGAAAATATAGTGATAGGCGTGAGTCGCATTCGCCGCAAACTTCATAAGTAAACTTAGTGCATTCGAGGAGAGGATATATTATTGAAGTTAGAGAAAATGGTGCATTTTCGTCTGTGCGTTATATAGCTCAGGTCATAACACACCCCGTCATCGGGCAACACTAGACTAACGTAACATCACCTGTCTTCAGTGTTTACAGAATGTGCTTAACAGTTATAACAATGAGATAAGCGCCAGTCCTGATTTATCACGAAGATAGTTCCATTTTTAGTTCAGGAAGATTGTGTCAAGAAAATACCGGACCTAACTATGTCCCAACGAAAATTCTGGGGACGTGTGATACATAAAATAAAATAATAAAAAAAAAGTCTTTTATTAACCACGGTGCAGTGGCACCTTGCTGCGAAGCGCGTAGTTGCTCCCCGTCGGAAGTTCAGGTTCTCCCTCGACCATGAGTGTGTGAGTTGTCATAATGTTGGATTAAGTTAGTTTCAGTAGTTCGAAAGCCTAGGGGCTGATTACCACAGTTATTAATTCCCACAGGTGCACTAATAAATTAACTTTTTTTTACAGTTATTGTGATGGCTGTCAAGTCCCACCCACACAGGATCGTTGAGGGATTCGACATTTTACAAAATGGAGGTGCAGAAACATGCAATGACATATATTCTATTAAGAATAGTAGGAAGACGAGTTTATCGACCAAAATCTCCTTCCCGAACCGTGCGAGAAATGAAAACAGCGTTGAGAGAGGAGTGGCACAATATTGTCCTAATGAAGCTTCTACTATTTACTAGCCACAATGAAAGACTAGTGCAAAATATTCATTGAGGCCCAAGGAGGGCATATTGCTTCATGAGATTCTACACAAACCATTATTTAGGGAATCAGAGCTGTATCAAACAATAACGTAATTTATTTTCTATTAACCAACTTCCCCGTTTGGTGAAGTGTGTACTTTTATCATTATGGTTATCCCAATTTACGTCTATGAGTGCAATTTTTACTAATATTCATTTTTATTGGCATTATACTTTTGAGGTAGTTGAGGATTTAGTTTGGATATTGGTCTTCTTTTGTTGTTCATTTGGTAACTGAAAATGTTTCCATTTTTATTTCTGCCTCTCTGAATAGAAATACTTACTGTGGAGTGGAAATTCTCTCTCTCTTATTGCTCCGGCATGACTATCATGCCTTTTTTAATTCTAGTGCAATGATTTTTCTTCTCTTTCAAAGTCAAATTTTGGTAAATCTAAGGGACGTAACTAGGTTGGTTATTACTTCCTAGTCTTACAAACTACTTACACTAAAAGTAGCTTATTCTAAGGATAACACAAACATCCATGCCTGAGGGAGGACTCGACCCCCGACGGCGAACGGTTGCGCACACCGCAGCTGGGCAACCTAATGCGCATGACTATTCTACTATTTACTAGCCACAATGGAAGACTAGTGCCAAATATTGATTGAGGCCCAAGGAGGGCATATTGCTTCATCAGATTCTACATAAACCTTTATTTAGGGACTCAGAGCTGTACCAAACAATAACGTAATTTATTGTCCATTAACCAACTTTCCCGTTTGGTGAAGTGTGCATCATTCTCATTATGGTTATCCCACTTTACATCTATGTGTGCAATTGTAGTAATATTCATTTTTATTGGCGTAATACTTTTGCGGTAGTTTGTGATTTAGTTGGATATTGATATTTTTTTGTTCTTCATCTGATAATTAAAAACATTTTCATTTTTATTTATGGCCCTCAGAAAAAAAATCTTATTGTGGAGTAGAAATTCTCTATTATTGGTCTGGCATGACTCTCATGCCTTTTTTAATCCTAGTCCGATGATTTTTCTTTTCTTATATATTTTGATTTTAAATTCAAATGTTTGTAAATCTAAGGGACTTACTATATTGGTCATTAGTCCATAGGCTTTCAAACTACTTAAAATAACTTAAAGTAACTAATGGAAAGGACAACACGAACACCCATGCCCGAGGGAGAACTCGAACCTCCGACGGCGAACGGCCGCGTGCACCGCAGCTGGGCGCCTTAGTGCGCACGGCTATTCTGCCGCTGCTTTCTGTGCCTTGATGTTAAGTATACATTCAGGTGCGTACAGAGCAGTCGTTACGTGCAAACACGCTATCCCCTACACTACTGCACTTGTGTTACAAATGTATTATATAGCCGCAGCGGAATAGCCCTGCGCGCTAAGGCGCCTTGCTGCGGTACGTGGCCTCTCGCCGTCGGAGGTTAGAGTTCTCCTTTGGGAATGGGTGTGTGTTTTGTTCTTAGGATAAGTTAGTTTACGTAGTTTGTCAGTTAGTAGCTCACATAAGTTTACGAACATTTGATTTTGTATTACATTCTCTGTCAGTTCCGTACTCAGTACGTCATTGTTAACTAGTTTTAAGCATTAATTTCATTGTTTGTTCTGCCTGGTCACTTACTGCAGTTACACAGTATATGGACAGATTTTTGGTTTGAGAACAAACTGTACCACCAGTGAGAGGTGTTTAGAATCGTTTGCAATTTGAACCTACCTGAAATTGTCACTGAAGGCTTGAAACCCTTATTCCGTATTTGTTCTGCCTGTTGACGATTTAGCCATTCTTATGACCACATATATTTTCAAGTCCTACAACTTCTTCGTGCGTGATGTAATTTTTTTTATTTAATTAAATTATTCTTTTTTTAGTTGACTCTTTATATTCAGAGCTTAATTCGGATAGATCTGGACTGTTTTATTTATCTTTCTCGTCTGTCGCAGTTAAAGTTTCATTTGTATAGCGCTTTATGGTTTGAAGGCTATATTAAATTCATCTTGTTGTATATCTAATACTTTTCAGTATGGATTAATAGTGTGGAGACTTACTAATTTAAGTGTGCTTTGTATTATACTGGTATTTGTTGGTATATCAGGACTGTTTTCCTATTGCAGTCTTTCTTTTCAACTGTTTCCGTGATGGCGTTATGAACAAACGAAAAATGTCTGCTGCTCCACATGATAATTCAAACTTCGAATAACCTACAAATTACTCGAGTAATATCAACGCACCGTTCTCTGTTTCCAACACTTATAACTACTTCATGTCCTTTTATTAGGACTGGAGAAATTATGTAAATCGTTATTGAAAATTGTGACGTCCGCATGACGATTAATCTTCAATATATTGTGTGAAATGGAAAATTTTCTCGTTGATGCAGTGGAAGACTTTGTGATCGAAAAAGTTTCTACTGATCAGCTGGAGATGATATATTATTTTCTCCTACTCTCTGGTCAGCGATCAATCTTTGTTCATGGTTTGACACGACCAGAGAGGAAGGGAAATATTCATTTTTCAATGTCGCTTCGTCTTTAGTCTCCATCTTGAGAGGAAGCAGATGTTCCAACATGGAATCCATCACCCTTCAGATTGTAAAGTGAATTCGCGTGACTGTTTCGATTGATTAAATAATCCCTCAATTCTATTCCCTTATGACTTTTCATTTCAAAATTATCCTCACCTTTCCACCATTCAGAAATTCTGATTGTATTTCACCTGTAGTTACGACTTAGAAGCCACCATTCAACCGAAAATCCATTAATCTTTCCTCTTGTTTTATTTGCTTTTACAACCTGCAACCTCGCCCTTCTTACGCTCCGTTGTTCCATTTTCTGCACGTTACGAAGCATTTCGCGACGTAATACGACTTGACTTTCAAACCATGATAAGTAAATTCATAGGCATTGTTTCTTTTCTAAGGTTTCTTCCAAAACATTATATCACTGGGAATTATGTGCTTGCTTTTCAGTTTCACAGTTCGACTAGACGCCAGCTATTTTTAAGCAATACAGATTTACCGATGAAATGAAGTAAGTACGTAATTTTGCGGATTTATTTCATTCACTTTACACTTTATTATGACCATTAACTGTTGCAATTCCCAAGCATTTGAACAATAAATTTATTATCTCCATTCAGTATTCGTATATGTCCACCCTTGGATCACAACAAAAGTTACTGAAGGTATTTTACGTACTCTCACATTTTTAAGTTTCCGTATCTCAATTGATAAAAACGAAACTCTTATAGGATCAGTTAGTCAGTAAATTGCTTTTTCCTAGTCAAGAAGTGAAATATAAACAATACGTATGGGAAGTTACATATAAATTTCGGATGTTTTAGTGCACAAAGCGAATTTAATAACATCCTTGTCAAGTACGTTCAATGTTCCTTTGTATTCGCAAAAGCGAGAGTGCGGCGCTAGATTCCGTAGCACACATGAACTTCTGAAAATATTAGCGCTTACTGTTTGGTAATGGTGTACTACTAAGTTAACAGCTCCATCAATTACTTCTTTGTTTTACTTCTGACGTAAGAAAACGTAAGCATCACAGATTTTTAATTTTGATATTTCATTCCCTGGTCCGATTTTGATGAAATGAAGCTTATAGGCTGCCCATTGTCACAAAATCAGCCTACTTTCGACTAATAATTGCCGATATATGGAATTCAAAACGGGAAAATATTATCGGCCACAAACAGCCGAATACCTGTAACGTTCCCGTATTGATACAGTTTAATAAATTAAACACAGATAATTTGATTCCATTACCTTTTCTTGTTATGAAAATATGAAAGTTTAAACATAAATATCGTTCAAATTAATAATCGATTTAGTATTTTGGATGGGCTTTAAGAATAGTTTGCTTATACCTTGTTTAAACAGTGAGTATTTGGTTGCTGTTGCCTACTCGGAGGCGTTTTGCACAAAAATACACCTAAACAGGGATTACATGGGTTGCTTTAGTAAAAAGTTGCACTTGCGGGAATACAGTCTGCAGCGCTATTACAGCCATTCTATCTATCAACAATACACAGACATGAGTTCTTCATCGTTTTCAATCCATTTTAACTTTTTTTTATCTTTGAATAAGAATTAGATGCCCCTAAAATACCTTTTTTCCTGTCGAATGAATTACTCCATTCACATTGTTGATGCTATACTTAGGAATATTGCGCAAATGTAAGACTGGTCTTACATTTTCACTTACATGGTGAACAGTAAACCACATGACGCCGTTGGAACCCCAAGAAAATTTTATGAACATAACTCGCCGCGAAACATGCGTTCATATAGTAAGATTGGTCTGTCTTTAATATGTCTATTTAGCGCTATAAAACAGAGTAATCATGTTCTTCCTACACATATTTTTTCTGGCCGATTTATAACAGATTTTGAAAGTTTTCTTAGCCCAAGATAAGGTACTACCGTTGGCAACACCGATGCCACCCCATTATATGCTACAGTCAAGTTATTAACGCGCATAGAATTTCATATAATAATTTCAGAGATGGGAGAGTTTGCACTAAGAAAGATACACTACCGTTACAGGTGCATTTTGAAATACAATATCTTCTTTCCAAATGATAGGATTTTAATGAAATAATGCCCATATGTTGACCCAAACTGAGATCAAGTTACCTGTGAAAACATCACGTAACCTTCCCTGACAGTCTGTGATACAGCTTGTTCTAGGACCGACAGGATGGTTTTATGAAATACTTCAAATTATGATACTTTCTCTTTCCGTAACTCGATAGTGATGAAACAATGTCTTTATGTGATAATCCCATGGAAATGCACTTAGTAGTTAAGTAGATTATCGTTAAAATAAATTGACAGACGATTTTCGATTAATAGCCTTACATTTATTTTTCGTGGCCTAATTTTATGAAATAAAGTATGTGTGTTATCCCAAGATATCTGAAGTTACCCGAGCTACATCGGGTTCACGCAAATGGAAAAGGATTTACCACAGAAACAATTTTAGATCAGAAATCTTATTTTTCTACGACCTGATTTTATGGTAGAATACCCACATATTATTGCAATCAACGCTGAAGTTAACTATGAAAATCCAGTATTTTTTAGATTAGAGTGTACTCCTATAATAGCGAGACACAGGACGATTTTACAGTCTTTTATTTTACTACAGACTATAAAGATGTTCACAATAAAACAGAAAGATGTATTTCAGCATTAGATTAGTACTGCCTGAAAAAATATGTTCAATAATCAAGAATATCTTGATGGTTCTGAAAGTGATGAAAAATTAATTGTTCATGAACTTTTCGAATACTTGTCTCATCTCCTAAAAATGCGTATAAACCTAGTATTCACAGTGCTTGAAAGAAGTTACAACCTAAACTCATGCTGATACATATAACAATTTCTATAAGTTTGTAATGGAACAGCTAAATAGGCTCAGTAGGAGATAAAGCCACATACAATCAGTGTACAATACAAACGTATGTACCGTACCAATATAGAATATAGCGCAAGTGTGTGGAACCCGTATCAAAGCCCAACGTACGATACTAAACGTGTTCAACTAAGAGCAGAACAATAATTGTGCACAGGTTTGTTTGATCCATAGAAGAGTGTAACAGAGAATCCTTGATTACATAGATTTAAGAACAAATTCTAAATTATGCATGTAGGAAAATATTAGAACCACCCACGTAATTTTGCCGTAGGAATTGGAATTGTAGTTACTTTACTGCGTGCGCACAGGTGTTTAAATAGTCCGCTTCCCCATCTTAGAGAATTGAATGAAAGAATCTTGAGATATCTAGAGAATTACGAAGTAATCTTTGCCGAGTTGCGGTTGTGGAAGTAGATATATTTTGAAAATATTATTTCAATTGTAATTATTGTTTTACTGATCAGGACGGCACAGTTATGTTAAAACTTTAGCTGAAGTATACATCCGATGCCAACAAGTTCATTTCAAGCCTGCCAGTGCGGCCTTGTAGGCAGTCGCACACCTCTGCCATCTGTCTGCCACAGGGGGAAACAAAGCTGGCGTTGCCGCATCGGTGTTCTGGTGCTGCCATCTGAGAGCCAAGGGCAGAAGACTCAATCTCCAGCTTCCCCTGGCTGCCGCAGGGAGCGTTACTGTCTGAATTACGACGCCACTGTGAGCGCTTTGGTTATTTGGATTTCTGACTAGTGGTTTACAAAATATTACATTTCCATTTCATTACGATGAAGCCAACTCATTACTGGAGTGAGCTTTTAATGTTGAAATAAAATTCCACATCACCATTAACTCATGCTTAAATTAGTTTGAAGTTATCAGCACATTATTTATAAATTAATAAAATGCAGAAACCAGTTGCTGCATTTTATTAATTATTAGCTGAACAGTAGCTGAGTGGAAATCGTCGATCAACGTGGAACAAAAACGATCCACACCAGGTCTATAACAAACGCCACTGGCTCGTACCAGCTTCATTGTCGACCCGGGTCAAATAAAGTTATTGCTCCATATATACTCCGCAAGAAACTTAATTTCGAATCCATGGCAATTTCAGATATCTTCTCTTTTATTCTGTTCTGAGAAGGTTTGGGTAACATCGTGGTACCATCCAAAAGGAACACTTAATTCAACGTATCCAGGGAAAAGCATCGCAGCGCTAAATATTTGGAAGGACAAAGCTTCCTACCACGGAATTTATGATAATTGTGTAGTTTCTGTTTGCAAATGTAGTATAACGGCACAACAGTATCACGTAAAATTTTCTATATGTGATATAGGGTAAAGGAGAAGGTAAGATATACGCTTTGGTGTTTGATAGGATTAGTGAATCATTTTTTTTCTTTTAAAAAACTATTTTTTCCCTTTCGTTGAGCGTATCCAACATGTCTTTGTTTTAAAATCACAAGTGTGATTAATTACTGTTAATTTTGCCCCACATTAGGTTGCGATCGCCCTTTGACAGCTCGAAATTATGAAAATAACGACTTAACCGTTCATCTGACACGAAAATTGGACAAACGAATTTGTAGAATGGAAAATTTTCTACAATTTTGCTATTTTATGTTTTCTCACACCTTGCATCGTTGCAGAGATATCTTCAAAAGTAACGGCGATTTGACGATGTCTGACTGTAACGTTTTCCCACTGTTTAGGTCGAACCCTTCAACCGATCGGTACGAAATTTTACAGACGTAATTGTTGGCCGCCAACGATCACCACCTCGCTTTTTCAAATAATTACGACAAAAATAGGTTAGAAAAAAGGCCTTTAGTGATGACATTTAGACAGCAGGTAATTTAAGTGCAAGTAAACCGTTCATCTGACACGAAAATTGAATAAACGAATTTGTAGGGGAGAAAATTCTATACATCTTTGCTGTCTTATGATCCTAACTCGCAATGTCACAGGGATATTTTCTAAAATAATGGTGACTTGACACCGTCACTTACGTTTACGTAAACCAGGCGTTCGGAAATGTGACGTGACACTCTTATGATGGCTTTTGTGCGTCAGAAAAAAAAAAAAAAAAAAAAAAAAAAACTAATTCTTTTCATTCTCCACTCCGAGGAGTGGAGCGGGCTGTTTGAGATCCGGCCCATAAAGAGTCGCGGTTCTATTCAGCCAATTATCAGACAAGCTGATAGTGGGGCAAAGGGGGATCCCAATTGGGAATAAGTGGGAGGGGCTTACCAGTTCCGGCATACGCCTTACAACCAAGGAAAACCTCCCGAAAACCTTGGTCGGAACCGGGGAATTGGGACCAATTTAATTTATATCTGGGACTTTGCCCCAGACTAAAAATGGATTGTCGGAAGCACGAGTGCACTCACGACAATCAAGGATCGGACGCCCGAGTTACTCTCGTAAACTCGTAGAGGTCAGCTCAACCAACAGTGATCGAGCTTTCCCCTAGAGGAACCGCACCCTAGAGCACGGTGTCCTCTGCGTCGAGTTGTGTTGTGCGTCAGTTGGTCGCCGATACTATTATAAACGTTTTTCCGTGAACTACCTGCGAAAGAGTAATGCTCAGTGCTAAAGTTGATCGATATTCGTCACTGTTAGACACTGCTGTTAGAATAAATTTTTAAAAATATTTTTTTAGACTGATACTATTACCATGAGTGACGAAAATACGTTACAACTGAACAAAGTCGTAGAGTACAATACAGAATACTGATTTATATACACCTATTTTCTCTCTGGCTTGGTATCCTGGATCATATCAAAATTTTATTAGGGAATCCAGTTGGATCTTCAGGATGGAGATATCGATGGTCAAATATTGTATCCATACCACCGATGTGTTGATGTTTTAGAGAATATTCAATTAGCAGACAACTTTGTGCAGTTATTCTTAATCACAATTCATAATATCTAGAACAGCAGTCAATTCTTTTACTAGTTCTAACTTATGCGTTGTCATTTGAAAGCAATGGCGCACTGAACACTTGACAAAAGAGTTCGTTCTTAGTACGAAAAATTATAATATAGTGTATAAAAATTAAAAATGCCATATTGGTAGTTAAGAACTGCCACCAATATTAAGATAATTAAGTAACCAATTAGTAATTATTCGCCTCAGTGT
The DNA here is from genome assembly GCA_026315105.1 of Locusta migratoria. Classification (NCBI taxonomy): domain Eukaryota; kingdom Metazoa; phylum Arthropoda; class Insecta; order Orthoptera; family Acrididae; genus Locusta; species Locusta migratoria. The sequence goes on along the minus strand of CM048750.1, from coordinate 27,329,505 downwards.
AGTGGGCAGCGGGTCAAATTGTGATGCACGCTGTTGTTACTTCAAAACCCGCCACCAACATTTCTTCCGCATTGGCTTCTAAAAGGGTTTCAGGCACTCTTATCAATTGAATGGAGCTATGTTCTGAAATATTTATAGGTGTGCTGCCTCTAAAATGTGCGTTTGTTCAATTTCGTGAACATGCCGTGAAATACGTAACAATGAATTGAACAGTGGTCTTCTGAACTCTGTTCACTTAAACTGGGAGGATACTGTAATAATGAATTCCCTGAAACAAATTGCTGATACCGGTACTTTCATATATAAGTGAGATCATAATGAAATTGAAAGGAAGTTTTTACACTGCAACAAATTACCTTATTTCTGTTTTTCCTAAGTAATTGTTTACTTTTTATGAATATGTTGAAAGTTATTAATAAGAATAAATGTTTGTCTTGGCATGGATACTAACGTAGATTACCCTTTCTGAAGTTCAGACTGACTTCGTTCATGATACTTTGTTCTACGCTAAAATAAAGAGCAAATATTCTGTTTCACACAGTGACTACAGTTTCTTTTACTGCTAAAATAAAAAACGGAATAAGTGTGGTAATTCTGAATTCCACATAACTCTAGTACTTAATATATTTACAAAGTTACTACTACCATTATGTCATTTACAACAGTCATTATAACATTATCTCCCCATTTTATATACATATGATAAATAAGTCTATGTTTGCTATTCGTTGTTATGTATTTAATGGCATTGTTCACAAAGTAGTACAATGTGCTTTTCAGAGAAACCGCTGTTACTTTTGAACACGTCGGAATATTGCAGAATATGGTTGTTTTCAATTAACAAGGCTGTGTAAAAACCTTTTAGGAAGCAAGATGAATCATTTAGGAAGGAAGCTTAGGGTATCACATCCCGTCGACAGCGTGGTCATTAGACACGGAGCTAACGCTCGGATTTTTTGGTAAGGATGGGGTAGGAAATCGTCCGTGCCCTTTGAAGGAACCATCCCGGCATTTGCCTGGATTGATTTTGAGAAATCACGGAAAACCTAAATCTGGATGGCGAGAGGTGGATTTGAACCACCGTCCTCCCGAATGCGACTCCAGTGTGCTACCACTGCGCCACCTCGCTCGGGTTTTGCATTTATTTTTTATTTATATCATACATATTATATCTCATCGGCGTTTATTTGGGGGTACGCCATATCTCCCGTATTACTTATCCAAAATTAATGATTGAGGTATCATTTGTAAGGTTTCGTTCTGCACTAATGACGAAAAATACACAGATAGTTTAAAGTTATTTTTTTCACAAATAAACTATATTTTGAAAGAAATTGTACTGTTCGTACAGTCTAATTTGATACCCGGCGAACGGTAATAAACAGGCATGTACTTACGGTCGCTTCCATCAGTCATCTTGCCGAGTATTAACTTAATTTGCGCGGCCGATATCATATCAATGTAGAAGGTGCCATATATTGACAATATGTTTAACTAACATGAACGACAGTTCTTGCAGTTGTATCGATTCTTTATGCAAGCCAAAGACTTTCTTTAATGCAAGGATAGTTTATTACACGATTTCTGTTATACACGTCGACGTAACGATGAAAAATTCATAAATAATTTAGTTTAGCACGACAGCTCTTGCAGTTGTTTAGATTCCTTTCGCAAGCGTAGCTTAACACGAGATTTCTGTTTCACACGTCGATGCACAACAGCTGTTGGAATGGTTCTGCGCGAATGTTCATAAGTCAAAACTGAATTTCCTCAACGTTCATCAGCACAGGCAAGTACCGCTTACTAGTATAACTTATAATTTATTATTTAATTTTTAATTCCCCGCGACTTTACACTGCGTGAAATATTATTATTGTCTTTTATACGTATGTTCTTGCATCTGCCTTTTCTCCGTTACTATCTTACCTATCTATGACTGATCACGATAGAATGCGAATTATCCATACGGGTAAACTAGTTTATTTATATATTTTGTTCTACATGTAGAGCGATGCTTTGCTGTTGTTTATTCATATTCGATCTGGGTTTTTCGTTGAGAATTTTGCTCAGTTTTTTGCTACAGATAGCGTTAAGCCCTCTTTTTTCTCTCTCTTCATTGGTTCTTCGATCCGATAGGTCCTTTGTGGGCGTTATTTTATGATTCATTGCTGCCTTTGAGAACAGTTGCAACTCCTCGAGTAACAGATTCGTTTATGTTATCCATAAACAATTTTGCATAGGAAAACGCAGTGAATATGTAACTAATTCGGTTTGATAACGGCTGAGAATCGGTAACCTTGTGAGGCTAGTTGGCGGTGTAAGAACTCGGTTTAATTTCTTTCTAGCTTTGTGGGATGCGAATAATGTACGGGAATATTTTTATTCTGTATAGTGCATGTGACATATTCTTTTCAGTTTTCTTCTTCTGCGAGTGATATGTACTCCACGTGGTGTGTTCTTAGAATAAAGCCTTCATTTACCCCTGTGTCTATTTCTATGCTCTTCAGGCAAGAAATTATGCATTTATCTTTCTGATTTCCATTAGTATATCGCGATCTCGTCTCCGTCTATTTTAAATTGCTCTTTCGCCTCCAAACTTGTACATTGCATTCAGACTCCGTCAGTAAATTCTCTTCTAGCCTTGTACGACCCCCTTTATTAGCTTGTTATGAAATACTACGTATTTCTAGGGGCTGCATGCCGTATTTTTTAGTTGATTTACTCAGACTTTAAATTTATTCAATTTTTCTGATTTTTGAAGACTGGACTTCGTCCATCCGTGTATACGCTTCCTATCGTGTCTGGCTGTATTTCTTTAGCTTCCTGATGATATCCTACGCATTTCTAAGGGTTGCATGCCGTAGCTATTTTTCTTTATTTTTCGCAAATTGAATTTTTGTATTTTTACTGGATTTCGGAACCACGTGGTTCCGAACTCCGACTTTAAGAGTTTATAGCTACCCACTTGAGTTCTCGTCACTGCTAACACACCAGTGCCTTACTGTTGTGTATTCTTGCTTCGTATACCATTATTCAGTTGGTTTTTGTTGAAATGAATGCGATCTTTAAGCACTTCGCCTTCAGTGGTGTGCGAATATGTAATGTAGCAGACATGTGCCGTGTGCCTCAGTAATTCTACATGCTCACGATTTGATTCAAATGGAAATTAGTCTCGCCATACATATCTTCAGAACCCGAAGAAGCGTATTCCAGTCAACATTATCTAAAGCTTTCTCCAGATCCACAAATGCTAAAACCGTAGGTTTTCCTTCCCTTAACCTATCTTCTAAGATAAGTCGTAATGTGAATATTGCTTCCCGTGTTCCTACATTTTTCCTAAATGGAAATTGATGTTCTCCTAGGCTTGAAGAGGCTTGCTCAGGATAGGGTATTGTGGAGAGCTGCATCAAACCAGTCTCCGGACTGAAGACCACAACAACAACACCTTCAGAATTTGGAAGAGTGTATTCCAGTCGACATTGTCAAAAGCTTTCTCCAAATCTACAAACGATAAAAACGTACGTTTGCCCTTCCTTGGCCTATCTTCTAAGATAAATCGTAATGTGAGTATTGCCCCCGTATTCCTATGTTTTTCCTAAATCCAAACTGATCTTCCCTGAGGTCAGATTCCACCTGTTTTTCCATTCGTCTGTAAATAATTCGTGTTAGTATTTTGCAGCCATGACTTATTAAACAGATAGTTCTGTAATTTTCACACTTGTCTGCACTTGTTTTCTTAGTTATTGGAATCACTATATTCTTCTTGAAGTCTGAAGGAATTTCTCCTGTTTCATACATCTTGCATACGAGGTGGAAAAATCTCTTAATGACTGGCCCTCAACGATAATAGCAACTCCGAAGGAACAATATCTACTCCAGGGGCCTTGTTTCGTCTTAAATCTTTTAGTGCTCTGTCAAATTCTTCTCGCAAAATCGTATCTCCTATCTCATCTTCTTCTACTTCGTCTTCCCTTTCTAGAATACTGCCTTCAAGTTGATTTCCTTAGTACAGGCCTTTTATATATTCCTTTCAGCTTTCTCTTCTTTGCGTAATACTGGTTTCCATTTCAATTCTTGATATTCATACCGCTGCCTTTCATGTCTCCAAATGTCTATTTTCCTGTAGTCGGTATCTATCTTTCCCGTTGTTATACATTCTTCTACTGTCTTTCATTTCTTGTTAAGCCACTCCTGCTTAGCCAGTCTGCACTCCATGTCAACCTCATATTTCATACTCCGTTTTGTCTGCTTCATGCAGTTCTATATTTTCTCCTTTCATAAATTAATTAATCCTATGTTGTCCAAGGATTTCTATTACGTCTTGTCCTTCTGCCTAATATGATCCTCACAAAAGTACCCATTCTTCATTCTTCTTGTACTGTACTAACTTCCTCAGTTTCGGCCAACCCTGGCCTAATGGTCCCTTTGAAACTCTCAACCACCTCTGGTTTCTCCAATTTGACCAGGTTCGCCTCGGCAGTGTTGCCAAGCGCATTGAGGCGCTATGCTCCGATGCGCGAGACCGCTCCCCGTCGGGGGTTCGAATCCCCCTCTCTCGGGCATGGATGTTTGTGTTCTCTTTAGTATAAGGTAGTTCATAAGTAGTTTGTAACTTTAGGAACTGCTGGCCACATAGGTAAGTCTCTTAAGCTTAACAAACATTTGATCATTTTTGTCCAGGTTCAATCTTTTTAATTTTCTACCTTTTTCCAGCCTCTTAAGTTTTAGTCTACATTTCATAACAAACAAGGTATGGTCGTAGCCTGTATCTGCCCCTGGATATGTCTTACAGTTTAAAATCTGATTTCTACACCTTTGCCTTACCATTATAAAGTCAATATGGTACCTTCCAGTGTCTCCTGGTCTCTTCCACAGTGATTAAACCGTTTGCTAATATTAAATTGTGCTCTGCACAAAATTCTACCTGGCGATCTCATCTTTCATTTCTTTTCCCCATACCATATTCACCTACTAAGTTTCCTTCTCTACCATTATACTCCTCCCTTATACTTGTAACGTTAGCAAAAAGAACTAGCTTAGCTTAACAGTAAATCCTGGTGTGCGAACACCTCCCACGTCGATGGATTCAACTGTAATGCACTGTAAACAGCTCCTGGAAAAAGAGTCATCTAACTTTGGTAAAGGAAGTCTCTCAATTGTGACATTAAGAACTTTTCTGAGACATCAATAACGCCAGAGTCAACATCTAAAAGCAGGTCGCTAACTTTGTGTCTAATACCTTGTATATATGCTAATTCCTCCATTACTTGGCTACTTGAACTTTGCCTGAAGTGGTTTCTTTGTCAGAGAGACCTCCTTTGAGCAGATGGCTTCAGTCACGCAGTAGCATCTAGTAAACGAAATTTATAACTAGAAGATAGATCGCAGAGGCGTAAAACAAGAATTTTACCATTATTTATTTATTAAGTTTTAACGTTTGAAGTCGCCACCTAAGACTTTGGGGATTTTTGCACAAAATAAAGACTGTATCCTATTTGTGGAACCGCGTACACGCCACTGTATGATTCAACCCGGACGACGTACATGGTACAATCAATACGTTCTGAGACTGGACTCCTGGGAATAGGTACTACACTACTCTGTATGTTGCATACGCTACCGAATTCCAGATGGCTGTCGTTTCAGATTCTGCTCGCAAAAGAAACATCATCTCCACTTATTACCAGAAACACCATGTTTCATCAACAGTTATTATCATGTTGAGTAACGTCGGAATTTCGTCCACACAACTTGTAAGGTCACGAAAATCGTCATGCAATCATTATGTTAGTCTCGCAACAGGATTAGTGGCATACTATACTGGGTAACAGGAGACATGTTGAGGTCGTCCGGCCGAATTTTGTGGTAAGTACCATGGCCGACCCCCAGTGTTGCTGCGAGAGCGTCTAACGCACCAACGTTACAACTTTCTGGATCTTCAAACTGTTCCTACGCACATATCAAACGGGCAGAACCCGTGAGTGAAATAAAGAAAAAGTTTTGCAACTGAGACTGACTTTTGAGATATATTCATAACCAGTTACTGTAGCAGCCACCAGCATGGAGTGGTAGCGGTTTTTTTCCTATTCACATCATGCTCCAATCTGTCCCGTCCTTGCAAATGTTTCGGTGCCACCTAAATACAACACTGCGACTGAATGTGACCTAAACGTACGCTTGCTGCATCATGTCATGGGTTTTGGCAGAGGGTAGCCTAACTTCTGGTCGAACTTAATATTAGCCTGTTGCTCAGACTGTGACATGTGAAGGTCCGACTGGCACAACCTATCCACTGTAACAACAACGACCGTAGGTCCATTTTCAGTGAATGCAATCTACTGTCTCCTTAGGGGAAAAGTGATTATCTAACACGTTCTTGCCTCGGCGTCATCTATGCGCTACAGTGCAACTGGAGGTGAAAACTAAAAATATGACATCCCCTGCCCCAGAGTCAATGGGCATGATCTCACTGTAGTAAAGAACAGTATCTGCAGCACCTTCAGCGGCCGCATAATGAACAGTCTCAAAACCAGGGAGATCAAAATTACCCAATAAGACGTAAGAGCGCAACATCAGCACACGAATAAACTGACGTAACTGGGCCAAAAGTAAATTTTATACAATTCTATTAACATTGTTGTTGTTGTGGTCTTCAGTACGGAGACTGGTTTGATGCAGCTCTCCACAGTACCCTATCCTGAGCAAGCCTCTTCAACTCCACATAAGAACAACCTACATCTGTCTGAATCTGCTTACTGTAACTATCTCTTGGTCTTCCTCTGCCGTTTTTACCCCCAAACACTTCCCTCCAACGCTAATTTCACAATTCCTTGATATCTGAGAATGTGTCCTACCAATCGATGCCTTCTTTTAGTCAAGGTATGCCAGAAATTTCTTTTCTCCCCAATTCTGTTCAGTATCTCCTCATTAGTTACACGATCCACCCACCTGATCTTCAGCATTCTTCTGTAGCACCATATTTCAAAAGCCTCAACCCTCTTCCTGTCCGCACCGTTTATCGTCCATGTTTCACTCCCATTCAAGGCAACACTCTATACAAATGCCGTCAGAAAGGACTTCCTTAGGCTTAAATCAATATTCGATGTTAACAAATTTCTCTTTTTCAAGAACCCATTGCCAATCTGCATTTTATATCCTCTGTACTGCGACCGTCATTTGTCATTTTACTGCCCAAGTAACAAAACTCATCTACCTCCTTTATTGCTTCGTTACCCAATCTAATTCCTTCAGCATCACCTGATTTTCTTACACTGCACTTCATTACCCTAGTTTTGCTCTTGTTAATCTTCATCTTATATTCACCTTTCAGCACTCTGTCCATTCCGTTTAAATGCTCTTCCAGGTCCTTTGCTGTATCTGACAGAATTACTATGTCGTCGGCAAAACGCAAAGTTTTTAATTCTTCACCCTGAACTTTAATTCCTTCTCCAAATTTCTCCTTGTTTTCCTTTAGAGCTTGCTCAATGTACAAATTGAATAACATTGGAGAAAGGCTACAACCCTGTCTTACTCCCTTCCCAACCACTGCACCCCTTTCATGCCCTTCAACTCTGTCAACCGCTCTCTGGTTTTTGTACAAGTTGTAAATAACCTTACGCTCCCTATATTTTACTCCTGCTTGCTTCAGAACTGGAAAGAGTTTATTCCAATCAACAATAACATTAAAAACAAAAAAACTTCGTAGGCTTACATCATTATCAGAATATTTTTTAATGGCACAAACCCAGTTTTCCTGCCCCTCCATCATCGAAGTAAATCGACGAATCTGAGGGATGAGGGATGGAGCACCGCCTTGCCGTATCTTTGCGTCTCTTTTTCTTTGGTTTACGCCAGCTCTGAGGCATAAGGTCTCTGCTACCATTGAGGTACGTCGCCCTGATAGAGTGCATTATTCCTCCAGCTGAAGGCATATCTGACTGAACAGGAGGATTCCTTATGTGAAAGACAACCAGGTGGCATACTGCACGTCACGGGATGTTCATCAGATGAATCATCCACCGTGTCAGGCTTCTGTGTACACAAAGAAGTTCTCGGAAGGGCTGTACAAGGAAACGGGTATTTACTGTAACTCTACCCCTGCTACAAAAGTAACAGCCGACAAGCCTAGTGTACCGATCTTAGATTGCTTACAGAGGAAAAGTTCGCGGAGGTCAAGGAACAACCATAAAGTTATTTCAATTGCTTGGCTGAAAACTTCTCTACCATCCATGGGCAGAGGGGTCAAGGGAAACAATGACTTCAATATCTCATGGGTACGGCGCCTCTACTTCGACTCATTTGAACATCTTTGTAACTAGGAGGCACATCAGAACTTGGCGGCAATCATGATGGTGGAATCTGACTAGCCAATTTTTCTTAATAAGTTGGGCGGGTGTGTTTAGCAGCAGATTGTCCCGAACCTGATTCAGGGCTGTCAGAAACGAGGTCCACCGGTGTAAGCCTACGTCTCTGTTCACGAGTAAACGTCAAAACGAAAGGCCCTTCCTGGGTAATTGGTACAAGCATGATTGCTCTCGGTACACAAAACGGACGTTCCCTCCTGTCCAATGTATATAGCATAACATACTGTATCTACATACTAGTAACCAGAGCGACCCCACGATTTCCAACATTGTAGCAACTGTCTTTAAATCTTGTCGGCATCCTTATTGAGTGCCTGCTTCTCCTGTATGTTTAGCTAGTGATCTCGTTAAATCTACATCTATATAGATATTCTCCAAATCACATTAAAGTGCCTGGCAGAGGGTTCATTATCCACTTTCATAACCTTTCTCTACTGTTACATTCTCTTATAGCACGCGGGAACAAAGAATACATAAATCGTTCCGTTTTCGATCTGATTTATCTTATTTAATTGGGATGGTCATGTCTCCCTCTGTAGGAGTGTGCTATCAAAATATTTTCACATTCAGAAGTAAAAGTAGGTGACTGAAATTTCGCAAATAGATCTCGCCGCAACGAATAACGTCGTTCCTTTAATGATTTCCACCTCAAATCGTTCAACATTTCCGTGACGCTCCCCCTCCCCCTATAACGTGATAAAACAAAACGAGCTGCCTTTCTCTGAACCTTCTCAATGTCTTCCGTCAGTCCCACCTGGTGAGGGATCCACACTGGTCAACAGTACTCCAGGAGAGGACGCACAAGTGTGATGTAGGCAGTCTCTTTGGTGGAGCTGGTACATCTTTCAAGCGTTCTGCTAATGAAACGTAGCCTTTGGTTCGCCTTCCCCACAATATTTTATATGCTTTCCCTCCAGTCTAAGTTGTTCGTAATTGCAGCTCCTAGGTATTTGGTTGCTTGACTGATTTATCGTGTTATTGAAGTTCAGCGAATTTCTTTTAGTGGTCATGTATATCACTTCACATTTTTCATTATTCAGTGTCAATTGCCAATTTTCATACCATCTGTAAATTTTGTCTAAATCGCTTTGCAGTTTCTTTTCATCCTCTGTTGATTTCACTAACCGATAAATGACAACATCATCCACGAAAAGTCTAAGAGAGCTATTCAGATTGTCTCCTAAGTCGTTTATAAACATAAGGAAAAGTAGGGGACCTATAACGCTTCCCTGGGGAAGCCATTTTCCTGACAGACATGTGGGAAAGTAACCAGACAGTATTCAATATCTAGCCACTTTAGTGTTCGTATTTGCTTGAAAGAAAGTTTGAGCAATGCGAGGAACAGAGATGAGCCACAACAAGTATCCGTGAGAGGGGAAGAGTTCACCACACTGGCCTCTCACTCAGTAATAACAACCCACAGAAGCGCTGGCCTCGTAGCGTTCAGCCACTACTGTAGGATACACCAAAACCAACTATAGAAACGTTCCTGCCTGGACATAGTAATGTTGTTTACGTCTTAATTGTCTTACATATCACAACTTCATTGGGGAAGTCTTCGAATACAGATCGCTTAAGTTGGCAGTAATTCAAAACAGAGAAGCTAGGCAAATGACTTTAACTCTTTATATCGGCTGTTTTTGTTGTTTTGCACGGTAAATTACTGGTGGGACAACGGTTCGTGCTACTTACAGCAAAGTACAATAGTAGTAGATATATTAGTGCTTTTGTAGAATTTACACCACAGAGGATACTTACCAAACATTAATGAGCTATTAATACGTTTACAAGGAATTAGAAAAATGTTACTATGTTATTTACACAATATAGAAAAATTAGCAAAGTATGTGTCTTTTTATTTATATCCGCACTGCATCAGTTCAAAACAATTTTGCGCAATTATGCAACTGAAATGGATCGCGACAGAATATCCCATAAACTCCCACAATATCTTGACCAGATGTCGTCCATTTTCCGTAAAACCATGTTGAAATGAAGGTCATCCTGCTTGTAAATAGCAAGGGATATTGTTTGACCTCCATCTTTAACGAACGTACACTACTAGCCGGTGCTAGAGGCACCATCGTTCTACATCTACGTCTACATGGGATACAAAGCAAATCACATTTAACTGCCTAGCCAAGGGTTCATCAAACCACCTTTATACTACTGATCTCCCATTCCATTCTCGAATAGCGGGCGGGAAGAAAGAACAAATGAACCTCTCCGTTCAAGCTCTGATTTCTCGTATTTTGATGATCATTTATACCAATGTAAGCTGGAGTCAACAACATATTTTTGCATTCGGAGGGGAATGTTGGCGATTGGAGTTTCGTGAGTAGCCTACGCCGCATCGATAAACGCCGTTGTCCTAATGATTCCCACCCGAGATCCTGTATCATTTCCGTGTCACTGCCTTCCCTACATGGTAACAATACAAAACGAGCTGCCATTCCTTGGACTCTCTTGATGTCCTCCGTCAATCCGACCTGATAAGGATACCACACTGTACAAAGTGTTCAAATGTTTGTAAAGCTTATGGGACTTAACTACCGGGTCATTAGTCTTTAAACTTACAAACTACCTATGAACTAGCTTATACTAAAGTCGGCACAAACATCCATGCCCGAGGGGGTATTCGAACCCCCGACCGCAGCGGCCGTGCAGACCGTGACTGGCGCGCCGCAGACCACTCGGCCACCTCGGTCGGCCACACTGGACAGCAATACTCCAAAATAGGAAGGACAAGCGCAATGAATGCAGATTCTTTAGTACTTCTGTTGCATCTTTTGAGAGTTCTGCCAATAAAATGGTCTCTGGTTCGCGTTTTCCACTACATTATCTACGTGTTCTTTCCCGTTTACGCCTGAAGTAATAGTAATTACTAGGTATTTAGTGGAGTTTACGGCCTTCAATTTTGATTGATTTATCTTGTAAACAAAGTTTAACGGATTTCTTTTCGTACTCACGTGGACAATATCACACTTCTCTTCATTTAATGTCAATTGCCTATTTCTACACGATAGTGATATCTCATTTAGATCGTTCTGCAGTTGGTTTTGATCTTCAGATGATTTTACTAGACGGTAAATGGCGGTGTCATTTGCAAACAACGTAAGAAAGCTACTTAGCTTTTCTCCCAAATCTTTTACGTAAATAAGGAGCAGCAGAGGACCGATAACAGCAACTTTTACCTGCACGACACACGAACTGAGCAACTTGCCCCAAACGGTCGTCACCACCAACACATGAACTGAGCACCTGCAGTCTCCTTTATTCGGGAAATTTATTGAACATACGAGAGAAATTAAAATTTTGAGGATCAATAAGCCACTTACACATGTTGCATGATCTTTCCTCATTGTAAAACATAATGTTGGCATTACAGTTATTCATAGAACCTCTCTAGCCCTGCTCGCCAGTCGATTTCGCTTCCCCATAACGTTTAAAAGTGAAACTTTAAAAAGCAAGAAATGTCTGACCCATTTCGCAAACCAACGAAAGTAACCATTGTCTTTACTAGGTCGTATTACTCTCCTATGCGTTTAACAAACTTTATACCGCAACTCGCCACTACGCGCTCTTCACGGATGGAAGCGAAGTAAGTAGCGGAAACCAGCGTACTGCGTCTAAGTTTGCAACCAGTCTAATAAGGCGGTGCTGCCGGTCGGACCTTCTAGGCGGCAAGCCTCAGCTGTGCGCTCTTCTGCCTGAAGGGGAAATTGCTCAATTCGTCTGCGGGGATTAGTGGAGCCTATCTCGAGCCCCATCTATGTTGCTCAGTTCGTGTCCGCCCAATAACACTACCCTGTGGAAGGCCCGACATCACTTATGTTTTAGTCGATGCCTTACCATCGATTACTACAAACTACGATCTCCCTGACAGAAAATCCACTATCCATTCGCAAATTTGAGGCGCTATACCATAACCATGCAATTTGATTAAAAACCGTTTGTAAGGTACGGTGTCAGACGCCTTGTTGAAATTAAGAAATACCGGAATCAATTCGAGAACCTTCATCAATTCGTCTCCTAGACTGAATCTTCCTGGGACTCGAACCTGGGACCCTTGACTTTCGCGGGCAAGCGCTCTACCGACTGAGCTATCCCGACACGACTCACGATGCTGCATCACAACTTTACTTCCGCCTGTACCTTGCCTCCTACTTTCCAAACATCACAGAAACTCTCCTGCGGAACGTGCAATACTAGCACTCCTGGAAGAAAGGATATGGTGGAGACATGGCTTAGCCACAGTCTCAGGGATGTTTCCAGAATGAAACTTTCACTCTGCAGCCGAGTGTGCGCTGATATGAAACTTCCTGGCAGATTAAAATTGTGTGCCGGAACTGGGACTCGAACTCTCTTAGACAGTTCGCGGATGATGCTGTCCTATTTCGGTTAGTGAAGCCAGCAGAGAATCAAAAGCAACTGCAAAGCGATTTAGACAAAATTTCTACATGGTGACAATTAACACGAAATAATAAAAAATGTGAAGTAATACACATGACCACTAAAAGAAATCCACTGAACTTCAGTCACACGATACATCAGTCAAACATTAAGGTCGTAAATTCTACGAAATACCTAGGAGTTACAATTATCAACAACTTAGACAGGAGAGAAGACATAGAAAGTATTTTTGGGAATGCGAAACAAAGATTACTTTTCATTGGAAGAACTCTTCGAAGATGCAACACCTCCACCAAAGAGACTGCCTACATCACACTTGTGCGTCCTCTCCTGGAGTACTGTTGCCCTGCGTGGGATCCTCACCAGGTGGGACTGACGGAAGACATGAGAAGGTTCAGAGAAGGGCAGTTCGTTTTGTTTTATCACGTTACGGGGGGGGGGGGGGGAGGGGGGAGCGTTACGCAAATGTTGCACGATTTGAGATGGAAATCATTAAAAGAACTATGTTATTCGTTGCGGCGAGATCTATTTGCGAAATTTCAATCACAGACTTTTACTTCTGAATGTGAAAATATTTTGTTAGCACCCACCTTCATAGGGAGACATGAGCATCTCAATAAAATAATAAAAACTCAATAAAATATGACAACTGACTGACATTACAAGATTATGGCCTTGTAAAATATTTTATTTGACCAGATGGTGCTGATATAGTTCAGCGAAATCGGCCGTAGTAAATAAAAATTGATGATCAGCGACCTTGGCTTTTTTTATATCTTTCTACATTAAAATAAGAGAAATCAGATCGAAAACGGTACGGTTTAGGAATTGTTTCTTCCTGCGCGCTATTAGAGAATGAAACGGTAGAGAAGGGTTTTGAAAGTGGTTAAATTAGACAAAATTTATACATGGTGAGAAAATTGGCAATTAACACTAAGTAATGAAAAATTTGAAGTAATACATATGAACACTAAAAGAAATCCCTGAACTTCAGTTATACGATACATGTCAAACCTTAAGGTCTAAAATTCTACCAAATACCCAGGAGTTACAATTACGCCGGCCGCGGTGGCCGAGGGGACTGAGGCGCTCCAGTTACTTTCTGCACGGCCACTGCGGTCGGGGTTCCAATCCCCCCTCGGGCATGGATATTTGTGCCGTCCTTAGTGTTAGCTAGTTCATAAGTAGTTTGTAAGATTAGGGACTGATGACCCCGTACTTAAGTCCCATAAGTGCTACAAACATTTGAACATTTTTTGCGTTACAATTACGAACAACTTAGAGTGGAAACAGGAGCGGATCCAGTACGGCCTGTTGGGGAGGCGGTGAAAGAATTTTCCATCGTCAGGTAAGCTCTGGCCCAGTATAAAGACTCTAGTACCGGCCACCCCTTTTTACCCCACGCCTTGGATCTGCCTATGACTGGAAAGAACGCCTTCTGCTAGGCACTTATATGTGATTTGCAGAGTATCTATACTGATGTAGATGTAGTGTGAGTAAAGAGTTAGTTGTGTTTGGCATGGACGGTGAATGACGGTACTGCCGTGTCGGAGGCTGCTGCTGCCCTCGCAGCAACGGCCGGGAAGCCGGCGGTGTGCTGCTCACGTCGCACGGGGTGTCCGCCGGGGGCGCTACAGGGGGGGAACGCCGCAGTGTGGCAGCCATCTTAACGGCGGGGAATGAGAAACTGCCGAGTACATTTCACGGGCCGCCGCGCCGCCTGTGAGAAGCAAGGAGGCGTCGTGTCTAGCAGACACCAGGACCAGCGTCTCCCACCTGCCGCTAGCCGAGGCGGGCAAGCACAGTGTTGCCTCACCTGGGTTCCGAGATCACTGGATGGAGGCAGTGGCGGAACAAGGTTGCCGGAAGTTCGGGGCGGCGGCAGAACGAATTGAGGCACCCTGTCCACTTGTATTATTATAAGAAAGTCACTTATTTTGAGATTTGGAGGACCACCCAGGACGAGAGGGGCGGGAAAATCTAAGAAAAATAGCTTCCGTGATTTGGAGGCTCCAGAACGAAAGATCAACATAGCTCAAAAAAAAAAAAAAAAAAAAAAAAAAAAAATGGCGACGTCCCGCCACTCCCCCCCCAAGAAACACAAGAAACACAACTACACAACTAGCTCTTTATTCACCCGAAGTGATCGGTGCTATCGACAAGGGTTCTCAAATCGATTCCATATTTCTTGATTTCCAGAAGGCTTTTGCCACCGTACCTCACAAACGGCTTTTAATCAAATTGCGTGGTTATGGTATATTGCCCCAAATTTGCGAATGGATAGGGGATTTTGTGTCAGAGAGGTAATGGATGGTAAGGCATCGACTAAAACAGAGGTGATGTCGGGCCATCCACAGGGTAGTATTATTGGGCGGACACGAACTGCGCAACATAGAAAGGGGGTCGAGATAGGCTTCAGTAATCCCCGCACATGAAATGACCAACTTTCCACCTCAGGCAGAAGATCGTAGAGCTGATGCTTGCCGCCTAGAAGGTCCGACCGGCAGCACCGCCTTATTAGACTGGTTGAAAACTTAGATGCAGTACGCTTGTTTCTGCTGCTTACTTCGCTTCCATCCGTGAAGAGAGCGTAGTGGCGAGTTGCTGTATAAAATTTTGTTAAACGCCTAGGAGAGTAATACGATCTGGCAAAGACAATGGTTATTCATTGGTTTGCGAAATGGGTCAGACATTCCTTGCTTTTAAAAGTTTCACCTTTAAACGTTATGGAGAGATGAAGTCAACTAGCGAGCAGGGCTGGAGAGATTCTAAGAATTTCTGTAATGCCAACATTTCTACAACGGCCGGACGCGGTGGCCGAGGGGACTGAGGCGCCCCAGTCACGGTCTGCACCGCCACTACGGTCGGGCGTTCGAATCCCCCCTCGGGCATAGATATTTGTGCCGTCCTTAGTATTAGCTAGTTCATAAGTAGTTTGTAAGTTTAGGGATTGATGACCCCGTAGTTAAGTCCCATAAGCTATATAAACAACAACCTTGGTCCACCACTCGCTGAATGTGTATCCTACACCTAGAACACAGCCCATTAATATCATTCATCCTACCAAAAGGTGGAAAGAACAACGCGTGATCAGTGGCAATGCGACGAAGTAAAACAGATGTAAAGGAATGTAGCGTCAGAAAATCTGGCGATGCTGAAGGAACTATATTAGGTAATGACTCGATAAAATTAGTTGATAAGTTTTGTTATTTGGGTAGCAAGAAAACTTCTGATGACCGAAGAAGATATAGAATGCAGAATGGCTAGGGGAAGAGAAGCATTTCTGAAGAAGCGAAATTTGTTGACATCCAATATTAGTTTAAATGTTAGGAAGTCCTTTCTGAAAGCATTTGTCTGGGGTGTAGCATTGTATGGCAGTGAAACGCGGGCAATTAGGAGTTCAGACAAAAAGATGATAGAAGCTTTCTAAACGTAGTGCTACAGACGAATGATGAAGTTTAAGTGGGTAGACCACGTAGCTAAAGAGGAGATGCAGATAAGGAGTTTCTGGCATATTCGGACTAAGGTATTGGATTTTAGAATTTGTTTATATTTATGGTACGTGAAGTTCACAACCCAAATAATCAGCCAAAACCATTGACGCAACTCCCAAAAAGTTTTGAAAACATCGAGTGAAGTTTTACAAGTAAGCGTAAGTACCAAAAATTTAGTAAATTGCATTATCTGTCGGTGTAGCTCAGATGGTAACGTTGTAGTCTTCCAACCCTAAGTTCGGTGGTGCGAATCCTGTCACTACGGGTTTTTTTAATTTTTTTCGTTGTGTTCGAATACTTACACAGTTTTAATATGTAATGGTGATTTTTACGAAAAGTGCAAGTATTTTTGTTTATTCGTAATTTTCTTTATTTTATACAATGTTGTTAATAATGCTGGTTTCAATCAATCCATAGCTACATATGGCTTTTCAAGCAGCTAACCTAGTCAACCATCGTTTTAGGTGACACAAGGTCTTCATCTCGTCTACGTACACATCAACAAAAACTGACAAAACACGTTGAATCAGAGATCCTAAAATGTTTTATATAACTGAATTTGAAAACAAAAAATATTTTTCACAGTGGGATTCGAACCAATGCCTCTATGATTGTGAGGCCAGAGTGTTGCCACCTCAGCTACACCGAGAGGTGCTGTAGTCGTTCTAATTATTGATACTTACGTATAGTTTGCAAAACTTCAAAGTCCATTTTCTTGAGAATTTATGAGTTGCTTCGAATGGCTTTGGTTGACTATTATTTAAGTTCTGCACTTCACGCACCAAAAATATAAAGCACTTCTATAATCCGATACCCATGTGGTCTCCTTGCAAGACAAGGGATAGGTTGGTGGGTCACGAAGGCATCAACTTTCTGCAACATGCATAAAAATGGTTTATATAACTAAACCTT
The DNA here is from genome assembly GCA_026315105.1 of Locusta migratoria. Taxonomy (NCBI): domain Eukaryota; kingdom Metazoa; phylum Arthropoda; class Insecta; order Orthoptera; family Acrididae; genus Locusta; species Locusta migratoria. The sequence continues at coordinate 27,312,323 of CM048750.1, read as the reverse complement.
GACCCATGTTTCGGCCAAAGTAATTTTGCCTTCATCAGAATAATTACCTAACAAAATAGACCAATCATATGGGTAATAGTAAAATACGTGAAAGTTCCTAAAATAAGTAAAAATTGAAATTATAGCACTGGATGAGAATGTACTTACGCTTTAGCTCACATTAAAACAGTTGTTAAATAAAATCAAGTGGCCAAATATGGCTGAATCCATGTCAAGGAATAAAAAGTAAACTATAAAACTACTGACTACTACATAAAAATTGTGGAGGAGGGCCACACACTGGTCGGGTGAGCACTGCGTACTGGTAGAGGCGTCGGAACACTAAAATATCACTCACCAGGAAATTTTCTGTCTCAGGTGATTGGACTTCATTTCTTCAGCAGGTATTCCGTTATCTATTAGATGATTAACTTTTAAGAAAAATGGGACGCTAAGCTACAGACAAAGAATAGAACAAATGCTCAGAAAATGCAGCCATTGGACGAGAAATATACTTCCTCTAGGGCAAGGCGGTATTGCATTAACACATTGAGAAAATCAATATCAATCCTCCGACAGGGCGCACAAAAGAAAGAGAACTTACCGCGGGTTACGCGATCGATCGCAGAAGCAGGAATCGAACAAGGTAACTGTCAGCCTACCTACCGTTTTTCAGCACCCGTATCTGGTGGTTAAATGGTACGATAGCACTATCACAACATTCGAAATAGCGGAATACATTGAAGCACGATACAATACGAGTCCGTCGTGGCTAGCTGAGACAGACTGCTCCCAAGGTAAAAATAAGCAGGTGCTACTCAACGACGAAAACTGAAACACGCCGTTCTCACGATGTTGGCAACACTAGAAACTTTAACGGAGTGGACTGGAAAGCTAAATGTTCAAATGTTTGTAAATCTATCAGACCAATTTGCGCGGTCATCAGTCCGTAGCTTACAAGCTACTTAAACTAAGGTATATATGAGAACAACACACACACACACACACACACACACACACACACATGCCCCAGGGAGGACTCGAACCTACACAGCGAGCAACCACGAGCTCCGTGCGGAGGCGCCTTAGACCGCTCGGCTAATCCACCAACGCGCTGGAAAGCTACTCTCCAGGTTAATTAAAGACACTCCTAGGGACTGACTGTAGTCTTCGCGGTATACCAGTAGGTCCCTGCAGCTAACCTAACAAAGAGAGGGAAAGGTAGGCGGTACAGGTGTTCCTGTCTAAAACTCTGTATAGGGAAAGTATGGACAGCCTGCCAGTCGGTCTTGATGGGCCATTTCCGCTGCTGATTATACACTGACGGCCGCAACGTTCCGATTTTGAGAAAACCATTCGATGAAAAATCTGATTTTTTCACATGTTATTGTTTAACAATTTCGCTCGTTAATGATCTGACTTTCTATTCGTTATTACTTATAGTTACTGTGCTATATCAAATTCAGTGAACTACTGCGGAAACTTCTGAAGAGTTGGCAGACGAAAAATCGCATTGCGTAGACTTTGCGTATAGTTGATTTCAGCATATACACTCCTGGCCATTAAAATTGCTTCACCACGAAGATGGCATGCGAAATTTAACCGAGAGGAATAAGATGCTGTGATATGCAAATGATTAGCTTTTCAGAGCATTCACACAAGATTGGCGCCGGTGGCGACACCTACAACGTGCTGACATGATGAAAGTTTCCAACCGATTTCGCATACAAAAACAGCAGTAGACCGGCGTTGCCTGGTGAAACGTTGTTGTGACGCCTCGTGTAAGGACGTGAAATGCGTACCATCACGTTTCCGACTTTTTAAAGGTCGGATTGTAGCCTATCGCGATTACCGTTTATCGCATTGCGACTCTGCTGCTCGCGTTGGTCGCGATCAGCTCGGGGACCATGGCTGCGGCTACCCTTGACCCTTCATCACAGAAAGGAGCGCCTGCGATGGTGTACGCAACGACGAACCTGGGTGCACGAATCGCAAAACGTCATTTTTTCGGATGAACCGAAGGATCTGTTTAAAGCATCATGATGGGCGCATCCGTGTTTGGCGACATCGCGTTGAACGCACATTGGAAGCGTGTATTCGTCGTCGCCATACTGGTGTATCTCCCGTCGTTATGGTATGGGGTGCCATTGGTTACACGTCTCAGTCACCTCTTGTTCACATCTACGCCACTTCGAACAGTGGCCGTTATATTTCAGATGTGTTACAACCCGTGGCTCTACCCTTCATTCGATCCCTGCGAAACCGCACATTTCAACAGGACCGCATGTTGCAGTCCTGTATGGGCCTTTCTGGATAAGGAAAATGTTCGACTGCTGCCCTGGCATATTCTCTAGATCTCTCACCAATTGAAAACGTCTGGTCAATGGTGGCCGAGCAACTGGTTCGTCACAATACTCCAGTAACTACTCTTGTTGAACTGCGGTATCGTGTTCAAGCTGCATGGGCATCTGTACCTGTACACGCCATCAAAGCACTGTTTGACTTAATGCCCAGGCGTATTACGGCCGTTATTACGGACAGAGGTGGTTGTTCTCGGTACTGATTTCTCTGGTCTATGCACCGGAACTGCGTGAAAATGTTATTACATGTCAGTTGTAGTATAATATATTTGTCCAATGAATACCCGTTTATCATCTTCGTGGTGTATCAGTTTTAATGGTCAGTAGTGCACAAAGCTGCGGACTAAATGTAGGTAAGATATCTAAGTTTTATTTAAGGTCGAGAATAGAACAATAACTCATTTCATTCTCGAGATATAGGGTGTTTTGTCTGACGGACAGACGCGGGAGGTGCACGCAATTCTGTCCATGGAGATTTGCGGATGTACGAAATACTCTTCATTCGATTTTTGGCTTTTGGCTCCACAACGAAAGAGTTCAACTACAAATCCAGACTGACCTGTAGCGTAGCCAAATATTCAAACAGACGTTGATTTTTTTCCTCATCGGAGCAAAGAATAAATTAAGAAAACAATTGAGATAACGGACAAGTTTTTGATGAGTATATTCGAACATATTATGTACTTATATCTTACGTCAACCACGAAAGAAGCAAGAGAACAGCTACTACATTACTTTTACTAAAAAGAAGCGCGTTCACAGTACTAATCACTGTTTCCTGTTGCTTTAATGCTTTTTTTCCTGTAAGAATACACAAAACACATGAACACGAATGAGAAAAACTTGATTTAAGAACTGTATGTTAATTATATGTAGCCTATAATTAAGAATTTATTTATTTCAGTCAGTTATACCTTCGTTCTTGGCTTCTAAAATACACCCTCAAACGCAACACTGAAACATTATTCAAATTGAAACATACGATTATTCACAAGCCGTCTTATGGCAGGGAAGCAATGCAAAGGACAGACGTGGCCGAAAAAAAGAATCATGTGAGTGGATTTCAACCAATCACGAGTTGCAGTAGGCGGCAAGCGCCATGGAAAAGGATGGCCCTACTCTCCGTATACAGAGCTTTATTCCTGTCTGCTGGCAGCGGCTGACGTTCTGCTTTCAGGTTGGGTATCCTGAACGCGCGAATTCACAAACCTCGACAACTCGTCTCTCTTCGGCAACACAGTTCTTCCAAGGTCGGTTTGAAATAACGACCAGAAAACATAACTAGGCGCCATATCAGTTAAATGGGGAATTCAAAAATTATCGTGCCCCCTACATGTCATGCTGCTCTATGCGGGCAATAAATTGATGGCGTCTGTGGACGAGGGCAAATTGATTTACTATTGTCAATGATGCATTGAAATTTTGAGGATAATTAATTAATTGATTGATCAGCCTGGATTTGTTATCAGTTTGCTCGGAATTTAATATGCGATTAGAATGTGTGATCAAAGGTGTTGTATAGCTCTCTCAGAGGACTGGTGTGGACGGATGTTGCGATCTCTCCACCTGTCTTTCGTACCTCACCTAGTTACAGCCTTTCAGTAGCCACTTTGTTACTTTATATCAAGAGGGAAACACATCAATGGGAACTTTCAGACGTCTCGAAGAGAACAAAGGCGATATTGTTCGGACATGGAGAAGGTACAGAGATGCAGGAACCGTCTATGACTTGCCTTACTCTGGCCTCCCTGTCGATGACCCTTAGAAAACCGTCATCAGGCTTAATAATGATGTTCGTGCTGCCACGGAACGTCGTGATTCGACTCAAACTGTACATAGTAGGCTATATGAGATGCAGCGTCTCTCCTGATGCCCATGGCGAAGTCTATCTTTGATACCGTGCAGTTCGGTACAGATGGGCCCAAAAGTATGCTGAATGAACTCTGCAGAACTGGCATGCTGTTCAGTGATGAGATTAGCATCTGACATTAACCAGAAAATGGTCGGAGACGTTTTTGGAGACAACCGAAACGCCTTGGACACAACGTCAAGCGTGTGCAGATGTTGAAGTTTTGTGGTGATAATATATGGGGCCACCATACTCGCCGGCCGCGGTGGCCGAGGGGACTGAGGCGCTTCAGTCAGGGTCTCCACGGCCACTACGGTCGGGGGTTCGAATCCCCTCTCGGGCATGGATATTTGTGCCGTCCTAGTTCGTAAGTAGTTCATAAGTAGTTTTTAAGTTTAGGGACTGATGACCCCGTAGTTAAGTCCCATAAGCTTTAGAAACATTTGAACATTTTTGCCACCATACTGCACTGGTGGTCGTAAAAGGCACAGGGATACTATGCTCCCTAGTGCAACCTTATCAGCATTATTCAATGAAAATGTTGAACAGATTGGGCATAACAGCTTTTAGATAATTGCAGAACGACATATTGATCATAGCTGTTTATTTTTTCAGAGTGCTACCGGTTTCGGTCATTTACCATTATCAAGCGTTAGCAGAGATTAGCTAATAGCTTAACATGTTGTTATACAAGAATTCCAAATTATAAGTATTTGCTGTCATTGTTCTAGTCATTGATAGTATCACAGTGGCTCACTGTTACCGGCATCTCGTCGAAGGCGATGAGCATCATGAACAGCTTTGTGAACATTTTCGAGCGCATTGCTGCCGAGGCGTCGCGCCTGGCGCACTACAACAAGCGGTTGACGATCACGTCCCGCGAGATCCAGCCCGCTGTGCGGCTTTTGCTGCCCGGCGAGCTGGTCGAGCAAGCCGTGAGCGAGGGCACCAAGGTGGTGACGAAGTACACGAGCCCGAAGTAAGCGGTTGGCTCCTTTCTCTGATCGAAGCTGCCGCCTCTGTGCTTTTTGGGTGTGTGCAAGAAAAAGACTGTAACAGTCACCCATTTTGATAAGAACAATGACAGCAAATACTTATCTTACAATTTGGAATTCTTGTATAACGACATGTTAAGCTATTAGCTAATCTCTGCTAACACTTGATACTGGTAAATGACCGAAACCGGTAGCACTGAGTAATAATAAACAGCTATGGTCAATACGTCGTTCTGCAATTATTATTCAATGACGGATTCGTCTTAATGGACAACAGTTCTCGTGCTCATCTTGTGAATTCGTTTGTTTATGATAACTACATCGGAAGATCAAATCGGCCATCATGTTCCACAGACCTCAGCCCTATCGAACATGCCTGGCCCGTGTTTTGGAAGTCACGACCCACCAATCAATCTGAGAGTTCCCGGCCGATTCGCCGTTGAGGTCTAGGGCAATCTGCACTGTCAGTTCCTTGATGTCTTAGTGGACATGATGCCACGACGAATACAGGCATACACCAATGAGAGAAAACGTCTTATCAGGTATTACGGGTACTAGTGTGTGCCGGCATTTGGACCACAATTTCAAAATGTTCAGTGTATTTTCTTACAACTTGTCGACTTCTGTTTCCATTAGCAATACAGAGAACTGGGATGTTGATTTAGTGTATTCCATTTTTATGAACAGCGTGAATAGTAGTAAAGCAACACATTTTTATTATCTACGCATACATCTCTACACTGACGTGACAACTCATAGGAGTTACAGATAGCGGTAGTGTCCTGTATACATTATATAAGAAGGAAGTTCAACGGTAAACATGTCATTTGACCTGCGGTCAACACAACAGTGGAAACGTTGCGGTACTCAACACTGTTACCTGCTTTGGGCGGCAAGGCATATTCATTTACTGTTTGACTTCATATTTACAAAATAACCCACGTTTACTAAAATTAGATTTCATCAACCCGAAAAAGTAACATTTTAGTAATGAAATTTGATTTCAGCCCGGAATACGACACCGAGTAAGAAGACAATCTAGATCGTATGAGGTCATCGTAAGAAGTAACCATTCAGTGACCTTAACTTGACATAACAAAAAACTGTGTATGAAACTCTGACTTTAGCGACGCAGAATAAAAGTAGTCATTTTGTGGTAGCTTTATGTAGTACTAGCTGCAAGTACCCGGCTTTGCCTGGGTTCAAAATAAAATTTTCTCTAGAAGCGTACAAAACTGTTTATTTGCATGTAATGAAACGGTATATTTATGTTAGAGCAATGTGATAAACAACATGTTTCGCAGTTCCATTTGTTGTATGTACAAAAAGATTTTTGTCTTTGTCCACTCTGGAGCAGGCCACATGCAACTGTTGGGATGGAACGAAACCTGTTTGAGAACCTTCCCCAAATGACTACTGGAGGTGAGGTCCATACTACAAACATGGGTCTGGAGAAAGGACGGGGCGGGGTCCTTCCACCGTCTCCCCCCCTCCCCGTCCCACCGTACACACGTATGACCATCACTTTTATTTACATCGACATCATCTCATCATCATCACAAAAACATTCAAAATCACTGTCAATAAACAACTTGCATGATTTCCTTTATCTGTTTTTTTGGGGGGGGAGGGGGTTTATTATATCACGGCTTATAACAGGAACATGGCAAGAGTAAGATTAGGATGGAACGAAAATTATTTAAGAACCTTCCCCATGTAATTTTGTGTCCGTGTACCAAATTTCTCGTTATTTGGTTGGCTGGATCTTGAGTTATAAGGAAACAGACAACAAATGCGTCCTATATGTATAGAAATTACAATCGAAGTCTGTAAATAAAGTACCCTCCCCCATGCACCGAACGAAATTTTATGTAGACAGTAACCTTCATCATGTTTTCAAGGACAAGTGTAGAAAATTTCATCAAGATCGGAGCAAAACTGTGGATTTTGGCGAAATCCATAAGTACCCTCCGCCATGCACTGAACGAAATTTAATGTAGACAGTGCCTTTCCTCTTGCTTTGAAGGGCAATTTTGCAAAATTTCATAAAGATCAGTGCGAAGATACAGATTTAGACGGACACTTGAAAACGTACTTTCACTTTTTCTCAAATTTTCAGGTTGGTATTCCAAAAAATTGAACGAAACCTGTTTAAGAACCTTCCCCATGTAATTTTGTGTAAGTATACCGAAATTTCACGTTATTTGGTTGTCTCGATCTTGAGTTATAAGAGGACAGACAGACAGACAACAAATGCGTCTTATAAGTATATAGATAAGCAGATCTTATTAGTAACTTGAACTGTGATATTATTCCTTTCTTGAAGACAGGAAATACGGCTTAAATTTCACATTTCCCAACAACACTATTTGTCACTTTACAAGAGTCGTCAGATGGTAATCTGCGTGAAGTCTTCATTAATCCCAAGCTGCTGCACATTACATTTTCGGCGCAGTTACGTACGAGAAATTCTTTGGGCGTAATTGAATTTTAGATTCGTAAGTAATTCATTCCGGAACACTGTCAAGAACAAAGTGCCCCTTGCCTCGAGGGAAATCACCAAGTTCGAGTTGCGCTTTTCTTGAAACTCGACCGCTGTAGATCCAGCGAAAGTCGTTAGTAAATTAAATGAGAATTTAATGCGCGAAAAAACATCTAGAAATACCTTTCCAGCTGTTTTACGCTTGAGTTATTAATGTAATCACTCTCTTTTGGAAACACTGCAATTGGAAGACCACGAGTCAACTATAACTAATGTGGAATACCGTGCCGTCTTAACACTATGAATATACTGTTTCAAGTTCAATAAAAGTGGACTGTAATTTTTTGAAAGATATTTCTTACAAGGCTGGTACTATGTCACATCGATCTGGAAAGATGTAATAAGGTAGTCGAATATTAACACTTTATTGGTACTTCTTTAATTTATGATTTATTACTTACGACACGCTATAGATGCTAGAGATCTTATCTTACAGTTAACAATTTCTTTATTACATACGTATAACATTTTATTTGTCTAAAAAATAATAGTATCAGTCATGAAGACGCAAAGCGTCTGTTCATAAAATTACACATAGAAAACTTAGAATAACAGTAGCGTTCGCCACATACAAATATATAAATGTCTATAGATTTGGAATGATACTGACGCGGTGAAAATCCAGGAGATGTACAGTTCTAGGCACAGTAAAGGATTTAACAGTAGCTTTAAACTGTGAAGCTGATGTCTACCTAGCAAAGTACTGGCATCGGTACTGGAAACTGACTTTAAGAAAGGGCAAAAGAATGAAGTGCAGTGATTATTACTGAAATCTGTTTGGAAATTTCATTGATCTGGCAAACCTAGACAGGCAGTTACACTACAAACAAGGTAAAAATCAGTGTTAGGAAACGAAGCTGAGAATTATTCCTTAGTACTTCACTATCATCGGGCATTTACGTTTTGACAAAGAGAAGAATCCTGTTAATCTTTTTGCAATAATCTACAGAGATCTCTGATGAATATTAGTATGGACAACAGTTATTAACTGTATGAAATTAGGTTTTGACTACATACTGTGGAAAGCAATGTGAAGGAAATAGAAATCATCACAGGAAAGAGCCGACACTGGAACATCAAATATACCCAAACATTACTATAGAAATAGGGAACGTTCGTGTTCCTAGTTGCTTTGATACTGCAATTATTCGTGTATTCACCCGAGGGTGAAAAATGTTCTTAGGTATGCACTCGATACCGTCTAATAAAGTCGGAGAAACTAAAATATAGTAGTAATGAAGACTTTCAGTACTTAATATCTTTGACAGTTCCTGAGATTGTGATAATGAAGACAGTGTTATCGTAGTTAAGGGTGAAACTGTACAGACTATAATGGTCGTGACGAGAGTTTCACTGTGATCCGTTCAGTGGAATAGGCACAAATGACACTATATGATGTAGAAACTGATCACAGGAGATGACAGCGCGTGATGGATGTTGCTGGTGTGTAGCCAGCGTGTAGGGCAGAAGCAATGCATCACTGACTCTGGGGTCAGTGACCGTATCCGACGTGGTCGATGTCGCCGTCAGAGTGGTCCTCGCCGCCGTGGAAGGACTCGTGCTTATGGTCGCCGCCTCCGTCGTGCTCGATGATTTTGTAGATCGTGTGCGTGTGCTTGATTTCCTTGACGTGAGCCGGCGCGTAGATGACGACGTGATCACTATGGAAAGAGAGCAGTGTTATCACCACTTTACGATCTGTCTTAGCTGAGCTCATTCATCGTCTCTCTCTCTCTCTCTCTCTCTCTCTCTCTCTCTCACACACACACACAGTGGGGGACTGATGACCTCCGCAGTTTTGTCCCCCTAAAACATCTAACCAACCAACCATCTCTCACACACGTAGTCTCACTAATTTGAGTATATGAGAAAACTGTAGAAAATTTAACGTCTGGCATCTGTCCATTCAATGGCATGAGTCCATTCAATTGAGTATGAAACCTTTTACCCGCTCGCCTAGCCGTGTGGTCTAACACACCGCTTTACGAGACGGGGAGGCGTACCGGCTCCTGTTCGAATCCGCCCGGCTGTTAACGAAAGGGGTCACAGTGCATGACATACTGGATGTGGTTTTTAGGTGGTTTTCAACATCCCCCTAGGTGAATACCGGGCTGGTCCCCAAGTCGTGCCTCAGTTACACCATTCGCAGACATTTCGTAACACTTTACACTTTCGCACACACATATAACACTATACGCAGACATTTGGGGTACACATTTCCTCCTGGAGGGCATGGGGTATGGGGTGGCGGCAGGACGGGTATCCGGCCACCCTGTAGTAATAACACATGCCAAATCCGCGTTTAACACGGTGCAGACGCTGCATGTGCGGGAGAAGGGCCAAAGAGAAAGAAAGAATTGAGCACGAAACATTTTATGGTATTTTATATAATTAGTTATGATAGGAACATCTGCACGGTGCAAAAATTAGCAATTGATCCTTAATACTGAACAATCTGAGGTCATCCATATGACCCCTTAAAAATTCCGTTAAACTTCAGTTGCACGATGAATCTACATCTACATACATACTCCGCAATTCACCGTAAGGTGCGTGGCGGAGGGTACACCTAGGCTTTTCCTTTCCTATTCCACTCCCAAATTGAACGAGGAAAAAAAGAATGCCTATATGCCTCCGTACGAGCCCTCATTTCTCTTATCTTGTCTTTGTGATCTTTACGCGAAATGTAAGTAGGCGGCAGCAAGATCGTAGTACACTCAGCTTCAAATTCCGGCCCTCTAAATTTACTTAACAGAAATTCACGAAAAGAACGTCGTCTTTCTTCCAGCGATCCCCAATTGAGTTGCCGGAGCATTTCCGTGACACTCGCGCATTGGTCGAACCTACCGGTAACAAATCTAGCTGCTCGCTCTGAACCGCCTCTATGTCTTCCTTCAAACCGATCTGCTGCGGGTCCCAAATACTTGAGCAATACTCAAGACGTGGTCGTACAAGCGTTTTATACGCGGTCTCCTTTACAGGTGAAGTACATCTTCCCAAAATTTTCCCAATAAACCGAAGTCGGCTGTCCGCCTTACTCACAACTGTCCTTACATGCTCGTTCCATTTCATATCGCTCTGCAATGTTACGCCTTGAACGACGCGACAGCATCAAGAAGCTCACTACTAATGCTGTATTCGAACATTATAGGATTGTTTTTTCTACTCATGCGCATCACCTTACATTTTTCTACATTGAGAGCTAGCTGCCATTCTTCGCACCAACTAGAAATTTTGTCTAAGTCATCCTGTATGCTATTACAGTCAGTCACAGACGACATCCTCCCATACACCACAGCATCATCAGCAAACAGCCGCAAATTACAACTTACTCTGTCCATCAGATCATTTATATAGATAGTAAATAATAGCGGTCCTATCACACTCCCCTGGGGCACGCCTGACGATACACTCATCTCTGATGAAGACTCGCCGTCGAGAACAACGTACTGCGTTCTATTACTTAGGAAGTCTTCCAGCCAGTCACAAATCTGTGAACCTATTCCATAAGCTCGTATCTTGGTTAGCAGTCTGCAGTGTGGCACCGTGTCGAACGCCTTTTTTAAGTCGAGAAAATCGCAATCCGCCTGTTGCCCTTCGTCCATGGCTCGCAAGATGTCATGTGAGAAAAGGGCAAGCTGAGTTTCACATGAACGATGTTTCCTAAACCCGTGCTGATTCATGGAAAGAAGCTTTTCCGTTTCAAGGAAATTTACTATATTCGAACTGAGAATATGCTCAAAATTCTACATGAAACTGATGTCAACGATATTTGCCTGTAATTGTATGGATCAGTTCTCTTTCCTTTCTTTTACACGGGAGTCACCTGCGCTTTTTTCCAATCACTAGGAACTTTGCGCTAAATTAAAGATTCGCTATAAATGCGAGATAAGTAGGGGGCCAACGCCGCAGAATAGTCTTTGTAAAACCGAACTGGTATTCCATCCGGACCAGCAGACTTTATCGTATTTAGCTCTCTCAGTTGCTTCTCTACACTGGAAATACCTATTGCTACGTCCCCCATTTCGGAATTAGTACGTTGATCAAATGATGGTACATTTGTGCGGTCCTCCTACGTGAAAGATTTCTTAAAGGTTAAATTTAGAACTTCAGGTTTCCGTTTGCTTTCTTCTATTACTGCCCCGGAATGATCAACGAGTGACTGGACAGTGGGTTTTGACCCGCTTATCGATTTTACATAGGACCAGAATTTTTTCGGGTTCTCGGAAAGATCTTTTGCTAAGGTATGGCAGTGATAATTATTGTATGCTTCACGCATCGATCTTTTTATAGACGCACGAATCTCTACTAACTTTTGCCTGTTATCATTTGCGTGTTCCTTTTCGAATCGAGAGTGCAAAAGCCTTTGCTTTCTCAGCAGCTTTCTAACATTATTTTTATACCACGGTGGATCTTTTCCATCCTTAATCGTCTTTACTGGCACATATTTCTCTAACCCTTTATTAACAATGCTCTTAAATTTAGTCCACAATTCCTCTACATCCATAGTCCCGGAATTCAACCATGCCCATTCATTTTCTAAGTGCGATCGTAACATTTGCTTGTCGGCTCTTCCCAACAAAAACACGCTCCGAGCCTTCTTGATTGGTTTATGGACTTTGGTCACCATCGACGCTATGACGATATCATGATTACTAATTCCTGTCTCTACACAGACATCGTTAATAAGGTCAGGCCTGTTTGTGGCTATAAGGTCTACAATATTTCCATTGCGCGTGGGTTGCCGGTTTAACTGCTCAAGACAGTTTTCATTCAAACCTACATGCCTTCAATTTTACTAAAAACTTAGGAGTAACAGTTTCGAACAACTGAAATTGGAAAGAACACGTAGATAATGTTGTAGGAAAAGCGAACCAAAGACGACGTTCCACTGGCAGAATACTTAGAAAATGCAACAGTTCCATTAAAGCCGGCCGCGATGGCCGAGGGGACCGAGGCGCTCCAGTCACGGTTTGCACGGCCACTACGGTCGGGGGTTCGAATCCCCCCTTGGGCATGGATATTTGTGACGTCCTTAGTATAAGGTAGTTGATAAGTAGTTTGTAAGTTTAGGGACTGATTACCCCGTAGTTACGTCCCATAAGCTTAACAAACAAACAGTTCTATTAAATAATCTGCCTGTATTGTGATTCTCTTTCTTACTTTACAGGGTGAAGGGAAATTCAAGCACTCGGTCTTCACAGGGTGATTCTTCATATGGCAGCAATAAAAAATAGCTCTCACAAAATTTCGTCCTGGGCATATATCCAGCAGTAAATGGACGTCGAAAACTGAGATACGTGTGTGCTCCTTACCTCAGTGTGTTTAATAATTACACAATTCCAGGAACCAACTTCTAGGGAGTGTAGAAGGCGTCTTGAGGAACACAATGAGCATAGAAAAACATGACTTTCACGGCACCCGACGAGCCCAATTTACAGGCCCCAAAGCCTGCCGCAAGACATCCCTTGTAGAAACTTCGACGTTACGTATCGTCGCCGATGACGTTACCGGACATGGATTTCTATGTTCATTTTGTTCCTCAAGACGCCTTGTACAAGTTTGTTGGGGTAATTGTGTAATTCATAAACTCACTGACGAAAAGGTGGATATGGGAATAGTCTTGATAGGAATGGGGAGCACGACATAGGTGAAGATCTGAAAAAGATAGGTACTGAAACTGGTAGAACGTATGTGGGTTTCGTGGAGCCGTTTCAGAGTCATGATCGGCCTCATCTTAATGCAATATGAGGGTCGAAGAGATGCTGATGGTAGAAGGCAGGCTTTCATTTCAGTGATACCAGTTGTCTATCAGCACGTGCCTCAGTAGGTATGGGAAGCTATGGCAGTGCTAACTAGTAACAACAGCGTAATGCGTAGATGCGGGTGTTACTCATGGGAAAATTCCTGTAGTAATGGTTGCTAGAGCAATATTTGTGTCACGTCTCCTTGACCCTTCTGCAGAAATGTATGCAGTATTCTACGGCATCCGTGTTTGATAAACTGCCACAAGAATTGAAAATGCTAAACTGAAAAATTTTCCACATGATTCTCTTCATTCTGTCGAGGACTTGATGGAATTAAAAAAAAATTATTTAATTTGTGTGTAACGTTGTAGGTTCCTGTTATTTATCCTTAGGCCTGTCGTGTACATCGAGACAGTGTTTCACTTTGTCTGTTACCACAATTCTGTTACAGAATTATGTACAACCTCGCTCCGACAATGGAGAGTTGGTAATTAATTTAGTCATACGAAACATGATAAATGGCAGGCCGTTGTGGCCGAGGGGACTAAGGCGCTCCAGTCACGGTCTGCATGGCCACTACGGTCGGGGGTTCGAATCCCCCCTCGGGCATGGATATTTGTGCCGTCCTAGTTCGTAAGTAGTTCATAAGTATTTTGTAAGTTTAGGGACTGATGGCCCCGTAGTTAAGTCCCATAGACTATACAAACATTTTGTACATGATAAGTGTAAATAATTAAATATTCTTCAGTAAACTGATGTGAAAGGCATTGTGCTCTGATTGTTGCCAGAATCATATTGAAGTACCTGGGAAGCAGGTTGTTAGCCTTACTTGCCCAGGGCCCCAATCGGTTTTACCCCTAACGGTTGAGGGACTAACCGGTGGGTTTGGTAGTCTTCACCGTCTGAGCACAAACGTGGCTACAACTCAGAATATGTCCGAGATGACCAACCTTATTCCACGGTAACTGGTATCCCAACTGTCAGGACCACTTAGTTGGCTACTTATACGTTGCACGTGGTTTATGAACTAGGACATGACTACAGAAACCAACACCATGAACCATACTGAATAGGGGATCATGGAGGAATTTTAGCCGCGGTGGAGTAGCCGAGCGGTCTGAAGCGTCTCGCTGCGGAGCGCGCGGTTGCTCGCCGTGGAGGTTAGGTCCTCCCTGCGGCATGGCTGTGTGTGTTTGTCCTTAGGTTAATTTACCTAGGTTTAAGTAGTTTGTTAGCTACGGACTGATGAGCACGCAGTTTGGTCCGATAGATCTACAAAAATTTGAATATTTTTTGAGGAATTTTATGAGGTGGACTATGCACCAGATTGAACGCTGAAAGGCATAATCAGTCTCAAATGATGATGACTGATGTGAAAGAAATTCGTCCGCACTATGACAGTCCTTTCTTTTACTTTTCTTGTAAACGGGAATCACTTGCGGTTTATCCAGTCGCTTGATGCTTTTGACTGGATCAAAGATTTAATTAGAAATTTATTAGGTTGAGATGGATTAGATTTAGTTTCTTATTGTTTAGTTATTTACTATCGGAATGTAAGGTCTCACAATGCTGGTATGTTAACTGCTATATCTAATCGTATTGGTGATGTTTCTATTTTGATTCCTATTTCTTGAATATTAAATTTTGGTAGTTGAAATTATATTTGTTACTATTATTTTGAGATAAGAATTATTACTTTATTAATTGTTCTTGCAGCTATAACTAGGACACCTCAAATTAGTGTTTTTTCTTGACTTCCAGCTGCTATAGCTGCTCCTAGCGATAAAGGCAAGATACGAAAGGGGCCAAAGAAGCCGGCCGCGGTGGCCGAGGGGACTGAGGCGCTCCAGTCACGGTCAGCACGGCCACTACGGTCGGGGGTTCGAATCCCCCCTCGGGCATGGATATTTGTGCCGTCCTAGTTCGTAGGTAGTTCATAAGTAGTTTGTAAGTTTAAGGACTGATGACCCCGTAGTTAAGTCCCATAAGCTTAACAAACATTTGAACATTTTTTGGGCCAAAGAATCGAGAGAAACGTGACACTAATATGATGTAAAATGGCGAAAAATGAAAGAGGAAAAGAAGATGTTTTCAAGAATTGATTTATCAAAACTTATAACATGCTCATACTTCCCGTAAAAGAAATATGTCTCCCCTTTTGTATGCACTATATGTGGAGTAAATCTGGTGCAAGATATTCCTGGTATTCAGTGTTTAATAAAGGCAGCAGAAAATATGTTTCCGTTGCCAGAGTCATTGGGGTGGAAATAAAACTCGTTGTTATGAGTAACTGTATCTGCCACATATGAAAAACTGGGACCTAATCAAATGTAATTACAGCTTTCACCCAGATAATTAATTACGGTCCTCATGCCTGATGCGTATTAAACTGTGGCAGTGGACAATAAATGCATCTGGTTTTATTAAGTAACATATCATCACGTTTATTTACAGATGTCATTTAAAGTGCATTACATTCGTTTTACTTGTTTCAATTAGTGAAACCGAACATAGCGGGGGAGGTAGAAATTTTGTCGGCGTTGTAGATTAACTCTGGGGCGTTTATTGAGGAGATCAGGTCGTTTGTTTGCTGTTTTAATCAACCTGTAGCTGATCTGATATTGCAGCTGTAGTGTTGTTAAGCCTTTATTGTTTTACGCGGCCCACCAGGTACAATCGCTGTTAACAGCCAACCCGTCTTTTTTTCCCGTGTCATCGTGAACAGAACAACGAGAACGGGAATCTAATTTATCCAGAGATCCACCAGAGATATTTGTCTGAGATTTCTAATATTTGAGTAAAAAAGACCATACGTTCCATTATTACGTAGCATAGAATGGTTGAGTTTTTGATTCCTTGTCATAAGTTTCGCAGTCCGTAATAATTTATGTAAAGCTGACGATTGAAAAACAAAAGATACGCCTATGTCCGTCGAAACTAGCTGCCTAGTAATATATGCGGTTGCAACCAATAACGATATTGATCATTAGCTTGAAGTGTTTCATGTACTTTTTCTTTCATGTGTTTTTTTTTTCTTTACTGATTTCTTTTTCACTTAGTCTTAAGAGTGTCGTGTGCATAGGACTACTTAAAAATTTTCTATTAACGTTCTTGTGTTCATGTATTGATTTGTTCCATGACCATGGAGTCTTGCTGCAGAACAGAAAACCATATTATTATTATTATTATTATTATTATTATTATTATTATTATTATTATCAAATAACGTTGTTTTGACTGCCTAATACCTTATCGAATACTGAAGATCCACATAGTAATAAATTACACGGGTTGAGGATATTTAAAAGCAGTTCTATCCCTATGTCCAGTGGCGGCGTCTTTCTACTAGCATCTCGAAGTTTGATGTGATATTACTTGTTATACAGTCCACTAAATTTCTGAGACGAATCTCAGTAAAACTATTCCATAGCTCCGACTTAGTTAATTACAATGTCAAAGAATCAAATTCAGACAGAAATATGAAATATGAAATGACATGCATTGGCCTACTGCAGAATCTTGCGACACAATTACAAAATATGCGGTTCGAAAGTAATAAGGAATTAAGGAAAACATACAAAATTTAACCGAACGGGTAGAACATATTGCTTCAACAGTCGAACAAACGGTAGAAGCCGAGTTCGAAGATTAAAAAAAAATCATGATACATTATCTTATTTTTAGTCTGATAATCTTGCTGGTGAGGAAGTACTTCGTTAAATGAAATTCCGACCTGCTGTATTGTTCACAGTTTCTTTTCGACTTCTACCGTCCATTGTTACTTGTTTTTTGACTTCCCAATTAGGTTAATTCTTATGGTCACTGTCACAGAAGAGATGCTGCTCAAGATACAGTGCTGTTTGAAAGTTGGTTTCGGGAATGTGGCCTCGCCTGTGTCGAATTAAAACCACAACACCGTCTAACCCGCAGAGACAGGGCGGTGCAACATTAGGATTAGATTCTCAACGAAATGCACAGGGTTCTGTTATAACGTGAATTATAAGATGAATGATCTATTGACCCCAGGTCAACACGGATTTAGAAAATATTGTTCATGCGAAACACAACTAGCTCTTTACTCACACGAAGTGGTGAGTGCTACCGACAAGGCATCTCAAATTGATTCCGTATTTCTAGATTTCCAGAAGGCTTTTGACACCGCATTTCACAAACGGTTTTTAATGAAATTCCGTGGTTATCGAATATCGCCCCAGATTTGTGACTAGATAGGGGATTTCCTGTCACAGAAGATACAGTTTGTGGTAATAGATGGTAAGGTTCGTACCGAGGCATATAGGCATTCTTATTTTCCTCTTTCTATTTCGGAGTGGATAGGAAATGAAATGCCTAGTAATGGTACAGTGAACCCTCCGCCACGCGCCTTACGGTGAATTGCGGAGTATGTATGTAGATGTAACAGAGGTGATATCCTGCGATCCACAGGGTACTATTATTGGTCCTCTGCTGTTCCTTATCTACATAAACCATTTCGGAGAAAATCTGAGCAGCTCTCATAGGTTGTTTGCAGATGACGCCGTCATTTATCGTCTACTAAAGTCATCTGAAGATCAAAACCAACTGCAGAACGATCTAAATAAGATATGTTGGGTGTAAAAATTGGCAATTGACTCTAAATAATGAGAAGTGTGTAATCGTTCACATGAATACGAAAAGAAAACCTCTAAACTTTGTTTACAAAACAAATCGATCGAATGTGAAGGCCATAAACTCCTAAAATACCTAGTAATTACTATAATATCAGACTTAAACTGGAAAGAAGACGTATATAGTGTAGTAGGAAAGGCGAACCAGAGACTGCGTTTTATTGGCAGAACACTTGAAAGATAGAAAAGAACTACTAAAGTAACTGCATACACTACGCTTGTCCGTCCTTTTCTGGAGTATTGCTGCTCAGTGTGAGATCCTTATCAGGTGGGCTTGACGGAGGACATCGAAAGAGTCAAAAGAAGGGCAGCTTGTTTTGTATTGTCAAGATACAGGGGAGACAGCGTTACGGAAATGATACAGGATCTGGGATGTGAATCATTACAACAACGGCGCTTATCGCAATCGCCAACATTTTCCTCCGAATGCCAGAATATATTTCTACCTACACAGGTAGAAATGATCATCAGAATAAAATACGAGAAATAAGGGCTAGAACGGAGAGATTCAGATATTCTTTCTTTTCTCACGCTATTCGAGAATGGAATGGTAGATGAATGTAGTTCGATGTACCCTCTACCAGCCACTTCAATGTGAATTGCAGAGTATCCCATGTAGATGGGTCAAAATTTGGTGTTCAGCCGGTCAATCGACTTAGAGAGAACGTCGAAATCGGGTCAATCCGGCTTAAATGCAGCAAACACCACCATATCATGGTGGTGGACGAATGGTGTGGGCAGGAGTGAGTATTGGCGGACGTACGGACATCTATGTCATTCAGAATTGAGCTTTTGTCTCCAAAGTGGTACAGAGACGAAATTCTTCGACCTTTTATTGTAATCTAAGCTGGTGCCATGCGAGATGGATAACTTCTGGTCCTGACAGAGCTGCACGGTGGACAACATGATTCAAGCTGAAGGAATTGAGTGGATAGAGTGGTCGACGTGACCGGACATAAACAGACAGATGCATTGCAACGAGGCCAGCACCTCCCGCACCCGTTGCAGATGTGGATATTGCACTCATGGAATAATGGCGACACATCTCTCAAGAGCTAACAGAGAACCTCAAATGTTGAAATGTGTGTAAACATATTGGACCAAACTGTTATGGTCATCAGTCCCTAGACTTTCAAAGTACTTTAACTCACACTAATGACAACACACACACATACACACATACACACACACACACACACACACACACACACACACACACACACACACCAGTGCCCCACGGAGGACTCGAACCTCCGAAGGCAAGCAGCAGCACTCTCCGTAGTGAGGCGACTTAGAACTACCGGCCACTCCACCGCAGCTGCTGTTAGCATACTGTCCATGCCATGCTGGGGAGCAACTGTAGGCCTACTGGCCGTCCGAAGTGATCATACACCGCATTAGAGGGCAAAGAGAATTAGGTTCTTCTTCTTATTATTATTATACTAGAAGACCCTTGCGAATAATTCGCTCCGTTAGTGGAATGACAAAGAAATTGCGAAAAAAGGAAGTAAGATTGAATGTTCACGCATAGCATTCTTTAGAATCAATTAATGGAAGTGTCTAAAAGCGCAAATGAAAGAGCTTGATCCGCTGAGTGTTATTTGGTAAAAAAAACTGCGCGCCTTTATTATAACCGAAGATATCGTAAAGAATATTGATTATAATGTTCTATGAAAGGACAGAAGTATACCGCGTTTGCATAAAAATAAAGGATTGAGGTACTCAATCCTCATACTTGAGGACAAATCTGCGATTGAATACCTTCCGTTTGAAATAAACTTTAGAGTCTTGACCACAAATTTCAATTTATTAAGGCCTTACGCGTTTCGACGTTTCGTCATATCGAAAGCATATCTTTTAATAACTTATTAAAAACATTATTGATAAATATGAAGCACTGAATTAAAATTTGTAGTGCTGCCGGGAATCGAATCCGGACCTACATGCTTACTAGGCAGACGTCTTAACCGTTAGACTACCACACCACTAACGATTAACTCGCCTTGGAATAGTCTAAGTACGGTTTCCTTTCACATGACAAACTTTAATTCAGCTTCTGTGTTCCTTAATCATTAGTGGTGTGGTAGTGTAACGGTTGAGACGTCTGTCTAGTAAGCATGGAGGTCCGGGTTCGATTCCCGGCCGCACCACATATTTTGATTCATGCTTCATATTTATCAATAATATCTTTGACATGGAAAAGCTGGTAGAAGCTCACCTTAGGGAAGATCAGTTTGGGTTCAGGAGGAACGTAGGAACCCGGGAGGCAATACTCACTTTACGTCTCATCTTAGAAGATAGATTAAGGAAAGGCAAACCTACATTTTTAGCTTTTGTAGATTTGGAGAAAGCGTTTGACAATGTTGACTGGAATACACTCTTTCAAATTCTGAAGTCAGCAGGAGTAAAATACAGGGAAAGGAGAGTTATTTACAACTTGTACAAAAGCCAGACCGCAGTTATTAGACTCGAAGGGCATGAAAGGGAAGCGTCAGTTGGGAAGGGAGTAAGCCAGGGTTGCAGTCTTTCTCCGGTGTTATTCAATTTGTACATCGAGCAGGCGGTGAAGGAAAGCAAGGAAAAATTTGGAATAGCGATTAAAGTTCAGGGGGAAGAAATAAAAACATTGCGTTTTGCTGATGACATTGTAATTCTGTCAGAGACAGCAAAGGACCTGGAAGATCAGTTGAATGGAATGGACAGTGTGTTGAAGAGAGCGTATAAAATGAACATTAACAAGAGCAAAACAAAAATAATGGAATGCGGTCTTCGAAAATCAGGCGATGCTGAAGGAATTCGATTAGGTAACGAAACAATGAAGGTGGTGGATGAGTTTTGTTACTTGGGTAGTAAAATAACATGCGATGGTCGCAGTACAGGGGATATAAAATGCAGAATGGCAATGGGAAGAAAAGCATTTTTGAAAAAGAGAAATTCGTTAACATCGAATATTGATTTAAGTGTAAGGAAGTCTTTTCTGAAGGCATTTGTGTGGAGTGTTGCGTTGTACGGGAGTGAAGAATGGACGATAAATAGTGCGGTCAGGAAGAGGATAGAGGCTTTTGAAATGTAGTGCTACAGAAGAATGCTAAAGATTAGGTGGGTAGATCGCATAACTAATGAAGAGGTACTGAACAGAATTGGTGAGAAAAGGAATTTTTGGCATACCCTGACCAAAAGAAGGGATCGCTTGGTAGGACACATTCTCAGACATCGAGGAATCGTAAATTTAGCATTGGAGGGAAGTGTGTGGGGTAAAAATCGCAGAGGGAGACTAAGAGACGCGTATAGCAAGCAGATTCAAGTGGATTTGGGTTGCCGTTCTTATGAGGAGATGAAAAGGCTTGCTCAAGATAGAGTAGGGTGGAGAGCTGCATCAAACCAGTATCCGGACTGAAGACCATAACACACAACAACACATCTTTGACATATTTGAGACGAAAATCCGTCTCAGGGATTGTTTATTTGTATTAAACTTATTAAAAAGTAAAACTAAATCATGCACTTGACCATCCAACAGGGATGTTCTGGGGAGAATTTTAAATTTATTTTATGTTTGACATATGTCTTTGACAGTGATTATTTTAAAAGGAATGCTGTAGTTTTACTTTTTAATAAGTTTTTAAAATATATGCCTTCGATGATGTCGAAACGTCGAAACGCGTAAGACCTCAATAAATTGAAATTTGTGGTCAAGACTCTAAAGTATGTTTCAAGTGCATCAAAATGGCCACGTCTCACAAATGTCTAATGGAGACAGCAAGAAATACCTTCCATTTAAAGCAAAAATGAAATAAATCGGTCGGATATAACGGCCTGACAGACTGACTTTAGTTTACAGCAAGGACATCCCTATAAGAAGTATACAGAAGGAAATCGAGTTTGCCGGACGCGGTGGCCTTGGAAATTGAGGCGCTTCAGTCACGGTCTGCATAGCCACTACGGTCGGGGGTTCGAATCCCCCCTCGGGCGTGGATATTTGTGACGTCCTTAGGATAAGCTAGTTGGTAAGTAGTTTGTAAGTTTAGGGACTGATCACTCCGTAGTTAAGTCCCACAAGCTTTACAAACATTTGATTTGAAAATTATTTGAAATCGCGTTTGAGTATAGAAAAAGGAAGGCGAGAGTTTTGTAAATTCTGATACTTGATGACATATCTGCAAAAGAGTACCTTTCGTTGAAAACAAAAATGAAGCTAATCGGCCGGTTAGGTTGGACTGGTCGAACGACTTTAATTTTCGTAGATTCTTTTAATATATAAGACTAGCTTAAACCCGCGGCTCCGCTCGCGTGTTAGTTGATTATGATAGATGAGCCATCTTTCAGTAGTGTGCTATGAGACTGGTTTTGAAGGATGAAATGAAATACAACATTTTCAATCAACATTCAAATAAAAAAATAAAATCATAAATTATGTGAAGTGCTTAATGATTTACAATAAATGACACATACTTATTCCTTATAGTCTGTGTTGCAATATCTCAACACGTATGGTGAGAGTAATGTCCAAATTAATTTTAATTTCATTTTAAGGCATTCTAGTAAACTACGTTATTTGTAATAAAAGAAATTTCGTTTTTACTGCTTTATTTATTTATTCTTATATTTTCTTATTCGTATGCAAATCCTTACAGAGATTGTGGTAGCACGCATAGACCAAAGATAAGGTCTGTGGCCTCATGTTTCGCTGTATGTAAACTCCTTGCTAGAGAGCCGCAAACGTCATCGCTGGCCTTCAGTCCGAATTTTCTTATTATTTGACGACTTTCAACCACCATATCTTCTCCCCCCCACCCCTTATAGTTATCGGCATGAAACTACTGCCGGCCGCGGTGGCCGAGGGGACTGAGGCGCTCCAGTCACGGTCTGCACGGCCACTACGGTCGGGGGTTCGAATCCCCCCTCGGGCATGGATATTTGTGCCGTCATTAGTGTTAGCTAGTTCATAAGTAGTTTGTAAGTTTAGGGACTGATGACCCTGTAGTTAAGTCCCATAAGCTATACAAATTTTTGAATTTGAATTTGAAACTACTATGGTGTACAACGGGAGTCTTGGGACAACAATTTATTACACACAGACTATTGGTTTGCGTTGTGTAGTTTTCGCTGCAGAGCGAAATATTAACTCACCCATAACTTTCCATCCAAATATACTCCACCCTTTTATCATTAGCAACCCTCAAGCAACAATGCAATTTTCAAAGAGTAATTATTGTTCCGCATTTCGCATTATATTCTTCAAATTACTAAATAGCTATCAGATCGCTGTAAAACCGTGCGTAAAACCATCCTCAGGTATAAATTACTAACTGTACAAATATGTAAGTCTCTGAGTCTTGTCGTTCGCATGTGATAAGCGTACACCAAAGAGACATTCACATTAATATATACAGATTCTAGATAAATAGCTATCCGATCGCCATAAAACCGTGCCTAATGCCTTCCCCGGGTAGACATTAGTAACTACAAATTTTTAGCTGTTTATGTTTTGTGGTTCAGTCGTGATAAACGTACACCGAACAGACATTCATATTTATAGAAGATAGAAGAAAATAGATTATAGCGATGGGGCCTCGCTCTAAGTAAACACCATGTAAACATCGAGTGAAGAGTTCAGGTAGTTAAAACTCGTAGAGTAACTCACACAAAGTGTAACCGATATTTGAATGAAATTTGTTACCATGTGCATATTGTGTACGGTATCACATCTAATCCCGTAGTTTGTCTTGAGGTGGTGGTAAAGTCAGACGTTGTGTTCAGAAAAATGTTATCTACGAGGGTAAGTCAATTATTATTCGCATAGCATTTATAAAATTTTATTGTAATAAAATACGAAACTTGCAAGAACATCATTTTTCGACATAGTCTCCTTGCTTTTCAATGCACTTCGTCCGTCGCTCTACAAGCTTCCTTATGGCCTCATAAAAGGTTTTCGATTGAGCTGCGAGCCAGTAATGCACCGCTTCCTTCACTGCTTCGTCCGAGTCAAATCGACGGCCCCTTAATGCATGTTTGAGTAGGCCAAACGAGTGATAGTCAGAAGGGGCAAGATCGGGACTTCGAATTTGAGTTTCTGGACCGTTTCAGCAGTGTGGACAGCAGTTTGCAGATGGGCATTGTCGTGCAACAACACAACACCTTCTGACAGCAATCCTCGGCGTTTGCTTCGAATTGCAGGCTTTAGCCTGTCAGTAAGCATCTCACTGTAACGTACAGTTTATTGTTGTGCCCCTTTCACCATAATGTTCCAGTACAGGACCTCGTGCATCCCAAAAAACCGTAAGCAATCAGTTTTCCTGCGGACGGTCGGGTCTTGAACTTTTTCTTGCACGGCGAATTTGGATGTTTCCATTCCATGCTCTACCGTTTACTCTCCGGCTCGTAATGATGGATCCATGTTTCGTCACCAGTGATGATTATGTCTAAGAAGTTATCCCCTTCGTTTCCACAGCGATCCAAATGTTTTTTTTGCAGATGTCGAGGCGCGTTTGCTTATCCAACTGTGTGAGTTGGCCGGCCGCGGTAGCCGGCTACGGCGCGTCAGTCACGGTCTGCACGGCCACTACGGTCGAGGGTTCGAATCCCCCCTCGGACATGGATATTTGTGACGTCTTTAGTCTTAGCTAGTTGATAAGTAGTTTGTAAGTTTAGGGACTGATGACCCCGTAGTTAAGTCCCATAAGCTTTACAAACATTTGAACATTTTTGTGTGAGTTGTTTTGGGACCCATCTTGCACAAACTTTACAAAACCCAAGTCTGTTGTGAATAATTTCGTAGGCGGAACCATGACTAATTTGAAGACGATGAGCCACTTCATCAATAGTTAATCGTCTGTCTAAGAGAATCATTTCACGTGTCGCTCAAAGGTTTCCTCATTTGTGGCGGTAAACGGTCGTCCGGTTCCTTCATCGTACACACTTAGTTGTGGCAAAACACTGCTCCCGTAATGTACAGAAGTCTTCTAAGAATTTCAGCCCCTGATACACCTTCCGCCCACAAAAAACGTATCACTGAACGTTGCTCTTCTTTGGTGCAAATAGACAGCGGAGCAGCCATGATTAACAGCACGACAGCGACAAAGAAACTAACGTAGCAGCTTGAAAATTGCAAAGATATAACAAAAATTAAATAAAACATGCGTCACCAACGTAAAACGACAGTTCTACCAACACAAACAAAAATATAACTAAATTGCGGATAATAATTGACTTACCCTGGTAATACGGCTGTTGAATAAACTACCAGCATTGAACAGTACGTAGACGCATCGTTTTAAGTACAGAGGAGTGGGTTAGCATCAAGCGGAAGGATTTTGCTTTATTTATGAGCGGTGTAATGACGCGGCGGCGCGGCTCACACAATGCAGCGCGCCGCCGGCTTTTGTTTGTGTTTCGCAGCGCCGCCGCGGGTCAGCGGCGCGCGCGGCGCCACAGTCGGCCAATCGCGTTTCGCGCTTGCGCGCACGGATTCAGCGCGGCCTGGATGGCGATAGGCGCGCGGATGCCTGTCAATCCGCCGCCGGTTGCCAATAGCGCGCGCAATCTTGCCGCCGCTTGCCGCTTGCCGCTTGCTAAGCCGCCGGCAATGGCCGGCCCGGGCTAAGCCCGTCCGTCCGGCCGCGTGGACCCATTCACGCCCGCTAGCCGTAAATGCAAAAATCACGTGCAATCATCACTGCCAGCTCAGTTCTCGTAATTCCCTCACAAACCCGCGTATCCTGCGCGGTACTTTTTGCTGTACGGTGTGGCATTATTGCAGTGTTGCACAATTGCAAACTTCTTTTCTTGTATATGTAACAACTACTTTTTGTCGTACAACGTCACGTCGCCCCGTAACGTGCCTAAAAACACCGCCGCACTCTTGACAAGCTTAAGGGATTTGCTCTCATCCTGTACTCCCTGGCGGACAGCTCGGCCAATTACACTGAAGCTCTGCATAGGGAAAGTATGACCTTCCTGCCATCGTCGGCCATGCTGGGCGTATTCAGCTGAACGCCAGAACGCTCCGATTGCTTGCAATATGTATTAGCCGATTTTGAGAAAACTATTCTACGAATAAATAAATAAATAAATAAATATTTTTTTCACACTTTATAGGGTGGTATTTTTGCTCGACAACATCTGATTTTCTATTCTTTATTCCTTACTAGCTGAAAACCCGGCGTTGCCCGGGCATTTTTCAGGTATATATTCATCTATATGTGTGTAAAATCTCTTGGGAATACAATTAATAGTATAGAAGTAATAGATTAAAACTTGGTGCGTGAAGGGGCGGTTTTCAATGAACGTTACTGTTTATGTGCTCATATCTCATGAACTATGTGTCGTCATGTGGTACAATTTAGACGGTACACTCAACTATATGCGTGTATATCGTCTGTAAAATTTCTTGCGGCTACAATTTGTAGTGTAGAAATTATAAATTGTAACGTCATACCAAATTCCGTAGTTTTACTCCATAAACAGCGGAAAAGTAGTAAGCGACAAATATTTTTCCTTCCATCATTTTGCTATGGTTGTCAGCGAGGAAAAGTTTAGTGAATGTGTGAAATTATGTTTAAAGTTTGATGCAAATCGCTAAGTACTTTCGTCCTCATATAGCGAATTTATAAAGTCTCGCCGCATTGTGTGGCATTTTTTTTTTTTTTTTTTTTTTTGCGTTTCCTATTGTTTATGGCGCATATCTTGTGAACCATGTGTCGTATGTGATTGTCATCCCTGCAGCAATTGTTACCTCACGATAAGGAATATGTGTACCAAATTTAGTTGAAATCGGTCCAGCGGTTTAGGACAAAATGAGCAGCATTGTCGCCTGATGCAGCAGTTTTTCGCTCATCTCAGTGTTTATGACGCCATAGGTTTTGAACTATGTATCGTACGTGATTCTTACTCTCACAGCGACCGTCCTCGTGGATTGACGCTTACGTGTACACAATTTCATAAAGATTGGAACAAAACTGTAGATTTGTATGCAACACGTACAAACATACGGACACTCTGCTATATATATTAGAAGTATGACCTGCCTGCCATCGTCGGCCATGCTGGGCCTATTCAGCTGATACACGCTGACCGCCATAACGTTCCGAGTGCTTACAATATGTATCAGCCAATTTTGAGAAAACTATTCGACGAAAAAAAAAAAAAATTATTTCGCATCTTATAGTGTGGTATTTTTGCTCGAAAACGATCTGATGTTCTAATCTTTATTTCTTATACTAACTGTGCCATATCACATTAAGTAAACAGACGAAAAATCGCATTATCTACATACGTCATGCTGAGATCGAAAGTTACTCTCGTTTCCATCTCTCTCCAGACCAAGTTAAATGATGAGACACTGGTTATATCTATACCAGCGGTCTGCTGACATCAAGTGACGTGACATAACTGTGACAATTGGTCTCAGAGCTGTTCACATGCCCGTCTGATCAAGTAGAATTACATTCAATTTTTATCACTCATGGTTATGTGATAGTTCTTTTGAAAAATACTTTCGACATTTCCCCCCTCTGTTTGCTGATACGAACTCCGCCCTTATCTCTTACGTCTTCGTATCAACGCAACATTAACCTCAGCTTTTATGTGTTAGCCGATAATTTCATTCTTAGTGCACACTCGTCACATCAGTACTTCGTACAAAATGCCACACTACCAGTACTTTGGTACGTCACAACAGTACTTACTGTCCTCCGTGTCCACCGCCTCCACCGGCTGCAACCAGTAAGATCACTGTGGCCACCAACAGAGCGAACAGTACCTGCAACATAAGGTGATAGCTGTAATGACGTATCCTGTGCAGCAAATAACTCGTACTTACAGGACGTTGATGTTACCAACTTTGCACTGTAAACATAACAATACTGTCTTAGGGAAGGTGAGGCTCCTTATGCATCACCCTCTTACCAATATGTTGTTCCTTTAAGTCACATAATCATGATCATCTTTGCGGGATGCTTGAAAGGTGTTTATATTGGAATTGCATGTAAATTATATTGCCTTGATTCATTGATCGGAAATCAATAGATGTTGTTGGAGGTGTTGAAAAACAGATTGCCGGCAGCGGTGGCCGCGGGGACTGAGGCGCTTCAGTCACGGTCTGCACGGCCACTACGGTCGGGGGTTCGAACCCCCCCTCGGGTATGGATATTTGTGCCGTCCTAGTTCGTAAGTAGTTCATAAGTAGTTTGTAAGTTTAGGGACTGATGACCCCGTAGTTGAGTCCCATAGACTGTGCAAACATTTGAACATTTTGAAAAACAGATTCATACATTTCACCATAAACTAACACTTTAGAACATAACATTATGTTACTATGAACAATAATACTAAAAATTACAGAAAAAGTACAAAAAGAGAAAAAAAGCTATTTATATGCAAAATATGAGCCAAATATTAAAATTTACTAGAGGTATGATTTAAGAATTGGCTGTAAAGATTCATCACAAAATTAGCGGAAGGGAAAAAATTATTGGAATTTATGTTAAACGATCATCTAAATGTCTATTGTGATATTTTATATCATATTGTACTTACGGCATTTTAATTATTCAGTAGGATCAGTATTAGTTAAGTCCTGTTTTGCAGATATAAACTAAACCAGACGGTCGTTAACCCATCCATTCCCAGTGTTGTTTCTGGACAACAACGTATAAAAGTTGATTTATACCGTATTTTGTGTATCAATCGTTAAAGTTTCATTTTTGCTGATGAACAACATGCTTTCAGTACGACATTTTGCCGCTTTGTACAGCGTGTAGCCACTCCTGAGGCATTAACCTGTCCGTCTTGGAGGAAGTGTTGTGTTGCCGTCTGTACGTGGCTGATAGAGTTTCTTTTATTATATTCCAACACTGAATTGTCTTGCCTTTGGTGCTGTGGCAAAGATTATGCTAGCATTATTGATCTGGCAGTGTTAACTATCAACAAAATAACGTCCAAGTAATAAAATACCTCGATACAAACGTCTGTGTTGTTCATGAAATACATGACTGCACTATATTAATACAGAAAACATTGAAATTTAATTTTTCCAAAGCTAATTTTATAATGTGCGAATGAAAGGGTTAACAGTGGAATAGATAATATACCAAAACGTGTGCAGTTACTTTTTATTTGGAGATGCCCTGCTTTCACAATGTTCGCATCTGTGTGAGGTTGACAGAACGGATCAAAATTCTACGACAATATTTCAGATTACATTTTATTCGTATTTCGTTTATATTTTATTTTGCGAAAATACTTTCGCAACACTAAAACAGTCTGTAATAGGCAATCACAAAAACGTAACAAAACGAAGGGATGCTGTAATTCATTGGGAGCCTATGTGTACAGACCATTTCATATACCGTAGCTGTGAAGGAAAGCACTGTCGAGAAAAGAGAAGGTCTTGTGGTTTCTTAACAGACTTAATGATGGTAACGCAGAATTGCTGAAACCGGTCTAAATAAAGCAATTTGAAACAAGCGATCTTGGCTTCTATACTTATGCAGATTCCATTACAGTTCTTAAAACATTGAAAAATAATATTTGTACAAGATTTTAAAATAGATGAGACACCAAAAGAAATTAAAATTAAAAGGAAGATTATTAGTTTCAACTTTTAAGTTACCCCCTGACCAATGTATTTCAAAAGGAAGGTAAGGAATTATATTCCAAGTTATTTTCAGCAGCTTACTTTTCACCTCCCTGTTGTAAGGTAGTAGAAGATGGTTGTCTTTCCGTCTACACTATTTACCATTGTTTTACGTTATTATTCTCTCTACGGTCTAAGACGTTTTAAATTATGCATACATTTTTCTCTTTTTTATCATATCATACAGGATGGAGTACGACTCGTAGAGCAGATAGTCAGGATCCAAAGGAAAGAAGCTTAGGGTTTAACGTCTCGTCGACAGCGTGGTCATTAGAGACGGAGCTCTCGATCGGATGTTGGGGAGAAGGATGGTGAAGGGACTCGGACGTGCCCTTTGTAAGGAACGATCGCAGCATTTGCCTGGAATTATTTAGGGAAATCACGGAAAACCTAAACCGGGATGGCCGGAGATGTATTTAAACTACTCTCCTTCCGAATTGGAGTCCAGTCTGTTACCACTGCGCCACCTCGCTCGTTCAAGGTCCAAAGAATAGTTGCCCGGTTTGTTACAGGTTCATTTAAGCAAGTGCAAAATGGTCAAGGGAGTGATCGGTGCAGTGGCAGACGTGCAATATTGGTGTTCTCCATCACAGTATAAGTTACTATCAAAGCTCTTCCACACACAAACACAACACTCAGTAACTCCCTCCCCCCCCCTCTCTCTCTCTCTCTCTCTCTCTCTCTCACACACACACACACACAAGGCACGACGGGAGAAATAAGAAGTGATCGCTAATTTGGAAGCCCCCAATCAACTTTCATGATTCAACTATCCAGGGAGCTCCATCAATATTAACGAAGATATGATGTACAAGATATTAGAGTTTGATGCACTGTAAGTAGAACTCGTAGATACGCAGGAAATAAATTCTTTAATATTATTACTGTACTTTTGTACTATTTGGTAGTAATACGTTGGCTATGAGGAGAAAATATTGAGGAGATTTTCAGCCAGTTGAAATTGACCGAAATGTTCATATCTTCCAACTAATGATACTGATATCTAGTTACATTATGATGTGAATTACAGCGTCACTCGTGGCAGAAATAAAGTTTTGTTATGGAAATGATAGAGATTATTGTTGTTTTTATGTTGTAATGCCATTCTAAGCATGGTGTTCAAGATAAAAGTGTACCTTGCAATTTGTACAGTATTCGTAAAGGAAACATCGGGAAAAAATCTGTCGTAATGATAAAACAGATTCGTGAGAATGGTGGTTCAAATCTATCTCTCGACATCCAGATTTGGGGTTTTCCGTGATTTCCCCAAATCACTCGAGGCAAATGCCGGGATGCTTTCTTTCAGAAGGGCACGGCCGATTTCCATCCCCATCCTTAACCAAAGAACCTGAACGTAAGCTCCGTCTGCATTTACCAAACTGTCGACAGGTGGTTAAACCGGAACAGGATCGCAGTGAGTTTGTAAATGACATTCGCCATAACATACAATATATGTTCATTATTAAGGAAGGGACGGTAATAAAAGTAATCCATTTTCTGGAAAACTTTACGAAACTGATATCGATGAATTGCCAAAGTCAATCAGACGAACTTCATAATGATAAATAAATTTTTCCGTTTCTGCAGACTCTAACGGTATTTTTTACATCGATCAAAGAAAACGTCGAAAATGGCGAAATCTAGCTTGGCTTCCTGACCAAAGTTCCCAATCGTCATCGAAATTATGCGTTGGTGGAGGAAGGCCTGTTTCCCACTTACCGGGACTTTATGCCAGTTCGTGTAATCCAAATAGAGGGTCCGAAGTCTGCTACTGCAGGAGCCCAGAGCAGCACGATCTGCTTCAACTCCAACCTCGGTTAAGTTGGCTATCAGGGCATTTTCAAATGCCACGAAGTTGGTGTGACGTTTATCGACCACGTTTCTAAGTAACCTGCAGAGCAGCTCTCTAGACCAGTTCCGTTTCAGTTACAAACGGTGTTAACATAGCGAGGTTCCGTCTGTAGTTGAATGATCTTGCCATTACTTTGTGGAGAGTGCAGTCCATTCGCGTACTACCCCTATGTTTAGTCTATGCACGGCACTATTACGGTGCTTTCGACTATGCTACCGCTGCATTTGCGTCGTAAATTTCGGGCGCTGCTAATCGATATAAAGCGTAGCATGCAGAATGAAACTTCTCACTCTGCAGCGGAGTGTGCGCTGATATGAAACTTCCTGGCAGATTAAAATTGTGTCCGGAACCGGGACTCGAACCTAGGACCTTTGCCTTTCGCGGGCAAGCGCACTACCGTCTGTGCTATCCCGACACGGCTCACGATGCCGCCTCACAACTTTACTTCCGCCAGTAGAGCGCTTGACCGCGAAAGGCAAAGGTCCTAGGTTCGTGTCCCGGTTCCGGCACACAATTTTAATCTGCCAGGAAGTGTCAGCGTAGCATGCACTATTGACGGATCACTGTTACGCTGATGGTATGCCTAATACAAGGAAACTTTCTTCCGTTACCGTGACATCTGTTATGTCGTTACTGTACGGCTCAAGTTTCATTCGCAAAGTGTCTCATCGATACTGAAATAATATTAGTTACATTGGAAATTAGCTGTGTAATCAATAATATTATCAACCAACTAAAGCTGCCCAAAGCTTTAATTTTACATGTTGGTCATCCTTTAATAGTGAATAGGACAGGAAGCACAGGTACCAGTATAACACTCAGGTATCAGTATAATGATGATTATTATTTATTTACATATTACGTTTAATTTATGTACGTATTATGAGGCACGTTTATGTGACTTGGTATTGGAATTAGTTAAACACAAATTCAGTCGGCAAACTGCGCAATGGATAAATTATGCGGGACATCAGTGGTGCAACTTACATCTTCGTACTCCAAATAACAGTGTCAGAAGCATAAGAAACACCACATGCAACTGGAAATTAAGCTTGTGCACTGCCTTAAACATTTGCAGCCATGTTGGTCCTGCTTTGAAATTAGTCAGACAATGCGCTCTTAGCTTCGTGTGTCTACACCATGGGAAACCGAGAAATTAGTCGTTGCCTCTTGGAAAGGAGATAAAACATACTCCTATATGACCACGAGTTTCTCAACTTAGGTGCCTTCTTCTTCATTATATCTCCGATAACGAGATAGGTGGTTGCTGTCCTTAAGCCCTCTGAATTAATGCATTATTGTCTCCGGCAACCAGCGTTTCTGTTTTATTTCAATTTCAAGTCGAAAGGAACATACTCGTTAGCTACATTATCAATAAAAGTTAAACAGAAAATGTGTTACAGAACAAGTAGCATCAGAAGGACAGCGAAACTTCGGTTTCATTGAATAATCCCGTTGGACCCTTTTCAGACACTGACCATAATGTTCAGGTTTATAAATTTAGAATTTCAGACTGACTATTCAACAATTTCATTGGGTACATATTTAAATTAACTGCTTCCGGATAAGAATCTGCCTTGAGCAAAACACTTGTTTTTCGTTTTTGTATACATGTTTTGTTATAGTTCTAGCATCTCCAATGGGCCCTTCTTATTGCTTTAAAAGTCAACAACAGAAAATATTGGTAGATTTTAAAGTTATTACAAGTTCATCCTCTTAATTAAAATTATGTATAGGAATTTCGTGTATACTACTGGCCATTAAAATTGCTACACCAAGAAGAAATGCAGATGATAAACGGGTATTCATTGTACTAATATATTATACTAGAACTGACATGTGATTACATTTTCACGCAATTTATGTGCATGGATCCTGAGAAATCAGTACCCAGAACAACCACCTCTGACCGTAATAACGGCCTTGATGCGCAGTGGCATCAAACAGAGCTTGGATGGCGTGAACAGGTACAAATGCCCATGTAGCTTCAACACGATACCACAGTTCATCAAGAGCAGTGACTGGCATATTGTGACGAGTCAGTTGCCCCGGCCACCATCGACCAGACATTTTCAATTGGTGAGATGTGCTGGCCAGGGCAGCAGTCGAACATTTTCCGTATCCAGAAAAGCCTGTACATGACCTGCGATATGCGGTCGTGCATTATCCTGCTGAAATGCAAGGTTTCGAAATGTTCGAATGAAGCTTAGAGCCACGGGTCGTAACACATATGCAAGGTACCGGACAATGTTCAAAGTGCCGCCGATGCGAACAAGAGGTGACCGAGACTTGTAACCAATTGCTCCCCATACCATCACGCCGGATGACACACCAGTATGGCGATGACGAATACACGCTTGCAATGTGCGTTCACAACGATGTCGCCAAACACAGATGTCACCATCATGATGTTGTAAACAGAACCTGGATTCATCCGAAAAAATGACGTTTTGCCTTTTGTGCAACAAGGTTCGTTGTTGCTTATAACATCGCAGGCGCTCCTGCCTATGATGCAGCGTCCAGGGTAACCGCAGCCATGGTTTTCGAGCTGATAGTCCATGCTGCTGCAAACGTCGTCCAACTGTTAGTGCAGATGGTTGTTGTATTGCAATCGTCCCCGTCTGTTGACTTAGGAATCGAGACGTGCCTGTATGATCCGTTACAGCCATGCGGATGTCATCTCGATTGCTAGTGATACGACGCTGTTGGGATCCAGCAGGGCGTTCCGTTTTGCCCTCCTGAACCCACCGATTCCATATTCTGCAAACAGCAATGTATCGCGACCAACGCGAGCAGCAATGTCGAGATACGATAAACCCCAATCGTGATAGGCTACAATCCGACCTTTATCAAAGTCGGAAACTTGATGGTACGCATTTCTCCTTTTTTCACGAGGCATCACAACAACGTTTCACCAGGCAACGCCAGTCAACTACTGTTTGTTGTTGAAATATTTGATCTGCTTTCTTGAGTTATTTTATGGATAGGTCTTCTACTTAGTTTTATGTGAATGACATCCTTTTCTGTGTGTGTTTTTATTTGTTTGCTAATGAGTTAAGGTGAACATATTTCATTGGCAAACAAATTCAGAAAAAAAACACATACACACAGATGTCATTCACTTAAAATTAAGTAGGAGGTCTAACTATAACATTACACAAGATAGCAGCTCAAATATTTCAACAACAAACAGTAGTATGGTTGCAGATAACAAACAGTAAACAAAGACCTACAGGTTTGATGCAGGAAAACCAACAAATCCAACAAGTAAAGCAAGGTATATATACAGGTATGAAACTCTTGTGTATAATTATAATTAAGAGTATGAACTTGTAATAAATGTAAAAAGTAAAAATATTATCTGTGCTTCATTTTTAAAGCAATAAAACGATCCACTGGAGATGCTACAACTGTTGTGAAACATGTATGAGAAAAAATGGATGAAAGAAAAGAGATTCAACAACGAGATGGTTATTGTGTACGAATCGAGATTCGTTAATGAGAACACTACAGACCACATTATTTATGAAATTTTGGCAGACTGTAACTATTTTTTCTGTCAGTGAAACAGGACTCTTACTGCATCATCCGTCTGCCAGTGAGAAGAATTAAATGACACAATCTTGTATCAGCTAACTAGAGAAGACGCCAGTTTTGGTTACACGGGTTTGTAAACTTCATAGGCGGGCTGTAGAAAAACTGCAACTAGTTCAAGTAGCAGGGTAGTCTTTAGGATATCGGAATCAGAATTAAGTTTTGTTACCACGAGGCTGTGGTTGTGAAGAAGGCAGTGTTGTATGAACTTCTTTACTTACGAAATTCCTACAGCAATTCTATTAGCCTTTCTGCTGCACTCCATGATGGTTTATGCCGCCGGAGAAAGATCGAGTTATCTACGGCGCTTTTCCACAGAGTGCCGCTCTTCGCCAGACATTCGAGTCCTCTCTCGGCCATGGTTGTTGCTGTAGTTCTTAGTATAAGATAGCTTAAGCAGGAACCTACGATCTCTATAGTTCTGTCGAATGATCTAATGTTTGTGAAGCTCTGGGACCAAACTGCAGTTATCATTAGTCCCGAGACTGACGAACTATTTAAACTAACTTACGCTAAGGACAACACACACACACACACACACACACACACACACACACACACACACACACACACACACACATGCCTGAGGGAGGACTCGAAAGTCCGACAGAAAGCAGACGCACATTTCGCAGAAAAGCGCATTAGAGTGCACGGGCAGTCCCGCGAGGGATAGTGTTGTCTCCTAGGCTTATAACCAATTGAACATTTTATAGTTTATGGAAATATGTATCAAAGTTAGCTCTCATTCATGTGTTTTAGTTGATTATTCCGAAAATCACATTGCCTATAGCAATCGCTCCGTCGCTTTTCTAAATTATTTCTGTATTATGGTACCAAACACCACTTGTAAGAAACGAAGTACGATCGCCAGAAGATGTGAAGGTGCAAAGCGGACAGTGTTCTTCAAGGCTTCATCGAGGGTTAATTCACGCATCTTTCAATAACCTGTGTTGATTCAGATTCACACGAAAAGATCCCAGAGCTACACTTAGTTGTACAACACTGCAAAGACTAAAGAGATTAGACCTGGAAAAATTATGCTAAATGTGTGGAAGGGCAGAATAAAAGAAAATGTGTTTATCCACGATGGATGTGCTTGAACTAAGTGACTATTCCTACGCAGGGTGAGAATAAAAACAGCTACCAGTCACAATAAAGATAGTGTAATTTATTTATTACACGACACGTTTCGGGATTGTGCCCATCTTCAGGTTCTTAAAAAATTCACAATTTTTCATGTGTAGCATTATGGTGTAGTTCAATTTAATATTGTATTCAAATAGCGATTGTCATGTGACGCGCTTTTTACACACGTTAGCGGCTACACTTTCTTTTGATAATTTCTTGACTTTTGTTACAATTCTGCTTGCCATTTTTGGCGTACAATTTATCAACATCACTGCAAAGAATTGTGAACTCACACCATACACTTTGTTTACATTTGTACACAGAGTTTCTGGTCAAAGAGCTTCGCAAAAATGTGTAAAAAGTGCATCACATCGACAATCGCGATTTGGATACAATATTAAATTGAAGCCTACCAACATGCTATACATGTAAAATTTTTGAATATTTGAAACACCTGAAGATGGGCACAAGCACGAAACCGGTCGTGAAATAAATAATACGATATTTATGGACTCTTCTGTCGGTTCTTGATGGAACATAGACATATTAAGTAACCTTTTACACTATGTATTTGTTCTACAATAATATTTATTTTTGTTGTAAACTGGACTGAGTGGACATGAGAGGAATTGAAGATTAAAAAAGAGAGATTCCGCCTTTGCAGAACATGCCTTACATGAATGCCATGCCTTTGTCATTAAATGTGATGTTCTCCACAGAGAAAGGCAGAAAGCTAACATTGCTTGAAATCCACTCTATCAACAAACACCAAGCTCAAAAACCAAACCCAATTCTCAATGATCAGACCCAATTCCAGTATTCACCACTATTAAAGTAAACTATTATGAATAATTCTGCCACCATGCTTGTCAAAATTGTGTAATGTCTCTCACCCACATTCCAATGTTTTCCTTTCATGTGTTACTCACACCACTCTCTTGAAAACCAGCGAATTTTAATATAGGCTATATACTTAAATATACTCATTTATGCCATATTCACAGACTCTAAACTTAATTGTTCCCCACCAACATTTCATTCTTTTCTTTTCTTTTTTTTTTTTTTTTTTTTTTTTCCTCACTCATCTGTTCCCCTCCTACTTTTGTTCGTATACATAAGTTAATTTAATATACAATTTATTTACTGTTATTTGCTGAACCATTGCTTGTTTCAAACTATATGTTGAAAATTAATGTACAGCGAAGTTTTAGTTACAGTGTTGTTTTAATTGGTTGGACGTCTCTGTTTACAAAATACCTAAAGGCTATATAGTCTGTGACTGACAGTTAGTAGCCGAGCGGTCTAAAGCGCCTCGCTGCAGAGCGCGCGGTTGCTCGCCGTGGAGTTTCGAGTCCTCCCTGGGGCATGGGTGTGTGTGTTGTCCTTAGGTTAGTTTACCTAGGTTTAAGTAGTTTGTAAGCTACGGACTGATGACCACGCAGTTTGGTCCGATAGATTTACAGACATTTGAACATTTTTGAACTGAGTTATCTTTGTAAAACATTTGTACCCGAAACACAGCTGCTGGTGTGATGTGGATAATCTGCAGTATTAAGTTGTCTGAAGATGGCCTAAGAAGCCGATAGTTAGTTCACTACTAAAATAAATATTATTGAGGAACAAATACATAGCGTATAAAGTTATTTAATATGTCTATGTTCCATCAAGAACCGACGGAAGAGTCCAAAAATATCGTATTATTTATTTATTACACGACCGGTTTCGGGTTTGTGCCCATATTCAGGTGCATCAAACATTAAAAAATTTTACATGTATAGCGTGTTGGTGGAGTTCAATTTAGTATCGTAACGCAATCGCAATTGTCCATGTGACGCACTCTACTCATTTTTGCGAAGCTCTTTGACCAGAAACTCTGAATCCAAATGTAATCAAAGTGTATACAATTATTTAAGTTATACGATCTTTAATGTGACTGTTAGCGGTTTCTTATTGTCAACCTAGAAAAGGAGACAATGATGAAGAAGGCAAGGTTATCTGTTTAGCAGTGGAATTTGCATCTAGAGGACTAGATAGGAGAACAGTGAACTCACCCTCGCAGTGGGAGACATGGCGGTAGCTCGGTGTATGCTGGTGGCGTCAGAGAGACTATTGTCGCGCTGCTGTTGGCCTCTGTGGCGCATATATAGGGGAGCGCGGCGGATGGAGAGCTCACTGCCCTGCGTGACGTGAGAGGGGGGGGGGGGGGGCAGCCAACAGAGGCAGCACAGTGGCCGCCTTCTGCGGGCGAAAGCACAGGAGGGAGAAAGCGAGCGGCAAGGCCACGGTCGGCGGTCGCGAGCAGCCGGCAAACAGGCCGCGAGAGCAGCGCTCCAAGGTGAGTTCACACTGGCCACAAAAACGGCGCCATAGCGTGTGGCATCACGGCTAATACAGAAGTGGTGCTGTCACCGCCGTTTCATCTCGCTCCTGTCAGAATACTCGTAGCATGGCTGCCAGCATGGTGTCAGCTGAGATTTTTTGGTGTTGTCATTTAGGCTGTCGTTTCAGAATTGCTATAAGACTACAATAAGAGGGAAACAAATTCTAAATGTTGTTGTTTCTAAATGTATTTTGCGTGTAAACAACACTCATATATTAACCCTTAACGTCCCAGGTGCTGTCTCACAGACAGCAAGCGCTTACCGTTGGTCAATTGTTATTAGACGTGTGACGAGAACGATAATGCAACGTTGTGTAATCTACATCTACAACCATGCTCCGCAACCCACCCGACGGTGTGTGGCGGAGGGTACCTAGACTACCACTATCGATTTTCCCTCCTATTCCAGTCACGTATTGTTCGCCTCTGTGTGGTCTCTAATCTCTCTGATTTTATCCTCACGATCTCTTTGCGAGATATACGTAGGAGGGAGCAATATACTGCAAGACTCCTCAGTAAAGGTAATTTCTCGAAACTTCGACAAAAGCCCGTACCGAGCGACAGAGCGTCTCTCCTGCAGAGTCTTTCACTGGAGTTTAGCGATCATTTCCGTAACGCTTTCACGATTACCAAATGATCCTGTAACGAAGCACGCTGCTCTCCGTTGGATCTTCTTCACTTCCTCTATCAATCCCACCTGGTACGGATCCCACACCAGTGAACAGTATTCAAGCTGTGGGCGAACAAGTGTACTGTAACCTACTTCCTTTGTTTTCGGACTGCATTTCCTTAGAATTCTCCCAATGAATCTGGCATCTGCTTTACCGACGATTGATTTTATATTGTCGTTCCATTTTAAATCCCTCGTAATGACTACTCCCAGATAATTTATGGAATAAACTGCTTCCAGTCGCTGACCTGCTATAGTGTAGCTAAATGATAAAGGTTCTTTCTTTCTGTGTATTCTCAGCACATTACACTTGTCTACATTGAGCATTAATTGCCATTCCCTCCACCATGCGTCAATTCTATGCAGATCCTCCTGCATCTCAATACAATTTTCCATTGTTACAACTTCTCTATATACTACCGCATCATTCGCAAAAAGTCTCAGTGAACTTCCGATGTTATCCGCAAGGTCATTTATATATATCGTGAACAGCAACGGACCCACGACACTCCCCTGTGGCACACCTGACATCACCCTTACTTCGGAAGACTTCTCGCCATTGAGGATGACCTGCTGCTTTCTGTTATCCAGGAATTCCTCAATCCAATCACACAATTGGTCTGATAGACCATATGCTCTTACTTTGTTCATTAAACGGAACTGTATCAAACGCCTTGCGGAAGTCGAAAAACACACCATCTACCCGAGAACCCGTGTCTATGGCGCTCTGAGTCTCGTGGACGAATAGCGCGAGCTGGGTTTCACACGAACGCCTTTTTCGAAACCCTTGCTGATTTCTACAGAGCAGATTCCTAGTCTCGTGAAATGTCATTATATTCGAACATAATACATGTTCCAAAATTATACAACTCACCGACGTTAGAGATATAGGCCTATAGTTCTGCACATCTGTTCGAGGACCCTTCTTGAAAACGGGGATGACCTGCGCTATTTTCCTATCTTTCGGAACGCTATGCTCTTCTAGAGACCTAGGATACACTACTGCGAGAAGGGGGACTAGTTACTTCCAACACTTGCACTGTTTGTCATTGCCAGTAGTCACGATAACGCGAGTCAGAGCAATATTATTACATCTTCTTTCGTGCTAGCGGTCTGAGGAATCACACCTGGGCCTTTGCGTTATGGATTCAGCACCGAACTCTTTGTCTACTGTGAAAGTTAAAGACCCTTATTTTGAGGATACTGTTTTGAAATGGTTTGAAGACCCTTTAGGAAGTGATGTGCGATCAGCCTGTGACTATAAAATTCAAAGTGAATATAACTGACACTTAGAATAGAGTGAAAGTGATGAAGAAATTGTATTGGCACCTGTGAATCGTAGGACATGTTCCACCTGTGACCCAAAAAGACGAGAAATACCTGTTATGTTTGCCAATTGTTGCCAGAAGCCCATCCGCCTTGAGTGTGATACCAAAAGTTGCATCGAATGCAGAGAAAATATTTGAAAAGACAAAAATTACCAACAAAGCAGTAGTGAAATTTTTATTTTTGTGAATTTTGTTGGAGAGTTTCTTATGTTTATGACATTATATGCATAGTAAACAATACAATTATGGCATAAAATAAAAGTTAAAGGCCAGAGTATTTGACACTTTTTCAGTGTCAATAAAATAATGTAATGTTAAATCAATTTTCTGCATTTTACGATTGAATAAATATATTTCATAAAATTAATTTCAAAATGTATTCAGAACTACTTATGATTGTTTAAAAATTGCGGTCTGTCAGACAGCACCTGGGACAGAGAGTGACAGAAAAATGACCTGGGAAGCAAAGGTTAAAGACCAAGTAGCACATGAAAACAAACCTCTGTTACTGAACCAGCTGCGAATTAAAATAATAATAATAAATAAATAAAATAAAATAAATAAATAAAAAAGAAGTAAATTTCGATTGGGATCTGGCTATCAAGCTCTGTAAGAAAGTATGATATCAACATTGCAAATGTACTACTTGATCAAGTGATACAATGTCACTGTGGTATGTGACACCTGACCATTACCTGTCATCTCTTCAAACATGATATCTTGTCATCAAAACAAGTTCAGTGTTCTGATGTAATGTTGTGGATGCTATTTACAATGTAATGGACGCTTATTTCAAAACCTAATATAGCTACCTACACATGCCCACTGTTAAATACGACGACTTTTTAATTTATACCGATTTTTGAGGTTATGCTCTGTACAACTGCACGGACAGTTACTGTAATACAGTTCATTCCCTTAATTAACAGATACACTCAATCACGAATTACAACATAGACCTTGTCACTTCCTTTCTAAAACCTATGTGGCAAGTGCTTATGAGAAATGAAAATGCCAATTCCAAAATCGTAATACACTGTCAGCACCACACTTATTTTCCGCATTTGTAGAATTAAATAGTGTTGTGTACCTACAATTCTCCCTTCAGTAATCATCTAATAACACCTGTTTAGTCACACACAAATATTAAGGATACACTGTATAAGAACATCATAAAATACGCAAATTAACTACAGTAAACTCACGAAATCTTTGTCCTGCATTCCGATGTCTATCACTGTTACTCAAAAACCATTCTTAAAAGCACATATTTTGGAATTTTCCGTGGCGAATGTCAAATGGCGCCGTTTTTGTGGCCAGTGTCAACCTACAGACAGACTGTCCGAAAGAACCATAGCTGTAGTCGCAAGTAGGCCCCCCAAAGGCTAGTTACGATATCAGCGAGGATGCACGAATACGCAGAATAGTCATATCTGGCAACAAGAGGAAGAGATGGGAAGGGCACTACAGTCGTCTTTGTACGTCCATCTTACCTCGAATGACTAAGACACAGCTGAATAATAAGTTATACATAAACTAACACACACCTTCAGCCGTTAATGTTGTTCAAATAATGTCCAAATGTTTGTAAATCCAAGGGACGTAAGGGGAGTTGCAATGCCGCAAAATGGTAAAAAATCGTAATTTCTGTTTTATAAATTAAGTTGAAGTTTTCTGCGTAAAATGGCGCAAAATCTTTTAAGAAATCTAATGGAAAATACTTTTATTTGATTTTGCAAAATTATGTGTGCGTCCAGAAAGATTACCCATCTTGCGATGTTTACACATTTAAATCTTCACATTTCTGAAAGTTTTAGATATAGAAGGTTGTGGATTTCTCTCTTCAGCTGTAGACTCTTTGATCTTTCTGTTGGTTTTCATGGATGTACCCAGAATCAAAACGAATCGTACAACAACCTCATATGGATTCATGCACCTAAGAATAAAATTGTTGGCATAAACACTTTGAAATGAGGTATAATTGAGCCTGTTACTTCATTCAGTGATGGTCATGTGGGTACGCTAAACATCATGGAAGCCTTGACATTGTTTCTCGTGACACCACTATCCGAGGTCTTCGGCTTCTGGTCGAAAAAAAAAAAAAAATAGTAGCAAGGAGAAGAAAGCTTCCAGGTGAAGAAGAAGAAGATGACAGTGATTACTCTGCTGGACACTTTTAGTAATAGAATAAGAGGTATTTGTGAATTTTCAGTATAACTTACTTTAATCACATTTTTAGTGATACAAACGTGTGGTTCCTGAAGAGGGGCAGCAGAATTTTCAATAGTTACAGGGGCAAAAGTCTGGATTATTGACTGAGCTGGCCTTGTAACATCAGCTAATGTGGCTTTGCCACACAGTTACTGCCAACGGCTGGAAGCAAGGGGAAACTACAGCCGTTACTTTTTCCGAGGACATGCAGCTCTACTGTATGAATATATGAGGATGGCGTCCTCTCGGGGAAAATATTCCGGAGGTAAAATAGTCCCCCGGATCTCCGGGAGGATGTGATCATCAGGAAATACAACACTGGCATTCTACGGTTCGGAGCGTGGAATGTTAGATCCCTTAATCGGGTAGGGGAGCTAGAAAATTTAAAAAGAGGTTGAAGTTAGATATAGTGAAGTTCGGTGGAAAGAGGAACAGGATTTCTAGTCAGGCGAGTACAGGATTATAAATACGAAATCAGTTGGGGGTATTACACGAGTAGGTCTGATAATGAATAAGACAATAGCAATGCGGGTAAACTACTATGAGCAACACAGTAATCGCATTATCGTAGTCAAGATAGATACGAATCCAACACTGACCACAGTAGTACAGGTTTATATACCAACTAGCTCTGCTGATGATGAGGAGATCGAAGAAATATATGAGGAGATAAAGGAAATTATTCGGACAATTAAGGGAGAGGAAAACTTAATTGTTATGGGAGACTGGAATTCGGTAGTAGGACAAGGAAGACAAGGAAGGGAAGGGAAGATAGTAGGTGAATATGGTCTAGGCAAAAGGAATAAAAGAGGAAGCCGCCTGGTAGAATTTTGCACGATACTTAATTTAGTTATAACAAATACCTGGTT
Organism: Locusta migratoria; assembly: GCA_026315105.1. Classification (NCBI taxonomy): domain Eukaryota; kingdom Metazoa; phylum Arthropoda; class Insecta; order Orthoptera; family Acrididae; genus Locusta; species Locusta migratoria. The sequence goes on along the minus strand of CM048750.1, from coordinate 27,268,520 downwards.
TAAGAATCACAAAAGAAGGTTATATACGAGGAAGAGACCAGGAGACACCGGCAGATACCGGATAGATTTTATAATGGTAAAACATAGATTTCGGAACCAGGTTTTAAACTGTAAGACATACCCAGGGGCAGATATAGACTCTGACCGTAACTTGTTGATTATTAACTGTAGGCTGAAACTGATGAAACTACAAAACGGTAGGAAAATAAGGAGATGGGACCTGGATAAATTGAAGGAACCTGAAGTTCTTAAGAACTTCAGAGGGAGTTTTAGGAAACAATTGACAGAAACGGGGGAAAATGAAACAGTATAGGAGGAATGGGTAGCATTGAGGTATGAAATAGTGAAGGCAGCAGAGGACAAAATAGGTAGGAAGGCAAGACCTACAAAAAATACTTGGATCACAGGAGATACTAAATTTAATCGATGAAAGGAGAATATATAAAAATGCAGTAAATGAAACAGGCAAAATGGAGTAAGGACGACTAAGAAATGAGATTGTCAGGAAGTGCAAAATGTCTAAGCAGGAGGTACTAGAAGGCAAATTCAAGGATGTAGAAGAATGTATAAATAGGGGGAAAAAAGATACAATCTACAGGAAAATAAAAGAAACATTTGGAGATAAGAAAAACAGCTTTATGAATATCAAGGACACTGATGGAAAACCAGTTCTCAGCAAAGAAGGGAAAGGTGAAAGGTGGAAAGAGTGTATAGAAAGGCTCTATGAAGGAAATAAACTTAGCGGCAATATTGTAGAAAGGGGAGAAAAAGTAGATGAGGATGAAATAGGAGATACTATACTGAGAGATGAATTTGACAGAGCACTGAAAGACCTAAGTCGAAACAAGGCCCCTGGAGTAGATGATATTCCCTCAGAGCTATTGAAGTCCCTGGGAGAACCAACCATGACACAATTGTTTCACTTGGTGTGCAAGATGTATGAGACAGGTGAAGTACCCTCAGGCTTTAAGAAAAATGTTATAATCCCCATTCCAAAGAAAGCAAGCGCAGACAGGTGTGAAAACTACAGAACCATCAGTTTAATAAGTCATGGTTGCAAAATATTAACATGAATTATTTACAGAAAGTATAAATTGGTAGAACAGATTCTTAGACATCAAGGAATTGTGAATTTAGCGTTGTAGGGAAGTGTGTGGGGTAAAAACCGCAGAGGAAGACCAAGATATGGATACAGTAAGCAGATTCAGACAGATGTGTGTTGCCGTTCTTATGTGGAGATGAAGAGGCTTGCTCAGGATAGGGTATTGTGGAGAGCTGCATGAAACCAGTCTCCGGACTGAAGACCACAACAACAACAGTAATACATTTACCTTTGTATCACAGACAACTAAACCAATAACATTCAGATATTCAGAAATCTTAAAAGACAGTCAAAAGAGGGCACTGAAATAGAATCAAGACTAACTTTGGCTTATTCTCTGTACAAGGAAATTTATATTAATTTTTTCCAATAAAAATTGGCTTAACGTTGAAAAATTCATAAATATTGTACCAACAAAAAGTAAACATTTGTTCTATTTCAGTGAGCTTAAAATATATGCTGAAAACAGCTGCCAACATTACAAAGTTCTATACGTATTAGTTTCAGAGAAAAAGGTAAATAAAGTTAGCAAATATAACATTGGCGGGATATGGCATTGTGACTCCCCTTAACTTCTGTGGTTATGACTCCTTTTCCTTATAAACTGCTAAACGTTTAATGCATTGTGCAGCTGATCAGCAACATACCTTATTTCTTCCATTATCTCTCAAACTAATCAACAAATGTTTGTAGAGCTTATGGGACTTAACTACAGGGTCATCAGTCCCTAAACTGACAATCTACTTATGAACTAGCTGATACTAAAGACGGCACAAACATCCGTGCCCGAGGGGGGATTCGAACCCCCGACCGCAGCGGGCGTGCTGACCGTGACTGGCACGCCTCAGACTGCTCGGCAACCGCGGCCGGCTGTGATCAATATTTTACCACAAATTCATTTGTAGCTTGCACAATTTTTTTTTGTATTGGTCACACTGTTTTTATTTCACCATTACGCGTTTCGATACACCATCATCAGATCTGTGGCAAAAAATAAATTACATTTCCGATCTTTACAGTTCTTAATCACAAAATTCATATGGAGCACAAACACATTATATGAAAATATATTTACAACTTTTTTTTAAACGATGGTAATTAAAATATAACTTATTGGAGATGATTAACGAAAATATAAACTGTGGTGAGAAGGGAGGGAACACCGTAACAGGTAAATTAGGTCCACTAGCCGCCAGATGGCTCAGATTTAAACGTAAATATTATTTGAATGAATTTATGTAACATCATCTTGCGCCTTCTGCACTGTCAACTGACATAGAAGCTAACCAAAAACATGGCTACAAGATGTGTTGAGTCAAAAGAAAATATCAGATACCTTATTAAAACGTATTACTGGGACTGGACGTATAAAACATCAATGCAATCAACTGACAATATAATATATATACACAGACAGAACCCAATGCCCCTATGGGTCATAATATATGCTTATACTCAGGTATTGCACTACATATCATTTGATGATAGGGAAGTAGGAAGAGTAGGAAACGATTCTAGCCGGCCGCGGTGGCCGAGGGGAATGAGGCGCTCCAGTCACGGTCTGCACCGGCACTACGGTCGGGGGTTCGAATCCCCCCTCGAGCATGGATATTTGTGCCGTCTTTAGTATAAGGTAGTTCATAAGTAGTTTGTAAGCTTAGGGACTGATGACCCCGTAGCTAAGTCCTATAAGTTCTACAAACATTTGAACATTTGAGAACGATTGTACTGTCGACAACCTACAATGTTATCAAAATTAATGAACCTACATTTCGCTTGAAGACAATAAAGACAAGATTAGAGAGATTAGGGCTTGTACAGATGCATGCAAGCATTCTTTTTGCCCTCGTTCTCTAGGGGAGTGGAAAAGTAAAGCAAGTAACTAGTTTTACTGAGTACCCTTCGCCATGCATCTCTGGGTAGATTGCGGAGTATGTCAGTAGATGTAGATCAATAACCAACGGAAAAATCCGTGGAACAGTTGTTCCTCCCGTGTACTAGATTAAATAAATTTACATGATACATGGCAGTTTTTATTTTAATTCGTCTATAGGATACCGTCGTAAATAAATTATACTATTTCTCCTGATAAAGAATGAATACAATATATGGGTGTGTGTAGAGAAAATGAGGCAAAACGCGACCTGAAGATTTGGGGTGTGTAGAGAAAATGAGGCGGATCGCTCCCTGAAGAAGTGCAAAGTACATGAGGGTGTGCTGAGAAATGCTGCCTCCGAATCCTTTACACTCGTGTTATTATCAGGTGCAGGAATACATGTCACCACAGTACCAGCACCACCTACAGAGAAGGGAGCCACACATATGTGATACGCCATGTGTTGTCATGCCGCGACCGCGTAGCTCTCTGTCTGGCCTATAGCGCTAAGCCCACTACGCCCAATCGGCCAGCTCGTCAGTCAGCTACTACGTCGCGGGCCCACTAAGTATGACGTCATACAAATTTGCCGGCGCCTTGTCTTTAGGTGGTCGTTATAGTAATTAGTTGACTTTCCGGCTGGCCCAATTTCGCCGTCATAGGTCATTCTCTAGACATTTCCAACCTTGCCCCACCTTGATTACAGCTTTTCTTTCAAAATCCATAGAACATATTCAAAGACTCATACAGTGACGTGGCTCTGACAACAAAATTTCTATAATAATGGAATTATCGAGCGGGTTTCTCAATAGGAAAAATGCACTAACAAAATAAGTGATGGACCCACAGAAAGTTGTTGGAGATGAATGAAACCATGTATAATGAAAGAGGATGTGATGACGATAGGCCACAGACCGTTGCAGGTAGAATGTTGGCACTAGGACAGTGGGTTGTCGCCATCCTTTCTTCCCGCCCCTCTGACCCCAAGGTGCAGCTTTATTGTGTGAAAAATTTTATGCTTCCCTGAGGCAAGTTCATCTACATTTCTTGTAATTGTCGCTCCAGATTTGATGAGTTGTTACTGGAATGGATGTTCCGTCAATTCCAGCCCACCTTTTCTCAGTGACGGAAACATCTGAAACTCACCCTCTTTATGGATACAGGCCATCTAGGAAAAGTTTCCTCAGAACAACAGAGGCTCTTAACAGGACACCTCCAGCAATCCCGAATCGACATGTCACGCGCAAGCTGCACTCGCTCCGACGAATAGCTGATACCTAGCGAAGAAGTACCAAACGATCATATGGAGAAATGGAATACTTGGAGACCACTGAACATATTACGGGCAGGCGTGGCAGGATGTAAAAGCAACCTACAGAAGTGGGGTTCCAACACCAAGCCCACAGTGTGTTAGTGTGGTGCAATCCAAACGACGTCTCATCTGTTGCAGTGTAGTTGGTGTCCTAAAACACGCACAGTACGAGATCTGCTTCAGGCTACATAAGATGCACTGGATGTCGCCAACTTCTGGGAAAAGTAGTATAGACACTTTCGTAAAGTGTGACTTTGTATATAATGTATATAATCCAGTAAGAGTTTCTTTCTTTTTAAATGTGTACTTAGTATTAATGCTTCTGATACGAATAAATAAAATCAGTAACTGAGAAGTACAGAGGTGTAGCTGAAACGGGACGACCTCAACATACTGTAGGCAGTCCATAGACACAGGTGCTGTATTTAGCCGCTGATTCTCTTCTAGGGACCCAATTCTAGGGAGCTATGCCATCAGCGGCCAGAAGTGCGGATGCAGAATCTCTGTGAATTGTCGCTGTGCCGCCTATGGCAGCCGAATTGTGACTTGATATAACCTGAAGGATGTGCTACAGCTTCCTTCACCATGATGCCAAGTTTTACAACTTCCACAGTGTTGGTAGGATGCGCATTCTGCGCTTGTAGCCGCCGTACAAGAACGCAATCGCCATCACAGGTTACTGAAAACCGGAACATATCAGTGACCACAGTGAGCAGTCGCCGGTGATTCTTACTGTACACAAGCGTCTTTCCATCACTGACTGACTGTCGGCAGCCGGCCACGGCCACTACGGTCGGGGGTTCGAATCCCCCCTCGGGCATTGATATTTGGGCCGTCTTTAGTATAAGGTAGTTGATAAGTACTTTGTAAGTTTAGGGACTGATGAAATCAAATGTTCAAATGTTTGTTAAGCTTATGGGACTTAACTACGGGGTCGTCAGTCCCTAAACTTACAAACTACTTATGAACTACTTACGAACTAGGACGGCACAAATATCCATGCCCGAGGGAGGATTCGAACCCCCGACCGTAGTGGCCGTGCTGACCGTGACTGGAGCGCCTCAGTCACCTCGGCCACCGCGGCCGGCTAGGGACTGATGACCCCGTAGTTAAGTCCCATAAGCTTAACGAACATTTTGACTGTCGGCAGCTGACTGGTATCATCGTCACAACAGTAGGGTGGTGACATCGAGATGCTGCGAGTGAATTTCCGTGCGCTCCAAAGCGTAAGTCAGTTTAATTAGATCGTTAGTCTAGAGAACGATGACGACTGCAGTTACTTCCCACAGCTTTAGAAACTTTACAATTTTTGGTATTGTGTCTGATTCTTTTCAGATAGTCCAAATGTTTCGAATTCGAAGCTTTACAAACATTTCCATTTTGCAGTCGCGAATGCTCTCTGGTGGTCCTTACGAACTTAAAGCAGCTGTGTAATTCTCATAATGTAGTCACACATTCAATGGTATCTTCTGCAGGGGGTCGAGCGGTTCCTGGCTCACCCCTTGCTGGGCGCAAACTCAGGTGGTGTTGAAGAGCGGGTTAGTTGTCAGGAGGCCAATCTGCTAATACCACGGTATGCCCTGCAGGAAGAGGTAGGAGCGGTGCAATTGCCGCCGTTGGCGTAATGACAGAATATAGTTCGGTAAAACATTTGTTCTGAGGTGGTACACATTGCTGCGTACCCCAGGCGACCGGGTCGATGGCGTCAGCAGCCTCCTGGCGTACTGTGCGCTGACAGAGCGGCTGCGTCCGCACTAGCTCAGCGGGCGGAGGTAGGCGACCCCTCTGCCGCGCCGTCTGGTGTGGAACCGTACGGAAGTACGGTGGAACGTGTGAGTGAGAGAGTCACACGTCTGGACTGGTGGTTCTCGGTTCCCACCCTAATTGTTGTCTCGCATCACCATCATACTGGACCGCGTTGGCGGTTGTCGTGTGGTCGTGATGTGCGCTGACTCCTGGCCTACCGGCAGGCGTCTTCCCTAGGAACGCTGGAGTTCCGGCGTGCAGGACAAGAAAGTCCTCCTAGATACTTCCTCTGCGTACGTAGTTGGTTGTAGCGCAGGAGTCGTGCTCGGAGCTGCGAAGGAGTCGACATCTCGCCGATTGTCAGCTGATGTAGAAGAGTGCTGGAGTTCTATAACAGAATTGTGCCGACTTTAGAAATCAGGAAATCGATTGCTACGAAGTGTAAACCTTCGATTCATCTGACCGACTGCCTATGAAATGCTGAAGTATATATAGCGTGTGTGGAGCGGCTGATATTTCCTTTACGCGCTCTATCATGAGCGCATAGGCCCTGTCAAACTAATGTGTCGGCGTTTTACATCTTGCCTTGTTCACTGAACAGGTTAGCTGGTGGTTCCAGAAGGCTCCGGATACGCGTTGTTGCGTTAGGATTAGGCATTGTTTCCTCACGTAACAAAGTGAAGTGATACTGCAAGCTCGTACTGTTCCGTTTAACTTCCGCTGATGCGTGCTATTCAGTCCGGCACGTGTGCGTCCATTCCTGTCAGCTTGATCCAGTAAGTATGACGCAAAGCAACTGCTTCTCCCCTTTCCCATTCTGTCGACATACCGCAACATTCCAACAGCAAGCAAGACTTGGAAAAATTTACCGCTATACTTCCGGTACAGAGCTGGTGTGCAACACGTCGCCTTCTGAAATGGAGGTTTACTGGATCATTCCTCAGAGCTTTACATTTTTGTTAGGCGTTGTATCGAGAAGTATATTCACGGTGTCCAGAAAAGGGCTCCCTGATTTCAAAATTAAATATCTCGAAAACAAAGATAGATGAATGCAGTAAATGGTATGTTTATTGTGAAAGCTCTAAGAAGTTTATTCAGCAGTTTGAAATAATACTTACAAAAGCTGCTAATAGATGGCGCTGTACAGCTCATATCAGCATACATAAGTGAAATTATCGTATGAAAACACTCTTTGCAAACAATCACATCACAATATTTTCAAAACGTTCACCATTGGCACTACAGAGGTGGCGCAAACGAAGAATGAAATTCGCCATCACATTTCGTAGTGTCTCAACCGAAATGGATGCACATGCCACAGAGATCGCCGATTCAAGCTCGTCCATCGTGGCGGGAAGCTTCGGGTAGACCATGTTTTTTACTGTGCACCACAAAAAAAAAAAATAAAAAAAAATAAAAAAATAAAAATAAAAAAATGTCACGGGGAGACAAATCCGGCGAATATTGAGGACAATCCATGCTTGCACTAGTAAATTTGGGATATTTCAAAACAATGACTAGATTCCCGAAGTATTCCTCAAGAAAGCGAAACATTTGTTCGGTCCGATGTGGTAGGGCTCGATCTAGCATAAACCATTCAGTACCTGGTCGATCCTCTAACGCTTGCTGTGTGGCGACAAATTGTTCCAAAATTGCAACGTAACGTGCACAAGTGACAGTTTCTCGAATGAAAAAAGGGCCATAATGCCTCTGCTGCATACTGCAGCCCACACAGTACCTTTAGGAGAATACAGCGGTTTCGCTTCACACCAATATGGCTTTTCGGAACCCCAAAAACGCCAGTTCTCCGTACTCACGTATCCATTCAGGTGGAAGTGTGCTTCATCTGTAAACCAGATGCAGCCAACATCAAATCCTTCACATCAATCATTGTGAGCAACTGATTAGCAAAGGCAACTCTTTGTTGCACAGCTTGTACGGATATGGCCTGGTGAATTTTGAATGGAAACTTGTGTATGCTCTTTCTCAGTATTTTCTGCGTGCTGGAACGCTTCAAACCAGTCTCAGATGCAATTATACGGACGGATGACATCGGATTTCGCTGATTAATTCCAGTAACTGTGGCGATATTTTCAGACGTAACAACATGCCCCACTAGATCATCAGTTACCCTGCCTGTTCGTTGAAATATTGTGAAGATCATACGAATGGTTTTCGCATAGGGTCATTTTGGAACATTAAATCGTGCTTGAAAACTTCGTCGTAGGACTCTCTTCTAACCTGTGGTATTTTAGCACCAGAAAAACGCGTTGTTCAATGGAGTACATGGTTTTAAACTCTTCCTTCGGAACGCTAACCTCCTTTCACGTTTCAATAGTGGAACTGATCGCTCTGGGCTTCGGATCACTATCTATACTAGGCATTACGTATGGCGATTACTGCGCCATCTGTTAGCAGCTTTTGTAACTATTATTTCAAACTGCTATATAAACTTCTTACAGCTTTCACAATCAACATACCGTTTACTGCATTTCTCAATCGATCTTTGTTTTGGAGATATTTAATTTTGGAATGAGCGAGTCCTTTTCTGGACACACCGTACGTATTGAGATGTATACACGTTATAACAAGAGTAAATAATAATGAAACAAATACAGCTTTATACAGAAAGTTTTAAGTGTATTCGCATCAGAAATAGAATGTATTATTTATCAGCATGACATACTGCTTTTAGTTACTAAGTTTTCACAAAAGTATAACTGAACACGACACTTTCATATATTTAAATTAACGAATAATACAGAATTTAAAGAGTTCACTGTGGACTCATGTGTAAAGTTATTGTCAGTAGATATTATTCGCTGTAGACTTCATTCTACTGTACTGTAATATCTGCGACTCGTGGCATATCTGCAGATGAAAATCGGAGACAACCTCCTGAGTTAAACTCGCTGGCAGGCATCACAAGTTCTCACAGTATTGGCTTTGTGTCTCTGCTGCCTGCGGTGATAATTCGAGCACTGAAACCCCTTTCTCCATGTGTATCTCACTACCCTGGAAGCGTCTTCATTTAGTGAACTGCGAATTTCACGTTAACTCCTCACGTCAGTCACTGAAGTTAGACTTGCTAATCTATTTATTTTATACCATGTTTTCTTTATCGTAAACTATATGGCTGAAATAGTTATCTGCTCCTGCCTTCTGAACATCGTACTTCTTGGTTTACAAGATAACGTGCTTCAACGACAGTCAGTGTTGGGAGAGGTAGCGAGGCTCCCGTCAACTGCTGAAGTCCGCCCCCTGTATTCACTGCCTGATGTCCACATATCACTGGTAACACAGACTGAATGGCTCCACGTTTGCCCGAAACAGACGATGGGAAAATGGCAGGGGAGTCTATAATTGACTTTAAGGAACGTGGCATCTTCCGAATAATATTCTGAGAGTTCAGCTAAACATTATGTTCCATTAAACTTCTTTCGACCAAATTACGTGTTTTGTTGGTAAAATATATTGGAGACCCATTGTAGGTTATCGCAGGATTGCGACGATCATTTGTAACGAAATGAAACTGGCCTTATACGCAAATACAGTTCCGGGAGAAAAAAGACACTCCTCTGTTCCAAGTTAAACCTGGAATCGTCATTAACCGGAGTCCTGTTTATTGCGGCCCTAGAAGATCATATCGATATAAAAATGACATTTTAAAAGTAGGCCACTGTACAAAATAAAAGTTTAATTGTGGTGGGAGATACCCAGATAAGAGTTTACTGTTATAAGTAAGCTTAATTTTAGCAGTAAAATTAGCAAGAGGTCCGTGTGAACTGCCAGCTACTCCCTGCTGCAATACCTTGTTCCCTGGCCCAAATTGAGAACTGACTTGATTCAAATTACTCTAATAACAAGAAGTTAACGATACAGTGGCCAATATACGTAGCAACTCACACGAAATTACATACAGGCATTAATAAACAAGCCACCACAATTGAAGTTATTTCATAAAGGTGGCTAAGAAAAACATTTATGGCGCAACGGAACTTAAACATAGAAAATTGCATCTGAGCTTGTTCTCAGTACTGGTGAAAAACAATATTAAATAAAAGTGGGAAGGTGCTCTAAAACTACAATTTATAGCCAAGTCATAATTATACTGAACGTAACTTGGTTATTCAGGTCGAACGCAAGCAAAATGGGGAACCAATTTTGTTAATACAATAAAAATGCATCTCATTTACATAGTCTAATACTGACGATGCTCAGCACTGATTTAACATAAATTACACAGAACTTAACGCTACTGGGGGGGGGGATTAACAAACAACACTCATTCGCTCACACACACGCAATGCAACAGCGAAACTCACCAAAATCAGCGTGCTGAAGCAAGGCAGAAGCAGGCGCCGCTATCGTAGGCGAAATTCTGCAAACCCAGGGGCACCACACAACACAATATACAATAAAACTGCGAAGATGGCTCTGGTCTGACGTGCCTGATTTGAGATGGTGCGTTAGTATAGCAAAGTTAAGTTGCATTTAGATTAGACCGCGAGCAAACAAGCTAACGGCGACACACTGCTACGTTACATGATCGCACTAAACTGAAGGATAAGTGGATAAGAATCGGATTCATTAGATAAACTCACAGCGGCCTCTTAAGTTTCAATCTGAGAGTAAACTATCTAGGCACTGGTTTTACGAGAAGTGGCGTGAATACAGTCACCCACGTGGTTCCAAAAACCGATAAAAATGTATAAATTCAATTTCCGAAAGATAAAGAAAATTAACTACGGCATGCAACCACTAGAACTGCATAGAATTTCGTATGGAAGCTACTGCAATGCAGCAAACTCCGATAGGGAGCGATTACAAAAACTAGAAAAGTGAAATAATTACAAAGACGGAAAAGTGAGAATAAATACTACGGCATGCAACCCTTAGAAACACATAGAATTTCAGAAGCAAGCTATTGAAGGACGTTATACAAGGCTCGGAGAGAATTACTGACAAAGACTGAGGGCATACTACAAGTTCGGAGAAGATACAGCAAAATTAAAATTAGCGGGGAGAGAAGATCGCGAAATGTCAGTGGAATCAGAAGGATACAATCATAGTTACTTGCCTGATGGGCTTGGAACAAACAATAGTGGAAGCTGAAGGCTTTGTTCTAAGAGCCAACCATGTGGAACACATATCACTCATGGAAGGAAAACGATAAGAAAAAATTTACATGTACTGTACAAAAATGAACATATCGTCTGTTACAAATCGGGCCCCACAAAACTAGAAAGAATTTATACAGAGTTCGTACACCGCCACATACTCATCAAACTGCAACTAGTAACACATACCCCGCGTTTATCTGTTGGAAATCACTGTATTGAAAAACTGGAACACATTTCCACACACGATCGGAAAAAATATTCCGAAAAATGAATCTAAGTTCAAGAGTCTAAGTTAAACATGCTACACAATGAATCACTACCATCTCCGCGGATACAAGAGGAAAACCAACTTTTCACCACGATCCCAGCACCAAGTGACCACCGCGTGGCCAGGAGGCGCGAAAGCTACCGGAAACTGGGCAGAACCCACGATAACAGCGGTGGTGAGGAGAGAAGATCGCGAGACTCGCCCTGGAGAGGGCTCGTCCACTTGCTTGTAACCAAATGTTGTAGAAACCTCTTTGGTCGCATTAGCAGCAGGGGCTGGTAACGACTAACTATCGACTCTGAGCCAGTGAGAAGCCACATTCAGATAGCCATTAGATCCTCGCACATCGCCGGCCGCGGTGGCCGAGGTGACTGAGGCGCTCCAGTCACGGTCAGCACGGCTACTACGGTCGGGGGTTCGAATCCCCCCTTGGGCATGGATATTTGTGCCGTCCTAGTTCGTAAGTAGTTCATAAGTAGTTTGTACGTTTAGGGACTGATGACCCCGTAGTTAAGTCCCATAAGCTTAACAAACATTTGAACATTTTCCTCGCACATCCACTTAAAAGTAAAACAAATACACATTCTCACAAGGACAATGGCGTAGCGGAGAAGCTGTACTTATTGCCACATTCATAACCTCAATAATAAATTATTAAAATAAGATAATCCTAGCAATATTAACTAACATTTCAGAAACTACTATTTTAAAACATGAAATAATAACTATTCTTCATACCTTGAAAATAGTGTGGTTCTAGTTTTAACAAAATGCTAATCTAGCGACATCAAATAAATTATAATTTTATAAAAAAGATCATAAGATAGAGGTTACAGATATGAAAGTAGCAAGAATGATTGCAGGTACCAATAGATGGGAACAATGACAGGAGGGTGTCTATAATCAGGAAATCAAAGAAAAGCTGGGAATGAACACCATAGATGAAGCAGTTAGAGCGAACATACTGAGATGGTGGGGTCATGTTACACGCATGGGAGAAGCAAGGTTACCTAAGAGACTCATGAGCTCGTAAGTGGAGGGTAAGAGGAGTCGAGGTAGACCAAGAAGAAAGTACTTAGATTCGGTGAAGAATGATTTTGAAGTAAAAGGCATAACATCAGACGAGGCATCAATGTTAGCATTGAATAGGGGATCATGGAGGAATGTTATTAGAGGTACTATCCTCCAGACTGAACGGTGAAACGCATAATAAGTCTCTAATGATGATGATGATGATGGTGGTGACGATAAAATATATATGGAAGACGACGGACGGTCGTCTTTCAATTTTCAGTCTCAAATGAAACGTCCTAGTAGGTTGGAGTCTAGGTGAGCCGTGTCGGCTCGATTTACTTGTACTGTGTCGAAGTAAAGTTTAACTTCCCTTGGTCGTCATCATTGGCTGGAAGAGTATACATCGTCTGTGATGCTAGCGTTCTTCTGTATCACTTGGTTATTAAGCATAACGAGCAGAATTTATGTGGCATTTTGCCCTTCTGCGACCTGGTTGTCAGCCTCGGGCGTAGTCGGAAATCAGGGTTTGGCTTTTTCACTCCTCGTCGTCGTTCCCGCCGGTGCCGAGTTATAATTTTGCAGTTCTCTTATTACTTGATTTTTTCCCCTCTCGTCGTTGTCCCTGCGGCGACAGGTTGTAATTTGCAGTTTTTCGTTGTGGTTGATCTTTCTTGCTGAGCTCGTCATTGCCGATGGTATGTAGTAGATGTGTGGTTCCTTCACCCGATAGACGTAGGCTACCACACTTCGTCAAGGAAAGTAAAAGGCTTGTCAGCCGTGGCGGTGGCCCTCTCCCTCTCCCCCCCCCCCCCGCCCCACCCGACATGTGGGTGAGGATTTATGTTTACCACAATGGCGGCGAACTGATTTTAACAAATCTGTCAAAAGTTTTAAAGAGCTGTGTTTAAGATTTGTCCAGGATTGATACCGTTACAACTTTTGTTTTAAAATGTAAAATCATCGGGGGGTTTTGGTAACATTTGTCTAGATTATTCAAGTTTTTAATTCTGCTGATTGGTCTATGCCAGGCAATTATTCTTAAGGCTGTTAAAAGCTACATCTCAGTTCATCAGCCTGATATTTAGAGATTTTATTGTGTTTTTATGTTTAGATGTGTAATCATTATTCTCAAAACTGTTAAGCTTTGAGATTTATAGGTTTTAGTAACTGTGCTTTTGTTTTTAAATGTGTAATCATTATTCTTTAGACTGTTAAGGCTACACCCTTGTTCATCGAACAAATTTACAGACTTTGCTACACTAGTCAGATATTCTTAAAACTATCAAAAGCTACACCTTTGTTCATCAGCCGAAATCCAGACGCTTTAGTGTTTATTTTTTATTTATTTTTTAAATGTGTAATTATTATGTTATGCAAGTTAAAAGTTACCCCTCTTGTTTATCAGCCCAAAATTTAGAGATTTCACTAACTGTGATTTAACGAAAAAATATCGGGGGAGTTACTGTATAATTTGTTTGGTATTATTCAGGCCTTTAATTCTGTTGATTGCTTCATCAGTAAAAGGCATTATATTGCATTCGACCAGTGAAAGCATTTATCAGTATCATCCTTGTGTTGTTTACATCCTTATTAAACTTGGTTGGTGATATAAGATTAAGCATGTTACGAAATTCCGGGTACCAGTAGGTAATAGCGGAAGTTGTCAGTACATTGCACGAGTCGGGCTAGAATTGTTCACACTATACAAGGTTTTCCCCGAAAAGTTCTAATTTTGTTTCACCGCTCAGTTTTATGTCTATAGAACATTCCTCCGGCTCTTTGCCGTGTTCAGAAATACAGATCCTACGGCGCTTGATAGCGACATGTGAAGTACCGGGTCATCAAAAAGTCAGTATAAATTTGAAAACTTAATAAACCACGGAATAATGTAGATAGAGAGGTAAAAATTGACACACATGCTTTGAATGACATGGGGTCTTTATTTGAAAAAAAAAAGGGGGGGGGGGGCAAAAATGTCCGACAGATGGCGCTTCCTCTGATCAGAAAAGCAATAATTAGCATAACAAAATAAAACAAAGATTACGTTCTAGGAAATGCTCAATATGTTCACCATGATTCCTTCACAATAGCTGTAGTCGAGGAATAATGTTGTGAACAGCACTGTAAAGCATGTCCGGAGTTATGGTGAGGCATTGGCATCGGATGTTGTGTTCAGCATCCCTAGAGATGTCGACGATCAGGATACACTTGCTACTTCAGGTAACCCCGGAGCCAATAATCGCACTGACTGAGGTCTGGAAACCTGGGAGGCCAAGCATGACGAAAGTGGCGGCTGCGGAAGAGATCTTTTTTGAACCTTTTTTTCCCCCTAGTAAAACTCGATGTCATTCCAAGCATGTTTGTCAGTTTTTACCTTTCTATCTACATTATTCCGTGATTTATCAAGTTTTCAAATTTATACTGACTGTTTGATCACTCGGTATGTAACTGTAAGTGGAAATCGTGTATCGTGTCTTGAGGAGTACGCCACTTCATCGGTTGCTGCTTGTCGTTACGTTAACAGCTCCGTTACTGTTACATGAAGAACTGGTAATACAGAGAAAGACTGAAAGCTCCAAAGGGGAAATTAAGTGGAGAAAGCAGAAGCAGTGAAAGAAACTGGGCGTTAGTGAAGGTGTGCAGAGGAACGTCTTCTAGATTAAACGAGCGGAGCCTCCTCGGCTCGGCCTTGGCGCGCTGTTAAAGGAGGCCAGTGGAGTTCTAGCGGGGGATCTGCCGAATCACCCGCTATCTGGAACAAAAGTGAACGCCCGCGGAGGGAAGAAAGTCGCGTGCACTGTCCGGCGGATAAAGAGAGGAAACTGGAGGAACAGGGGGGAAGGGGAGGGGGGGAGGGGGAGGTGGCGAGTGGCGTTCCTCGACTGGCGGCAAAAAAGCGCCGGCAGCTGCCGGAGGAGTCGCCAGAGGACGCCTGGCGCGTTTTACGCTGCCGCTGGTGCGAATGGCTGCAGAGTGGCGCGGGAGCAGGCACTGTAGGACACGCTCTCTTAATAATGCAAGTGCACTGGACAATGCTTTCGACATCCGCAGGTGATATTATGTTGACAACGTCTCTAGAGGCGAGGCGCACACTTCACGCAGCACAGCCAGAGAAGGGCAGCGCAGTTTGCAAAGCCCACACAACACAGTTATCGACGTCATACGATTCGTGATCTCGCCCACGAAACCGCTTTAGTGCATACCACTGTGCTTCGCATCATGAAGGAACCCCTGGGCAAGCGACAAATCGCATCAATGTTGAGTTTCGCATGAATTCACAGAAATGCAGAAATGGATGCGCTACGACGCTGCTCAGACGCACTTGTAGCGCAGTGAGCGCGAAGGGGAGGCTTTCTTACCGTGTATCGTAACGCTGGATGAGACATGGGCCACATCGTACGAGTCAAAACTGAAGCACCAGTCCAACGAATGGCGTTATTATGGGTCGCCGCGAAGGTCGAAAGTGCATCACTGTAAACCTCTTGATGTAATTAAATTCCTGACTCCCCTTCATAACTCAATTAATTCAATTTATGTGTGTGTGTGTGTGTGTGTGTGTGTGTGTGTCTGTATTCTGATAATGTAAGTGGAAGAGAAGTGACAGACCTGTTGAGCGACAGGCAAAAGTGACGAATATGTGGCGAACTTGTGTGGTCTATGGAAGTTCATTGTAAGCTCTTGAGCTATTCCGACTAAACAGACGACAGTTCTAAGAGAGCCATCTGATGTGTATGGAAGACTTAAAAGAGAAGTAAAGCAGTGTGTGACACGTCATACCAATTAAAGGTAAATTAGGGATATGTTTTAGGAATGTAATTAAAATCGTATTTATCAGCCACTCGGTTATAATTAAGAGAGACAAGTGTTACTGAAAATTCAATAATTGAAAGAACCTTTATACAACTGACATATTGAATCATGATTGTGGTGCAGTTTATACCATCTGAAACACTTTTCTTCTCGGTGATGCATGATATGCTTTTCATATGTCTTAGGTTGAAAGATATATCGATATGAAAAAGTTTCGCAAATTATTTTTTCTTTCTTTAACTGCATTTGCATGCAAAGTGTTTCCTTACTTAGGTCTTTATTCGTAGATCTTCTATGGTCCTGAGTACTATAATCCTGACGTCTGCTTTTTTCTTCGTCTTTGACGGCAGCTGTGCTTGTACGTCTAGTATTTTAATACGTTGCCTATCCATTTTGTCTGTCATCATTTCTTATAGTAATTACCATCAACCGCCATCATGTTTCTTGATAATTAGTAAAGCAATGCTAGTATTCTTGCAACTGTTGAATTTCTGAAAGTAGTATAGAATTCAGCTTGAGGAATATTGACAAGAGACATTCCTAGCATCACCTATGGTTTAGCAGTGAGCTGAAGCTCCACAAAGGTGTGGACATTGTGTTATATAAAATGGAAGAAAGTCCCTGATGATAAAAAAATCCTTCTGGTTGCAGTAGTAACGAGAATAACGAGAATTATAGCTTCCATAGCGCTGCCATGCCTGCCACAAAGTTTACTGAAACTAGCGACTATAGACCTTAAAAATACACAATCAGCATCTTCAGGTATTTCTCTCCTTCCACCGTTGAAAACTATTTCTGTATGTTAGCTACATTTCGTACGCAGTAATTTATGGTGTAAAGCGCATTAAACGAAAAGTGGCCAGTGACTTCATTTTTCACTGCAAATTCTTCAAAATATGCGCAGCGTTGTACTATTTTTCTTATTGTAGCAATAACAATGGGGAATAATTAAAAGAAAACCAGTTCAATACCATGCAGTAAATTTTGCATATAATATACAGATATATATTTCCTACCGAACAATTTCTGATAAATTTATTAACGAAGTTGCGTTAACGCAGAAGATACACAGATCCGAAAAAAGTGTCTTTAAATTTGTTACACAAAAAGTAATAGAAACTAAATGCACAGAAGGTTGTATCTCTTATTCGTCTACATAAAACAATGTTTTAGAAGCTTACCGTATGACTTGAAAGTTCACTTTGCGACAGAGGTGGAACAGAGGCGCAGGAAAACTGTGCGCCTCGGACAACCGGACAGAGACCTGACCCAGTAAACGCCGTCCCTTTGCCTCGGCTGCGTTGAGTGTGCACTGCTCTACTGGAAAGCATGCTTTACAAACGGCTGGCCTTCTATCTTGCCTCTCCTCGGCCGGTTCTGCGTGAATTGGCCACTGGGCCTTATAGGACAGTGTGATAGGACCACTATTTTCTACCATTACAGTACTGTACCTGACAAATAAAAAAAAAAATGCAACAAGGAGTTATCCAAAATTATTCTATTGTAGTGTACATACGAGGGTTGGAACTTAAATAGTGGCTATACTGCTATAGAGATATTACGCAATGGAATCTACTATTGTCGCTGATAGCACACATTGTTGACGTACGTACCTTACCTCCGAGCAAAGGGACTCGCCCATCCTACGTCAACGGATTGCGCACATTCGAGGGAAACACAGTCACTTGTGAGCGAGCGGTCTAACCTAACGGTATCATTATGTTCGTCCAAGGAAGCTCGTCAACGCACAGTATTACTTTTGTATTTGGAGCATCACCTGCGACAAGCTTTGCTAAAGAAGCGACAACACTTTCTACGAAGGCCACCCATCCTTTTGCACGACGAAGCGCAGGCACATACAGCGCAAGCTGTGGCTGCTCCGTTCAGTTGTTGGGACTGAGACGTACGTACTGTACCATATATCATACTCCCAGAACTTACATCCTTGTGACTTTGATCTGATTTCGAAGAAGAAGCAACCATTTATTAGTATTGGTTTCTGAACTGTTCCATAGATTCGACAGGCAGTAGACCACTCCATTCGCACCATCAACAGATCAGGCTCCACTAACGGTATACTACGCATTCCACATCGCTGCCAGCGGGTTCTGTACAACGCCGATGACTACTTTCAAGGACAGTAACAGGTGCATGTAACACTTTTGTATCGGATATGAATAAATATTTGTCACCATTTAAGTTCCAACCCTAATATATTCCACTGATGGTTGAGTAGATGCTTAGATTTACAAGGCTGTGTGATTTGTATAAAATAGAACACCAGCCAGAGTGCATTTACGATGTAACTGCCCTGTTATTACGATTTTAGTACCAGTTCGCCGGCCGCGGTGGCCGAGGAGGCTAAGGCGCTCCAGTCAAGGTCTGCACGGCCACTACGGTCGGGGGTTCGAATCTCCCCTCGGGCATGGATATTTCTGCCGTCCTAGTTCGTAAGTAGTTCATAAGTAGTTTGTAAGTTTAGGGACTGATGACCCCGTAGTTAAGTCCCATAGACTTTACAAACATTTGAATTTGAATTTTTAGTACCAGTTCACTGCCTTAAGTAAGATACTGAAGCAAGACGTTTACGTACTGTACGGTTAGAGAGCCTATCCGTCAACTGAAAGCATTGGTCAGGGTGAGAGCCTATCCGTCAACTGAAAGCATTGGTTAGACTGTGTCAAACGGAGTGGTCGTACTGTGCAACTACGAGACATGAGCGGCATTCAGATGACGCAGTGGAAACGGCGGTGAGATCACTCAGTCACGTCGTGCTGGTTGAGATCGATCAGGAAACACTATGCAGACGAAGGACTATCTTATTATGAGACATGCAATGTGGGATTTCACGACCTCAGCGCCAGATATCTTCAACATCCTATGAGTTACTGCAAAGTATTTACATCTACCAGTTTGGAGCTCCAGCGGCCCTTGCGTCGTTTGAAATTGACAACAGAAAACAACGCCGGTGACTGGAGCGGTTTTGTGCCTGAGATAAAAATATTCAAATGTTTATATAGCTTATGGGAAACTTAACTTCGGGGTCATCAGTCCCTAAACTTACAAACTACCTATGAACTAGCTAATCATAAGGACGGCACAAATAGGATTAGAACGCCCCACCGTAGTGGCCGTGCAGACCGTGATTGGAGTGCCTCAGTCCCATCGGCCACCACGGCCGGCTTTGTGCCTGAGAGGCATCATTGTTAGTGATTTGTCGCGCTTCTCCATACCTTGCAATTACCATCGTGTATGCGTTTGAGGACGTTAAGGGCAGAGGACACATCAATATTGTGGAGAGCACAGGCACAGTCCCTGCCAATAGGCGATGGGGATCCGTAGGACAAGAAGTGACGTGACCTCTTCGTGCTCCGAGGCCAACTAGAAAGACACGCCCCAGCATGTATGTCATGCCACGTAAGCAAGGTAGTTCTGAGCCGGCGCGACCCCTAGCTCAGTGGCTGGCTGCTATGAGGCAGTGGGCTGTACCCCAGCGGTCGGCCAATCAGCTAGCGATCGCGCCGGCTCAGAACTACCTTACTTACATGCATGACGTGCGTGCTGGGGCGTGTCTTTCTCGTTTGCCTCGTTCGTGCTCTTGCAGACCTTGACGGTATAGACATTCTGCGTCTGCATGTTCAACCTATGTTCGCCCAGCACTATGGGGCAGTCTTCCAAAGAGACACAACATCTACACAAATATTGTGTGTCTTTGAGCACCCTTTAGAATTTTGAGGCCCTCACGTGCATAGGAAGATTCTAGGAACTGTCTGTCACCGTTCACATGTGGGCTGACATTGTAAAGGGCCTCCTTCCTACTACCAACCAGTGGAGTCTACATCGACAGCTGCATGAATTGTCGACAAACGTTCCTTACTGGAGTATGCAAAGGCTCTTTGACATTCGCAAACGCATAAGGGCATATGGTGTGATACGCTGTTGAACTGCCGCTCAATTCCACCAGTAAATAACAAAGGTATCGTCTCTTTCATGCCATTGTGTAATCAGTTCCATGAAGTCATATAGTCCTCCATCATTTGTAGTTTAATGTACTAATTTCTTTAGTTTTAGCAGTGGTATCGGGTTGAATTTTAGGTACTTGGTTAAGTGCTGATTTAAAGAAAGATAATTTATGCTGATTTGGGTGGCATGATGTATTATTATTTATTATGACATCGGATGTGGTAGTTTTCCTGTATATTTGAAATTTATGTTTGTTGTCTTGATGTGTTATGTAAAGGCCAAGAAAGTTGATCCCAGATTGTATTTCATGCTCCACTGTAAATTGTATTTTGGGATGAACTTTGTTCAGTTTTTCAGCTAAGTCTTCAATATCATTGGTTGTTCCATTATATAGCAACAAGGTGTCATCAACATACCTTTTATAATTAATGATTTTATCTTTGTCAATTGGGTTTGCTTTAAAGAATTTGTTTTCAAAATCATTAATGTAGATATCAGCAAGAAGACCAGCTAGGCTGCTCCCCATAGCCAGACCATCATGTTGAATATACGTTTTGTTGTTGAAGCAAAAGTAATTGTGTGATAGTACTAACTGAAGCAAGTCCATTAATTCATAGATTTCAATGTTACTTAGTTTTTATGGTGCATTAGGTTATCTTTTATTATTCAGAGTGTGTCTATTATAGGAATGTTGGTGTACAGGCTCACTATATCAAGGGATGTAAACCTTGCCGAACTGGGTATGGTGATGTTTCTGATGCTGTCAATCAATTCATAACTTTTTTTATGGTGTAGTTGGTTGGGAATGTGTAGTATTTCTTGATTAATTCATGAAGTTTTTTGGTTAGTTCGTAGCCAGGACTAATTATCGAGTTCACTATGGAACGTATTGGGTGCCCAATTTAATGTTCAAATGTTTGTAGAACTTATGGGACTTAACAACGGGGTCATCAGTCCATAAGCTTACAAACTACTTATGAACTACCTAAGACTAAGGACGGCCCAAATATCCATGCCCGTGGGGGTATTCGAACCCCCGACCGTAGTGGCCGTGCAGACCGTGACTGGAGCGCCTCAGTCCCCTCGGGCACCGCGGCCGGCCCCAATTTAATAATGTGTGATACATTACTTTGTACCATGCCAGCAATACTTGTTATAATAGTGTGCGAAATTCATTAATTTATGTTTGGTGTCCACTCGACCACGACAGCCGAGTGACTGCTCGTTTGACGGGTAATATTCCGGCGTGTGTGCAAGCAGCGCTCCACCGGTAAAATACCGGCGGATATTTTACCGGCCGCCCAAAATCGGTGTGTCTGCAGCCAGCCTAAGGAGCAGAAACTGCCTGTCACGGCCGCTGGCACATTGTCAACGCAAGAAAATAATAAAAACCCTAGAACGCCGCAAAGAACGTCTTCTATATGGCGTTGGGTAGAGGGACCGTCTTTTGTTAAATAAATAAGCATTATTATTATATGTCGAACCTTAGCCTAAAAAGGTTGTATTTCAGTCGTTTGAGTAACTCAATGTCAAAGCTATGTTTGGAGAAAGCAGTAATAGACATTACATTGTGTTTACTTATTTAGTAGTGGATACACTTCTCTCTGGAGTATAGCCTGCCTGCAAGTAAGAGAGGAAACGATGCTGTCAAAAGGCTACAAGCGTTTGGAGTTAAATAGCGGGATCCGATCACACGGAAGAAGTAATAAACGGCCTTGCAGCACCTGTGTACGTATAAATACGGAACAGTTATTATCGAATGTGGTGCCTAGAGAAGTAGTCAGGCTTGTAACTTGAAATCTTTTTACATAATCTGGGAGACCACAAAAGGCAAGACTTTCAATTGAAAGAGATGCTCCCAAAGATGAAGCAAATAACCTTAAAATAAACTACAATACAACCAACAACGCCGCGGTGAGCAGTCTAAGGCGCCTCGCTGAGCAGCGCGCGGTTGTCCGCCGTCGGAGGATCGAGTCCTCCCTGGGGCACTCGGGCATGGGTATGAGTGTTGTCCTTAGGTATGTTTACCTTAGTTTAAGTAGTTTGTAAGCTACGGACTAATGACCACGCAGTTTGGTCCGATAGATTTACAAAACAATCAACACCCAATAACCTTCATATAGAAGTACAGCACATGTACGTAGACGGCCACTAGGTAGGAAAAAAAAAAAAAACAACGACAACATTGGTGCACTTTGGTGCCCTGTTGGCAGATTTCAGATTAATACCCGAACCAATTTTACACTTATAACCACGACGTCCCCACTTGGGGAGTGCCAAACAAATGTCAGAAACAAGGCTGAGCCGGCCGCGGTGGCCGAGGGGACTGAGGCGCTTCAGTCACGGTCTGCACGGCCACTATGGTCGGGGGTTCGAATCCCCCCTCGAGCATGGATATTCAAAAAATGTTCAAATGTTTGTAAAGCTTATGGGACTTAACTACGGGGTCATCAGTCCCTAAACTTACAAACTACTTATGAACTACTTACAAACTAGGACGGCACAAATATCCATGCCCTAGGGGGGATTCGAACCCCCGACCGTAGTAGCCGTGCTGACCGTGACTGGAGCGCCTCAGTCACCTCGGCCACCGCGGCCGGCGCATGGATGTTTGTGCCGTCCTTAGGATAAGCTGGTTGATAAGTAGTTTGTAAGTTTAGGGACTGATAACCCCGTAGTTAAGTCCCATAAGCTTAACAAACATTAAAAAAAAAAAAAAAAAAAAAAAAAAAAAAAGACAAGGCTGGCCTGAAATCACAAAACTACCCAGCAACAGTAAACTGCTCCAGAAGGAACGGAGCTCGGAGAACACTTCCGTGCTCTCTGAAATATATGTGTTTTAATGTTTGTAAATCTATCGGACTCAGACGCTTGGTCATTAGTCCGTAGCTTACAAACTACTTAAACTGAGTTAAACCGACCTAAGGACAATAAAAACACTCATTCCCGAGTGGGGTGTCGAACCCCCAACGGCGTACGGCCGCGCGCTCCGCAGCGCGGCGCCCCAGTGAGCACGGATAATCCGCCGCGGCCCATGAAATAGAGACGAGGTAATTGACTTAGTTTACGAAAATCCCGGGAGTCTTCCGTCCAATATCCCACAACTCATTAGGCCGATAGGGCTCGATACAACCGCGAGCAGGCCGCTAGTACTGCCGTCTTTCGCCCAAGTGGTCCAACTACAGATGCAGCATACGTCTGCCCACGATGCCCTCCGGAAGTCAGGCATCTGCATTCCAGCAACATCTTCCTCTGCCTGTACATCGGCCGCACTAGCCGTGAAGTAGGACGATACACAAGTACTTCCTCTTGGAGCCCGACACCGTCCTATTTCGCAGCAATCGAATTCCACTAACCGTCGTCTCTCAGGCCACAGCCAAACAACTACGTTCGCAGCGACCACAATCACAAAATCAATCGGGGGCCTCATAGAATACACAAATCAAAGACCTTGTAAAAATAACTTGACTTCCTAACGGCGCTGTTGTCGCGGAATAATTTGAACCTTCGCCCGGCCGCCATGACAGCACTAAGAGTCAAATAAATACAAGTGTTGTTAGGGGGTAAATCGTTATCAACATCTACATACATACTCCGCAATTCACCGTAAGGTGCGTGGCGGAGGGTACACTGTACCACTACTAGGCATTTCCTTTCCTATTCCACTCCCAAATAGAACGAGGAAAAAAAGAATTCCTATATGCCTCCGTACGAGCCCTAATTTCTCTCGTCTTTGTGATCTTTACGCGAAATGTAAGTAGGCGGCAGCAAGATCATACTACACTCAGCTTCAAATTCCTGCCCTCTAAGTTTACTTAACAGAAATTCACGAGAAGAACGTCGTCTTTCTTCCAGCGATCCCTAATTGAGTTGCCGGAGCATTTCCGTGACACTCGCGCATATCTAGCTGCTCGCCTCTGAACCGCCTCTATGTCTTCCTTTAAACTGATCTGCTGCGGGTCCCAAATACTTGAGCAATACTCAAGACGTGGTCGTTTTATACGCGGTCTCCTTTACGGGTGAAGTACATCTTCTTAAAATTCTTCCAATAAACCGAAGTCGGCTGTCCGCCTTACTCACAACTGTCCTTACACGTTCGTTCCATTTCATATCGCTCTGCAATGTTACGCCTAGATATTTGAACGACGCGACAGCATCAAGAAGCTCACTACTAATGCTGTATTCGAACAATATAGGATTGTTTTTCCTACTCATGCGCATCACCTTACAGTTTTCTACATTGAGAGCTAGTTGCCATTCTTCGCACCAACTAGAAATTTTGCCTAAGTCATCCTGTATGCTATTACAGTCAGTTAAAGAGGACACCCTCCCATACACCACAGCATCATCAGAAAACAGCCGCAAATTACAACTTACTCTGTCCATCAGATCATTTATATAGATAGAAAATAATAGCGGTCCTATCACACTTCCCTGGGGCACGCCATTCGTCTCTGATGAACACTCGCCGTCGAGAACAACGTACTGCGTTCTATTACTTAGGAAGTCTTCCAGCCAGTCACAAATCTGTGAACCTATTCCTTAAGCTCGTATCTTCGTTATATAGTAACTGCGGGATATGTACTCAACTGGTAGTCACGTCTGCATTGTTTGACTATTTAATGCATAAATCAATTTAAGGTAGGAATAAAAAGATCGAATACTGCTTCTCATTTACATTTCTCAGAAATACAAGCAGCCCTGCTACTTGTGTTCAGAGATAGTTACTCTTGCTTAATAGACTGTTAGTCAAGACAATATAGGATTGAATGGAATAAATAACGCCGGCCGCAGTGTCCGAGCGGTCTGCGGCGCGACAGTCACATTCTACACGGCCGCTACGGTCGGAGGTTCGATTCCCCCCTCAGACATGGATGTTTGTGTCGTCTGTAGTATAACTTAGTTTATAAGTAGTTTGTAAGTTTAGGGACTGATGATCCCGCAGTTAAGTCCCTAAGGCTTAACAGAAATTTTAACATTTTTCATTTGAAATAAATAACAGGCTTTTACAATACTGGTAGCTCTTAAAAAGCAGCCACTTTAGGCAGTACTGGTGGACAGGAAATTCAAAAAGTTTCATTTTATGTATGTTTAAAAGAACTATTCGGGTAACGAAATTAGTTGCTTCACTACAGTTCGAATATTTGTGTATGAAATTAATATTAGCAACCTGTAAAGCAGAATTTAAAGGTAATCTGCTTTACATGTAGGTATAACAAATGAACTGTGTACAATTCCATATGTGAATGACAGATAGCCACACTGGATGCACTTTGTGAAGTTGAACCCTATGACAATAGTTGACTTTTGAGCTGTTCACGCTGTTGTAAGGTATTTTGCTTACAGCATTAAAGATGCTATTATTCTCGCTAGATACCCTAATGCTAATGTTAGATGCACTAGTTAAGAAAAAGTTATAGCATACTTCGTGTCCTTAAAAGAATTTGGTAGTGGCTGGTTGCTGTACTCACAAAGGAAGAAGCTATTTTTCAGTTATGTATCTGATGGCATATTTCACTTTCACAATCGATTTTTAACATTAGCTGTTTCAGGAAACACTGTTTGATGCTATGAAATATCTAAATATTGGAGAATAAAGCACTAAAGCAAAGATATAAAGTGTGAAACTCTTCCGAAGTTAATGTTTGTACAAAAGTTTCACAATGGTAGAATACACTGAGAAAGTGCCAAAAAATCGTGTCTCACGATAAATTCTCTTCATATGCTGCACTTATAAGGCCTTATAGTTCGGTTTCCTTAGGAAGAGGAAACACTGTTGGCCAATTTCTACTCCGTATGTGTAATAAATTTACACACACCTGATAGTTGCTGTATATTCAAGGAGTCTGAAGCTGTTTTGTAGTTACATATTTCAATTAGACATAGTTTTCGCAACCTAACTCAAATGAATACTCTCTCTAATGAAAAGAATCTTACTCACATTTAAAGTTCGAGCGGAAGTTTGCCACCAGAATGGCCGCCGAGGCGCTCTTCAATTTGTCCGCTGTTCGCAGTCGGCCGCTTACGCAGTTGTGGGGGCTTGACACAACGGTCACTAACGGTCGTATGCGACCCGGTCACTGCTAGGAAACAACTTAACAGACCGCAGCCCAACAAGCAATTTTTGCTCCTTGAGACAAGGTCTTAAAACCGATTAGCACATAAAGATAATAGCGGAAACTTCGTCGCATTTGCATGAGACACCGCTAACAGTGCCATCTGTTCGTTCGAGCTGGATGTTACACTTGTCTTCACATCTGTGATTCCTTATTGTATTTCGCTGCGGAACAAAATAACTTTTGTTACGAAATTTATGACGTTATTTTTGTGTCCCAACTTCGTCGCCGCTTTTGTGTCCCAGCCTCTTCGTAGGTGTCGGTGGCCGAGTGGAACGAGACCGACACGCTGGTGCAGGTACGGAGGGGAGCAGCCAGAAACTATAAACACTCGAGTAAATTAGAAAGAGATATATATTGCACAGAATGAAACAATACTTAACTTTTACATAGTACTGCAGAATGTTGATACATAAGTGTTAGAGGCCTGCCTAGTGCCTGTACAATAGCAAAGTCTTCACTGGTGCCTATCTGATTACGAAGGTCCTAACTCGTTGCTATCTCAGTCCGAAGTGACCGATGTCCTTCAGTGGTGGCCACGAGCGGGGTTCCAGCAGAGGGCGCTCGTGGCTGTCGTCGGAAGAACGCCGCGCCGTGCATGCATGGCGGCGCGCGGCGAAAGTAGGTGGCGCGCACTTTGTACTTGTGCGACACCACAGTTATGTTAGGTGATAATTATTTTAAATTTAGGGCAGAAGAAATTACAGCAATCGTCTCTGCCATGAACAGTGCAAGACACCGGCGCTTCATAATATCAGGCAGAACACAAAAAAAATAAAAAAAAAATAAAATAAATAAATAAATAAATAAATAAATAAAAATTTACAAATTTTTAAAGACGTTTGGAAACAAATCAACTGTAGATAGCTGTCATTTCAGACCAACGAAGAGGCTTTATATTCTGTGAAACGAAGCACGTCTAGTGAAAGACGATCGCAGTTATTGTAGTTGCGTAGTTGGACAAACAATACGTTTCATAATGTGTACAGTATATTTGCATATAATTAGAACTGAAACTAACACAATACATGCCGTCAGTTTCAATCATACACATGTACGCAGTTTCCCTCAGCAGTTAGGCAGCATAACGGAAAGCAGTGCCTCAGGCCAAATTATGCAAATGGAAACGAAAATGAAAGAACTTATTTTAAAATTCTGTTCAATCTTCTGTTTTATAAAACATAATTTTTTCTTCGGTACAAATAGCTGACGTTTACGTATTGTGTTAGTGTTTCTAATGTTTCTTTTACGCTTAAAATGAAGGGATTAGAATAAAACTTGCTGTTATACATTTGTTGTTGTAATACGTTAATCATAATTTTTTTAAATACTACACGCAATCAAAAAATTACACTTACTATTATCTTTACAAAATCTTATTTCTGAAATATTTCTCCACAAAGTAATCTGGACATAATAGATAGCTTGTATTAAAATGCTCTGGGCCCTTCTGTAACAAAATGTTATCAAAGTTAGCCCTTCGCTTACGAATAAACCACTGCTTGTAACTACAAAGAACCTATAAAAAGGGTAAAGACACTGTTTATAAAAGTAAACTATCTCATTTGGCCTAATAGTGGCCTCCTTATACAAACAAGTTTAGTATTCTCTATTTTTCAGGAACCTGAAGAAAGATTTTGGAGTGCCTCGTTGTTTGTAGTCAGCTACTACACCCTTATATAGCAAATACACTCCCTCTTCCAACCATTTCGTACTTCCATAAAGTACGCCGACGAATGATGAAAGTGTCCTGAGTCTCACTGTGTTATTCGGCCACACACTTCCAGTTTTAGCTTTCTTTCATAGACTGAAATATGCCAATGTCAAACAGTTGCATAAAGAAGAGGATGCTGCAGATGTTAACAAGTATCGCCCAATCTCTCTTCTGATTATCGAAAATTTTTGAGAAAGTAATGTATTCAACAGTACCCTCCCATATTTGAAAAACAAAGAACTAACCAAGTGGCAGTTTGGTTTTCAGAAAGGTTTTTAAACAGAAAATGCTGCTTCACCAATCAAATATTAAATGCTCTGAATAACCGGACATCACCCATTCGTATTTTGGGTGATCTTTCTAGGGCCTCTGATTGTGTAAATCAAAGAATTCTTCTAGATAAGCTTAATCATTATGGTTTGACTAAGGCAATGCACAAATGGTTTAATTCATACTTAACTGGAAGAGAGCAAAAAGGTGAAATAAGTGGTTCAGGTAATGTCAAAACATCAGCCGATTCCTCAAACTGGGGTGCCACAGGGTTCGGTCTTAGGTCCTTTGTTGCTCTTGATATACATAAATGTCTTGCCATTCTACATTGATGAAGATGCAAAGTTAGTTCTTTTTGCTGCTAATACAAATATAGTAAGTGATGTAATCTTAAATAATGTTTTCAACAAAATTAAGTAGTTTTCTGCAAACTGACTTATTAAATTTCTATAAAACAGTGTATATACAGTTCTGCAAAATTCCATTAATAAATATAGACTTTTAACAGAAGTCTGTAACTAAGGTAGAATTTTAATTTTTTATATTTTATTTTATTTATTTATTTATTTATTTTTGTGTTCGTGTGTTCACCGATGAGAGATTGAACTGGAAGCAACACATAGACGATCTGCTGAAACGTCTGAGTTGAGCTACGTATGCTTTTAGGGTTATTGCCAATTTCGGCGATAAGAATCTCAGTAAATTATCTTACTATGCCCACTTTCATTCAGCGTTTTCGTATCGTATCATAATCTGGGGTAATTCATCATTGAGTAAAAAAAGTATTCATTACACAAAAGCTTGTAAGCAGGATAATTGCTGAAGCCCACCCACGATCATTCTACAGACATCTATTTAAGGATTTAGGTATCCTCACAGTAACTTCACAATATATATATATATATATATATATATATATATATATATATATATATATATATATATATATATATATATATATATAACAGCTGGATAAAGGTTGATCTTCACTATGCAGGGCTAAATCTGAGTTTGGCAAGAAAGGGGTAAATTACGCTACCACAAAAGTCTTTGGTCACCTGCCAAGCAGGATCAGAAGCCTAACAGATAGCCAACCAGCACTTAAAGATAAATTAAAGGAAATTCTGAATGACAACTCCTTCTGCTCATTGGATGAGATTTTAGATATAAATTAGTAAATAAATAATGAATAAATAAAATTAAAATATGAAAAATTAATAAAAAATAAAAAAAATAAAAAAAAATGTGACATGTAATATTTTATGTAATGAAACATATTGTACAGACACCTTTCATTAATCTGACACGTTCCACATCATTACAAAGTGTCGTATTCATGATCTATGGAACAAGTATTACTCTAATCTAATCTAATCTACTCACGCCTCTAGTAGGTGCTCGCGAGCGCTGTCGCCCGTTTAAGCGACGAGGTTTTGCTATTATCATTATAATCTGTTTGTTATTACTGTCGCAGCCGGCGTCAGACCCCCACAACACCGAACCGCCCCGGGTATCAGAGATCAGAGCGCGACACGTAGTATCAACAGAAGGTCGGCGAAACTCCCGAGCGCTGCGCTCGTTGGAAGACGTATCTCAAGATCGATACATACACGCCCGGAAACTTGCATAAGGAAAACATACAGAAGCCAAGCCGACAAGATGTTTGCTAAAGAACAAAGTTCTTAACAACTGACTTAAAGATACTAACACTGACTCCCCTTAAGATAAAGGAGCAAAGCGGAGCCCATTAAAGAAGAGAAGGAGGCTTCACAGTAATTTAAGTCGAGAATAAATCCCACTTGGAAGATCAATTTTCTCGCAGGCAGAGGCAAACCAAACCAATAACAAGGCCTTCCTAAAGAAATTAAGACGGCTCGGTTCAACTAGTTTATGACATAAGTTGATATTCTGCTGATTCTCTATGTCTTCCGAGGCCTATTTTATTTTCCGGTAGGTGGTATCTATTTTTACCCTAGTTCAAATGTTTGTAGAGCTTATGGGACTTAACTTCGGGGTCTTCAGTCCCTAAACTTACCAACTACTTATGAACTAGCTTATTCTAAAGACGGCACAAACATCCAAGACCGAGGGGGGATTCGAACCCCCGAACCCAGCAGCTGCGCAGACCGTGACTGGCACGCCGCAGACCACTCGGCCACCGCGGCCGGCTTTACCCTAGTTATGTTATTCTGCAGACTTGTATCTAGCCACTTCTCGTTAGCCAACTTCCTATCAGCCCCATGGTTTTACCGTGTGTATTTCCTTTCGCCCGCTCCATTTTCTGCCACTTTGTTTTTATTTCATCACTTAAATTCGCCATCCTCTGTAATATCTAATGATATTTAAAAGGCCTTCATTTTCTACCAATCTAGTCCTCTGTTAACGTCATTATTTCATTTCTCAGAGCTACCCATTTTTATCCTAATGCGTTACTTTCCATCTTGATCAATTGTATCCTAATTCTCGTCCTTAAACTCTCGGAAAAATCAGCGTTGTACAATTTAATCTTATTCCGACCTTTTACTTCCCTACATTTTTTGCATTTCCTCAGCTTTAATGTGCAACTTGTAACCAATAAGTTGAGTTCGTAGTCTATATTTGCTCCCGGATGCGTCTTAGAGTATAAAACCATCTTCTTAAATCTATGTCATTCCATTTCAGAATCAATATGAAAGCTTCCGTTATCTCTGACGCTCTTCGATGTATTCATTGTTACTTAATGATTCAAAACACTAGTGTTTGTAATAATTAAATGGCGAATTGTTCAAAAGTCTACCAGGTGGCTTACCTTTTCATTTCTTTTCCCCAGTCCATATTCAATTACAGTTATTCCTTCTACTTAATTCTAGTCAGCCATTAAAATAAAGTTTTCTTCACCCTTGTCTGATTAATTTCTTTTATCTCCTTATATATATTGAAAAAGAGAAATTTGTTAACATCGAATATTGATTTAAGCCTAAGAAAGTCCTTTATGAAACATTTGTGTGGAGTGTTGCCTTGTATGGGAGTGAAACATGGACGATAAACAGTGTGGACAGGAAGAGGACAGAGGCTTTTGAAATGTGGTGCTACAGAAGAATGCTGAAGATTAGATGGGTGGATCGCGTAACTAATGAAGAGGTACTGAACAGAATTGGGGAGAAAAGGAATTTTTGGCATACCTTGACTAAAAGAAGAGATCGATTGGTAGGACACATTCTTAAACATCAAGGAATTGTGAATTTAACGTTGGAGGGAAATGTGTGGGGTAAAAACCGCAGAGGAAGATCAAGAGATGGATACAGTAAGCAGATTCAAACAGATGCAGGTTGCCGTTCTTATGTGGAGTTAAAGAGGCTTGCGCAGGATAGGGTATTGTGGAGATCTGCATGAAACCAGTCTACGGACTGAAGACCACATCAACAACATATATTCAATTTCCTCAACATCTGTTTGTTTACAGACACTTCATAAATTAAGATTTATATTGATTTCATTTTCAAGAAGATGGTAACATGTTGAACAGAATGTACTTAAATCCTAAATTTCAGTGCTAAATCAGAGTGGAATGCGTAACATGGTTTAATCAGTACTGAGTGTATTGGTGCAGATATATGAGGTATTGGAACTTAAATAGTGGCAACTATTTACTCACGACTGATACAAAAGAGTTACATGTTTGCACCTTTTACAATCTTTCAACGTATTCACCAACGTTCGTTACCAGCAATGTGAAAGGCGTAGTATACCGTTAGCAGAGCCTGTTCTGTTGACGGTGAGAATGGAGCGGTCTGCTGTCTATCCAACCTCTGGAACATTTCTAAACCGAATGCCACGAAGTGGTTCCTTCATCTTCGGAATCAAATCAAAGTCACAAGTACTTCAGTCCGGAGTGTATGGTCGATGGTACAGTACTTCCCAGTGCTATCGACGGAACAGAGCAGCCACAGCTTGCACTGTATGCGCCCACGCATTGTCGTGCAGAATTATAGGTGGGTTGCGCAGAAAAGTGTTGACGCTTCTTTCACAAAGATGGACACGGATGACGCTCCAGAAGCATACAGTCTTGATCCAACTCCACTGTTCCTGTTTCGAAAACATAGTGACACCGCTATAGTAGACCGCTCACTCACAAGTGACTGTCTTTCCTTCGATTGTGCACACGCCGGTGACGTGGGTCGGCTGAGTCTATTTGCTCGGAAGTAAAGCAGGTATATCATCAACGTGTGCTATGAGCGACAATAGTAGATTCCGTGGAATATTGTCACCACAGCAGAGTTGCCACTATTTAAGTTCTAATCTTCATATCTATCAAAGTGGAACAATCAGTCTCTTGCACAACGATATATGTTACGAATATCACCTGAAAATTGTAAAGAAATAAGCATAGAACACTTTCATTGACATGTAGCAATAATGGCACGTTCATGCATGGTTTCTCCAGTTTTTTGTGTTTAGTAACATCTGTGTTCTACATCTACATCTACATGGGATTGCAAATCACATTTAAGTGCCTGGCAGAGGATTCATCGAACCACCACGAATAGCGCGTAGGAAGAAAGGATATCTGAATCTCTGCGTTCGAGCTCTGATTTCTCGTATTTCATTCTGATGATCATTTCTACCGATGTAAGTGGGCGTCAAAAACATATTTTCGCATTCGGGGGAGAATGCTGGCGATTGAAGTAACCCACGCCGCAGCGTTACGCGCCGTTGTTGTAATGATTTCCGTAACGCTGTCTCCCGTGTATCGTGACAATACAAAAGGAGCTGCCCTACTTTGGACTCTTTCGGTGTCCTCCGTCAAACCCACGTGATAAAGCTTCCGCACTGGGCACCAATACTCCAAAAAAGGGACGGACAAGCGAAGTGTATGCAGTTTCTTTAGTACTTCTGTTGCATAATTTAAGGGTTCTGGCAATAAAACGCAGTCTCTGGTTCGCCTTTCAAACGACATGACCTACATGTTATTTCCAGTTAAAGTCTAAAGTAATAGTATTTCCTAGGTATTTTGTGGAGTTTACGTCCTTCACGTTTGATTGATTCATCTTGTAAACAAAGTTTAACGGATTTCTTTTCGTACACATGTGGACGACTTCTCACTTCTCATTATTTAGGAGTCAATTGCCAATTTTTACACCAAATTGATATCTTATTCAGATCGTTCTGCAGTTGGTTTTGATCTTCTGATGATTTTACTAGACGCAAAATAACGGCATCATCTGCAACAACCTAAGAGAGCTACTTAGATTTTCTCCCAAATCGTTTATGTAAATAAGGAACAGCAGAGGACCAATAACACTACCCTGTGGATCGCCCCATATCGCCTTGTTCTTGATGCAATGTATAAATTCAACGTCAGTTCTCAGGAGGCCTCGTGACAAAGATGAAGGAACGATGTCTTTGATGTGTGTAGAAATACAATACCGTCGCCTCCTCGCACAGTCCTGCCAACTTCCCCCTCCTGATTTTACTAGGCAGTAAATGACGGCGTCATCTGCAAGCAACCTAAGAGAGCTACTTAGATTTTCTCCCAAATCGTTTATGTAAATAAGGAACAGCAGAGGACCAATAACACTACCCTGTGGAACGCCCGATATCGCCTCTGTTCTTGATGCAACATATAAATTCAACGTCAGGTCTGAGGAGGCCCTGTAACAAAGATGAAGGAACACTGTCTTTGATGTGTGTAGGACTAGAGTACCGTCGCCTCGTCGCACAGTTCTGCCGACTGCCCCCTGCTGCAGTGGGACCCAGCTTTCCTCAGAGACGCGTCCTCTGCCGCCGCCGCTCCGACATTCCCCCCGTCGCCTGGGTCTCTCGCGCCGACCAGCCGGCAGTGGAAAGCGATCGGCCCTCAGCCGTGGCCGGCGCTCTTCTTCGCCCCGCTGGCTTTTTGTGCCCAGCTCCTGCGGCCGCTGCTGCCTTTCTTGCGCTCTCACGCAGAGAGCCGCGGCCACTGTCCGTCGGCTCAAGTCCTCCTCTGAGGAGACTCGTGCAAGTTGCCAACTCCTCGAGACTCGTTAACGTTAGAACGACTCGTTCCTTTCGAGGCGACTACACAAGAAGTGGACATATGGAGACTACGAAACAGTTCCATTTACTTGCGGCTGTGCAAACAGCAATTGGCAAAGCGTAACTGACCTATAAATAAAAGGCAAAGAAACAAGTAATGTAGGATTCGTTCTGTGCGAAGCACAAGATACAGCCCTTCGCCTTTGGCCAACCCCGTCATACACAAGACAAACAAAACACAACACAGAAATGCCAACGAGTAAAACAAAACGTTACCGGAAGAACCATCGATTGGAAACATAGGAGATATATAACACCGTAATAGACCTGCTCAATTAGCCGTGTGGTCTAACGCACCGGTTTCCGAGACGTGATGGAGTACCGGCCCGGTTCGATTCTGTACGGTGGATTGACGAAGGGGGTCGGAGTGCCGGCCACTATTGATGTAGTTTTTAGGCGATTTTCCACATCCCCCTAGGTCAATACCGGGCTGGTCTTCAAGTTCTACCTCAGTTACACGATTCACAAACATTTAGTAATACTTTCCACTTTCCACACTTAGAACACTATGCGGAGACGTCTGGGGTAGATATTTCCTACTGGGGGTCATGGGCTGGCGACAGGAAGGGCTTCCGGCAACTCTATACATATTAACACGACAAATCCGAGTTAACAAAGCCGACCCTGCATGCGCGGTAACATGGCTAAAGAGAAAGATACAATACTCTAATTCTATGGAGTATTCTTACCTATTAAATCTTCATAATGAATATCCATTGACTAAACTCCAAAATAAAATGTGCACTTTGAACGCAAATATTTTTTACGAGTAACATATTGTAAAAGCGTGACACGTTCTTACAAAAATATTTTTCACGACCTACAGTTTCTCTTGCAGCATAATTAACAATGTTGCAATTTAATTGTTGACAGGTTCTCGTATATACACTTGCCCACTCAGTAAACTGATTATTCTCGTAAATTACAGATTACAGTTTGGACGTAAATAATTTTTAGGAGTAACATATATCAGACTTTAAATTTACATTCGAGACAAAATGGAAGGATGGGATGGGTAATCCATAAAATCAGTTGTTATCTTTACGAAATTATTTTTCTGAAGATGAAAAACTGATCATTGGATGAAGCTCGTACTTTAATTGCTTAAGAATTTCAACAAAAGCCAGTATTAAATTGAAGAAATAAATTATAAATGAAGACATCTTCAGCTGGTGGAGCCCATTTGATCACTTCAAGGTTTACACAATTTTAGTTTTAATATGAAATGTTAAAACAACAACAGCGGGTTAAGCCCGTTTTGATTCTTTCAGTATTCCCAATATTTCTAGTTTTAGAAGAAACAGCGCCAAGATGAACGATAGCATGCGTGAGAATAAGATAGCGATCAATGACAGAGAAAAGCAATAGGTGTGAGAAGATGATGACAAGCTGAGATGAAGTGACAATGAAGGATTTTACAGAAAGAAAATTGAAACAACAGACCATCGTGGTAGAGTGGTCGAGCGTTCCAAAGTGCTTTGTTGCGTGGTTGCCCTCAGGCATGGGTGTGCGTGTGTTTGTGTGTGGTGGTGGTGGTACTGGTGTGTGTGTGTGTGTGTGTGTGTGTGTGTGTGTGTGTGTGTGTGTGTGTGTGTGTGTGTGTGTGTGTTTGTGTTATCCTTAGGTTAGTTCAGCTTAGTTGTAGTAGTTTCTAAACCTAGGAAATAAGCAAAGAAGATAAGTCCTATACATTTACAAACATTTGAAAACAGTACGCACCAAAACAAGGCAGTACCGAGCATTAGCAAAGGGGCAGAAATGAGAAGAAAGATGCATGACATCCGAAGCAAGAGCCACTGCAAAATTGTGACCTGTCTGTAGATAATGCCTTAATATTTTTCACCAGTTTCAGCGTAACTGTTATCACTACTCGGTTCATTCAAAGAATAATTAATACTATTCCTGCTCTATCCTTGACAGTTACTTGTTTCTATTTTTTCAGAAATGAAACGCGTAAATTCTATGTTGTCTATATACGTTAATAGATGATTTTTTAAAATTTTCCTCATTCTTTATTTCTGATTCCTATTTGATGAATCAGTTTTTTAAATAATAGTTTCATTGTCTGTGATCATGAACTTACCAGTGTCTACTAATATGATATGACGTAAGACATGACGTGATTCGTCAAAGTCGACGGGCATCAATTGGCCCGTGTACACTGCTTAATCACTTTCTTTCACCCTCTGCTATAGTCGACTCCATTTATTACGATGGTGAGTCAAATGAAAACCTTAAATATATTTTAAATGTTATTTACTGTGCAGAAGTGGTACAAAGCTGGGCCACGTTTCAACGTAATCTATCTCACGCTCAATGCAAGTTCTCCAGCGTTTACAAAGTCCATAAATTCCTTTAGAAATAATTCTTTAGGCAGTCCGCGCAAACACTCAGACACCGCGTGACGTACCTCTTCATCAGGACGGAACTTCTTTCCTCCCATTGATTATCTGAGGGGTCCAGACATATGGAAATCATTTGGGGAAAGGTCTGGTGAGTATGGTTGACGAGAAAGACACTCAAAATGCAGGTCTGTGGTTGTTGCAACGGTTGTACAGGCAGTGTGGGGCCTTACATTGTCATGTTGCAAAAGGACACCTGCTGACAGCAATCCATGTCGTTTTATTTGATCGCAGGCTGCAGGTGATTTTTTTAGGAGATCTGTGTATGATACACTGATGACAGTGGTGACTCTAAGCATGTAATGCTCCAAAATGACGACTTTTTCGTCCCAAAAGAAAGTCAGCAATACCTTCCCTGCTGATGGTTCTGTTCCAACCTTCTTTGGTTTTGGTGATGAGGAATGACGCAATTCCTCGCTCGCTCTCTTCGTTTCCAGTTGGTGGTGGTGAACCCAGGTTTCGTCCCCAGTAACTATTCTTGCAAGGAAGCCATCACCTTCTCGTTCAAAGCGCCAAAGAAGTTCTTCACAAACATCAACACGTCGTTCATTTCATGAGTCAGTTGGCGTGGCATCCATCTTGGAGACACTTTGAGAAACAGGAGCACATCATGATGTACAGTGTGGTGTGCTCATCCATCACTAACCTGCAAATATGCTGCAATGTCATTCAGTGTCATTCGGCGGTTTTTCTTCACTATGACTTCAACTGCTGCAATGTTCTGTGAAGTCACAACTCGTTTTGCCTGACCTGAACGAGGAGCATCTTCCACTGAAGTCACATGATTTGCGTACTTCCTACTCCATTCGTAGACTTGCTGCTGTGACAAACACAAATCACCGTACTCAATCTTCAATCGTCGATGAATTACAATAGGTTTCACATCTTCACTACGCAAAAACCGAATAACTGAACGCTGTTCTTCCCTGGTGCAAGTCGCAGTTGGGGCCGCAATCTTTATAATGACACTGCGACGGTACGTGTGCATCTGCACTATGCCGCCACCTACAGGACATTGTGCACACTGTTTGTAGCACGCTCACCAACTTACAGGATAACAGCGCGAAATTTCGATTTGTTATTACGAATTTAAGGCTTTCATTTGACTCACCCTCGTACACGGCTGTTAGGAGACGAATGTCCGTGATGGTTGGAAAATGTTGCCGGATTAACAGAATATGCAGTGCTCTATACCTCCTCCAGAGGAAAAGTAGGTTACTAATTGCTGGTAGAACTTCTGGGTTATAAGGCCGTGGTCCATAAAACTTTCCAGTTTCACCTAACGTTTCGTCCAGAGCTGCGCTGGACATCCTCAGAGGTCTTCCTACTTGCGTTGAGTCTTGCCGAGTGATGAGTCGGGTGTCTGAGAGCGCCATATATACCGTGAAAGGTGGGCGTGGTCAAGTTGTTACGTTATCAGGAGAGATAGTCCTTGTCAAACATAAAACATCACTATCGATTGCAATCGGTCAGAGATAAAACTTGTCGATCTTTCAAAGCTACTGTCCATATGTCGCTAAGTTTCATAGCTTCTTCTTTTCTGTTAAAATTTGCTTTATGTTTGTATATTTCAATAGCTTCCCTGTATTGTCGTGGATAATAATTAGTCATTGTAGATAAAAATGATGTTTCGGAAAACCTCACTATATGATTTCCAGATTGAAGAGCATGTTCTGCCACAGCCGATTTTTCTGTTTTTTTTTTTTTTTTTTTTTTTTTTTTTTTTTTTTTTTTTTTTTTTTCCTAGTCGGCAAAGACTTTTGTGTTCCTTCAGCCTAGTTTCTATACTTCAGAAACAAAAACAGAAAAATCGGCTGTGGCAGAACATGCTCTTCAATCTGGAAATCATAGAGTGAGGTTTTCCGAAACATCATTTTTATCTACAATGACTAATTATTATCCACGACAATACAGGGAAGCTATTGAAATATACAAACATAAAGCAAATTTTAACAGAAAAGAAGAAGCTATGAAACTTAGCGACATATGGACAGTAGCTTTGAAAGATCGACAAGTTTTATCTCTGACCGATTGCAATCGATAGTGATGTTTTATGTTTGACAAGGACTATCTCTCCTGATAACGTAACAACTTGACCACGCCCACCTTTCACGGTATATATGGCGCTCTCAGACACCCGACTCATCACTCGGCAAGACTCAACGCAAGTAGGAAGACCTCTGAGGATGTCCAGCGCAGCTCTGGACGAAACGTTAGGTGAAACTGGAAAGTTTTATGGACCACGGCCTTATAAACCGGAAGTTCTACCAGCAACTATGACATCCGGTCGTGAAAGCCTTCATTGCATGGTAGGTTACTAATACCCTGTTTTGTATTGCTTATCCTATGCTGCCCTATTTTCTACTAATGTTACAATACGGTTTCAGAAGCCGTCAAAACCTCCTCATACCCTGTCCGACGTCCTTTTTCCCGGCGAAGTGCAGCCACTCTACGTGGCACTGACTCGATAACGCGCTGTTAGCCAGTATTACGGCCACGTGTGCTCTGCCCACTGTGCGAAAGACACCGCAACACCTCTGAGTGTAGCTCCTCTTGAAGCCGGAATGGCTTCAGTGATGAGAGTTCCGTATGTATGCGAGTGTTAGGCCGGATTTCCATAGGCATGAATTTCTTACACATGCATTCCCCCACCACCGTTCCCTATATAGAAGTAAGCGTTTCCACATGCCGATGTTGTACACCTATTAACACTACTTTCAAGATGGCTCCTTGTGAAATTTTTCGTGTTGGAGCTGTACACATTTTAGCTGTAGGGATTATACATAAGTTAACGAAGAAAAATCAGATGCACTACTGCTGAATATAGAAGTGGGAATTTCGTAGAAAGTGTTTGGAGATGGTAAAGTGAATTGTGAATCAGCTTTTAGTAATGGGAGTGTGAATTTAATGTGCTAATGTTAGCGATGACGTCGGGAATGGCTGTTTAAAAACTGTCGCAAACAGAATAAGGGGGAAAATCTTTCCTTTTGGCCATGAAATAAATAATGAATGCTATTCCTTCTCTATGGTGTGCAGGGTGTTGTATTTACCCTTGCGTAATCAGTAAATTACACTAGCAAAGCGAACATTTCGCTGCCACCGCTGTCACCGCTACTTGAAATTTAACCTAATTTTGGAAACCTTTTGAGCCATATTTCCGATACTATACAAAAGTTAAAACACGTTTGTGAGATACCATGCCAGCTCCTATTAATTTGTAAGGTCGTTGGCTACTGGAGACACTGCAGTACATACATTCTAAACAACACTATTTTTACCGTATGTTATTTACAATTAACAGAAGATACCACAGAAAAGAATGTTTATATCGGTATTACCTGCAGCAGTAAAAAATGGAAACTAAGGTTTCTGAATAGTTAATTTTTTTAAGGAATAGTCTAATTTATGATAGGTAACAAGTGCCGAAAAATGTCGATTCACTACTTAATTTTGTAATCAATCTTGCATCTACTTTACAGAATAGTCTTTGCACAATGTTAATGGCGATTTGAACCCTGTTATATTCACATAAGATTTTTATGGTGATCGCCTACTTTTAAATCCCCAAAGCCACATATAAATTTTCATTTGATCGAAATGTTTACGGTCAATGATGAATTATTATTAGGCCTATACCGAAACAGAATATAAATTTGCAATATTAACTCTTATGCAATACTACGAACGTTACCAAGTTAACACTGTTTCAATTTTTCAAAGTCGTTTCGTCACATGAAACGATGGTGTGTTACTCTATGTATAAATATTTATTACTAGCTAAACAATTCTAAATTGCTGTCCACGTCACATTGTTTTTGAAAATTTTGTCAATTCACGAAGTATTCATTTACTTAGCTAAAGACAGATGTTATTATTTTAGTGTAATGCAAACTCCTCATGTACGTAAACAAACATTAATTCTACATCCGTATTCCGTTCTGTCGAACGAGAAAGACCAGAATGAAAGCAGATCCACATATCGGCAGCTGCTGAAGCTCGTAAGCGATGGTGGGGGAAGCGACATCGTGCAAGAAAGTTAAACGCGTTTGAACTTTCGTAACTTGCGTGTAAGATAGCACGACAGTATGCAAGTTTGGTGTTTCCATGCGTTATGTTGACTGTCGCGAGTGTTGGTGGGTGAATGCATGTGTAAGTAATTCATGACTGTGGAAACCCAGCTTTAGACGCAAGCACGTTTGTTAAATGCAGCACGTAAGGAACTCAGGCGTCAACATTTACAGTTCGCGGTCACTCTTGTATACTTTTACAGTGAAGTTACCGGTGCATGCTACATTCCACAGTCTGTTACCTTCGTGCTGCTGCTATTTCTTCGAGAGGAACATGAAATTTGTTTCCAGTACTGGAATGAACGTCCACATCAGACTGCTAAGACGCCGCGTACGTTTTGTGACGTGGATGAAATGCTGTTGCCATCTGTATTCCAAGACTTCTGGCCTCTTGGATGTGTGTGGGACATGCTCTAGCCTGAACTTACATGTTCTCCAGAGATTTTTAGAACCAACGCTAAATAGCGAGAGAGGATTACAATATTTATCTGCGTCAGAATGCCAGTCAGCATACAACCTCTGACAATAAAGTCCAGTGAATAGTCCTGACACATTAACGTACATAACTGTGAACTAGTCATCTCTCATAACTATGCACCGCTGAATTGCCTTGTAAGGAAAGAGAATTGACGATATTCCTAACAAAATGTGATGAAGCTTCTGAACACCGTCCCAAAGGATGACTTCGTGCAATTTCCGGGATGTGTATCCTAGATCTCAGTGGGAAGTGACTATTTCGACAAAAAGTAACTCATTCATAGAAATTGTAAATACGATCCTTTGCCTTTCCACTGTAGCGGCTATTTGAGCACTCGTACGGCGACAAAATGTCGAATCACTAGTCAGAAAAAACTACTTGTTCTTTACACAACAGCATACAATGCCAGAAGCGATAAACGTTGTCGTTTCAAGATAAAAATGCTGGGAGTTCCTGCAATTTTAAAACTAAAAATCTGGAACTGTATTCCATAACAGACTCTTCTAGACACAAATTATTTTCATTTATTAAAATGCGTACTATACGGCTGTGATCAATTGCCCTCAAAAAATTCACTACAAAGTATTATAATAGAAACAATCTGTAGTAATAAAACGTGACAAAGTCGAAATGCGAAAAAATTATAAAAGGAATAATGTAATGGGAAGAAATTTTTTGTCTTATTCGGAAAGAGTTATTTTTTTAAGATACTGTAGACAAATGCGGACATTTTCACAGATTTTGCCTTCGGTTCATGGTGGAGGAACACTGTATTGAAATAAAAGCACTATTTGATGAATGGCATAAAAGTTCATTTTTATTCAGATAACCGGTTTTTGTCTTACAAAGGACTCTCAAGATTTTATAGATTGAAGATGGCATTGTAAACAGAAAAACCAGTAAACTAAATAAAATAAACTCGTTGGACAAACGACAAATTCTGATTTTAGTCAAATACGATGAATTTCTACCATGAACCGACGAAATAATGAAAACTTCATTGTTTGCTTTTAATTTCACTTGATTTACATACTAACAGTTGTATCTCTGTACTGTATAAATTAGGACACATGTCGCATGGCATTTTTATTGCAATTCTTCTATTCTACCGCTCCTTAAAATATTTACTATTCGTACTGAAACACCCTTTATTTACGGTATTTTGCTAAGAGAAGAAAGTTTGCTACTGGAATTACATTTACGTCTAAAAGCTAATTGTAATTCTCCGGCATAAATTAACGAATTGGTACCTGTTATTCAGGAGGAAATGTCTTCATATGTTATATTCGTCTGTGGTAACAATAGAACGAGCAAAGTTCAGTTATTGTCGCTTTTGATGGTTTGCATTTTTGTGCCTGTGACTAATTTGCAATCAATTATGTTTCGTCTGAATGTTTTTCCGTCTTTAACGTCTGCCTGAGCTATACCAGCTAGTTTATGATCATCCTTAATGGGAGCAATCTATCTGGTTGGCCCATTTTC
The DNA here is from genome assembly GCA_026315105.1 of Locusta migratoria. Lineage (NCBI taxonomy): Eukaryota > Metazoa > Arthropoda > Insecta > Orthoptera > Acrididae > Locusta > Locusta migratoria. Next base: position 27,225,723 of record CM048750.1, on the reverse strand, counting down.
AGCCTCCTTCTGATTTTGAAGAATTATACTGTTCCTCTTTTCAGCCTAGTGCAGGCAATCTTTTAATGGACTTATAAAATTTAAACCTTTGTCTATCTTTGTTTTCTCATGTCACCATGTGTGTCGGTATATTCTTCTGTTTCCTTATTCCTTCTCAGCTTATACGTTTCCACATTGGCATTTTTGGGGCCTAAGATTTGCTTGGTAATCGTTCCTCCTTTTGAATTATTTCAATGTCTCAATTTCTATTTAAAATAAAATTTTCTGCTACGTAAAAACATTCAGGTTTGAGTTCTGTGTTATAATGCCTAAAACTACTTAATTTAGAGAATGATATTTTATTATAAGTGTTTCATGTTAATCGGAATGTAGTGTCCATTTTCTGATAAAGAACTTCGATTGCAGCTTTTTCGAGACCATTTGCTAGTATGATTTTCTTCGAGTATCTAAATCGGAAATGCTTTTAATTTTTCCATATTCTGTCTTGTTCTTATAGACATCGATGAAACATAGGTCACGGGTGCACATAAAACTATTACTATGCATGTGATTATCTGTGTACTTTCTGCAAGAGATTGTCCAGAATTTTAAAGTAACGAAAAATACTTATTTAATGTTCAAACAAATATTTATCACACGAGTCGACGCATAAGTGATACTATGAGAAAATAGGTACTAGTTATCTATGTAAATATGAACATAAGAGCATCATTTGAGAACGGCCCCACCGATTTGGCTGACGTCAGTTTGTTAAGTTTGGAACTCTCAGAACAAGAACTGTATGAAAGAAAAGTTTTTAAAAGTCTGCTGTAAAATTAAAAAAAAGTGTTATTTTCATTGATATTTTTGAATGATCTAAACACTAGAAGACATGATTCGGACAATGGAGAGGGGATTTTTTTCTTTATTGCATTATTTATTGCCATAGAAAATTCTACAAACAAAAATTTCAGAATAGTTACAGACGAAAGTCGAAAAATTCGATGAAAGTAAAATATCATAATCACATAATTCTTGTATGCACTGTCTATAATATTTGACAATAGAAGCGACATAATTCGTTTGACAAATCACCATCAAATTTGGCACATTGCTGTCAGGTGAGATATCATTACACTACAAGAATGGTAACCTATTTTATTCAGATAATGGTTACAATTTTAATTTGTGTTTTGCATAGTACGATTTTTAGCTGACTCTTTACTTGAGGTGTACAAGGCGTTCACTTACAGCAAGGTACCGTGGGGCTATCATAAGACTGAAACGTCATTCTCTTCCTGCCAACAGCCACTGTCAAAATGTTCAAATGTTTGTGAAGCTTATGGGACTTAACTACGGGGTCATCAGTCCCTAAACTTACAAACTACTTATGAAATACTTACGAACTAGGACGTTACAAATATCCATGCCCGAGGGGGGATTCGAACCCCCGACCGCAGTGGCCGTGCATACCGTGACGGGAGCGCCTCAGTCCCCTCGGCCACCGTGGCCGGCCAGCCACTGTCAGCTGGATATCTTGACATCAACGATTCACCGGGCACCTTAAAAACATTCACTTTAAGCGCAGGTTGGTGGCAGGAAACTGTTGCAGATACTCGATCTAGTCAAGCTGCTTCAATAATAAAGTAAAAGTGCACTTTTAACGCTGCTGTAACAAACTGCCGTCTACCGATTAATTAATTCTTTCGAAGAGCTTAGGCGTTGTTTATAAGACCAGATTAAAGCCGATAGTCTTCGGGAAGATGTGTTGGGGGAGGGGGGAGGTTGTTGCTACGGGGCGAGCTATAAAATACAGCCTTCATTCGCCAGTTGCACATCCTAGGGTCCCCGAATACTTTAATCCCGAAACTAGCGAGGCATTTAGGGCACCGTACTTGGCGGCCGTTGACTTGTTTGCAGACAGAGACGTTGCGCGGCGGAGTTCTGACAGTGGAGAGTCGGTAAGTGTCGCTACGGTCCCTCCCTCCCTGTTACACCCCATCCCCTAACCCTTCCTCCGCTCCCACGCGGAGATAATCGAGTGCGGGCGACACTTTAGGCAGTGAAATATGGCCGACCGCGGGGCCCGCGCCGCCACCAGGAATGAATGGATGGCTACAAGCTGGAAAATGGATTCAGTTCTCAGCAGGCGGAAAAATGGGCGCCTAAATTATGAACCCCTGAATATGAATAAAGGATGATACCGTGTAAGGAGGGAGCAGAAGAGTTTTATCTCTTACGCGCGGAACTCAGTCGTCGCCGGCAGTGTCTCTTTATAGACTCACGATGAGATTAGCAATAAATACATGGAGAAGGTTTAAAAAATCTTTCAGAGACTAAGTAAATTTCTGCAGTTTCTTTTTTTCCAGAAAATGTTTTAGAGATATTATCAAATTTTCAACGTCTTCTCACAGTAATACTTTTTCATATAATATAATTCTTCTTTCACGTAAGAAACTCACCACCGTATTTTCTGATCTATTTACAAACGGAATGTATATTTTCTGGAACTAATCGAAGATCTTTGCATAACATTTATTTATTTATTAAGCCTCTAGATTACAGTTTATTATTTTGGAAGGTAACTTACATCATATTGCTCATACATTTGTCGTTACTAACAGAATTATGTTTTAATTATTTATTCCCTGTACTTATACACTTGGCTGAAAATGTTAATGCTGCAATATTCTAACACTTCAACTGCTTATCATAATACAAAAAAATTTATCTTCTCGATGTTAGATATTCTGTTCAATTTATGTTTACTTATTTTTGTGCCTTTGAAATGTGAATGGAAGATTATGTTGTTGATCCTTTTTATAACTTACCTACCTAATTGATTATCAAACAATAAATTCTTAGTCTTTATTATTCCTCGGTTTAATCATAAAATATATATAACTCGTCATATGAATTCAGTAATACTTTATCGCCCATCTAGTATCCCACCTGTGCTCCCTCATAAAAGCATACGTTGCTGCTGTTGTCAGACTCTGGTACAAGCTCTTCTCTTTGTTCAGTAGCTACGTTTAAAATAAAGTACAAGAACCTCCTTCTGTGATAATCTTAAAATTCCTCTAAGCTATCGTACCTGTGCGACTTTGCCTCTGTCAATGCTCCTCTCATTTCCCCATTATTACTCTCGTCCTCCTCTCCTTTCTTTCTATTAGTCACGTCACCTCCTCTTTCTTTACATTATTTATTTGTTTATTGTTACCTCACTTTTTCCCTCCCCCGTCCACTAATTTCTCCATCTCCATTTCTGCTAGCAGTCGAAATTAAAATACTGCCTTATATTAAACCTGTATTTTGGTTCTTATTTATCAAGCTTAAATAAAATTAATATGTATGTTCTTTTTATCTGCACATGTTTAATTTTTAGTTTTATAAATTTAATATTCCATGACTACTGTAGTGGTTCAGTATTCAAATTGTATTCATTTCAGTATCCAATTATTATCATATAAAAGTGCTGGATTAATGGAGTGTACCGTGTACTCAGGAAGCATAACAAACGGCCAGCAACTCTTTTTGAGAATCTGCTTCAGGCGTTTGAAGATAAGATTTTATAAACCACTATTAGTAGGAGGTGAAAGAGTTTCAACACGCTGCTAGTTTCGGTTGTGTTCTGTGTAATTGACTTTTATAGACAAATGAGATATAAATATAACTGTCAGAAGGATGGTCCTAATGGAACGTAAGTGAGCACTTAATTATGTTGATAATTAGAGCCAGACAGATCTTTCCATAGCAAAATTATACATCGTATCCATTTACATGTATTTATTACTAACTGTCATTTAAAAAAAATTATCTTAGTATTTGTGAGTAAGAGTCAGAATTAATAAGCACAGAGTTGACACACTTGGCAGAGAACAATATTTTCAAGTACGAGTAATGTGCGAGTTTGCCATCTTACAAATCATCCACAAAATTAATAATTCATGCTCATCTGTAGCAAGTGTAATACAGAGAAAAATGAATTGAATGTGCCGTCAAACTTTCCAAGAAACAACATGATTAGAGTAATTAGTTACTACTCTCATCGCGGCTATCGATAACATCAAAGTTTCTTTAAACATGTGCCTAATCTCGTATAACCTCACTACAGACTACAGTTTCTGAAACAGAAGATCATGTTTTCCTACTTAATATACCTGGCAGAAGCGCTCGACCGTCATTACTGAAAAGTCAGTAATTCTCAATTAACTACAAATCTTCTTTTGTTATTGTTGGTATAAGGCCAATGACTTTAAATGTTATCTACCTTTCTTCCACAGATTTCCATGAATACCCACGAAAATAAGAAGACACAGTCTTATAGGACAGAAGGAGTTGCTGACGGATGGAATTGTCGTGGATGGCTAAAGATGTCATACGTGCAACAGATGTTGAATGGTACTGGATGCAATACATCCTTGGAAATTATGGCAGACTGAAAGGGTTGAACACTAAAGAAGAAGAAGAGTCTGTAAAGTTTTTTAATTAATAACAGATGGTGAAGGAGGCACACAATCTTCTGATGTAAGTGGAATCAATTTGTTATCATATATTTACAAAAATAACTTAACCTATACCACCGCCTCCCCTCAACCCACGTACCTTTTCTCCTGAAAATCGACTCGTTATTTCATCTGTTTTGACGCCATCGTATAACTATTTCACTAATTATCAATGCAAATCAGTCATCAGTTGTCAATAGTAAAATTTACATGTCAGCTACACATGTTTCTGGACGACAGTACCCCATTACCAATATCTGTAAGCCAAGGAAACATAAAATTAAATAGGGCGCTTATATCGATGACTCAACTACAAATATTCAAATTAAAAGTTTAATTTGAATACAAACCTATCATAAAACTTATCTGCAGCTAGGCAATATCAACCAGGCGGCAGATAAGTTTTATGGTACGTTAGTTTAGTTTGAATATTTGTAGTTGAATCGTCGATATGAGCGCCATATTTTATTTCATGTTTCTTTGGTTTACAGAACTTGATAATGTGATTTTGTTGTCGCGAAACATGTCGTGTTGACATATAAATTTCATTATTGACAACTGGTGCGTGATTTCCATTAATGACTCATTATTTGAAGCCTCCCTCTCCCTCTGTGGCATTTATGGCTCTTGCTGATGCCTTTAAACGTCAAACGTAGTGATAAAGTGAACTGAATATTTTCTATACAAGTAATGAAACACCCGGTGTTTGATTTTGCACGTGGTTCATCCGTGGCTCCCGTGTCAGCTTGCCAACCCAAGTGACCGTTTGTGTCGCTCGAGCATTAAAGCGCCTCTGAAGATGAACTAGATAGATGCACAAATAAAGGATAACTAAGAGCGTGTTATGTCCTTCGATTTGATTACTTACTGACACTAAAACTGTGTATGTAATGAAAGACTATTTCAAATCCCCCACTTGTGTAAACAGGAGATGCCACCAAAGACATTTATGTTAATTAATACACAACGAATATAATGTAAATATAATAAAAATATTAATATTTCTGTTATAATTAATATATAAATGTATTTTGGCCAATACATTGTTCCCTTTGTTCTTGTTTTTCTTGTCTGATTGTCTCATTGTCGATGTGGTAGGACGTATGAGAGAATGTGTAATTTTATATCAGGCATAATTAGATTGTTTTTTATATTAATGCAATCACTTATAAAAAAGGTGTGAAATAATAAAAATATAATGTTATTAAAACAATATATGTGTCAACTTAAATTAGTGTTGGAATATTTTAACCCATTTTCAAGAGATTTCTTTAGAAATAATGTTAGCAGTTGTCGCAGCGAGCAGCCATCGACCTGGATTGCAGCATCCTGCGCCATTACGTGAAAAAATATATAAAAGGAGTATCTCATATAAATCAGGGTCGGGTGGTAACCAAACTAGTAATGATTTATTAATTTTATTTCAGATCATTTGGACGCGACAGTTAACTTATATGCTTTTTATAAAAATAGTGGCAAAGATAACTTAACGACAAAGATTATGACGTGTTATTATATTTTATCCGTGAGTTATGTATAAGTCTTGATGGGAAGGATGAAATAATGATCTCATTTAACAATTTTCTTAGTAGGCAGATTTTAGAAAGCAATTATAGTGTATCAGTTTTCATGTCAGGGAACTTTAATTTTTTTTCATTGTGGTGTGTATATATCAAACCGTGGACAGTGGAATAAAATTTTTAATTAAAACAACCATAGATTCGTTGCAGTTGTCTGGTTCCACGGAGCATTTCAAATAAATACTAACAAATTAAAAATTGAAAGTTATTTGAACATTTGTTATGTGGAAATATGCTGTAAAAATACTCGTACAATTCAGAGACCTTAAGTAAATTTTAATCCATACGGAGCTAGCCTAGAATCAAAAAGAATAAAATAAAAGAAGAAAATACATAATAACCTATTAAAACTAAATAATAATCAGATATTATCAGTGTGTTGATGTCTTCAGTCCGGAGACTGGTTTGATGCAGCTCTTCATCCTGCTCTATCTTGAATGAGCCTCTTCATCTCCACATAAGAACGGCAACCTACATCTGTTTCAATCTGCTTACTTTATCCATCTCTTGGTCTTACTCGACGGTTTTTACCCCAAACACTTTCCTCCGTTGCTAAATTCACGATTCCTTGATGTCTAGGAATGTGTCCTACAAATCGAACCCGTCTTTTAGTCAGGGTATACTAGGGATTCATTTTCTCCTCAATACTGTTCAATACTTCCACATTAGTTACGCGATCCACCCACTTAATCTTCAGCATTCTTCTGTAGCACCACATTTCAGAAGCCTCTATCCTCTTCCTGTCCACACTGTTTATCGTCTATGCTTCACTCCCATACAAGGCAACACTCCACACAAATGCCTTCAAAAGGACTTTCTTACACTTAAATTAATTTTAGATAATAATAATTTCTCTTTTTCAAAAATGCTTTCCTTCCCACTGCCATTTTGCATTTTATATCGCCAGCACTGCGACCATCATTTGTTATTCTACTGCCCAAATAACAAAACCCATCTACTACCTTTCTTGTTTCGTTTTCTGATTCCTTCAGTATCACCTGGTTTTCTAAGACTGCACTCCATCACCCTTGTTTTGCTGTTGTCAATGTTCATCTTATATGCACCTTTCAACACACTGTCCATTTCGTTAAACTGCTCTTCCAGGTCCTTTGCTGTCTCTGACAGAATTACAATGTCGATGGATAAACGCAATTCTTTATTTTTTCACCCTGAACTTTAATTCCTTCTCCAAATTTCTCCTTGCTTTCTTTTATAACGTGCTCAATGTACAAATTGAACAACATTGGAGAAAGGCTACAACCCTGTATTAGTCCCTTCCCAACCTCCCAAACTCTGGCTTTTGTACAAGTTGTAAATAACCTTCCGTTCCCTATATTTTCCTCCTGCTTGCTTCAGAACTTCAAAGAGTTTATTGAAATCAACATTGTCAAAAGGTTTCTCCTTTATCTTCTAAGATAAGCCGTAATGTGGGTACTGCATCCCGTGTTCCTACATTTCTCCTGAAACCAACTTGTCTTTCCCGAGGTCAGCTTCTACTAGTTTTTTCCAGCCTTCTGTAAATAATTCACGTTAGTATTTTGCAACCATGACTTATTAAACTGATTGTTCTGTAGTTTTCACACCTGTCTGCGCCTGCTCTCTTTGGAATGTAGGTTATTATATTTTTCTTAAAGTCTGAGGGTATTTCCCCTGTGTCACACATCTTACGCACCAGGTGAAATAGTTTTGTCGCGGTTAGCTCTCCCATAGACTTCAGTACTTCTGAGGGAATGTCATCTACTCCAGTGGCCTTGTTTCGACTTACGTCTTTCAGTGCTCTGTCAAATTCCTCTCTCAGTTTAGCACCTCCTATTTCATCTTCGTCCACATCCTCTTCCCTTCCTACAATATTGTCTCTGAGTTCGTTTGCTTTGTAGATCCCCTCTTTATACTCTTTCCACGTTTCAGCTTTTCCTTCTTTGCTGAGAATTGGTTTTTCAATTGAGTTCTTTATATTCACATAGTTAATTTTCTTATCGCCTAATGTCTTTTTATTTTCCTGTAGGCGGTATCTATTTTTCACCTATTTAATCATTCTTCTACTGACTTGCATTTACATTCCAGCCACTCCTGCTTATCTACTTTGCACTTACTCTCAATCTAATTTCTTAGTCTTCTGTACTCCATTTCGCATGTCTCATTTATTGCATTTTTAAATTTTCTCCTTTCATCAATTAAATTTAGTATTTCTTGCGATATCCAAGGATTTTTTGTATGTCTTGCCTTTGTATACGTATTTTTTCCTCTGCTGCCTCCACTGTTTCATCTCTCAATGCTACCCATTCTTCTCCTACTGTTTTATTTCCCCCCGTTTCTGTCAACTGTTTCCTAAAGCTGCGTCTGAAATTCTCAAAGGACTTCAGGTGCCATCAATTTATCCAGGTCCCAACCCCTTATTTTCCTATCTTTCTGCAGTTTTTTTCAGTGTCAGCCTGCAATTCATGACCAATAATATATGGTCATATTCTCTGACCATAAATATTATCTACTAGCTTAAACCCGCTTCTCCGCTCGCGTGTTGGTTGATTATGATAGATAAGGTATCTTTCAGTAGTGTGGTATCAGACTGGTTTTGAAGGATGAAATGAAATACAATACCTTCTTTAGAAACAAACATTTCTAATCAACATTCAAATAAAAAAATTAATTATGAATTGAAAGAAATTTCTTTTATACTGCTTATTTATTTATTCTTATATTTCCTTATTCGTATGCTTATCCTTACAGAGAAAGAGCTGAAGACATTGTAGCACGCATAGACCAAACATGTGGTCTGTGGCATCACGTTTCACTCTATGTAATCTCCTTGCTATATAGTCGCAAACGTCATCACTGAACTTCATTCCGAAATTTATTTTATAATTTCACGACTTTCAACGACCATATCTTCCACCCCCTTATAGCTATCGGCATGGAACTGCTTTGGTATACAACGGGAGTCTTTGGACAACAATCACACATAGACAATTCGTTTGCGTTCTGTAGTTTTCGCTGCAGAGCGAAATATTCACACACACACACACACACACACACACACACACACACACACGTAGAATTTTATATACACCGATAACTTCCCATCCCAATATACTCCACCCTTTTATCATTATCAACCCTCAAGCAACAATGTAAACAATAAAACCATTTTCAAAGAGTAATTATTGTTCCGCATTTCGCGTTATATTCCTCAAATTACTAAATATCTATCAGATTGCTATAAAATCGTGTCTACAGCCTTCCTCAGGTATAAATTACTAACTATTTTAGTCTCTACGTTTTGTCGTTCGGACGTGATAAGCGTACACCGAACAGACATTCACATTAATATATACATAGATAAATACCTATCCGATTGCCATAAATCCGTGCCTATAGCCTTCCCCGGGTAGACATTAGTAACTTCACAAATTTTTAGCTCTTAAGACTTGTGCTTCAGACGTGATAAACGTACACCGAACAGACATTCACAGTTATAGATATAGATTAAGGAGTATTTTTACGAGAGGTATTTCCCTCCGCGTATTTGAGCCACGTGCGCTCTCGCATTTCTGTGTGTGTGTGTGTGTGTGTGTGTGTGTGTGTGTGTGTGTGTGTGTGTTAGAGTATGTGAGCATACGTCGTGAAGAATAGCTCCATTACTGAATGAATCCGTACTCGGCTTCCCACCAGCAGCGGTTGGGGAGAGGACAATGTGGATCGCTGGTGTTACGAGCCGTGGCTTATTTTGTTTCTGAATCGCAGTCCTCCCCACCACTCTGATGTGTGAAGCAGACGCGTAGCGGCTTTCACTGTTCCCCTGCGCCTCGTCCTTTCTACAGAGATGCGCCGTGTATAATGAACGAGCTCCCAAAGACACTGCTGATTAACTTGAAGCCGCCAATTCAATAGCGCGGCGCCGCATCACAATGGCGTCCTTCGAAGATAATGGTGAGGAATCGCCTCCATTATTCTGCGCGCGCTAATGGCGAGCGAGTAGGAATAATGGGCGGCGGGCGAGCTTAGCGCTGCTGTACAGACTACACGCCGAGGTACAGAGCGCGGCCGAGGTACAGACTACGCGCCAAGGTACAGAGCGCGGGCAGAGGTACAGACTACACGCCGAGGTACAGACCGTGGGCCGAGGTACAGACTACACGCCGAGTACAGAGTGCGGGCAGAGGTACAGACTACACGCCGAGGTACAGAGCGCGGGCAGAGGTACAGACCACGGCAGAGGTACAGACTACATGCTAAAGTACAGAGTGCGGGTAGAGGTACAGACCGTGGGTGAGGTACAGACCGCGGGCCAAGGTACAGACCGCGGGGGAGGTACAGCCCGTGGATGAGGTATGCTCTGTACAAGGAGGGGACTGCGTCTCGCTTATGGCAGCTGTGGTTGGGCTGTGATGATCAGAAAAGCAGACAGAAATAGGGGAAGGTCAGGTAAGTTGACGATTAGTCTTAGAAGATGAATTGTGAATTTCTCCGATAACTCTACAGATAGTGTAACGTGCATTATAGTACTGCTGCCTTAGCACTTAGCGCACTCTGCAGGCATGTCTGTTGAAATAGAATCGCTTAGTCATTTTGTTTTGTTGACAACAGAGGCTCGGAAGTGGATGCTGGTTTTGTAACAATTTTCCCTGCGGTTTAAATAAGTTTCATGAAAGTAATACTTTTGTATTAATGAATGTCAGTTGATTCCTCTTAAACCTCGAGGATTTAGTGATGTTTTAATAACGGTTTAATGACTTTTATTGAATATGATTGTGTGCATATAAAAGTCTGTATACAAAATGACGTCTGCGCTTAAGATGGCGAATTATGCAGTTCTTAAAGAAGACAGGGTGACAGAAATGGAGCAAGGGATAACTGAAAGAGAAAATGCAACATGGAAGAAATGGGAAGCCTGTAAAAGCCGCCGCTAGGGAGTTCAACCACCCTGAAGCTGCTAGACATCACTATGTAAAAAAAAAAAAAAAAAAAAAAAAAAAAAAAAAAAAAAAAAAAAAAAGGATGATGATGACGTAGGCTCTGCTCAGTGTACGGTCTTAAATTACAGGGATTCAAAGGAGAAATCTTATGACTGTGTCTCATTTTATAAGTAGATAAGCATCAATAAAAAAATTATTTTATGAATAAAACGTTTATTTCGTCATCTTACCTTATCTATAGAGCAAGTCGACGAATGGTGCTATCACTAACAAAAACAGGTGTAGCTAAAAATATCTTCAGTCTTATGAAACGTTTAACGGCTTTATTACGAAGGAAATACATTAAGCAATCGTTTTTGCATAAGTGATCTTAGACGTAAGGTCCAGAAAAAGTTTGATATACCTTAAAGTCGCTATCTTACACGACTTACCCCTATACTAAATTGCTTCCTGAAAGTTTCAACTCATTCCAAACCCTAAACGTAAGAGTAGACCAGATGTGGCTCAAATTCAAAGAAGAGGTATCGACAGCAATTGACAGTTTCATACCAAATAAATTAATAAAACAATGTGGTGATCCCCCTTGGGGATACAAAACAGGTCAGCATACTATTAAAAAAAAGCGAAAAAATAGAAAAAAGAAAACAAAAAAGCGTGTAAAATTTAAACGAACACAAATTTCCAGGATTTGCGATCCTACACAGAATCTTGAAACTAGCGAGGACTTCAATGCCACATGTTTACAACACTGTCCACAACGAAGCCCTTTCTCAAAATTTGACTGAGAACCCAAAGAGAATCTGCTCATATGTCAGATATACTAGAGGCAAAACACAAACAATATCCTCACTACGTGATAGTAATGGCGATCCTGCGAATGATAGCGCTACTAAAGCAGAGTTACTAAATGCAGCTTTTCGAAACTCATTCAGCAAAGAAGACGAAACCAATATTCCAGATTTAGAATTACGAACAGAGGCCAGAATGAGTAACGCTGAAGTAGATGTCATTGGAGTAGTGAAACAACTGAATTCACTGAACAACAAGTCTTCTGATTCGGACTTTATACCCACTAGATTTCTATGTGATTATGCTGATGGGATAGCTCTTTACTTAACAGCCATATACAACCCCTCCCTCAAAGAAGGATCTGTATGAAAAGATTCCAAAGTTGCACAGGTCACATCTATATTCAAGAAAGGCGTTAGGAGTAACCCACTAAACTACAGGCCTATTTCAGTGACGACAATTTGCAGCAGGGTTTTGGAACATATCCTGTATTCAAATATTATGAATTATCTCTAACAGAATGATCTATTGAACCAAGGATTTACGAAATAACGTTCATGCGAAACAGAACTAGCTCTTTACTCACAGGAAGTGATGAGTGCTATCGACAAAAGGTCTCCGATTAATTCCGTATTTCTAGATTTCCAGAATGCTTTTGACACCGTACCTCACAAACGGCTTTTAATCAATTCCGTGGTTATCGAATATCGCCCCAGATTTTTGACTGGCTAGGGGATTTCCTGTCAGAGAGGACACAGTTTGTAGTAATCTATGGTAATACACTAACAAAACACAGTTGATACCCGGCGTTCCACAGGGTACTGTTTTTGGTCCTCTGCTATTCCTTGTCTGCATAAACGATTTGGGAGAAAATCTAAGCAGCTCTCTTAGGTTGTTTGCAGATGACGCCGTCATTTACCGTCTATTAAAATTATCTGTAGATCAAAACCAACTGCATAACGATCTAAATAAGATATCATTATGGTGTAAAAATTGGCAATTGACTCTAAATATTGAGAACTGTGAAGTCGTTCACATGAGAAAGAAAAGAAATCCGTTAAACTTTGTTTTAGAAGAGAAATCAACGAAAAGTGAAGGTTGTTAACTTCACTACATACCTAGGAATTACTATTACTTCAGACTTAAACTGGAAAGAACACGTAGATAATGTCATGGGGAAGGCGAATCAGAGACTGCGTTTTATTGTAAGCCTGTGGACATTGTTGGAATGCTTGCAGCACCCAGGTAGAGCGGAACTCTATTGTCCTCATCCCCTGGCCACAGCGGACGTAACTGTACCCAAGCCACCTGCGGGTAACGTATATCGCAGTGAATACAGTGACAGTTCTTTCTTAAAATGAACACGGCATCAATGGATACTCTAAAGTATAAAGTGAAAAGAGGTGATTTGACATTAGTGAAGGAAAATAAATTGAAATCGTCAATTTGGGAAAAAGTTGGATACGTATTTGATGGCAAGGAAAATATTAACGATGTAGTGGTCTGTTTTGCGTGTAAAAAGTAAATTCTTACACTGTTTCATCGCAACCGAATGAACGGTACATCCGCGCATAAAATACGAACAAACAAACAAACATTCACTTTTATATGTTAGATAAATGGTGGCGGGTGTAAAAAAGATTGACACTAGCATTTTATAGCAACTTCCATAATCGTATAGGGTATACAGTGAAGTTCTCTTTTTGCTGACGGTTACCAATAACTAGACGCCAGTTTCAACACTTGAAATGACATGCTTTGCTTTGTGTCACATAACGTCTTGTGCGTTTATATGGGGAAAATAAAGTGTCCCTTTTGTAAAACTCCGAAATAACCGTTTCTCTCTCTCTATCTCTCTTTTTATGTAAACACAGTAAAATCTCCTCTATACCAATCAGTTTTAAACATTGAAATTTAAGAAGATCCCTGTATAAAACAGCTGACGTAGTGCTCCGTCCACGCGGGCTTTGAAACGCTACTGTGAGTGCAGATCGCCAATGTTTTTCTGTTTGGAATAGCCTGTTTTGGAATGACAGTTTTACCGTGATTCGAAAAGTCAAAAGTAGTTATGTAGTACCAGAAATGACACTCTAACCGTAATTATATCATTATATAGCATTATTTTAAATATTGCTATCTATTACTATTATCCATTCAAATATCTGCGGATGCGGATAACGAACTTGCGGATGCGGATAAAGTGCAGCGGTTGGGGTTGCGGTTGCGCATATGGGCCTTGCGGATGTGGTGCGGATACAGATAATACTTTTCTTCTCCGCACAGACCTCTAAAGATAGACTCTACACTAGATGCAGCACTGTTAAAACCTGGTACTGAAACCTCACAGAGGATAGGGGAAGAAGGGGAGATGCGGTGAGGTGGGAAAGAGATTGGGGGAGGGAGGATGGGGAGGTGGCAGAGTTTAAAGACTCCTGGGGATGCAAAAAGGAAGAGAGCCAAGTGAGGCAAGGAGAGGAGGGGTGGCAGAGGTCAGGGGGCGGTCATATAAGGGGGAGGCTTAAGATTGGTAGGAATAATAGCACAGAGGGCGTCATTCTGGAGAGGAATCTGATGGAAGTTACCCTCAGAGACGGAGATTGTAGTGGGAGTGGTTAGATTGCCACAAGTGACACTAAACTTTCTGGTCGCCTTGTGGAGGTTACGACTCCAGAAATCATTGATATAATCCATGATACGGTGACAGATGACAGAAGACTTAGGGTGCGTTAGATTGCTAGTGCTGTGGCCATCTCAAATGGATGGGTACATACCATTATGCATCAACATTTGGACATGAGAAAGCTATCCGCCTGATGGGTGCCTCGATTGCTTACGCTTGACCAAACACGGAATCGTGTGAAGTGTTGCAAGGAAGGTTTGAAGCTGTTCAGGGAGAATCCGCGGAACTTTAATAGTCATTTCGTCACTGTCGTTGAAACATAGATACATTAAAACACTCCTGAGACCGTAGAACAATCTAAACAATTGGTTACCAAGGGAGAATACGCACGAAAAAAGGCGAAGACCGATTCTTCTGCCAGAAAGTTTATGGCAACTGTCTTTAGGGATTTGCAAGAGATATTCCTAATCGACTATCTGGAACAACGTAAAACTACTACAGTTGCATATTATTCATCGTTATTTGACCGTTTGAAAATCGAGCTGCAAGAAAAATGCCAGCGATTGGCCCACAAAAAAGTCCTTTACCATCACGACAATGCACCAGCACAGACCTCAGCAATTGTGGTCGCAAGATTATTGGAAGTAAGATTCCACCTCATTTCACATTCCCCCTATTTTCTACACTTGGCTCCTTTGGACTACTATTTGTTCCCAAATTTGAAGAATGGCTGGCGGGACGAAGATCTGATTCAAACGAGGTGATTGCAGAAAGTAATAGCTAGTTTGCAGGCTTGGACAATTTCTATTATTCAGAAGGAACCAACAAATTATAACAGCGTTGGACGAGGTGTATAAGTCTAAAAGGAGATTATGTTGAAAAATAAAAACGGTTTTCACGAAACTCGTTGTTAGTTTTTATTCTTGCGCGGACTTTTGAAACACCTCACGTATTTTTATAGCCAAGTCGCTGTTGCAAATTAACATTTCTTGTAATATGATAATCATTTCGGCTGAGCAGCCTTCTTCATATATAACAGAATGTGTAACAACGTGAATACATTATCGCTAGTTGGAATAGGTCTTAAAATGTAGTTTTTAAACGCTATAGGATCCGAGGAACAGAAAGTTTACTTCACTTCTAATAAACATACCTACTGTTCGGGTCACACAGCCATCAAATAGTAGTTGCATTAAGTGTGTTCGTCAAGTAAATGATTTGCAAACATTTCATCTAAGAAAATTCTCATTGCCTAAGTCAGATTTTAGGTTAAGGAGAAAGCGATGTTCTCTCTCCTCAGTGGATGTTATATGCTTTGAAAAATCTGAACATCTCATATAAGATGCATGTGTGAGGGCCATACTGACATGATGAATATTTTAAAATGTGTTTTTGAGTGCTATATTGATTTCGATAATACATGTGCGATTTTACTACGTATCAACTAATGCGTCGTCAAATATTAAAGGATCATATTAAATCGAAACGCTGTCTACAGGAACAGATGTAAGGGTACACTCCCATTTCTCCTTATATATAAAAAATGCAGGCAAAACCACGTAATTTTACAACAAAAAAAACTAAGAATAGCAATAAGTATATAAATACTCTTGGGCTGAGCTGAAACTGACGACATACTGCTAAAGTACAAAAAAGCAGAAGAAAACGTGTGCTCCAAAACGAACTATGACAACGCTACAGAGCAAAAGGTATCCTACGCGATGACTAAATGTAAAATAAAGCTATAAATTAAAAGACAAATGTCTGATGTTGGCAGAGAGGTGCTGAAACATGTTTGGGTGAAAAGTTAAACGCGTCTTTTGCATTAGGTGGACCTCATACCCATATTTCTTTACTGCAAACACGGTAATCATTGGAGCTACACTTACAAAATGACGAAAAGGACACAAGCGCGTAATTTAAAATGTTAGTCATCTGATGATGGGCATGTATGTATGAAACCAGTTTTGGCTTAAAAAAAAACATTAAGTTATTTGTGACTGGTTGCTTCGTTCATTAGCATTTACAAATGGATATTGATTTCACCGATCCACTTATGAATAAAAAACTTTTCTGGTACGGTAGCAGTCCCACCTAACGTCGTGTTATTGGCGGAAAGTATTCCCATAATTGCCTGCAGCTACAGTTGTCACCCGATGTGCAAACATATGACCTCTAATTCTGATACTGCCAATACTTTCAATTAGGTTCTTTCTTCGTCAGTTCTACGGTAAACCTCCTGATACTTTATCTCATTACTCATAATTTTCATCTATGCCAACACATCTGCCGATCTATTTTTTGTATCTTCCTCGCATCCTGCGTCGTGAGATACTTTCCTTCCAAAATAGTGCAAAATCAAATGTTTGTAAAGCTTATGGGACTTAACTACGGGGTCATCAGTCCCTAAACTTACAAACTACTTATGAACTAACTAATACTAAGGACGGCACAAATATCCATGCCCGAGGGGGGATTCGAACCCCCGACCGTAGTGGGCGTGCAGACCGTGACTGGAGCGCCTGAGTCCCCTCGGCCACTGCGGCCGGCAAAATAGTGCACTTCCGTAACACCTTTAGTTACGAAATAACCAATTTTTCTATTCATTTTCTCGCTCCTTTCACTTCTGTTACTTCCTGCTACATTTGTGTTTTTGCAGCCAACTTTCAGTCGATTACACAATTCATTTCATTCTAGGTCCTCAAGTTCCTCAGTTTCACAGAGGGTAGCAATGACATTAATGTATCTGTTTCACACTGAATTTTTATACCTGTCTCGAGGATTTATCTCCGGTGTTGTTCCTTCGTTGTATGTACGAACAGTAGGGGTGCATTAATGTGTCCGTAGTTTTCACCCATTTCATTCCTGGTCTTGAGATTGCATTATTCCGATTATTTTATTTTATCTTTTTTTTTTTTTGTCAATGGTGAAGCGACTGTTTTGGCAAATTGCCTCATCAGAGTAGTGTTATGTCATGTCTTCCTTCATGACATTTCTGAATGTCAAGTCCTTCTACACTTTAGATGAACTTTTAGATAACACTTACAAAATAAAGAAATGAAAATTTTAAAAAATCCTTAAAATATTGTCATATATAGTCATCATTTACTAAACAAACACATTCGATATCATTATGATACGTCGTATATATGATCTAAGGAACAAATATTAATCCAATCTAATCTGACATTAGGTAGTCCAGATCAAAACAGGCACTCCATTTTCACAAACTGCTTCACACATTTCCTCAAGTTTGATGGACACTTGTTCCTCACATTATTAAAGACAAAAATGTTGTCGTTGTTGTGGTCATCAGTCCGGAGACTGGTTTGATGCAGCTCTCCACAATACCCTATCCTGAGCAAGCCTCTTCATCTCCACATAAGAACGGCAACCTACATCTTTCTGAATCTGCTTACTGTATCTATCTCTTGGTCTTCCTCTGCGATTTTTACCCCACACACTTCCCTCCAACGCTAAATTCACAATTCCTTGATGTCTAAGAATGTGTCCTACCAATCTATCCCTTCATTCAGTCAAGGTATGCCAGAAATTTCTTTTCTCCCCAATTCTGTTCAGTACCTCCTCATTAGTTATGCGATCCACCCACCTGATCTTCCGCATTCTTCTGTAGCACATATTTCAAAAGCCTCAATCCTCTTCCTGTCCTCTTCCTGTTTATCGTCCACGTTTCACTCCCATGCAAGGCGACACTCCATACAAATGCCTTCAGAAAGAACTTCCTTAGGCTTAAATCAATATTCGATGTTAACAAATTTCTCTTTTTAAAGAACGCTTTTCTATCCATTGCCATTCTGCATTTTATATCCTCTGTACTGCGACCATCATTTGTTATTTTACTGCCCAAGTAACAAAACTCATCTACCTCCTTTATTGCTTCGTTTTCCAATCTAATTCCTTCAGCATCACCTGATTTTTTTACACTGCACTTCATTACCCTAGTTTTGCTCTTGTTAATGTTCATCTTATATGCATCTTTCAGCACACTGTCCATTCCGTTCCTCTTCCAGGTCCTTTGCTGTATCTGACAGAATTACTATGTCGTCGGCAAAACGCAATGTTTTTAATTCTTCACCCTGAACTTCAAATCCTTCTCCAAATTTATCCTTGCTTTTCTTTATAGCTTGCTCAATGTACAAACTGAATAACAATGGAGAAAGACTACAACCCTGTCTTACTCCCTTTCCAACCACTGCATCCCTTTCATGCCCTTTCTCCAGACACGGTTTCCATGACTTGACAAATACTTAAATGTTCATGGCGATAGTCTTGGGAGTGATTACAGAGACAAATAAAGTCCAGTCTTCAAAAACTCGTAAAAGTGAAATAATTACAAAGTCGGAAAAATAAAATTAAGAATTACATCATGCAACCCATAGAAATGTTTGGAATTACAGCATGCAACCCATAGAAATGTTTAGAATTACATAAGGAAGCTATTGAAGGAGGTTGTACAAGGCTCAGAGAGAATTACTGACAAAGACAGAGGGCGTACTACAAGTCGGTGAAGAAACGGCGAAATTAAAATAGGCGGGGAGAGAAGATCGCGAAATATTAGCGGAAATAGGAAGGATACCCGCATAGTTACTTGCCTGACATTAAATAAATTATACCTTTACAGAAAAATATAAGAAAATGTACGGAAGACGACAGACGGTCGTCTTTCACTATGTATTTATTCGAATTTTTGGCTTTTATAATTATAATTAGTCTGATGCATAAATTATTAGAAACAATGCATTGCACTGCTGAAAGCAACGGATTAAACGGTCCCAGCCATCCAAAGTCACAAACTAAGGTTTCCAGTTATCTTCCTGAATCACTTACGTCGCATGCTGAGTTGGTTGTCCTGAATGGGTAGATTTTCTAATTCATCGTTCAGTCAGAATTTGTCCTCCACCTCATGTGACCTCGTTATCACGAAGTTCAGCCCCTACCTTCGTCTCGCGCTTCCTTTCCCACAGATATGAATGAATAAATGTTTGTCTTTTGCGACGACAGTATGTTCGTATGTGTGAATATTTACTTTCACTCTGTGTCGGTTACGACTCGCCTCTCGCACTGATGCGCGACGTATTTGTTTCCGATCGTATCGTGGGTGATTACCCGCCACCCACGCCGCTGCGACAGCGCCTGTGGCACACACATGTAGCTGCGGGCGGTTGTACTACAGTCGGGAACTGTTTACACGTAAAATAAACGCGACGGTCCGGGCGCGAACCTGTATACTCTCTGTTAAATACTTGGACTCTTTATTAATATCTGTGTTTGCGCAATGGCAGTGTGTCCACACGCATTTTAACTTTTTTGTTTTGTTTTTGTTTTCATGTTTTCCTTGCATGGAGCTGTGGTAAAACAGGCCGGGTCACGTTTTTTGTTACTGTGACAGCGTTCACAGTTCGTCTGCAGAGTCCCTATGAAGATTATCAATCAGTTGAAATGGTAGGCTTCAAATTATCGCTGCCGCAGCGGAGCGGCCGAGCGCATTGAGGCGCTATGCTACGATGCACGAGGCCGTTCCCCGTCGGGGGTTCGCATACCCCCTCGGGCATGGATGTTTGTGCCGTCCTTAGTGTAAGCTATTTCATTGTAGTTTGTAAATTTAGGGACTGATGACCCCAGGGCCGCGGTGGATTAGCCGAGCGGTCTAAAGCACCTCACTGCGGAGCGCGCGGTTGCTCGCCGTGGAGGTTCGAGTCCTTCCTGGGCCATGGGTGTGTGTGTTTGTCTGTAGGTTAGTTTACCTAGGTTTAAGTAGTTTGTAAGCTACGGACTGATGACCACGCAGTTTGGTCCGATACATTTACAGACATTTGAGCATTTGATGACCACAAAGTTAAGTCTCATAAGCTTTACAAACATTTGAACGATTGAAATTATCGCGTATACAGTTGTTACCGCGTAGAAACGTATTTCAATGGAAGGCAATATTGTAAGGGTAATTTCATTGTAAACTGTAGGCTTCTCGCTTACATGTAATGAACATATGATACCTGCAATCGATCATTTTTAGCTTTAAGTATTTCCTCACTTTGGAAAACATTGTTTCGTTTAGGAAAGCAGTGAACTGGTATCTGTTGTTGTTATGGTGTTCAGTCCGGAGACTGGTCTGAAGCAGCTCTCCACCCTACCTATCCTGAGCAAGCCTTTTCGTCTCCTAATAGCAACGGCAACCCACGTTCATTGGAATCTCCTTGGTATATGCGTCTCTTGGCCTCCCTCTGCGATTTTTACCCCACACACTTTCTTCCAATGCTACATTTACGATTCCTCGATGTGTAAGAATGTGTCCTACCAAGCTATCCCTTCTTTCAGTCAAGGTATGCTAAAAATTCCTTTTCTCACCAATTTTGTTCAGTACCTCTTCATTAGTTACGCGATCTACCCACCTAATCTTCAGCATTCTTCTGTAGCACAACATTTCAAAAGCTCCTATTTTCTTCCTATTCGCACTGTTTATCGTCCAGTTTTCACTCCCGTACAAGGCAACACTCCACACAAATGGCTTCAGAAAACACTTCCTTACACTAAAATTAATATTCGATGTTAGCAAATTTCTCTTTTTCAAAAATGCTTTTCTTCCCATTGCCATTTTGCATTTTATATCTTCTGTACTGCGACCATCGCATGTTATTTTACTACCCAAGTAACAAAACTCATCTACCACCTTCATTTTATCGTTACCTAATCTAATTCCTCAGCATCGCCTGATTTTCTAAGACTGCATTCCATTATCTTTGTTTTGTTCTTGTTAATGGTAATTTTATACGCTACGCATTGTCCGTTCCATTCAACTGCTCTTCTAGGTCCTTTGCTGTCTCTGATGGAATTACAATGTCGTCAGCGAAACGCAATGTTTTTATTTCTTCGCCCTGAACTTTAATCCCTATTCCCAATTTTTCCTTGTTTTCCTTCACCGCCTGCTGGATGTACAAATCGAATAACATTGGACATTGAACTATTATAATGCTTTTAAAATGAAAATGTGATTCTATTGCGCAAGAATTATACATTTTATTTTATAATAAGGTGACAGGTTTCGATCTTACAGTGAGATCATTGTCAGACTATTTTGTATCAGGTTTGTGCTGAGTCAAATGATCTTACAAGGAAAACACTAAGTATGGTACAATCATTAGCGCATAAAATCTATACCTGTACAAACTTACCGTTAGTGCGTAAGTCAGCCTGGTGTAATCATCACATAGACGGCCTCAGTTCCGTTCCTGCTCGGAATTTTATATATACATATCCAGGGTGTTTCACTAAGTGTGTTTGCCTCTGTAACTTATAATATAATAGGTGACGGGAAACTTTAATGCGGTAGGTCAACACAAGAAATGTTACACTTTCTGTGGAGCTATGACCATAGTTTATTGTATCATATTCCACAGAGTTACAGCACAAAGATATAATTTTTTTTAAATGGAACAATAGTTTTTTTCTATCGTGCATTGGAATCGTTAAAACCAGCTGCGTCCAAATCATTCCTATCACTGTTAGTTTGGGAGCTACAACCCTTCAAAGTTTCAGGGGCAGATACTACACGCTGTACATAATACATGGCTGTGTGGTGGGTGATGGATGTTGTGGCGGTGGGAAGTTGATTTACATGAGATGTTCAAATGTGTGTATGCGTCCTCGATGCGCCGTTTTAGATCATCTGGTGATGTGGGCTCAGTGACATAAACACGACCCTTTAGATATCCCCACAAAAAGAACTCAACTTGTGTTAAATCGGGCGACCTTGCGGGCCATGAATAAGGACCATGGCTCCCCAACCATCTTCCTGCAAACCTGTGGTTTGGTTCTTCCACAACAGCACGCGCAGAATGGGTTGGATGACCATCGTGCTGCATCCAAATATGGACTCTCGTGTGTAGACACACATGTTCAAGGAGACCACCCAAACTGTCGGCTATAAAAGCACGATATAACTCACCTTTCAGTGTACCTGCGAAGTAGTGTGGGCCGATGATTTCATCCCCAAGGATTCCACACCACACGTTAATAGACCACCTACGTTGACGGTCGACAGATCGTACCCACCGAGGATTGTCTGCGGCCCAGTAGTGCAGGTTATGGCGATTCACTGCACCATAATTTGTGAACGTGGACTCGTCAAAGAACGTAACACTTTGTAAAGACTCCAGCGTGAAATTACGCATAGCCCACTCACAGAATGTCACTCTTGCACGGAAATCGTTCCCATGCAGCTCCTGGGTCAGTGACAGGCGGTACGGGTGAAACCTGTGGCCGTGTACTATACGCCACACAGATGTGAGACTGACACCAGCGACTGCAGCAACGGCTCGTAAGCTGACATGAGGATCGTGGTGTGGTGCAGCTAAAACAAACACCTCCGTCTCCTCACTTCTTGCAGGTCTTCATCTGTTACTGCGGCGCATTACCGTGCTGCCTGTTTCCCGAAGTCGTTGTTCGGCCCGTAAGAACTTAATGGCTGCCGGGGCTCTTTGGTTAGGATATCTCACGGCATACGCCGTGGCTGCTTCAGTGGCATCGTGTCGGCACTCGCCGAGCATCAGCAACATGTCAACGTACTCGTTGTTCCTGTATTTCATAGTCGTCCGATGTCAGTAACTGTGGTATATTGAGCCCCCGTTGTTTGTGTGGCTCCAACTATCGGGTATACGGCCGTGTGCGGCGACAGTCGGCAGTCTAACAGCGCATCGAGGAAGCTTCTCGCTCCGTAACACCGGCGACGTTACAACTCGGCCGCACCACATTTAGAAGGCGCATTGCATTATGCGCAGCGTTTGTGGTATCTGCCCTTGAAACTTTGAAGGGTTGTAGCTCCCAAACTAACACTGATAGGAATGTAGTTTAAATTGATTTGGACGTAGCTGGTTTCAACGAATCCAATGAACGATAGAAAAACTACTGTTCCATTAAAAAGTTATATCTTTGTGCTGTAACTCTTTGGAAAATGATACAATAAAGTATGTTCATAGCTCCGCGGAAAGGGTAACATTTCTTGTTTTTACCTGCCGCATTAAAATTTCCCGTCACCTATTATTTTATATGTTACAGAGGCAAACACACTTAGTGAAACACCCTGCATATTTTTTTTTTATTTTTTATTTTTTTACTCTTGTCCGACGATAGATTCTGTATAACGATATTCCTTTATCATACTGTATGAATTCTTATTGCAAAGATAAAGTTACATCAGGTAATTACAGTTACATGTGAACAATACGCTACGAATGAATAGCCGCCCGGTCGCTGCATGATGATCCGCTGGGACGCATCAAATGGGCACTCACTGCATTCCACAGTATAGCAACAGTGGGACCGGAAACTGTAAACTCAGCCAGAAAATGCTGTACAAATGTTATAGGTGTTATCTATAGACGGTTTAACTGATACTTCAGTCGCCGTTAAAGAATGTTTCGAAATAACGAATTAAATAAAATAATCGTCGTGCAATACGTGACATATTGAGCAATTAACATAATTTATTTTCATGACCAATTACTCAAGCATTAACATAAGAGTGGCTATGAAAGAATATTATTATGCGCAATTAGTCGTCGGAAGTATAAAATCCGAGCAGGATTTGAACGCGTGCCGTTTGTGCGACAGTCGAGCGCTTTGCTTATTACACCACGCTGTTCCACGGGCTGACTGTGGCTAAGTACAGGCATAGCTGTTACGCGCTGGCCTTTGATCTCGATTTTCGTGGAAACCAAGGCGCATTGAAACAAATGCTTTTAGCTCGGTAGTCTGGAGGAATTCCCGCACGACATACCTGCGATCCCTCATCATTCGTTTGTACCATACTCGGTGTTCCCCTTGTTAGTACACGCGGCTGCGGCACGCTGGCGGAGTACTCTGTAGTTCACCGCCCCGGCCGCGACCGTGTGTCGCTAGTGTCGGCAACGGGGAGAGAGAGAGAGAGAGAGAGAGAGAGAGAGAGAGAGAGAGAGAGAGAGAGAGAGAGCTGCGGAAAGAGAGAGAACGCACGGCACTGCTCTGCGCTGGACTGTCCCGCGGTCAGATCCGACATAATCCAAGTAACGGAGGAAGCGCAGCTCTGTAATGTGGTCGAAGAATGGTAAAACGAGCAAACCAGTTACTGTTTACAGAATGAAACTTTCACTCTGCAGCGGAGTGTGCGCTGATATGAAACTTCCTGGCAGATTAAAATTGCGCGCCGGAACCGGGACTCGAACCTGGGACATTTGCCTTTCGCGGGCAAGCGCACTACCGACTGTGCTATCCCGACACGACTCACGATACCGCCCTACAACTTTACTTCCGCCAGTACCTCGCCTCCTACTTTCCAAACTTCACTGAAGCTCTCCTGCAAACACGCAAGACTAGCACTCCTGGAAGAAAGGATATGGTGGAGACATGGCTTCGCCACAGCCTAAGGGATGTTTCCAGAATGAAACTTCACTCTGCAGCGAAGTGTGTGCTGATATGAAACTTCCTGGCAGATTAAAATTTTGTGCCGGAACCGGGACTCGAACCTGGGACCTTTGCCTTTCGCGGGCAAGCGCACTACTGTTACTGTTTAGGTAACAATTAGTGTTTGTGTGGCAGAATCACTACGCGAAGCTTTAGAAAATATCCAAAACACAAATCGAAGAAAGTAATTTTGTGACCCAAATTTGATTCTATTAGTATTGTTCATACACACTCTTCATTTACACAGTAGGCTTCTGAAAGATATATATTTATCAAAAGAACCAGCATCATAAATATGGTATTTTAAAAATAATTTTATGCAAGTGTGATAGAGTCTCATTCTTACAAGTAAATTTTTTTTTGTTAAAACACAAATATGAAATTAACAAAAAAAGATGGGTTTTTAGGTGCATTTTCCTGCAGATACTGTGAAACTATTGTAACGCACTTCACCGGCCGCAGTGGCCGAGCTTTCTGCGGCGCGCCAGTCACGAACTGCACGGCCGATACGGTCCGGGGGTTCCAATCCTCGGGCATGGATGTTTGTGATGTCTTTAGCATAAGGTAGTTGGTAAGTAGTTTGTAAGTTTAGGGACTGATGACCACGCAGTTAAGTCCCTTAAGCTTAACAAACATTTGAACCTAACGCACTTCGGGCACGAGCCGTTTTGACAGGCGCACTACTTCCCCCACGACTGCAATGCTTGCAGCATGTGTGCGAGTGAGACGGCAAAGGGGAAACGAAGGAAGGCATTTTTTACAACACAATGAGGCTTCTAAGTGGAGATGTAAATGGCGTAGAGTACTTTTATAATCGGGATTTTAGCACTAATATATATTTGCTACCTGTTTTCATTCGCCAAAACAATAACTTTATTCTTTAATGAAATACGCTTATTACACAGTATTCATGTGATTAGGAGAAATAACTATCTTTCTTGAACAAAACCATTTGCATTAAGCTACTTAACATATTTAGAAACCTTTATTGATTTCCTTAAAGAGAAATGATAATTTTCGACACCTCAAGCTCATAACATCCTATCAGTACCTGAAATATTTTGGAAGCGTTCATCCAAATTACCGTCAATGGTTTTTGAAAGATCATGTACCTTTTCTTTTCATCGTTAAATAAATCTTATTGGCCGGCATAACTGGACCCCTGATTGGCTGCTCTGCCGTTCCTAACCTAGCGAGCGCGAGCGCTACCCGCCGACGCACAGAATTCAGTTTTAGCCTGGCTGATTGTAGCGGCGTTGTTGCTCTTGCTGCTCGCCACTCTCCCCACACGCCGCTGAGCACAATGCGCGGGGCAGGGGCGCGGCGAAGGCGCCAGTGCACGTGGGGCGGTGTTTGGCCATGCCTGATCTTAGTATAAGATCGAAACCGGTCACCTTATTATAAAATACGATGTATAGTTTTTTGCGAACTAGACTGATATTTTCATAATAAATATCGAGCAGTGACTGGTCGGTGCTTTTCTGGAGCACGATAGCGTCCCAGATTTGTTCCAGCTGGATCAAAATCAGCTTGTTCAAAACATCAATGAGAGTTATATATTAAGCTCATTCAGCCACTATAGCGAGATAACGACACGTACACTTATCCTGCTGCATGATGTTACTGCCATTGTGTAACGTACCAAGGAACTGAGGTTATTTACCACAGAGTTCACCTAGGCTATAGCTGTAATTGACCACCCCGGCCACGACCTTGTGTCGCTAGTGTCGGCAACGAAGAGAGAGAGAGAGAGAAAGAGAGAGAGAGAGAGAGAGAGAGATAGAGAGAGAGATAGCTGCGGAAAGAGAGAGACCGCACAGCACTGCTCTGCGCTGGACTGTCCAGCGGTCAGATCAGACGTAAACCAAGTAGCAGAGGAAGCGCAGCTCTGTAGTGTGGACGAAGAATGGTAAAACGAGCAAACCAGTTACTGTTTCCAGAATGAAACTTTCACTCTTCGATTAAAGCTATGCTTCTCATGGCAGTTTTTTTTCCCCTTACTGGAGTTTCTAGCATACTTGTTGCTGTGCGGTATTAACCGTTGCCACGGAAATACCTGTCTGCAGTGATCACAATCTTGGGGGATGCTTTTTCCTTTATACTCATGTTTCCACAAATTCCACTGGATTACTTGAGTCTCGACACATCCGTTAACATTGTGTACGAAAAAACGTAATTTGTCAACCAGTTAGCAGTTTGTCATTGTTTCGCGGTTTATTATCATAGTGACTTTAGTCACAGAAATCGTAACTGACGATATGGTTTTGTCAACATTTGAATATAGTAACCTCCATTTATACCTAGCACGAAAAGTAGGGGGTTGTAGCGCCTCCATTTCGACACCAATATGCGCAGTGGCCCAGTATGATTGTGACAGGTGCAAAATGATACTGGTACGGTGATTCCTACTGGTAACCCAGCAAGAATTAGCCTACAATACAGATTTCACCAAGTGTGAAGTGACTCCTCACACAGAAGAAAGATAAATTAATCGTGTACTGTGTAGGGTTTGTGATCTAAACTTTGTGAGAGTGTTGTCCATCAACAAGTAGGAATGTTTAAAAATGGAAGAAAGTAGCCCTTAAGTTGTCAGTGAGAACCTAGAGAATTAAACTGAGAAAAAGTTCCTGCGAATCGTGGATTTACAATTGCGAAACTTTCTGCTGAGTTGCACGCAATTTCTCGGATTCTGGTACGAGACGCCGTGAAAGGTTGGAGACGTTCATTGGCGATTATTTCAAAGACTATGAGAAGGTACGACGAGTGCTTGAATCAGTTTGGAAACTATGTAGCAAAATTGAGAAAAAGCTGTATTTTCAGGTGTGTATATTAAAACTGTTTCATTAATGCTAGTCTGTTTCTTATTGCCAAAAGGAGTTTACATCCCGGACAGCCATTGCTTCTTCCTTGAAACTCATGTTTCCACAAATTCTACTGAATTACGTGAGTCACGACACACCCGTTAACTTTGTGTACGAAAATACGTAATTTATCAACCAGTTAGCAGTTTGTCATTGTTTCACGGTTAATTATCAAAGAAACTTTCGTCACAGAAATCTTTAACTGACGATATGGTTATGTCAACATTTGATTATAGTAACCTCCATTTATGCCTAGCACTAAAAGTAGGGGGTGTAGCATCTCCATTTCGACACCAATGTGCGCAGTGGCCCAGTATGATTGTACCTGTGACAGGTGCAAAATGATACTGGGGCTGTGTTTCCTAGTTGTAAACCGGCAAGAATTAGCCTGCAATACAGATCCCAACAAGTGTGAAGTGACTCCTGACTCAGAAGAAAAATAAATTAATCGTGTACTTTGTACGGTTTTGATCTAAACCTTGTGAGAGTGTTGTCTGTCAACAGGTAGGAATGTTTAAAATTCAAATTCAAATGTTCAAATGTTTGTAGAACTTATGGGACTTAACTACGGGGTCATCAGTCCCTAAGCTTACAAACTATTTATGAACTAGCTAAGACTAAGGACGGCACAAATATCCATCCCCGAGGGGGGGATTCGAACCCCCGACCGTAGTGGCCGTGTAGACCATGACTGGAGCGCCTCAGTCCCCTCGGCCACCACGGCCGGCAATGTTTAAAAATGGAAGAAAGTAGACCTTCAGTTGTGAGTGAGAACCTAAAGAATAAAACCGGGAAGAAGTTCCTGCGAATCGCGGATTCACAACTGCGAAACTTTCTGCTGATTTTCGCGTAATTTTTCGGATACTGGTACGAGACGCCGTGAAAGGTTGGCGACGTTAATTGGCGACTATTTCAAAGACTGTGAGAAGGTACGACGAGTACTTTTATCAGTTTGGAAACTATGTAGAAAAATTGAGAAAAGCTGCATTTTCAGGTGTATATATTAAAACTGTTTTATTAAGGCTAGTTTGTTTCTTATTGCAAAAAGGAGTTTACATCCTGGACAGCGCACGTACGTTTTATTCAGTTCGTTGTGTACGTCGGTAGAGAGGACACTTTACTGCACAGGTATCGACGAAATACCGTCAGGCCACTGCACGAATCAGGTGCCATGAATGTATGAAAGCAGAGTGCTACAGCGCGCCCTTAAAAAATGCAGCCCGGGCTTTAGTGGCGCGTCGTTACTGTTGCAAGCGGAGCATCTGTTCCCGCGCCGTGTGACGGACCGACCAGGATAAAAGGGGCGAGCAGTGGTCCGTCGGGGCCTCTGCCAGCGGAGAGCTGGCGCAAGTTCACTGGCGGAATCGCTGCGGCGCTGGACTGGCGAACTTCTGCTGCGCAGCGCAGTCAGTCCGAGTTAACTTCCAGTTTAAATGGGAACCCCGCTTTCGCACTTCCTTGCTTCACATACTTATTTCGTTCCCCTACATGCAAATATTTGCGCGTCGGTTTCTCTTCTACCAGCGATCCCCAGAGTGGTTATATCGCAATTTAAACAGTATCTCAGACGGAAATGATGATCTCTGACACGATAACTTCCTACATCCACACACTATAAGCTAATTCTGAGGAGTATGATGGAGGATACTTTCCATTATATGAACTGTTGTTGTTGTGGTCTTCAGTCCGCAGACTGGTTTGATGCAGCTCTCCACGCTACCCTGTCCTGTGCAAGTCTCTTCGTATGAGAATACGTTCGACAACCTACATCCTTTTGAATCTCCTTATTATATTCGTCCCTCGGTCTTCCTCTACGATTTTAACCCCACACGCTTCCTTCTAACGCTAAGTTGACAATTCCTTGATGTCTCAGAACGTGTCCAACCAATCTATCCCTTCTCTTAGTAAAAAAAAAAAAAAAAAAAAAAAAAAAAAAGTTCAAATGTTTGTTAAGCTTATGGGACTTAACTACGGGTCATCAGTCCCTAAACTTACAAACTACTTCCGAACTAGGGCGGCACAAATATCCATGCCCGAGGGGGGATTCGAACCCCCGAAGGTAGTGGCCGTGCAGACCGTGACTGGCGCGCCTCAGTCCCCTCGGCCACCGCGGCCGGCCCTTCTCTTAGTCAGGATATGCCATAAACTCCTGTCGCCCCAATTCGGTTAAGCACCTCCTCATTAGTTACGTGATGTACCCATCTAATTTTCATCATTCGTCTGTAGCACCACATTTCAAAAGCTTCTATCATCTTTTTATCTGAACTCCTTATGGTCCACGTTTCACTCCCATACAATGCTACACTCCAGACAAATGCTTTCAGAGAGGACATCATAAAATCTAAATTAATATTGGATGTTAACAAGTTTCGCTTCTTCAGAAACGCTTTTCTTCCATTAGCCATACTGCATTTTATATCTTCTTTACTTCGGCCATCAGAAGTTATCTTGTTACGCAAATAACAAAATTCATCTACTACTTTAATTGTCTCATTACCTAATCTAATTCCTTCAGCATAGCCTGATTTTCTGACATTGCATTCCATTACCTTCGTTTTACTCTTGTTAATGTTCATATTATATCTTCCTTTCAAGACCCTATCCATTCCATTCAATTGCTCTTCAAGATCTTTTGCGATCTCTGACAGAATTACTATGTCATCAGCAAACCTCAATGTTTTTATTTCTTCTCCCTGTACTTGAGTTACTACGGCTTTATTCCTTTTCCATTGCTGTGCGATGGGAAAGAAGACCACGTGATTAAGTTGAAATGCCAGTGGCGTATATTGTGGGCTATCAAAGCTATCACCGAAACCCATATCTAAAGCAACCCAGAAATTAAGAACCAACATTAAGAAAAATGGCAACAGAAGCCACTTTCCGCCATGAAGAATTAGCGCGTAGTGTGGAATGTGTCTCGTTCGCTTCATTCCAACAGTGGGAGAGCAGAGCTTCGGACGCTTCGCCAAGATGAGGGTTAGGGAGGGGTGGGGTAGGGTAGTGCGGCCAACAGCACACCAAGGCTTCGGAATCCCTCGTCGCAACACAAGCACGAGCGCTTCCGGAATGTGCCGAACGGACACGACTCGCTCTTGGAGAACTCCGCATCAGTTTAAAGCAACAAAGAGCGTGTTTGTGTGTTTGTTACGTTTCGCTACAGCTGTATTGGACTTATTTATTTCATAACGTGCACTTTGACAGTTCTTGGAGCTAATTCTTCAAAATGGATGGGCAATGTGTAATTAAACATTTTGATTCTCTGTGCATAAATATGTAACATTTATATAATATATTTTTCCCGCTTCATGACAGATGGCGCTGTAATGGGCAAAACTAAAAATGTGGAAACTGTTGGAAAACGGTACTATCTCAAACAGATACATATCATACCAGTAAAATCAAGTACGGTTTTCTTTGTTTCTGCTAATGTTATCTCGTGACATCTTGTCACTATGATCATGCTATCAGTCCGCGGCCAGCCAGTATGTTGTATTTCAATGATTCGGACTGTACCCACCCCTACGCATTTGTTTCCTGAGTTAACGATTGGAGAGGGAGAGAAGATATCATTTCCTGGTACTATGAGGCCCACAGAAATGCTGCAGAAGCTCGTCACAGGCAAGCTACATTTTCATTTTTGCCGATTACAGCGTCATTTATCATGAAATAAATAAATAAATGGTTTCATATATATCTTTCACGAAGAATCCAAATCTGCAATAAAATTAGGTTTTTCTATAAAAGATTTCAAGGTTGCCTCCCGACACTCAGCACGGGTTTCGATAAGGGGTGGGGGGAGAGAGTGAAGTCATTAGATGTCTGCTCAATGCTTCAACATTTGCCCGTAACCGTTTCTTCGTTTGCTGCTGATTTCTTGAGATATTTGACACGCTCACTATCAATATTTCGCAAACAGCGAATGATATCGATACAGCCTTAGAAAGTGAGATAGTAGTGATAGCCTAAGTTACAAACCCAGCATATGACATTGTGAAAGAGCCTACTCGTTCGGCATATTTTCTGATCATATACTGCCTGAAAATAATAGCGATGCCCCCAAGAAGCAGTGTTTGGAAGGTAACGAAACTAAATGTGGTGAAATTCCTTTACACGTCGCTGAACTGACTACGATATTGAATGAAAGAGACAAACGCCGTTGGCAGTTACAAGGTGGAACTTTGGCTCCATGTTAGTAGGTTGTCCAAACACCTCTGACCGCAGTGCATGCGTTATGCGGTTTGGAATGGACTTAATAATGTCAAATATCCCCGCTCCACATCAGACAAGTTCGTGCATAGTTGTTCTAGATATCTCTCCATCACGTGTTCATATTGCGACGGAGGGCAGTTGCAGTATAACTCTAGATTCTGTGCAGCTTTCTGTCATGCGTTGTCCTCATCAGGCTGTAGGTAGTCCGTAGATAACCATGCAGTGTATGGGAATGCATTATCTTGTTCGAGCAGTGTTCCAGGCTGCGGTTCCATCGGTGGTAGGCGTTAAGACACAGTGTATGACGTATCGGTCTGCCATCAGTGCTAAAGTTCTAAGGGTAATTTCTATCCATATCCTATGGCGGCCCACATCATGATGTCACGGATTACGCCACTGATACGACCAGAATATTGCCTTAATATGCTCTCTGCACTTGACGATGGGATGCGGAATTCCTTGTCGCTCTATGCGACGGTCCTCAGTCTGGGCGAAGTTTCTTGGAAGACTGCAATATATACCCTCATGTACCCATTGGTATTCTCATGTACTCATTGATTCTAACATCGTGCTACAGTATCTCACAAGGAAAGTACTTGGGCTCGAGCTAATATAAATACACGAAAATCGAGTGAGAGATGATGTGAAGGTTCCTCATTGCACTAATGATATTCCCTCATCTGCAAAGCTCTGCAGTCGCCCATTAGAGGTCTCTGCGTGTGTCACGCCGCACTGCACCTTGACCTGCCGGTACACCAGTAGTGACGGTGCAGTGAGCCTCTGAAGTTGTGTTTTGTGACGTTCTTTGTGTAGTGAAGCGTCGGATAGGTCGGCGATTGATAAAAAATCCTTTAATATAGTATGACTGGTTGAGATGAAGTTACGAAGAAACCTTCTTCGTGAAGATGGTATTGGTGTATAAGATGAATCATTCGTATGTTACCTGGTATATACTAGTGTTTCTAATCTATTCTCATATTTCTGCACTATAACAGATACCAGAAACCATGTCAATGTTTCATCTTCTACACCAAGACCGTATTCACGAAGAAGGGCTGTTTGGAATTTCATCTCAACCAATCGCAATATATTATCAGGATTTATTAGCAATCGCCGACCCATCTGACGCTTCACTAGACAAATAATGTCACTGCACGCAACTTCAGAGGCACACCGCACTGTCCCTAGTGCTCCCGACTGGTGTACCGGCAGGCCAAAGTGCAATGCGGCGTGGCTCACGCAGAGGCCTCTAATGGGCGACTGCAGAGTTTTGCACATGCGAGACTATCGCTAGTGGAATAAGGGACCTCCACATTATCTCTCAGACAATTTTGGTATATTTGTGTTTGTTCGAGCCCGAGTACTTTCCTTGTCAGTAGCTCATATGCCTGGACGTTGCACTATACAGGTACCTGAAGTAGGCGACGATGAGGCGTCTGCAGTATGCATTCATTTCGTGGGTAGACTGTATAACGTGTCTGCGAGGGATGGTGTAGTATACAATAACATCTTTCTTCACTGTCTAACTCAAGGCAGTTGACTAGTACCAACTTCGCAACAACAGGGCGGTGACATCAGGAAACAAGTCTTTGGGAGTTCTGTAATTTAGAGTGGCGTGTACATCTAATCAACTATTCACTCATCAATGGTATGCATGTATACAAAAATGGGAAAACATTACAGAATTCCTTGTTGCATCACGGTTTTCTTTTTGTTATCTTCTTACTCTTCTTTTAGTAAATAACTTTTATGTTTGCAGCATTATGCACGAGTATGATATACTAGTGTCGAATAATCGCTATTAATACTGCAGTTAACTATTTGCAAGGTCTCTGAAGCAGTTTTCCATCATTGGAGAATCCGACTGCGATCTGTGAGTATCATTTACTATTTGCACTGTTCTGCTATGAAGGAGCTTTCGCTCTCTGCTGTTGTACTCCTCGTTAAGTTGGATGCTGTTTCCTTATGATGTTCTTGAGGGACAGCTGTACACGGGAAGGCAGATTGCCTTTACCTGGTAACGAGCCTTGTCAATTAATAATCAGGTCAGATCATTTCAGTCTACTCGGTGTGGTGAAGCTTACTAAAGCGGTATAGGTGCATTGTCGACACTAGGTTGAGGTTATACCTTTAGCCTGTGGGCTTACGCGTTTTAAAATAAATGCTCATAGTTTCCTCGTATGTGGCTACAAATTAAATTACTACATCGGCTGCTTCCTAAAAGTTATTTCTGCCATTTCATCGGTTAATTGTTCTTTATTGCTGTATCTAGATTTTGGACTTACGCTATTGTCTAGTGCCACAATCGCATAATTTTCCGATCTTCTTCTGAGCTGTAATTTACGCTCTTTACTTCAGAAATATTTGCGATAGGTTTTAGGTCATTAAAGTAGGTGACGGAAGTTACTAAACGAACAGTGTTACAGAAATTTATTTTAAATGTTAAACATAGCAATGTCATTTGCCAGAGTAAACTTACACATTGTGGGCAGCGATATGTAGCCTTTGTGGAGAACTATGCTGCTGAATTTGGCGATTAAGCTTCTACAGCTACATGGGATACTCTGAAAAGGTTTCATCGAACCACCTTTATACTATTTATCTCCAATTCCATTCTCGAACAGCGCGCAGGAAGAAAGAACACCTGAATCTATCCGCTCAGGCTTTGATATCTCGTACTTTATTCTGATTATCCTTTCTGACAATACAAAACGATCTGCCCTTATTTCGATACCTTCGATGTCCCCCGTCAAACCCACTTGTTAAGGATCACACACTGGGAAGCAATACTCCAAAAAAGTACAGACAAGCATATTGTATGCAGTTTCTTTAGTATTTTTAGGGTTCTGCGAATAAAACGCAGTCTCGCCTTTCCCACGACATTATCTACGTATTATTTCCAGTTTAAGTCTGAAGTAATGGTAATTCCTAGGTATTTAGTGCAGTTTACAGCCTTCACTTTTGATTGATTTATATTGTAAAAGAACGTTTAACGGATTTCTTCTCGTACTCATGTGGATGATTTCACACTTCTCATTATTTAGAGTTAATTGCCAATTTTTACACCACAGTTATATTTTATTTAGATCGTTCTGTAGTTGGTTTTGATCTTCAGATGATTTTACTAGACGGCAAATGACGGCATCGTCTGCAAACAACCTAAGAGATCTGCTTAGATTTTCTCACAATCGTTTATGTAAGTAAGGAACAGCAGAGGAGAAATAACACTACCATGTGGTACTCTCGATATCACCTTTGTTTTAGTCGATGTCTTACCATCGATTAGTACAACTTGTGGCCTCTCTAACAGGAAATCCCCTTGGATACCTAGTTATTCTGGTTATAATACCTAGTTCTGTTTTGAGCTCCGGTGGACAGTGAGCCAGGACATGAAGTTTACTAACTAGTTCACATACTAAACTGAGACTTCTTTGAGAGCATCACAACACACTTTTCTTAGAGCCAAAGTGGACCAGCATATGAACAAAGTTTTGTCCTTCCAAGTTACTTCATTTTGTGATGAACGGAGCTCATTACCTCTCTGCTGCACCATGATTAGATGAAATTAGTTTTCACACCATTTAACACCTGTTTCAATTATTTATTGTTTGTTTGTGTGACATGATTGTTCCAGATCGCTATTTCCTGATAGTTTTTCTATAGATAAATCGGTATGTTTGCTGTGGGAGGGTGGGGGGTGCAGGTAAAATGTTGTATGTTTCTTAGTCTGAATGTCCAGCAGTAGCATTCTCAAGAACTGAATTTCGCTAGAAAGAAAGGTGGAGGGAGGGGTGTGCTCATTCTCAGTAGGAGGGTAGGCGTCGCTGGGAGGGTTCAATAATAGCCGAACAATTAGAGCCTGCTATGATGATATGTATAGTGGGAGGTATTTTCGTGAATGAAATTTTAGAGAAGGACTAAAACCAATTCGAATAGTTGAATTTTATTTTTTTCGAGATTAAAGTCAAAATAGTGATTACGTGACAGTTTCTAAAATATGAGGCGACCACAATAAATGAAATTTATCAACTTGTTTCGTACAAGAAGATTTAGTGGCTTGGTTACTTTGCAAGTATATTCCGTGTACTAGTTTCATAGAAACTGATCTGCCCTCTTAAGATCACCTACGGAACAAATTTTCTCATCCTTTCACTGCTTTGTCAGATGTAAACTTATTTATCAGAAAACTTTTGGAAGTCGTATACTAAAAGAATGATTTACCAAGTAAGTAAAAATATATAAATGGACATATAGGGCACACTTCGCATCACTAAAATACTTCAGACAATGGCATGCTGTGCACGGGTTGACACCTGCTAAGAGATTCATTGAATGAATCATTTAAGTGAATAGAATGAACATGGAATGTCATACCTGATATTAAACCGTTTACATCTCGTCGTTTCGATGTTTCATGAAGTGTTTGTATATTTTTTACAGTACGAGAAATCAATCCACTAGTATTTCACATCCAATAGTTTTATGGTAAATAAGTGCACGGCTGACAAAGCAGCGTGCAGATGTTTAAATGACGATTAGGGCGCTCAACAGCTAGTTCTTCAGCCCCCGGAAGCAGAAAGCTATTGAAAAAATTGCTTCTGATGTAGTCTGAAGAAGGCGATTCAGTTTCGCTGAAGCTAGCAATCGGAATATATTCATATGCGCACGTAAATCTCGTATCTCTAATTAGTGTTAAAAAGCTGTACCTCTTTAATTTTGTGTGCACGAGATGGCGGCGCACAAAGGCACGTTCTCTGATAAGGAAGACCTCTCGTTATTGAAGTCGTACGTAACACCTTCAACTGCTGGGTGTCGTCTTTGGGTAACATGCTGGCAATTTATTGCTCAAGGCAACATCTGCGGCTGTCGAAATTTCACAGTATTGTTTCTATGATCTGTATATACTGGATGGAAGTGACCCGTTTAATGGAGCATTCCACACACATTGATGTGTATGTTACAATAAATTCTAGTAGCAATGTCTACGATACTTTCTTCGTTGAAGTCGTTGCATGAGAAGTTCACGGTTGATTTGGGACATTAGTTTCAAATAAAACTTCTCGTTTCCGAAGATTGCCTTCATCATCGTGATAAGGAGACGACTCCGTCTTTAAACTCGGAAAGTTTCCACTTTTATACGCAGAGGGGATAAACTGACTGGCTGGATGACATCGCGATGAAAGAAGGGAATACTGCGAACTGGTCAGAAAGCGTACACATAATCCAAAGACGTATTTGGCTGCATCTCAATAGGGTGCAAATTACGTGATGTCATTTGGACAGCTTTCTTTGGTTTGGGAATCAAACTAGGAGCTTCGCCGATTTCATGACTGTCACATCTAACCTCACATCACAATTATAAAATTCGAAAACTGGGAAATTTATTAGAAGTGTACGAGGAAGAAAACGGACAATTTTCCGATAATATTGTGATATGGACAAAAAACAAACCAACGGTGTTCTCAAATGTCCAAATGTTTGTACAGTTTATGGGACTTAACTACGGGGTCATCAGTCCCTAAACTTACACACTACTTATGAACTAGCTAACACTAATAACGGCACAAATATCCATGCCT
The DNA here is from genome assembly GCA_026315105.1 of Locusta migratoria. Taxonomy (NCBI): domain Eukaryota; kingdom Metazoa; phylum Arthropoda; class Insecta; order Orthoptera; family Acrididae; genus Locusta; species Locusta migratoria. The sequence continues at coordinate 27,188,233 of CM048750.1, read as the reverse complement.
GAGGGGCGATTCGAACCCCCGACAGTAGTGGCCGTGCAGACCGTGACTGGAGCGCCGCAGAACATAACAGTTTCACAATTATAAAAATAATATTTTTCTCTAACTGCAGTAACAATAATACTGAAATTTGACTTGCGAAAATGTAGATTCTTAACTTAAGCAAATCATTAACAACATATATTTACAGTCGAATAGAGTAACTAGTAGAAACCAACCTCGGTGAATATCAGTTATCCATTAGGAGAAATGTAGGAACACATTAGGAATGAAGAGGAGAAAGGAAGCTTGGAGCTTAACGTCCCGTCGACAGCATGCTCAATAGAGACGGAGCTCTAAGCTCGGAGTATTTGGGCAAGGATGTGGAAGGAAGTCGGCCGTGCCCTTTCAAAGGAACCATCCCGGCATTTGCCTGGAGTGATTTAGGGAAATCACGGATAACCTAAATCTGGATGGCCGGAGGTGGATTTGAACCACCGTCCTTCCTAATGCGATTCCAGTGTGTTACCACTGTGCCATCTCGCTCGGTAACACATTAGGCAGTACACAACTTGTGCTTTATTTTAGACGATAGGCTAAGGTAAGGCAAACCTACGTTTATAGCTTTTGTAGATTAGGAGAACGCTTTTGACACTGTTGACTGGAATATACTCCTACAAATTCTGAAGGTAGCAGGGGTAAAATATAGGCTTACCAAGATAGGTTATATGTATGTAAATATATGGAAACATTCCAAAACCAAAGCATATGTGATCTTTAAAATAAACTTTTGTGTTTTTAAATGGACACCCCATATTACTTCGTCATCAATCAATAGCATGACAAATCACGTAAACAATGGCGTTGACTGCATCGCAATACGCCAATTAGATCCCGATATACTGCGATGCGAATTTGACGCTTGAAACACGCGAAACGCGCGGCTAGCGCACGTCCTGAGCAGCATGGTGTTCTCGCCTGAGTCTTAGGACCTGCACTAGCCGCGCGTTTCGCGTATTCCAAGCGTCAACTTCACCATGCAATATTTCGGGATCGAATTGGCGTATTACGATGCAACCAACGCCATTAATTATGTTATTTATCATACCGTAGTATGCTGATAATATAATATGGGGTGTCTATTTAAAAACACATAAGTGTGTGTACAAAACACACATGCTTTCGATTTAGAATGTTTAAAATTATTTACATTCAATAGCCCTGCCTTTTATTGATACCGGTTGAAGTCGTTATACCATATCTGTTGTTGTTATATTTTGGCTGGTCATAAATGAGACAACCTGTATAGAACTAACACAGGAATCAGATAGCAGTTATAAGGGTCGTAGAGCATGAAAGCGACATATTGGTTTATGAGTAAGAGTATAGCCGTTACTCAATGTTATTCAATGTGTACATCGAACAAACTGTGAAGGAAAGCATGTAGAGAATTAGAAAAGAAACTAAAGTCCATGGAAAAGAAATTACCTTCTAATAATGTCAAAGTCAGCAAAAGACATGGAAGGTTAGTTGAACGGAATATGCAGTGTCTTGAAAGGAGGGTATAATATGAACATTAACAAGAGCAAAACAAGGTAATGTAATGCATTCTAGAAAATCATGCACTTCTGAAGGAATTAGATTAGGCAACTAAAGAATACAGGTGGTAGATTAATTTTATTATTTGTGGCAAATTAACTTCGATGGCCAAAGTAGAGGAGATATGAAATGCAGAATAGCTATTGAAGAAAACACTTGTGAGTAGCAAAATTTGGTGATATGCAATATTAACCTAGGTCTTAAGAAGTCTACCCCGCGGGAATAGCCGAGCGGCCTCTCGCGTCGAAAGTTCGAATCCTCCCTCAGGCATGGATGTGTGTGTAGTCCTTAGATCAGTTTAATTTAGTTTAAGTAGTTTGTAAGTATAGGGAATGCTGACCCAAGTAGTTTGGTCTGATATAATTACAAACATTTGAATATTTGAACTTTTTGTTTTGTTCTGTTTTGTTGCTATAAACGCTGAAGATTACTTGGGTAGATTTTCGTAACTAAACATGTACTGAGGAGATATGGGGAAGGAAAGAAATAGGTGGCTTACGTTGACTAAAAGATTGATTGTTATGGAACTTTGTGAGACCTGAAATAAACGTCAATTTAGAATTGGACAGAGGTGTGTATTTGTGGTGGGAATCCGGACTTCATGGTTAATATGCAGTTGCTCTATGTCTTTACGCAAATCCAGGAACATGCGTTCAACGCACGTGCATGTGCGAAAGAACAGACACCTCAATTATTAACTATAGAAGTACCAGACTTTACCGTACCCCTAGTAGTACCATATGGTAGCAAACTACCATTTTATTGGTATTTCTCTGGCGATTTGAGATTCACCGTTTTAGTATTATATTCAAGAGCACTCTTGGGTGCAAGAAAAATATAATTTGTTCTGTAACATGCATAGTTCATAGTGAAAATTAAATTTTCAGGAGTAAATTTTATTTTAATTTACAGACGAAATTCCAAGGTCTTCCATGAAACATAATTAAAACAACTAAATAAAATAATTTTACAATGTTTATTTAAAAAAGAGATTGAAACAGATTCAAAACATTTAAGTTATCGTATGGTGACGATATTTATCAATATTTTTTCGCAATAGCGAATTTCACTTTGCGTCACTGTATAAGGTATAGATGTTCTACCAAATGGTGAGATATGAAAATTTGTGTTGAACCCGGGTTTCCCGCTTCTCGTGAGCAGTAGCCCTAACCACTAGGCTACTCGAACACGACTCCAAGGCCGCCCCAAACTTCCATAGTTGACTCATAAGTGCAGTCAGTGTGGCATATGGAAGTTTGGGACGGTCCTGTAGTCGTGTTCGGGTAGCCTAGTGGTTAAGGCTACTGCTCAAGAAAAGCGGGAAACCCGGGTTCGAGTCCCGGCTCGGCACAAATTTTCATATCTTGTCACCATCTATACCTTAGAACATCTATACCTCAGAACATCTATACCTTATACAGTGACGCAAAGTTAAATTCGCTATTGCGAAATAATATTGATGAATCAAATCATTTAGTTTATATGACTACTAAAGTAATTTTTACATTAAAAAAAATTAAGGCAAGTGCCGAGTATTTGGAAATATGTAACATATTTTCTCCTTTATTGCAATCAAGGGACGAAAGTGTAACAAAAGCAATTTCAGCCTATTATTGTTAGGTGTTTGGAAACATCTGGAAAAAAATTTGTTAGCATTGTCTTAGTTGGAGTGGGCTCACAGTGTTTTGGCTTGGCAGCTTTTGTTTGCTTATTTGTTGCGCTTTTTGGAACATACATTCGATGTTTTATTCTCCTTTCGTTGTTTGTAGGAATCGTGGATTTGATAATGCATTCTATACCCATATTGGCCTGCGTCCCTGCCGAAAAATTTCAAGGGAAGGTTGGCTCCCCTCTGCAGTTTATAGGGGGGGGGGGGGGCAGCAAGCTCTTATGCTACTCTGAGAATATATTTTCGCCTTGCCATCTTCTTACATGTACATAACGTAAAAACTGTGCGAACACTGATCAAGAACGTTGTAAAAGACGTGCATAGGCTATGCGTAAGTACCACCTCGGACGGTGTAATGCCTTGTCATTTGGTCAACCACAATGACTCCAACATTGGTTCCATTATAAAACTTGACAGTTTATGGGATTTTCTTCTCAGTACAGTCATTGGCCTCACATCCAGTAGGCTCATTACTTAGACTAAAGGTTCATAAACCCGATACTTAAATAAGAGAACAAAGAAATACATACAATGGACTGCGCGGTTAATGGCCCAAATTCTTAGGTAGAATGGTACAAGCTTACGTTGTGAAAGATATAAATCATCGTCAGATATTTCCTATTATTTCTGCCGTTCATTTGACGCATCTGCAGGTTCTACTGTAACAAAATAGTTGTCCTCTTCTGCGATTGTCTCGCAACCCGATTCGTCAGTCGATTGCGTCTGTGAAATTTAGATGGTAGACATCTCAATATATCGGAGGCTGCATCGTCTTGCCATCGCATTTTCAGTGACAAGAAAATAAACAAGCTTACGTCGCTGCTACTAAGACCACTCATCCCACTCGGATTGAGTACGCGGAGAGTCAAGTTCGATTAGATTAGTTGGTTCGTTCCACAGATCTGTATTGATGAGATGAATGTGGAACATGTTTTTTTTCTTTTTTTTACATTTTGAAAATATAATAATAATAATAAAGGTACATACAGTTTTTACAAGTTCATAATATAATAATATTAACAGTATTAATACAGACAAATGCATCATTTGCTTCTATTTAAGAATTCGTCAGTGGAGTGGAAAGAGTTGGCCTCTAGAAAGTCTTTTAGGCTTCTCTTAAACTGATCTTTATTTGTAGATAATTTTTTTATGGTTGTTGGTAATTTATTGAAAACATGTGTTTCTGAGTAGTGGACCAATTTTAGAACTAAAGTAGGTGATTTAAGTCCTGGTGTAGATCATTTTTGTTCCTAGTACTGTAGGTACGAACTGAGCTGTTCGTTGGGAAAAGGATATATTATTTATAACAAATTTCAATAAGGAATAAATATACTGAGAGGCAGTAGTTAATATACCCAGTTCTTTGAAGAGGCTTCTGCAGGATGTCCGTGAATGTACGCCACAAATAATACGTATTACATGCTTTTGGACTCTGAAAACGTTTGCTTGACTTGAAGAGTTACCCCAAAATATTAGACCATATGTCATTATGGAATGAAAGTAAGCTACGTATGCAAGCTATTTTATTTTTATGTCCCCTATGATACCACTCGTATTGCAAATACAGATTTGTTAAGTCGTTTCTGCAGTTCCGTGGTGTGCTCCTCCCAACTGAATTTACTATCAAGCTGTAATCCCAGGAATTTTATACGGTAAAACTCTTCTATCTGTTCTCCTTCACGATTTATGCATATACTTACATGTTCTCAACTTCATGTAGTGAGTCTTTTCGAAGTTTAATGTCATTCAGTTGGCTTGAACCATTTATTAATCCTAACGAAAGTATCATTGACAGTCCTTTCCAAAACTATGCTCGACATGCTATTCATTACAATACTTGTATGATCTGAAAACAATCAGCTTCTGGCTGATGAGAGGTCATTAATCGACAGAAGAAAAAGCAATGGCCCTAAGGTGGATCCTTGTGGGACACCGCACGTACTTTCTTTGCAATCTGATGATGACTGTTGGCTTAATTCACTTGTCCCCTTCACTGACACCCTTTGCATCTTGTTAGCAAGGTACGACTTGAACGATTTTGCAACAATTCCCGTGACAGCACAGAATTCTAATTTACTTAAAAGGATGTTATGGTTCACACAATAAAATGCCTTTGATAAATCACAGAAAATTCCTACTGCTTGTAATTTATTATCTAATGGATAAAGTACATTCTCACTGTAGGTTTAAATAGCCTTCTCAATATGGGGACCTTTCAGAAATCCAAACTGTGTTCTAGACAATATGTCATTTGGGGTTAGGTGGTACTAAAATTCTTGTGTCAGAACATAGATTTCACCACAGAAACACAAAACATGAACCCTGCAAACCGCATTTAATTATACATGTATTGTATGATATTTAATATTAGCCTTAGTAACATTCGTTTTTTGTTGTAGACTGCCACTTAAATATTTCATGGCCGACTAAAAATAGTAGATATACAACAGATAATTTGGACATAAACAATTATATGTATTTGTGGACAATAACTGGATGTATTTGCATGAAACGCCACGATAAATTAATATTAATTGTGAAATATCTTTCGACGGTGGCAGTATATTTGAACAGTGATAATCTATGAATGATAATTTGGTACTTTTACTTTCGAGTGCGTATGACACATACTGTGCCTCTTATGAACAACAGTTGGGGAAATATTCAGTTATTTACCTATGTATGAAGTAGGACCACCTCCGCATTTTTAAGTCCAAAATGAGTAATAAACTCCATTTATAGAAAGTTACTTGAGTTTATCTCTTCTGAACGTTATATTAGAATCCATTTTGTTTGTTATTAAGAACTTTAATTTATTTTTATTTAAATATATTTTTCACGTTATCATCTGCAGATTGATAGACTGACTAAACTACAGATTAATTATTGATCTTGTTTAAACAGTTTGCGTAGCTGCTTAGGGTATAGAAGCTCACATACATAACTCACCTCTAAGAACAGAGATAATAAGCCATAAACCTTTTACTACCCTTAGTTATCTATTGCCCAATTCTTATTGGTGAGTACCGATAGAAAGGTCACAAGTTGAAACTGAAAATCCCCATTTAAAATCTATATTTACAACAGATGACATAGCGACTGTAACATCGAACTCTTGGACACCATCTCACAGTTTACGGAGAACTATTCCATAAGATAGCCCACAAGTTAATTGGTTAATATAGGCGGGGACAATAAATAAAAAAAAATAAAAAAAAACTTATGAAGATCTCTTGATATGAGGTTGCGTTTTGCGTCACACTTCTGCGATCCCGGTTTGCTGTAAATTTCAGGCGAGGCGTTGGATCGATTTAAATGACAAGTCAGGCCGTTCCACGTATTTAGTTTTTCATTTATTGGTCATCTTTTTGTAGTATCAGTTAATTTTACAGACAGTTTTCTAAGAGAGATATGGAACACGTCACCTCACAGCGAGACCTGGTTAACCAGTGTTTTTGACATGGCTGCATTTCCTTCAAGACCACAGATACAGTAGTAGTGGGAGAAACATTTCATTAATGACTTTTAGTTTAAACATTCTACTTCTCTTCAGAGACTGCGAATAAACTTTACACATGATATTTAATAGTTTAAGTACGTTATAACTCTTTCCGATAATAACTATTTATTTTTAATATGGTTGGCATTTTAGTATTTACTATGGCGACTTCAAAAGAGCAGTTTAAAGTTGTGGTTTCTTCATTCTTATCAGAATTACTTCAACATAAAATAAATCTTGTAATTAAAATGTATTAGATTATCTGAGCAAATGTTTGAAATGTTTCTAATACGAATTTATAGTAACTGAACTACTGAATATTAAATAATGTATTTTACACTATATTTGTTTATTACGCTGTTATATGCCAAATGAGTGGCTGCATCATGTTCAGTATCTTCGACTGCCTGTACGGTAACATAACTAATACTATTCACAATAATTTTTAAACATCGACCAAAACTCTTGTGTCTGCGCAAGTGGTGTGAAATATGACGCGGAATATTTTTTACCTATCAGTTTCGGAAGTATTATATTTTGGCAGATATTAAGTTGTATAACCAATACTGTACATGTTTGTTTCTGTTCAGGACGTTTGTTTGCTTAATATCTGTATATTTTATCTACTTTAGACATTACATATAGTTAATTTGTTCATTTACTTAGGAACATTGAAATAACTGGTAAATTCCAGTTTAGCCCTCTTGGTAACTTTCGTGTAATATTGGCGTTACTGTTTGTATGCAACATAGCAACATACATAATCGTTACACGACGTCTGTTCTTTCGGGCCTGTCTGCGGAAACAGACATTATTTGTAATCCACCCATGAACGGTTTGATGCCTATTTCAGAGCGAATGCAAACAAGGATCGAACTCCTTAGCGTGACACAGAGCATACTGAGTCATGGACTACAATGGTCGGACGACTTGCCGAAATTTGAGTCTTCTGGGATAGTCATTGCAGTTGTGCGAATGGTATGTGCTTCTGGTTGGGTAAAGAGCTCTACTGTCTCGTAAGCAGAAGGTTCCTGGCTCGAATCCCTGCCCCGCCATAATTATTCAGAAGTCAAAATTCTATGTTTAGGACGCGTAATAGCAGTCGAGACTGAAAAACCCCAGTCAAAACTTAAACATATATCTTTATATATAAAGCAGAGTGTCCGTATGTTTGTGTGTACGTGTTGCATACAAATCAACAGTTTCGTTCCAATGTGTATTAATTTTTGTAGTCGTAAGCTTTAATCCATGAGGACGGTCGCCGTAAGAAATACGTACGATACATAGTTCACGAGATATGACGTCATAAACAAATGCGCGAAAACCTGCTGCATTTAGCGACAACGCTGTTCATTTTCTCCTAAACCACTGAACCTATTTCAGCTAAATTTGGTACACACATTCCGTTTCGTGAGGTAACGATTGCTGCACGGTTAAGAATCACATATGGTACATGGTTCAGAAGGTATGCCGTGATAAAAATTGGAATCGATAAAAGTGCCACATAATGTGGCGAGGCTTTATACATGCGCTTTATGAGAATGAGAGTATTTAGAGACTTCCAATAAACTTTAAACATAACTTCAAACATTTGTTAAACTGTTCTCGCTGATAAGCATAGAAAAATGATGAAAGGAAAAAAGTTTCTCGCTTTCTACTTTTCCGCTGTTTATGGAGTGCAACTACGATATTCGGTAAGACGTTATAATTTATAATTTCTACACTACAAATTGTAGCCGCAGGAAATTTTACAGACAGTACTTACACATATAGTTGGATGTACCTTCTAAACTGTATCACAGTACGACAAGTAGTTCATGACATATGAGCACATAAACAGTAACGTTCCACAGTTCATGGACTAAATCTACGGCATTCGGTATGACGTTACAATTTATAATCTATACACTACAAATTTTAGCTAAAGGAAATGTTTTACAGACAGTGTACACACATATAGTTGAGTGTACCTTCTAAATTTTATCACAGTACAATATATATATTTGATGAGTTATGAGTACATAAACATTAAAGTTCATGGTAAACCGCCCCATCATGCACCAAGTTTTAATATATTACTTCTTTACTTCTAATTGTATTCCCAAGAGATTTTACAGACATACAGCCCTTATACAAGTGAGTATATATCTGAAAAATATCAGGAATAAACAAATAAATACCCTGTCAACGCCGGGTTTTCAGCTAGTTTGTAATAAAGCAGCGATTTTGTGATACTCCTGATTTCAAACGCACCTCGCTTTAGAAAAGACGAGACTTCATATTTGGAAATTGAAATTCTTTCGCTTTTATTCAGAATTCGGAGCAGCTATTCACCCACTCTGACGAAAACCTTCAACAATACCGCTCTTCTGTGAACACTCTTTGCGAAATAGTTCACTGACGCGAACTGAACGCCGTATATTACAACTTATTACCTATAGGGAATCGCCACTGCTTGTAAAGGACAGGTGCGCTCCTGTAAGTCAGTCACCTTCAGGGGGCGCACGTGCCCCGCTGGGAATGCAATAGCGGCGGCGCCACGTGCTGCCACGTGTCCAACCCAGAGTTCTGGGAGCAGCGGCTCCTAGAAGTAGCCGGCTGACGGCTTCACATCGCAGCAGCCTCGCTGAATTTTACAAGCTTCTTCATTACTCTGGCATCTGAGATATGTTGTCGGACGACTCGCCCCCCGCCCCCCCCCCCCAAAAAAAAACAAACAAAAAACGCAGAACGCTAATTCTTTTCTATAGGGTAACTCAGGGAGAGTTGGACAACTTTTTTTTTTTTTTTCTTTAGGGTGAAATTCATCCGTTTTTAATTTTTGTTTTACTTCTGACAGCATTTTACTATAGATTGTCGTATAAACTTACAGTACATTATTCGGGCCCTCCCACTCAAAGTATAAAAATATAGGAGAAGGTCGGGTAGCCCCGGACGGCGGGTAGGCGCGGACGTTTCAATTTCTAAGAAAGCAAGCACGTTGCGCTGGCAAGACTGCATTTGAAATGCGCGCCCTGTGGAGTAAAAACACATGCAAGTCAGTTGTGGTATAGGCACCGAGCGAGCTACTCGCAACGGTGAATTTTGTTCGCGCAAAAATTTTTCGTCGTTCCTGTTTAATTTCGTTGGCGGCTTTCACCCATAAGAAGAGTTTTTGAAATTAGCATTTGATCTTGCAAAAGCTCTGAAAATCCCTCATAGATTTAATAAGGAGAAGGGTCAACTCCATATAAAAAAAAAGTTTAGAAGAGAGACAGAAAAGGAAATGCAATGAAAAGTACAAGCCGAAAAAACAAAAAACGCAAATGCACTAAAGAAACGTTCATGGCAAAGACATGGGTCGCTAGATTTGTTGCTGAGCTGTGAACTGGGTGACTGGTTTGAGTGCCAGATTCAGCTCCTATATTTGTTGGCACTGACTCAACTTCCAACAGAAAGCAAAGTCGAGGATTGCAGACATACTCAGTGGAGTTATTCCGCATGCTTTGAAACCACTTGTACCATTTTCGACGGTGTATGATTGAGCCTACACTGAATTTAGTAGTTTTCCAAATTGAAGACGGTTTATTTTCCTTTCTGAATAATATATCAAGAAATTGTAAAAATAGTTTTTCAGTGATTTAAAAAATGTTCGATCCAACGGTTGCAACCAGTGGAATGTGAGCTTGTGTGAGAAAAATACCAACTATACAAAAACATGTTATTCGATTAATTTTTAAAATATTAATGTAATTTCCATGGTCACTTAAGATATTCTAAATTGTGGTCCACCTCTCCCTAATTAAAATACAAGGTCCATCAATCACAAATGGAACTGGTCCATCTATCCCGATTGTCTGGGAGAGATGGAACACCCTGATTTCAGTCTGCAGTTTTAGATCTCGGTGGCTATTTTAGGTTATGTACATGTCATCACATTTGTCAAGCTTTTAGTAATAAAACTGCAGGAATACTGTACAAACTGTTCTGTAATATTAAAGGAACGTAACTACATGATAAAACTTTTCGACTTACCAATACAGGACGTTCTTTCAACATAGAGCTTACCCATAAGTGAACGGTGCATTCACGAAATACATCACTGGTCCGTCTCACCCAGTGGTCCAACTCACTCATAGTTACCCTACTTTAATTCAGAATCAAATAAAAAATTGTCTCTACGTATAGCACACGGAATACTGAGGTTACGCCCAGGAAATGTTAAGCAAAGAGATTTAATTTAGTCTGTTACTTAAAGTCCCAAACATTCCTTCAAATTTATATTCCCTATCTTACCTTAATTACCACAGCCATACTATAGCGAAAGATCTTTCCGAGAACCCGAAAAAAAAACTCTGGTCCTATGTAAAAATCGATAACCGATCAAAAGCCACCGGGCGCTGATGACCTCGCTGTTCAGCGCCCTATGACACCTATCATCATCGTCAAAGGCCACTATCCAGTCACTTGTTGACCATTTCTAGACAGTGATAGAAGAAAGCAAACGGAAACCTGAAGTTCTAAATTTAACCTTTAAGAAATGTTTCACGCAGAAGGACTGTACAGACATACCATCATTTGATCATCGCACTAAATCCCAAATGGAAGACATAGTGATAGGTATTTCCAGTGTAGAGAAACAACAGAGAGAGCTGAATACAGGAAAGTCTCCAGTTCCGTATGGAAAACCAGTTCAATTTTACAAAGAGTATTCTGCAGCATTGGCTCTTTACGTAGCTCGTATTTATGGCCTATCTTTCATTCAGCGCAAAGTTCGAAGTAAATGGAAAAAAGCGCAGGTGACTACCGTTTATAAGAAAAGGAAGAAAACTGACCCACATAATTACAGGCAAATATCGTTAACATCAGTTTACTGTAGAATATTGTAGCCAATTATCAGCTCTAATATAGTAAACTTCCTTAAGACGGAAAAGCTTCTTTCTACGAATCAGCTCGGGTTTAGGAAACATTGTTCGTGTGAAACTCAGCTTATCCTTTTCTCACATGTCATCTTTCGAGACATGGATGAAGAGCAGCAGGCAGATTGTGCTTTTCTCAATTTCAAAGAGGCATTTGACGCGGTGCCACACTGCAGACTGCTAACGAAGATACGAGCATATGGAATAGATTCACAAACTTGTGACTTGCTGGAAGACTTCCTAAATTATAGAACATAGTACGCTGTTCTCAACTGCGAGTGTTCATGAGAGACGAGTGTATCGTCAGGCTATTATTTTCTATCTATATAAATGACCTGATGTACAGAGTAAGTTGTAATTCGTGTCTGTTTGCTGATATTTCTGTGGTGTATGGCAGGGTGTTGTCTTTATTTGACTGTAATAGTATAGAGGATGACTTGGACAAATTTTCCAGTTGGTGCGAAACATGGCAGCTAGCTCTCAAAGTAGAAAAATATAAGGCGATGCGCATGAGTAGGAAAAACAATCCCATAATTTTCAAATACAGCTTTGGTAGTGAGCTTCTTGATGTTGTCACTTCGTTCAAATATCTAGGCGTAACATTGCAGAGCGATATTAAATGGAATGAACATGTAAGGACAGTTGTGAGTAAGGCGGACAGCCGACTTCGGATAATTGGGAGAATTCTGAGAAGATCACGTATCAAACACTTGTTCGACCATGTCTTGAGTATTGCTTAAGTGTTAAAGACCCGTAGCAGATCAGTTTAAAGGAATAAATGGAAACCATTCAGAGGCGAGCAGCTAGGTTCGTTACTGGTAGGTTCGACCAATGCGCGAGTGTCACGGAAATGCTACGAGAAACCAAATGGGAATCGCTGGAGGAAAGACGACGTTCTTTTCGAGAAATTCCATTGGGGAAATTTAGAGGGCCGGAATTTGAAGCCGACTGAAGAATGATCTTGCTGCCGCCTACTTGCATTTCGCGTAAAGATCACAAAGACAAAATAAGTAAAACTAGGGCTCGTTCAGAGGCATATAGATATTCTGTTTATCCTCTCGTTCTGTTGGGGGCCTGGGATAGGAAAGGAAATGCCTAGTAGTGGTACAGTGTACCATCCGTCACGCGACTTACGGCGATTGCGGCGTATATAAGTAGGTGTAGATGTTCCCAACAAGCGAATAAAGATACAATGCCAGTGATTATCGTTTTTAGTAGACTGTTAGTTTACTTTGACAAATCACACTACCACTAGGTAACATTTATATTTAATTTGATATTAGGATATGTTTTGATATTGGCCTCATGTATCAGGAGATTAAGATATAAAAAATTTTCTTCCGAAAAGATCATAAAATTTGCGCATAGAAAGTTTTTCTTTAAATCTGAACGGTATTGTTGTTAACAATACTGACGTGGGCTATGTGCATCTACATAACGACCTTTTTCGGAAGTAGTATTCGTTAAAAACTCTTCAGTCCCCTTTTACAGTACACAGTATCTAAGACATTAAATTATTATTTTTTACAAAACTCTTCGGAATATGAACTTTGATTCTCAGAATGAACTGCCTTCTTCATATTTCAGTTATTTCCACCAATGTGTAGTGAAGCTACTAAATGTCATTATTTAAAGTTTGCAGTAAATTTTTATTCCTAAAGTATTGTATGTATGAATCCATATCCCGTCCCAGCTACTGCCGGCTGTGGGTGCCTTAGAGTCCCCCCCCCCCCCCCCGTAGCCTCTTCTTTCTCTCTATTTGATGCCAGCTCACACCTTTTTTTTTCCACGCATGTTCTCACTCCCATTTTCCGCCACGTCCTTGGGCGCCCTCTAGGCATTTTTCCATCAATTTTTACCTCCTCCATGATTTTGGGTAATCTCTGTCCACACATCCTCTTAATATACCCGTACCATGTTAATCTCTATTTTGCGATTTCCTCTCTCATACTTCCCTGTTTTAAGGCTTATCGTCATATAATCATACCTTACTCTGTCGATTCTTGTTTTACCTTTCACGGTTCTGAGAAATATCATTTCCTCTGCTTTCAGTCCCTTGTTGTCATTGTGCATGCCTTTGCTCCATAGGTGACAACAGAAAAATAATAAATCTTGTGTATAGGGAGTTTTCCTTTTCCTGGAACTTCCTCATTGTAAATCAGAAGTTTTATTGTTTGGTAAAAGTTGCCTCCCTTCCTTAACCTCGCATTAATTTCATTCGTTATCCTTCCATAGCTAACTATTTCACTCCCTAATTAAGTAAAACTGTTAACCAATTTGTGTGTTTCTCGTTTCAAAGTAATATTCCTATTGTTCCCTCTGCCAAATGCCACTACTTCATAGTTATCTTTATTTTTAATCGATACCATTCCATGTTTTCCATCCATGAATCAAGTTGTGACTCCACATCTATTTATCATCCCATATTACCATACATCTACAAAAATCATATTTCCGACCTTTCTTTCTATAGCTTTTACTGCCATACTCATTCCCTCCATCACATCATTAATAAATGCATGATGTAGAATACTTCCTTGTTTAATTAAGACCTTGTTTATTTCGAAGTATTCGGAGTTTTCCAGTCGTGTTCTAATTCTACAAATTTATCCTCTATTTATTGTCTTTATTACATTAATATATCCATCCTTCACACCTATCATCTTTATTTTTTCTTCCCAGAGTCTTTCCCTGTTGACTGACTCATATTCCTTTTCAGTGTCTATGAAAACTATTACAACCCTACTATTATTCTCCCAACTTTTTGTATCAGTTGACGGATAGAAAATTCAGGTCGTTCGTGCTTCCTCCTTTTCTAAACCCATGCTGTCCCTCGTTCAGCTTCATTTCTATATTTTCATTTATTCAATACATTATAATTCTTTCAAAAATATTCGCTGTATGACTCATAAGTGATAGTCCTCTGCAGTTTTTACAAAGTGTTTTATATAATTCATTAAATATGGGATCACTGTCTTCTCTTCTCCAGACATTCGGTTTTTTTCTATTTCTCCACGCACTTGACTGTACTCTATACAGTCATTGCATTCCCACTGATCGCGCTGCTCTGATACATCATCAGGTCCTGGGGCTCTCCCTCTTCCCAGTCATCTTCTTCACAGCTATTTCCATTCCTTCCAATCTGTCCTAATTCTGTCTCCCAAATACTCTGGATTTCTCCACTATTTGTTGTTTCTTCACAAACCTGCTACGCAGTTTGGTTCTTAAAATGTTCTTTTACAATCACCGGCTCTTCAATCACAGTAACATCCTCTGTTTCCATCTTTACTGGTATTTCAGAAGCCTTCCTTTCATTATCTATCATTTCGTAAACATTTTCTTCTTGCGGTTCAAGTCATCTTCTAGGACTTATTATTATTATCATTTAGTGAAGTCTCCCCGTGACTTTTTCTTTGCTGTTTCCAGTATTTCGTTGCACTTCTTCCAATCCTCAACATATATTTTGTGGTCCTCTTCGTCTATAGTTTTCCACCACATTCTCCATGTTCCATTCTTCTTCGTATTTTGTGTTATTATTCCACCAACTTGTCTGTCTTATATTTTCATTTCCAAACATTCTACCACATACTTTTTGTGCTGCTTCAACCGAAGTTTCCTTAAATAAAATCCATTCATCTTTTACATCGCTGTAAACTTCTTTTTTTAGGTATTTAGATTTTGTATGATTAATTAGCACTTTCAGATTGCTACAATTCTCTATCCTCATCACTTTCTTATCTTTTCTAATCTACACATTTTCGTTCATTTTCCACTGCCCAACAAGTAATATAGGGTTTCCATGTGCACACACAGTTGTTTTTGCATTCACAGTTGTTAGTTTCTCTGACCAGTCCCTATTTACTAGATTAAGAAGAATTACACACTTGGTTCTTTCATCCCAGCTATATTTCGTATTAATATGACTTAATCTTTTCCATTCCATCCCTCTCACACAAATGCAGTAATCTTTTCGCTTCTTCATTTCTACCTTCATATTCAAAACATCACAACACATCCACAACTCCCTTTCTGACTTTGCCTACATGTGCACTGAAATCTTCCCTTCCCTATATTAGCACTCTCTACATGTTTCTCTAACTCTCTTTCAAAGTCTTTCGCATCTTCTTTGCTACATCTTAAAATCTTCACAACACATAATTCTGATAGTTTAGTATACTATACTTATTGATTATGAAGTTCACTGCGTGCACAGTCTGAATGTAACAGCTATGCATTTGGTTCAGACAAGTACTTTAAAATGTACGACTATCTGCCACTTCAGTATGTGAAGTGAATCTAATTTTTCTTTCCATAGTGTAAAATGGACAAACGTTGCATTTCTGATAGAACAAGGGAAAAACCATTAGTGCGTATCAGAAACCCAAGAGAAAAATTATTTGCTTGTGGTAGTTTTCCATTCAGAGAAAAGAAAACCATGAATCTGATCTTTCTGTTCTGCTGTCGAATATTTGCAATTCGTCCTGGCGCTAACACAGATCTTGTAATAAGACTTAAACAAGTCACGAAATATTACCAATAGCGACACTTCGTCTGCTAACCGTTATTTTATTTTTATGTTAATAATGAACCACATCTGCCGGTTTTGTGGAACCGAAAACCTGAAATACACTGCTTTCCAAACGATATTACGTACACTACAATGTTAGATGTTAAAAATAGCTTATTTTACTTTCGCGAGTCAGTGTTTTTCATTCCGACTTCTGTATCCATCGTTACCCTCTCCGCATTACAATGCACTTTTAAACTAATGACCTTAAGTTTGTCGTATAAAAAAAAGAGGTTAACATTATTACCAGAAAGCCAGAGTTAGAGCCGCGAATTTCGCCTGTGTGTACCGCCGGACGGGACTGATATAACAGGAAACAACATCAAATATTTATCCGGAGGCTGCGCGCCGCCGTGGCTGTAGCTTCTAGCGGCAGCAGAAGACTGGTGTCAGGGGTCACACCGAGGAAGGCCATCACTAATGCATCCGCCCTAAGTAACGATTCCACAGCGGAGGCAGCGCCTCGGCACCATGTCTCGAGCGTCCGCTGCTTCGGTTTCAGTAAACAAAGTATAATCTACTGCTATTCACCGAAAATGTTTAGTATTGATACGGATTCTTCGGCATTACGATCACATGTTCCAGTTTGCGGTCAGGTGGTACAAATTATTTTGAGAATACAGCTTCGGATGCACAAGCTTAACCCTTTATTTAGGACACACAGAAATCACGAGAAGAAAAAGTATTACGTTACTTAAATTAAATGTGAAGGGCCATGTGAACAGATTTATACGAATTTTTATTAACATATAGTTTCTGGTTTGTAAGTAATATTGCCCAAATACTTCGTATGGTCTTACAGTATCAGTACTACAGTGTTATTGTTATGACTGCAGAAATTGTTGTATCTTGGGCTGTTTCATGTGAAATGCGTAAAAACAAGTCGTCTTTGGTGCAAAGTTGTGAATAATCCCATGATTTCGACATTTTAGAGTCTAGAACCTCTGAAGACAAAACTTGCATATTCCTTTCGGCACGTAATTTGTCAAGTGACAACATATTGCCAAATCTGTCATACCGTACATCATTGACTGGTACAGGAGATGCTGTTCCTTTCTTCTTTTGGACTTTTGGTCCATTTTGTTGTGGTCTACTAAGCCTCCTCTCCCCAATAACTATAAGTCTATTTTCAGTCTCCCATATAAGAACTCGTCAACAATGTTCCATAATAAATCAACTTGAAGGCTTCCACTTCCGCTTTTATAAGCAGTTTTCCATGTATCACGAAAAATATCGTCACAAAATTGGAACAAACATGTACCTCGGTAACTTATGCTTGGAGTGTTCGCTAAAGATTCAATTTATTGCCAAACTTTTCGCAAAAGTCAACGAAACATCACTTTATTGGAGAGCTTCATTGTTAATCTCAGGCACTGTTGCCCACCCAAGGATGAAACCTGAAACATGTTTCAGAAAACCATGCGTAATTTTGATGTTGCTTGAGAGCAACATTGCCAAATAAAGGGTTAAAGAAGCTCCAAATATCCCCGTGAGGTCTGTGACATCCCCACTGTGTTTTCCGCTATTGCACGGTACTTCTTGTACATGACAGAAGCCCTCGATTACATGTTTGGAATTCCTGCCTAACTTCTTCTACTCGCTGTCCTTCAACGCAAAGTTCGTGATCTCTGATTAGTATACACATACTTATTAATCAGTAAGTTCCTTGTAGCACTGATTTGTCATGGAATTCCGAACACTGCCTATTCCAGATAAAAGCGGTTTACCTTGCAAGGTGCTGTGTAATTAGCACTGAGTAGATCCCATGACACAGTTAAACATTTAAACTGACGTATAACATTCCACAATATAAAATCCGACTTTAGTCTATTGGACATTTTGTTACTCGTGGCCGGTTTGACGCCTTACAGGTGCAACAGAAATTTCAATTCTATAATAAACGTGCAAGTCAAGACTGAATTTAATAACTGAGATAATCTACTTCCAACAAAGTGATGAAAGATAAAATGTTTATCGTTTCTTACGGTAAAAATTCAGCATCTACTACGACTTTTTAACTACTTAATCTATTTGCAACACACTATTCAAACAATATCAAAATATTTGTAACTGAATGCACCAGCAAATTTATGTCATAGTGTGGCACACATTTAAGAAGACATAAGGGGAAAGACATTTAGTCTCGACAGAAATTACCTTCTGCTTGGTTTGCTTACTGCGACGTGCAGTACAAGTAAGCATCAGACGTGACGTGTTACCTCATAATTCCTTTACTGCAATGCTTTTCCTGGCACATTTTGCATATAGTATTTCCACGTGTATCAGTGAATGGACCTGACAAATTGTATCATGTAACAGCAAACAGTTGAGGAATATGATGTCACAAATAACGAGTTGCGTCAAATACATACTTTTGCTTAACATGCAGTGCAGATTGCCTATTCAATAATCATTCAGTTATTCATGATAACACATAGCAACTTCCAACCAACTTTAAAAATAATTTCAATATTTATCTACATATATTCTCAGTTACATATTAATCATGAAGAACGAAAGAATTAGTAAACTATACTGACTGTTGCATTACATTGGGAAGGGCAAGTGACGAAGCCGCAATACTTTCTATTTTGGTTTACTGAGAAGAAGACGGGACTTTATACTGGATGGATACAAAGTGATTGCTCAAGAAGCTAAGTGCGCATAAGAAATGGCTCTTGAAATTTGTAACGGAACTTTAATATCGAGAAGTGCTTCAAGGTAACGCATGAGAAATTACGGAGATTGTAAGCGTTCACAGGAAAGCCTTATTTCGATATTATAACATCTACAATTAATTTAATTTTGAGAAACGGAGACTTTCTTTTGTTATGGAATCAGTACCTGTGAAAGACTCTGCACAGTCGGTAACTGTTGACCTGCCGGTTGATTTTACATTTCTGGCATCTTTCATCAAGATGCCGCTTTCATTAATACAGGTTGCAACAAAATCAATGGAGGAAAGATTCATGGTTTGCCGCGGCGGAATGGCCATGCGCGTTGAGAGGCTATACTCCGATGCACGAGTCCGTTCCCCGTCGAAGGCTCGAATCCCCCCTCTGGCATGGATGTTTGTGCTGTCTTTAGTGTAACTTAGTTCATAAGTAATTTGTAAGTTTAGGGACTGATGACCCTGTCGTTAAGTCCCATAAGCTTTACAAACATTTTATTTAGACTCATAGTTCAGACTGTTACTGTCAAAATAACCAAATTTTATGGACTCTTTTTTAACATACAATTATAAAACCAACTGGGTACTTCCGTTTGTTACCTTTTCCATCAATAATTTAAAAATGAGCTTAATCATCTCTTCCCAGTTACTGAGGATCACGTTAGAATCTGTCATTGAAATAAATCTGACTGAATAAAGAGAGATCAGGAAGCACTAGGGCGTATACCACTATTGAAGTAATTTCAAAAAATGTTCAAATGTTTGTATAGCTATCGGACCAAAACTGCGTGGTTATCAGTCCGTAGCTTACAAACTACGTAAACCTAGGTAAACTAACCTAAGGACAAACACACACACCCATGCCCCAGGGAGGACTCGAATCTCCACGGCGAGCAACCGCGCGCTCCGCAGCGAGGTGCTTTAGACCGCTCGGCTTCTCCACCGCGGCTGAAGTAATTTTCTGCACAGTTCTGTGATTTGTTTGTGTGAATCTATGAATCAATCATGAAAGCGATACAAAACTGCTTTTCACTTTTTTTACACTTTTATTTTCCATGATAAGGCATAGAGCTGGTTGTTTCAGATCCGCCCCCTTTTTATTGATTACGGCTTGTCACTAAACCATTCTGACCATATCTCCGTTACTAACTAGGTCGCCCTGTTGAAAGGAGGAACGAAGGAGGCTTGGAGTTTAATGTTCCGTCGACAGCGTGGTCATTAGGGACGAAGCTTACGCTCGGGGTGTTTGGGTAAGTTTGTGGAAGGAAATCGGACGTGCCCTTTCAAAGGAACCATCCCGGCATTTGCTTGGAGTGATTTACTGGAAACCACGGAAAACCTAAATCTGGATGGCCGGAGGTGGATTTAAACCATCATCCTTCTAAATGGGAGTCCAGTGTGCTACCACTGTGCATATCGCTCGGTGCCCTGTTAAAAGAACACATTCGTAGCATTAGAGAAAAGCACTGTAGAAGTGGTAGAACTGGTATCTATCATATAACGGTACATGGACTGAAGTGAAATAGTGAGCATGGGGTACCTGTTACTATAGACTCGCTTCAGTAAGACGTGTCGAGAAACTGCAGAGATGTACCACAGTGTTGCAGCTGTAAGCGACCGCGCGGCTGCCTCAGGCGATCAGCTGATCGCTGTCAACAGAGTTCGCGCGCCGGCTGCTGGGAGCGCTGATGCGCGGTTTGTCCTTGACACGGCGTGAATGCAAAACGTTTTGGCTTTTATTATTATTCATTCTTTTAGTGATATATAGTTTCTTTTAAGATTATTATTACCTGTTTCAGGCGATTGATGTCTGGATGTTTCACTCATTTCTAACGCTTCGCTGCTTGTTGTGTGATTATAAGCTAATATTCAATAAAAGTTATGAAATGTTACATCCGGTAAAAGTAATATGTCTACAACAGAACATGAATTTCTGCCGCAAGTTTCGCCTACAGAAAGTTTAGCGACATTAGTTACTTGGTTTGTTCTAGTATTAGCGAGGACAGCTTAAGAGGTGCATGTTGTCTAGTCATGGATGAGCGGCGTCAGACATTAATGTCTAAAAAGGAGACCAAAATTTTAGAATTTCTCTATATTTATGGTACGTGAAATTCAGAACTCAAATGACAATCAGTCAAAGCCATTTGACGCAACTCTCAAAAATTCTCGGAAAATCAACTTTGAAGTTTTGCAATTACCCGTACCACTAATTTAATCATTTGTACCACCTGTCAGCGTAGCTCAGGAGGTTCCCGGTCAGGGGGCTCAACGCCCTCTGCAATAAAAAGGCTGAGCCAAATATTCAACGAATAACCATGAATGAACGAATTGAACCAACGATCGCAAAACATGTTGTAGCGTGCTGTGTTCACAACCATGGAGTTGGTGGTTAGATTACTGCTACGGCCGCTTTTTTCTTTTCAATTTTTTTTGTGTTCGAATACTTGCACAATTTTAATATCTAATGGTAATTTTTATGAAAAATGCGATTTCTTTTGTTTATTCGTAATTTTGTATATTTTATGAAAGATCGTTAATAATGAAGACTTCAATCCAAAAAACATAAGTTAAATTTTTTACAGTATTGTTTTCGCTATAGTTGACGACGGCAGTCTTTGATTGTTTGGTTTGTGAAGAGCTACGACGCTGTTCTTGGAAAGGCACCTGCATAGCTACAAGCAGCTGACCTACTCAACCATCGTTTTAGGCGACGACAACGTGTTAGCCAGCCGAGCGGACTTCGTCGCGCCAGTCACCGTCTGCACGGCCGCTACGGTCGGGGTTTCGAATCCCCCCTCGGGCTTGGATGTTTGTGTCGTCTTTAGTGTAAGGTAGTTCATAATCAGTTTGTAAGTTAATGGACTGACGACACCGCTGTTAAGTCCCTTAAGCTTAACAAACATTTGAACAATTTTTGAGAAGGTGTTCAGTTCGTCATCATACACATAAACCAAAACTAACACTTCACGTGGAATTAGAGATCCCAGAATCTTTTAAATAACTGAATTTATACACGTTTTCAGCCAAGATCGTTTTTTATTTTTATTTTTTTTTATTTTATTTATTTATTTATTTTTTCATTGATCGATGACCTGTTTCGACGTTCACAGATGTCATCAACTGATCAGCTATATTTTACAATGTTATATCTTATATGGTTTTACCTATATTCTTTCATTACATTTGTCATGGAGTAGTTGTATACAAACATTGATGTTGAAGTTGGATCTACAGTATACTTGTCCACACTAGTTGCACCAGAGTCACTCAATATTTGTATACAACTACTCCATGACAAATCCAATGAAAGGATATAGATAAAACCATATAAGATATGACATTATAAAATATAGGAGATCGTAAGATGTCGTCTGTGAACGTCGAAACCGGTCGTCCATAAACAGAAAAACGCGATCTCGACTGGAAACTTGTATAAATTCATTTAGATCGCCCCAATGAATAATAAGTTCCATACATGACTGAATTTGAAAAGGAAAAAAAAAATCCTGCCACATTGCTATTCGAACCACCGACTCTATGGTTGTGAGGACAGAACACTATCACCTCAGCTACTCCTGCAAATGCTGCAGCTGTTTAATTATTGGTACTTGTAAAAACTTGCAAAACTTAAAAGTCTTCTTTCTCGATAATTTTTGAGAGTTGCGTCGAATGGCTTTGGCTGATTGTTATTTGGGTTCTGAACTTCACATACCATGAATATCAAACATTTCTAAAATCCGATACCCATTTGGTCTCCTTGTTAGACAGAACATTATCGAAGGTGGAACGAGCGTTAAAGAGTATAATTATTATGTCTCCTGTACGTGTCTTGTGTGTGTATGCTTGGCTGCATACAAAATTCAAATATTTGTGAGGCTTATGGGACTTAACTGCAGGTTCATCAGTCCCTAAACTTACAAACTACTTCTGAACTAATTTATACTAAAGTCAGCACAAACATCCATGCCCGAGGGGCGATTCGAAACTCCGACGCGGGAGGAAACGCGATCCGCAACGTTGCGCTCCGGACGGCGTGCGGCGTGCGTACAGATGTAATATGGAATGAGTGAGTTAGCGACGCAACTGTTACCCTGCATGAATGGCTAATTTCAGTTGTTCGTACCTGTGTACGACATTACGTAAGTCGGAGAATCAGTTTCTTAATCACATTATTCTCTCTGAAACGTTTTGTCACAATGTCTTCCGAACTCTCTCACCGTCTAACCCGACTATAATTTGTGTGTCTGGATGCGTGTGTTTGTGGTGTACGTTTCAAGAATGTGATTGTTACCATAAGGAGTGAAATTAAGTCACTGATCATTTGTGTCTTTCAGTGAGTATAAGTCTTTAGGCCTTAGAAAATGACTTCAAAACGTAATGTGACATTATATATTTCACATTGTAAGTACATCCATAAACACTCTACTAAACTAATACTATACTATCTGTACGCCCATGTACTTTGAGTAATATAGTTTGTTCAACGCTAACTAACACCTTAGGCAATGTTGTATGATTCATTTGTCAAGCGGTATTAATTTATAAATCTTACAGCGTCATCCACTGATCAATTATCACACTATATATTTATCGTCTCCCACACGTTTTCTTCGCTCTTCTCTGATAATACTCCGTTGCAATTTGACGTTATTCTGACAAGTGATGCTTTTTTTACAGCCCCTAGAAAGCTAAATTATAATCACCTTGTATGTTACAGCAAGAATGAGCAGGGAGAGTTACGAAATAAACTTCGCATAAGATTACATTACCCGCCTGAAATATCCGAAATTGTCGTTCAATATTCAACGCAGCAAGTAATTAACTTACCCGATTCCTTTGGCATTGTGCAAACTCTGAAGTAGAAGGAACAACCCACCCGAAAGCTGCAGTTATTGTGTCCCAAACAGCACTAAACCGGAAGAAAAACACCAAAACAAAGGCGGATGACCATTCAGACAAGTAATGATTTGTGCTTATCAAACCGTGAAAGCTTCCTACAGCCTGCTACCATCCTACGAAGAGGACAAAGCCTCACTGGTGGAACAAGTGCTTTCGTTCAGTCTGATTACGAGCATAGTACAAAAATGCAGTCTGTAATAAAGATAAAGTTGACACGATTCATGAAAAACAAAAATGCAGTCTGATCACAATATAGTGATGACGAGAATGGAGTGGAGTTTACATAGAAAGCTCAGAAATATCGCTGGGAAGCCACTATTGGGATATAACGAGTCGCGTATGAAGTTCGGTAATGGTGTGGATACGGCGTTAGGAAATACGGTAGTAGACAATAGAGAACGTCAATGAGTTGTTAGACGGACAAATGTAAGAACTAGGGAAGTAACTGCGAGCACACTGTACAACAGATGATGTAATGGAATAGAGTGACGCAAGAAGGAGCTATGGAATACAGGAATGCAGCAATTCATTACGAATCAAATAGACAGGAAGTATGGAGGACAGAAGACAGAAGTTGCTCGAGAAAATATCTGGACAAATTGGAAAATCGTGCGAAGGACTGGCTCATCCTATTGAAATGTCGAAACAACCTTAAACATAGGGGAGGCATAATAAAGAGTGCTACGACACTTTCACTATTAAAAGCAGCAGGGAAAACGCATAGGTGGAAATAGTTCGAGGCTTTATTCGAGAGAATTCTTATGTCGTGACAAGAGAAGAATTGGAACCGATATCGAAGACATTAAGGGATTCAGTTGGAAACTCGCAATTTAAAGGAGATTTGTAGAACTTGATATAAAATAAGGCAGAAGGCGTAGATCACAATCATTTCTTAATTCATTAGAAGAGGCGTCAACCAAACATATACTCATATGGTGCGTTCAGACAGAGATTGGCTACGTACGTTTCGAAACAAAAAGTCATTATTATGATTACGAAAAGAAGATCAGTTTGTTATTGTTGTGGTCTTCAGTCCGGTTTGATGCAGTTCTCTACGATATCCTGTCCTGTGCAAGCCTCTTCATCTGAGAATACGAGCGACAATAGTAAATTGAGAAATTCTTAGTTGAACAGTGGTTTTAGAAATCTTAAGCAATCTGAGAGAATTATACAATATATTCTCAGTTCTAATACAGTAAATTTCCTTGAGACGCAAAAGCCACTGTTCATGCATCAGTTCATTTAAGAAACATCGATCCCTGAAACTCAGCTCGCCCTTTCGTCTCATGACATCTTGCCTCCTACAGATGAAGGCCAACAGAGAGACTGCATATTTCTCTATTTTCGAAGGCGTTCGACATGGTGCCGCACCGAAGACGGCTAACCAAAATACGAGCCAATGCAATAGGTGTATAAAGATGTGAGACTTGACAGTACTTCAATAATAGAATCCAGAACGTTTTTCCCGACGGGTAGTGTTCATCATAAACAAAGGTGTGTTCAGGTGTGCCCTATGGAAGTGTTATAGGACCCTAATTATATTCCAAACGTATATATCATCTGATGGACTGAGTGAATTGCAATATTTGGCTGTTTCCTGACGATACTGTGGTGCAGAGAGATGTCGTCATTGAATGACTGTAGTAGTATGCGGGATGACTTGGACCAAATTTCTATGTGGTGTGATGAATGGTAGCTAGCACTAAATGTAGAAAATGTAAGTTGATGCAGATGATTAGGAGAAACAATCCCTTAATGTTCGAATACAGCATTAGTAGTGTGCTGCTTGTCAGAGTCGCGTCAGTAAAATATCGAGGCACCACGCTGCACAAAGATATGAAATGGAACGATCACGTAAGAACAGGCGATAGTCAACTTCAGTTTAACGGGAGAAGTTTAAGAAGATGTGATTCGTCTCTAAAGGAGATGCTAGTGCGACCAATTTTGATTATTGCTCAAGTATTTCTTTGGTATCCCCATCAGAACGTTTTAAAGGAAGATATAGAAGCAATTCAGAGGCAGAACGTTAGGTTTTATACTGGTAGGTTTGATCAGTACGCGATTGATACTGAGAAGTTGGAGTGGATGGAGGGAAGGCGATGTTTTTTTCTGAAAAACACTGTTGAGAAATTTAGAGGGCCGAATTAGAAGGGGACTGCAGAAAGATTGTACTGCCCGCTGGCCGTGGTGGCCGAGGGGACTGAGGCGCTTCAGTCACGGTCTGCACGGCCACTACGGTCGGGGGTTCGAATCCCCCCTCGGGCATGGATATTTGTGCCGTCCTAGTTCGTAAGTAGTTCATAAGTAGTTTGTAAGTTTAGGGACTGATGACCCCGTAGTTAAGCTTTACAAACATTTGAACATTTTTGTACTGCCCCTTTCATTATTTCGTGTAAATACTACAAAGATAAAATGAGAGAGATTAGGACTCTTATAGTTGTATACAAGTATTCAATTTTCCCTCGTTCTGTACGGGAGTGAAACAGAAAAGGTAGTAACTAGTAGTGATATCAGGTATCCTCCGCCACGCACCTTTTGGTAGATTGCTCGGTGTGTATGTAGATGTTATTGTGCGTGATAATGCAAGTAAGACTGAAGAAAAATCAAGACACAAGCATTGTACTTTTGACTTAGAAAAATCGTTCGACATTGTAAAATATTGCAAGATGTTTAAATTTCTGAGTAAATCAGGGAGGGAAATATGCAAAATGTATACAAACACATAGGGGGGAAAAACTGGAAGTCCAAGAACGAAGCGCTCTAATTATAAAGTGGCTAATTCCGAGTGACTGCTGCTGCTGAACCAATACAACGAAGAAACAATAACGAATATAAAAAGAGACTGGGTGAAATTTGAGGCTATAAGGAAATTATTGATGTGATTTGCTGAAAATATTGTTACCCTTAATGGAAGTGAGGAGAAATAATTCTGAGGAACGGAATGAGCCGTGAAGTTAATGTAGGAAAATAATGGATGAAAAGGCAGAAGTAATTAGAAGTACAAGAAGCATTTCATCAAATTTTTTCATCAAACTAGATGACGTTAACAAATTCGGCTACCTCGGAGGATAAACAATTAGCGACAGAAAAAAATAGGAAGTAATAAAACGTAGACTACCATAGGCGAAGAGGGCATTCAATGAAGATTTCCCTGATACTTGCCCTAGTTTAAGGAAGAATATTCAGAGAATATACGTTCAGCACGTGGTGTGTGTACTGCCACCCATTGGAACGCCTGTCAAGCTGGCAGCCCTACGAACACCATGCCTCTGCGGGACAACATACTCTCTCGTCTGTAGGCGATCCAACGTCCAGAAACACAGAACAGTAAATAAACAGTATGTTCGCGACCCTAATAGGCATCATTTCTTGCAGAGATGGCTGTGTCAACAATACCAGCTGCAGATCTTTAAATAGCAACATTTTAGTATAGTTGAAGAAGTCATACCAATAAACCCATGCTGAAGAATAAAGCTCTTAATTATAACTGTCTAGTATGAATATTGGGAAAAATAAGACAGAAAAAGAATCGAACGTTTGAGTTGTCCTGCTATAGACGAAAGTTCAAAATCAGATGTACTGTTACGAGAGAAAAAGATATCCTTAGAATTGGTGATGAAAGTAACATATAAAAAACACCAAGAAGGGACGGCTTGATGGGACTTACATTGACTGAGACATCATGGTACTAAAGAAAGCTCAAAACGATGAAAACATTGGAGGCGAGAAGAGTTGGACACATATCCAACAAATAACTGAAGACATAGACTTCAAATGGTACTCTGAGGTAATTCCAGTATCTTCCGGTTGTCACATCGGAAATATGTTATACTGCCAGGGAATTTCAGATTGCAGGCCGCGGTGGCCGAGGGGACTGAAGCGCTCCAGGCACGGTTTGCACGGCCACTACGGTCAGGGCTTCGAATCCCCCCTCGGGCATTGTTATTTGTGCCGTCCTTAGTCTTAGCTAGTTCATAAGTAGTTTGTAAGCATAGGGACTGATGACCCCGTAGTTAAGTCTCATAAGTTCTACAAACATTTGAACATTTTTTTAAATTTCAGATTTCAGAACGTTCGGAAGAAAATTATAATGGAAAATACATTTATAATGTAAACCAACTCCTGTTTCAGAACAAAATTAAGCTGATGTTAGTCGTTTTCCTTTACAACAAGTACGTTTCCTTTCCTGTGTTACAGTCAAGTTTAGGTTCCAACACGTCCACTGATCGTGTGGTCCTGTTCCATTTTTATTTATTCTTCGACCCAAAGTGGTTTTGTACCATTAATGTTATCTATTTGTGTTTTCACTATTTTATTATTTTTATCAATTATTAATGCCCCATGATTATATATGTTTGCCCCATTTTTATATACGTTTCCACCCGTGTGATTGAACTTGTATGACCATGTGAATGTGGAAGGTTGCTTTCAATATTGACTGACTGCCGTACAATGGCTTACAGTCGCCGCCTCCCCCTTTAGGCGTCGTTTTGCTGTAGCTAAGAACGCATGGCTTCGTTTGTCGTCTGCGCTAGCGTCTGCTCGGTCGCCAGAAAAAAAAAGTTCAGATGTCTGTAAATATATCGGACCAAACTGCGTGGTCATCAGTCCGTAGCTTACAAACTACTTAAACCTAAGGACAAACACACACACCTATGCCCCAGGGAGGACTCGAACCTCCACTGCGTGCAACCGCGCGCTCCGCAGCGAGACGCTTTAGACCGCTCGGCTACTCCACCGCGGCGGGTCGCCAGAGACATGGCAATATGGCGAGGTGGCCGTGTTCTTAGTGTCGTACCAACCTAATCTTGGATTAAAGAGGCGACAGGAGACCTCTCTGGGAGCAGTTGTAGAGGGAATTGTCTTCGCCAGGTAGCAAGGCATGGTAAACACTAGTCTCTGAACGCCCTCTGCGTCGCTTTTAACGCGCTTTACATCCGATGTATGGCGGGGGTAGGGTTTTCCGAGGCCTTAGAGCTTGAGTGTTCACTCTTCATTCTGGCTCCGACGACTGTGGAAGTAAGTATTCCGCCGAATCATGCTGAGGGAAAGGCATGCACTTTGATTTATTTGTGATAAGGCAGTCTTGGTTTTTCAGTGATAGTTCTTTTTAGTAATTCTTTCACTATGAGAGGCGAAGTGCTTCTTAATTTGCAGAACTCGAGTAAATTCAGTGTAAATTTATTATTTGCATTTTCATTCCAATGATGATTGTGTGCCCAGTTTTGCTCAGGTTTGAATACACGTCTGTGGCCATCAGACTTTGTGTAAATTTAGTGCGTATGAATTTCCTTCGTCTTCTTAACTAACATTTTCAAATCGTTTCTCTATCTACGAGTATGCTAAATATTTCTCAGATTTTCTAATTTGATTCCATCTTTCCTATCTTGTATGACCGATTGCAACACATGCTTTCATAACGGTTGCTACTTGGACCTTCAGCTGTGCTCTGTTTTAATACTAACTTTCTTCTATACAAAATCTTGTGTGTGCTTTATGTTTGTAAATACTGTGTAATTCTCTATGGTCACACACAACATGGTAGTTAAGAATAGTGAGCTGCTGGCTCCCCACACATGAGCTCGTGTAGTGACAGTATATTTAAAAATTAGTGATCAAGACACCCACCATCTCACCAAGACGCCACTGACGCTTCTGTTCGCTGCTGTTTTCATGTATTCCATCATCATAACGTACCGCCTAGCTTTATGCGTGTGTGTAAATAAATGAATGTGCTTTCAGCTACCTATTGGGTATTTGAAACTTTCCTCCTACATTACCTCCATAAAGGCAGGAACAGTTGTATGATGGGCAGTAATTTTATGATTTAATTCACTTTTGTACATTGTGTGTGCTTAATTTTGTCTACCCACATTTATTTGCTTGTTTATTTTGCTGAATAGATTACGATTTCGAAGTATCAAAACTCTGCCTTATGATTTCATGCTCCTCGTCCCATGTTTAATTATCTATTCATTTATTTTTTTACATTGATATTGTGTTTGTCAAAACGTTGGCTGCTCCCAGTATGCCGATTGAATCCTAATGAATTCCTTTCAAACAAATCAGGTTCAAAATCATTTCTGGTGTTATTACTTTGATGCACGGTACGATTAAGACTCTAATACTGTTATAATTTCTATGCACTCAAGACGTAGTATTCTCTCTGACTTATTTTGACGCAGAGACTAAATGATTTGACAAACATACCCTTTATTTAACTTTTAACTTCTTTAAAATATTATTTAAATATCTTTTCCACATTTTAACTGTCTTTTTCCTTTAAAATATTATCCTCTGTCTTTCGTGGTAGTTTGTCCACTTTCCAAGTTTATCGTCTCATCCTCTAGTGGTGTACGTTACATTAAGTGACACTGTCAAATTGCCATTAATTTGCAAATATATCTGTAAGAGTGCGGTGTATGGAAAAACACATGATAGCAAGTTGTAGAGAATTTTATCCTCCTCTATAAACTGTTATACTCAATTTTCATCTCTGATGAACAGCTTGGCTGTTTTATTTTCAGTTAACCTTTACACAACAATTTTTATTTTCGGAAAACGTAGAAAAGTTCTCCTATATACATGTTCGGGAAGCTTCATAGCGATTATCATGCCTGGTTATACCCGCATTAGGGTAGGATGGGCTTCCTCTGCAGTTTCTGACGATAATACTGGAAACTATGTTGTTGCGTAAAGTCAGCGCCACACACCAGACATAAGAGAACGATCGTGGAGAAGACAGCGATCGACCGAAAGTCAATAGCAAGCAGGCGCCGCGCATCCTGGAGGGAGTAACCGAAGATGCACGCCCTCTACAAGCGGCTATATCTAGGCCGACATACGTCTGGAAGGCCCGTCAGTTATTGGTTAGAACTCTGGCAGTTACTAGACAGCTACGAAGTTAAAAATAGGACAGTACTAAGTCAGAATGCGGCTACGAACTTAGCAATCACTAGGTGTCAGCGCAGCTAGCATCATACGAAAGACGCCGCGAGAAGCGAGAAGAAAGAATAAAGAGACATATGTTTTAAAGATGAGTATTATAATTTTCAGTCAATAAAACTTGTCTTACTAATCTAAATAGTTATTACAGTTCACATCGACTCCTGCACCAGTGCCTTTAATGACGACTAGACTGGGACGAGTACTCAACAAAAGACGACGAGATCACAGCAAATTACTTCCGTAGTTTCTGAATTGCGGATAAACTACAAGACATAAGAGAATGGCCATATATCAGTGGATGGAGAACCTCTTCACGATTGTAAAATTCCCACGGTAGGTGCACAGTATGGTCTTGATTTGAAATGAAGCAAACGTCAGTACCTGCTTGCTGTTGGTTGACATGGTGTATCCGGGAAGGACGCCAGCCCTTTTCGCATATCTTGTAATTGGGTCGCTTATCTTCAGACGCCATTTAAGACTGGAAGATTATGTGGGAAAATATCAACATCAAAGGTCCCAGCTCCGACGTCAAAACTGCTTGGTGTAGAACAGTGCACAATACTGTCTGCACCTATGAAACACTCTACGCTATCGGTCGCAGTGAAATAAATCTCTGCTTGAAATTTAATCTGATGGACAGAGTCCTGAACAGGTTTACTTGTCGGAGGGTTCGAATTCCCCCTCGGGCATCGATATTTATGCCGTCCTTAGTATTCGTTAATTCATAATTAGTTTGTAAGTTTAGGGACTAATGACCACGTAGTTAAGTCCCATAAGGTATACAAACATTTGAACATTAAATTTACTTATAATGGACGCATAAACAATTGCCACTGGTTGCGATCCAGCATCACGCTTCTGACGAGGACTACAGCTGATAATGTTACTTCAGAGGCCGCAAATAAACTATTTCCCTCAGACGAAAACCAATGCCATCCACTGGATAATGGGCAAGTATGTAAGCTACGCAATTAATAATTTGGGCCCAGACAATGAAATCGATTTTCAGTTATACATGGAAACGCAGTACGAAAGAGTTGAAAAATAGCCAGATCAGAAAAAGAAATACGGCATGTTGCCAATCTTATTTGAGAGAGACAAGAGATTGGTTAGATTTGTTGCAAGTAATAGAATAATCAAATGAATGACTGAATGATAATACCATTGGCATCCATTTTTAGATCACAAACAATTTCATGAATTACCAGTCAGATCATTACCTTTTTTATTGTGCACGTAAACCTAAGTGGTGTGCAGAATAATAACAGCCGCGTGGCAGTAGCCGCAGGTCTGGAACACCACGTTACGGGTCGCGTTCCCTCCAGCATCGGGTGTTCTTATCCTCCCTCGCGTGGTGTGCTTAGGTTAGTTTAATTTAGTGTAAGTAGTTTGTAAGAATAGGGACTGATGACCAATGTAATTTGGTCCCATAGAATTATAAATATTTGAACATTTAGAATAATAAAATTACTTGTCAGTCGATGTTGTTATAAAATTTGAGTTAATTGTTACATTTATGTAAGCTACAGAGCGAAGACTTTACGTTGGAGATTTTAAGCTCCTGTGCGTTCTAGACAATGATGATCGTTTATTAATCCTAATGGATTCTGTGTGCAATTTTACTTTGAAAATATCATGATGCCAACAAGAAGATTTCTTAGTTTCAAAAGAAAGAAAGTTCCTTTCCGACTCTAATAATGGAATAAACCGGCAGTCGGTACATTACAAAAATGTTTCATTTCCAGTTTTAATGCCTTTGCTGTTTATTCCTCGATTAGGTAGATAAAAAAGTTGATTATAGTAACTGTGGATTGTGGGGGCGGCTGGAGCCGTGTCGCCGGGTACCACAGACGCGAAAGGCCGCGTTTCTGACCCCTCTCCAGAAGTGGTGTTTTTCTCCAACGTTAGCCAGGTGTACATTCTGTATGTACTGGTTTGAAAGCTCATCGCCGTCAGTATCATTTCAACCGAGGGAAGTTTAATTAAAAGAAACAACCTAGTAAAGCAATCTTCGGATTGTTGACTCCTTTACCTTTTTTCTTACTGTAACAACCTATCGGGGGACACATATCTCCCATTGGTAGTCAAAGGGTTACATTTGGAGCTATCAAAAAGCGACCGCAAAGGCCTCCTTTTAGGGTTAATACTGCAACCTAAAGTGGGCCAAAATACGCGACGCTCCGTAAAATCAAGTCTCTCGGTAATACTTCCACCCTTTTTCCGTCTTATATACTTCCGTGTGAAGTCATCGGTGACCGCTGCGATTTCACGAGACTCGCGCGTAAAGTCGTAAACGTCACGAACCCCGGGATTAAGCCGTGTAGCGGCCGTGTAAAGGCTAAAGTGACCGCGGCCGCTCTCAAGTGGCCGTCCTGCTAAGAGGCCGGCATTAACCCGATTCCTCGAGAGCCACATTTCCGAATTACGCCGGCGGCCCGCATAAATCAGCGCTTTGTACGAGGTGTTATCTGCGCGCAGGCCACGCGACGCGGTAAGTGACCGTTATACCGCGCGGCCCGTTCCCGCCTGCAGGTAGCGCCCACGCCGCGCCGTTTCATTTTCCATAACGGGGCCGGCGCGTTTCCCGTGTCGTGAGTAATGAGCCGGCTGATTACAGGCCACGGCGAAGACAAACACCGGCCCGTCACGCAGCGCTGCTCGCCTTCCTGGGCGCGCTCGGCAGGTAGTGGCGGCCTGTTTACCTGCGCGAGAGCTCTGGCCCTGGGGCAGCGTATGACTTCTTGTTGTTGTTGGTATTTAAAGGGGGCTAGACTGCTAGCTCATCAGTCATCATTGGAGACAATATAAACCACTTCATCTGTGGTGGTGATCTGGCAATACTAGCTAAAGGAATTACCTTTGAAAAAAATCAAATGTTTATAGCTTATGGGACTTAACTACGGGGTCATCAGTTCCTAAACTTACAAACTACTTAGGAACTAACTAAGACTAAGGACGGCACAAATATCCATGCCCGAGGGGGGATTCGAACCCCCGACCGTAGTGGCCGTGCAGACCGTGACTGGAGCGCCTCAGTCCCCTGGGCCACCGCGGCTGGCAAATACCTTTGAAGAAATCGAGGACAAACTGAATAGAGTCATTCCAAAGCTAGATGCATATCCTGAAGATAAATAAAGCAAAAACTGTAGTCTGTGCATTCCACTGTAAGGTGATGGTCCTATTTCAGAATTATTTTCTCCATTTTATTTGGACACTATTACCTGGATGGATTCCGGAAGGACATCAATAGTATTATCTTGTTTATATTCAATATATTTCATTTGTCTTGTAATTATCAGAGGATAGGAGTTTGGGAGGTAAATTTCTGTCCACTGGGAGCATGACTCTGTTTTTTATTATTGTGAGCATCGCCGATGGGATAATTGTCTTCCGAGGCGGAAGGCGCTGGCGACACCAGCAGGCCGGAACTTTTGTGGTTCCGCAAGGGGGCGGGGGTTGCTGGCGGCAAGTTCTCTGAAGCAGATTCCAAGGCTTTCTGCCGACATCGCCTGGAAGGCGAACACAGGCCGCCACCACCCATGGTGATACCACTACGTCTGTAGATGGATATATATATATTTGGGCTGGGCACGTCTGTGGCTGAACTGAGGCACAAATATATACAGACAGGAAACCTCCGTAAGGTCCCGGTCCTACGCTCAGGGGTGCAGGGAAGTAGGTTTTCCATCAGTTCCGTAAGATGTCCCAAGATGGCGCTGAGGTCAGAAGCAGCCCTTTAAACTGGCCAGAGCAGGTGGCAGCTAGCGGCTGCCCCCACCACCACCTCCCCTCAAACGCCAGCAAGCCGGACACAGCCGTGGCCTCGTGGCAAGCGGCACGAGCTCTCCCCTCAGCCTCCCCTCCCTCTACCCTAAGCCAGCGAACCGCCTGACACCTGCTAGCATCTTACGGAACTACGAGGGGAGCGTAGGACAGTGGTTTAGTGGGGGCTGCTCCTCTGTATATTTTACTCTGTGCCTGAGGCAAAGTAGTTTGTTTTGTCGCTACAGTGCTGTATTGTGTAGGGGGGCTCTCTGGTCGCAATGCCCCGGAAGTGCACTAGAGAAAAATGAGCTGAGGCAGTACAAGTTGGCGTCGCTCTGGTCTGCACGTGCGCCCGAGTTTATTGAACACTTGGGGCCGGCCGACTGCGAATGTTTGTGTAAAATGCCTGAGTTGATTTTTGGGGAAATTACAGCGGCGCTCTCGAGACGGGACGCTGGCGTCTGGTCGGCAGTTCAAATGTTCAAATGTTTGTAGAGTGTATTGGACTTAACTACGGGGTCATCCGTCCCTAAACTTACAAACTACTTAAGAACTAGCTAATACTACGGATGGCACAAATATCCATGCCCGAGGGGAGATTCGAACCCCCAACCGTAGTGGCCGTGCAGACCGTGACTGACGCGCCGCAGTCTCCTCGACCATCGCGGCCGGCTGTTCGGCAGTAAAGTCGTTTAAGCGTCTGCAGATTTGTTCCAACGGTCCGCATTTTCTATGAATTTCAGAGAAATGTTAGCTTACGTGCAAAGTGCAGCAGGGGACAGTTTCGTGGGGAAGGAGCCTGGCGTGTTGAACAATAGCTTTTGTATTACATTGCTTTGACCATTAAGCAAAATTGGTCATTGGCTTGACGTCACCCATGAAGATTTTCAGTTGTTAAATTTTGGTGTAGGGAGAAGTTACTCTGGTCTGGGTCGCGCACCTAGCCGGATCGTCCTGTCTTGAAGTCTCTGGCTGGAGCTGTTCTCCTATTCAGATCGTGGACTTTGAATTATTGCAGGGTGTTTTCTGCACAGTCAGGTGTCAGAGTCCTGCGTGGCTACTGTAATATAAATTGCAACTTTTAATACTTTGAATTGCGTATTTGCTGTCAGCTACACCACTCGTAATCAGAATTTTTACCGATTTTTGAGAGAACAGTTTTAGTTTTTACGGTAGTGTTGTCGTCGGCAAAAACTTTTTTTCCCGTGTCAACCCACATTCGCGATAGCTTCTTTCAACGCTGCACTTCCATCAGTTGGTCTTCGCCAACTCCAGCGCTGTTCTACAGAAAGACGGTAAATTTGCGCCAGCGCATCTGCTGAGGAAGGGAAGTTCAAAAATGTTCAAATGTTTTTATAGTCTATGGACTTAACTACGGGGTCATCAGTCCCTAAACTTACAAACTATTTATGAACTACTTACGAACTAGGACGGCACAAATATCCATGCCCGTGGGGGGATTCGAACCCCCGACCGTAGTGACTGGAGCGCCTTAGTCCCCTGGCCACCGCAGCCGGCGGAAGGGGAGTTGAATGGTAGTAGTTAGGTGGGTGTTTATCGTGTGCCAGAGGGGACGCTTTTGTAGATCAAAATAGACTGGGATTAGAGATGTGGTTATATTTCACTTGTAGATTTTATACTTCGCGGTTTGGCACTTCCCTCCTATGATTTAGCCAGTCAAAACCTTTCAATTCGTATAGCAACCTTAGTTAATTTCTATTTTATGTAAAGACACCCATTTTGATATTAATCATATTTAATTCTCTTTGACTGAAATATTTTGGAGGAAAAATTCTGGAAAAAGTATTGTAAAGGTAGGTAGATCAGGAGAAAATATTTCAATTGCAAAGAGTGTGCAATATTGCCAATTATTGTTACTGACAAATTAAAAGCTTGCATGTCACCATTGCATACAGTTAGTGACAGTCTATAGTAAATTTAACTTGATATATATGTTTATATTTTTTATATTTAATAAATGAAAAGCTAACGGTGACCCTTAAATTTGATTTTAGGAGTAGTTTATAAGAAAAATTATTCCATAAATTTACGGAAGCAATGTCACAGATGACATTAAAATAGAATTATGAGTTTTCACTCATCTCCCTATTTGCACATCATTTTGATCTGTTCACAAATTACAGTCAATCTTATATGATTTGAAGGAACACATACTTACTCCACCTCAAAATCAATGAAACTCAAAGACAGCTAAGAATTTTGTGGTCTGACCAGCTACTGACACATGTGGCAAACCCAACCTGTCCTGGAGTACAATTGGATAGAAGCCTAACATTAAGATGTCACTGTGAAATCACGAAGGAGAAAGTCAACTCCAGAAATGCACTCCTGGGCAAGTTGGTTGGTTCTGCCTGGGACGCTGATACCAACACATTGCGAACTACAGACTTGGCTCTGTGCTTTTTAGCGGCAGAGTACGTCTGCCCTTTTTGGAGCCGCTCATTCCATTCGAAGAAGGTTGATGTAGCCCTCAGTGAAAGTTGTATGTAGAATTGTGAAAGGCTGTCTGAAGCCAACTAATACTCACTATCTCTACCAACTCAGTGGTATAGCTCATCCTTCGATCCGAAGAGAGATAGCTGGCACGACTGAGCTAACTCGAAACGCTACTGATGATAGTAATCCTACGTTCAACCATACTTCTGCCATTCACCGACTCAAGTCCCGACGTAGTTTCTTGACAGAGACACGGGTGCATGGCTCTTCTGCAGTACAGGAACGGATCCAACTGTGGCGTGAGAATGCAGACGCTGTCACTGACCCACCACTTCAAGAACGACTGCCAACAGGAGCAGAGTTGCCACGTGGTAAATGGAAAACCTTGAACCGCCTCAGAGCAGAGTGTGACCACGCGAAAGAAAACAGTGACTGTGGTGATATCAAGCCAGATGACCACCTACTGAAATGGTCTTGCACCAACAAGACCTATTTAATTATAATGACGGAGCTGCTAAAACAGTGGATTATTACGAGGTATGTCCACAAAGTAAGATCCGTTTGGTTATATAAAACAAAAGTGTACAGATACAGAAAAAAATATTTATTGTACAAAATATACAACTATTAAACTACTTTTCTACATAGCTTCCGAAATTTTGTAGGCATTTGTCATAGCGTGGCAGAAGTCTTTGTATGCCTTCTTCGTAGAAGGTTGCCGCCTGTGTATCCAACCATGTGATAACATGTTCCTTCAGCTGGTCATGATCGTTTTAGGTGTAAGAAGAAAGTCGCTAGGAGCTAGACTGTACGGAGGATGATCAAACCGGTCCCAGTGAAATTCCGGATAGAGTTGTTTGGTCACATTCGCTTTGTGCGGTCGGGCGGCAACGTGAATGGAAGAAGAAGGCTCCTTCCATCTTTTCTTACACCTAAAATTTGTCCTTGGTGGTCAACACTTCAACGATGATGAGCTGAAAGAACATGTTTGACACATGGTTGAATACTCAGGCGGCAATCTTCTATGAAGAAGGCACACAAAAACTTGTCCCACGCTATGGCAAGTGCCTACAAAATTTCGGAAGTTATGTAGGAAAGTAGTTGAACAGTTGCAGATTTTTATACAATAAATATTTTTTCTGTATCTGTTCGCGTTTGGTTTATATAACCAAACAGAAATGACTTTGTGGACATACCTCGTATTTTAATATCTCCATCT
This sequence comes from Locusta migratoria, assembly GCA_026315105.1. Lineage (NCBI taxonomy): Eukaryota > Metazoa > Arthropoda > Insecta > Orthoptera > Acrididae > Locusta > Locusta migratoria. The sequence goes on along the minus strand of CM048750.1, from coordinate 27,150,066 downwards.
AAATCACGGGCCGTCTATATCCAGGTGCAGTAAGTCATATCTAGACGTATCAGGGGTCCTATATCACTTCAGCTGCATACGCCCCACACAATTACACAGTCTCCACCAAATTGAGCAGTCCCCTATTAAGATGTAGGGCCCATGGAATCATCAGGTTCCTTTCGATGCAATTGGAAAGAAGACTACTCAGACCCAGCAAATACAGTCATCAACAGTCCAGAGTCGTTGATGAAGGGCCCGCGAAGGCTTAAAGCTTTGTTTCGTGCAGTTATCGAGAATACACGAGTGTCTCTTCTGCTCCGAAAGCTCATATCGATTATGTTTTGTTGAATGGTTCGAAAGCTGCCATTGTTGAAATTTTCGGAACGGTTACAATTCAGTCGTCATTGGTTACATTCTAGACAGATTTTTTCCTGTCGCAGCGATTTTGGAGATTTCTTGATTTGTCAGATTCTCGATTTATGCTGGGCTCGTAAATTGATTGTACATGGAAATCAGTACCTCTGAGATGCTAGGTCCTATCTCTCGTTCACCGACTGCAACGTCACGGTCAAACACACTGAATTCGTAATGAGCTGCGAGTGTGCCACCAGTAACTGGTCCAACGCCTGCTCCAGACAACTGTCGTGAGGTAGGCGTTGCCGACCGCGCTGCTGTCCTACAGACCTATAGTAGTTTCTTTGGATTGCTTTACTGTAGCACATATGGTTCAGGAGATAGATCGTCATAAGAATTCAGCTGTACGAGAAGGAAACTGAATTGGTTAGAGGGTATGGTAGGACGCGAGGGACAGAGAGGGGAGGAGAAGTTGGAATGACGTAAAAAATGAGTGAATACTCACCTGAACAATGCCGGGAACTTCGACTAGTCTTGTATGCGTGGTGTCCCACTTAAACCAATCACGTGGGATATCTCTGCAACACTCCTCGCGTTAATAGCCGAGCGGTTATAGGCGCCTTGTTAGGAACTGCGAGGTTGCACCGCCGAAGGTTCCAGTCCACCCACAGGCATGATTGTGAGTGTTGTCTGTAACGTAAGATGGTTTAGTTAATTTATGAACCTAGGGACTGATGACCATCCAAATGTTGTAATGTTTGCAAAGTTATGTGAACTCACTGCAGTGGTCATCGGCCCCTAAACTGATGCGCAACTTAAACTAACTTATACTGTTGTTGTTGTGGTCTTCAGTCCGGAGACTGGTTTGATGCAGCTTTCCACGAAACTCTATCCTGAGCAAGCCTCTTTAACTCCACATAAGAACGGCAACCTACATCTGTCTGAGCTGCCTACTGTATCCACCTCTTGGTCTTCCTCTGCTCTTTTTACCCCACACATGTCCCTCCAACGCTAAATTTACGATCCCTCGATGTCTAAGAATGTGTCCTACCAATCGATCCCTTCAGTTAGTCAATTAATGGCAGATATTTCTTTTCTCAGCAATTATGTTAAGTACCTCTCATTAGTTACGCGATCCACCCACCTAAACTTCAGCATTCTTCTGTAGCACCACATTTCAAAAGCCTCTATTCTCTTTCTGCCCGCAATGTCTATCGTCCATGTCTCAACACTCACACACATACCTTGAGAAACGTCTTATTTAGGCTTAAATAAATATTCGATGTTAACAAATTTCTCTTTTTCAAGAACGCTTTTCTACCCATTGCCATTCTGCATTTCATATCGTTTGTACTGCGACCGTCATTTGTTATTTTACTGCCCCAGTAACAGAACTCATCTACCTCCTTTATTGTTTCATTACCTAATCTAATGCCTTCAGCATCACATGATTTTCTTAGACTGCACTCTATTACCCTAGGTTTGCTCTTGTTAACCTTCATCTTATATATACCTTTCAGCACACTGTCCATTCCGTTCAACTGCCCTTCTAGGTCCTATGTCGTCAGCAAAACTCAAAACTTTAATTCCTTCTCCAAATATCTCCTTGCTTTCCTTTATAGCTTGCTCAATGTACACATTAAATAACATTGGAGAAAGGCTACAACCCTGTCTTACTCCCTTCCCAACCACTGCAACCCTTCCATGCCCTTCAACTCTGACAACCACTGTCTGTTTTTTGTACAAGTTGTAAATAACCTTACGCTCCCTATATTTTACTCCTGCTTGCTTCAGAACATGAAAGAGTTTATTCCAATAAACATTGTTTATGAACAACAAATACACACCCTTGCCCGAAGGAGGACTTGGGCCTCTGACAACGACGGGCCATGCGCACCGCAGCAAGGTGCCTTTGTGCGTACCGTTAGTTATATCCCCCGCACTTCAACATTTTGATACCCGGAACAATAGATAGAAACGCCTTTCACCGCCATCAGCGTAGGGCAGTGACTTATGAAAGTAAGTAATATGACAGACTCTAAAACGTAACAAGATATCATTTCGAACAAAATTACGTTTTTTTTTTTTTTTTTTTTTAATGGAAACACCATATTCTTTTTTATTCTGTCAGTAGTATGAAAAAAGAATGAAGTTGGTAAAAGTGCAATACGTCAATTTCCCTTGCGAACATTTTCGAATCGAATTTGATTCTTTAAATAAATGAAGCGCGTCCTGATACTCAAGCGTGAATATCACGCTGCCCATAAACATGCGGTATCTGCCCGCGTTTTTATTTCAAGCCTTAAATTCGCTTCGTGACATCTCTGGATGTAACTGACGCATTCCGATGACACAAACGTCGACTTTTTGTGATTTCTCACGCAACTGCTGACGCGCGAAGTAATTCGGCGCGTCCATTTTGTTTACGTTTTACAATGTGTTACAAATTTTACTTTCGTAATTTCGTGCCATGCATTCATTCCCGCGGACGGCATTTCTCAGTTTATATTGTTGTTCAAGATATATGGCAGCCGAAAAGATTCAGTGGAACACCGTGTATAGTACTGGGAACTCCAAGTATAGCCGTAGACGTTTGTACTGTCAATTGTTCTTCAATATTTCGACAGTACAATATCCTTCAGCGTGATTAGTTGTTTGTTTGTTAAGCTTATGGGACCTAACTACGGGGTCATCAGTCCCTAAACTTACAAACTACTTATGAACTACTTACGAACTAGGACGGCACAAATATCCATGCCCGAGGGGGGATTCGAACCCCCGACCGTAGTGGCCATGCAGACCGTGACTGGAGCGGCTCAGTCCCCGCGACCACCGCGGCCGGCGCGTGATTAGTCCTTAGATATTAATATGCAGAAGTTAAGATGTTCCATTCATAAGGTTCGGCTAGTCCGTGGCCTATGTTGAAGGAAATGATATTTGAAGATCCGACACTTCTACGAAGTTATCTTCATGAAATTATTAGAACGAGTACTTTATGTATGGCAATTAATCAGCGACTGTACCATATTAGTCATTTTTAAGCAACTACAGCCGTCAGTCGCAAGTTACAATTGAATGTGACCCAGGTTTCAGCGTCACAAAGGACACCTTCTTCAGGCAATAGCAGGTAAAAAGATTAAAAAAAATACATGTCAACTCAAAGAAATTACAAATACAATATTATATCTGCCGTAGGCAGACAGTCTTACCAAACAACATGACTAAAGGTTAAAAATTACATGTCAACTCAAAGAAATTACAAATACAAGAACATATCTGCAGATATGACAGATGTGACACTGAAAACTGGGTTATATTCAATTATAACTGAGACTGAAAGCTGCAGTTGTTTAAAAAAGTCTAATTATTAGAACATCTGGAAATCGACTTCTTAGTTTACTGGCTGAAGGCGAACTTTTCTTTAAGATTATACAAAACTTTATTACATTCAGAACTAAGCTAACCTATTATCTTGATTAGTTCTGATGTATTCCGAATGGAATTTCGTTTAATAATGACTATAACTATTACAAATAAATCAGATGATAATTAAGCGCAGAGGTTATAGAGCTTCTTCCTTCCTTGGCATTTTGCAGTCCTTTCACTCCATACAAGTGACGCCATATTCACACGCCAAAACTTGCGGAAATAAAATCCGTCTGGCAGTATTTGCTCACACAGTGTTAAACCCATTATAAAATAAACTATTTGAAAGTACTGCGTCGAGTTAGGAACAAGTAGTGTACAATGTTACACTAAAATGTTGATTTCGACTGGGATGTATATTCACAGCCGAGCGGTGTGAAATGCCAATTCACGTAACCACAAACGGTATGAAAATGCAGACAAATTACATGGCGATGCTGAAGGAACGAGGCATGTAACGATCGAGGAAGGCCCATACCACCCTTATCTGCAGAAAGATGCTTAATTTTCATGATTTCTTTGCCCCGATTTTTTCCCATTAAATCTGCACGTACGATGGAAAAGTTATTTTGTTCTCATCCCGTAATATCATTACTGTTGTTTCTTTTGTTTGTCAAACATTCTAGTTTTTACATCATAAAAAAGTGGTCGAACAGATCAATGGTAGCTGCTAAATACTGCGAGAAGACCGCGGCCGGCATGCGCAGAAAATGCGGTCTCCCGGAGTTTTTTCCTTCCTTTTATTTTTGATTTTATCGGCAGTCTTCAACAGAAGATAGTCCTGGAAAAGACGGTTCTAGTTTCTTAATATTACAAATAAAAGAAAATAATAATAAAAGAAATTAAGAGGAAACAAAACAAGTTGAAAGCGGTCCTAGGCTCCGCGCGGTTGCTCACCGTCGGAGGTTCGAGTCCTCCTGGGGCATGGATGTGTGTTGTCCTTAGCTTAGTGTAAGTAGTTTGTAAGCCTAGGAACTAATAACCAACGCATTTTAAGTCCCATACATTTACAAACATTTGAACATTATTTTATATTCATAACAACCATTAGTCAAAAATTGTTCACATGTTTGTAAAGCTTTGGGACTAAACTGTGGGGTCATCAGTCCCTAGACTTACAAACGACTTATGAACTAACTTATACTAAAGAGAAAACAAACTTCCATGCCCGAGGGATGAATCGAAACTCCGACGCGGGAGGCCGTGCGATCGGCAACGTGGCGCTCCAGACCGCTCGGCTACTCCCGCATGGCAACCAACTATTAGTCACTCAGCCGGAATACGTGTCGAGTAGATCTAAAAATAGATTACGTTCCTCCATGGTATCGTAAGCGATTCGAAAAACTGAGCTTGGGGGAAAAAATAATATTCACTGACAGAAATGTGGTCGAAGAAGACACCAGAGGCTGGAATCACATTGCAGAATTTACTGCCGGCCGCGCACCGGCTCTGCAGAAGGCCAGTGAGCCGTATCTCTGGCGGCTGCGGACGCCTTCCAGCTGCAGACGTCAGGGAAGGCCAGGCCTTCCAGTCGTGGCGGGGCCCGGGGCGGCCATCAAGGCCGCGTCCCCGGAGGCATTAGGGGCCCCCATTCAGTCGCCGGCCGGCGTCACAGAAACACTTGTCGCTCGCGCCGGACCCGCGGGGCCGCGCGCGCTCTCCGCGTCCTCCGCTTCTTGCGCTCTCCGCCCTCCGCCTCCTCCCGTTCCGATCTGCATCCTCCTCCTCCTCCTCCTCCTCCTCCTCCTCCCACGCCTCGCCTCGCCGCGGGCACACGTCGTAAGACGGCGCGCAACTCGATCCGTTAGCTTCTTCGGCGCGCCTCTAACTCGCTTTTCTCCGTCCTCCCCCAGAGCGCCTGCCACTTTACTGGGAATGTTGAAATAATAATTTGCCTGCGACAGCCACTGGGCTCCTCTCTCTCTCTCTCTCTCTCTGCTCAGTTCATTTCCAAGAAATACTGTGGCTGCGATATTATTAGGGGACCCAATTTTACTGAAAGTTATAGATTCGCACTTCCTTGGACTCCAGCGGGATATGTAAAGCCTGATATAAAATGCAGTTGCTTTTCTGACAAACTGACTACCTTTTTCTGTCCAATCTCTCCTTCCTTGTTCCCTTCGTCTCATCCTTTCGTCGTCTTGCTTGGCGTATGCCTGTCATTGGAAAGATCATTTACTCACTATGGAATATGTACACTCATCAACGAAATTCATTACTGTAACTTACCACAACTGTATACCACTTTTGGCATATTTTATTGCGTGATTTTATTGTATAATAGTAATGTATGTAAGAAATTGAATAACTACGTGAGTTGGACTCAACACTGTCAATGTGTTGGTGAAACATCATGCAAAAAATGGTGCATTGTTGTATTGAAACTGTCCAACTATACTCAATATGGAAGGAAGCTTAGGCTTTAACGTCCCATCGGCAGCGTGGTCATTAGAGACGAAGCTTACGCTCCGATTTTCGGGGAAGGATATGGGAGGAAATCGGTCGTGCCCTTTTAAAGGAAACATCCTGGAATTTGTCCAGAGTGATTTAGGGAAATCACGGAAAACCTAAACCTGGATGGCCGGAGGTGGATTTGAACCACCATCCTCCCGAACGCGTGTCCAGTGTCTTATCATTGCGCCACCTCGCTCGGTACTCCACTATGATTTTTACATGCAGAATCAATGATGCCCTTACTTTAACTACTTATTTTAATATTTTTACACTCATGAGGACGTAAAAAGTATTTTAATGGAAAATAAAGTCACAATATAAAGGACACACCTTCTCAAAAGTCTCCAACAACAGGTGGCACAATGTTATAAGAAAAACAATCTACCCCCCTACACCCCACTTGTCTTCTAGCTCTGGGATGCTGTACAAATCCCGTTTCGAAGAGACCTTCACTGTTACACTAATTTTAAATGCATTCTCTGACATCTGGAACATTAAAATATGCTTTACAGTTCGCCATTTTTAAAAATTCCCACTTCTCTCCAAACAGTTAACTGGGGTACATGACTAATGCACATACAGAACACCACAAGGCCAGTATCTCCCCCCCCCCATTCTGAATTATCACATCATCACCCACATGGCGCACGAATACTACTGTTGCATCATCAGACTTCATTACATCGTTGCCAATTTCTTAAGTGTTCAAATAAAAGGTATCATCGTCATCTGATACAAGCGATGCTGTTTCCTCATCACTACTACTGGTCACCGTCTTCTTAGGAATCTGAAAATTAGAATACATCCTGGAAAGTCGACCATAGAATTGCTAAAGTTCAAACGTATTTTTTATTGCACATTTATCATGTATAACGACAGCAGATAAGCTCCAAGCTAAAGGTAATATACTTTGTATATATTAAAAGACATATAGACAAAATTCAAAAGAGCTGTCTCGTACCTTGCTCGTAGTAGGAAAGAAAGTTGGACGACTAAATTGAAAATGAGTCTCCTCACGTTATCGCTGTGCCTACTGCGATGCCTTACCGTGCGCGACCTTGCAGTTAATCGCCCTGCCAGTGAACAACAAACTCCCTCAGTGTTTCGACGGTGATGGAAGCGCTCGGCTATCACTAAACGGTACTGTGTAGAATTTTCAAAACCGATTTGGACCATAGTTGTGCTTAAGGACCATAGTTATGGGAATTTTCGTTATAGTTCCTATTGCTTACACTTTCATAATGGCGTCCAATGGCCAGTAGCTGTGATTTGCTACACGTTAAGTTCAAATATTTATACATCTAAGAGACTTAAGTGCTGGTACTATTAGTCCCTACTGAATGTAATTTACGCTAAGGAGAACACACACCCATTCTTGAGGGGGACTCGAACCTCTGACGATGGGGAACCGTGCGCTCTGCAGCAAGGCGCCTAAGAGCGCTCGGCCGCTCGACCGCTGCAAGGCGTTATCATGAACCGTCTCCCAGCCCTAAAACTTCTACAGCTAAGAAATTCGTCCAGTCTATGTCAGCGGCTGATGCAGCAACTAGTATTAACATGAGATGATTTACAACCTTGGTTACGAAACATTATTATCAGCAAATGTTCGCGTTTCACCTGTATCACTAATTTACACATCATGTACAACAGACTAATTGTGGGACTGAACATTTTAGACTAATTGTAAAAAATGTAGGCTCGCCGTGGAGGTTCGAGTCCTCCCTGCGGCATGGGTGTGTGTATTGTCCTTAGGTTAGTTTACCTAGGTTTAAGTAGTTTGTAAGCTACGGACTGATGACCACGCAGTTTGGTCCGATAGATTTAGAAACATTTGAACAATAATGTAGGGAGTTGCCCTGATCCTATGGATGATTTATTAGTAATCACATACAGACAGTAATCACGTCGATTTTCTTTCGTAAAATACTGAATAATGAAACTGTGCGAAAGCATCTGGGTGTTAGAAGTTCCCCATATTTATCAGGTGGCTTTCTAAAATAAGATATTTACAAGTAGCACTAAATAGCTAATTAATAATCAGCCAACTGGCTGCAATAACAGCAGTTTAATAAACTGAATGTTTTAGAGATTTACAGCTGAAGCGACTAAAGGAAAGCTAAGGAAATGGAGAAGTGTCGGATTAGTGCTTATCTAATGAGGAGACGTTAGATTGTGGATTAAGTTCTCCGTGAACAAGTGGATTTCGACAGGACGAAGGGGTAAAGGCTCATTACGATTACCCAGGAAAGTGAAACTATTAAATAATGATGATAAAATAATTAATCATTCATGTTACATATGATTTTTAAAATTAGGGCAGTAAATATAACATATAGTTGCCAGAGACGATTTAAAGGCATTCTGGCTGCTGCACGGCGTTATATTTTAAGGTGGCTGTTACTGTAACCGGTATACGCAGAGGAAGATCACCCTGGCGTTGGCCATCTTATATTATGAAAACTTACAACACCCAGAAAAGTTTCATGTCAATAAGTATAACCTTGGTTCCCATTCCAGCAATGGAACAGTAATGGTTTGCGTAATGTTAGTCAGAATTTCATAAGACGTGGCTTCCCCTAGGCCTAAAAGTGAGAATCTACGGAAGAATACTATCATGTTTCAGATTAAACAGTAGCTGGAGTAGCGGTCACAAGCACGTACTGTATTCGCTGGTGCACACCCAGACGAATCGTGAGAGAGTAAACGGGAGACACTTTTGATACAGAGACGCCACCTGTATGGTATTTTTCAACGCCGTGCCCTAGCAGACAGGCCAGTCACACGGCTGCCAGAGTACCATCCGTGGGTCCCCTTTAATGGCTGCCGGGCGCCGTGGCTCAGCGCGCCCAGTCAGAGGGTGTTCAGCCTTCTGTAATAAAAAAGCTGAGCTAAAAACACATCGAACAATAACGGATAAAAAGGACCAGCGATCGCAAGCAGAGAACGAAACATGGAACAAATAAAAAGTAATTAATAAATAAATAAAATAAAATAACAAGCGAATAAATAAATACAAAAAATGAAATAAAATAAATACATAAAAAAGGAAAAGTTTACAGCTCTTATCATATGTTCACAGCCCTTATCAAGGTCTGAAATAAACAGGCGCCATGCCTCTGAGAAACACACATGCTCTTTAAACTCAGCAAACTTCAAATGGGTCAAATTCTGGCCTTCCCAAAGATGGGAAAAATCCCTCAAGAGAGTTCCTACAAACGTCTGACGTGATGTTTCAGTTGTGGAATGATGCTGTTTACAATGGACGCGTGAAGATTCTCTCATCCCAGAAAGTGATTCAGGACGTCCACACAGCACAGACGTCTGCCAGGTCCTCCCTACTGTAAGGGCAGCCGTGGCAGATCGTACAGCTACCATAGAAACGTGAAGCTGCGCAGTCCCTAACAAGGTGCCTACAACCGTTCAGCTATTCCTACGTGGAGTGTTCCAAAGGTATCCAAAGTGATTAGTTTAAGTGGGACTCCATTTCCTGGCGTCGCTCGAGCGAGTATTTATTAATTTCTCAACGTGTCCAACTCATTCATCCCTTTCTATCCATCGCTTCCTGCTTTACCATCTATTCATTTGTTTCCTTCTCGTACAGCTGGTGTCACAAATCCGGAAGTGCCAAGAGGAACTGTTGCCGATCGATAATTTGCAGTGTGGACTTTGGGTACGCAGGATTCTATCCACTCTTCAACTCCCGCCACCAGACGCGAGTAGTGGATGTGGGCATGTACGACGGGTGCTGCCTCCAAGACTGCAAGTCTGGAGACCGATGACCCCAACTGCTGGGTCTCGTAGGGTTACAGACATTTCAACATTCTTAAAATGTGAAATTCATCAACCACTTAAATAACATTCTGCGGGCGAAATAGGAAAATAAAAAAAATAAAAAATAGTTTAGAGCTATTCATATTTTATAGGACTTAAAATAAAATAAAGATTATAAAATGCTTTTAGGGTGCTGTAAAATACTCTTCGCTGTTAAAAGCAGATTATTTATTTTAATTTCAGAACATCTTTTGGGCAAAGCCCATCATCTGCAGACAGAGATATATGTACAGGACATCGAGACGTTTAATTTTGTCCTTTAAAGATACCGTTAAATGACGAATTTAAAAGCCTCAATGCTCTGTACATATTATATCGGTCACCATAAGAATTTTCATTAAAATTGGTTCAGCGCTTTACAAGTAAAAGTGTAACGGAGTTACTTTCGCATTACAATTTTGTATGGACAAAGAGATGTAGAAAGAAAGTACTACTACTACGAGTGAGTTTGAAAAATATGGATTCCTACTGGAAAGTCAGAGAACTGGTATATGTTTCAGAACGAAAATAACGGTCATTTGGCAAAATGATTTTACAATATATTTGATAATACGGTGACCGATTTCGATCTACTCTGAGAGCATCGTCAGGCCGGTGAGACGGATCGGCCTGATGGTGGTTTCAGAGTACATCAAAACCGGTCACCGAATTATCAAATATATTGTAAAATAATTTTGCGAACGTGACTGATATTTTAATTCTGCAACTAATACTCTGACTTCGTATCGGAAAAAAAGAATCGATTCATTTTTCCACGTGAATTAATAATTGTTGTTTATAAGATTTGCATACATGAAAATCAACCAGGGACACACGACGCTCAACATTTGAACAGCTATTTCGTGGTAACACCGCATTGAAATCCATCTGAATGGATTCAATACAACGTGAAGAGTCTCCAAGGAATGAGACAAGTTATATTTTAGTATGGGTTGCGTTATGTGTGTTGTGTGTGTATTGTCGCTGACGTGAGGCAGTGATGCTTTCACTTACAAAAGCTGGACCATATCTTCTGACCTGCTATCAACTCGCGAATATATATATCTAGTTTTTTGGTAGTTGCATGGCATCGGGAGCGATCTTCATTTAAAAAAGAAAGAGCGTGTCGCTTAGTCGATTGTGAGTTATTCTTACATGTTGTTTTGCTGTGCCGGACGCGTGAACCAGATCTTTTCTTTTACAAGGGCCAAACAATTTCTCCTGATCCGGTAGCCAAATGATGGGGAATCTTTGCGAATGTTAGCATTAGCGTCTAGGTACCTCATCAGCGAAGCGGGAGATCTGAGTAGACAATTATTCATGACACAATGGCTACGCAGCCTCTTACGTCACTAATAAATACCTATAGAGGGTTACAGAGTTATCCATGGTAAAGAGTGTAAATGTTTTCAATGTAATAGCTGATGATGTAACTATGTACGGAAAAGGGGACACCTAGTTATCTCTATAATTGAATTTGCAGAAAAAATCCATTCGTTATTGTAGGTATCGTATGTGGTAAAGAGTGCTAACGTTCCCTACAGCTTTGTGAATTGAGTTACTGAGGCATGCCATGAGAATCAGCCCAGTTGATACTTAGTCGGAATTGGAAAACCGCCTAGAACCACATCAAGGACGCTTGTCACACTGGTGTTATCCCATAAGCACATAGGTGGATTTGATCCCGGACTGCCACTTCTTTTCGAATGCAGAAAACGTAATGCATTCTCGCGCGGTTTTGCAGAACATTGAATCGTTAACAAAATTTTAAGTACTTTCTCCTGTGACTCGGCAGTACACCCAGACGGAATTTAATCAGACTGTTAGGTCATGTACTGAACTGTTCCTGTCATTCTATGTTAAAGTGCCTCTAGCTTGGGAGAATTCCTGCTGGATAATACCAGCGGTGTTTGTATGTCTGCACTGTAGTCCGATGCCTGAGCCTGAACACACCGTCTGTTCGCTGTTGGGCGGCCACAGATGGTTGCAGAGTGCAGCTCTAATTGCCTCCTCTCAAAAGTCATTAGTCTATTCGCGGTACTGGCTTAGCGAAGCCTCTAGTAGTTCCAGTTAACCCGTAATTCCAGCCATCGGCGCCGGATGTACTACGGACCTCTCCATAGCTTCAGATTACCCGTACAGGAATCCCTTTCCTGTGTCTACCAGCATACGAACACATTTACGTTACGAGGCATTCGAGTGATAGCTTTCGTTTTGAATGATGGTAGCCATTGTATCAAAGCTTTTAAAGTGGGATACATCTAGAAAGGTGTTCGCTTTATCATCGTCCACCGTTAGTATCTCACTTACAGAGACAGGAACACTATGCTCTCAATTTGAAGTCTGCTACCCATATTGAAACCCACAACTAATGTTAGAAGTTTTAAATTTAATTTACTCCCTATGCAGATGTTGTCATTTAGGAATCGATCTGGGTTAACTTCACTACGGTTAGACTGTAAAAAGGTAAAAGGCGAGTATCTACTATAGTTGTGACTGTTATTTAACAACTCGTTTCAGTTAGATAATGTGTTGAAGACTGAGCAAAGATGATTGTCAATGACTCTGATGAAATACATACAGGCGGCTAGTTGTGCGTGCTGTTCTACCTGTGATTGATTGTGGTTGTGGCCAAGAAAAGGTAAGGGTGGTCGTAGAACCGTGAGCCAGTTTCTTTTATTTCATGTTAATAATATTGAGTCACTGAAAATAGCTGCCATTGTCTGGCTGACTCAATTTGTTCCTGTACGGAATCAGTGATTAATTTCGAATTTTCCTTAAATTGCACTTTTTATTTTACCAAACAATATTTAAAAACTACTTGAACTAACTTAACACTGAGGACAATATACGCACTCATGCCCGAAGGAGGACTCGAACCATCGGCGGAAGTGGCCACCCCATCCGTAGCATGTCGCCGTCGAGAATTCTTTATAAACCTTTCCACCGACTTTCACTAATCCCTACCATAACTTCAAGCTAGCCATTTCCCATTTTAAAAATTTCTAACCACCCTGCCCGATTAAGGGATTTCTCTCTCTCATCCATAGAATTCCGGTGTTGTCTTTTTTGATGATATCCTCCTAAGTAGACCCCGTCCGATAATCCGAAAGGTAGACTATTTTACCCCCTTAATATTTTACCTAAGAGAACGCCGTCGCCGTGCATTCAAACAATAGAGCTGCATGTCCTCGGGAAAAAATGTAAAGACTGTAGTTTTCCCTTGCATTCATCCGTTCTCAGTAACGGTACGGTAAAGCCACATTATCTGGTGTCACATTGTGAGCTATGTCACCCAGACTGCTACCCTCTTACTACTGAAAGATGTGCTGCCACTCGTCAGGAGTCACACGTTGGTGTGACCTCTCCGCAGATACCCTTCCGCTGTGATTGTAGATATCTGTATCGTCGACACGCGCAACCCACCTCACCTTGGCAATGTCTGTGGTTTAGACATGTGTCTTACGGAGGGAAAATTGGAAAATAAGTTTACTGTTTCCCGTAAGGAGTAGTGTCTAATTTGTAGTCCAGAATTCGGATGTGATCCAACAGAGAACGATTTATCTATTTAGGATATAAAACAAGATCAAAATCAGTATTCAGTGTTCGTGAATTTCAGGAAACGTAGAACCTTACTGAGGAATGTATGTAAGCTCTTTTCTTCAAATTGACGAACCTTTTTTAAGTAGCTCCAGGCTTCCTTTCTGTATATTTATGGTTGAAGTAACTTCTCGTGAGTAGCTGTAAACGGATTGGCGTCTGTAACATATTGGGAAAGATTATATAGTACGCCACTTCTTGCAGTAATCTTATTTGTATAAGGTTATATTAATACTTGTTATTTATCAAAAGGTGTTCGTATTTTTGACATAATGTTATAGTACCATCAATATTCTCTATTGCAATCAACATTCATGACTCCTGACTTTCCGGCAACCGTAAAATCTCTGAGGTTTATAGCGTTGCATTCACAGCGCTGAGGCAAACAATCAAATATCACGCTGTCAGTAGTAGACTTACATTCGACTACTGTGTAAAACAAGTTAATTGCTTTCTACCACACAAAAGTCTGCAAATGCTTACATATAACCAGGCTCAAATAAGTGTTCAAATGTTTGTAAAGCTTATGGGACTTAACTACGGGGTCATCAGTCCCTAAACTTACAAACTACTTATCAACTACTTACGAACTAGGACGGCACAAATATCCATGCCCGAGGGGGGATTCGAACCCCCGACCGTTGTGGCCGTGCAGACCGTGACTGAAGCGCCTCAGTCCCCTCGGCCACCGCGGCCGGCTCTAACCAGGCAATGTGTAAATAACGTGACATTATAGTCACTATACGTGCAAATCGGTGTTCGACTAAAGGGCTTTGTTTGCAACCGTTCCCGTACCTACTATGTCACAACTTAGCTGATCATTCTTATCTCGAAGGGAAGTATTGACACCAATCACTGCGTTATTGTGTTCATTTTCACTCACGAAAAACAGTCTTATAAGTATTAAAAATCACCACGACGTGTGAGGAATCAGCGTACGACAATCGAAAAGTTTAAAGAAATGCTGTTACGAAAAATTTTGATAACTATGTAGTGAATAATGAGTGACATTTCCTGCAGACTCAGCGAAGAAAGAAACATGTGGAAAATACTAACAAGAAAAATAATAGGATACTGCGACACTTTTCTGCTTTCATGAACTAACTTTCCCAGTACTGAAGAGCTGTAAAGGTTAAATTTGAGGTACAGTTTGGGATATTCTCCCAAAGTAATTGAAGACGCTGGATGTAGGTGCTGCATTGCTGTACAGCTTGATTAAATGAATAAGTATTTCGCCATCTGGGAGTTTCACTTCTGTAGATTACTTAAGATATTTCATAAGATTCCGATGGAATAAATTCCATGGCATAAGATCCGGTAAATTTCGAGGTAACAGTAACAGAGCTCTTTTATTGACTACTACAATCAATGAAATGGTTAACGACTCTTACATAAAAAGAGACAATTACGTGTAAAATTTGTTGAAGAATATAGGTGCTCCCATGCTCGGATCTGGATGAATATGGTCTCGTTATTTGAAGACGATAAGTGATGCTGCCTAAAGACATATACCCAGATTAGTAGCACTCATTATTGCGTTGAAAATTTAAGAAGTGCAGACTGCAGTTACAATTTATAAACTCAGAAATAAATCACACAATACATGGCATAGGTCGTTGTCGACATTTCCAACTCATGTGAAGTCTGTGTAGAGATATTCTAGGGTACCTCACGAGAGTTTCTCTCATTCGTTCTAAGGCAGTCATATTAACATCTGCTCAATTATCTCTAATCTTGACACGTGAACATGCAGTTTCTAGCAATTTGCAAGAAAATTTAGTATACATTACCGTATTTCGTCCTACGTTTTCGTTGCAAGCCTGGTTTAGGCAAATTCTTGTACCAGGCAGCCTTCTCAGCTTGGAGCAAAAGTATTTAATAATCACTTCCTGAATACAGTAGGTAAATTAAACAGAACCTTATCTCGTATAAGTTTCTTAGACAATAGCATTCATAGCATTGTCTGAGGTAGTCCTCCGTGAAACTGTAAATGGATAGACAGAGACAATAATTAAATTCCTAAAGTCTAAGTACTCATGCACATGATCGTGTGACTAGCAGAATACTTGAGTATTATGCCGCACTCTGGTGCTCAACCAGATTTGTAATTTTTCTTTTCAGAATGGTCAGTTGCGTGACAGATTAAAATACTCATTTTGGAAACCACTTTATTAAAAAAAAAAATAATAAAATTAAATAAAGGAGAATGGTATAATGCAGACAACTTTTGACCTATTTATATGCCTTCAATCTTTGCTCAAGTTATTGGAAAGGCTGTATTTTTGAGGTTAATTAATACTATCAGTTTCCACAATTTGCTTTCGAAAGTATAGTTCGGCTTCAGACGTGGTTTAAAAACTGATAATGCTTTATTGCCTTTTCTCTGTGAACGTTAAGTTTAGGCTTTGATTTTAAAAAAGCTTTTATCGTTGCAGAAGTTGGAACATCACGGAGAAAAGAAAGTACCTCACAATTGATTATTCACTTCTTATTTTAATAACAGACAGCAGAAGGTAATCCCCTGCACTGTTAAGAACGGCTGTGATGTGTGCTCTCAATGGGGCATAGTGAAGCGGTGCTCCGTAAGGGGTCTGTTCTGAGGCCTCTGTTGATTCTCATTTATGTAAAGGAAATGCCTTCAAATACAACAGGAATCTCTAAGATATTTCAGTTTCCTTTTGACACTAACTTGGTACTGAAGGACGTTGTTGGCAATATTGATGCAGTATTAGATAATGCAGTTAAAGAAATAAGTATATGGCTTGTAGAAAATACGTTGATGCTAAAAAATAGTAAAGACTCTGGTTTTGTAGTCAGTAACACACAATTCAACAAAAACTGGCACTTTGATTACATACAATGGGCACATGACAAGTGAGATTGAACAATTTCAATTTCTATTCATACAGATATGCTGTTGTGGAAAGACTAGGATCGTGTTCAAAACTAAATCATGCCTTGTTTACCATTAGAAGTATTGCTGAAATAGTGCAACACGAAAAATAATCTACTTTTGGTATTTACATTCGCTTATAACGGTGTTATTTTTTGGGGTAACTCGTCTGATTCAAAAAGGGGTGTTATATAAAAGACGGGAAGTTCGAGCAACATGTAGGGTAAGCTCGCGTACCTCTTTCTGACGCTTGTTCAGAAGTCTGGAAGTTCTGTCACTGGCCTCTCAATACTTTTTTTTCTTAGTTGTCCTATTTTGTTAATAATATTTGGTTACTCCCAATTGTTTGCAGCTTTCATTCAGGTAATACTATACAGAAATCGAATCTGCATTTCGGTCACTCTTCCTTGACCCTTGAGCAGAAGAATGTGCAGCATTCTGCTACCACCGTTTTTAATAAGCTGCAAAAAGAATTCAGAATGCTTAGTACTAAACCTCGGATTCTTTTGATTTCAAAGTGTATCACACTATTCCTATACCAGACTCTTCAGCGTAAATTGTTTTCGTGCCTGTAGGACATGCAGTGTTTTGAAATGCCGCCATGGATGGCCAGCCTGTAGAACATCTTCAGGATGTTTTGGAAATCCGACTTCGAGCCAAACCTCAACCACCTACATCGATATCTCTCCCCAATGAAACACTCTGTGAAGAATGGACTTCCATTCACCAAGAAACCTCCGAACTCCTGATTTAACGTATGCCTGCGAAAGCGGAAGCTGTCATCAAGGCTAAGGGTTTGCTAACACCATACTGAATTCCAACATGAGGGAAGGAGGACACCAATAATTTGTAAGTCATTTTCACCTGTTTTCGGATACTTTTGATAACAAAGTGTAACACACTATTCTTATACGAGTTTCTTAAGCGTAAATTGTTTTCGGGACTGTTGGACATGGAATGTTTTCAAATGCCACTGGCCTTTTTAACTTATTTCAGATGTTTCGGAACGCCGTCTTCGCGCCAGACCTCAGCAACCTACATCGATACCTCTCCCCAGTGAAGCACTCTGTGAAGAATGGACTCCATTCCCCAAGAAACCTTCAAACACCTGATTTAACGTATGCCTGCGAGAGTGGAAGGCGCCATCAAGGATAAGGGTTTGCGAACACCATACTGTATTCCACCATTAGGGATGGAGGGTGCCAAGAACTTGTAAGTCATTTTCACCCAGGTGTCAGGATACTTTTGATAACTAAGTGTAACATATTATTCCTATACCAGACTGTTCAGCATAAATAGGTTTTTGGCCTGTAGGATACGCAGTGATTGGAAATGCCGCCCCGCATGGCCAGCCTGCAAAACACCTTTGGAATGTTTCGGAAAGCATACTTCGTGCCAGACCTCAGCAACCTACATCGATACCTCTCCCCAGTGAAGCACTCAGTGAAGAATGGCCTGCCATTCCCCAAAATAACTTCCAACTCCTGCGAGAGTGGAAGCCCTCATCGAGGCTAAGGGTTTTCCGACGCGATACTGAATTCCAACATGATGGATGGAGGGTGCCAAGAACTTGTAAGTCATTTTCACCCTGGTTACCAATTTTGATAACAAAGTGTAACATATTATTCCTATACCAGACTCTTCAGCGTAAATTGGTTTCGTGGCCTGTGGACCACTAAGTGTTTTGAAATGCCGCCCCGCATGGCCAGTCTGTAGAACACCTTTGGGATTTACGGAACGCCGGCTTCACGACAGGCCTCAGTAACCTACATCGATACCTATCGTCAGGTTTTCGAATACTTTTGATACTTACTTACTTTCCGTGTCCGCAACTAGACTTCTAACTTCTAAATATTATCAGCCGATGTGGCTTTGTCGTTAGTCTTCCATTGCACATGGTTGCTCTAAATATGGATAGATGACGAGGTGTTGAGGATCCTGCACAGAACCACACAGACAGAGAGTGTTCTGATTCCCTTTTAGGAAACCCCATCGAAGTTTGTCTTGCACTTTGGCACTTCTACCGTCATACGGTTCAGGGTTCTCCAGACTGTGTCTGACAGGCCTCCACCAGGTGCCAGTTCTTTAGCCTCCCCGAAGAATGCGACAGCAAGATAACAACAAAAATCGCAATTGGGCGCACCCTGGGCGACGTTGATTCACCAGTGGCTAATCCTTCAACAACCGGAACGGACATCTGAAAAAGTGAAGACCAATAAGATCCCACCCAAACGGTCTTTTCCATGGCCACGATACCGATAAACATTGAATGATACTTTTGATAACAAAGTGTAATACTCTAATCCTATACCAGACTCTTCAGCGTAAACTGTCTCCGTGGCCTGTGGAGCACGCAGTGTTTTGAACCGCCAGCCGGTGCTGGTGGTGGACGGCCTGGGCGTCAGCGACCAGCAGCGCCGGTCAGCACGGCCGCAGTGGCGCCGCTTTATGACCCCTGAGTCACCCGCGCGCTCTCAATTAAAATTCCCCGCCCTGGGACCAGACACCCCCCCTCCCCTCTCTGCAGCCCCCGCGGAGCCATTCCGCCTTTGAGGCTCTCGCCGCGCCGCCCCCGCGCCGCCCCCGCGCCACCCTGCGTCGCTGCACGCTCGCCCCGGCTTCACTCTGGCCCACACTTCATTATTTCTTGATGTCCTCCCTGCAAGACTAACGGTCTTGTTAAGCTGCTGACGTAAGGGAGCTGTTGACGGGTCTCTAGGAAACAAAAACGACTCTAACTTTTACGAGGTGGTAAACATTCCTTGTCACACGTGCCGTCACATGCCACACAACTACGTGTACTTCCGTTAAATGTTGCCTGCGTGTCGTCTAATATGGAGAATACTAAACCAGGTCTTCGTCATTATTTTGAGGAGGATAAGTTACAGAACATTATATACACTGCTCAAAACAGTTAGGGGTTCAGATGAGATACCGTACAGACTGTACATATGGAGACATATTTCATTCACATATTCGTTACAATTGTAATTTGAGTGTGACACAGTAAGACTTTTTTCCACGTCTTTACTTGAGTTATGAATAGCAGTGTTTGTCCGTCTTTGCAATTACAATAAAAATGCGATTTTTTCTCACAAGACGCGTTTCGTCTTAAGGACTGTAAAACACCTTCGGTGGTGGAAATTTTGTTTTCTTTTCGCTTCACATCATGGAATGTCGGTCTGTTTCATGCAATACCGCCGGTTCTTCATGCTGTGTCGTATTTTCCACTACTTCCACTGTCACTTTTGTACTGCCCATAGTTGTTTTCCACAGATCAGAAGTAAAAAGAAACACTTCTGATCAGAAGTAAAGACAAACACTTCTGATCTGTGGAAACAACTATGGGCAGTGCAAAAGTGACAGTGGAAGTAGTGGAAAAAACGACACAGCATGAAGAACCGGCGGTATTGCATGAAACAGACCGGCATTCCATGATGTGAAGCGAAAAGAAGACAAAATTTCCACCACTGAAGACGTTTTACAGTTATTAAAACGAAACGCGTCTGGTGAGAAAAAATCTCATTTTTATTTTAGTTGCAAAGATGGACAAACACTACTATTCATAATTATGAAAGCAACTACGGACATTATGGCCACACAAACGAAGAATCTTTACCTGAGGTTTACTAGGCGTTTCCTTACAGCGACACCCCATGAGGATACCAAAAGTCGTTTTCGTTTCCCTCTAATATAGTATGTCATCACCTCAGAGCGCCAGCACAGTTGCACGTCTGCTTGCCATGGAGAGTATGCTCGTGAGGGTTATTTGTCCATTCTTCCTTGAGCGCAATACCCAGCTCTGCAACAGTTGTGGGAAGTACTCGTCTGAATGCTATTCGTCTGCCACGTGCATCCCAGATATGCTCAATTAGGCTGACGTCCGACGCTGGCCACTCCATTCGTTCAGTTCCCTCATCTACATCTACATGGGATACTCTGCAAATCACATTTAAGTGCCTGGCAGAGGGTTCATCGAACCACCATTATATTATTTATCTCCCATTCCATTCTCGAATAGCGCGCGGGAAGAAAGAACACCCGAATCTCTCCGTTCGAGCTCTGACTTCTCGTATTTTATTCTGATGGTCATTTCTACCTATGTAAGTGGGAGTCAACCACATATTTTTGCATTCGGAGGAGAATGTTGGCGATTAGAGATTCGTATGTAGCCAACGCCGCAGCGATAAGCGCCGTTGTTGTAATGATTCCCGTCCCAGATCCTGTATCATTTCTGTGACGCTGTCTCCCCTGTATCGTGACAATACGAAACGAGCTGCCCTTCTCTGGACTCTTTCGATGTCCTCCGTCAAACCCACCTGATAAGGATCCCAAACTTGGCAGCAATACTCCAAATATGGACAGACAAGCATAGAGTATGCAGTTTCTTTTGTAGTTCTGTTGCATCTTTTAAGAGTTCTGCCAATAAAACGCCGTCACTGGTTCGCCCTTCACAAGACATCATCTAAGTGTTCTTTGCAGTTTAATTCTGAAGTAATAGTAATTCCTAGGTATGTAGTGAAGATTACAGCCTTCACTTTCGGTTATCTTCTGAAACAAAGTTTAATGGATTTCTTTTCGTACTCATGTGGACGACTTGACACTTCTCATTATTTGGAGTCAATTGCCCATTTTTACACCATAGTCATATCTTATTCAGATCGTTGTGCAGTTGGTTTTGATCTTCAGATGATTTTACTAGACGGTAAATGATGGCGTCATCTCCAAACAGCCAAACAGCTACATAGATTTTTCCCCTAAATCGTTTATGTAAATAAGGAACAGCAGAGGACTAATAACACTACCCTGTGGAACGCCCGATATCACTTCTGTTTTAGTCGATGCCTTACCATCGATTACTACGAACTGTGTCTTCTCTGACAGGAAATCACCTATCCAATCGCAAATTTTTGGCGATATACGATAACCACGTAATTTCATTAAAAGCCGTTTGTGACGTACGATGTCAAAAGCATTCTGGAAATCAAGAAGTATGGAATCGATTTGCGAACCCTTGTCGATAGCACCCATCACTTGTGAATAAAGAACTAGTTGTGTTTCGCATGAATGATATTTTCTAAATCCGTGTTGAGCTTGTGTCAATAGATCATTCTGTTCGAGGTAATTCATAATATTTGACTACAGGATATGTTCCGAAACCTTGCTGCAAATTGACGTCAATGAAGTAGGCCTGTAGTTTAGTGGGTTACTCCTACTGCCTTGATGGAATATAGGTGTGCATCTTTCCAATCTTTTGGTGCAGATTCTTCTTTGTGAGAGCGGTTGTATATGGCTGTTGAGTAAGCAGCTATTGCTTCACCATAATCAGATAGAAATCTAATGGTTATACAGTCCGGACCAGAAGACTTGTTCTTGTTAAGAAATTTTAGTTGCTGCACTTCTCCAATGATATCTACTTCTACGTTACTCATTACGGCCTCTGTTCGTAATTCGAAATCTGGAATATTGTTTCGAGCATGTTGTCCACCAGTACAGCTCTATGTGATCGTCAGTTATCGTCCACCAGGAGTCCATCTCCTACGGCACCAGCCAATAGTCTCTCTCCCACGCCATTCGTCCACCACCATGATTCCATCTACATCTACATACATACTCCGTAATCCACCGTAAGGTGTGTGGCAGAGGGTACACTGTACCACTACTAGGCATTTCCTTTCCTATTCCACTCCCAAATAGAATGAGGAAAAACAAAAAGAATGTCTATATGCCTCCGTGCGAGTCCTAATTTCTCTTATTTTATCTTTGTGATCACTACGCGATATGTAAGTAGGCGGCAGCAATTTATTTATTTATTTAACGTATGTGGTTTTCAAGTACAAATGGTTTAAATATTTACATACATACTTACACACATAGAGATATATATACAATGAACTTTGAAATCAAATTGAGTATTTAGCAAGCAAACAAAAACAAAATACAAAATTATTTTAAAGTCGTGTGTCTAGCTTTTCTATCCACTCAACTGCTTTAGGGGAGGTTTCATATAGTCCAATAGTTCCTGTGAATGCACGTTTTGGGTATTCAAGAATGATATGCCGGATCATTTGTTCAGGAAGTCCAAAGTCGCACTGGGGAGTATCTCGCATGCCCCATCTGAAGAGCATCTCATCACTTCTGCCATGACCTGTGCGGAGTCTGTTGAGTGTGACCCATGTTCCTCTTGGCAGGTCTGTACCAGGTACATTTCTGCCTGGTGATATTTTCCTATAGTTCCTGCCTATGCCAGAATTGGAACAAAACTTTTTCCAGGTGGTCTTTGCGTCGAAATGGATGGATATAATATTTTGAGCTTTTCTCCATGGTGGGCTTCTGGATCTCGTGTGACGATTGTTTGAAGTAATGTCTTGGTGGATAGGGAGATTAATATTGCCGGAAATTTTATTCCACTCATTAACTAACGCAGATTCCCGTCTGATATGTACCACCACTATGTGGAGACTTTTCGTCCACATGCGCAGGATTGTTCCGAGTCCCACATACTCTCCAGATGAAGGAACAATGATTGCAGCTGATCAAATGATCTTGACAACCCGGCTTAAGTCCTGATATTGCGGATTACCAGACCAACTGCGTCATTAAATTGAAGAGTTTCTACCTAACAAGACACTGTTTTTTCCGAAGAGAAAGTAATTTTTGGACTGCTGAAAGGAAGTGTTATAGGACCACTACTTTTCACGATTGATATGAATGAACTCTTAGATAACATATCAAGTTCAACGAATCTTTTCTCGGGTGTTGCTGCCGTATTTCCCAAAGTCGCAACGCTGGAAAAGGATTTCGAAATACAGGACGATCTGTGGACTAACGACATTTGTGGCGCTCAGTGGCAATTGACATCATGTCTTCACTACGTGATCGGAGTAGCGTTTGTACTGATTTCAAGTCAAACATAAATCGTTTGCAAATGATAAAGGAAGGGGAGGAAGATGGATAGGAAAGAAATGTTTGACAGTGGCCGCATTTGGGCATTGATATTAAGCAATGGCGACAAGTGAAAATGTGATCCGGACCGGGAATCGAATGCAGGTCTCCCTGTTCGGGCCAGCGGTCGCCTTAACCACTTGGCCACCCGTGCTCGCCTCCCGTCCGTCTCAAATTCTCACAAGTCGCACGCTATGTTTGTAGCGCCCCTATCGTCCATGCCCTCTTACACTCGCCATTACGGATTCCCGTGCGAGGTCGGACGTATGACCGCATCTGCGGTGAAATAACTGAAGCTAACGCCGTCGTCGCGTTTAAATACTTATTGTATTGGTGTGGTGTCTGTTCTTTCGGACGTCCGAAAGAACAGACACCACACCAATACAAACGTAAATCTGTCTTAAGTAAGGCCGATGCCAGACTGAAATACTCTGGAGAATCCTCTAGAAGTGTACACCATCAACAAATGAAGTAGGACACACAACACTAGTTCCAGAATAGTGCTCATCAGGTGGGATCCGCACCACACCGAGTGTACAGAAGAGAAGATACAATGGAGAGAGACACGCTTCGTTACAGGTTAATTTAATAAGCGGGTAAGAGCCACGCAGATGGTCTGCAAACTGTAGTGGAAGAAGCTTCTTTAGAGACGTTCCGCGATATGGTATGTACTTTATGACGGTACAAATTATTTTATGAATTGTTACCGACCATTTGAAAGGTTTCGCTTCAATTTATTTTAAAAAAATAATGATTATCATGTATTTATAACGATTACCGAAAGTATCACTGAAACACAAGTTTTAATTACTTTTGTTAAACTGAATGTACTTTCTTTATAAGTGTTTGTTCTAGATTTACCGCCTATGAAACGCAAATGAATTATTAATCAGTGTCCAAAGATGCATTTTAAGTGGAAGTGGGACGCTCAAGATAATATGAACACATCAACGAACACAGCCACTGAAAGGGGTACTTTAGTCTGAAAGGGAATATTTATGATTACTGTACGGTGAAAGATGAAGATCTCTCAATAATTTATCGGTTCCTAAAATTGAATGCAGCTAGTTTCTTGTTAGTTGCATTTTAGTGACCGTGAATTTCGTGGTTCATAATAACTTTAATACAATTTGCGTTAAGGGATAATATTGTAAGCGGTGCTGGGGAATGTTTTTAATTTTCCACTGGAAGTTTAATGCATCATCCGGGTAGGCATTAGATACACTTCTTTCCCGTGTAGAATCGAAGTTGCGGTGATGTAATTGCTACTTACAACATTGCATCCTGAAGAGATAAGGCAATATTTTTCAAGATTTGACGAATCAGTGTTAATAACGGTACATCGGATGAGGCTTGTTGCGTTGAAAATGGGCTTGATGTTAATGCCCTGTGGCAGCATTAAGTAACTCATTTACGGAACGAAACTCCAGAAGGGATTTGAAATGGCAATTTAGACAGTGCACTCTTATTATGTTTGTATGAGTCGTGAAGGAGATCATTGAGACACGCGTGGGTCATTATCTTTATTGGTATTATTTGGCTGGCTCTCGTTACAAATTGTGGAATCTGTATTCCGTTAGTTACGAGAAGTATCATAGACTAACTTACCTTCCGATACTTATCTTGAAACTCTACTGTGAAGGATAGAAACAATTACATTTTTAGGGCTTGGAAACAATACGATTTTGAAGACTCGTAAGTAACCATTACTCTAGATCTTCACCAGGTTCTTCCTGAAGTTGATCCAGTGTGTAACCGGTCGAGTATTTATGCCTGTGTGTGGTGGCGAGGCGTTCTCTCATTGATCCGCGTTGCTAGAGGCAATCCGTTTGAAGTCCTCGCAAGCCAATAGCCGCTACCCTAGTGATTACTAGACGTGGCTGTTCCGTCTGCAGCGCGCGTACTTTTTTGCTCTCGTCTGTTAATAATTTTATGGCGTGACGTTCCGTTCGACTTCAAATTAGTACTGGGCGTTTAAGCGTCTGACTTTCGTCTTTTAATCTTCCGTGTGGACAATTCTGTTGTAGCCAGCTTCGTAAATTACTCCGTTTTACGTCCGCTCCCGCTAAAGACGAGTTCCGTAGTTCGCAGGTCTAGGAACTAATGACCATAGCAGTGTAGTCCAATAGCTTTTCAAACATATGAACATATCGGGACCCAAGCACAGCAAATAATACATTTCTTTGAGACAACATTGTCTCGTCATACGAAAGGCATTAAACATAAGGGCAGGCACTGAATAAAAATTTGTTGTGTGGCCGGGATTCGAAACCGAGGACCTCGCGCTTCCTAGGCAGGAGCTTTAGACCGCTCAGCTAACACGAGCAAAGCGACTACACGGACTGTGTTATAGCACGTCTCCCTCCATACCACATACTTTAATTCTGCCTCACTGTTCCCTGTGAAATGCGTATCACATTGCCAGGGCTCTCCTATACTGACATAGTACCCCATCAGAGAACGTGAATGGGAACAATCCCGCCTTGTTCCTCAGGCCAAGGTGATGTAAATATCAACAACAATACTTCCTTGAGACATTTCACAGGAACATTCAGGCATAATTAAAGTATGTGGTGTGGAGGGAGACGTGCTTAAGACAGTCCGTGTAGTCGCTTTGTCACTATGTTAGCTGAGCGGTGCAAAGCACCAAAGTAAACCGGGGGTTCCGGGTTCGAATCCCGGCCACAACATGAATCATAATTCAGTGCCTCACCTTATGTTTAATAAAGCACAGCATTTGATATCTGTGGGGAAGGAAATTGGTTGTGCTCATTTAGAAGAACCATTCTAGGGCCTTCTTGGAGTGAATGAGGGGTAATATGGAAAATCTATATCTGGATGGTAGTCCTAAATGTGACTCCAAATATGCTAAGCATTTCCCTCCCTCGCTTCATGACAATATAACAGAGTAGCCAGATCACGAAAAGAAACTGAGATTAATATAGAAGCTACACAAAGGAGACATGTAGCAGCAAGTTTTTGTAGAGTAGATCGGGGGGAGATGCTTTCAGGGGTGAAGTGCTTAAAGCTGGCAGTTCTGCCGGCTGTGGACATATCGCGAAATCAAGCTTCGAAGCACTCGCTGGCTGTGATGTGGCGCGAAGGCAGCTGCGTGGGTAACTGTGTTCGTTGTTTCTCCACCTTGATAGCAAAAAACACTCGGTAAAAGCTAAAGCTGACGCTACCTTAATAGAGCACAGCTGTTTTCAAGTGCGTAGGAGTGTTTCAATAAAATAGAGAAGGTAAAAGCTGCCAACGTGGAGCATAGTAGGTACTTCGTAGTGTAAGTTACCATCCGCAGTGCCACACAACGGCCATATTGCGCCGGTCACGGTAAGTGGCATCTAACATCGATCCTCGTCAGAGATGCCACTGTTGTCTCGGGGTAAGATGCCGAATCGTATAACTGAGACACACAGACTTTGTTTTGTAGGAAATGCTTCTATCGTATGTTAGAACATCAACAAGGTGGTCTGAAGAATCCCTACAGATGGTTAAGGAACATGTAAGGACTGGTAAAGTGAAGCCTGGAAGAAAGCTGCAGTTCCTTCCAGTGTCCAGTCTGGGTTCGAAGCTTGTGGCTTATACCCATACCACCCGGAAAGAATTACAGAGGAGGCATTTCAAATTTTTCATACGGTTGCTGCTGCTTAGGCAGACAGAAATGAAGGATGTAAAACCGACAGTAGAGGATGTGATAAGGTTCATCTCTCACAGACGGGCAATAGTAGACGTAATGCACAGGTTGAAAATCAGCCGATGCCAGGAACATCATTAGCAGATATTTCTCTTGTGCCTATATTGAATCCTTTGCCATCTATGCGCAGAAAGAAAACAGCTGAAGTTCTCACAGAAGAGACTCGGAAAGAAGCAGCATGAACTAGGACACAACGAATTAAAAGCAAGAAATAAATTCCAAGTCTGGCAAACGAAGCATATCAGCAAATGACAGTGATTATTGTGCTGAGTGAGCCAGGAATTACTATGATAATAATGGACCACAGGTGGACTGGGTTCAGTGTGTCATTTGCAATCATAGGTTGCATGAAACGTGTACAGGAGAAGAAAACATCTGCAATAATTGTGAAAATGAACTCTGACTTCATCTGGATGCATTCTTGTCATCTGCTTATTTTTCAATGCACATATAAGTTCATTTTGTATTTTATTCCCTACAAAATCATTAATTGTGCTTTTGAATAACTTATAAAGCTAAATTGTATCATAAATGCACAAAAATCTTCTTGTAATAAAACTCACCCTGATGCCTGTGGTCGGACGCTTAAACGACACTGTTCATGAAAATAATTGAAAACATATTAAATTTGTAACGGTATCGTAACAGCAAACGGCCTCTACATAGCAAACGCTCTTCAGTGTACAACAATTCAGTGTCGATCGTAAACCTCCAATTCCAACTCCTCTTTCGATCCTCCAAACCTTAACTATGGCATCTCCCCCGATATACCCTATACTCCGTTCACCGAAATGAGAGGCAGACTGTAAACAGACCGAGGTGCATGACCAGGGGTAGACAAAAACGGGGCACTCGCTCAATGTCGCTACCTGTCTATCAATCGATGTGGCTTCACGTTGTAATGGAATAGGGACTGTGGCTGTTGGTTGAGTTTTAATTCAAAATTATTAACATATCCACCTACAGCTGTAAAGTTTATGTTGCTTCATTTCGGATTTACATTAATTCTTCTTTATATTTTGTATTACATACGTACAGTATGATGTTATGAATACAACACTGATTTGCAACTTAATTTGTATAGGTCCTGTAGATGATATTAACGTAATACCGAAATCGCTCGTCAATTAAAATAACATAAACTTTATGGCTAATGATGGATAAGTTAATAAATAATGTTGAATTAAAACGTCTGTATGAGATGTAAAGCGGTTGTGTAGACGTCGCAGATATTCAAAATTCATTTCTTTTAATAATTCATAGAATCTCTAAAAACTGCTCAAATCTGTATTTTCGTTTACGACAGTAAGAACAATGTCGACAAAACAACAAGTCATGTAGTTTCGTTCGTAACACTTTTCTGTGAAAGTTATCAACGCGTGATGTTTTTTGGAGACTTCAATGAGTGTGTGGCCCTGTAATTGATTGCCATATGAAAAACCGAGGAACGAGCAACACCCGTAGATCAAGCTGTTTTTATAATAATATCTGCCATTTATTGTTCTGGACACAACAGCTTAATGATTTCTTCTTTGATTCTTTCTTGCGTAGATTCAAAATATAGTATGACATAATGAGTTTACACCTGCGCGATACAGACGAGAAAGAGAAAAAAAGAATATGAAAGCTTAATACTTATGCTGCAATTCACCAACTGGTCCTTCAAGATGAAATTTGTAGACAGCCTCTATTATCACCCCTGATACCACACGCAAACGTATGCGGCGACATTGAGGGAGAGCTGCTATTTTGTCCACCTCTGGTCACGCGAGTCGCTGTGTTTACAGTCCGTCTCTCATTTCGGTGGACGGGGTATAATTCAGTTTAATAGACACACAAACGATGCGGGTCTCTTCCGCTATAGTGAGTACTTGTTATAGTTTTCAAAATGAAATGCCAAGATCGCACATTAATAATTTATTAAATGACGACCGGTTTCGGTGCACTGTGTCACCATCATCTGGTCACATATATGTTTTGATCTGGTCATCTTATTAAAAAATTGGGTATAAAATAACAAGTGCAACATCGCAGTTAGTAACTATATAAGAAATAACAAGTTAAAAACATGACATCTTACAAAATCAAGCTGTCATGTTTTTAACTGTTTATATATATATATATATATATATATATATATATATATATATATATATATATATATATATATATATATATACAGTGTTGCATTGTTATTTTATACAAAATAACCGAAACCGGTCGTCAGTGAATAAATTATTAATGTGCGATTTTGGCATTTCATTTTGAAAACTATGAAACGATCAGATCGCCTCCAAACCCTACTATGTCAGGTAATCTTAGTAGTGAGTACGGTCTTCACTCTGTAAGCCTATATTGACTAACAGCGGACATGAAAGCGGTTACTTTCAACATCTGTAAGGAAGAAATTAGTCCGCTAACGGAGACCATCGACTTGTGGACTGCATCATGTCCGCTCGATACGTCCTCTTGAAGCAGCGCTGTGGAATTTGTCGGAAAGCCCCAGGTGGGAGAGCCTCACTGATACTCAATTAGGCTGCGTGGCTGGGCTGTGCAAGCCTGCGACAGTGGTCCAACTTCTGGGAGCTTCCCTGAGGCGACGGCGGGATGCGCACTGCGTGTGACCGATGTGTCGCTAATGAGCGCCGTGGGGGGAGGAAGGGGGGGGAGTGGCGTCTCTGCCAGCTGAACATGGAGCGCAGGAGAGTGAATCTGCAAGCCGTGAAATGCGCAGGTTACGTTGCCAGTGATGGGGTGAAGCCCGAGCAGATGAAATGACGTCTTAAAAACCCAGTAAAGTAGAGCCCCGAAAACTGAGACTAATGTGGACCGAAGACTGGCCGAGTTTGTGAAAAAAGGCCGGGTTGTCGGGAACGGAAAGAAGGTAAGATTTTTGGCGTTAAGTCAGCGCCACATGCCAAGACGTAAGAGAACGTTCGTGGAGAAGGCAGCGATCGACCGAAAGCCAATCGCAAGCAGGCGCCGCGCATCCTGGAGGGAGTAACCGAAGATGCGCGCCCTCTACAAGCGGCTATATCTAGGCCGACATACGTCAGTTACCTGTCAGTTACCATTCAGGAGTCCGGCAGTTACTAGGACCTTCTACAAGGCCAGACGATATTTAGCCTGCGATATGAAATGGAAGAAACCATGTCACTCCTACAGAAATTCTGAACAATATTTCACCTTACCTAGTTAGAGCCTAAACTCAAACAAAGAAACGTAGAAAAAACTGAATTGGAGCTTCTAAATTAACTTGAAAAGAAAATACTAAATTGTTAAAACTGAAATGACGAGAAAGGAAAAATAACTAGTTCTATCGGGAAAAAAGTGGAAAATTTTCAGGTCTGGAAGGTTAAATTATCTTCTCATAGTTCAGACTCATGAACGCAAGTAC
The DNA here is from genome assembly GCA_026315105.1 of Locusta migratoria. NCBI lineage: Eukaryota > Metazoa > Arthropoda > Insecta > Orthoptera > Acrididae > Locusta > Locusta migratoria. The sequence continues at coordinate 27,119,508 of CM048750.1, read as the reverse complement.
AAAAAAGACTCAAGTGATGGTCTTGGTGACGAAGAGGAACAATACGTTGGAAGCGGGGAAGACTACTGAAAAACAAACACAACTGTTATTGGATTCAATGTATCAGGTGTAAGGTTTGGTTACACGAATCGGCACAGCGTACGTGAAACTGTGTCATCTATGTGGCAATGCCGTTTTAAAAACAAAATCTAATCCTAAACAGTAAAAATTACTATTTATAATAGAACTCAGGCAGTTACAAGGCAGTTACGAATTCTGAACGCGGCTACGACTTAGCAGTAACTAGGTCTCAGCGCAGCTAGTATCCTAAGGACGACGCCGCAAGAAGTAAGAAGAGAGAAGAAACTTTCAGACAATAAATATCTTGTAATACTAACTATATCAATGTTATAGATGTCAAACGATCCTGCACCAATACCTCTTGATTGATAACTAGACCTGGATCAGTAACAAACAAAGGGCGACGAGATCACAACAATTTTTTGTTATAAAATACTTTCTATTGTAACTTTAGAATACAAAACAAATGATGGAATAGAATAACACACACACACACACACACACACACACACACACACACAAATTAAGAAAATGTTCAAATGTTTGTAAAGCTTATGGGACTTAACAAACTAATTGAACTAACTTATACTAAAGACAGCACAAACATCTCTGCCAGAGGGAGGATTCGAAACTATGACGCGGGAGACCGCGCTATCTGCAACATGGTGCTCCCGCCCGCTCGGCTAAAAATTTAAGAAAATATCTAAGAAATGATAATTGTTACGATACCTACTCTAACTTACATTTAGAAAACTATTTTAAGAAAGAATACAGCCTTGAACAATGAAAAGTATTGACAACAGTAATTTACTTCGTAAAACAGATTCCACTAAAATTTCTATCATGCCTTACCTCGTTTTAAAATGCACTGTGAAAAAACGCACGCCAGTAATTTTGATCACGACTGTTTTTTAACATGACGACGCATCTACATACTTCATTAATGAAACACAAAGTATTTTTAAATACAGTGTAGGTGGCACAAGAAAATAAGACGTCTAGGCCCATATGTAGCATAGCGTGTAACTGCTGCATGCTACGATTTCAGTTCTATCCTGCATTCTAAGAGCTCGGAATAATTCTAGCCGCGGTGGAGTAGCCGAGCGGTCTAAAGCGTCTCGCTGCGGAGGGCGTGGTTGCTCGCCGTGGAGGTTCGAGTCCTCCCTCGGTCTTGGTGTGTGTGTTTGTCCTTGGGTTAGTTTACCTAGGTTTAAGTAGTTTGTAAGCTATGGACTGATGACCACGCAGTTTGGTCCGATAGATTTACAAACATTTGAACATTTTTGAACAATTTCCAGAGAGTGTGAAGGGGTGTGGCCGAGTTACCCGGACTGCCGGGTTACCGAGTGCCGAGTTTTCGAGACTCTACATCATTAAATCCTAAAACATTTCATAAATTGAATTTTCACTTTATAAAAAACAAACGTCGATTTTTTTTTACAAAGATGTACTACATTTTATACTAGCTAACAAACTTTCTAATAAAATGTACCACTTGGCCGTCTCACCCATCATGGTTGATTTTATTGTTGTTGCCTTCAGCCTAGAGACTGCTTTTGGTGCAGCTCTCTACCTTACTCTACCTTGATGAGCCTTTTCTTCTCCTCATCAGAAGGGCAACCAACATCCATTTGAATCTGCTTACTGTATTCATCTCTTGTTGTCCCTCAGTGATTTTTACCCCACACACTTCCCTCCAACGCTAAATTCACGATACCTTGTTGTCTAAATTGTGTCCTACAAATCCATCCCTTCTTTCAGTCAAGATATGTCAAAAAAAAATTTCTGCCCAATTCTGTCCAGTGCCTCCTCGTTAGTTACTCGATCCACTCACCTAAGCTCCAGCATTCTTCTGTAACACCACATTTCGAAAGTCGCTATCCTCTTCCTGTCTGCACTGTTTATCGTCCATGTTTCACTCCCACAGAAGGCAACACTCCGCTCCAGGAAAATGCCTTCAGAAAGGACTTAAGTCCTTTCGAAGTTAACAAATTTTTCTTTTTCGAAAGCTCCTTTCTTCCCATTTCCATTTTGCATTTTATATCCTCTGTACTGCGACCATCATATGTTATTTTACTGCCCAAGTAACAAAACTCATCTACCTCCCTTATTGTTTCGTTACCTAATTTAATTCCTTCATCATCGCCTCATTTTCTTAGACTGCACTCCATTACCCTTGTTTTGCTCTTGTTAATGTTCATCTTATGTCTACCTTTCAACACAGTGGCCATTTCGTTCAATTGCTTTTCCTGGGCCTTCCCCGTCTCCGACATGTTATTATTTTATAGTGTACATATTTACTTTATCCGTATATACAACTAATTAATAGCAGATTTTATTCCCATATGCATTTCGACTTTATTTGGAAGGCATCATCAGAGGCAATATTTCGTGAATTCTACTTTACATGTAGTGCTGATTGGTAACTTCCGATTGTTTTGCTTGAATTATGTTCCTTTTTCGTTTTTGTTTTTCAGCACTTCGCAGCTAGCACCATTAGGCGTATGCCATTATTAGGACAAAACCACTAATCACAAAATAACGAAACTCCATCTGTAAACAGAACTAGGTTCGATGTTTAAACTGTGGAAAGGAAAACTTTCTCCTAATTACGGTCTGATTTCTGTGTATCCTTAAAGTTGACATTCGTCGAAAAGAGCCAGAAAAAGCACACTTTCTCCTAAAAATTATCGCGTACGTCGTCCCCTTTTCAAAGAAAATGTAATATTCATACACCAAGTGAAAGTAGACATTTCAAAGACTCCAGCGAGGTATAAAACATTGATGTTCGTCGTGCGATGTGAACAGAATATAGTTCAAAGTCAGGGGTAAATCATTATGAAATGGAAAATTTCAAATGTTTGTAGAATTTATGGGACTTAACTACGGGGTCATCAGTCCCTAAGCTTACAAACTACTTATGGACTAGCTAAGACTAAGGAGGGCACAAATATCCATGCCCGAGGGGGGATTCGAACCCCCGACCGTAGTGGCCGCGCAGACCGTGACTGGACGCGCCTCAGTCCCCTCGGCCACCGCATCCGGCTATGAAATGGACAGTAGATACGAGGCATGTGCGCTGCCTGCCAAGAGTAGTCATAACATAGGCAAAATATTTGTCTGGTGTAGTGCTATGCTGAGTTAGGAATACGTACACGCTGCGCACTGTACTTCAGAATGTCCTTAATGTTATTTACGTGATTCACAGACAAATTTGTTTTTCTATGTTTAAGAACTATTAGTAAGATATCTTGCCGGTATTGGAATCTGACGGTTCATATTAGGCCTTTTGTCTCAGTAAAAATCTACACTGAGAATCACATAGATGAAAAACAATCTGAAACACAGTGTGCAACGTGTACGTATTCCCAAAGTCAGCACAGCGCTACGTAAGACAGACAGTTTGCTTGTGTTATGACTACTCAGGGCAATCAGCGCAGAGGCCTCGTATCTAGGTGGCGTTGCGCCAGCCGCCGTCCTTCCCGACGGCACGGAGCAGCTCTCCGGGATGCATTCCGACACACAGCGTATCACTGTCGAAGGCGCCATTACCCCAGACTAGACCCCTTATCCCAATATGAAGAAATATGAAACGCAGTGGATTCTGGGACGGACAGTACATTACATTTTTACGCTGGCTGCAACGGATCCTATAGATTTCCTGTCGTATCTCTGGACTAAACCCGACACTGAAAGAAAGCAGACTAAATGCAGGGAAACATTTGAAAACTTTTAAAAGGTATCGTTGGAATATCTACCTGCAAAATGCGGAATGTAAAACTTTAGGTTGTTAGTTTCCTTATTTGTTCTACTTTCTTTTAAAAATCAAATCAAATGTTTGTATAGCTTATGGGACTTAACTACGGTGTCATCAGTCCCTAAACTTATAAACTACTTATGAACTAACTAATACTAAGGACGACACAAATATCCATGCCCGAGGGTGAATTCGAACCCCCGACCGTAGTGGTCGTGCAGACCGTGACTGGGGCGCCGCAGTCCCCTTGGCCACCGCGGCCGGCACTTTCATTTAAGTGATGGTGTAGTGTACCAAGTGTTTTTCTTTCCTTTTGTTCTATGCGCCATTCGTTTTATAGACGGTGAATGGACACTGGATTCTTTGTGTTTTAAAAGACGAAAATAACAGTGTAATTTCCAAAATTTAACTATTTAGTAGTTCAGGTAGCCAGTTTCGATCTCAGATGAGACCTAGTCGTCTGCAAAATAAAATAAAAGACAATATGCTATAGAGGAAAACAGGTACACCATTATTAGCTAAATTTACATACAGGACTAGAAAATTACGTAAAACAATATACCGCGCTGTTGATACCCAGACGTCGAGCGTGTGACTGCTAACCAGCGAAAGAACGCTGTGCGTTACAAAGGACAAGCCCCGACCATCGCCTGCTGCATCAGCATATCATAGCCCAGTGCGGAACGTCATACAGTAAATGATAAGACAAGAAATATATATGTACATATAAATAACCAATAATGGATATAAAAAGTCATTTAGTTAACTGTAAAACATAGTTGCCATGTCAGTAATAGAGAATAATTGAAGCATAAACAATAAAAAGACATTGTCAGTGTAGTGTTTCTTCTTAAATGGTTTCGCTTAGTGAACATTCGCCTAGAATCAAGTACCTATGTTTCCTAAAGTACGACATGGAGGTGCCTTGAATCGAAGGAAAAAAAAAAATAAAATAAAAATAAAGAACAGCTTTGGCTGTCTCCGAGACGTCCTCACAGAACTGTGGTGCGTCGACGATATTTTACACCCCGTTTCATCGCCCTTCATGGCATGACATCCTGGTCGAATGTTTATACTTCCCGAGGCAGGTATAACAATGGGTTCACATACGTGATGATAGACATGGACTCCGACTATAATAGTCAACTACAACAGGGGTCTGATGATGGTAAGAATGAGTTACCGAAACTAGTAAATAAACTATTTACAACTTTAATGGCTGAATGTGTGTGTTGGTCTATTTATAAGTAATTACACAGCCGTGTACCAATCAACTGAGAGGAGATGGACATACAAAGGCATTTCAGAAGGTTTAATCCTCTTTTTGTCTGAACTGATCGTCCACGTTGTGTAAGGTCCGAATGGTCCGTATATAATTCATTTTCTGTAATATTTCAGTTTTTATACGGTCTCTGTAAGTCGCAATAGAGTTTACTCGCTACTAATGGAGTCACGTTCATTTTTCTGTTAACACATATTATTTCGGATTTTTTGTAATGTCTGTTATTCTCCATTGTACTTAATTTATTTTGTATGTATTTTATGATAAAGATATTCAATGTAGTTGATTTTGGGAACTGGCAACAGATATACATAGTAACTGGCGCAGTAGTTTTTGGAACTATCGTTCGATTTGAGAGGGAACACTCCGACTGCGAGAGGGCAGTAGGCCCCAAGAGTTAGTGAGTAGCAGTAAGAGAAGCTGTTGGTGAAGGCAGTCGTTATGTAGTTGTGAGCTGAGTTGTAATGGCGGGAGAAGCCGTGTTGTGGCTTATGTGCCGAAGTTAGAGTATATGGAATGTCTATATTTGTATTTGAAGAATAATGGTACTTAATAACTTGAAGAATGTCAGTCTTGGAGATATTATCAGCTAAACGGTTAATTGGTAATTGTATCATCCGGTATGTGTAGTGGCACGCCATTATTTGACTTCATGATTTTTTTGTAAAGTTGCTGTAACGTCTTCCTTCCTTACATTTTTCAATAATATACGATTTATGATTTAAATTTGCTTTCCGCATTTCCATTTTTGTAGTAACTCACCCGCCCACCCTCTTTCTTTTCGTTCATTTCTTTTAATATTCTTCGACTTCATTATTACCTGTCAACCATTTTTGCGTATTTTTCATACAACTGAGAAATTCATGATCCTGCAATCTGCGAGCTGCTTTCTGTTTCCAGTTTTGTAGTAACAATATACGAGGTAAGTCAAATTTTTTTTTTTTTTCGAACTCAGATTGCCTCTCCCTTTCATAATTCAAGTTAATCAGTTTCATTGTACCCTTCGAGAGTACTTTTCAAGAGGGCCATAATTCTTCAGTATTTTGGTTTCTCCTTTCCCCGGGCGTTTCCGTTCCGCATATTAATTAATGTTACTAGACTTACCTGGGGGGTTGAGTCACCAAATTGTTCGGTCGTAGAAGCTCAGTTTTGTACTTACTCAGTACTCAGTATTACTCAATTTATATGTAATAATCAAGATAGCTTGAAATGTTCCACTCCAGTAAAAGAATACACTCTACACAAATGCGTTCAGAAAAGACTTCATAGCAAATTAATTTTTGACGTTAATAACACTAGAAATGCCTTTATTCTCTTGGCATTCTGCGTTTTATACTTTCTGTATTGGAAAAAGTAACCAAACTCACCAACCAACTTCATTGATTCGTTTCCTAATCTGATTCCTTCGAAAACGCAAGATTTAAATGGACTACATTTCATTACCTTTGTTTTGCATATGTTGATGTCATGCTCTCGTTTTAGGCCACTTCCGAGCCCACTAAACTCTACTGTCAGACATTTTGCTGTATTTGACAGAATGACAATGTCACCGGAAAACCGCGAATCTTTATGCCCCCCCCCCCCCTAAACTTTAATTCCCACTCCAACATTTTTCCTGATTCGCTCAGTGTACAGATTGTGTAACATTCGGGAAAGGCTAACATGTTGTCTCACTCCTTCAACAACCAACGTTTCCGTTTCATGCTTGTCTTGTTTCTGTTGTATATATTTTTCCGTCCCCTATATATAAGCCCTGCTCACTTTGTGTTCAAAATGTTCAAATGTTTGTTAAGCTTAAGGCACTTAACTACGGGGTCATCAGTCCCTAAACTTACAAACTACTTATGAACTAAGAACGGCACAAATATCCATGCCCGAGGGGGGATTCGAACCCCCGACCGTAGTGGCCGTGCAGACTGTGACTGAAGCGCCTCAGTCCCCTCGGCCACCGCGGCCGGCTCATTGGCCATTGACTCTAAAAAAAAAAAAAAAGTGTGAATTCGTCTACATGATTACGGAAATAAATCTGCTAAACTTTGTTTACAGGATAAATCATTCAAAAGTGAAGGCCGTAAACTCCACAAAATACCTTGGAATTACTATTACTTCAGACTTAAACTGGAAAGAACACGTAGATAAGGTCGTGGGAAAGGCGAACCAAAAACTTCAAAAAATGTTCAAATGACTGTAAATCTATCGGAACAAACTGCGTGGTCATCGTGGGAAAGCGAACAAGAGGCTGCGTTTCATTCGTAGAACCCTTAAAAAATGCAACAGAACTACAAAAGAAACTGCATACACTACGCTTGTCCGTCCTTTTTTGGAGTATTGCTGCCCAGTGCTTCTTTTATAGAGTATATCGGAGGTAGATGCCTATAGGAGTAAGGTGCTTGAAGTTGGCAGTTCCGACTGTGAACAGATCACAACACCAAGCTGCGAAGCCATCGCTGGCTGTAGTATGGCGCGAAGGCAGCTGCGTGGGTCCCTGCGTTATTGTTCCTCTGATTTGAAAGTAACAAACACAAGGTAAGAGCTAAAACTGACAACATCTTAATAGTCCACAGTTATTTTCAAGTGCGTACGAGTATTTGAATAAAATAGAACAGGTAAAAGCTGCCCATGTTGAGCATAGTAGATACTTTGTAGTGTAAGTTGCCATCCATAGTTGCCACACAACGGCCATACTGTGCTGGTCACGGTTAAGTGACACCTCACCCCGATCCTCGTCAGAGATGCCACTGGGTAAGATGCCGTATCGTATTACTCATTTACACAGACTTTCTTTCCGTAGGAAATGCCTCTAATGTATGTTAGAACATCAATCAGGGGTCAGTGGTCTGAAGAATCCCTACAGATGGCTACGGAAAATATAAGGACTGGTAAAGTCTCAGCAGCACAGTTCGCAGTCTTCCTCAGTAAAGCCTGGTAGAAAGCCTGGTAGAAAGCAGTTCTATCCAATGCCCAATCTGGGTTTGAAGCTTGTACCTATACAACCCAGAAAGAATTCCTAAGGAGGTATTTCAAATTTCTGTTATGGTTGCTGTTGCTGAGGCAGGATGTAAAATCGACAGTAGGGGATGTGATCAGGTTCATCTCTCATAGACGGCCCTCACCTGGTCGTAGATCAATGTTCTTGATATTTTCGGTGATCGTTCATACTCACTGCAATCTGTCGATATCAGGCTGATTAACCTTCAGCCCGTACACCCCCTTATGGCACACAAAGCGTACACTTGGTCTTTAAGACCGCGGTGCCGTTTCTTTCAGTTTCTTTCGGCCTTTTTGCCTCTAATTGTCTTAAAATGCATGTAGTGCACCATTCGGTCTCGCCCTTCCCCAGCATCCCCTCCCCCCCAGTTTTATCACACACATGATATGTAGATTTTTTTCCAATTTTATAAACTTGCAGTTGATTGTGAAAGGAAAAACACGCAACTTGAGGGTAAGTAGGGTACATTGGACCGGAGAAAATAAAGACATTCATTGTAAACATCGGCCTTTTTTGACCGGGAGCGGAGAGTGCAATTCGTTAATTACACAACTTCGGACAGAAACACAATGAAGAAAAGACTTACTTGGACTTCCTCTTCTACTGCCTTGGGACTACTGTGGAGGGCAGAGTGCTGACATGCACTCAGAGAGAAGGGAGAGGAGAGGAGGGGGTCGCCCCGGTCCAAAAGACCGGTGTACGGATTAAAGGTTAAATATTTACTCATACTTCAAATAAAGATATTCAGAACATTTTTTACATTCACAGTGCTTTACCTGTTGGGGGAGGCACTGTTGCATACACGCAGACAGAAGCATATTCACAAACACACAAGTTTCCGATCAATAACTTATATTTTACTTTATTTTATATAAACATAAATGTTCGACACTGGTTGCAAATAGCATTCTAAGTTGAGTCGCTCATCCTACTGTTTCACCAGTAACGCTCACTCCACTTGGAAATGTAAATGTGAGGTGAGCGAGTTGCTAATGCTGGCATTAACCCAACAGGTTATTCAAATACGGTCACATTATGTAAAATTTCTCTATGCCTTAATCCACATCTACATGGAATAATCTGTAAATCACATTTAAATGCCTGATACTATTTACCTCCCATTTCATTCACGAATAGCGCGCGGGAAGCAAGAAAACCTGAATCTCTCCGTTTTAGCTCTGATTTCTCGTATTTTATTCTGATGATAATTTCTATATATGTAAGTGGGAGTAAACAATATATTTTTGCATTCGGAGGAGAATGATGGCGATTGTAGTTTCGTAAGTAGCCGACGCCGCAGCGATAAGCGCCTTTGTTGTAATGATTCCCATCCCAGATCCTGTATCATTTCCGTAACGCTGTCTCCCCTGTATCGTGGCAGTAGAAAATGAGCTGCCCTTCATTGGATAGTTTCGATGTCCTCCATCAAACCCACCTGATAAGGATCCCACACTGGGCAGCAATACTCCAAAAAAGGACGGACAAGCGTAGTGTGTGCAGTTTCTTTTGTAGTTCTGTTGCATTTTTTAAGGGTTCTACGAATGAAACGCAGCCTCTTGTTCGCTTTCCCATGATGACCACGCAGTTTGTTCCGATAGATTTACAGTCATTTGAACATTTTTTTAAGTTTTTGGTTCGCCTTTCCCACGACCATATCTACGTGTTCTTTCCAGTTTAAGTCTGAAGTAATAGTAATTCCAAGGTATTTTGTGGAGTTTACGGCCTTCACTTTTGAATGATTTATCCTGTAAACAAAGTTTAGCAGATTTCTTTCCGTAATCATGTGGACGAATTCACACTTCTCTTTATTTAGAGTCAATGGCCAATGAGCCGGCCGCGGTGGCCGAGGGGACTGAGGCGCTCCAGTCACGGTCTGCACGGCTACTGCGGTCGGGGGTTCGAATCCCCCCTCGGGCATGGATATTTGTGGCGTCCTTAATCTTAGTTAGTTCATAAGTAGTTTATAAGTTTAGGGGCTGATGACCCCTAGTTAAGTCCCATAAGCTATACAAACATTTGAACATTTGAATTGCCAATGTTTACACCATAGTGATATCTTATTCAGATCATTCTGCAGCTGGTTTTGATCTTCAGATGATTTTACTAGACGGTAAATGACGTCATCTGCAAACAACCTAAGAGAGGTACTTAGATTTTCTCCCAAATCTCTATATATAAAAGGAAGTGTACCGATTGACTGACTGACTGATTGACTGACTGACTGACTCATCATCGCCCAGAATAAACCACTGAAGATAGAACCTAGGCGTCATTTAAGAAGCGATTTTTCGATATTCCGTCCGTAAGGGGGTGAAATAGGGGATGAAACGTTGCTTGAAAATACGTAGGTATTTAGACAACTTTGAAGCTACATTTACAAAATTTCGGATTTTAATTCAGGGTTCGAATTAAAAAACACGTGTTTCGGCATTTTTTGAAATTCGACAAATAAGGGGGTAAAATAGGTGACGGAAAAAATTGATTTTTCAAAAATATGTTGCTGTTAACTAAAATTTTAAGCTACAACTACGAACCTTTGGATATGGAATCTTGGTCAGGATTAGAAATCCATGATTGTTAGTATTTTTGAAAATTCAAAAATGTTCAAATCTTTGTTAAGCTTATGGGACTTAACTACGGGGTCATAAGTCCCTAAACTTACAAACTACTTATGAACTACTTACAAACTAGGACGACACAAATATCCATGCCCGAGGGGGGATTTGAACCCTCCGGCCGTAGTGGCCGTGGTGACCGTGACTGGAGCGCCTCAGTCACCTCGGCCACCGCGGCCGGCTTTGGAAATTCAACAAGTAAGAGGGTTAAATAGAGGATAAAAAATTTCTTTTGAAAACACGTTGCTATCGATACAATTTTGAAACCAGAGCTGCAAAAAATGACATTTGTGTAGTTGGTTAGACGTTAAAAATACGTGTTTCGGTATTTTTCGAAATTGAACCATCAACGGGGTTAAATTGGAGAGGGGGGTATTTTTCGAAAATTTGTCGCTATTTAGGGATTTTTGAAGTTAGAACTACAAATTTTCGGATTTTGATTCGGGGTTCGAATTTAAAAGACCTTTGTTTCCGTATTTTTGCAAATTATATTAATAAGGGGGTGAAACACGAGATTCAAAAATTGATTTTCAAAAATATTGTGCTGAAAACTCAAATTTCAAGCTATAACTACGAAACGTAAGATATGGATTCTTCATCAGAATTAAAAAGAAACAACTCTTGCGAAGCAGTGGGGGTTCAGCTAGTCGCTTATATAAATAGGAACAGTAGAGGACCCATAACACTACCCGGTGGAACTCCCGATATCACTGCTATAGTGTCTATTGGGACGAATAACTGTACATTCGTGCTGTAGCTTTTCGTATGCTGAACAGTATAATGGTAGTGTTATGGGTACTGGCATGTGCCAAGCCCGGGCCTTTGTGAGCATGTGTGTGTGTGTGTGTGTGTGTGTGCGTGTGCGTGTGTGTGTGCATCCTGCGGCCCGTGATGGCGGTCTTGTGCAGGCAGGAAGGAGGTGCCGCCTTCCTGCAGACAAGCCGGTCACGCGCCGGAGGCGGCGGGGGCGGCGGGGGCGGCGGCGGATGCGTGGGCGACGCCGCCGCCATCGTAAACGACGCCGCCGCCATGAAAATTCAGCAGCCGCAGATATACGGCGCCCGGCAGAGCTCCGGCCGTCAGCCGGGGCGCGCTTATGCCGGCACTTGTTTATGCATCACCAGCAGCGCTACAGGTCCAGCAGAAAGGAAAAGCGTACGTCTCTAATATGTAATGAAGCTAATACATGTACCTAGCTGTAAACACGAAGTCGCCCGGTTTTTTTCTAGAGTGTACTAATCTATTTATTCGTGTCAGAAGCGTCTTGTACAAACATAACATTAAACACAAAAAAATGAAGATCAATGAATATAAATTAGCCATTAATAGTACACATATTTACAAGTAACAGTGATAACAGTTCAAAAGGTCTTTTCCTCAGGATTAAACATTAAACTATACTAGCCCAAAATCTGGCTACTTCACGTGCATCACGGGTAGCACCAGTCAGGTCCTGCATGGTACAGCAGGCTGGACAAAGCTCACACTGTAGCAGATGCTCCGTGGTTTGTTCTTTTCCACACTCGCACATGACCGATGCATCAGAGAGGCCCCACCTTCTCATGTTGACTTTGGATCTTGTTACGTTGGTCCGCAGTCTATTGAAGGACTTCCACGACATCCAGTCCTCCTCATAGCCAGGTGGGGGTGCTTCCTGTGGGGTCATCCAGCCACCAAGGTCCCCGATCTTTGCTCTCCACATCTCCAGCCTGGTCAGTTGTGGTGATTTGTCGAGCTCCGTCGTTGCATGCAGAAAGCTTTTTCTTGATTTGAGTCTGCTATGGGCTGGCTGATAATCAAAAAGTGGATGGGTTGATAATTTCGATGCCTTTGCTCGTTCCATTCTGGCTGTGACTTCCCTTCTAATCCCAGGTGGCGCTATACCAGCCAGGCAGTATAGTTTTTCAACTGGCGTTGGCCTTAGACATCCAGTAACAATGCAACAGGTTTCGTTTAGAGCCACAGGCACTTGTTTAGCGTGGCATAGTTGTACCATACTGGGCACGCGTTTTATGCAGCTGAGCAACACACGGACAGGGCTGTGGTTCTTAATGTATTGGGTTGTGCACCCCAGTTTGAGCCTGCGAGCTTGCGAACAATATTATTTCTAGCAGCTGCTTTGCATTTGGTGTTCATGCAATGCTCTTTGTCGGTAAGTGTTCGGTCAAGAGTCACACCCAGATATTTAGGGGTGGCGTTGTGTTTTAGTGAAATACCTTCCCAGTTTATCTGTAGGGGCCTTGACGCCTCCTTGTTCTTTAGATGGAAAGCACAGGTTTGAGTTTTTGAAGGATTGGGTTTGAGTTGGTTTTTCCTATATATGCTGTGAGCTCTTCTAGGGCTCGTGATGGCTTTTCTTCTACAGTCTTAAAATTTCTGCTTGGGCGGTGATAGCACGGTGTACTAATTAAAAGTGTAAAATAAATCATTAGAGAGCGTGAGGGTATAATATTTAATAATAAAATAACTATGGGAATTGTACTTGAATGGACAAGTTTGATAGCAGACAGACAGTGGGTTAGCAGCAGCAGCGGTTACGAAAATCAGTTGTAAACAGTGGTTGCCAGTTGCCAGAGTGTTACTCGTCTGAGGCATGTTCGCGCCCGAAAGGGGAACTCTTGCAACAACACAGGCTACGTGTAGAGCGTGACTTTGTCATCTTACTAGTCTTACGCAAACGTAAGCAGGTCACTGGAGCAAACAGAACGTTCTAGTAGCAACCAGTGCCGGATTAGCCACGTAGCAAGAGTTAGCAAATGCTACGGGCCCCGCGATTTTTTTTTTTCTTGTTATTTCAAGTGTAGCATTTATTTCTTGCAAGTAGACTTGTGAAAAAGGTGATGGCCGCGCTGTATGCGTCGCAATCTTCAAATGTCTGTAAATCTATCGGACCAAACTGCGTGGTCATCAGTCCGTAGCTTACAAACTGCTTAAACCTAGGTAAACTAACCTACGGACAAACACACACACCCATGCCCCAGGGAGGACTCGAACCTCCACGGCGAGCAACTGAGCGCTCCGCAGCGAGACGCTTTAGAGCGCTCGGCTACTCCACCGCGGCTGTACGCGTCGCCGCGTGTGTAGACACCCCATTTGTGGAACGCTGGCCACGAGGCCTTGTAAAAGCGCACGAGTGTTGACGCGACAGCGATTAAAAAAGGACAGTCGAGACAAGTCCCGAGAGGTACCGAAATCTAACAGTCGGTGTTTGGAGGCCAATCGACAACTTCTTTTACAAAGTAGATGATGTGAAAAGTGGGAGGCATCGATTTTATATAGTGATTTCAAAGCTACTGACTGAAAAGAGGGAACCACTGAAGCATAAGGTCAGGTAATTGTCTGTTCATATATACCCCAAGTTTAAACAATAAATTACAAACTGTAAATGGAAAATACATTGGGATCGTGTTTTCCAAATGTAGAAATAGCCTTACGTATTTACTTATCATTAATAATCATCAACTGCAGTGGAGAACGTTATTTTTCAACGTTAAAGCGCATTAAAATGAATTAAGAAATACGATGGCACAGGAACGTCTAAATGATCTCAGTGTAATAATGAACATTGAATACGATTTGCTCAGAGAAATTGTATTATTTCTAAATTTGCCGAAATTAAATCGAGAAAAGTTTATTTGTAATAAGCTTGTTTTATTTTATGTTCTATACCATATGACCTAAAGTCCTAAACAACTAAAGGACCCTTTTTCAGATTTTGCTACGGACCCCACGCTTGCGTAATCCGGCACTGGTAGCAACTTTTCGACTATAAATGGACCCCTCTAAGAACAGGACGGCAGAGTCATCGGAGGACAGACAGGACTTAGGGCCAAACTGCGGAATCGCCGGGGCGCCGCAGCCGTCATCGGAGGGTCGTGTCTTCGACACCAGAAGACCAGGGACCGACGGGAACCAGTCAGCTCACATGCAACGCTGGACTTTGCGCCGCGGAGGAAGCGTAGCAGCGGCGACAATGGCAGCTTACCTGGGACCCAGTCGGAGAGCGCTACCTTCGTCTCCTGGGTGGGGCGCAGCCTCCTGTCATCGCTCGGCGGAGAACGCGAGATCGCCGGCCGTAGCCGTCACACACCATCTCGGGCAGAGCGGCACGGTCCTGCCTCCACGGCGGACCTGAGGCCTACTGTCTGCACAGCGATCGGCTAGCAGCACTTCCGCGCAGTCAGCCGACGCCGGCTTTCGCTGCGCCAGCATCTTCATTCAGCGCTTCCTGCAGCCGAGGCTCGCACCGCAATGGTGTCCCAACAGTAGGTCATTCATTCTCTACATGTAAATGTTCTTTCGAGACAGCCAGACCGTTTCGTTCAAGTACAGAGTTCTCTTTAGCATGTCACTTGTGTAACTGCAAGAATAAGGGGTTCCAAGTCCTCAGAATTGTTGTAAAACTTATGTTAAATAGATGTCTTAGCTTGGAGTCTTGTGTTATTTCGCATTCCTCTCCCTATGAGTCGAGTGAGCCCGTGTTCCACAAGAGAGTGCCATCTGCGACAATTATGGGGTCAGTCACATCTCACTAAACCTCGCTACAGTTTATTTATCCGACACTCTCTTAGTCCACATCCCTCCCCCCCCCCCTCACTCTCCATCCACCTCTTTTTCTCCCTTCTCTCTGTTCGTTTCCACCTATCCCTCTCTCGGTATTCTGTCGTATATCATAAAAACATTTATTTACCCAGTGAACATTTTGAAATGGAATCTGCTGACCACTAAGACATTAAAGGAAGTTAGTTCATTATGAAACTTCACGATTTTAATTGTATGCGGCGATCTGCCATTTTAAGGCAGTGCGTGAAACATAGAGCAGTACGACCGACGAAGTGTGGCCTCATTCTGCACGCTTTAAGTAAATAGTTTTAGAAGTTTGTAGTATTTTATGAAACATAAAACTCTGTAACTGAAGAATTTTCAATATCCTCGAAGTAGCTGTTACATGTTATACAGCGTTTAAAAGTCTAGAGCTCGAAATAAGAACGCTGCTCAATACAGAACCTATTGGCTTACAACAAAACGACATGAAGAAAATCCTAGAAATTGCTGAGTTTTTACACTGTTTTTCTTTTTAAGTTCACCCACATAGTTGTATTTTTCGTAAAAAAACTATTTTCCAAATTTACATTTGTATGTGAGAAAATTAATTTCGTGTTTTTCGGATGAGAGAAGACATGTTAACCTCGAAAACACGGTGAGTGGCACTATGTAACAGAAAAAAATTTGCCAAGCAATGCTAGGTCACCCGATATTTTATAATAATAAGTAGCGCCTGACGTTTGGGCAATCTGGTAGAGCATTAGTTTGTATACCAAGGTTCATCGGTTCCAGCCCTGCCCGCAGTATCTATATTTACTGAAATACGTTAGCAATTGTTTTATTGGGCAACGTCTCCCTGACTTATAAAAGGACTGTTGAGATGTTATAGCAGTGGGTTATCGGCAGTTTGCGTTTGCTTCTTTCATTTGAAAAAAGCATACCACTAGGGTTTATTCGTAGTTTCACAGAATAAACAAACGGATTATTTGTAGTGTCACAGAATAAACAAACACAAACGTAATTTCACCAAACACAACCCCCGTGTGTCAACCGCTTGATCTTCATATTTCCGAATGTACAAACATATGGTTCGCAAAATCTTCGATGCTGCTCAGAAAGAGTTTAAACAATAAATCTTAAGAGCTTAAGAGCTGCAGTCCTTTACAAACAGTCGATTGTGCATTCCGCGCTTCTATAATTCTCATTGTGACGGCTGGATACTGAGTAGTTGATGTACCCAGACACTTTGAAGCGTCGACACAGTTTAGTTTACAACACCAGCTTCCATTCTACAATCTAAAGTTTGGATGCTCAGATATGGGATTCATTTAATGTGCTTAATGCGTGACAGTAGTTTGCTCCACACACTTCTTAGTACCCTACCATTTACCCGCTCGGTTAGCCGTGTGGTCTAACGTACCGCTTTCCGAGACGGTTCGAATCCGCCCGGTGGATTAACGACAGAGGTCGGAGTGCCGGCCAGCCTATATGTGGTTTTTAGACGGTTTCCCACATCCCCCTAGGTGAATACCGGGCTGGTCCCCAAGTCCCGCCTCAGTTACACGATTCGCAAACATTTCGTAACACTTTACACTTTCTCCACATATAACACAATACGCAGACATTTGGGGTACACATTTCCTCCTGGGGGCATGGGGTGGCTGCGGGAAAGGCACCCGGCGACCCTGTAAATATTAACACATGCCAAATGCGCGTGTAACACAGTGCCGACCCTGCATGTGTGGGAAACGGGCCAAAGAGGAAGAAGAATATGTGTGCTTTTTAATGCCTTGTTTATGTCTATGATGTCCGTAGTATGTTCACCTTTGTTATGTTTTAAAGCCACCTATCTCTTCCTCTGTTCATGTTTTCAAATCTCCATGAATTTAACTTCATATCATATTTTTCACAACGTCAAGTCATATTCATGTATTCTCATGGCTGAAAAGCAGCGTAAGATGCTGCTGCCAGCCTGCCGAATTAACAATAAAGGAAAAAAAAAGAATGGAAAGGTATGAAACGACACTGTGGGTATAATTGAAGTCTTTATTCAAAAGTGATCAGCAGAGGCCTGAGTAAACTCTCTCCTTGAAGGATTTTCTGTTGAAAGAATTTCTGTGACTATGACAAGAGTTTCTTTCCGTTTGTCATCCGAGTTGAACCACTACCCATTTCTTTTCTGTTTTTTCGGACCAAACATATAGAAGTCGCAGGGCGACATGTCCAAACTGTCGGGCGAATGGTCAAGCTGCTCCCCTTGAACTAGGCCAGCAGACTTTGTGTGATCCTCAGTGGCGGCTGGCGCTCAGGATGACTGGGGGTTCACTTCTTTGTGTCGGATCTAGATAGTGGCGATGCCGCCTTCCCCCCCCCCCCCCCTCCCTCCCACTTCCCCGCCACCCAAAGGGCGTCCAAAAAGACAATTTGCGCATCTCTGCAAGTGGAGCCAGGGGAAAGTGCTCCGGTTTCTTCCCCCTCTTTTCACATATGATTTCGGTAAACAATCTACAGAATGTCTTGGCTTGTTTAATTTTGATGAGGCGTCGGCCTACCAAGCTTCTTTACTTCCCACTTTTGTTCCAAGCTTAAAGCTGAGTGATTTGTTTCTAAAAGATACTGTGTAAACACCAAGAACGTATAAATATGCATATGAAGACTAAAAAACAATAAGTAATTGATTACACTGTTAAGTGACTGTAACAAAATGAATGTGGTATGATGAAGAGACAAGCTACCTTTGGATCACGTGACACTATAAGAAACAGTCCCTCCTAAGCTTCAGCATGCGCAAAGGTTGCTCCCCCCAACATATTTTCGAACAGTTAAATGTTTGTTACCACGAAGAGTATAAATGTCATTTACGATCAAAATCACGACACAATTGTTGAAACTACCAAAGATATGTGAGAAGTAACATTACAAAAGCCATTGGTGTTCCAACGTCTGTTAAAAAGAAGATTGGGTTTAAGAACTTGCTTGCAACCGGTCTCGAATTCACTACCTTCGACAGCACAACGTGAAACCGCTAACCACACGACTATTCTTGTTAGGTGGAGAGTAGTGATTTCATTATTATTCGTGATCGTATCTTCTGGAGGCTTTTACAGTTGTTGCGTATTTATAGTTACATTTTATTAAATATGACGTGTTTTTGATGAATCTCCAATGCATCAAAAGCAAATATGAAGGGCGGATATCGCCTTCATGAAGTATTTATGTGTGCGCAAGGCGAGGTGCGCAGTAGCTCAAATGTCTTGCTTCGGGACCATTTGTACGTAACCGCCAGAGCTCGAGTAGCCAGGAGCTGGCTTCTCTACCAGCCCCAACGCCAGTGTTAAAAGCGGCGTTTCCCCTCGCCCCTCCCAGCCGCCGGAGAACCCATACGCAGTCTACATGGGGCTCAGAAGAGAATTTGAGCCTCAGCCGCGCATACGCATTTGAACGCTGCGGCCACTGCCGCTTGTATTAAGCGACCGCGCTGCGAGTCGTATACATGCTGTCTCCCCGAGGTAAAATGTTTCTCACGCGATAAAAATACTTTAAATATGCATGTAAAATGATCTGACAGAAGCACGAAACGAAGAATTATAGTTCAAACACTTTTCAGGTTCGAGTCCCGGTTCCGGCACACAATTTTAATCTGCCAGGAAGTTTCATATCAGCGCACAATCCGCTGCAGAGTGAAAGTTTCATTCTGGAAACATCCCTTAGGCTGTGGCTAAGCCATGTCTCCACCATATCCTTTCTTCCAGGAGTGCTAATCTTGCATGGTTCGCAGGAGAGCTTCTGTGAAGTTTGGGAAGTAGGAGGTGCTGGCGGAAGTAAAGTTGTGAGGCGCCATCGTGAGTCGTGTCGGGATAGCACAGTCGGTAGTGCGCTTGCCCGCGAAAGGCAAAGGTCCCAGGTTCCAGTCCCGGTTCCGGCACACAATTTTAATATGCCAGGAAGTTTCACTTTTCATTTTATTTATCTATTTATTTATTTTCATGACCAGCTATTTAGGGGTTTCATCGAACAAGAAATCCACAGGACGCGCCGCCACAGGTGATCCTGAAGACGTAAGGCCGCGCCTTAACTTGGGCCACAATCACTCCCTCCGTGAGCAACCGTTTCCCATTGACGGACACGCGTAGGCTACCTAGTGTCTAACACTACATTTCCCTGGTAATGGTTACTCCCTGGTTGAGAAATTGGCCAAGTATAGTACCTGAGACGTCGAAAAAGATGGGGAGCATCAACATGCCTGTTGCAGACACAGATGACGATGCAAGCTTCGTGTCCCTAAAAATAGCACTTCGTTATTCCAAATTGGCGTTTTCAAATTTCAATTGGTTTGGTCGTTTAGACATTTTGTACCTTTTCATTTGAACAAACCTAGTATTGTTCAAATGTTCAAATGTTTTTTAAATCTATCGGACCAAACTGCGTGGTCATCAGTCCGTAGCTTACAAACTACTTAAACTAAGGTAAACTAACCTAAGGACAACACACACACACCCATGCCCCAGGGAGGAATCGAACCTCCGACGGCTTGCAACCGCGCGTACCGCAGCGAGGCGCATTAGACCGCTCGGCTACTCCACCGCAGCAAACCTAGTATTGAGTATAGTCCTACCTCTCTCTATTGCCACTATAGTTCTGTGAGCCCTGTAGTGCCGCCATCTCTATGCCACATTCACAATGATGGCGCGTTTATTGTAAAAGAAACCACATGGTATTTTTTTTTTTTTTTTCGTGGAGAGTCCTTACACTTTTTTTCCTTTACTGTATTTTAATTCTTCGTGGGGCAGGCTGGCATGATAATCGTACGCTGCTCTTCAGCCCAGTGTACATATGTGTTTGACAGTCGGTAATGGTACTTTAAAACAGAAGATAACAACAGTTAATGATGGTGACAACTGAGAGACAATAAAAAACATGACAACACATTGTTCTGCCAATGCGGCAGTTGCTGAAGTCTTAAAATCACGTTCACCACTTGACACTGACAACAATTTAGCACGGTGCACTGATAATAACACCATTAAAAAGTAAAGTACTGAGACCTCGTAGAGTGAGGGGGGAGGGGAAGGAAGGGAGGCGAGGACGGGTGGGAAGGGGAGAGGTGGGGAAGTGTGGAAGGAAAACGTAAGACCTCCGAGGGAGTGGAAGGGAGATGCAAGTGTGGGAGGGAAGGGAGGGGAGTGGAAGTTGAGGGGGGGGGGGAGGGCACACAATATATGGGGAGGGGGATTAGTGCTGATAGGATGGATAAATATCAAGATGGATGGCGTCATCTAGAGAGGGAGGTGGAGAAAGTTACCCTGGGAGAGGATGTGGAGAGTGTGAAGGCGTAGGGAGGGAGGGATATGCTGGTACTAGCGTGGCAGAGGACCGGGGTTCAGCAGGAGTGGAGAGACCACAGCGGGACGGGATTCAATTTCGCGGGTGTTGTAGAGGATACGGACATGTTCGACGAACATTAGAAGGTGAAGTAAAGGAATGAGATCGTGGGGGATCCGTGTGGGGGAAGGGAGGCTGATGCGGTAAGTGAGGCGGAGGGTGTGGCGTTCTGGGATTTGGAGGGATTTATAATACGTGAGGGAGGTGGATATCGAAGCGGGGTGGAACTGCAAAGGACGGGACGCATCAAGGAACAATAAGTGTATAGCTGTGGGGGTAAGTCTCGGTGTTGGGACGGAAAGGAGCTTGATGTGTTTGAGAGGAAAGATGGCTTTTTAACGGACTGTTTGAAGGTGAGGGTTCCAGGAAAGGGAGCGATCCAGGGTGAGGTCAAGGTATTTGAGGAATAAGGTTTGAGGATTGGGACGGACATGGTGAGTTACAGGTCGCAGTGACGAAAATGTTCAAATGTTTGTAAATCTGTCGGACCAAGCTGCGTGGTCATCAGTCCGTAGCAAACTACTTAAACTTAGATAAACTAAGCTAAGGAACACACACCAATGCCACAGGGAGGACTCGAACCTCGCCGGCCGCGGTGGCCGAGGAGACTAAGGGGCTTCAGTCACGGTCTACACGGCCACTACGGTCGGGGGTTCGAATCCCCCCTCCGGCATGGATATTTGTGCCGTCCTTAGGATAAGCTAGTTGATGAGATGTTTGTAAGTTTAGGGACTGATGACCTATACAAACATTTGAACATTATTTTTTGTTTTGTTTTTTGACTCGAACCTCCGACGGCGAGCAACTCCGTGCTCCGCAGCGAGACGCCTTAGATCACTCGGCTACTCCACCGCGGCACAGTGACGGAGTGGTACGACCTATAATGATGGGCTGGGATTTGGTGGGGTTCACGGAGAAGAGCCACTGGTTGCAGCAAGTGGAGACTTGGGAGAGCTGAGACTGGAGAAGGTGCTGAGAACGTGCGAGGAAGGCAGCGAGGGCTAGGAAGGCGGTGCCAGTCGTGATAAGTATCGTAATTGCTATAACATGAATGCCCCCCGCAAATGTTCGCAAGAATAAATGCAAACGTAGGCTTCCGCGGCTGTTGTCATTATCAATAAAATTCTTCTGGGTATGAAACCGCGTCGTCATTTTATAAATTACACCGACGTTTCGGCCGCTGTTGCAGGCGGCCTTCATCAGGGTCTGTGTCAGACACAGACCCTGATGAAGGCCGCCTGCAACAGCGGCCGAAACGTCGGTGTAATTTATAAAATGACGACGCGGTTTCATACCCAGAAGAATTTTATTGATAATTCGCAAGAATACTTTCCGTACGGCTCCATTTCTAATGTCCTCCCACCCGCTAAGATACCCGGCAGCGCTGTGGCAGCGGCAGTGGCCTGGTAGGTGGAAGAACCCCATGCGGGCAGCAAGTGTCGACGTGCCGTGGCGGCGGCAGTTCCTGCGGCAGGCCGGAAGCACGCAGCAGCCGCGGCGGCGGCGTGTGCGCTCGGCGTGCCTCTGGCGCCGCGGCGGCTGCAGCGGCCGTTCGTTAGCGGCGCGGTCTGCGGCCCGCCGGACCAGAGGCCGCCGCCGCCACCGCCTGGGCGCGCCGGGCATCCCACCACAGCGCCGCCTCCGCACATTGCCTACGTGTGTGCCAACACCTCAAGGAGAATTTCGATGCAAAGTTGTTGGTCGCGGCGGAGCGGCGGACGGCATTGAGGCGGTGTGCTACGATGCGCGGGGCCGTTCCACGTCGGGGTTTCGATTCCCCCTCTATATATACATGCGATGCTCTGCCAATCACATTTAAGTGCCATCTTTATCTACCATTCCAAATGTTCAAATGTTTGTAGAGTCTATGGGACTTAACTACGGGGTTATCAATCCCTAAACGTACAAACTACTTATGAACTACCTGATCCTAAGGACGGCACAAATATCCATGCCCGAGGGGGGATTCGAACCCTCGACCATCGTGGCGTGCAGACCGTGACTGGCGCGCCTCAGTCTCTTCGGCTACCGCGGCCGGCTCTACCATTCCATTCTCGAATACGTCGGTGGAAGAAAGAACACTTGAATCTCTCCGTCTGAGTTATGATGTCTCGTATTTTATTATGATGATCTTTTCTACCTACGTAAGTGGGAGTCAACAATATATTTTCTCATTCGGAGGAGAATCTTGGAGATTGGAGTTTCGTAAGTAGCCCATGCCGCAGCGATAAGCGCCGTTGTTGTAATGATTCCCATCCCAGATTCTATATCATTTCCGTAAACCTGTCCCCCCTGTATCGTACCAATACAAAATAAGCTGCCCTTCTTTGGACTCTTTCGATGTTCTCCGTCAAACCCACCTGATAAGGATCCCACACTGGGCACCAATACTCCAAGAAAGGACGGACCAGCGTAGTGCACGCATTTAGTACTTGCATCTTTTAAGGGTCCTGCCAGTAAAACGCAGTCTCTGGTTCGCCTTTCCGACGACATTATCTACGTGTTATTTCCAGTTTAAATCTGAAGTAATAGTACTTCCTAGATATGTAGTGCAGTTTACAGCCTTCAGTTTTGATTGATTTATCTTGTAAACAAAGTTCAACGGGTTTCTTTTCGTACTCATGTGGATGACTTCAAACTTCTCATTATTTAGAGTCAATTGCCAGTTTATACACCGTACTGATATCTTATTTACATCGGTCTGCATTTAGTTTTGATTTTCAGATGATTTTACTATACGGTAAATGACGGTGACATCTCCAAACAATCTAAGAGAGCTGCTTAAATTTTTTCTCAAATCCTTTATGTAAATAAGGAAAAGCAAAGAACTAACAGCTCTACCCTCTTGCGTTTACGCCATCAAATAAGTAGAATTCATGGCTTGTGGTTTTTGCCCCCTTCAGTAGAGACGTTTCTGGCTACTATGAATTTGCTCCTGGTTTCACAGAAGTTTGCCCACATCTTAAAACGCCTACTGCTGTACTTGCTGATACGATAGAGGAAGGACACAAAGTTCAAACATTATACGTCTCCATAAACCAGCTTAATTAGGCAAGTGTCTCAGCCTTCTTGCAGCGGGTTTGAGAGTACGTACTTATGCCCTTTGGCGAGTTTAATTCCAGGAGTAGCAGCTACACTATGCGTAGTAGTGAGATTTTGCTTAATTTCGTACAGGATTGCTGATTTTATGTCGATTTTTTCTGGAATCTGATTTTTCTGGAATCTGATTCCGAAGCTCTGATGGTGTTTCGTTAGCATAGTTCTTGCACTTTATAACTTTTAAATAAGTTCTTCACCTGTTTAAATGTGTTCAGTGTCTTTCGCGTTCTTATCGTAGTTGAATTGTAATATTTTCGTGGATTCGCAGTGCCTATACTGTTCGTACTTTGTCGACAGAACACGTGGACGATATCAGACTAAGCCTTCAGCGTTTCCATCATTCAGTACACATGAGTGGTTAATAATTGTATAGCTAATTTGCTAAGGTGTTTCCTAGTGAGTGTAGCGTGATAATTTTCCCCGAAAATTGTCCATTCTAACTTGTAATCTGTGTACTTGTCGGCCCACGTGTGCGCCGATTAGCGTATTCCTTGTCGTGGTTATTACCATTAAATAGACCTTTTTTGTCTGTTTAGAAAGAACCGTTTCACGACGTCTATGGTGTTTTTAATTTTCATGAAATAGAATTATTTCACTTCTCTGAAATTTTGTGACCGAACTCTGTATTGTGCTGTAGCAATCTGTCACCTTGCTTATCTAATAGATATCATTCCTCTGATCAGAAAGAATGGTTACACGATATTTCGCGATCTTATTCTCTTCGAAATTGATTTTGTTAACTTTTTGGATATTTTTTGTTCCAACTTAGTATAGTGCTGTATTGATCTAACAACTTTAACCTTCTGTAGTTATCTTCTCCCTGTGCTAAACGAACGCCAGAACGAACGTTTTTAGATATCATTTAATAAAATCTTGATTTAATGTATAGTTAGAAGTTCTAGAGAAACTTTAACTTCCGTCTGTACATCACACTTTGTGTTCTTAAACCAAGTGCGTTTGTTTCTGATAGATTATCATGAGCCTGAGCCACTAGCTTGACACATTATGGAAGCGAAGTACTATTTCATTGTGCGCGAGTGAACCTTCGACCTGCATTCTCCGCATTGCTTGGCTGTCGTCTTGGTGTATTGGTGCCAGGTGCTTGGTAAGTACCTGCAGGGCTTGGCGTATGAATGTGTGTGTGAATGTGCTGCAATTCCTCCGCTCCCCCCTGTGAAACGTGATCATAATTAATCTGTACCCAACTTTGCAGGTGGGCCATTTTAGGGACATGTAATTGTGGATATTTTGAATATTTTCTAAGGTGTGTTTTTTATTGTATTTTAAAAAAAATGGTCTTCCCCCTTGTTGTTCTTGTTTTGAACAATAAATTTGTTAAACTATAATCCTTTTGTGCCAATTGAAATTCTGCCCTTATCATTTATTTTGGATTACTGCGGGGTAATTTGTTCATGTATCTTTTGTCTCTGCTCCCTTCTGGAGTGGATAATATTTGCGTTTTCGTTGCCAACATCTATTTTTGATTTAGATAAACGACTGCCGATCATTATTTCATTGTGCGCACTTTCCTCGAAAGATTACAGTAAAGGTAGAACTGTTTGCTTAACTTATAGAATCAGAGTTTTCCTTAAGGGAACTGTATACTTCCGCCGCTGTGTGAATATCGCCGTAATGAGATTTTGTGAGCAGGCAGTCAATTATTAACTTCACAAACACGGCTAGTTAACAGTCAAATGAACAGCGGGCGAGTTTCAACTTACAAACTACTTATGAACTAGCTAATACTAAGAACGGCACAAATATCCATGCCCGAGGTTGGGGGGAGATTCGTACCACCGATCTTCGTGGCCATGCAGAACGTTACTGGCGCGCGGCAGACCGCTTGGCCACCGCGGACGGCTAAAGAAATTGCTCACATTTTTTCTGCATTTGGATAGAAAATTCTACTACCTTCTCAAGACGTTAAAACTTTCTTCGCTCGGAAAGTATCTAATAGGGATAATCAACATATTACAGAAATGGGTTTGATGGAGGTTAATGCTAAGTATTACTTGTCTCAAGACAACAAATAACACGCTATGTTGCATTGTTACTGCAAGTAACTGAATATTGAACTAACAAGGAAAGTACTTAGGCTGGAACAAACAGAAATACACCAAAATCCTGTGATAGATAATGTAACGGTCCCTTATTGCACTAGTGATACTCCCGCATCTACAAAACTCTGCAGTCGTCCATTAGAGGCCCTTGCGTATGCCATGCCGCATTGCACTATGACCTGGTGGTACACTAGTAGTGACGGTGCAGTCTGCCTCCGAAGTTGCTTTTTGTGCCGTTATTTGTGTGATGAAGTGTCAGATGGGTCGGCGATTGGTAATCAATCCTGCTAATATAGTGTGACTGGTTGAGGTGAAGTTACGAAGAAATCTTCGTGTAGATGGTATTGGGGTAGAAGATGAATCATTCGCATGTTACCTGTTATCTATTATAGTATTGCTAATCTATTCTCATATTTCTGCACTATAATAGAAACCAAAAAACATGTGAATGATTCTTCTTCTACACCAAGACCGTATTCACGAAGAAGTGCTCTTCGGAATTTCATCTCAACCAATTGCAATAAATTAGCAGGATTGATTACCAATCGCCGACCCATCTGACGCTTCAGTACACAAATAACGTCACAAAGCGCAACTTCAGAGGCACACTGCACCGTCACTACTGGCGTACCGGCAGGTCAAAGTGCAATGCGGCGTGGCACACGCAGAGGCCTATGATGGGCGACTGCAGAGTTTTGCAGATGCGGGAGTATCACTAGTGCAATAAGGGACCTTTACATTATGTATCATACGATTTTGGTGTATTTCTGTTTGTTCGAGTCTAAGTACTTTCCTTGTAAGAGTGTGGTGCGTCTCTTACGTCCCGCGATCTGCCGGAAAGGCAACAAATCATGAAAATGGTAACTGATTATTAAACATAAAGCCTTCTAGGCGTGCAATAACAAATTCAAACAAAAATATGACCAGTCACTCAGGAACAAACAACACATACAATAGTGAAAGCATCAGACAGCCAACAGCTATTACAAGTGGCGCTAGGCCAAAACAAAACAAATACAACTACACGAAAACAACGCTGGTAGGAGCGTCCGGTGGCTGAGTATGCACTGCTCTCCACACTCCGTTGGTGCGCTTATGAAGCCGGCATCGGCCAAAGACCTTGTAAAAATAACTAGACGCCCTGACGGCGCTGCTGTCGCGGGATAATTTGAACCTTCGCCCGGCCGCCATGGTAGTGGCAAGCGTCAGATAAATACGAGTGTTATTAGCACGAAAATCGTGTATTAAATTGCTGCTGCGGGATATATACACAATTGATAGTTACGTCTGTATTGTTTGACTATCGTAGTGTACACGAAGCACGATGGTGAAGCACGATAAGAAAGGAATATAAAGATCGAATACTGTAATCCCATTCATACCTCACACGAATACAAGTAGCCCTACTACTTGTGTTCACAGATAGTTACTCTTGTTTAACAGGTTGTTATTCAAGACAATATAGGATTTAATGAAATAAATAACAGGCTTTTACAATACTGGCAGCCCTTAAAACTAGGCAGTACTGGTGGACAGAAAGTTCAAAAATTTCATTTTATGGTTGATTAAAATAACTATTCTGTTCATAAAGAAGTAGAACCAGTGATGACAAGCACAATGAAAAAGAAACGGATCTCTTTCATAGGACATTTGATGAGAACACCAGAAAATAGAATCAGCAGGAAGATAATTGGAAAGTTATGGAACAGCAAGAGAAACATAAGATGGATCACAGAAATCAAGGAAGACATGATGAAACTACAGATAACGATGGAAGATTTGAAAAACAAGACAGACACATTCAAGATACTTCAGGACAAACAGATACTGGGAAGGGTGATTTCGGATGGGGAGAGAAGGGCACGATCTGAAGGAATGAAAAAGTATTGGGCCAACAAAAAAATAAATAAAAATAAAAAATAACGGAAGAACCTAATTCATAGTATTTATGTTGGCCATGAAAGTAATAAATTTAAAAAAGTAATACATAAAAAACCACTGTATTATTAAATTGTCATGTTTAATTATTTTTGAACTAAATTGTGTTAATGCATAATAACAAATGGTAATAACCTTTGTAATATTGACCAAAGTGGTCCACTGAAGGCCATAAAAAAAATTACTATTGGGGTCACGAGATTAGTAGCCTCACTGCAGTTCGAAATTCTTTTTTGTGAAATTAATATTAGCAACTTGCAACACAGAATTTAAAGGTAATCTGCTTTACATACAGGTATAACAACTGAAAGGTGTTTTCAGACCTGTGTAGAGTTCTATATATGAACAGCAGATGCACATTGTGGAGTTCAACCCTGTGACGATAGTTGCTAACTTTTGAGCAGTTCACTCTGCTATAAGGTATTTGGCTTACAGCATTAAAAATGCTAATTTTCTTGCTAGATGCCCTAATGCTAATGTTATATGCCTTAGTTAAGATAAACTTACGGCATACTACATATTCTTAAAGGAATTTGGTAATGACTGATTGCTTTATTCACAATGTAAGAAGCTATTTTTCAGTTATGTATCTGCTAGCATATTTCACTTTCACAATCGATTTTTAACATCAGCTGTTTCAATCAGTCTTGTGTGATGTTTTGATGCTATGAAATATCTAAATATTGGAGAATAGAGCATTAAAGCAAAGACGTAAAGTGTGAAACTCTTCCGAAATTAATGTTTGTACAAAAGTTTATACTGAGAAAGTGTCTAAAAATCGTGTCTGACGATAAATTCCGTTCATATTCTGCACTGCGATTGTGGGGGCTTGACATCGGCGGAGGGCTGCACCAGGCTACTCCGCTGTTATTGGCTGGGCACTGTCACGTGGCTGACCGTAAAGTAGGGCCGCCGTACAGCGCCGTCTCTGATGCAGTTGGTCGTTGTTGATGTTTACATTTTACGTGTGAGCGCATACGAAGGGAAGCTAAGCAGCCCAACTTGGCTGCCTTTCATGCGAGCACTCTACACCGCCACGGCGTTCCACAGCAGTGTCAGCTCCACAGGTGGAAGAATGGGAGGAATCGACGAGCGTTCAGTCAGAAATATGAATCGAAACGCCTTTAATGGTAATTACGCTATACTGTTGTTGGATTTATTTGAAGGCACTCCACAGCCCGTTCTTATCTACACATTCGGAATCATAGCAAACAAATAGTACTTGTAAAAAAAACTCAATGTTACTAAAATAAAGTTGTTTTATTTTTTATTTATTTTATTTTATTTTTTAATTTGTAAAACTTCTTTGTCCATTCTCCATGGTGGATAGATTTTCGTGACATAGAAACTTCCAATATGCTCAATGTTTTTGTTTTCAGCTAATAATTTGTACTATCGATTCGCAACGCCTTGCTTATACCTCTCCAAAACTTTGCATGCAATTCGCATTTCATAACATATTTATTACGTAATAATACCTCTAGTGATTAATGGAGGTATCTCTGACATTAATGTTTCAGTCTATGATTACCATGACTGAGAACAGTTTTCATAACAATTTAGGTATTCCAGTTTTCGTCCAGAAGTGTGAGCATTTTCTGAATGTCATATTTTAAGTATCATTCCAGTAAGCATAAATGATTAGCTACTTGCAGATTTAAAGCTCTTCCTTCAGATCTTCTTCGCAGAGTCAAGAAATGGATTTATAGCTGTTTTCTGTAACATGAATGATTAATATGACTTCAATACACCTCCAGTTTAATATTGTAATCTACACAAATTAACCTTGCAAACTATGTTTTGGACTGTGTGGGTGCCACCATTTTACGATAAGTTTGGTTTTCGGATTTATTTAAATGTTAAAGATGAATTTTTAGTTCATAAGTGAATAAACGTCCCTGTCTCTTATCTTTTTAATTTTTCACATACTTGAGGACCATCTCATTTAACACCCATGGAAGAAACATGAGAAAATAATTTCTTTAGTTAAAAATTTGTTTCTCCACTCACTTGAAGATCTCCTGATTATAGGCTTAGATTATCAACTGTGTTATACTGCTATGGAAGTTATGCTGTTTTCCAGAATTAACCAGTGACTGAGATTTCAGGAGCACAACATTCTGTTAAGTATTACATCAATCAATCTGGATAACCTTCCAATTGTATCTTGAGCAGTTTTCCAACGTCTTTGATTTCTTCATGATTGAGGTTTTAATTTTCCTAGCTTCTACTTCATACAGTAGTATTAATAACATACGGCAGTTGGTAAATCTACTACCGATCTCAAATTCACAGCTCCATCTCATTGTTTTAAGTTTCCAAAATGTTATCATAGTTTTCAGTTTTAGTTGTTTGCCGTTTTTCAATACCAAATTTTTTTCTGTTAGGCAATAATTTAGACTTTTGATTTGGCTGATAGTCTGAAGTAGCTGCTAATCAACCGTTGTCGGTTGATCTCCTTTTGATATTTCTTTATTGGTGTTAAACCTCTTTATCAGATAATGATTTTTTAGTTGAGCTGTCACAGATGTAACATAGCTGAATTGCTGGAGATGCAACAACTGCGTTACATAAGAGATATGAATGGAATTGTGAAGTGGCAAGCCTTAGAGACATAGTTCTCTTAAAAAAAGGACTTATTGCTCAGAATGTGATGTAGAAACAGGGCGTTATAACTGTGTAGGCTTAAGTCTGATACCATCTGAATAAAGCTGCAGTGAATTACTTCTTCACTGTAGGGTACCACTGTCATAGAATGCAGGGAAAAAATCTTATTATTACACTTTGAAAGATGACATTCTTTCTGATCCCATCACATCAAATGCCAGCTGGGAAACAGTAAATATACCGATAATTCATTGAGCGCAACAGATGGCATAGTGACGTAGCTGTCACAGCTGGTTGTACCCATCAACAGGGAATGCTTACAGGCACTGTGCGCAGTATAATATCAACGTTTTAATCCCATATACGGAGACGCACTCGTGCTTCAAATAGTGATCGTATCTATTTAGAAATTTATCGCATACTAACTGCCGAGTGGCCGGATGGTCCCTTCGGAGAACTCCCACACAAGCTGAGAAACCAGTCCCCCTTCGCCTAGTTGTTGTTGTTGTTATGTTCATTAGTCCGGAGACTGGTTTGATGCAGCTCTCCACACTACTCTATTCTGAAGAAGCCTCTCCATCTCCTCATAAGAACAGCAAGCCACATCCATTTGAATCTGCTTACTATAAGCGCCTCTTGGTCTCCCTTTGCGAGTTTTACCCCACACACTTCCCTTCAATGCTAAATTTACGATTCCTCGATGTCTAAGAATGTGTCCTGCCAAGCGATCCCTCCTTTTAGTCAAGGGAGAAAAGGAATTTCAGGCATACCTCGACTAAAAGAAGGCATCGATTAGTTGGATACATTCTTAGACATGAAGGAATCGTGAATTTAGCGTTGGAGGGAAGTGTGTGGGGTCAAAATCGCAGAGGGAGACCAAGAGATGAATACACTAAGTAGATTCAGATGGATTTAGATTGCCATTCTAGCTAGGAGATCAAGAGGCTTTCTCAGGATACAGTAGAGAGCTGTATCAAACCAGTCTCCGGACTGAAGACCACAACAACACAAGGATTTACATAGTTTTGATTTTCTTATGCGGGAACGTATGGATCGCTTTACAACTAATCTGGCATACACAATGTGTAATATTAGTTTTTATATTTTAGTTTGTTTCAGATGGATGGCGTATTATGCATAGGCGAAAGGAGCAATTTGTCTAAAATCAATGTTACAGCATTTGAACAACCCGTTACTGATGTAATAAAGTATGTTTTAAACTAGCAATAACCGAAAAAATAGGAACATCTGGGTTAATAGAACCAGAGGTGAAGGTACAAGTCAATCGTCACACTACAAGAGAAGAAAAACCTTTTACTTTCGCAACGCATGTAGACCGATGAATCTCCTAGCAGCACATTACCGTGATAGTCTCGTGGAACAGAGATCTCAGTGAGTCAAGAGGTTACAGAGAAACTAAATATAGCTTTTAGCTGCAAACTGGGAAATGATTCCCGTTGTACTATACACCTCTTATTGCCTCTGTAGATAAACAACACAGCAAGTAAATTTTAGAACCGCTTGTACTGTGCGCCTCCATCTGTAGTCCTTACTTCGCGCAGAGAGGCAGGAAGGCGCGAATGTGTATATTAGATATTTTAATTTGAATAACAAAGGGCCATCCGCTGTGTGATACGAGATGAGAATCTGGCTTCTGAAGCCGCACCATTAGAATATTCATGGGCGGTGCCAAAAATCAACGAACACATGCATAAAAGATAAGTCTAATCTTCTCCATAAAAAAAAGATAAAGAAGGCTTGCCAGTGGATTATACTCAGTATTACGACAATATTTAATTTAATACCGCTTTCTTGTGTGTGTGTGTGAGTTTGTTCGCGTGTGGAGCGCCTTTCTACTAAAGCGAGGCGGGCGGAGGCGTCCGGATTACGTATACTTTTGCGACTGCCGGCAGCAGAGCTCCGGGATCCGAGTGGAGTCTGGCCGGCAAGTTTGAGTATATTTCAGGCGGCCGATCCTCCATAAATCTGGGGACTCGAGAGGCCTGGCTGGGTTTTAGGGCGCGTCGGCTTCTTCGGCCGGCGGCGATATATCTCGCATCGCGCCTGGGGCCTACCTGTTGGCGGGACCGGGTCTCCGGTCCCGGAACTGTCCGGTTCTTCTGCAGACGGCAAGTGGTCGCCTCCGGTTATTTATTGCGTCGGGGGAGCACGGGGTGCGTGGGCTGGGTGGGCGGTCGCAGGGGGTGCGATCTGACAGGCGCCATCAGATTACTCGCCGAGTAATCGGGTTAAGAAGAACGCCGCGTTTCTACATCTACATCTACAACCATACTCCACAAGCCATCTGACGGTGTGTGGCGGGGGTACCTTGAGTA
The DNA here is from genome assembly GCA_026315105.1 of Locusta migratoria. Classification (NCBI taxonomy): domain Eukaryota; kingdom Metazoa; phylum Arthropoda; class Insecta; order Orthoptera; family Acrididae; genus Locusta; species Locusta migratoria. The sequence goes on along the minus strand of CM048750.1, from coordinate 27,086,838 downwards.
CCACTATCGAATTTCCCTCCTATTCCAATAACGTATTGTCCGCGGAAAGAAGGATTGTCGGTATGCCTCTGTGTGGGCTCTAATCTCTCTGATTTTATCCTCACGGTCTCTTCGCGAGATATACGTAGGAGGGAGCAATATACTGCTGGACTCCTCGGTAAAGGTAATAAAATAAAGGAGCTACTTTTCAAAACGCATTATGTCCCAAAAAAGTAATTTTTTCAGGACAAGCGAAAAACGTATACTGCAAAAAATATTCCATTAATTTTTCCGAATTTTGCACCACATACTCAGTTAGAGCTTTTGATCCAAATGTGTTTAATAGAAGGAAATTGCTTTTTATACTTTCAAGCTATGAACACTTTAGTGATGGAAAAAAGTGCGTTTTGTTGGGTTCTGTTGCACAATCTGCCCTTTTTGATTTTCTCTTCATTCGTTTTCTCGTTCCACGATTCATTTCCTCTCCAACAGTCACACATTCACTCGCCATAATACTCTCCATCTTCGCACAACAACGATTTTACGCCTCACTTCCTAACAGACAGATTGATAAACGTTTATATACAGCAATAGCGTAATACTGAAAACGAATATTAACTGATCATTGTTGGTCAGTTACATGGTTTCACTTTAGTCCTTGAGTCTTACATTGCAGCCAACATAGCTTAATAAAACAAAATAAAGGCAAATGTTGGATTTAATGCAGTTTGATTCAATCATACTAGAGGACGAAATGCTACTTGATACATCTGCTACTTTTCAGCGCTCTTTTTGAAGGTGTTAAAATGCATTTTGACACAATCTGATCGCAGGAGTGTGTGGAGCGAGTAATAAAATACCGGATTCCATATCAAACTCAATTTTGTCCACCACTGGACATAATGCGTTTTGAAAAGTTGCTCCTCGTCTATGTTCTCGAAACTTCGACAAAAGCTCGTACCGAGCGACAGAGCGTCTCTCCTGCACAGTCTTCCACTAGAGTTTATCGATCATCCCCGTAACGCTTTCACGATTACCAAATGATCCTGTAACGAAGCGCGCTGCTCTCCGTTGGATCTTCTCTACCTCCTCTATCAATCCCACCTGTTACGGATCCCACACCGGTGAGCAGTATTCAAGCTGTGGGCGAACAAGTGTACTACAACCTACTTCCTTTTTTTCGGACTGCATTTCCTTAGTATTCTTCCAATGAATCTAAGTCTATCATCTGCTTTACCGACGATTGATTTTATATGGTCGTTCCATTTTCAATCCCTCCTAATGACTACTCCCAGATAATCTATCGAATCAAATGCTTCCAGTTGCTGCTCTGCTATAGTGTAGCTAAATGATACAGGATCTTTCTTTCTGTGTATTCGCAGCACATTACACTTGTCTACATTGAGATTTAATTGCCATTATCTGCACCATGCGTCAATTCTATGCAGATCCTCCTGCATCTCAATACAATTTTCCATTGTTACAACCTTTCTATATACTACAGCATCACCCGCAAAAAGATTCAGTGAACTTCCGATGTTATCCGCAAGGTCATTTATATATATCGTGAACAGCAACGGACCCACGACACTCCCCTGTGGGACACCTGACATAACTCCTACTTCGGAAGACTTCTCTCCATTGAGAATGACCTGCTGCTTTCTGTTTGTCCTCAATTCAATCACACAATTGGTCTGATAGACCATATGCTCTTACTTTGTTCATTAAACGTTTGTGGGGAACTGTATCAAACGCCTTTCCTGTGACTGGGCGAGAAACTGATACCGCGTTTTTAAATTACGTCGTCTGTGATGGACTGATGCAACGGGGGTTGCTTGGGCCGTAAGTACATAGGCTTGTTGCAGCTCTCCAGTGCACAATCCGACGCCAGTATAAGTTCTGCCAAATCTGTGTAACTGAAGCACATTACTACCAGTGCGATCGTAATGTCATCTTGGTGTTTTAACCCGTCGTAGAAAGGCTTCGAGAGGGTTTGCTAAACCAACATCAAATTAATAACGTTTTGTGATAGATCCTTCTAGAAGCGTATGAACGATTTTTAATCTTTCGTGGCTTGTCTAGGTCTATCGAACACACTTTTTTGTATTCATCAGATTAGATTAATACTTGTTCGATAGATCATATACACATTTCATAATGTGTGGAAGGTGTCAGTTTGGTAAATGTTGTCTATACATAAAAATTGATATATTAAGGATTTTTATTTTCAATTTTATTGTTTTTTACTTATTTTAATTTTAATATTTATCTAAAAACGCATCTAAAGTGTAGAAGGAGTTGCCATTCAGAAATTCCTTTAACTTCTTTTTAAATAATAGTTGTCTATCTGTCAGACTTTTGATGCTACTTGGTAAGTAACTGAAGACTTTTGTCGCAGCATAATTCACTCCTTTCTGTGCCCAAGTTAGATTTAACCTTGAATAGTGAATATCATTCTTTCTCCTAGTACTGTAGCTATGCACGCTGCTATTATTTTTGAACAGGGTCGGATTGTTAATAAAAAATTTCATGAGTGAATATATATATATATATATATATATATATATATATATATATATATATATATATATATATATATATATATATAAGCTGCAGTGAACGTCCCTAGATCCCTAAATAAATGTGTTTATGTTGATCTTGTGTGGGCTCCAGGAATTATTCCGATTATACACGCTTTTGTGCAATGAATACTTTTTTTTACTCACTGTTGAATTACCCCAGAATATGTTCCCATATGAAAGCTGTGAATGGAAATAGGCATAGTAAGCTAATTTACTGAGATGTACATCACTAAAATTTGCAATGACCCTTTTAGCATAAGTAGCTGAAGTCAATCGTTTCATGAGATCTTCAATGTGTTTCTTACGATTCAATCCCTCGTCAATGCAAACACCTAAAAATTCTGAATATTCTACCTTAGCTAAAGATTTATGTTCAAAATCTGAATTTATTAACGGTTTCATGCCATGAAACTGTATATACTGGGTTTTATCAAAGTTTAATGAGTGTCCATTTGTAGACAACCACTCAATAATTTAGGCCCGATGCGTCACGTATGTCATATAACGACATTGTAAGAAACTTTGGTGTACCAAAGACGCTCATATATGAAGAAAGTATTTATTAAGTATGACAAGCCGCGACGGATTAGCCGTGCGCACTGGTGCGCTGTGCTGCGCTGCTCGCGGCCATTCGCCGTCGGGGGTTCGAGTCCCCCCTCGGGCATGGGTTTCAGTTTACCATGATTGAAGTAGTTTGTAAGCTACGGACTAATAACCAGGAGTTGAGTCCGATAGATTTACAGACCTCTGAAAATTTGAATTATGACAGGCCTGTTTTAGCATATTTGCCATCTTCAGGTTTATTAATCTTTATACTTCCTTGTGATTTCGTTATCTTATTTGCTGTCATATTTATTTGACTAATATAGTGAACACATTTAGTATCGTTCTTATGAATCAGTCAAATCCCGATATATATATATATATATATATATATATATATATATATATATATATATTCGTTTTTTACAGCTATTTTGTTCTCAAAGTTATTGTCAAAATACGAAAAAACGAAATTACAAAGAAGTATAAAGATTAATAAATCTGAATATGTCAATTATGCTGAAACTGGCCTGTCGTAATTAATAAAAAATTTCTTCATATAACAGCGTCTCTGGCACAGCAAAGTTTGTTACAATGTAGTTACACACTTGCCCACAAATCCTCAATCTATAGTGCCTATACTGCAGTAGAAAAGCAGGGAATCTAATTACGAATATACGACTCGGTATTCTGTCTGTAATGTGTTTATGTAACGAGCAAGTTGCAAGTATCGGCAAGAGATTGTACTTAACAAAGCTGGTACGCAAATAAATCATGTCCAAATTCGGCAAATGTGGCTGTTACGCACTCACATACACGGACCTTCTCTGTGAATCTTGTGAATTCCACATCGAACGCCACACCGTAAAACATGCAAGTTCAAAGCGACAGCATGTCGGCCAACACTTCCGATGAACGCTGCCGATTGTAGGGCCCGGTGCGCTCAGCTGACCTGAAGCGCTGCCGATACTGAATTACCTTGCGCACGTACATCACTTCACTGTATACTTTCGCTTCAAGTTTACAAGAAATTCTTATATTTGCCAAAATCTTAACAATTATTAAAATAAAGTAAATCAATTTACATTAGAAAATCCTCAGCTTTCCGCTTGTATTATTGCAGTTCTCGTGAGTACAATACAAGCCTCACAATTCTTACTTTTGCGTGTTAACACATACAATTTATATTAAGAAAGATTTTAACAGAGAAATGCGAATTTTTTCTAGTTCTAAAATTTCCCCTTCAACTAGCCTTATCACATACTGCTGCTATGTGAATGTAGAATGTGTGAATATTTATCTACAAATTATATATTTCCTAAAACTGCTGAGAGAATAATACATATATGCATATGCTCTTCATTGACTTCAGAAAAGTCTGTGACAGCATAACCACGAATATCGTAATCAGAATACTAAAAGAATTTCAGTTTCCGTCTAAAATAATCTGCTCAGTAACAGAATGTCTAGAGCAAACATTCAGTAGAGTGAGGACAAATTCCAGTCTATCAGAGTAATTTGAAGTTAACAATGGCTCTCTATCCAATATTATTCAAGCTTGCGTTAGAAAAAAATAGAAAGGAAGTTCATGAAAACTGACCCCATTGGATTAACTTAGACCAAATGTCACTGATTCTACTGGCCTCTGCAGATGATATAATTCTCATCAGCGGTAGTAGAGTATAGTGCAGAAGAATGGCAACCTCGTAATGCAAGATCGCCAGTAGTTCAGGCCTGCAAGTCAGTGAAGATAAGACAGAATTCATGGAACTGAGTAAGGCAGAAAGTAACGGGAACCCGCTCACAGTTTCTTTTTCAAAAGAACAAGTGCTTTCAAGTACTTTGCTAGCCTTTTCAGTGATCATAACCAGTACGAAAACGAGAAAAATGCAAGAATTACTGGAGCTAATAAAGCATATTTTAGCCTTCAGGATGTGCTGAAAAATTAGATCAGGATTTATCAAAGTACGATCATGCCTGTGGTAATGTACAGATGTGAAACCCCCACCTTTAGGAGAACCCAACTCCCTACAGTTTTAATCATGTACAGTTCCAACCATTTTCAGGCAAACAGTGTCATACGTGTGGTGTCTCTTCTTACAGACACAGCTAGGGGAACAGACGTCAGCTTAATACTGCGGAGGTTCGAATCCTGGTCTGACACACATTTTCAACTATCCCCGTTGACGGATTCAGCGTTAATTAGCAGCTGATGTATTTAATTCATTCGTGTCTTAAAGTAATTCTTGATACCTCACAATGTATCCATTCTCATTTTAGTCCAGCTCTGGAATGTTTACCTCGATTCTCTGCAGTACCTATTTATTACCTACATGATCTAACCATTTAACTTTCGGCTTAATACTGTAATAATACCTTTCTGAAGCTTCTTCTCTCTTCTTGTCTGATGTTGCTAATTAACTACTATGTTTCATTCCGTGAATGTCTACACTCCAAGCAAATACGCTTGTACGTCATGACTGTCCTTTTAAAACTGTCCGACAGAACACACGCATAATTAACAAGACGTCGGGGAACAGATCCTCGCGTTACAGAGTTAATGCACACGACGCTGGATCTCTTTTCGGGGAGACTTGCCTAATCATTGTCTCAAGTAAGCGACACTAATAGGCAAGGTACACCACGAAGGTAGTGTGAGATGTTGTGTCTAGCGGGCAGCGTGACAAGGTACTTCCTCCAACTGCGATATCCTCATTGTCCAGGTAGCTTAATGGACAGAGCCTAGTAACCAGTCGAACTAGTTGAAATCCCCAGTCTTGTCACAAACTGGTTAATTCAATTCAATGTTAACAAAAATCTGCTTAAACTTATACCTACGATTTACGCTTATTAAAGTATGAAAAGTAGCGCGCTGTATTAGAACATAATGGAATTAAGTTTGTTACTCATTTGCCCTAACGGCAGTTTTTCTACATCTACGACCATCAACCATTCATCCGAGTATCATTTGGGTCCTACACTCTTAAGCAACCTTCACACCACTCCCTCCTAGTTCACCTCCCCCCCCCCCTCCTCTCGCGTGCCATGGGAATAGAAGTTAATATGGATGGGTAAATCAGTTGGAAACGGTTATTAACAAACAATATTGATTGTTCCGAAGCCAATGATGCATCCGGTGCGTAATCGAATACTGGTTGTTAGGTGAACGCCAAATGTGCAGTTCTAATCGTCATATGTTTCCGTCTATTTTGTCGACGATAAAAGTCATTTTGTACGTAAACTGCAACTGAGCGAGTCGAACTCGACTGTATCCGTTGTTCCAGAGTCATAACTGACCGCGATTCAGAATCTTTTTCTCGATTTACCTCCAAGCGCGAGTACGAACTTCGTCGGTCTCATAGACTCTACAATCACGTAGTAGGATTGCGTTCGGAGTACGCCGACCAATATTACGACGCCGCAGTGGAGGCTTTGTTGTAAGAAGTAAACCACGATCTCCACTCAATTTGTTTTTAATACTCAAAAATACCACGAACTGGCATCAATTCTATCTTTGCAACACTCCAAAGATATTATCACCACCGACAACACCATGGAGGTAAGAATAATACTGAGGGTCTTCTAAAGAAACAATGTTTCGTGTTAAATATGTCTGGCTCTTTTACGCTTGAGTGCATAACGCCATGTCCCCTTATTCGAACGTCCTTGCCGTATTTTCTGTTTGCTCCGCTACAGTGTATTTGGTCGCTAAGCGAGTGCAAGGGGAAACTACAGCCGTTACTTTTCCCGAGGACATGCAGCTCTACTGTATGAACATATGATGATGGCATTCTCTCGGGTAAAATATTCCGGAGGTAAAATAGTCCCCCATTCGGATCTCCGGGCGGGGACTACTCAGGAGGATGTTGTCATCAGGAAAGACAATACTGGCATTCTACGGATCGGAGCGTGGAATGTTTGATCCCTTAATCGGGTAGGAAAATTAGAAAATTTAAAAAGGGAAATGGATAGGTTGAAGTTAGATTTAGTGGGGATTAGTGAAGTTCGGTGGCAGGATGAACAGGATTTCTGGTCAGGTGAGTACAGGATTATAAATACAAAATCAATTGGGGGTATCACAGGAGTAGGACTGATAATGAATAAGAAAATAGGAATGCGGGTAAACTACTATGAACAGCACAGTGATCGCATTATCATTGTCAAGATAGATACGAAGCCAACACCGACAACAGTAGTACAGGTTTATATGCCAACTAGCTCTGCCGGTGATGAGGAGATCTAAGAAATATATGAGGAGCTAGAGGAAATTATTCAGACAATTAAGGGAGAGGAAAACTTAATTGTTATGGGAGACTGGAATTCGGTAGTAGGACAAGGAAGGGAAGGGAAGATAGTAGGTGAATATGGTCTGGGCAAAAGGAATGAAAGAGGAAGTCGCCTGGTAGAATTTTGCACGGAACATGATTTAATCGTAACAAACACGTGGTTTAAGAATCACAAAAGAAGGTTGTATACGTGGAAGAGACCAGGAGACACCGGAAGGTATCAGATAGATTTTATAATGGTAAGACATAGATTCCGGAACCAGGTCCTAAACTGCAAGACCTACCCAGGGGCAGATATAGACTCTGACCATAACTTGTTAGTCATGAACTGTAGGCTGAAACTGAAAAAACTGCAGAAAGGTAGGAAAATAAGGAGATGGGACTTAGATAAATTGAAGGAAAGTGAAGTTCTGGAAAATTTCAGAGGGAGATTTAGGAAACAATTGACAGAAACAGGGGGAAATAAAACAGTAGAAGAGGAATGGGTAGCATTGAGAGACGAAATAGTGAAGGCAGCAGAGGACAAAATAGGTAGGAAGGCAAGACCAACAAAAAAAGCCTTAGATATCACAGGAAATACTAAATTTAATAGATGAAAGGAGAAAATATAAAAATGCAGTAAATGAAACAGGCAAAATGGAGTACAGACGACTAAAAAATGAGATTGACAGGAAGTGCAAAATGGCTAAGCAGGAGTGGCTAGAAGCCAAATGCAAATCCGTAGAAGAATGTATAAGAAGGGGAAAAGTAGATACCGCCTACAGAAAAATAAAGGAGACGTTTGGGGACAGGAAGGGCAGCTCTACGAATATCAAGAACTCGGATGGGAAACCAGTTCTCAGCAAAGAAGGGAAAGCTGAAAGGTGGAAAGAGTACATAAAGCAGCTCTACAAAGGAAATGAACTTAGAGACGATGTTGTAGGAAGGGAAGAGGAAGTAGATGAAGATGAAATAGGAGATAGTATACTGAGAGATGAATTTGATAGAGCCTTGAAAGACCTAGGTCGGAACAAGGCCCCAGGAGTAGATGACATACCCGCACAGCTATTAAAGTCTCTGGGAAAGCCAGCCATGACAAGACTATTTGAACTGGTGTGTAGGATGTATGAGACAGGCGAAATACCCTCAGACTTTAAGAAAAATGTAATAATCCCCATTCCAAAGAAATCAGGCGCAGACAGGTGTGAAAATTACAGAACCATCAGTTTGATAAGTCATGGTTGCAAAATTTTAACACGAATTATCTACAGGAGAATGGAAAAGCTGGTAGAAACTGACCTCGGGGAAGATCAGTTTGGATTCAGGAGGAACGTAGGAACCAGGGAGGCAATACTCACTTTACGTCTTATCTTAGAAGATAGATTAAGGAAAGGCAAACCTACATTTTTAGCTTTTGTAGATTTGGAGAAAGCTTTTGACAATGTTGACTGGAATACACTCTTTCAAATTCTGAAGTCAGCAGGGGTAAAATATAGGGAAAGGAGAGTTATTTACAACTTGTACAAAAGCCAGACCGCAGTTATTAAACTCGAAGGGCATGAAAGGGAAGCATCAGTTGGGAAGGGAGTAAGACAGGGTTGTAGCCTTTCTCCGATGTTATTCAATTTGTACATCGAGCAAGCGGTGAAGGAAAGCAAGGAAAAATTTGGAATAGGGATTAAAATTCAGGGCGAAGAAATAAAAACATTGCGTTTTGCTGATGATATTGTAATTCTATCAGAGACAGCAAAGGACCTGGAAGAGCAGTTGAATGGAATGGACAGTGTGTTGAAGAGAGCGTATAAAATGAATATTAACAAGTGAAAAACAAAAAAAAATAGAATGCGGTCTTAGAAAATCAGGCGATGCTGAAGGAATTAGATTAGGTAACGAAACAATGAAGGTGGTAGATGAGTTTTGTTACTTGGGTAGTAAAATAACATGCGATGGTCGTAGTACAGAGGATACAAAATGCAGAATGGCAATGGGAAGAAAAGCATTTCTGAAAAAGAGAAATTTGCTAACATCGAATATTAATTTAAGTGTAAGGAAGTCTCTTCTGAAGGCATTTGTGTGGAGTGTTGCCTTGTATGGGAGTGAAACATGGACGATAAGCGGTGCGGACAGGAAGAGAATAGAGGCTTTTGAAATGTGGTGCTACAGAAGAATGCTGAAGATTAGGTGGGTAGATCGCATAACTAATGAAGAGGTACTGAATAGAATTGGTGAGAAAAGGAATTTTTGGCATACCCTGACTAAAAGAAGGGATCGCTTGGTAGGACACATTCTTAGACATCGGGGAATCGTAAATTTAGCATTGGAGGGAAGTGTGTGGGGTAAAAATCGCAGAGGGTGACCAAGATATGCGTATAGTAAGCAGATTCAAATAGATGTGGGTTGCCGTTCTTATGAGGAGATGAAAAGGCTTGCTCAGGATAGAGTAGGGTGGAGAGCTGCATAAACCAGTCTCCGGACTGAAGACCATAACAACAACAAGCGAGTAGCGAATGAATTTGTTGGAGAATGTAAAAAATGATCCGAGCTGGAAGCGTACTTTCAGTTTTTCTCCAATTCTGATATTTTTCGATAGATTTTCCAAAATTTTTCTTTCATTCAGACCTTGTACTGAGAATTACGAACAGAACAAAGAAAATATCAGCCAAATCGGAGAAGCGATTCTCGAGTTTTACACTTAGCAACCCATTTGGCGATTAATTTTTATTTCAGTAGATTGTAGACAGTTCCCCATAGCAAGAAACAGCACAACCTCCTGACAGGAATACACGAATCTGATACCCTTGCTCTTGACACGGTCCTGGGGCCTCCCTTGCCACTGTGGAATGTTGTAAGTGAGAATCGGGGACGTGACACGGCAAGGGGGAGAGTTTTTTTTCCCGCCGTTCCCGCTCTTCCATCCAGCGCGGCGGCGGGTGACAAATTTCAGACATGACTAATCTCCGCTGCCGACCCGGATCCTCCCTGGAGGTTTTAAGGACAATGGCGGAGGAGGGGACGCCGAGTGGCAGAGGAATTCGTGGGAGAGGAAGAGCCCGCCGCCGGGGCAGAGATCACGGCGGACACGGTCTGCTCTGCTCTGAGCGGCGGGGAATATCGAGTTATGCTAATGAAAAGTGCAAAGGGGCAGCGGCGGGGCGCTAGGCGGGAGGCGACTAACGCCGCTACCAGTTCTTGTTAACTATTGTCTCGCCTAAACAGTACGGGCATTTCTTTTTTTCAACGAGAAGAGAATGCTTAGAACAGACAAGGCCACACACCGCCGCGCTAGCTTCTCTTCCGCGCCCCTGCCCCGCGCACTGTGCGCAGCGGCTTCTGGGGCACAGTTCAAACCCAATGCAGAATTCAAATCAAAATGTTCAAACGTTTGTAAATCAATCGGACCAAACTGCGTGGTCATCAGTCCGTAGCTTACAAATTACTTAATACTAGGTAAACTACCCTAAGGACAACACACACACCCATGCCCCAGAAAGGATTCGAACCTCCACGGCGAGCAACCGCGCGCTCCGCAGCGAGACGCTTTAAACCGCTCGGCTACTCCACCGCGGCATGCAGAATTTTTTTAAGCTTATGGAACTTAACTACGGGGTTATCAGTCCTTATACTTACAAACTTTATCAACTAGCTTACCCTAAGGACGGCAGAAATATCCATGCCCGAGGGGGATTCGAACCCCCGACCGTAGTGGCCGTGCAGACCGTGACTGAAGCGCCTCAATCCCCTCGGTCACCGCGGCCTGCATGCAGAATTCAATCAAGGTTTCTAAATATGTTATTGAGCTTAATGCAAATGGTTTTGTTTTTTAAGAAAGATACGTATTTCTGATAATCACATGAATACTGCGTAATGTGCTTATTTCATTAACACAGATAGCGCTGACGTCCTTCCAGAAGGACGAGAACGGCAGCTTACTTTTTTATTCTTGTCTGTAAGTATTCGTGCACAGTGTCATATTTTATTTCTCTGAATCGCCTGCTCCCATTGCAGATCAATTTTAGCTTGTATTGTCGACTGCAAAGTGATTGGATACAGCTGCAAAGTTGAGGTTCATACTAAAGCTATTGAACTCTTCCTAGTAGTTGGGTTTACATTTCTTGAACTTTCTTCAGTTTTCAAGACATTTATATGTAAACATTCATCTTAAATGTTAGTTTAATAATAATGATTCGTCAGATCTAAATTATAAAACATTCATTTTGACGTCATTCCAGAAGGAAGGGTAATATTGCAATTCTAATAACGCGATTTTAAAAAAGAAAAATCACTTTTAACGATCTTGTGCAGTCATAGGAAGGTAATTACTAGCTTTCGAGAAAAAAATTAAACCAAAATTAATTCCGCGCTATCTGCGTTAAAGAATGGAAATAGGTAGCAAATATATATCAGTGCTAAAATTCCGATTACAAAAGTATTCTACAACATTGCCATCTCCAATTGGTAGCCTCACTGCGTTGTAAGAAATGCCTTCCTTCGTTTCCCCCTTGCAGCATTTCGCATATAGCAATCTCACTCCTACACATGTTGCAGGCATTGCAGTGGTGGAAGAAGTGCGCTAGTATCTTTTCATAGGAACGGCGGGATAATGAACCGGGTGTTAAAAAACTCAGTATAAATTTCAAAACTTAATAAATCACCTGATAATGTGGACAGAGAGTTAAAAATTGACACACATTCTTCTAATGACATGGGGCTTTATTAGAAAAAAAGAAGACAAGTATTGCTAGACGCATGAAAAGATCTTTTGCGCGCGTCGTTTGGTGATGATCGTGTGCTCAGCCGCCACTTTCGTCGTGCTCGGCCTCCCAGGTCCCCAGACCTCAGTCCGTGCGATTATTGGCTATGGGGTTGCCCGGAAGTCGCAAGTGTATCGTGATCGACCGACATCTCTAGGGATGCTGAAAGACAACATCAGACGACAATGCCTCACCATAACTCCGGACATGCTTTACAGTGCTGTTCACAACATTATTCCTCGACTACAGCTATTGTTCAGGAATGATGGTGTACATATTGAGCATTTCCTGTAAAGAACATCATCTTTGCTTTGTCTCAATCTGTGATGCTAATTATTGCTTTTCTGATCAGATGAAGCGCCATCTGTCGGACATTTTTGAACACTTTTTTTTTTGTTTCCAATAAAACACCATGTCATTCCAAGATGTATGTAAATTTTTACCTCTCTATCTACATTATTCCGTAATTTATTAAGTTTTCAAATTTATACTGACTATTTGGTCACCCGGTATTTCTATTCTAAATATAACAAAGTTTACTTGCTTGTATTATTTTGAATTAAGATTACATCTGTGCTTATACACTCAACGTACTTAACACTTCTGTTCCGTTATTTGGAGAGAACGTGGAACGATCCTGCTTATATGCAAAAAACATCACCATATCGTGGTGGTGAACGAATGGTGTGGGCAGGATTTAGTATTGGCGGAAGTACTAACCTCTTTGTTCAGAATACGGTTTCACTGCTCAGAGGTATGGAGACGACAGCCTTCGACCGTTTGTTGTGCCCTAAACTAGTGCCACAGCAGAAGAGATCCTTTTGGTGGATCATAACGGTGGTCCCCATAGAATTGCGCTAGTGGGCAACATGACTGAAGCTGAGGGAATTGAGCGAATGGAGTGGCCAAGTTGTTCACTGGAGGATTGAGCATTTCTGGAATGGACTTGGGCAGACGCATTGCAGCCAGACGAGTACCAGCCACAACGGTTTCACAGTTGGCTATTGCACTCACGGAAGAAAGGCCAAATTAATAAACTCATACTGTACATGCTACGCAGATGTGCAACTGTACTGGTCGTCCGAGGTGATCACACACCATATTTGTCACACTCCAGGTTTGAGGACAACGCAAATGACTTTTTTTACTATTATGGTAGCTCCAAGCCGCCTCGCCATTTAAACGTTGAGTAAAGAGTCAAGTAAAGAGACTGTATAATGTCTTAATGTATCACACACAAACTACAATTGCAACCAATATCTGAATGGAATACGTTACATATAAATAGTGTATAATATCTCACCTGATGTACTAAATGTTTTGAGGAGTGTACTACGGCTTCATTTGTAGGTGACCAGGTACTGTTCTCTACTTATACACTGATGTTCACGAAAACCAGAAGGATTTGAAACACTAGGATATGCTCTTTAGTTTGATCTGAAGAAAACATAATTTCAATCACCTCGGTTCAACATGTGTCCAGTCATCCATGGTCTCTGGTATCCCGTGCCGTAAATGATGGCATCGTCGCATGTGACACTTGAATGGCGTCTTGCGATATAGCCATCCATATCTCAGTTAACAAACTACGTCTGTGATTGTTGGCTTTGTCAAATCACTGCGCCCGTCATCTCACATTATCCCATGCATTATGTTTCGGAGACAAAATCTGGTAGAGCAGGGAAAAACACCGCCAACTTGTAACATCAACTCAGCATGTGTTCTAGGAGCACACAGGAAGGGTGTAGAAACAAGTTGCAGTATAGCATTCGAATGATTGAAAGTTGCCGCAATGCCCTAAACAAACACAGGTAGATAAGTCCTCGAACTGTGCTGTATGTCTTATGCGAATGCATTAACTGTGTGGCTGCTGTCCTCCCTCCCCCTACGTCTCCAGCGAACAGAAAAGCGCCCATATAAATCCCTGATTCTTCGTTTTTTAATGTGTTTTTTTTAATTATTACTTAAGGGAAGAAGTTTTTAATTACATTTTCGTTGTCCTTTAAACTATCTTCTGCTGTTTCCTCCATCTGGTCAAGGCCACAAGTTTGTACAACTAACATAACTTTTCGCACTGTTGTACACATTTTGGGGGTGTTTAGCAGCTAGGATTTACTTTCTATAGTTTCGTCTTTCATTAGTTTTGTTGCCAACATAACCTTTGTATGTGAACAAAATGAAAGTGACAATGTTATTTGAAACACAAGAATATGTAGGAGAGAAAGAGAGAGAGGGGGAAGGAGAGAGAGAGAGAGAGAGAGAGTAGCTGTCAGAGAGAGAATTGTCTTATTTTGTGTATGTATGATTGCAGTATCTGTGTAAGAGTTGCATAGTTTCAAAACTTCATACCTTAAAAGTGATAAAATCCTTACATTTGAGACTTTAGACTGGCCGGGTGCCGGTTGACATCACAGGAAAGACTGAAGTTTCTTTATTTCTCAGTCTTATTCTTGCTATTAAAGTGAGAATAATTTTTGGGCGGTATGGTGGGTTCCAGGCGAGCACGAAGGAAAATTATTTTACCTACTACAGCATTTATTTAGATAAATCATTTATTTTTAATGACCGTAGGAAAATTGGAACGATATTTTCCATTAGAGTTAACCTGGATGGTATTTGTTTATCGACTTACTCAGCTTCGTACGATCTGCTTTTTGATGTGGAATATTTGTATCGATGAGAACTGGAGATGGCGAAAATTTTGCCCGTGTTTTCACTAATCTGTGAGAGTAACTTGTTTTTCGACATCTGCTGTCATTAGCGGTACCTACGTGTTCTTTTTCATTTTTGGGTACATGTTATTTCTTTGCCACTCATTAAGTACATGGAATTATTTTCACGTTAGTATCTTCATATCTATTCGAAACACGTAAATTCATTCTAATGAATATTCCTTGTTTCAATCAATAGCTAACTACCATTTTCCTATTAATAAACTGCAGCACATGAGCAAAACATAAAAACTGAATGCAGGGGCCAATCAGCATTCCAAAACAACAGTAAAGTGCCATGTCATGGAATGCGCCTGACACTGTCTAATGTCTGAATGGAAAATGAAGTTATCAGTATTCGATATAAGATCCTGGTATATACCGAAAAAGAATTGTCATCGACATCGAAATTCATTTTCATAATTCGACTCGCATTTCCGCTGTTAATTTCGAATGACGTTATTCGATGGAATTTCGTCGAAGATTTCGCGATTTTTACGTATTGTTAAATAGTTTATCGTGCGTGACTAGTGAGGAAAAAGCCTGGGTTCGAATCCGGACCGGTCTGAAATTATTCACTTTTCACAAAATTTAATTCCCTAGTTCTCCAAATGGAAGACGAATGCATTCATTGGAATTTGACTCAAATACTGAAGCACTGCGATTAGTGTATACTTCAACATAAATGCAGACGCAGGCGCTGCGTTTCAAAATTAACAGCCGGCCGCGGTGGCCGAGGGGACTGAGGCGCTCCAGTCACGGTCTGTACGGCCACTACGGTCGGGGATTCGAATCCCCCCTCGGGCATGGATATTTGTGCCGTCCTTAGTCGTAGCTTGTTCATAAGTTGTTTGTAAGCTTAGGGACTGATGACCCCGTAGTTAAGTCCCATAAGTTCTACAAACATTTAAACAAAATCAACAGCACGTCTACAGTGCTCTCAGTACCTCCCAAGTGTCTTACGTGATCGGAGTAGTGTAGCTGTAAGCGAATTATCTCTGCGCCAAGTTAATTTGCTCATGAATGTGAACGACACCTACGTAACTGAATGCAGGACTGAATGTTACAAAGTTAAACTAGGGCAGCACTGAAGCAAATAGACGGTATTTCATATGCAGAGAATTGTAATCCGAACAGGAATTCCAAAACAATTCAACAGTGATGCAAATTCATTTAAAAGGCCAGTCAAGAGTGCAATTTTTAATATCGTTAAAGGTTACTGGTTTCGACCATTTAAATGTCCATCATCAGGCCATTGCAACCACAGTGTTGGCCATCGGTTGCTTGAACCAGAGCTAACTGGATCCAAGTTGTCGACATCTAGTCTGCTTGTCTGCTCGGCTCATATCTTACCTATGAAGAGTGACGCCAAAGAACAGTTAAAATAATTATTAATTCATTTCAAATGGAGATTTTGACTCACTGTTTATTTTGCTGAAGGCTTTTATGTGGTACATTTATGTACACTATCTACAATCATGTGATTATGTACAGTTTTATAACTGATTATCTACAGGAGAATGGAAAAGCTGGTAGAAGCTGACCTCGGGGAAGATCAGTTTGGACTTATCTAAAAAGATAGATTAAGGAAAGATAAACCTACATTTTTAGCTTTTGCAGATTTGGATAAGGCTTTTGACAATGTTGAGGTACTGAAAAGAATAGGTGAGAAAAGGAATTTTTGGCATACCTTGACGGAAAAAAGGGATCGCTTGGTAGGATACATTCTTAGACATCGAGGAATCGTAAATTTAGCATTGGAGGGAAGTTTGTGGGATAAAAATCGCAGTGAGAGACCAGGAAACGCATATAGTAAGCAAATGGATGTGGGTTGCGTTTTATTTTTTTTTTTTTCCTCTTTTGAGGAGATTGAAAGGCTTGCTCTGGATAGAGTAGGGTGGAGAGCTGCATCATACCAGTGGGACTCATCCAGCTGTCCCCTCGGATATGTTGTAAATACGCTTCGAAACTCTGACGATTTCATAGATCGCCTTAAAATCGTGAGGTAGGATTCATTATATTTCTTATTAAGTTTTTGTGAGGTGTCTTTATTTACAAAGGTGCCGTTACAGGACTCTTTAGAGCTCATTAGGAACAAGATTGAGGAGGACACAATAGCGTTATTTAAACAAGTGCTTGCTTCAACAGTTTCAACATCATCACTTTGAACAACTGGAATACTTATAAAATTTCGGTGGTAAGACCATTCTCAACTTGAGGTATGTTATATTTACCTTGTTTCACATAAGTTTTAATAGTATTTAGGCTTAGCCATTTTTGATTTTCATTTCGAACACTACCGTGGATTCCAATTTATTTGTTAGTTTCTCACAATTCAATAGTAGCTTGAAGTTCTTTGCCAGTAAATCTCATTTTTAATCATTGTTGGGCTCTAAGTTTTCATTTTCTGTTCTGAAGCATGATAAATGGTGGGTATATCCAGATATACAGTTATTGATTGTTATGTAGTATCAAATTTTATGTTATTTTGAAATTTGTTCGATAAATTTATCTGGTCTCTTTGGAAGTAACTCTTCTGAGCTCTAAAAATTCATCCTCCCGTGTTTCTTCAGATTATTTTTGTTTTTTGTATTTCAATTCTTATGTGTTTTCGTGTTACATCATTCGTTCCAAGTTTTCTTTTTGTTTTCCAATGATTCTTAACATTTATTATTCCACCACCTGTGCTTCTTTTGATTATCATCTGGAGGTATTTTCTGAGCTAGGTTTCTTCCATGTCTGTGAAGTTAGAGAACCCAATCCACTTTTGCTTCATTACTTCGTTTTAGACGTATAGTTACTTTCTTGCAGTGTTTCAATGTTGACTTTCTTTTTTTTCCTGTTAATTCAAGAATGTTGGGGTACATGGGAATTTTACTCGTCTTGTTTTCCAGCGCAAACGTCGTATTTCGTATTCGCGTTGTAAAATTCACACAAATGCGTGACGATAACGACTTAGAACTGTAAAGTTAAGACATTGGAAACGGAGGATCTTCATTCCAGAAATTGTTTTTCGAAACAAGCAATGATTATATGCCTACACAGATGTCGGAATGATTTAAAATTTGTGGTTCGTACTAGAAGCAGAAGCGGAGGAAGACGAGGGCGATGCAGAAGCCGCCCACGATTTCGGTGCCAGAGCGCCTCACTCCTTCAAGGTTTATGCAGATTTTTTAAACTGACGAAAAATATTTTGCGAGGCGTAATTAAAAATCGTACCGAAATTAATTATCATAAGGCGATAAAATCCAGTAGGTAAGAAGAGTTTCGTGATATTAACGTACACCATTCTATTTTTAAAAATGTAGTCTACAAGGCATCGACGAACACATCTGTCAACACGACTATATCATCTCCCGTTAAATAGATGAGATGTACAGGATTGTGGCAGCTGCTAATTATACGTTTTAGTGTGGTTATTGTGTTACTATATGAAAACAGGTGCATTAGAGAAACGCCTTTTCTACTGATTTTCCTAATACATTTATGACTCTCGAGACCATCATTAAAGATAGATATGACTTCTAATAAATTGTACTGAACTGATATAAGGATGGCAAATTTTCTTCCGAAACTGACAATTAAGGCGGTTTTACATCGCTTTGACTACTAGAGAAGAAATAATCATGTCGGATAACAACGTTGAATTCTTGAAGTAACCTAGACGCACAGAGTATTCATCCTAAGAGAAATAGAATACACATAGCCAGTCGCAGTTTAACTGCCATGATTCTAACGGTGGAATTCACGAGCAACAGCTGGGGATGATCAGTGAGTTAGGTGTCATGTCAGTGATACAGCTGACACATTTGTTGTCATGTATTCTGGAAGGCGCACCTTCCCGTACTGGGTTTCGTTGCTTCCTGATGACGTTCCAAGCGAGCCTACGCAGCAGTTTATAACAATGACGAAGACTATAGCAGAGTCCAT
The DNA here is from genome assembly GCA_026315105.1 of Locusta migratoria. Lineage (NCBI taxonomy): Eukaryota > Metazoa > Arthropoda > Insecta > Orthoptera > Acrididae > Locusta > Locusta migratoria. The sequence goes on along the minus strand of CM048750.1, from coordinate 27,068,077 downwards.
AGACTCATTTCTAATTTCGTTCTCAAGAAAACTAAATACTGGCGTAACTAACTGCCGTCGGCGGTTGGTTTGTTCAACTCCTCAAACTATTTTTGTTTTTCATGTAGACCATTTAGCAGTTCAGAAATTAAGACGGTACATCACATGGCATGTGTGCTCCACGGGGTAACATTCAAAATGACAATATCTCATAAATCTGAAGGATAATTCGTGAATCTCAAAATCATGGGCATAATTTGTAGCAGAGATTAACTGATATAACTAACTGCTTTGCCCCATATTTACTGGTCACACACAAATTACAATACAGGTGATGACAGTGGAAATTCAACGTATTAGACTTGGTAAACTTTACACTTAAATGTCACACTGGATTACTATATCACATGAAACGTATTAATGACAAACAACTTATATACCATTATTTTAGCCACAATGATGAGAATGAATCGATTTTATTGTTGTCGAATACAGATACTGATGACGTGATTCGCTTCCACAAAAGATTGTAGTTGAAAAATATCTATCGTATTAAGTAAGATTTTCTAACATGTCAACTGTCTCTCATCCCTCAGAAAACTGGCCAATATTTCACTAATATACAACTGGGAAGTCTTAGTGATCGTGTTGAAGGATACAGCACGGGATCTGATGTAGACGGTATAAACAGTAGAAGTAATATTCTAATGTAAGTCCCTGACCGGTTTCTAGATATTAGTTGAAATCCACTTTTGCGAACGCAGCTGTATTGTCAGCCGCAAGAATTTCTTTTTTTATTTTTCTTCTTTTTTTTATTTAATTTTTTATTTTTATTTTTAATAAAACTAATTTTGAAGTTTCAACTTCCCAAAACGCTGTGAATTAATCACAGACAAATTAAAGCGTACCACGAAAGACTTATCAGACTCAACGTAAAGTACAGTCGACGTAATGAAGGTCGTACTCTTTGAATTTTAGAGTTTTACGGTTTTATTCAAAGAAGAATGATACACGTTCAGCGATAGTGATGAAGTTTTTAACGAAGTGCTAAGTTTAGATTTTATTATTTCATTACCTGTATGGTACGCGGTATCATCGCGTGTTTATATTGATAAGCAAATTATGACAGTCCTTACATGTTCATGAGAGCATTGTATTTGAAAACATTTGCTTACACTTGCGGTTGGTTAAGTGAATATGGACTGGCTGGGTTTGAGCAAAGTTTGTCTGATGGTTGGCAATGTATTGGGGAAAAAAAGTTTTGACAAAAGACATTAAAAAGGAAACCCAATTAGGAATGGATATATTAAGAAAGCAATGATCAATATGCACAGTGTCTCGCATACCACTAGGACACAATCCTTTCAAACCCTGATTCGATATTGCAGAGCATACATTTAAGCATGAAAACAAAGTTTTGATAAGTTATAAATTATTCCAAGATATCATATTCTAAAAAAACCATCAACATTTACAAGCAGTTGTAGAAGTGAGTAAGATCTGTGTCTCTCAGCGTTAGAGTTATTTGAAGAATTTGATCCCAAATTAATGCGTCTTGATTTGGGATGTGAAACAGCTAGTGAGATCCATACCAGAAAATAAGTTAAAAAAATAATTTTGTATACGTGCCGATCTTTCGCAGTTATCCCAAATTATATGTTATTGGAAATGAAAACGCGATATTTTGCTGCAATTCATTAATTTTACCGAGACCCGTTTCGCCTCTTTCTGACTTCTAAAAGGCCCCGATGATACACTGACGTCAAAAGAAGGCGAGATACGAGCTGGTAAAATAAATAAATTTCACGAGGAGAACGGCTTCGCACTTCCAAAATTGATAAAGTTAAAATATATTTCCCCAGACATATTTTCAATCGAATTTTGGGAACAACACCAATGTGTGCTGGTTGTGCGGAAAGTAGGTTTTTATCATTGAAAGTGGTGAAAATTTGCAGAGAGTAAGCGAAGACTAACAGGTTTGGTAGTTTCATCTATTACAGCCTATATTAACGGACTGTATAGACAAAGTCAAGAGAAGGTCAGCTCGTTTTGTATTATCCCGATTTTTTCGGGGGGGGGGGGGGGAGAGGAGGAGGTGAGAAAGAAATGATGCACTAATTTGGGTGTAAATCATTAAAAAAAAGACGTTATTTTTTGAGTCCAGATTTTGTGCAATTTTTTTTTTTCACTGACTTACTTTTCGAAATGCGAACATCTTTTGTTAGTAATCTTCTGCAAAGAAAGTCATGATGATAATAATAAAATAAAGGAAATAGGATCGATAATGGAAATATTTACGTGTTCCTTTCTCTCGCACGCTATTAAGGAATTTAAATGTAGGCAATATTATAGATGCATGGCATGCATTTCAATGTGATTTGCAGATTAAATTGTTGTTGTTGTGGTCATCAGTCGCAGACTGGTCTGATGCAGCTCTCCACCTCATCCTGTACTGTGCAAGCCTCTTCATCTGAGAATTCGTACGACAACCTACATCCTTTTGAATCTGCTTAATTTTCGTCCCTGGTCTACCTCTACAATTTTTACCCCCCACACTTCCCGTTAATGCTAAGTTGACGATTCCTTGATGTCTAACAATGTGTCCCACCAACCTATCCCTTCTTTTAGGATATGCAAGACACTCCTTTTCTTCCCAGTTCTGTTAAGCACCTCCTCTACCCACCTAGTCTCATCATTCGTCTACAGCACCACATTTCGAAAGCTTGTATAATCTTTTTGTCTGTACTTCTTATAGTCCACGTTTCACTCCCATCCAATGCTACACTCTAAAGATGTTCAAATGTTTGTATAGCTTATGGGACTTAACTACGGGCTCATCGGTCCCTAAACTTACAAACTACTTATGAACTAGCTAACACTAAGTACGGCACAAATACCCATGCCCGAGGGGGGATTCGAACCCCCGACCGTAGTGTGCTACACTCCAGACAAATGCTTTCATAAAAGACTACCTAAAATTTAAACTAATAATGGATGTCAACAAGCTTCTTCAGAAACGCTTATCTTCCCATGTCCAATCTGCATCAGACTTCGCCTATCAGAAGTTATCTTGCTATTTAAATAACAAAACTCATCTACTACTTTTATTGTCTCATTACCTAATTTAAGTCCTTTAGTGTCGCCTGATTTTCTGACGTACTTATACCTTCCTTTCAATACACTGTACATTTTGTTTAATTGATCTTCCAAGTGTTTTGCTGTTTCTGAGAGAATTACTATGTCGTCAAGTTTTCATTTCCTCTCCCTGAACTTCAATTCCCTCTCCAAATTTCTCTTTGCATTCATTCACAGCTTGCTCAGTGTATAGATTAATAAACATCGGGGAGATGCTACAAACTTGTCATACTCCCTTCCCAACCACTGCAACCCTTTCATGACCTTCGACTCTAATAATAGTTTTTGTACAAGTTGAATATAACTCTTCGCACCCTATAATTTAACCCTGCTACCTTCAGAATCTGAAAAGTGTAGTTTAGTCAATATTGTCAAAAGCTTTCTCCTTATCTACAAATGCTAAAACATAAGTTTTCCTTTTCTTAATGTATCGTCTAAGATAAGTCGTAATGTGAGTATTCCCTCGCGCGGTCCTACATTTGTCCTAAATCCCACCTAGTTTATTGGGGATTGATCGTAAAATTGCATAGGCAAATAGAAAATATCATTCTGGTTGAATATGAATTGGTGTTACTATTGGATTAGCTGGTACGAAGTTATCTGGATCTCCTAATATATAAGGGTTAATTAAACATAGTATGGTTAATATTATTATTAAAATAATGAATGTGACTATGTCTTTGTAAGTAAAATATGGATGGAATGGGATATTATCAATATTTCTATTTAATCGGATTGTATTATTAGATCCTGTTTGGTAAAGGAAAAATAGATGTATTATAACTATTGTTATAATATAAATGGTAAAACGAAATTAAATGTGTAGAATCGATTGATCTTCCCCTAGGTCGGATTCCACCAATTTTCCATTCGTCTGTAAATAATTAGTGTTAGTATTTTGCAGCTATGACTTATTAAATTGATAGTTCTGTAAATTTCATATTTGTCTGCAATTGCTTTCTTAAGCATTGGAATCACTATATACTTTTCTTCATGACTGGCTCTATTACCGATGATAGCGGTTCAGAGGGAACAGCATCTACTCCAGGGGCCTTGTTTCGACTCAAAGCTTTTAGTGCTCTAGAATATTCTTCCTGCAATATAACATCAACTATCTCGTCTTCCTCTACTTCGTCTTCCACTTCTAGAATGCTGTCTAGCAGAGTATTTTCTTCGTACAAGTCTCCTATATATTTCTTCCATATTTCAGCTTTCCCTTCATTGCTTAGTACTGGTTTTCGATCTCAGTTCTTGATATTCATATCCCTGCTTTCTTTGCCTCCAAATGTCACTTATATTTTCCTGTAAACGGTGTCTATCTTTCCCCTAGTTATACATTCTTCTACTGTCTAGCATTTCTCCTCAAGCCACTCGTGCTTAGCCAGGCTGCACTTCCTGTCAACCTCATATTTCAGACGTCGGTACTCTCTTTTGCCTGCTTCACTTGATGCATTTTTATATTATCGTAATATAGAAATCCAAGTTTGCTGCTAACAGTATGTATTAAGCTTGTGAAAATTTACTCCACTACAAGCTTGTTTCAGCTTATGCCGTTTTCAAGTGGACGTTTAAGTTGGATTGACGTCCATAAAGCATATTAGTGTCTTATTGTGACAAGATGGTATAGACACGTTTACAGAGTAAACAGTGTCTATATCTGTCAAATGAAAATAATTAACCAGATAAAACGTGACTATACCATCTTGTCACAATAAGACACTAATATGCTTTATGGACGTCAATCCAACTTAAACGTCCACTTGAAAACGGCTTAAGCCGAAACAAGCTTGTAGTGGAGTAAATTTGCACAAGCTTAATAAATATTGTTAGCAGCAAACTTTTATTTCTATATTACGATAATGTCATATTTTGACCTTATATATTCTGCTGGCCAAGTAGAAAAGAAAGCATTTTCATATTTTATACTTTCAACAATAAAGCACAGTATACCCTTTATCATCCAAGGATTTGTATTAGGCCTTGTTCCTTTGCAGAGTAGATACGGCATTTGAACTATATTACGTTACAGTTGTTAAGGGGGTGAGTAAGAAAAGATAGGAAATGTTACAGAACATTTCTTCAGTTATGTATGAATAGTTGTTTGACAGTATCCTAAACTCTACTACGCAACCAGAGGGCCTGGCAGAATTTACGTTGCTCACGCATGTCCCACCCCCAGTTACAGTAACGTGTCGCCGCGGCCCAGTTTAGGGGCGCGTGTGCGCGGATTCCTCATTATGCGTTTGCGCTCCGCTGTAAGGAGCGACTGCCGGCTGGAGACGGCGGCGCCTGCATTCCAGTCACGTGCGCCTCCAGCGCCATGTCGTTAACTGGGCGAACACAAAGGGCTTTAGGAGGCGGTGGCGCTGCTCCTCCAGGGAAGCGGCCGTATCCAGTAGCCGGCGGGCGGCGGGCGGCAGCGCCCGGCCCAGGGGGCGGCGCGGGCGTGAAGCTCTGCTACTGGCCTGTCGCGGGGGATTTTCTGAAATCAGTACGTCCTGTTCATGCGCTCACGAGATAATGAACTTCCTACAGTACCAGTAGTGAACTAAGAAAACTCAGCAGGACGACATTAGTTGATTGTAAGCAGAAAGTGCTAATACAGACATCCTACATTTATTGAAGTAAGCACAATTGGGTAAAGCTGTCAACTACATTTCTGAAAACAAGAAGGAGATCTGTTGAGATATCACACACCACAGTGGCGGACTAAGAGTGGGGAGGGGGCAGAGATGGTGGACCACCCCGGGCCTCTCGACTTTTGAGGCCTCCAAATATTCCGAATGCACGACGTTTACGTTTATTTTTGTTTATTTAATTTTTTTAGCACCCTTGACATCTTGTTGTTCTGGGGCCCCCAAATCCCAAAAGCAATTTCTTTGACAGTCTGTCCCGTACTTCTCGTTCTGCAACCATCCAATTCTCCAAAGTTACTTCTTTATAGTAATACATGTATTTCCCAGTGCACGGGGGGACCTCATTATGTTTTGCCACTGCCCCAAGTCTCCGGCAGACTTAGTCCGTGGCTGATACACAGTATAGGTATAATTTTTTTCATTCTTATATTCCTTACAATTGTAATTTGTGTTGGATACAGTACTAAATTCTGCTGTCTCAACCTTATACTTGACATTTACATGGCATTTGATTAGAGCAAGGCATCATAGGTCTACCAGAATAGTGGTTCTCAGTGCTCTCTAATACGGTGTGTGATCAGTAGCACACATGAGTCGTGTGGATAGTATGAGGTAATCAGACAACGCTTGAGGGATATTTAGCCATTCTTCCATGAGTGCACTATCCAGATCTGCAAACGTTGTGGGAGGCGCTGGTTTGGTTGCAATGCTGGAGCCGCGGCGGAGTGGTCTAGTGTATTGAGGCACTACGCCGCGATGCGGTAGGCCATTTCCCAATCGGGGGTTCGAATCCCTCCTATGGCATGGATATTCGTGCCGTCTTTAAGATAGCTCATAGGTAGTTTTTAAGTTTATGGTCTGATGATCCCGCAGTTAAGTCCCTCAAGCTTAACAAACATTTGATCCTTTCTTTTAACACACTGGACAGTCCATTCCGTCAATTCCCTCAGCATCAAAGCATGTTGTCAAGCAGTGTGGCTCTACTGTGATGAAGGAACCCGTCTTGTGTGTCACCAGTGTGCGGTGCGACAAAAGATTCAAGGATCTCTTCTCTATACCTCGCAGCAGTCCAAGCGCCATTCTGAACAACACATTGGTTCCTACGCCTGTCAGTACTGACTCCTGTCTGCACAATTCCTCCACCATCATGATGTGGTTATGCTTCCCGCACATTAGCAGGGTTATGCGGATGAACAAAAACTCTTTGACTCATCTGTGAACAGAACCCGGTGCCATTCGTCATGACTCAAAATTCTGATATTCCTTCACCCACTTTCTGTGGGCTAAATGGTGTCGTGATTTAGTTGACACATACCATAGCCCTCTGTGCGTAAAGGTCGCATTCTGGAAGGCAATATGATAATTTTTTATTCTTCACGAGTGCCTTCCCACCCTTTACGTACACCAACAGGAGTAGTAGTACACGAAGCCCTTTGCTCCTGCATTTTTTAACTGCCAAACGCACGTGAGAGAACCTGTCTATGAAACACCCAACACACTCGAAATCAAACGGAAAAGATGAAGTCGCAAAGACAGACTGAACATTCAGCTATACAGAATGGGAGTCCCCCCCCCCCTAAACCACTGTCTTCATAGATCCGTAAAATGCTAGCAGATGTCAGGCGTTTCCTGGGCCCTTACAGAGGTTTCCTGTCTGTATATTTTTGTCTGTGATCTGACCTACAGCACAGCTGACTGCTCCCACATGGCAACAAAGCTGCGAGGCAGTTGAATCGCAGCTCTCAACTTATCCCCTACTGGTGGCAGGCAGCGTGCATGACCTTGAGAGCCTATTTCCACTCCAGACACTCTACTCTATAGCACTGGCCCCCTGCGTAACTTGCATATAGCGAGCAAGTGGCTGAAAATAGAAGAAAACGACTCTCGCCTGTAAGAAAGGAAAAATAATGTATCCGCATACGTATAGTACAATGATCAGTCTCATGTATTATGATGATCGTGTGGCATTTGTGGAAGATAGCCCCCAGCTGGGATAGTGTTCGGACTACATGGAGCATATCTTTAGGTGATCCCACTCGGGCGACCTTTCGTTTAAGTACCAGCTTGGTTTTACAAAGTATCAAAGCATGGCTCGTATGAAAATCAGCCTGCCCTTTTGTCATATGACATCTTGCAAGCCCTAAATAAATGCATATAATATAATTTTTTACTAAACTGACACGTTCCACATTACGAAATCTCGTATTCATTATCTATGGAACAAGTATCAGTTTTACCTTTTATGTTGATTTCGGAAAGGCGTTTGAACGAAAGTACAAGCATATGGAACAGGTTCCCAGATGTGAGTGGCTCCTACTTTTCTTAAGTAATAGAACTCGATGGGAAGCGATCAAGACAAAGGAATCGTCAGAAGAACATGATAGCAATCTGGGGCTACTTGCTAACTGTGGTGCACAGGAAGGCGTTGTCATCTAATGACTGTGACAGGATGCAACACGACTTAAAAGGGGACGATCAGAACTGAAAATAACGGATTTTGATGAGTCACGGATATGTTGTAGACTGTAGAGAGAGCCGCAGTGGAGTAGCCGAGGAGTCTAAGGGACTCGATGTGGGTCGCGCGGCTGTTTGCGGTCGGAGGTTCGAGTCCTCCCTGGAGCATGGTTGTGCGTGTTGTCCTTAGTTTAGTTTACCTTAGTTTAAGTAGTTTGTAAGCTACGGACTGATGACCACGCAGTTTGGTCCGATATATTCACAAACATTTGAATATTTTTTGGTCGGCCGCGGTGGCCGAGGGGACTGAGGCGCTCCAGTCACGGTCTGCACGGCCTGTATGCTATTACAGTCAGTTACAGACGACACCCTCCCATACATCACAGTATTATCAGCAAACAACCGCAAATTACAAGTTACTTTGACCATCAGATTATTTATATAGATAGAAAATAATAGCGGTGCTATCAAATTACCCTGGGGCACGCCTGAGAGTACACTCGTCTCTGATGAACACTCACCGTAGAGAACAACGTACTGCGTTCTATTACTTAGAGTCTTCCAGCCAGCTACAAATCTGTGAACCTATTCTATATGCTCGTATCTTCGTTAGCAGTGTGGTGTGTGGCACCGCGTCGAATGCATTTTTGAAATCGAGAGAAACACAATCTGCCTGTTGCCCTCCATCCATGGCTCTCAAGATGTCATGTGAGAAAAGGGCAAGCTGAGGTTCATATGAACTGATGTCGTAGCGTAGCGGGTATGCGCCACTCTGAATCATTCCTTTATTTCAGTTTTATTATCTGGATGCGAGACTGACGGACGGTGACGTGCGCAGGTGTGTCGATAAATGACGTATGTTCTTGTGCAATTGCAAGCGGCCTTGCCAGAAAGTAGGGTGCGATTTGAAATGTAGAGAACAGCATTATGCAAAAGCGGGGACTGGAGTCAGTGGATTATTATGGATAAAGTAACTATTGCTGAAAATATTATAAAGTCATGAATTATTAATTAGTTGCATTTAGAGCTGTATCATTTCTGTGTATATGTATTGGAATAATAGGGGAAAACGTAAATAAATGTTTCGTCAGATTATGGTAAAAAGAGAACGCCCAATGAACATAAACATGTTTAAATGTAAACGAAGGCTTCCGCGGCCGTTGTCACTGTTGATAAAACTCTTCTGGGTATTGTACCGCATCGTCAATATATCAAATATTTCACCGACGTTTCGGCCCAGAAGATGACCGCTTGCAATAGTGGCCGAAACGTCGGTGAAATATTTGATATATTGACGATGCGGTCCAATACTCAGACGATTTTTATCAACCATAAACATAATTAATTACATAAAGTGAGGTTCATTTTAACTTTCAGTGATTTTTTAAATCCTGTTATTAATAGGTAATTGTTAAAATTTTTATTTTTTGGATTGACTGCTACAAAAGAAAGAGACTTTGCGGTATTTTTCCGTGTGACGATTGGTTACTGATATTCCTTAGCCAATCAGATTTCAGCATGTTTTCGCGTTCTGTTTGGCGGACACGCATAGGCTGAAGAAAGATAAGGAGTTGGAGTTCAGAAGTGAAACTGATAAATCTCCAAATAAGTGCTCCGAACATTTTGGAACTGTTAGGCGGAATTAATTGGATTTCTTGAAGAAGTAATCTTACATAATTTGTCAAATCTCTTGTGGATGGCCGAGTTCTGCAATTACGGCAACTTTCTGTGAAATACGATTGTTTTTATGTACTTTAAACACGCGTGGCGTGCTAGGCAGATCGGAACTTCTAAAAACTTCTATGAGTGCCGATTTGCGTAGCATTTGGCGAGCAAGTTCAAGTACGAGGAGTAACAGGTAATAGGTTATATTTTATTATTTATTTATTTTCTTGATGCATTTATTTTACGTGGCAAGATTAGGGCCTTCAGGCTCTCTCTTACACATAAACTGGCTTACTGAACATGAACAATTTATTTAGTACATTATAGCAGACAATGTATAATACAAGTATTAAAGTGAAAAGAAAATACAGATTATTATTAGAATATAATTGTAACTATAATTCTTAGATAATTTATAAGAATCAAAAATTACTTTAATAACAGTAATAGTGACAATAATAATAATGATTCTGCAAAGTACAGTAAGTGTGTTTCATATTGATAGCATCAGTCCTAATACAATCTAGGAATTGCCTCGTTATGTTCTTACAGATTGTGAGCTATTCACATCAAGCAGAGACACAAGACGATAGAATGTGTCGAGAGATATACAGAAGAGGTAGATTGGTTACAGGAAGAGAAATAGAATGGTGAGATTCAAAGCTATGATGGAGAGAAAGTACTGAGAGCAGTCAATAAACTGTCAATAGTAGTAATATGTAATTGTGGACTGAGTGCTTAGTAATAATTGTGTCATTAGCACGGCCTGGCAAAGAACTATATCTTGGAAAAGTTTAATTTTCAGTGCATTTAACTAAATCCCGTGTTCAAAATTAAATGTTTGTATAGCTTATGGGACTTAACTACGGGGTCATCAGTCCATAAACTTACAAGCTACTTATGAACTAGCTAATACCACAGACAAATATGTACAGACGGGAAACCTCCATAAGGGCCCGGTCCTACGCTCCGGGGTGCGGGGAGGGAGGGTTTCCAGCAGTTCCGTAAGATGTCCCATGATGGCGCTGCGGTCAGCAGCAGACCTTAAAACTGGCCAGAGCAGGCGGCAGGTAGCGGGTGTCCCCACCACCCCTCCCCTCAAATGCCAGCAAGCCCGACACAGCCGTGGCCTCGTAGCAGGGGGCATGAGCTCTCCCCTCAGCCTCCCCTCCACGCTACCCTCTGACGTGCGAGAGGCACCCTAAGCCAGCGAACTGCCTGACACCTGCTAGCATCTTACGGAACTACGAGGGGTGCGTAGGACTGTGGTTTAGGGTAGGCTGCTTCTCTGTATATGTTACTCTGTGCTAATACTAAGGACGGCACAAATATCCATGCCCGAGGGGGCATTGGAACCCCCGACCGTAGTGGCCGTGCGGACCATGACTGGCGCGCCTCAGAGCGCTCGGCCACCGCGGCCGGTTAAATCCCGTGTAAAAGTCACTTTAGCAAAGGAATAGAACTTACCATCACGAAATTCCTCAAGGATTTTGCAAACTGCTGAAAATCAGTGTTACAGTCATTTTTCTACATAGCCTTTAGTAGCGGAGCTATAACACTGGTGTTCGTGCAAGCTAGCAAGAGACAGTCAGCTTAAGAAGAATGACGTCTAGAGTGCGGTGGAAGTATTGACTGTTTTTCAGTAGGACGAAACCGATTGCTAAATAGCAATGTGAGGCATGATAGCTAGCTCTAAATGTAGACAATGTATGGTTATGCTTTTTGGTGCATAGAAAACTGTTATTGCATAAATAAAATTGGCGTATATTATAACTTCTTACGGAATTCTAGTTGTAAATGTTTTCCACAGCTATGGCTGTACAATTAAGTGAAACAGAACCTTGACAGATTGTTAGCAATCGTATGCGGGATGTTTCAGTAAGAAAAAAAAATCACATCTGTAATTTGACGTGACGTGACAATCTAACATGTACCGTCGCGACACTCATTGTTGTGGAGGTTGTTAACAACTGACAGTTGCAACGACACTTGCGCTTCTAGAGGTGGGCAAGCCGCTGAAGACGTAAGGTTTGCTTACAATTATTTTTGAATGTCGTCAGCGAAATAGTTAGCATAATTTTTTAGTTACAAGTGTTAGTAAAATAAGGAGTCATACATAATACGGAAATTAACGTAAAACAGCCGAATTTATCTAATTCAGTGCTATAAAGAACTAATTCGTCAGAAACAAATAATTATCAATATGTGTATATTTGCAGCTTATTGCCCTGAAAGTAAGTAGAATATAAACACAAGAGAATCATAAATTTATATTATGGTCTGTTCTTACTACGACGGGCAGTTTTTTGACGCATGTCAATTTGGTGTGAAGTCCAATGATTCGCACGCTTTTAAACCTCACTCATCTTTCTTATAAGGGCATATTCTTAGGAGTGTAATTACTTTAGCTTAAAAAGTCAATGTTTTGATTATTCATGCCGTTCGTGCTTCAGCTGTAGCAACAATTCTGGGATCGGGATCTTGTTTGTTGGGAAACAGTTTGATTGCTTTTATCGTATCATTGGCAGGTGCCTTTTTCCTTCAGCTGCAGCTGTGGAAGCTGATTTTGGGCGTTAAATACTATAATTATTGCGTTCTACGAGTATATACGTTTCTCTGACATAGGGCAGGCTTCTGGTGTTTCCTAGCCATTTTTAACAGAAAGTAAAATTATTCAGTTAACTCCTTATGTTACAAGATAATTGTAAGTAAACTGTCCTGTAATGCACCGTTTCGTCCCTTGTCAGGGACTTTAGAAAACTTAAGAAAGACAAATGTGGAGGTATTTTAAAATCATTCCCTATTTGTAAGACATTACATACGCTTCCTAATGCAAAAAGTATGTGAAAATCAATATTAACAACACCATTCGCATTCATCCAATATCGTATTCAGAAACGTAGCTTGCCGGACGCGTGGAGCGCTACTGTTGCAGTGTATAAGAAAAATCTGTGGCAGATTCGTGACTCTGTATGTTAGACTGTAGTGACGTACCACCACGTCAAGAGAACAACTATTTACTCTGTTATTATTCCACACCAAAGTAGGCCCATGACGTCAATTTTAGACACAATGTAATACAAACATTTTTGCGACGTAGTGTTTTGGACCTGGTATGAGTGTAAGCTGTTTTAGCTACCTTACCTAAATTATAAAACGCCCATGTTACAAATGAATGCATGCATACGTATCTCAAATGCTACTGACAGAAGTAAATGCATAAAGAAAATGTAGCCATCTGAAGTGGGCAAGGTAGCCCTAAAAACAGGTAATAGCTTCAAATAAAACATTTTAAAAGCATGTGTGGCTACTTGCGTTATTCCAAACGAGCTTAAATTTCATAGAGTGGTGACAGGTCCGCCATGTTTGAGGCAAAGTGAACTGGCGTCCGCCATGTAATTTGGGGTATCGGCTCACAGCTGGTATGCCACACCCATTCGAGATTTTCCTTATTTACAGTTCCATGTCTTAAATGAAGATAGATTATTGAATATAGATGTACGTCAAGTTCTGTCAGACATTTACGAAGCTGCGAATTGGCGAGCCTGGTAGTAAATTTCCTAAAAATGCGATAATGAAATATCACGAACCTGCTAAGTATTACAGTTCCATTTCGAACTATAACAGCTGAGGTTTGCTACAATAACGAGACTGGCGTTGTGAAAATATTCGCGTTAATTTTAATTCCAGTACATGGACTAAACTAGCTGCGGCGCATATAGTGAACAGTAATTACTATGATTAAGAATCATGACCATGGATTTGCATCTGCTCTTTTTGTGTACTAATAACTGCTTCTATAAACACTGGTATACACTTGTCTTGTGTTTAATAAATCAATTAAGTCCAAAGATATGTAAAATTGCAGTTAAAATGTTTGGCTGTAAATTTTGGTGGACGAAATTTTAGTATACAGATGAAAGTGTCAACAAAATACTGCAATTAAAAATGCGCCTAGTTCATCTGCTACAAAAGCATCCATGTGTCGTTAATAATTCTCTTTGTTGCCATTCTGAAGCAAGTAACGTTTGGTACGTGAAATTTGAGTACAAAGACGAAAGTGACAACAGAATATTGCAATTAAAATGCCCCTGGGTCAGCTGTCATAAAAAATTCCACGTCGAAATAAAATATCATTAATAACTTACGTGATAGCCACGCTGAAATAAGTACATTTTTGTTGCAAAGAACACAGACATATACAAGAGAAAATGCTGGTTGTCACTACTGCTTCCATACTTTGAACTGGTTGCATGTCAACCATGCTGGCTCAAGTATTATCGACAACAAATGAAAGTATTTTAAAGAAGATGTAAACACTCAAAAGTGTGGTTTCAACAACCACAGGAGTGGCAAAGGAAGAATTATCTCAATAACACACCAACACTAGGTAGAAAAGTGAGCATTTTTTTACGGTGTGTACTTCAAGGGTATTGCTGGATAGGTCATCTGAAGCTTCACTCTTGTGGCAGCTAAGTATCATTAGTTAGGGATTTTGTTTGAGTATAAACAGACTGTGATCAAAGAAGGCAAAATATCTGGCGTTCTTGCACAAATTAATTGTCGTTTTATCACTTCGATTTGGGTATTTAAAGGCTGAACACAATTTGGGCATATTTCAGCAGCATAACTTGTACAGGCAATACACACTAAATAGAATACATACTAAATACAACATAGACTCTGACCATAACTTATTGGTAATAAACTATAGATTAAAACTAAAGAGACTGCAGAAAGGTAGAAAAATTAGGAAATGGAATCTGGACAAACTGAAGGAACAAGAGCTGGTTGAGGATTTCAGAGGGAGCATTAAGTAAGGATTGGCTGAAATGGGGAAAAGTAACACTGTTGAAGAAGAATGGGAGATAGTGAAAGCAGCATAGGATCATACAGGCAGAAGGACAAGACCTAATAGAAATCCCTGTATAACACAGGATATGCTGGAATTAATGAATGAGAAGAGAAAATATAACAATGCATCAAGTGAAGCAGGCAAAAGGACTACCAATGACTGATAAATGAGATGAACAAGAGGTGCATAACGGCTAAGCAGGAGTGGCTAGAGGACAAATGCAGAATCATAGAAGAATGAATAACCAAAGGAAAGACAGATACCGCCTATAGGAAAATAATAGAGATATTTGGAGACAAGAAAAACAGGTGTATGAATATCAAGAACTTAGACGGAAAACCAGTACTAATCAAAGAGGGAAAAGCAGAAATTTGGAAAGAATATATAGAGGGCCTATACAAACTAAATAAACTTCAAGGTTGTTTTCTAGAAAAGGAAGACGAAGTGGAGATAGGAGATACAATCCTGCAAGAAGAATTTCACAGAGCGCTGAAAGATTTGAGTCGAAACAATCGCCAGGAGTACATGATATTCCGTATGCTGATATCGTTAGGAGAGCCGTTCATGAAGAAATTGTTCCACCTGGTATGCAAGATGTATGATACAGGGGAAATACCCTTCGACTTCAAGAAGAATGTAGTGATTCCAATTCCAAAGAAATCAAGTGCAATCAAATGTGAACTATCAGTTTACTAAGTCATAGTTACAAGATACTAGCACGAATTATTTACAGACGAATGGAAAAACTAGTGGAATCTGACCTCGGGGAAGATGAGTTTGGATTTAGGAGAAATGTAGGAACACGGGAAGCAATACTCACATTACGACTTATCTTAGAAGATAGGCTAAGGACGGGAAAACCTACGTTTTTGGCGTTTGTAGATTTGGAGAAAGCTTTCGACAATGTC
Source organism: Locusta migratoria (assembly GCA_026315105.1). Taxonomy (NCBI): domain Eukaryota; kingdom Metazoa; phylum Arthropoda; class Insecta; order Orthoptera; family Acrididae; genus Locusta; species Locusta migratoria. The sequence goes on along the minus strand of CM048750.1, from coordinate 27,052,445 downwards.
GACTGGAATACACTTATCCAAATTCTTAAGGTAGCAGAAGTAAAATATATGGAGCGAAGAGTTATATTGTAAGATTACCGCCCAATAGAAATACTGGTAATTAATAGCATTTGATAATTAAACAGTATGAAGTTCACTGCAAGCATTGACCATGCCAATGCACTAAATGTTACACAATTTTTAATCTTATTAATTATGGTAGCAATGTATGTACACCGTTGGGTGACAACATTTATAGTTAGGCCATAGATAGAAATTCTCCACGTTGAGATTTGCTGTGTGCTTGTAGCTGAGGGAGGCCAGCGAGCAGGACGACGTTGGTGGCTTGTTCCAGCTTAGGATTTTCCAGTTCGTTTCCGGTGAGGGGAGAGAGGGACAATGGCGAGTGCCAGGCACAGTGCAGTGCACAGCGTGAAATAAAATATTCTAATACTACTGGCATTTGAAGTAATACGATGCAGTTAGAAACCTTTAAGGCCCTCATTACAAAATAGCCTGTTGATAAATGAACAATACATTAGCTTATATAGTCACATCAGGCGTAATATGTTTAATTGACAATGAAAAGTAATAAATTACCAATGAATACAAGACAGTTAAACAACTAGCATGGCAATGTTTGTTTATAAAAATAATGTACTAACTATTTCTCATTTTATTTTCAATTAATCTTGTGTATATTATCTTGAAGTATTCAGTTAAATCACTTATCTGTGATATAAGAAATTGCACGATTATGATAAATACTACAAAGGATGTTTATACCAATATAAAAACCTAAAAGACATTTATTTAGTGTGTAGTGTAATTATTTTGATTTTAAGTAAAGTTTTAGAAATGTATTGGCTTAGCGCTGTACGTTGGCAAATCAGTTACAACAGCTCACATGCGGAAGTTGATGACGTAGGGGAAAAAAAAAAAAAACCGGCAGTTGAGCTTTTGGCGCACAAACGCGCGAGGGCAGGAAGTGACGACTCCGGAGCACGTGGGGAGCTGGGCGGGTGGCATCACTCTGCATCAGTCGGCATGTGGATCTCGAGGTGGTGACTTTAGATTTGTGTGTGGCAATCGCCACGTGCTGTTGCTCGTTGTAGACTGCACCAAGCTGAATCTAGTGCTACTGTGTGTTGTATTTAGCCGGTGGAACAAGGTGTGCATCGTATTGAATTAAAGTGACTGATTTGTTAATGTGACACGTGTCGTCGCATAGGCATGAACATAAACGGTGTATGAGACAGCCAAATGGTGTGAAAACATTTTGCGACAAATATTCATTTTGTCTGGGGGCTCACGAGCTATAATTTTTTTGATAAATGTGTCGACCTACAGACGTATCAGCCACAGGGTTCTAATATTGTGACATAAACAACATAAAGTGAACTTTCACGTGTTTTCAAAAATAGTAGTTAGTACACCCTTTTCTCTCATGAACTTGACTTTATTATGAATTGTTTTGTTAAATTGCAGGGAAGGAAAGCTGCGAACGTGTGATATCATCCCCTAGAAAACGAGTCAAACAGTCGCAATCACAATTCCAGTGTTTTTGCGAGTTTAGGAATTTGGTTCGCAGTTGGTGGTTGTGAGTTTTAAAAATTAATCTTTCCATATTTTAAATTCTCACCCCGACCTTCACCCTCGCAATATTCAACCTATACAAAAAGCAGACAGCAGTTATTAGAGTCGAAGGGCAAGAAAGTGGTGCAGAGGTTGGGAAGGGAGTAAGACAGGGTTGTAGCCTTTTGCCAATGTTGTTCAATCTGTACATTGAGCAGGTAGTGAAGGAATGGAAGGAGAAATTTGGAGAGGGAATTAAAATTCAGAGAGAAGAAATAAAAACTTTGCGGTTTTCTGACGACATAGTAACTTTGTCAGAGACGGCAAAGGATCTGGAAGAGCAGTTGAATGGAATGGTTGTTTTGAAAAGAAGTTTTAAGATGAACATCGACAAGAGTAAAACAAGGATAATGGAATGTAGCGTCAGAAAGTAAGGTGATGCTGAAGGAATTTATTAGGTAATGAGACAATAGAAGTAGTAGACGAATTTTGTTATTTGGGTAGCTAGATAACTTTTGATGGCCGAACTAGAGAAGATATAAAATGCAGAATGGCTATGGGAAGAATAGAGCTTTTGAAGAAGCGAAATCTGGTGACATCCAATATTAATTTAAATGTTAGGAAGTCCTTTCTGAAAGCATTTGTCTGGAGTGTAGCATTGTATGGGAGTTCAGACAAGTAGGTGATAGAAGCTTGCGAAATGTGGTGCTACAGTCGAATGATGAAAATTATGGGTAGATCCAGTGGCGGACTAAGGCTGTCGGAGGCCCATTGCGGGGGCAATACCCAGGACTAGGGTACAGTCAAAAAAAAAAAATAATAATAATAAATGAAATAAAAAATAAAAAAGCGACATTTGGAGGCCCCATGATGATAGAGGCCAAGTGAACTCCAATAAATAAATAAATAAATAATGAGAAATAAAAAGAACGAAGGGAAATCTTCCGAGGCATTTGGAGGCTCCCCAAGACGAGAGGCCCGCCGGGGCAGTCCGTCCCTCTCCCATCCCCCCCCCCCCCCCCCACAGCCCCTTAGTCAACAACCGAGTAGATCACGTAACTAATGAGAAGGTAACGGAAATGGGGACTAAAGGAGTGTCTGGCATATCCTGACTAAGAGAAGGGATAGATTGGTAGGACACGTTCTGCGACATCAAGGAATTGTCAACATAGGAAGTGTGTAGGACAAAGATCGTAGAGGGAGCAGAAAGACAGATAGAGTGAGCAGATTCAAAAGGATGTAGGTTGCGGAACTTATTCTCATATGAAGAGACTTGCAAAGGACAGGGTAGCGTGGAGCGCTGCATCAAACCAGTCTGCGGACGGAATACCACAACAGTTAAATACAACACTTCAAAATGTTCAAATGTGTGTTTGGTCTAATGCGAACAAACTACGTGGTTATCAGTCGCTAGACTTACCCACTAATCACTTGACTAACTTAAACTAACTTACTCTAAGGACAACAGAAACACTCATGCCCGAGGAAGGGTTGGAACCCCCGACTGTGCCGGCCGTGCAGACTGAGACTGGCCCACCGCAGGCCGCTCGGCCACTGCGGCCGGTTACAACACTTCAAGCTCAACAACAACAACATACGATAGACAGACTACTCTCAGGTATACTGACCAACAAAAATATGTCGACCGAGATTACACAGTTGCCGCAAAGAGCGCTGTAACTCGTGTGTTAGCCAATGAAATTTAAGCTCCCAATCTCCAATGGCGCAAATAGTCTTCTGTTCAGTTACAAAAGATGTTGCGATTTCCGGGGGAGCACCAATCACAGCGAAAGCGATTAGTAGACCACAGAATACCAGCGGAAATACACTATTCTTCCTGAGAGGTTGAAACACGTCCAATGAATGTGTGGTCGTCTTCCATTTTGATTGATTCATTAACCTAAAGAGTTTCTGCACCATTAAAGTTATCTATCTCTGTGTTAATTATTTTATTCCTTTTATTAATGATCAATGCCCCATGTTTATGTACGTTTTCCCCATATTTATAAATATATCCACCCGTGTAATTGAACTTGTGTATTCATGTGAATGTGAATATGTGCTCTTAATATGGCTTACAGACGCCGCCTCCCTCTTTAGGCCTCGTTTTGCTGTAGTTAAGAACGCATGGCTTCGTTTGTCATCTGCGCTGGCGTCTGCTGGCTGGCCAGAGACAAGCTTACTTGGCGAGGTGGCCGTGTTCTTAGTGCCGTATAAACCCAATCTCGGAAGTAAAAGGTGACAGGAGACTTCTCTGGGAGCTGTTGTAGAGGGAATTGTCTTGGACAGATAGCAAGGGTTGGTAAACCCCAGTCTCCGAACGCACTCTGTGTCGCTTTTAGCACATCCGGTGTATAGCGAGGAGAGGTTTTTCCGAGGCGTCAGAGCTTTAGTCCTTCACTCTTCATTCTGGCTCCGACGACTGTGGAAGTAAGTACTCCTCTGAATCATGCTGAGGAGAAGGCATTCTGTTAGGACTTTACTTTCTTTGTGATGAGGCAGTAAATTCAGTGTAAATTTAATATTTGCATTTTCATTCCAGTGACAATTGTTTGTCTGCTGTTGCTCAAGTAGGAATACATGTGTGTGTCTTTCAGCCTTGTGTAAACTTTGTGTGATTGAATGTCCTTGCTATTTTCCGTATCCGCGAGTAAGCTAAATATTTCTTAGATTTTCTGATTTGATTCCGTCTTTCTTGTCTTGTGTGACCGATTGCACCACGTCGTTATTTCGGCCTTCAGCCATGCTTTGTTAATACTAGCTTTCTTCAATACGAATTCTCGTGTGTGCTTTACTCTCTTATTGTAAATTAATTTCTGTTTGTAAATGTTATGAAATTTGGCATGGGCACACACCACATGGTACATAAGGACAATGAGCTGCTGCCTCCCTGAACATGTGTCCGCTAGTGCACAGTATAATTTAAAATTTTGTGATCGATACCCCTGCCATCTCATCAAAATGCTGCCGATACCCATTGTGTATTTGAAAATTTCCTCCTACGTTACCTCCATATTCATAAAGGGCAGAAACAATTTTAATATGGGCTGTAATTATATGTTTTAATTCACTTTTGTACAAGGTGTGTGATTTATTTGGTCTCCCCACATTTACTTATTTTACTGAATAGATTATGATTTTAAAGTATCACATTTCTGCTTTATGATTTCATGTTCCCCATCCATGTTTAATTACCTATTCATTTATTTTTTGACCTTGATTTTGTGTTTGTTAAAACGTTGACTGCTCCCTTAGGGAGTGAGCAGTTAGGTAAATTTCCGTTGCGCATGTACTGCGGCCACTCAAAAAGTAATTTAGAGCAGCAGTGAGCTATTTAACTTACATTGTCAGATCTCAACTGCCCGAGATTTGGCTTATTTTAAAAACAGGCTACTGAGATGGTCCTCTTAAGGACTCATTAACCTTTGAGAAGGTCAGCTAGGGCACAAGGATCCCTGCGCAGAAGACACCAAGAATCTTAGAACTTAGAAGTAAAACCTTTCCTTTTCCTCTTTTATAACCTTATTTTTATTTACATATCGCATGGCTTGGTAGTGAACAACAGAGTTATATTTCTTCAATCAAACTCTTAAGGTATATAGTTCCTAAATAAATTTACTAGATCGTTAGGATCGATAAGTATACAAGTTCAGTAACTGAACAACAAGACAGTTTAGAAAAATGGTTTAAAACAAATTCAAAAATTTAAAACGGACCCTCAGAGACGACAGTAGACAACTTAGGAGGCCCTTTAAACTACGCGAGCTCTCACCTTTTGGGTCAAACATACTGAACAATAACAACCAAAATTTTAAAGTTACCCCATAAAATATTAAGGTAAGGTCTCCACATACAACACGTAAACCAAATAACAACTCCTTTAACTTTACAAGCGTTCAACTTCAGTATTTCAATTTAAGAAAAGCATTTAAAAGAATTCTCAAAATCAATTAAAGTCTAGATGAGCGGAGCGCGCGGTTGCTCGCCTTGGAGGTTCGAGTCCTCCCTGGGGCATGGGTGTGTGTGTGTGTGTTGTCCTTAGGTTAGTTTACCTAGGTTTAAGTAGTTTGTAAGCTACGGACTGATGACCACGCAGTTTGGTCCGATAGATTTACAGACATTTGAACATTTTAGTCTTGATGTGCAACACCCTTTTAACTTTGCGAAGGTTCAAGCCACAATGTCTCAGTTTAGAAAAAGGATTTAATACAATTCTCAAAATGTCAATTAAGGTTTCGACGTGCAATACAGTTTTAACTTTACAAATATTCAAGCCACGCTCTCAGTCAGTTTAGAAAAAGGGTTTACACCATTCGATAAATGTCGATTATGGTTAACTTTATAAACTTTCAAGCCACAATCTCTCAATGTGAGACTTTAACTTTTCCCGGCGTAATGAATGTTCAAACAACTTACGGGTATGCTGCCGGGTGACGACGTCGACAACTGCCGATATTTCGACAGGAGGACACCCTGCCATTCTCAAGGCGCAACTGCACATAAGGAAGCAATGTTCAAGCATATTTAATACCTCGGTTTGCAAAGGGTAAACGAGGAAGGTAACACACACAGTACAAGTCACAGCAGAGTCAACTCAACCAAAGATGACCAAACATAAAAAATATCAATAGTGACTTAATCAACAGGTGAGGCAGCATTAATTTTATCCCACTGTTTTTTGACGAGAGACAGTGCCGGATTCCAAGCAGAATTTAAACAAAAACCACCATCTCTGTTTATAAGGTCGCTTGGTAGTTTAATTTCAACAGCTTCCTTAATAACACTGTCCCAATAGGTGGAGGTGCATGCCAGGTTCTCCGTGTTGTTGTATTCCATAGGATGACCGGTGTCAAGACAGTGTTCTGCAACAGCGGATTTGTTGGGCTGTTGTAAGCGCGTGTAACGTTTATGCTCAATACACCGGTCTTCCACAGTCCTGATTGACCAATATATGAAATGCCACAACTGCAAGGAATACGATATACACCTGCCTTACGCAAACCAAGATCATCCTTTACGGACCCCAACAGGGCCTTTATCTTAGAAGGTGGTCGAAAAACACATCTCACATCATATTTCCGCAAAATACGACCAATCTTGTTGGAAATACTTCCTGCGTAAGGCAAAATGGCCATAGATTTAGGTGCCACTTCAATACTATCGTCACTCACCCGTTGCACAGAAGGCTGATAGCGCAATGCACGTTTTATCTGTCTCTCACTATAACCATACTGACGAAAGGTCTCTTCGAGATGGGACAACTAAGCTGACAAACTTTCAGGGTCTGAAATGACATGTGCCCTGTGAACCAAGGTACGAAGTACTCCTTCACGCTGAACTGGATGGTGACAACTATCAGCTTGCAGATACAAATCTGTGTGAGTAGGCTTCCTATAAACAGAATGTCCCAATGTACCATCAACCTTCCTTCTGACCAACACATCAAAGAAAGGAAGACAGCCATTCTGTTCCACCTCCACTGTGAACTGAATATTTGGGTGGATTGAATTTAGGTGTTCCAAAAAACCATTTAAATTTTCACTACTATGAGGCCAAACGACAAAAGTGTCGTCTACATATCTGAGAAAACACGCAGGTTTCAGAGTCGCTGACGCTAAAGCACGTTCCTCAAAATCCTCCATAAACAAATTGGCCACAAAAGGTGACAACGGGCTTCCCATTGCAACTCCATCAGTTTGTTCATAGTACTGACCATTGAATAAAAAGTAAGTGGAAGTCAGCACATGTCGAACAACATTTGTTAACTCGACACCAAACTTAACCTCAATTAGCTAATCTGACAGAGGAACGCGAGTGAAGAGATACACAACATCAAAACTCACTAAAATATCAGAGTCATTCAAACGCAATCCTTTCAATCGACGTAAGAAATTCGCCGAGTTTTTAATGTGGTGTTCACACCTGCCCACCATTGCGTTTGAATGACTCTGATATTTTAGTGACTGCGGCAGCGTCCACATATTACACGGGAATGACACCGCTAGGCTTGAAGAACAATGCACTCACTGTCCTTGGCTCCCTTAAGGCCCAAAGAGAAATAGACATACAGTCAGTAAACACGGATTCTAATGCGGCGGAGACGGCGAAAGCACCGTCGTCAACCGCCACTCCAAGCTGGACGCACGCACAGGCCGCCGGATCTCAACAGCCCACTCTTCTCGGCGCGCCTCCAAAAAAAAAATGTTCAAATGTTTGTTAAGCTTATGGGACTTAACTACGGGGTCATCAGTCCCTAAACTTACAAACTACTTATGAACTACTTACGAACTAGGACGGCACAAATATCCATGCCCGAGGGGGGATTCGAACCCCCGACCGTAGTGGCCGTGCTGACCGTGACTGGAGCGCCTCAGTCCCCTCGGCCACCGCGGCCGGCCGGCGCGCCTCCCGTTCCGACAAACGCCGCAAGTACATATGGCTCTATAATACACCAAAAATCCGGTTAGTGGTCAGTCCAACGAGCCGCTCACTTCCCTGGCGCGCTTCTGGGCTCCCTCCGCGATCAGCCACACACTGCCGCACCTTTCTCCACTCCGCCGAAGAACAGGCCGAGCGCCACCTTGCGGAACCACCAGCAAGGCGCCGCTACACGACCGCACCGCAAATCCCGCACGAGATAAAACAGATACGAACGTATCAGCTACTTTCAAGGCCGCAGCCCGCGCCACGTGCTGTAGGTTCGGCCAGACTCTACCCGCAGCCCTGCAGCCACTACCGGCCTCCTCGTGAGCGGCTGGCCAGAGAACCGCTGCCCTCCTGACACGCCGGCAGCTGTCAGCCGCCTATCCCAGCCACCTACAGGCACAGGCAGCGGCAGCGGCAGGTGAGGTAAGCCCTCCGCCGCGACGACAGCCCAGTCCCCCACACCACCTGCCGCCAACAAGTGACGGCGCAGCTGAGCCTCAGCAGTGGCCGCGTCTGGGCAGACAGCAAGACGAGCTCCCAACTGAGATCTCCACTAACAAGGAGGCGGCACCACCGTCGGGTCGGGGAACTGTCCGAAATTTACAAACGCTAGAAAGAGGAGAGGACAAAGGCGGAAATAGTTACAGTGGGGAGGATGAAATGGATAGAGAAAGGAAGAACGAGGAGTCAGAAAGTGGATATAATTAAAGTATGGTTGGATGTAGACGCAGAAAGAAGGGAGGAGTAGCTGGATAATGTAGGAATGTCTGTAAATCTATCGGACCAAACTGCTTGGTCATCAGTCCGTACCTTACAAACTACTTAAACCTAGGTAAACTGACCTACGGACAAACACACACACCCATGCCCCAGGGAGGTTCAAATGTTCAAATGTTTGTATAGCTTATGGGACTTAACTACGGGGTCATCAGTCCCTAAACTTACAAACTACTTATGAACGACTTACAAACTAGGACGGCACAAATATCCATGCCCGAGGGGGCATTCGAACCTCCGACCGTAGTGGCCGTGCAGACCGTGACTGGAGCGCCTCAGTCCCCTCGGCCACCGCGGCTGGCCCCCAGGGAGGACTCGACCCTCCACGGCGAGCAACCGCGCGCTCCGCAGCGAATTGCTTTAGACCGCTCGGCTACTCCACCGCGGCGGATAATGTAGGGAAAGAGATGTACAAGGAGTGGGGTGAAAATGATGGAGGTATTGCGAAGGAGGATGAGATGGATCGAGGAGGGAGGAAGAAGCAGACAGACGGAGGCAGGAGAAGGGGGCAGACGAGAGGAGAAGTCGATTAAAGTATATATATGATATTCACTTACATATTGATAGTTGTGAAGAACTGCTAAGTTTGATAATTTATTACTGAATAAAATAAATAACTACTTCTGTTTTTATGGCGATGCACAGCTGTTTTAGATGTGTGTGGTTTAGCTATCATGACAGGTAGTTTCAAATCTGGCTTACAAGGATAAGGCACGACCGTGGGGTCGGGAACTGTCCGATAATTTGTGTGCTGAAATAGGACCCCAGACACCTCACGTGGTTATAATATTAGCACGCACTACTCGGAAAATCGCGAGAAAAATCGATCCGAAGTTTCTTAGGTGCCTTATGGATATAAAATTTTAATTCAATGCCGAGCCTCCGGTTGCCCTCGATGGTTTTTGTTCTTGAGGAGTATGACGTGATTGTGGTGTAAACGACGTAGATAATGTTTTGGAAAACTCTGCTACATATACTCTTAGACGGTTCAAGAAGCTCTTTGTTTTATATACATTATGGACGAGGATGCAAATGTAGAACAAGCCTGTAGAACCGCTGAGGAATTCACGAAGCTGTATTATGAAAGTGTGGATAAGAAAAGGCACCTGATGGCTAAATATTATTTAGATACTGGTATCCTTTCCTCGAATGGAAATGGAACTGTTGGTAAAGAACAGATTCAAAAGATCTATGAGCAGTAGCCAACTACGGAACATAGATTAACATCGCTTGATGCCCAACCAGTAATAGATATTGCTGTTTCTGGTCAGCTTACTTTTGTAGTGCAAGTAAGTGGATTTGTAAAATTTCAAGACAAGGCAGCAAGGGCATTCCAGCAGAATTTTGTCATTACAGCAGAGGAAGACAAATGGAAAATTGTCAATGACTGTCTCAGGCTCCAAGAGCCTGATGTTTGAATAAAAATAAAAATAAACTGTATTATTGTTACATTTAAGTTGTGCGTTTTATGTTAGTATTCAAGACATTAATAGAAAAAAAGAAAAAAAAAAGGGAAAATATAAAGATGGTTAGGGCTCGGATTCTTACGCCAGAGGTGTCAGGTTTGATTCCTCGTGCGGCACATTTTTCCCTTCTGTTTCATTTTCTTTTGTTATTCCAGCAATTATTCAAAAAATTACCCAAACATATATTATCTTCAGCAGTTAATTATTGTATAAAAATTAATTTCTTTTTGTCCTGCAACACAATTTTAAAATTAAATCAGTTGGTTTCTTATGGTGAAGCACAGACAGAAAATGTGGTGTCGCAGAAATCTTAAGTACGCGCCACGTACTTTCGTCGCGTGCCGCCATGCAAGCACGGCGCGGCGTTCTTACGACGTCCGCTACGAGCGCCCTCTGCTGGAACTCCGCTCATGGCCACCACTGAACTGCATCGGTCACTTTGGATTAGGACAGGCACAAGGACTCATCAGTAGGCAGGTACTGCCGAGTTATACTATGTATCTGCATTCCACCAGTCTTCAATTAACAATGTTAAGTATTATAATGTTTCTTCGAAATATATCTCGTTCTAATATAGCTTGGTGTTTCTAGTTTCTGCTGTCCCACTGGATAGTCACCTCCGTACTCGCACACGTGTGCATCCTATTTTCCTGTGTCGTTCCCTCTCTACTCGGTCACCGACATCTAGGACAACCGGTGGCAACGAGACACAATAGAAAGTTTGTAAATTGACTATATGGACAGATACTAGTCACAATTCTGCAATAATAGAGCAAATGGGACGGTGTAGAATATAATTAATAAAACATTATTTAGTAACAGTTACAGATTCTAATCCATAATGCGATTAATTTTCAGTATGATTCCTGTTTCAAAAATATGTTTGTATAGCTTAAGGGACGTAACTACGGGGTCATCACTCTCTAAACTTACAAACTACTTAGGAACTAACTAAGACTAAGGACGGCACAAATATCCATGCCCGAGGGGGCATTCGAATCCCCAACCGTAGTGGCCGTGCAGACCGTGACTGGAGCGCCTCAGTCCCCTCGGCCACCGCGGCCGGCAGTTTCTTTTTGCTTGTACAAGTAGTAAGTTGTCTGTTGGGAGACTGATAATTGGCAGCTGTAAAGCAGTGTGCTTAGTATTGGATGTATTACGTGAAAGAACTTGGTGGATATATAAAATTTTGTAGAAGAGGAACCGAGTTTATATATTTGTATTTTGTGAATGAGGACGATAAACAATTGAGGTAAATGTGCATGCACCGCCATTGTAACTGCTCTTTAGCAGAGGAAAATTCTGTGTTCTGTATTTATGAGCAGAAACAAGGCTATGCCGCTTTGAAAGGACCATTCGTAATTCAATACTGTCATCGTAAATTTCCGAGTGATAACGATCGTTGCGTTTTGTAAATTCGATCTCCATTGTACACCTTTTGTCATTATACAATTTTGAGAGAATATGACAAGTTTTAGTTGAAGAAAATAAAAATCTGTGTCCGTCTAAACAAGTGTTTCCTGGTGGGTCGCGACTCTCTACTGGGTCTCTGGATGGTATTAAAAAAAGAACGTAAGGTGTTTTAGTGATCGAATGAAGCAAAGTTCAATTCATTAGGAAAGTTTCATAATACAAAACCATCACAAAGAAACCAGTGTGGCTAATAAGGCACTCAGGACGTATGAGAAATCACAGCCGCAACATTCGTTAGAAATTACGATATGAAGACGCCGCATTGTCTTCCATTTGTGACAAGTATCATGTGATTAACATTCCGCTGTCTTAGTCTTTCTGTGACTGCGAGTTCGTAACTCTGTTTCTTTGTTGATAACTGTGTGTCTCCCTATGTTGGCGTCTTTTCTGACTACATTCATATTTTCTATTTATTTAATGTTGTCTGCAATATATTTTGAAAACAAAATCATTCTTGTACCCACAACTATATACTACTTTTATTCGTTACTAGCTTATATGCCCGTGCTTCACAACGGTTGTTAAAGAGGCACCTGTGTATATCAGGGTTTATTAGGGTTCCGAACCTATATGAACAAACACAGAATCCTTGTTCGATCGCTCTGTCAATAAACTCAGTTCTAGGCAAGATGTCAAATTTAAGTAGAAGTCATTGTCGAACACGGTGAATGTTCATAACGTTTTACAAACAAAAAGTGTAATTAATTTAAGTCCGTACTCCGGAATGAGGTAAATCCATTATTAGTTTGTGTTCATAAAGTTAAGACTGAGGTGTGTAATTGTCTGTCTGACGCAAACTTCTGAAAACACTTCTATCGTTGAGATGAGAAATAATAATAATAATAATAACAGTGCCATGTATCGTTTCTGTGGCGTAGTACTAAACTGTTTATCTCTCACAGTTAAGTGTATGCTAAAGTATTAGAATGTTGCAGTGTTGCACTGGGGACAATGTAGTTATTATGTATGCAGTGCTCCATAATATCGAAAAGTCAACGAATACTGAAAGCCTGGTAATTCAATCAACAGAGCAGTTCATGTCTGTTTAAATAAGACGTCGTGGTGGTGTCAATGAGCGATAAAGTAAGTCTGGTAATCGTTGAAGGAATGACGTCAGCTGATCATCTGTATACAACTTTCAAATAATTATAGTATTTCCAGTGAATTGTCTTGACTAAGTTAACAACATTGGTCACTCATTCAGCTAAAACATGTCCTCACGTCCTGCAGTGATAACTTAGTAAAGCACGAAGTTGAAATCGATAGCCGCCGCAAGAAGCGAGAAGAGAGAAGAAACAGACATATGTTCTAAAGATGAGTATTGTAAATTTCAGTCAATAAATGTCTTGTAATACTAACTATATCAATGTTTTACATGTCAGAGGATCCTGCACCAATACCTTTATTGACAACCAGACCGGGACGATAAACAACAAAAACGCGACGAGGTCACAAGAATATGAGTCGTCGTTCATAGATATTTTGTTGTTACTTATGTAGGTCTGCATAACAGAACATAACGAACATACGCTAAAGCGTGGAGACTATTTGCCGGCTGCGGTGGCCGAGGGGACTGAGGCGCTCCAGTCACAGTCTGCACGGCCACTACGGTCGGGGGTTCGAATCCCCCCTCGGGCATGGATATTTGTGACGTCCTTAGCATTAAGTAGTTCATAGGTAGTTTGTAAGTTTAGGGACTGATGGCCCCGTAGTCGAGTCCCATAAGCTATACAAACAGTTAGTTGAAAGCGTGGAAATAAGCGATTTAATTGAGGTAAAGCAGGAATTCCACTCTTTTAATTTTGTAAACAGTGTGATTCCAGAACCTGATACCGGAGACATCTGTCGCTGGAGCGCGCTGCGGTCGCTTGTAGCTCGTTGAGACACATGTCTCGTATGCGCAAGTCGCGCCGTCTCCGAGCGTTCAGCCGCACGTTGGACTCTGCACGTTGACCACACACGTTCAGACACACGCTCCGTGTGCTGAAGGCTGAAGGTATAATGTGAGGAGCATTGTTTCAAATCTTATTAAGTCCACTCGTGGACAAAATTGAGTTCGGTACATTTTTGTATACTTTACATAGCGACCAATCGTGCTGTAAAATCAGAATGTGACAAATCGGATTTATTAACAGCGAAAATAGCGTCTGTAAAGTAGCTGTTGTTTCCAATCGTATTCAGTCCACTGTAGTGTATGTTTCAAATCATATTGTGTCTGGCGCAGTATTGTCACTATGCACTGTTGACTATGCTGACAGCTGGCGGGCTATTTTCAACAATGCTATGCATTAAATAATCAGTTATATTGTGAAATTTGTGTAAGAGAGTAGTTTTCGATTATGGATGAAGAAATTTCTGTTCCTAATAATTCAATGGGAAGCTGAAGGAGGGGAAAGGTAATAAATCATGCCCGTTCATTTAAATCTGAGGCAGTTAATCCATAAAGAAATAAAAATAAATGCTTAGTTATATATTTACCGCAGTAATTGTTTCTTATTTGTGTATTTAACAAATTATTGGATCAAAGCATATTAAGTCCAACACATTTTCTTCAAATTTGAAGAACACAACAGGAAATTTGTTTTTCTTTTTTACGTACCCAGAAGTACGACTCAAATATACCAACGGAAAAATTTTAAAATTTGTGAAATGTTCTTTGGGTTACGAGTAATCAGTTGTTTTGCTTCTCCTGTAAAATTTAGTTTTTTGGACAGTGACGGCGCTAGACGAACACTGGGCGTTGGCGAACTCGTCTTTCATTTTTTCATTAATGAAGAAAATGAGCTGAATTATACATCAATAATCATTATACTAAAATTCTATTAGTCTAATATACGAGTATTATTGCAAGAAAAAAAAATTACTATAAACAAACACTTTTTAGAGGAACTTTTCACCTCTTCGTCTCACTGAAATTTTTAAGATCACATCTTTTACTAGCCGCTATTTCGGCTTTATATTATAGTACTGAGAACGCAGATAGTCTTTCTTGGACTGTGCTTTTCAAGTTAGTCTTCATCAATTTTAACTTTGTGAAGCTTCTCTCGGGCGAAGCTGTACTGACTGGAACTGAGCATGATTCTGATTGTTATATAAACATTTGGATATGCTTCTACCAAATAGTTTTCTAAAATGTACTGAAGAAATCGTTTTGTAAATATTTAACTAAAAATTGCACCACTGCTGCACTCACACGGAAATAAATACGGACAACTAAATAGCTGCCGGCCGGGATGGCCGAGCGCACTAAGGCATCATACTACGGTGAGAGAGATCGCTCTCGCCGGGGGTCGAATCTCAACCTTCGGTAGGAATGTTGTGTTCGTTCATTGGTTAAGCTAGTGTAAAATAGATGTATGTGGTCGCTACATAACCTAGCAGTTGGAAAGTGCCGTTATTATTTATTTATTTATCGTATGGTTTTTACAAGTATACAAAAAATACATATATACAATTAAATGAAAATGTCCAAATTTAACAGCCAGTCTAGAGTACTTTCTGTCACTTGATGTAAACTCACCAAGTCACTATTAAATGCTCGCAGTGGACACTGCTTGACGATGTGCCCTACGTTTTGCTCCTCTGCCCCGCAGTCACAGTCAGAAAATGGAAGGAAACCCCAGTTCTTCATGTTGTAAGCACACCTCCCTTGACCAGTCCTGATGCGGTTCAGTCTCGACCAGATTTGGCGTGGTAGATGGAATCCCTCAACCTTCATTGATGGATCTTGCACGAGGTGGCCGTTGTGCGGTGGATTTTCGTTCCAGCGTTCTTGCCACTTGAAGGTCACGTCGAAGGAAGTGGTGCTTTCTGTGTCGCACCTGGGAGGTTTTCGTGATTTCAGACGACATGCTGGGGGATCCCTTAGAGCATCATACAAGGGAGAATTCTTGTGAGCCTCGACATTCTTTATCAATTTTACCTTAGCTGGTTTCCTCCTCAGATCTTGCGGAGCAATGTTAGCCAGGAATGGGCGTAGATCTGACAGTGCCAGTGATAATCTTCATAGCTTCATTAAGTTGGACGACAATCTTTGTTGTGTGAGCGCTGTTTTCCCACACTGGCGCGCAGTATTCCCCAGCAGAATACACGAGAGCAGCAGAGCGTAGGGTATTGGCCTCCGCACCCCAATTGCTGCCAGCAATCTTACGAAGCAAGTTCACTCTTGATGCAAGTTTCTTTGAAGGCTTTAAGCACTGTTCTTTGAATGTCAAGGATCGATCTAGAGTGCCGGCCGCGGTGGCCGAGGGGACTGAGGCACTGCAGTCACGGTCTGCACGGCCACTACGGTCGGGGGTTCGAATCCCCCCTCGGGCATGGATATTTGTGCCGTCCTTAGGATTTGCTAGTTCATAAGTAGTTTGTAAGTTTAGGGACTGATGACCCCGTTGTTAAGTCCCATAAGCTATACAAACCTTTGAACCTTTGATCTAGAGTGATACCTAGGTATACTGGATTGTAGTTATGTTTGGGCTTCTTTGTTACTCAGGTGCAATGCAGTAACCTCAGTTTTATTTGGCCGTTTAACATCAACTACAAAAAAAGACGAAAAAACTAAAATTTTGCGAGGCCCCAACAGGCGAGAGGCCGTCGCAGGTGGCCGACGTCGCCGACGCCTATCTCCGCCACTGTTTTTGGACATGATACGATTTGAAACGATGGTGCTTATGTGTTACAGCTCAATCCCTCAATAATTCATTACCCGGGTGGGAGTCTGCCAAAACTGTGTGTATCAGAAAGATCGTTGCCATTAGGAAAAGCTTGGGTCGAGCGCTGGCAGTCAGGGACACCGTATCCCAGCCTCGGTCGGCACCTGCGCCGCCGTGTTGTGGCTCAGAGCAAAGTGGCGGCTCCGCTCGCGGGCTGTAAACAACGCGCCCTGCTGGGACTCCGGCAGCGCGGTCGCTGGCGCTGTTTTTGTCGCCGCGGCCTCTGCGAGGATATCCGCAGCCGCTGCCGCCTGCCGCGCCTGATTTGAAATTCAATCCGCGTGGCGTGGCGCGGCGCGGGGTGCACCTCCATCCCCTAACCACAACCCCCACCCCCACCGGCGAGGTGTCGTCGCAAAAAGCGGCAGCCGCCGCTGCCGCCGCCGGGATTTGCCTGCGGGCGTAAACAACGCGGCTCAGGCAGGCGGCTACGCTGGAGGGCCACCGCCGCCAGATGGTCACAACCGGGCACCCTCTAGCCTACTTCGGTTTACACTTGTGCTCCACCATTCACAACAAGCTGGTACAGCAAAGGATAAGTTACCTTTCGGTTTAATTAATGGCTACTGGAGTGACGCAATGGCTATACCGGATCTTGACATTTCACCAAGCTAACATCCTGGTCACGGCAAAGTTGTCGCTCTAATTTAGTGCGGCTCCGTAGCACAGTGGTATTTAATTTATATTTTGTTTTATTTTTCTGTTCCATAGGACCCCCTATAACTGGCTGGGTAAGTCGGTTGCAAGGTCGGAGGAAGGCAACGGCATACCACCTCCAAACATAACCATGCCTAGTAAAGCACTATGGTGTTCAAACCAATCTTCGGATTGTTGACTGCTTTACCTTAGGACCCAATTGACTAGTGAGACTCCGTGGTCATGGAACAAGTCAATACATTAATTGTTACACAAGAATGGTACTAGAAAATTTTTAAGAAGTCCTTTGCACACGACAATCATAAGACAAAGTGAAAAGAATCAAAAAAGAAAAAGAAATGAATTAGCTTAATTGTCTAACTTTTCTAGGAGTTCCTCGACAAAGTAAAAGGAGTGAGCCATGAGGTAACTCTTCAATTTCGATTTGAAAGCGTGTGGATTAGTGCTAAGATTCTTTAGTTCTTGTGGCAGCTTATTGAAAATGGATGCCGCAGAATACTAAATGTTTCAAATGTTTGTAATTCTATCGGACCAAACTGCGTGGTCATCAGTCCGTAGCTTACAAACTACTTAAACCTAAGTAAACTAACCCAAGGACAACAAACACACCCATGCCCCAGGGAGGACTCGAACCTCCACGGCGAGCAACCGCGCGATCCGCAGCGAGACGCTTTAGACCGCTCGGCTACTCCACCGCGGCGCCGCAGAATACTGTACACCTTTCTGCACAAGTGTTAAGGTGGTGTGATGCAAATGTAGATTCGACTTCTGTCTTCAATTCACCGAGTGAAAATTACTAACTCGTGGGAATAAGCTGATATTATTAACAACAAACGACATTAATGAAAAAAACGTATTGTGACGCCAGAGTCAAAATTCCCAGACTACTGAAAAGGGGTCGACATGACGTTCGCGAACTTACACCAGATATTGCTCGAACCGCCCATATTTGAGCCAGAAATATCCTTTTTGCATCAGGCGAATTACCCCAAAAAACAATGCCGTACGTCATAAGTGAGTGAAAGTAAGCGTAATAGACTACTTTTCGTGTTGAAAAATCACTTATCTCAGATATTGTTCTAATGGTAAATATAGCAGAATTTAGTTTTGGAACAAGTTCCTGAACATGGGCTTTCCATGACAGCTTACTGTCTATATGAACACCTAGAAATTTGAACTGTTCAGTCTCACTTATCAAATGCCCATTATGTGTAATCAGAATGTCAGCTTTCGTCAAATTATGTGTTAGAAATTGTAAAAACTGATTTTTACTGTGATTTAACATCAACTTGTTTTCTACAAGCCATGAACTTATCTCTTGAACTGCATTATTTGATACTGTGTCAATATTACGAGCAACATCCTTCACTACCAAGCTGGTATCATCAGAAAACAAGAATACTTTACAGTCACCTGTTATACTCGAAGGCATATCATTTATATAAATAAGAAACAGCAATGGTAGAGTGCCAGACTACAAATCAAAAGGGCGTGGGTTCGAACCCCGCCAGGTCCTAGGATTTTTATGTCACTTTCCACTTCTTTCACCTCTGACAGTGTTGCTCATGTGAAAAATACCGAGTAGCACCGTGGTTCGGAACCCACGTTAAACTGTAGGTCCCTCTATACCTGGCTGGGTAGGTCAGTTAAAAGGTCGGAGGAAGGCAACGGCATACCACCTCCTAACAGGATCATGCCTGGTAAAGCACTGTGGTGTTCAAACCAATCTTAGGATTGTTGACTGCTTTACCTTTTTTTTAACCTCATGTACTGCGTGTGGCCATGATGGCTTATTTAAGTAACCGCAACTGTGTCAAATAATAAATATTTGTAATTACTGCTACCAGTCACTTTATTTGTTTATGCTTAACCTAACATAAAGTGAACCTTACTTGGAAGTGAACCTCACGCCCATTTCATAACATCTGATGCTATACTGTCTGCACCACACATAGCTACTGACACGAGACATCAGGACCAGCAGAAGACATCTCTGCACTTCAGTTTCTGGCCATTCAAAGCCTTCCCCTCCCTCCTGCCACCCAAATACCACCTTCAACAAACGACAACAGACGAACTTTAGATTTAAATATATGAAGAATTCTAATGATTTTTGTATGTAATAACGCCTGATGATGAGCAGAACATGCTCGAAACGCGTAGTTTTATGTTAGATTAAGCATAAACAAATAATGTGGCTGGTAGCAATGATTACAAGTATTTATAACCTCATGTAGCTCATGAGATTTAATTTAAGCTTTATATATGTGGCAGTTGTTATGTACTCATATTCACGGAAAGTATGACATGAACTGCGAAAGTTCAGAATTTGTATCTGATGGGAGGTCTACTTGGGTAATTCTGCCCTGTGGTTGTTATCGCTGTGTCCCCAGCGGTGTAGAGGTCAGCGCAGTTGCATGCGAAATAGGAGACCCAGGTTCGAGTCCAAACTGGGAACAAATTTGATGTCATACATTCCGTGAATATGAGTTAAAATTTAGAGGTCAAAGCTAGAGGAAGCCGCACGTGCTGTCGAGGTTCCGAGCAGCTATAAATGGAAATTGACAAGTGCTTTTCTCAGTTTTTTTTGTGAAGTAGTCAGGACTAAATAGCCGTCCATAAATGACACACACAGCACAGCAGAAACACACGCTCTCACCAAAATAAAACTCTCTCTGTACCATCACATGACACTGCAATCTTCTCTAAATCATTTTCTTTATCTGGTACGCGTCTGTGGAACAATCTTCCTCAAAAGTTAAGAGAGATAAAAATCAATTCCGAACTTCAAAACACACATAAAGGCCCACCTTCTGTCACAACAGCCTTTTTCTCCACTTACCGGTCCTTAGCTCACTGTTGTCAATTCCTCCTGCCCCCCCCCCCCCAAAGAAGAAAATCCCTTTCCTTTCGTTAGCAGAGATCTGGCACTCTCATTTTTCAATCTTCTCAACTTCCATTAATCATTTTCCCTCCTGTTTATATTAAACTTAATTCAAATGTTGAGTTGGTTTACATTCTAGGAGGCGATCCAATTATGATATTGTAGAAAGATCTAAAAAAGCCAAGATCGCTGTTCATCAATTTTTATTTACGACGACCGGTTTCGCTGAACTATGTCAGCATCATCTGGTCAAATAAAATACTTTACAAGGCCATAATCTTGTAATGTCAATCAGTTGTTATATAAATTGTTATATAACGACTGATTGACATTACAAGACCTCATGTAGCTCATGAGTTTTAATTTAAGCTATACAGGGTGAATCACCTAACACTTTCCCCGCAAATATTGCGGAAAGAGAAAGGGCGATTGATTTGCTGTTTTCACAGACTGGATTGGTAGTCAAGAACTCGTATTGTTAGCCAATAAACAGATTACAAAAATACCCAGAAAGTGCATTTTTCAAATGTAACAATGGCTGTTTCTATCATGCACTGGAATTTTTGACACCTGCTGTGTACAAAGAAACTTGAATGACATTTCTTATCACGTTCAGTTTGGCGGGCGGAGGCTACGACAGCGTAACTGATTGGCTGGTGGCCATGAGACAGTGGGCCGTGCCCGAGGGGATGGCCCCTCTGAAAGTCAGCTACACCATCGGGTCCTCCGTCCCCGTCCCCGAAACTTTGAACGGTTGTAGCTGACAACAACCATTGTTCCATTTAAAAACCTGTACGTTTACATAAGAAATACACTTTTTTTAAGAAATACAGCATTACAATCTGTTTGTTGGCTAAAAATAATAGCCCCTGACTACCAATCAATTCTGTGAAAAACGCACATCAATCGCAATTTCCGTTTCCGCAAAATTTGCGGTGCAGGTGTTAGGTGATTCTCCCTGTATATATGTGGCAGTTGTTATGTACTCATTTTCACGGAATGTATGACATGAACTGCGAAAGTTGAGAATTTGTATCTGATGGGATGCGCACTTGGGTAATTCCGTCATAGCTATAGGAAGCCGCACGTACTGAGTACGATCAACAATGTGTGACATTCATTCAAAAAGTATTACATTTCTTACTGAAATATGTTCGTGTAAATTCGTGAAAATTTGCGTTATCTTAATTTTTTGAGGCTATGCGATTGTCACTTACAGTGATATGTAATCATTTATTACAATGACACAGTGCATCTATGCACTTTACACTGTTTTATACAACAACTGTTGACATTATTAGATGACGGCTGTGTAAAACATTTTGTGAACCAGTTGATGATGGCAGAGACCATCGAAACCAGTTGTCCAAATAAAAATATATACCCTGCGATCTTGGCTTTTTCCTTTTTGGAACGTATCATAATATTGGATCGCCTCCTCATATTATAAACAAAGTATAACGCGAATGATACAATTCTGTATGACTACAGACAGAGGGCTTCATTGTTGGATAATTTACGTATATTCATAAGAGAAGTTACAGTGGGATCGAATTAACTGCTTCTGCCATTCTAGGTACATCAGTATATCAATAAGTCCACTGTAATGATACTTGTTCAAAAGCTTGTGTCATTCACCTGGAACCTGGATGACAGTATATGAACTTTAGAAGACTGGATTGTACACCTGCCAAGCTGCAACAATTCTGTATCACTACCGACTGTTAGGGCTTCATTGTGGGGTAGCCTACATATCTTCAGAAGATAAATTACAGTGAGGTCAAATTGATCGCTTTTGCATTTTTAGGTACATGTCGAAAAATATATAAAGGTTTTGCAAATCCTAATACATTATCGAAATGGGGGAAGTCATTAGAAATTCATTATTTTGTCAAGTAAAAAACGTGATATTACATTAAAGAAAGTATGATAAACATCATTTTGACCTCTTTATGTCGTTCTAGAGTTGAGAACCAGAAATAGGAACTGTAACAAAAATATTTATATTACACAACAGATAGCTTGGTTCTCATATCCTGTAAGACAGGAGATATGTTTATATATATGTTTGTAAATCTATCGGACCAAACTGCGTGGTCATCAGACCGTAGCTTACGAAATACTTAAACCTAGGTAAACTAACCTAAGGACAATACACAAACACACACACACACACACACACACACACACACACACACACACACACACACACATGCCCCAGGGAGGACTCGAACCTCCGACGGCGAGCAAACACGCGCTCCGCAGCGAGACGCCTTAGACCGCTCGGCTACTCCACCGCGGCAAGACAGGAGAGAACTAAACAGTTTTGGTGAGTCATGAGAACACATCTTCACATTTAGATTCAATTATAAATGTAAATGGCACTGCTGATGATAATAATAACAGCAAGTGAGATTCTGAAACTAAAACCTCATTGAACTCAAACTTTACGTCATAGGTAGCATGGTTACATGGCAACATGACCTCTCAATGAGAGGCCCAGAATAACGCCTAGACACCATGCAGCCAATACAAATGAGCATGGCTGAATGCCGCATGGACTCATCAATAAAGTGCTGTTCACAGATGAGATTCCCATTTGCCTTCAACCAGACAAATTTCGGACTTGTATTTGGAGGAAGCCTGGTTAGCCCTGACGTCTAAGACTCACTGACCACTAACTGCAGCAAGTTGGTGGATCCCTGGTACGGGGCGCGTCCAGAAAGTAAGTTCCATGTGGTAATAAAATGAAATTGTACACAGACACAGAAGAAACTTTTATTGCACAAAATTCTACAACTCTTAAACTACTTTGCCACATAACTGACGAAATTTTGTAGGCACTTGTCATAGCGTGCCTCAAGTTTTTGCATGCATCCTTCATAGAAGGTTGCTGCCTGTGTATTCAAACATGTGGTGACAGCTCTTTATCATTGTTGAAGTGTTGACCACCACGGACAGATTTTAGGTGTAAGAAGAGATGAAAGTCGCTAGGACAGAGGTCCGAGCTGTATGGAGGATGATCAAACAGGTCCCATTGAAAATTCCGTAAGTATTGTTTGGTTATATTCGGGGTGTGAGGTCAGGCATAATCGTGAAAAAAAATCTGTTGACAGTAATCCTCTTCTTACACCTAAAATCTGTCCTTGGTGGACAACACTTCAACGATGATAACGATCTGAAAAAACATGTAACCACATGGTTGAATACACAGGCGGCAACATTCCATGAAAAAGGCACACAAAACCTTGTGCCATGCTACGACAATTGCCTACAAAATTTCAGAAGCTGTGTATAAAAGTAGTTTAACAGTTGTAGATTTTTGTACAATCAATATTTTTTTCTGTATCTCTACCCGTTCGTTTTATTTAACCAAACGGAACTTACTTTCTGGACGCGCCTCGTATTTTGGAACGGCTTTACGTGTGGCAACCGTATGTCACTGATGGCAGCGGAAAGCAATCAAACTGCCATACAGTACACGGGTGACATCTTCCGTTCCATAGTGCAACCATAGCGATAGCATTTCATTGGGGCATTCCACTTAAAGGATGACAAATCCCGTGCTCATCGTGTACATTTCGGCAATGAATTGACGGAATATTGTCATTTATTTGAATAAATAGGTAAAATTATTTCACGAGGAAGCTTTGAAAAAGAACTTCTGCTTATCCGACTTACATCGTGACCACATAATCACAATACCATAGCTATTCACGCGATTTTCCTCACCTTGTACTTTTTCAAAATTTGATTCCACTTTCACTGTTCCGCACACCTTGTAAGGAGTCGTGTTATCATGACTATCATGTGTTACATTTTCTGACCTCATCATCGTAGTCTACTCCTCGTGACGATTCGTTTGAATGTAAACTCGTTGGGGAATGACCATTTTTAGCACATTTGCTATGTAACTTTCGGAATCATGTCGCAAGTGCGATAATGTATTTAAATTCAAGGCTGGAGCAATTACTTGTTGACTTAGTATACTAAAAGGTGTGAGCGAGCTGTCTTGGGTTGTGAGACAACAGTGGCAACAAATGTAGAACGTTTTCCAACAAATGAATGGCGCTTTTTACGCTGTGGTGCAACCTTGGATTTCTCTGCAGTTGTGGTTTATGAGGACTCATCTCGACAGAACCGTGATTTCTACCATCATTCGACTTCGCTTCAATCACGCCTCTTATCCTCAACATCCACATCGGATCAACGTCTACGATTTGGTGGCATGTGAGTGTGATCCTGAAACGGAAGCTGATGTCACCCAATCCTGTTCAGGTGCCCCAAATTTGACCGTGAACGTTTGAACTTCCTGCAGACATTGGTAAAGATGGGATATCCACTTCCAGTCAGCTTCTTCCCCTTTGTTTACAAAAGACATTCGTGTGTATAAAAGGAATAATTAAGTTTATTAAGACCACTAGAAACAATCTATAAGTATCAATGTGTTGGTAATCTGTTATAAGGTTTTGCTTGTGAATATGTGAAAATGTTCCAAAATTATTTGAATTATAATGTAATACAGTTTTCGCCTTGTTTCCACTCTCCCATTTTGACAAAATGTACTTCTGTTTTTTTCTGTTTATTTAAATATATCTACATTTCTACTGTATGTAGGAGATGGTCACATTGAGTTAACACTCGGAAGGCCAAATGAAGGGGGGGGGGGGGGGAATAACCTTCCTTCCATGGTCCAGGCAGCCCAAGGAATTTTTAAGGACATCCTTTCACAGAAGTGACAAGTAGGACAGGAGAATTTTTGGGCGGTTTCTGAAATTTTCTTGAGAGCGAGAACACGTAGCGAGTGCGTATGAGCAGTTCTGTGTTCAGAATAGTGTGGAAAAAGACTCCATTGCAATATTTCACTGCGATGGAGGACGCGCGAATCTGATACACCAGTGGAGGACACAATAGACTGAGCAGTGTTCAGTGGGTTGGCCGTGAAGCGTAATGTCCATAGTGAACACAAGCAGAGAGCGCATATTGAGTGGCATTGCCGTGGGCTTATTATCTGACTGACGTAAAACGCCAGTAGACAGACTACGGACCGGTAGGTGTTCTTGACATAATCAACACGTAGGGAGATTTCGATTGACAGAAGTCGATCAAGGCTAAAAAAAGATAGAACTATTTGTTCCAGTGGAGATGACCCAGACAGCAGCAATCACAGGTCATGGTTCAGTTTGCGAACGCTGAAGGGAATGCGCGCTTCCCTCCGACCAGCAATTGTCTGAATTGGAAGAAACATATTGAAGATCTCCTGAAACGTCTGAGTTCAGCTACTTATGCTATCAGAGTCATTGCAAAATTTGGTGATATAAATCTCAGTAAATTAGCTTACTACGCCTATTTTCATTCACTGCTTTCATATGGGATCATATTCTGGGGCAATTCAACATTGAGTAAAAAAGTATTCATTGCACAAAAGCGTGTAATCAGAATAATTGCTGGAGCCCACCCAAGAGCATCCTGCAGACATTTATTTAGGGATCTAGGGATACTCACTGTAGCTTCACAATATATATATTCACTCATGAAATTTGTTATTAACAATCCGACTCAATTCAAAAGTAATAGCAGTGTGCATAGCTACGACACTAGGAGAAAGGATGATATTCACTATTCAAGAATAAATCTAACTTTGGCTCAAAAAGGGGTGAATTATGCTGCCACAAAAGTCTTTGGTCACTTACCAAGTAGCATCAAAAGTCTGACAGATAGCCAACTAGTATTTAAAAAGAAATTAAAGGAATTTCTGAATGGCAACTCCTTCTACAATGTAGATGAATTTTTAGATAAAACATAAAAAAATATATAAAAAAAATAAAATAAAAAAATAAATAAATAAAAAAAATTAAAAAAAATTACAAAAAAAATTCTTAAAATATAGATTGTCAAGTATAGACATAATTTACTAAACTGACACGTTCCACATCATTACGAAATGTCGTATACATGATCTAAGGAACAAGTATTATTCTAATCTAATCTTCTAATCTTCTATTTACGTCACCGCACAAATAACAATGTGACAGTCTTCATCCTAAATAAAGTAATTAAATTTGGTTTAAAGTTACATAGGCACGGCATTTCAGCCATTCTGCGGATTGCACAACATTTCGTTATGTATTTGTGCGAGAGTTCTTTTTAAGTGTTCGTAGCATCCTAATCTGTCATTTCTACTAATGCGTACTATTCAAATGTTCACTGATGAATCTTTCAGTACCTAGGGATATCACATTAGTACTCGATCTGATTGTCAGCAGTTACAATATGTATATTTTTCTTACAGAAGATGTCATCTGAGTTTTTGTTGTCCATAACTGTGTATGCATAAATTTGAAATACAGCTACCTCTTTACTCACATCATGTCATGAGTGCTATAGACAAGGGATGTCAAATAGATTCCGTATTTCTATATTGCCGGAAGACTTTCGACACTGTACCTCACACCGTCTTCTAATCAAACTGCGTGCTTATGGAATAAAGTCACAATTGTGCTATTGGATTCGTGATTTCCTGTCAGACAGGACAAACAAGTACGTTGTAATTGATGGAAAGTCATCCAATAGAACTGAAGTGGGCCCGCACTGTTCCTCATTTTTATAAACGATATAGGAATAGCTCTCTCAGGTTGTTCGCGGATGATGCTGTCACTTACCGGTTAGTAAAGTCACCAGAAGATCAAAAGCAAATGGAAAAGGATTTATATAAGATACCTGCATGGTGCAAAAAATGGCAATTGACCCGTAATAACGAGAAGTTTGAAGTCATCGATATGACCACTAAAACAAGTCCATTAAACTTCATTTACACGATGAATTTGTCAAAACTACAAGCCGTCTATTCAACTAAATACCTAAGAGTAACAATTAAAAACAACTAATATTGGAAAGAAATCATAGAAAATATTGTGGGGAAAGCGAAATAAAGACATTTAAAAGAAGAAACTTTCCTACTAAAGAAACTGCGTACAATAGACTTGTGCGTGCTATTTTTAAGTATTGTTGTGCAATGTGGGATCCGCACCAAGTGGGATTGACAGACGCATTTAGAGATAGTTCAGAGAAGGCCAGATGCACGAGTTGGGGTGGAAATCGTTAAAGGAAAGACGTTATTTGTTGCGACGATCTGTCTGCGAAATTTCTTTCACCAACTTTCTCTTCTGAATGCGAAGATATTTTGTTAGTACCCACCTACATAGGAAGACATGATCATGAAAATAAGAGAAATCAGATCACAAGCGGAAAAAATTAGATGTTCCGTTTTCCCGCAAGGTGTTAGAGAATGGAACTGTAGAGAAACATCATAAAAGCGGTTCATTGAACCCTCTGCCATGCACTTCAGTGCGACGTGCAGAGTATTTATGTAGATGCAGCACTGATAAAGTTTCACAGAGTGTAGATAAATGAAGAACATATTTTTGAATCTACTGAACGTAGAGTTGATTTCTTCCTTGCACGAGCCAAAGGTACATTTTGTGATTAATCTGTTGCATTACGAAAATAGTTGGAAGAGTAAGCAAATTAAAATTATTATACCAGCCCACCCTCATGAATCACAGACATTGCCGTGGTGTGATGGCTTGCGTGCCTCAACTATACAGATTGACGTACAGTAGGTGCAACCACAGCGGAGGGGTATCTGTGGAGAGGCCAGACAAACGGGTGGTTCCTGAAGAGGGGCAGCAGCCTTTTCAGTAAATAAAGGGGCAACAGTCTGGATGATTGACTGAGCTGGCCTTATAACATCAGCTAATGTGGCTTTGCCACACAGTTACTGCGAACAGCCGTTACTTTTCCCGAGGGCTTGCAGCTCTACTGTACGAAAATATGATGATAGCATCGTCTCGGGTATAATATTCCGGAGGTAAAATAGTTCCCCAGTCGGATATCCGGGCGGGATCTACACGGGAGGATGTTGTCATCAGGAAAGACAATACTGGCATTCGACCGATCGAAGCGTGGAATGTTAGATCCCTTAATCCGGTAGGAAAATTAGAAAATTTAAAAAGGTAAGTGGGTAAGTTGAAGTTAGATATAGTGGGGATTAGTAAAGTTGGTGGCAGGATGAACAGGATTTCTGGTCAGGTGAATACAGGATTATAAATACAACATCAGTTGGGGGTATCACAAGACTAGGACTGATAATGAATAAGCTGAAGGAATTAGATTAGGTAACGAAACAATGTAGGTGGCAGATGAGTTTTGTTACTTGGGTAGTAAAATAACATTATGACGGTTGCAGTACAGAGGATATAAAATGCAAAATGGCAATGGGGAGAAAAGCATTTTTGAAAAAGAGAAATATTAAGTTTAAGGAAGTCTTTCCTGAAGGCATTTGTGTGGAGTATTGCTTTGTACGGGAATGAAACATGGACCATTAACAGTGCGGACAGGAAGAGAATAGAGGCTTTTGAAATGATGTGCTACAGAAGACTCCTGAAGATTAGGTGGGTAGATCGCGTAACTAATGAAGAGGTACTAAACAGAATTGGCGAGAAAAGGAATTTTTGGCATACCTTGATTAAAAGAAGGGACGACTCATTCTTAGACATCGAGGTATCGTAAATTTAGTATTGGAGGGAAGTGTGTAGGGTAAAAATCGCAGAGGGAGACCAAGAGAAGCATCAGATTCAAGGCATTTTCTGAAGGCATTTGTGTGGAGTATTGCTTTGTACGGGAATGAAACATGGACCATTAACAGTGCGGACAGGAAGAGAATAGAGGCTTTTGAAATGATGTGCTACAGAAGAATCCTGAAGATTAGGTGGGTAGATCGCGTAACTAATGAAGAGGTACTAAACAGAATTGGCGAGAAAAGGAATTTTTGGCATACCTTGATTAAAAGAAGGGACGACTCATTCTTAGACATCGAGGTATCGTAAATTTAGTATTGGAGGGAAGTGTTGTAGGGTAAAAATTGCAGAGGGAGACCAAGAGTAGCATCAGATTCAAATGGACATGGGTTGCCGTTCTTATGAGTAGATGAAAAGGCTTGGTCAGGATACAGTAGGGTGGAGAGCTGCATGAAATCAGTTTCCGGACTAATGACCATAACAAGAACAACCAGTATAGTTCACTTTAGAACCATCGTTCACATTTTCATGCTGGAATTGTATTCAGGTTTTGACTGGCTTTTCATTGAGACACCTTACCTACCTCGGTTGCACAGTGTTAGAGTGCCAGACTACAAATTCAAAGGTCGCGGGTTCGATTCCCACCAGATCCTAGGATTTTTATCTGTCACTTTCCAGTTCTTTCACCTCTGGCAGTATTGCTCATGTGAAAAATACCGAGTAGCACCGTGGTTCAGAACCCACGTTAAACTATAGGTCCCCCTATAACTGGCTAGGTAAGTCAGTTCGAAGGTCGGAGGAAGGCAACAGCGTACCACCTCCAAACAGGACCATGTCTAGTAAAGCACTTTGGTGTTCAAACCAATCTTCGGATTGTTGACTGCTTTACCTTTTTACCTCAAAATATGAGGGGCTGGACATAGAGAGCTTCCCTCTTACCAGCAGCTAGTGCAAAGTATGAAGTTATAAAGTGCTAGGAAAAGTTTGTCAAAAATGTTGGGTGTTGCGATTTAGGTCGTAAGTCGTAAATACCTGTATACAACTATCTTGTCCAGAAAAAGAGTGGTCCAGAAATAAACGCCACTAACGAAGCGTTGCAGCGCGGTATTAGAGATGGCGGCCGCGGTGTAAAGGCCCGTTCCAAAGTGGCCGGTTAACCGGCAAGCTCCGGAGCCAAGCTTTCCGGTCCGTTGCACCGTCTGCTTGATAAATACGCCACCAGGGCGGCGCTCGTTTCGGGCGGATTTTAATGTTTCATACGGATACTCTTTCCACCTTTCCCGAGCCGAGGCATTTCTCATTCTAACGCTCAAATTTCGAGCATCTGGGAGTAATTGCCACGGAAAAACTTGTCGTAATTAGAGCGCACGTGCTGCCTTTCGCAGAGTGGGTTCCTCGGGGCGCGGACGTTGTGTGCCGGCGGTTTTTTAAAGCCGCTATTTTCCGCAGGCGGCCGCCATTAATTATGTTGTAATAGGTGTTTTAGTGGAAACTTGGGATTTTCTTTAACGAAGGCGTCCGACTTCCGATTCCCGGCGGCATTGTTCCTTCTCCCTTCCTGTTTACCCTCCGTGCCTCGCCTTTGTCTTATGTCGGGGCGCCACAGTTTAATGAGCACCAGTAACTCGCTGTGATCGCTCCACTGTTTTATTTCACCTGCAGGATTCCCTGGCGGAATGAGGTAGCGACTGTTTACCGGCTGTGCGACAGTCGTCTTTTCGCATCTCAGAGCAAACACTTTTAATCAAACAGTATTGTTAGCGAATCAGTCCATTCTTTCTATGTTTATTCTCGCTGTGGAACCGTCAGTTTCTTAAATTGAAAATTGACAGAGAGACTGGTATCTCGTTTTTATGTCACTTTTAATTAGTGCTGATACCTTTGTTGACATAAAGTCATGAAAAATACATGTTTTAATTCAACAAATTATCAGCCTTCTTTGCCGTCTTTTAATAGGCCGCAGTGTCAGAAAGAGGAGGCAGGTCTACAGAGATGGTCATAATTACAAATAATTTGAGGAAGACACAACATGTACAGCTACTTCTACCGCCGTGAAGAGGGTGGGAGGTGGTACTTAGTGTTCTCTCACACTTTAGGTTTTACACATCCCTTCTACTCTGTATGCAGCATGTCATTATGAATAACTGCTCATCTGGTTCTGGGCGATCTGTAAGTAGTGTAGTATGTATTCAGGAGGATAACCCTTTCATTATCTACGCATCACCTAGGGGAAGGGGTAGTACATGCCCAGCGAAATATTAGGAAAAATATACAAATTTGTCATTTTCTTCAAATTGAACATTGAAAGAATTTGTTTGTTTTAAACTACGTTTTCAGCATTTATAATGTTCAGATAGTGGTCGAAATCTAGGTCTGACACTGACTGCTGTTCATCATCCACATATTATAAAAGTTGCTCAACACGTGGAGACACACGGAAATAGCCGTGCGAAGGCGCCTTGCAAGGGAGTCAGCCGCTGCTCTCCATCGGAGGTTCGAGTCCTTCCTCGGCCACAGGTGTGTGGGTTTTTTTTCCTTCCTTAGCATAAGTTAGTTTAAGTAAATTTCAGATGTGTATATTTCCATCAACAGTTGCAATATATTTGTTTAATTACATGTTTCGATCACTTGGATCATCTTCAAACCTTATAGTTGCGTACGCAACTCGTCTGGCTGAGTACGTAAACTGAGTAGTTTGTCAGTTGAGTCTAGGGACGGCTGGTCACTGCTGTTTGATCTACATAGCTTTACAAACATTTTACCACGCTGATTCAACATGGATTCAAAACTTGATTTTGTCGACTTTTAAGGATTTATTATACAGCTGATGGTTTTAAGACGCATCTTATAAACTACTAGCTGCTAAACCCGGTATTGCCCGGGTATATATGCATTTTTCCAGTGTTATATTAGAAACGAAAATGATATCTCCAAAAAGATTTCATCTTCATGTATTCATGAAGCCGACTGCAGTGGCAAGGATGTTTGTGCCGTCCGTAGTATTAGCTAGTTCATAAGTAGTTTGTAAGTTTAGGGACTGATGACACCGTAGTGAAGTCCTATAAGCTCTACAAACATTTGAACATTTTGAACATTTGTATCCATAAAACAGCTTAGAAATTATGAAACTGTGAAACAAAGAAATATGCATAATGTACACACTATTTGTGCGGTATAAAAAGAAAGAAAAATAGTATGAAAATTCAAATCATGTATAACATTCATTTAATTCAAAACCAGACTATAAAAATATTTAGTGATACTTGTGATAGCATAGTTTTTGTGAGTCATTGTTTACGACGTCTTATTTTCTGAACTAAGTGTCGCAGGTAGTTTAACTCCTACAGCGATTGTTGACTGATAGTAAACAACATGTGTACAAAGTTTTGTTGAAATCAGTTCATTATTTTAGGAGCAGACGTTAATAATAGCGCATGATGTAGTTATTATTAAAAAAAAAATTATGACGTCATATCTCCTGAAATTTGTGTCGTAGTATGATGAAAATTCGAAGCTACCTTCAGTAATGTATGTGTCTAATGTCTACAAAATATGTCGTGAATGGTGTTAGCGATAAAGACGTAATAAATCGAAACCTCATGCTTGATGATGCGGCTTTTCCTGAACCAAATTGTGTACGACTTCATATCTCGTTAACTATATGTCAATATAGTACCGAAGTTACATTCAGTATTATGGACGTGTATTGTCGGTAAACTGTCTCGCGCGTATACAGTGTACAAGTAATAACTTGTACCGTCATGCCAAATGCCGTTGATATGCATCATGAACATCGAAAACGCAGTTAGCGACAACCTTTTTTTCCTCTCATCATTTTGTTGTGGTTGTAAGCGATAAAAAGTTTCGTAAAGTTTCTAGTCACTTAGTGCTCTCATTATCAAATAGTTGAATGAAATCACGCTATCACGCGGCGCAAGTTGCGGCTGTTTGCATTGCTTCTGACGTGACACCGTATGAACTATGTACCATAGTGGTTTTTGTCAGATAGCAAGTGATTCCTGATCTTAAAGATATTTGTACCAAATTTGGTTGAAATCGCTCCGTTAGCTTAGGCGCAGATGTAGAATATGATCGCAAGATGCGGCCGTTTATCACGATTGTCATTGATTATTACGTCACTTCCCCTTACTTATATGCCGTAGGTGGTCCTTATCCAGACAGCGATTGTTGCTTGATAGTAAGGAACGTTTGTACCAAGTTTACTTTGAAACCGTCAAGTTGTATAGAAGGGGAGGTGGAACATACATATTTAGACGCATACAACCTATTTTATAAGATGTACAGATATAGATTTGAAGGCTGTAGACTAGCATTCAGTGACATTTATACTACTTGGATGCTGAACTACAGGTGTCTGGGGGTGACAACCAAAGAAGTTCATATTCCGTTTCTTGACTAATTATAACGTGGCTGCTGTGAAGAATTACAAGAAAACGAAAAGGAAGTAGGTTTTGAATGCGTTATCACGCAAGTCTGTTACTTTGCATCTCTATACTTATACATTTCTTGTCTTATAACTCAAGATCCAGACAACCAAATAACGTGAAAAATGGTGCATGTACACAAAATTACATGGGGGAAGGTTCTTAAACAGGCTTCGTTCAATCCCAACCTTACTCTGGCCTTCTCCAGACAAAAGTAGTGCTCCATGTACTTATTCTGAGCCGTGGCTACATTATAGAGAAAACTTTTCTAAACAAAAGCGCTAAATAAACGAAATACTTCTTTGTTGTATTTACTTTTATAGACTTGCAGTCACCATGCTTCTCTCATAGACAGTTGTTTGTGGCCTGCTCCAGAGTGGGCAACGACAAAAATCTTTTTGTACATACTCCAAATGGAACTGCCAAAAATTATGTTTATCACAGTGCTTTAGCATAAATGTACCCTTTTATTACATGCCAATAAACAGTTTTGTAGGCTTCTACAGAAACCTAATTTTAAACCCGGGTAAAGCCGGGTACTTGCAGCTGGTATTGACATAAATTTCAAATCCAATCTAGCTATTATTTGTCGCATACTAACTGAAGCAGATTCATATAACTACTTACAACATAGCGGACAATGCAAATTCGCGTGCAAAACATATGAATGGTGCAAGCACTAACCTCCTTGGCAGGCACGTTACAAATCTATGTTCAGATACTTAATTAGGTAGGTCTGAAGAAAGATTTTGATAATGTTGCCTGGAATACGCTCTTCATAATTGTGTAGGTAGTAGGAGTAAAATGCAGGGAACGGAACACTTGTACACAAACCATACAGCAATTAAACGACGCGACGGATACGAAAGGAATATAGTTGTAGGGAAAGGAGTAAGGCAAGATTGTAACCTTTCCCCAATGCTATTCACTCTCTACATTGAGCAACTGGTGCAGGTAAAGTAAGGAGAAATTTGAACGGCTAATGAAAGTTCAGGGAGAATGAATATAACTTTTGTGGTTTGGCGATGCCAACGTAACTCTGCCGCACATAGGAGATGACTCGAAGCAGTGACGGAATGGGATGGACTCTAGCTTGAAAGGAGGCTACCAGAAGACCTTTATCGAATCCAAATGTTCAAATTTTAGTAAATCTATGGGACTTAACCCTAGGCTTACAAACTACGTAAAACTAACCTAAGGACAACACACACATGCATGCCCCAGGGAGGACACGAAACTCCGACGGCGAGGAACCATGCGCTCCCCAGCAATGCGCCTTGGAACGTTCGGCTGCTTCACCGCGGCAGGACATTAGCAAGAGGAAAACAAGGGTAATGAAGAGTAGTCGAATTAAAGCAGGCATTGTAGAGGGAATTGGGTTACCAAACAACGCAATCCAGATAGTACATGGTTTTCCTCATTTTGGCACCAAATCAGAGACGATATGAAATGCCGAAATGCAATAGGGAGAATTACATTTCTGAAAAAAAGTAATTTAACACTTACGACTGCAAAATATTCTTTTTTATAATTGAGCATTGAAAGCTAATTTGTTAGATTAATTGTTATACCCACATACCTGTAAACTGTTTAAAAATTAAAAAATCTCAAACTTTTAATTAATTTAAATTTTTATCCTTGACAAAATATTGATCACAATATATTCTGACGAATCGTTACTTCGTAAAAAAGAGGGTTTTTATCAAAACAGCAATGACAATATGAAACCAACTATTTATTTCTTGGTTTGGTTAGTTATTTTACACACGTAAATAAATAAATCTATGTAACATACATTTACATTAAAACTGCTGCTGTCGACTGGTGTCAGAAGAATCCTGACTCATATAGTTGTGAGCTGCTGCCTCACGTTCCTCTATCGCAATGGTGTAAACGTGTCTATGGCCAAACCATGCCTCAACCTCATCTACATTACATAAATATTTACTATGCAAAATTATATTTTAGTGCCTGTAAGGTATGTAAAGAAGCATATTGCTTCCGCCTGCTGCCGTCAGCTCTTCACATCTCGAAGCTGTTGACAGCACTGTCTGCGTTCAGAAACTTCCTTAATCTTTTCCTTGTTGCAGTTAAATAAATGAAGAAGGGTCCGCCTTTTTTTGCAAACAATTATGTTTTTTACTTATTTCCAAACATGTTTCGGAATAAGTAAAATACGTACCTGTTTGCAAAAAAAAAAAAAAAAAAAAAAAAAAAAAAAAAAAAAAAAAAAAAAAAAAAAAAAAAAAGACCCTTTTTCATTTATATTTACTTAATCTGATTAGTATACAGGAGTGACTTACGAGTAAATGAGAAATGTATTACGACGTGATTCATGGTGCGCCAGGTTTACCCATCGCATTGTTTATATTGTCATATTAATTTACGAGTGTGAGTCCAGTCGTTAATTGAGGTCGACACTGCGCGCTTTGTAGGGGTATCTCTCTACGATACATCCGTCTTGTGGACTGCAGCGTTTTAACGAACCAAATAAATTTACAGTTGAAGAGCGTCATTTATAGAATGCATACACGGCCACAAAAATTGCTAGCTCCAGGTTCTTAAAGCCTTCTTGAACGATGGGAAGAGAGTTTAAATTTGCAGATGGAGTCAGCTGAAAAGTAAAGCAATTTTCAGGCTTGTAAACGCAGTTTGCGACTTATTTACTGACTCACCCTCGTATAATTTGACCAATGATATAATTTTGTAGATGATTGCAAAATCTGTTGCAAATATAATTAGTAGTAAAGAATTATTAGATTTAAACATGCCTGATTGAGCGGTTTTCGGTTAAAGTTATTCATTATGTCCTCATATCTCGTGAACTACTTCTGATACTGTGATATAGTTTCGAAGGTGCATTCTGTTGTATGTGTGTATAATGTCTGTCAAACAACCGATGAATACAATCATTAGTATAGAAATTATAAAAAGTAGTTTTACTGCATGATCAACGTTACGGTAGTAACCATGAAACTTTATACGAGCGGTGTTTGAAAGGAAAGGTACTAACGACTCTGCAGTAAAATAGAATTATTTATTCAAAAGTAATCACCAGAGGCCTGATCACAATTATCTAATTGTTTAACGAGCCAAAGGTTTACCTGTTCCAAGATTTCCTGTGTCTCTGACACGAGCCAGACCTTTACTGTGTCGCTTAGTTTGTCGTTTGCGCTGAAGCACTTCTCTTTGAGATTTTCTTTTCCGGGCTGTAGGGCGCATGCTTAACCTGCTCCAAATTGGGACTTAGTCAGTACATTTTGTGTGTCCCTGGAGACGTGTGGACGCGCGTCATCATGGAGCAGAATCACGCCCTCCGTGAGCATCCCAGGCCGTTTGCTCTTGATGGACTTGCGTAGGCTACCGGGTGTCTCACAGTACACTTCACTGTTATGGTTTCTCCGTGCTCGAGGAATTCGACGAGTATCGAACCTCGGACGTCGAAAAAGACGGTGAGCACCACCATGCCATGCTGACGGGTCAGCCTTGACGTTTTTACGGGAACCTGACAACAAATGATTCGTATATCTAGATATCGCATTGCTTTATCCAGAAGCGGCAAATTCGAATTTCATCCGGTCAGTCGTGAAGACGTACGTTTCCATTTGAACACCCCTCGTATTTAATAATGAATGTCCGTTTAACTTTGGTCACTCCTTTACTTGAAAATGTTCAAATGTATGTATAGCTTATGGGACTCAAATACGGGGTTATCAGTCCCTAAACTTACGAACTACTTACGAACGAGATAACATCAAGGACGGCACAAATATCCGTGCCCGAGGTGGGATTCGAACCCCCGACCGCAGCGGCCGTGCAGACCGTGACTTGCACGCCGCAGACCGCTCGGCCATTGCGACCGGCTGCTTGAAAACGGCTTCACCGATTTGATTCATATATTTTTCGATGTGTTCGCAATTTTTACGGCAAGGTTTTTATGAAACAATTTTTTTGGTGCAAATTGCAAATTTTGAGACACAGTGATGGTGCGTCTTTCAATGTGTCCGTGTGTTTCTGTTGCAGACAAATGTAGCCCTACAGTTTTGTTCCGACCTTGATGAAATTTTTGCACACTTTTCCTTCAAAACTAGAGGAAGCTTCCAAACTATGTAAACTTTCGTTTGGTACAAGGCGGAGGGTACTTACGGATTGCGATAAAATATACACTTTTAATCCGATGATGAGGCAATTTTGGACATTTCAGCATGAAAGTAAGAAACTGTATAAAATTTCGTGTGGTGCGTGGCAGAAAATATCCACAGCTTTATTCAAATCTTTATGGAATTTAGCACACGACCTTCAAAAATTAGGAAATCCACTGTCTATGAGAGATTGCATTTGGCGCATAGTGGACGGTACCTTACAGCAGATATAGAAACCAAACAAGACTTATACTGTGATCGTATGAAATTTTTGAAACGTCACTTTACATAATACATCCTTCTGAACACGGCTGCCAGTACCTTCGACACATTTTCGCCGATCACAATGAAAGTTAACAAACACACAGGTGTAGGAGGCGGTAGGCTTAGGAGGCGAAGGAGGGAAGAGACAGCCAGATACGGACAGAGACGGAAGGGCACTAGAGGAGTACTCATTTAATACTGGAATAAATAAATAACCGGGTAGCGCCGGGTTTTCAGCTCGTCTGATACAATACTCTTGGTTTTACCACCTACGTACGGGGTTGGGCCCCTGTCAACAGGCAATACTCGTGGCACAGTGGTGAACCGGGAAACACACTCAACAGGCTGCAACATGTCTAACAAGGAGACCACATGGGTATCGGATTATAGAATTTCTTCATATTTATGGTACGTGAAGTTCGTCAGCCAGTGCCATTCGATGCAATTTTCAAAAAATTTCGGGAAAATTCACTTTACAGTTTCGCAAAGTACACGTAAGTATTAAGTACCAGAAATTAAAGGGTTTCCGCGTACTGCGTGTAGCTCAGGTGATAGCGTTATGGCCTTCTAACCTTGGAATCGCTGGTTCGAACCTTGTCGTTGCAGACTTTTATATTTTTTTCCGTTTTTTCGAGTACTTACACAATTTTAATATCTAATGGTAATTTTTACTAAAAGCGCACGTGTTTTTTGATTATTCGTAATTTTCTATATTTTATGGACTGTTGTTAATAATGATTATCAAAACGCATAAGTTACATTTTTTACAGTACTGGCTTAACTATTGGTTGACGACGATATTCTTTGATTGACGCACCGATTTCTTTTGACTGTTTATGACAATCTCTCGTACGTGGTCCACATTCAATTCACTCACAGTCCACAACCGAATTTATTGCGCCGGTAGTAAATGTCTATCCTTTTTGGTGGCTTTTCACCGTACTTGTTTCTAAACTCCCGTTGATTAGCTGTAGCACACATGTTTTGTCGAACTCCAGCACACAGAAAGCTCGTTTTGCACCTGAACTCATCATGTTTGTGACTAGAGCTGGCTATCGGCAAATTACCATACTACACTGATAACCTTTAAGGGTTTCTCTTCAAAATGACATATGTATGATATCTGTACAATGTTTGGTTCTTGTGCAATAAATAATTGAAAGTGTTCCAGGACTTTAGGTACACCAAGTAATTCCTTGTGCATTACTATTTCCTCTTCTTACTACGCAACCACAATGAAAATTAAATTCAGATCATTTCACTCCTCTACAACAGTACCGGAACGTAAATGAAACACAGGTTACTTATTTTTCCTTTTACACCAATACTGCAATAAGTGCTCTAAACGTCCACCAGTTGATTTTAAACATGGCTGATGACGGCGAAACCAGTGTTGTCGTACTCGTTTACACTCACGCGCGTTCGCCTTTGTTGTAACCGCAACTTCAAAAATCCTCTACCTTAGTTCGTCCACATAATTTAACTATAGAGAACATAATCAAGTTTATTTCTAGGGCCTCAAAAGTAAAGATCCAGTGTATTTAAATCAGAACTGCGTGCTGGCCATCGACGTGTACAGGAACTTCCTGAAAATCGTCTATTCAAAAATCTTCGCACTCTGTGACTAATGTGGCGTGGAACATCATCATGGAGGAAACACAGAATCGTAAATTCTATGTTCAACTAGATGTCAAAAAAGAAGATGGAGAATACCGAAACACAGTCTGCCCCAAGGCAATACCGACTTTGTTTATCCTCTATAGCAACGACCAG
The DNA here is from genome assembly GCA_026315105.1 of Locusta migratoria. NCBI lineage: Eukaryota > Metazoa > Arthropoda > Insecta > Orthoptera > Acrididae > Locusta > Locusta migratoria. Next base: position 27,013,296 of record CM048750.1, on the reverse strand, counting down.
CCACAACCTCCTAACACAAAGCTTCATCTACTCTGATGATTTGGCACTAGTATCTCAAGCCAAAGATTTCGAAACTGTAGAGAGACATCTAACTTATGGTCTTAAAACTCTTTCGGCATACTATGAAAAGAACCACCTGAAGCCCAATCCAGCTAAAACTCAAGTATGCGCTTTTCACCTACGAAACAAAGACGTCAACAAAAAATTAAAAGTCATATGGAATGGCACAGAACTGGAGCACTGCCATAACCCAAAATACCTGCGAGTCACATTGGATCGTGCTTTGACATTCAGGAAGCACTACCTAAACATAAAATAAAAAGTATCCGCACGCAATATCATCAGAAAACTCACAAACAGCGGATGTGGTGCCCAACCGACAACACTCAGAACAACGGCAATTCCACTATGCTACTCTGCTGCTGAATACGCCTGCCCTGTTTGGTATACATCTGTCCATGCCAGTCATGTGGATGTTGCCCTCAACGAGACCTGCAGAATAAAAACAGGATGCCTGAGGGCAACACCTACTCACAAACTATACAACCTCGCGGGGATATCCCCACCAGAAGTTGCCGCAAATATAGAGAGACGCAAAGTAGAACAAATCGTTGCTCACCCGCTACATGGACACCAAACTCCTCCAAGCAGGCTGAAATCCAGGAAGGGTTTTATGAAAACTACTGTCAACTGTAGTACATCACCTCCAACGGCACGACAAAACCTGTGGACGACCAGAAATTCTGATACCGCAACATGGATTCCACCTCTGGAGGCCCTCCCCCCCAGGCGAAAACCTGCTTTGGAAAACGTGGAAGTCCCTCAACAGACTAAGAAGCAGGGTGGGCAGAACAAAGGACAACATGGCCAGCTGGAACTACCTCGGGGACGAATCAACTCTCTGCGAATGTGGATCCGAACAAACCACCAAGCACCTGTACAGCTCTCCCCAGTGCCCAGTGTCCTGCACGCTGGAGGACCTATTGCAGGCCAAGGAGAAGGCCGTCGAGCTTGCTGATTTTTGGTCTGATTATAATTAATAGTTTTGTAATGTGTTTATATATAATATCTTTTGTTTTGTATCATAGTCGTACTCTTGTCTTTGATCTTTTGTATGCAACGCTTTTGACGCGAATAAAAAAAATGACGACTGTTGTCGTACGTGTCTTACAATGACTCAGTCACACAGGCCATTGTTTGTGTTTACGAATCACGGTCTCGGTATCAATATCCACAGCGAGAAACAAGAAACGATTGCTTAAATTAAAATGTTTGTAAAACTGAAGTAATTAACTTCTGATCTTGTAGATTTACAAACTACTTAATCTAGCTTACGCTAAGATCAACACACAAGTCCGTGGCCGAGGGAGGACTCGTAACTCCGACGGGTAGTATTCCCCGCTCTCCGCAGCGAGGCGCCTTAGAACGCTAGGCCAATCCACCCCGGCGAACCGGTTGCTATCGTACTTGCTCCACCAAGTGTCCGCTTTTCCAAATGGATTATCCTGGTTGTTTCTGGAACAATTTTAGAAAATGGACCGACGTATTTCAAAAACATTCTTGTCAACAACATCGAGATTCACGGCCTGTGTATTTTTGGCAGCCTATTCCGTTGACTATGTAGACTCTGAATTAATATCTTGGCCTAAGCGTTAGTGCAAGATTATTTTAAAATTATTAGATATAGTAATGTAGGTCATAATACTGCTATTCCTAGTTGTTTGTAACTATATTGGTTTTTGCATATACTACTGTAATTTCGACTCAGTATCCGCGTTTATAGCGATATATTTCAGTCGTTTGTCGTCCATATATGTGCCATTAATATGAAGATGTTTGTATTGTCTCATAATGACTATGATGATAATCTAATGAATGTTACAGAGCTTGTTTCCTTGCTTGCTATAATAAAATGGAGAGGAATTCTGCCTGATGAAAGACACGCTTTCATCAACCATACATGTTTCGACACTTATTGTGCCAATTCCCGTGCTTTTTTGCCTTTAATTTCTACATGAAGTTATTGGCAGAGTTTACATGTTGCTTTAATTGACATCAGGAAACGTGACACTCACGAGACAGAATAAAACTGCAGCACAAAATGACAAGCAGCAAAACATGTTACTGGATGAATAAAGCCGTGTGTGTAGCATGCCAATAACGTCATGTTGAAATTAAAGGGAAATGAGTACCTAAATGTATTTCGGTGATAAAAACACAAAAGCTGTGTTGCATAAGGAGTAATTCCTCTCCAGTTCATGACATTTCTGGTATTTACAATGTGACGCAAGTTTATTATTAATTTCGAACGTAATTACTTCAGAATGATGACATGTCCGAAATTGACTCTCTGTAATAAGAACGAAATGAATGCAATCAGATGGCGTAATACTTAGCATTTAGACAATTTCTTGACAGACTTCAGTAATCTTATAACTTTGCAGTTAAGAATTCCACTTAAGTTTTCTTTTTAAATTTGTCGGCATGGATTTACAATTTTCGTCATATGTATAACAATTTAGGCAATATTCGTCCACAAAATATATTGGTCTGACACCCCACCTTCGTAGCTTAGTCAACAGCACAAGTGACTACTACACGGGGACTCCGGGTTCGATTCCAGACAAGGGACTGTGTGTTGTTTGTTGGCTTCATCAGCATTTCATCATCATTACATTTAAACCAATGAAGTTGCCTGAACACAAAACACTTGCACCATGGTAGGCGAACCTCAGTTGTGTTTCCCAAGCCATTTAATGTAATTCGATGATCGTCATCATTAGACTGATACACAGTTCATAGCTAATAATAAGTGACAGGAAGAGGACGTCTACTCGTCAGCGGCGAATTCGTCCAAATGTATGGTACTTGTAGGGCGTCGTGAGACACGAAAGTACCGAAAATGGGAACTCCAGATTGCCAGGCGTTTAGAAAATAGATGGAATTCTGATACGGATGTATCACCATACGCACTTTATCAGTTGTCAGTGAGAGAGTTTGTTCGAGGGTAAGAGACTGGATTCGTATTGAAAGGGTCACCGGTTCGACTCTGAACCGCGACAAATGTTTTTTTGCTTCTCGGAAAAGCGTTCAATAATGAAGTCAGAATTAACCGGAACAAAATATAGGTTATTTTGTATTTATAAATCTACAAAATCACCACTGGACGTCATGATTTGAAACAAGCGCACTATCTTGTAAGATGTCGTCAAAATTATTGCTTCTCCTGTTTTTCCGTTGAATGTCACTCAGGTACGTGAAACTGATCAATGGAAAAAGAATGATAGTATCGGTTTACATATGCGATGTTGACATGTACATGTTAACTATATCCCGTTTTTAAATGTTTCCAGCCCGGAATTTCAGTCCATGCCTACACCTTTTGTGGTTGTATAAATTAAAAAATAACCCGTATGATGTTGCAGTATGATTAAGTAATATACGCATTGCGAAGTCGACCCCGGTACTCATTTATTAAGAATCCCATATCTTACCGTTTTTTTTTCAGGTAGATCGATGCTATGCAGTCGTTTCGTTCACGTACGTTCTGTGTCGTTCGCTGACAACTTGGCCCAGCTTTTTATTTCAGAGGACATTAAGCCATCTGACCGAGCACGCTGAGCCACCATGCCCGGCAGACGCTTAGCCAATCACTTCGTCTTAAACACACTTCCACAGGAACAACTGACAAGGTGCGTATGCTGCCAGATGCATATCAAAGTTCCTTCTGTTTCCTGAACTCTTGGCCATCTGGAGTTCGCACTCGGGACATTGTCATGTCTCACCACGTACGACTTGCAGAGCTCTCGCAAGAAGTCGTGTCCCGTGCCCAGAAATGCATTCTCGAGTTGTGTACGGGGCGAGTCCATTCCTCAATGTCTGAGGGGCGGCCGGCTCAGTTGCGCGTTGCCCGCTGGGTCGTACACTTTGTCTCTTAAGGAAATCGTACCGCCCAAAATGAAGAAATTTCACGTTTTTAATTTTATGAAATGTATGAAAATATTGATATCTATGGTGAATTTGGTGTTGGTTTTATTGAAATATTAGATATTTGCGATATTAAATAAATATTTAAAAATAATAATGCACTGACATGTCAGAAAATCTTGTTTTCCATCATTTGACATATTTGCATTTTTCGCTAAACTATATAGGCGAGAAGTCTGTGGTGTCTTTTGTTTTGTAGAGAACTATCCGTTTCGTGTTACCTACAGTAGCGGTACTTCGCAGTAAACTCTCTTGAACTGTGCATTTCTTTGTGTCTGATAACAGTTATCCACTAGCAGTGTTTTAGTTATTTTGTCAAGTAGGCTCAACCACAGATATCGTGTAAAAAACACTAAAGTATGACACGTTTCAAGGGTCAAGCCCACATCATCAGATAAACTATACAAGAATCTTAAAACCCGAGAATTCTTGTATAGTTTATCTGATGATCAGGGCTTGACCCTTGAAAGGCGTCATACTTTTGTGTTTTTATACGATTTCTGTGGTTGAGCCTACTTGACAAAATAATGAAATATACAACCGCGACCTCACATCAATTATGGATATAATTGTTTTAATTTCTGTGTTTCCTGTGACAGTTTTTATTGTGACTTGGTGTTTTTATGCTGTTCTTACGTTTAATGACGACTATTCTAGAAGACTTTTTAATATCTCGGAATTCATAAAGGTTACAACGCCACTAAAAGTGTGGTGGACTTGGAGCAATTGCCAATCTTGAAGTCAGAGATTACAACAAACAATATGTCAAAAAAGCCAAGCCCAAGAGAAGGAGGGCAGGACTGGGAGAGGAAGATGAAGGAGGAGATGAGGACTACCATCCAGGAGGATTCTAACATAATTCTTATATTATCAGTTGCCTGTAAAATTTTTTTCATAAAATGATATTTTTCTGTATAAATGCCCATTTTTCTCAGAAACTTGTGAATCTACATCAAAGAATTACTTACCACGTAACATAGTACAGGTACAATGATGTTGTCCTCTACTTTAGTTGTGTTTGCTGTAATAGTTAATTCAAAAAATTAAAATTGTGAAAACTTACACCAAAAAATTGTATGGGAATAAATCACAACTTTCTTATCCAGCTGTTATTATAAAGTGATTGTAGAGTAATGTAGTTACAAAACAAGCAAGAACATGTGATAAAAAACACATTTATATGCTGAACAGTTAGTGAGAAAACTGGGCATTTACACAGCTAATTTAAAATTGTCAAGATAGGGCGGTACGACTCCTCTTAAGCCGTCAGTCAACTGCGCCCCGCGACCAACAGGCAACACGAAACTGAGACAGCTGCACCAACATAAGAAGTCAATGGACTCGTCCAGCGCCCAAGTTGAGAACTCAGTGGACACGACTTATTGCACAAGCTCTACCATAAATTTGGATTGATTCGGCGATGAACACTAACCGTCCACTCCTTCTGAGTCACTGTTATTAAATCATAAACTATCTTACTATTTGGACGGTTTATCTGCTTATCCCTTTCATCCAATAGGTACGAATTAGCAGGTATTTTTCAGAGTCTTTTTGTCTTGCAACTGCGCCCTGCGACCGATAGGCAAAGTGCAACTGAGGCGGCCGCCCCAACAAAAGAAACGAATGGATCCGCCGAGCGCTGAAGTTGAGAACGCAGTGTCCAAGGCTTCTTGCAACAGCTGCACCACAAATGTGGACTAATTCGGTTATGACAATGTTTTTCTTAGCCACCTTTATGAAATAAGTTTAATTGTGGTGACTTGTTTTATTAATGCTTGCGTGTAACCTTGTGTCAGCTACTACGAATATTGGCCACTGCATCGTTAACTTCCTGTTATTAGAGTAATTTGAACCAAGTCAGTTCTCAATTTGGACCAGGGAACAAGGTATAGCAGCAGGGAGTAGCCGGTGGTTCACACGGAACTTTCGCTAATTTTACTTCTAAAATTAAGCTTTTTTTATAACAGTAAAGTCTTATCCGGGTACCTCCTACCAGAATTATGCTTTTATTTCGTACAGTGGCCCACTTTTAACTTGCACCAACTGCGAATCATGAAGACAGAGATTGCAGCAGATAATATGTCAAAAGAAACCAGATCCAAGAGAAGGGGGGCAGTACTGGGTGAGGAAGATGAAGGAGGAGACGAGGACTACCATCCAGGAGGATTATGATATATTTCTTATATTATCAGTTGTCTGTAAAAATTTTCCTTAAACTAAATATTCTCAAAATATTTTTTAGTATAAATGCCCATATTTCTCAGAAAGTTCTGAATCTGCATCAAAGAATTACTTACCACTTAACACAGTACAGGTACACTGATGTGCGCTACTTTAGTAGTATTTGCTGTAATGGTAAATCCAAGAAATTAAAATTGTGAAAACCTACACAAACAATTCTATGAGAGAAAAATCATAACTGTTATTTTAAAGTGATTGTTGAGAAATGTAGTTACAAAACATGTAAGAACATGTGATAAAAACACCACATTTATATGCTCAACAGTTGCTGAGAAATCTGGGCATTTACATAGCTAATTTAACATTGTCAAGATAGGAAGATAACGTTCCTCTTAAGCCGGCAGTCAACTGCGTCCTGCGACCGATAGGCAAAGTCCAACTGAGGCGGCCGCCCCAACAAAAGAAACGAATGGACTCGTCGAGCGTTCAAGTTGAGAAGGCAGTGTCCAAGACTTCTTGCAACAGCTATACCATAAATGTGGACTAATTCGACGATGACAAGTAGCCGTCCTCTCCTTGTGAGTCGCGGTTTTCAAATAGTAACGTTTTTTACAATTGAGACAATTTATGTGCTTATAACTTTCATCAGATAGGTACCTATATAGCCGTGACCAACGAAAAAAACGGGCCCCGGCGCGCGCGTCATGCCACGTAAGCAAGGTAGTCCTGAGCCGGCGCGATCGCTAGCAGAGTGGCTGGCCGATATGAGGTAGTGGGCTGTGCCCCAACTTCCAGCTAGCGATCGCGCCGGCTCAGGACTACCTTTCTTACTTGACGTGATGTGCGCCCCGGGGCCTGTCTTTCGCGATGGCTTCGGAATTTAGCTAATAGTTGACGGTTTATAACATGAGTTTCAGGTATTTATCGTAGGTTTTTGTTCGTTCAAAACGAATATATTGACACAAAAGCCGCGGTGGAGTGGCCGAGCGGTCTAAAGCACCTCGCTGCGGAGCGCGCGGTTGCTCGCCTTGGAGGTTCGAGTCCTCCCTGGGGCATGGGTGTGTGTCCGTAGGTTAGTTTACCTAGGTTTAAGTAGTGTGTAAGCTATGGACTGAAAAATGTTCAAATGTTTGTTAAGCTTAAGGGACTTAACTACGGGGTCATCAGTCCCTAAACTTACAAACTACTACTTATTAACTACCTACAACTAAGGACGGCACAAATATCCATGGCCGGCCGCGGTGGCCGAGGTGACTGAGGCGCTCCAGTCACGGTCAGCACGGCCACTACGGTCGGGGGTTCGAATCCCCCCTCGGGCATGGATATTTGTGCCGTCCTAGTTCGTAAGTAGTTCATAAGTAGTTTGTAAGTTTAGGGACTGATGACCCCGTAGTTAAGTCCCATAAGCTTAACAAACATTTGAACATTTGAACATTTGAAATATCCATGCCCGAGGGGAGATTCGAACCCCCGACCGTAGTGGCCGTGCAGACCGTGACTGAAGCGCCTCAGTCCCCTCGGCCACCGCGGCCAGCTACGGACTGAAGACCACGCAGTTTGGTCCGATAGATTTACAGACATTTGAACATTTGACACAAAAGTCAGACGGAGAGAGAGGAAGACAGAGATAGACAGAGAGGAAGTGATTGTAATCGGTGTGTTTGTGCGGGCAGAGAGCGGATATTCCGGGTGGCCTGCCGCTCGCCCGCACTCGCACTTGCATTTCGGGGAGTGGGCTCAGCTGTCGCGGAATGAAGGCACGGGCGACTAATGGAGCAGCGAGCGCGGCCGTGTTTGTTTTATAGGCCGCCAGCCTCCAGCCTGCCGGCAGCCATAGCCGGAGTGCCACGAAGCGACGTCCGGCCGCATTAGCGCGGGGACGACTCAGTCTGAGTCACCGGATTAACGCGCCGGGGCCGGGCCGTGTCAGGGGGGGAGGGCTACTATACTGGGGGCTGCCAGATTCACAACCCTCTCCGCCGCCGCTGACAGTCGAATCGCCGGTGGAAGGGAGTTGCAAAGTGGCAGCCACTTCTCTGGTCGATCTACTTCTACATCTACATGGGACACTCTGCAAATCACATTTAAGTGCCTGGCAGTGGGTTTATCGAACCACCTTTATACTATTTATCTGCCATTCCATTCTCGAATACCGCACGGGAAGAAAGAACACCTGAATCTCTCCGTTCCAGCTCTGATTTTTCGTACTTTATTCTGATTATCTTTTCTACCTATGTTAGTGGGAGTCAACAATATATTTTCGCATTCGGAGGAGAATGTTGGTGATTGGAGTTTAGTAAGTAGCCCACGCCGCAGCGATAAGCGCCGTTGTTGTAATCATTCCCATCCCGAATCCTGTATCATTTCCGTAACGCTGTCTCCCCTGTATCGTGACAATACGAAAAGAGCTGCCCTTCTATGGACTCTTTCGATGTCCTCCGTCAAACTCACCTGATAAGGATCCTACACTGGGCAGAAATACTCCATAAAAGGACGGATAAGCGTAGTGCATGCAGTTTCTTTAGTAGTTCGGTTCCATCTTTTAAGGGTTCTGCCAATAAATCTCAGTCTCCGGTTCGCCTTTCCCACGACATTAACTGCATGTTCTTGATTGATTTATCTTGTAAACAAAGTTTCACGAATTTCCTTCCGTACTCATGTGGACGACTTCAAACTTCTCTTAATTTAGAGTCAGTTGCCAATCTTTCGGCAATGTCGACTGGAATACAGTCTTTCAAAATTTGAAGGTAGCAAGGGTAAAATATAGGGAGCGAAGAATTAAATTTAACCTATACAAAAACCAGACAGCAATTATTAGAGTCGAAGAGCAAGAAAGGGATGCAAAGGTTGGGAAGGGAGTAATACAGTGTTGTAGCCTTTCCCCAATGTTATTCAATTTGTACAATGAGCAAGCTATAAAGGAATGAAAGGAGAAATTTGGAGAGGGAATTAATGACCAGGTAGAAGAAATAAAAACTTTGCGCTATGAAGATGACATAGGAATTTGGCAGAGACTACAGAGGACCTGGACCAGCAATTGAATGCAATGGACAGTATCTCGAAACTAAGATACAAGATGAACATTAACAAGAGTAAAACGAGTGTAATGGAATGTAATGTAAGAAAATCAGACATTGCTGGAGGAATTGGATTAAGCAATTAGACAATAAAAGTAGTTGGTAAATTTTCCCATTTGAATAGCAAAATAACTTCTGATGGCCGAAGTAAAGAAGATATAAATGGCAGAATGGCTATGGGAAGAAAAACGTTTCAGAGGAAGTAAAACTTGTTAACATCCTACATTAATTTAAATGTTCTGAAAGCATTTGTCTGGAGTGTTGCATTGTATGGGAGTGAAACGTGGACGATAATAAGTTCAGAAAAAAAAATGATGATATAAGCTTCTGAAATTTGGTGCTACAGAAGAATGATGAAAATTAGATGGGTAGGTCACGTAACTAATGAGGTGCTTAATCGAATTGGGTAGAAAATGAGTTTCTGGGATATCCTGAATAACAGAAAGTATAGGTTGGTGAGACACATTCTGAGACATCAAGGAATCGTCAAGTTAGTATTAGAAGGAAGTATGTGGGGCAAAAATCGTAGAGGGAGACCGAGGGACAAATACAGTAAGCAGATTCAAAAGGTTGTAGGTTGCCGAACGTACTCAGAGATGAAGAGGCTTGCACAGGATACGGTAGCGTGTACAGCTGCATCAAATCAGTCTGCTGACTCAAGACCACAACAACAACAACGATCTTTTCTACCTATGTACGTAGGAGTCCACAATATATTTTCGCATTCGGAAGAAAATGTTGGTGATTGGAGTTTCATAAGTGGCCCAAGCCGCAGCGATAAGCGCCGTAGTTGTAATGATTCCCATCACAGATCCTGTACCATTTCCGTGACGTTGTCTCCCCTGCATCGTGACAATACAAAGCGAGCTGCCCTTCTTTGAACTCTTTCGACGTCTTCCGTGTATCCTGCTTGATAAGGATCCCACACCGGGCAGCAATACTCCAAATGAGGACGGACACGCGTAGTGTATGCAATCTCTTTAGTAGTTTCTGACGTTAATTGAAAAAAATGTGAAGATGTTTGTAAATCTTGTGGGACTTAACTACGGGGTCATCAGTCCCTATACTTACAAACTACTTACAAACTAGGACGGCACAAATATCCATGCCCGAGGGGGGTTCGAACCCCCGACCGTAGTGGCCATGCTGACCGTGACTGGAGCGCCTCAGTCACCTCGGCCACCGCGGCCGGCGCGTTAATTGATTCTAAACGACAGTGACGGACCATAAGACACGTTGGCATTGAGGAAACTGCGCACGTTGTTGTGCCAGTGCGATGGTGCTCCATCTTGCTGATAGATGAAATTGTCAAACTTGTGGGCATAAGCAGTTCCGTAGATTTGCAAGATATGATTGTCCTAAAACCGATTCTTCGTCAAAAATGTAGGGTTCATCAACCTTGCTTGCGAAACAGCACGAAAAACATTAACTTTTCGTGTATCAGGTTCGTGTTCAGTTGTTTCATGAGAATTTTCAAGCTCTCAAATATGCATGTTATCACGGTGAACCTTGTTACTAAAGTGAAAAGATGCCTCATCGCTGAATATCTACCGTGATATATGCTTCCATCTCATCTAGAATGGCATTGCTGAAGTCCACTCGCTTCCTTTTGACAGTATCTCGAAAAGCTTGTAACGGTTTAGCGGTATGGTTTGATGTGTAAACGACGCCGTAATATACGCTATAGAGCCATGCGCCGAAACGCAAGCTCCAAATTCTCGTCTAGCACGAAGCGTAGTCTTGGTGGGTAGGGGGGGGGGGGGGCTAGGGTTCCGCTCAAATGCTCGTCGAATTTGTTCCACGGTTTGTTCAGGAAGGGCTTTTGCCTTAGCAGAGGCACCCTGTTTATTCAAACTGTTTGTACCCCCGTCCAATGTTCTTTCGTGATGGTGGTTTAGCACGAAATCGAATTGAAACGCCCGCTGAACTGCGATCACTGATTGAGTACGACTAAATTCAATAACACAACACACTTTCTGTCTCTAGTGCAACCAGGATTTGGTACTGAGGGGGGGGGGGGGGAGCTAATTTTTTTAAGTCTGTTGAATTTATTAATGCATGATGTATTTTTACACTTTCTATATTTTAACCAATTATACTACGAAAATAATTGCACAAGAAATAAAATGAGTAGGCTCGCATGAATTTGAAAGTGGAAGGGGAACAACATGGTGGGAATGGAGTGTGTATAATCAGCTCGTAAAATAATTATGCATCTTCTATGTTACTAGCCAAAGAGAAAGGTATTTACAGTTTATTTAACGTGAGACTATGTGTAAAAATTAGACTAAAATAACGCTATTGTTATTAAGTTTCCACTCGGTGGCACCGCATATGAACAATCGGCGTGTAACTTCAGCATAGCAGTAACAATAGCGGCAGCATCAAAACTGGTCGCACAGCAGCACACGTCGGCGACCCATTGTCACGTTCAATTGTGCTTGCCAAATTATAGTTACGTTGTGATTTATTACATGTCTACTGTTTCAAATTTCCGGCGCCGACCTGTTTTGAAAAACAATAAAAGCAATAAAATTAAAACATCTTCAGCCCTGATACACAGCCTTCAGTTGCACGGACGCCATATTGCGCTACACTGGTTGCAGTGTTGCCAGATTCGAAATTTTTGTTTCTGAATTAAAAATTTCTGAAAATGAAGTAAAAGTCGGAAGTTATGCAAACTAGCTGAAAACCCGGCGTTGCCCGGGTATCTATTTATTTATGCCAGTTTCAGGTATATATTCATTTATATAAGGGCTGTATGTCTGTAAAATCTCTTGGGAATAAAGAAGTAATAGATTAAAACTTGGTGTGTGTTGGGGCGGTTTTCCATAAAAGTTACTGTTTATGTGCTCATATCTCATGAACTACTTGTCGTATTATGATACAATTTAGAAGATACACTCAACTATATGCGTGTATACTGCCTGTATAATTTCCTGCGGCTACAATTTGTAGTCTAGAAATTATAAATTGTAACGTCATCCCAAATGCCGCTTCATAAACAGCGAAAAAGTAGTAAGCGAGAAACTTTTTTCCTTTCATATTTTGCTATGGTTGTCAGCGAGAAAATATTTAATAAAAGTTTGAAATTAAGTTTAAAGTTTGTTGCAAGTCGCTAAGTACTCTCATTCTCATATATCGTATTTATAAAGTTTTGTCGCATTATGTGGCAGTTTTTTTGCAATTCCTGTTATTTATGACGTCATATCTTCAGAACCATGTGTCACATATGATTCTTAATACTGCAGTAATTGTTACCTCACGGTAAGCAATGTGTGAACCAAATTTGGTTGAAATCAGACGAGTAGTTTAGGAGAAAATGAGCAGCATTGTCGCTAAATGCAGCAGTTTTTCGCGCATCTCATTGTTTATGACGTCATATCTTGTGAACTATGTATCGTACGTGAGTATTACACTTACGGCGACCGTTCTCATGGATTGAAGCTCACGTGTACAAAATTGGATCAAAACTGTGGATTTGTATGCAACACGTACAAAGATACGGACACTCTGCTTTATATATTATATATGTAGAACGCAATTATTTCAGAACTAGGGGAGTGAAATGAAGACAGTATCTGATAATCAATTTAAACTTTATTCTTAAAGACATTTTTAGGTTCAAATGTTTGTAGAACTTATGGGATTTAACTACGGGGTCATCAGTCCCTAAGCTGACAAACTACTTATGAACTAGCTAAGACTAAGGACGGCACAAATATCCATGCCTCGGGGGGATTCGAACCCCCGACCGTATTGGCCGTGCAGACCGTGACTGACGCGCCTCAGTGCCCTCGGCCACCGCGGCCGACTCAAATATCCATGCCCGAGGGGAATTCGAACCCCCGACCGTAGTGGCCGTGCATACCGTGACTGGAGCGCCTCAGTCCCCTCGGCCACCGCGACCAACTCAAATATCCAGGCCCGAGGGGGAATTCGAACCCCCGACCGTAGTGGCCGTGCAGACCGTGACTGGAGCGCCTCAGTCCCCTCGGCCACCGTGGCCGGCACATTTTTAGGTGAAAATATTTGTAAACAAAACTTAACAATTGATTGTAAAAATTTTCATTTTTTAAAAGTAAGTAAAAGTAAAGAGATCTTTATAGAGTTCAAAGAAATATTTTTTCCGCAAGTCAATACATTTTAGTCTGCTGCAACTAATACGTTCTTTACCCATATGTTGACAAGGCTGTCTCACAGATGGCGCTGCATGTTGCCTTTTTCGTGGCATTGCTGACGCTTCCGTCTAAATAATACTGTAATAGTTGTACTGAAGTAGCGCTATCTGTTAGCGCGACCTCAGCTTATGTTGAGGAGGTTGTCCCACAGATGGCGTGGCATGTTGTGAAAGGAAGTTGGTAAATTGCGGAAGATTCACTAGATATTCTAAGAAGATTTGGAAAATTTCGGAAGATTCACTTGCAATTTCAAGAGAATTCAGAAAATTTCGGAAGATTCTCTCGAAATTTCGGATTTTCTAGAATAATCAAAACGGTCTTAATATCTTCCGAATTTTCGGAGGATCTGGCAACACTGCACGCTCGTAGCGACATCTGTTGGATTTTTTGTGAAACTGTAGACCGTGCCGAGTTCAACTGGCGCTCAGTTATCTAGTGACGTTTGTCCCAATATTATTACAAGTTAAACTTGGGTCATTCTTTTTGGAACATCCTATACGAATGATTACCTTGAGATTTAGTGGCCAACCACGACGCTGAGCAGCCACCGCATCTCGCCTTAATCATACAGCTTTGGGACCTTTCCACATACAGCCAGAAGCCTCATTTAATTTCCGACGCATATTATGAAATATGATGGTGCTGTAAGATTCCCACGGGGCTCGCTAGAAATCTCACATCTGAAGGCCCCTGTGTTGAAAACGACACGCTGTGTCCACTGCCACGGTACATCTGATAACACACCCGCTCGCGTTTGCTTCCTTACGCTGGAGTGCAACACCGCTGAAACTTCCCTTTTAGTCAGTTTTACATGAGATGAGTCTGCTAAGCTGTACCTTGAATAAGATGATTCAGAAATGTGTGCACTGTATGAAACTGAAGTTATTCAGCAGCTGCGAAATAAGTGGTGGGGGAAGGGGGCGGACCGCCCCGTGCATCTCGTCCTGGGGGTCTTCCAAATACCTCTGAAGCACGCTCATTCTTTCTTTATTAAAGCGACCTTGGCCTCTTGTTCTAGGGACTGCACATCTAGAGAGAATTTTTTTAGACTCTCCTTTTGGGCCTCAAAATCTCAAAAGTTATTTTTTATAGTAACACAAGTATTTCCAAGTGGACGGGGGCGCCATTTTGTTTTGCCGCCCCCCGGGCCTCATACAGCCCTAGTCCGCCTCTGATATTCAGTACGTTGTTGATATACATCCGGTACTTGAATGGAATGGATCGTTAAAAGAGTAAGCTATACTGACTGCAAAATACATAACAGGTGTTGCATCAGCTTTCTTCCAAGGTCCCTTGAATACTGAGGTTGAATGTTTACGTTCCATCAAGATCACAGTTCTTTAAATTACATATGTCCCTCTACTGACTGAAACACGAGGTTGTCTACAAAGAAAGTTTCGTTTGGTTATATAAAACAAACGTCTACAGATACAGAATGTTTATACTCCATCACTAACGCGGTTCCTTAGATTACAGTTGTCTCTCCACTGACTAAAATACTAGGTTTGTCCACAAAGTAAGCCTCGGCGGAGCGGCCGAGTGCATTGAGGCGCTATGCCACGATGCGTCAGGCCGTTCCCTGTAGAGGGTTCGAATACCCCCTCGGGCATGGATGTTTGTTCCGTCTTTAGTGTAAGCTAGTTCATAAGTAGTTTGTAAGTTTAGGGACTGATGATTCCCAAGTTAAATCCCACAAGCTCTAGAAACAGATCCACAAAGTAAGTTCCGTTTGGTCATATAAAATAAACGAGTACAGATACAGAAAAAGTATTTACTGTACAAAAATCTACAACTGTTAAACTACTTTGCTACATAGCTTCGAAATTTCGTAGACACTTGTCACAGCGTGGCACAAGTTTTTGTATGTCTTCTTCATAGAAAATTTCCGCCTGTGTATTCAACCATGTGGCAACAAGTTCATTCAGCTTGTTACCTTCTTTGAAGTGTTGACCACAAATGACAGATGTCAGGTATAAGAAGTGATGAAAGTCGCTAGAAGCGAAGTCAGCGCTTTAGGAAGGATGGTCAAACACGTCCTAGTGCAACCAGTTGTTTGGTCACATTCGCCATTATTGTGGGAAAAACACGTTTTGACAGTGATTCTCGGTGCTTGATCTGCATTGCGTCGCGCAATTTCTTGATGTTTTCGCAGTAACCATGTGCATTGATTGTTTGGCCTCGTGGTAAGAAATCAATCAGCAAAATCCCTTTTCTGTCCTAAACACGGAGCACATGAATTTTGCAGGTGTCAAGATTTGCTTAGGTTTAACCTTCGCTGGGAATGAAGGATGCCTCCATTATATTTATTGTCGTTTTGTTTGAGGGGTGTCGTACGATACCCACGTTTTATCCACCATGACTATCGGAGAAAGAAATCCATCGCCTTCTTCACTGTAGCGTACCAAAAACCAAAGTTCACTGCCCATCCGTTATTTTTTGTTCGGTTCAGTAAGAATTTCTGGCACCCAATTTGGGAAAAGTTTTCGAAATTTCAGTTTTTTAGTAACACTTTCATGAATTCGTGATTTTAGGACTTGCGCAACATCCGTATCAAGGTCATGAAGTGTAAAACGTACGGTTTTTATTATTCTTCTCTTCAACTGTATGGACCAGTTCATTAGTAACCACAGACGAGCATCGACTTCGTTCTTCATCGTGCACTTGATCACTTCCTTCATTGAACATTCTGACCAATCTTCTAAACCTTTAATCAGTCGTTGAATTTTGTCCGTAAACCTCGCACATTTTACGATGAATTTCCTGTGTTTTAACTTTCTTTGCATTTAGAAAACGTATCACAGGTCTGATTTTACACGTATATTGTGATTTGACAAGAAACGAATTATGAACATCTGTGTCTGGCATGGAGACATTTGTATACGTTTGCAGTTTTAATTCCTTGCTGTTCCACACTGAAGATTTTTTCATAACCGGGGTTATATGTTCAAATTGGGAAACTTCATCTGCCCTTTGAGTTCGTGCATCTGCGGAGGTAATTTGGATAATTATTCGTCCTGACTCAGCCAGTCAGTTTTTTTTATGTAAATACATAGGCAACGTAATTTTCTTTAACTGTTGGATATAGGGTCTCGTATTATTTCGAAGTTTGTGTAATGTTCCGTTTGCTTTGTCATATGACAGGATGAATTGTTTATGGTAAATAAATTGTACCTGAAGTATGTACTATATTCTTTCAATTGAAAACTTCCCATCATTCATACTTTCGGAGGGGTAAACAGATGTTAGTTAACGTGGGAGTTCACCGAGTAAATTAGTTTGTCATTGGTGGTATCACTCATTGTGATATTGGATAGGAATTTATAAAATAAGGTGTTTGACCATATCATACGCAACCGAGCAAATGAGATCAATAAAATAAATAAAAATTAAAGAATTAATTGGAAATATTGTATCAAGTGGGAATTTGCACACTGAGTACTGTCGCAGCCGACAAAACTCGCACACACTTAGTATAAATTGTCACCCACAGTAGCATACAGCTTACAATATAAATTACTGTTTTTTATGAGAATATTTTTATTTTTAATTAGCTAAAACTTGGTGTTAGTCCATCCCTCCATGTCTTTCCTTTTCTCTCTCTCTCTGTCTTTCGTTCTCTCCCATCTCTCTATCTGCTACTACCACTCTCACTGTCCATCTCTTTCCTTTGTTAACTTCCTATTCTGTCTGTCCCTTTCTCTGTCAGTTTCCTCCTCCACCTCCCTCTGTTCATCTCCTTTCACCTGTCTGACACCATCTTCCCTCTCTCATTCTTCTCCTCTCACCTCTCTTATTCTCCTCCTCTTCCGTCACCTCCCTCCCCTTTCTCTCCGTCTCCTCCTCAACCTACTCCTCTCCCTCCTATACATAGAATGCCCCAACTTTCATGGTGACTGGTTAAACGGTGTCAAAGTAGCAAGGTAGCTTCCACCATGCTAAATTCACTGACTTGCAGAATATAAAAATCTCATTCATGAAAACATACATTTAAATGCTGGCTTTCATGGTGACTAGTCAAACAATTCGGATATTTCTTGTAACGTACCCTTCTCCATGCATCTACGAAGCCTTACGAAAGATAACCCATGTATTAATTCGAGGTATAAGCTGTCCATATCCCACATGTCATTCAATTCCGTCCAGCCGTTTCAGCATGAAGAGTGACAAACATTTTAAACCACTGTAAAGTATCCTCCGCCATGCACCATACGAAGTTAATTTTAATATGTCTATAACATTCGCGCGAGTGCAAAGAATGAGCTGAGAATCTTTTATCGCAATCGGATGTAAGGTCTGGTCGTGCATCAAATACGAACAAAAAGAGAAACAAAAATCAATTTTCATACATTACGTGAGGTGAAATTAGACATTCCAGCGAACTAGGACTTTCAATGTCAGCGAATCGGAGTACTTACTTATTATTCTGACGAAATATATCACAACTGACATTCAGGGTACCACCTGCCTACCACCTGTCCCTAACTACATCTATTACGTCATCCCACTGCCAATGTCGTATCTCAACCAACTTATGGGATAACATGACCTAGTATCAGAAATTGCAGTGTTTCAGTATGCAATTGACATCTTCGTTAATACTGTGATTCTTCAGTTTCTCCCGGCGTATTTGATGATCAAAATATCCACGGGTGTACTGCCGGTCTATAGTGTCCAAAAGGGCACAATATTTCGGCGATCATACATGTCGCCATCATCAGCTGAACTGACGGACTGAGCTTCTGGAAACGCGCCGGCACGGAGATCCGCACGCTACGGCTGCTCGAAGGGAACTGGGTTCTAGCCCGATAGCGGGCCATTTAAATACCCGCGGCCCGCGGAGCGACCCCTCCGCGGTCCGCGCCCCGCGCCGCGGCCGCGCAGTGGAACCGATTGCGCCGGCGTCTGAGAAGACGTCGGTGTGAGGGCTCTGTCTGCCGTGGTCGTCACTTCGTTACGTTTGCTAGATTTACTCTTAATTAACCCAATCGCTGGTTCCCAAGCTTTGCTAAGATTATAGCCAGAGTCACGGTTTATGAGGTCGTCACTTGTGCGAATTTCAATGGCCTCTCTAACGACGCAGTCCCAGTATCTCGACTTCTGTACCAGAATCCTAGTGTGTTCATACTCCATGGCGTGATTCTCCGACAAACAATGTTCAGCGACCGCCGACTTGCTCGGATACATCAATCGTGTGTGCCTCTGGTGTTCAACGCATCGATCCTCGACTGTACGCATCGTCTGTTCAATATATGACTTTCCACACTGACACGGAATCTGGTACACGCCCGCCTTCCTCAAACCGAGATCATCTTTAGCGCTCCCCACCAGTGCACGAATTTTATTCGGCGGACAAAAAACAGTTCCAACCTGGTGTTTTCTCAAAATGCGGGCGATCTTCCCTGAGAGTGCGCCGGTATATGGAACGAACGCAGTGCCTACATCCTCCCTTGCGTTTTCATCCGTTTCCACAGGTTGTGTTGTAGTGGTTGGGCGGAGAGCCCGCTGAATCTGCCACTCTGAGTACCCATTTTTTCGAAATACAGTTCTCAGGTGTTCCAATTCCTGGGGTAGACTCTCTGCGTCGGAGATAGTGCGCGCCCTATGTACTAGAGTTTTAAGTACCCCATTCCTCTGTGAAGGATGGTGACAGCTGTCTGCGTGTAAATACAGATCAGTGTGCGTTGTCTTCCGATATACACTATGACCCAGGGTGCCGTCAGCTCTTCTCTTGACCAAGACGTCAAGGAAAGGCAATTTACCCTCCGTTTCAGTCTCCATAGTGAATTTGATGTTGGGGTGTATGGAGTTCAGATGTGTAAGGAAGTCAAGGAGTTTATCCATACCATGTGGCCAGATGACGAAAGTGTCGTCCACATAACGGAAAAAGCAAGTAGGTTTCCAGAAAGATGATGCAAGGGCTTCCTCCTCGAAATTCTCCACGTATAAATTTGCGACCACAGGGGAGAGTGGGCTACCCATGGCGACTCCCTCCGTTTGTTCGTAGTATTCGCCATTGAAAAGAAAATACGTGGAGGTCAAGACATGCCTAAAAGTTCGGTGGTCTTCTCGTCAAATTTCTGACCAATCAAATCTAGTGACTCTCGAAGGGGCACCCTCGTAAACAACGAAACGACGTCAAAACTTACCATGATATCTGACTCATCCAGCCTGAAGTTGTTAAGGCGTTTCACAAAATCCACGGAATTACGGATGTGATGAGGGCATTTACCCACATAAGGACTTAATATTCCCGTCAAGTATTTGGCCAACAAATATGTAGGTGCCCTGATGTTACTGACAATGGGACGTAACGGCACCCCATCTTTGTGAACCTTAGGGAGTCCATAAAGTCTTGGCGGTACCGGACCTTGAGGTAAATGTTTCTTGGCGACACCCTCCGGTAAATCCGCATCCTTGAGAAGCGCCCTCGTCTTGTTTTCCACCTTCTTTGTGGGGTCAACACTGATCTTCCGGTAGGAATCGTCATTTAGCAGGCTCTGCATCTTTTCAGTGTAGTCCTTATGGGAGACAACAACCGTAACATTGCCTTTGTCAGCCGGTAAGACAACAATATCAGGGCGCTCCCTCAAGTCACGAATGGCCGCCCTCTCTTTACTAGTGATGTTTGTCTTCGTGGGTTGGATTTCGTCAATGCACGACAAGTTTCACGACGTATTTCCTCAGCTGAATCAGGCGGAAGTCGAGCTGCAACCTGTTCAACAGCACTAATAATTTCTGCGACAGGTGTGAACTTGGGGGTAGGAGCAAAGTTGAGTCCTTTCTCTAAAACTGAGACAGCATCGTCACTCAACTCCATGCCACTCAGATTGATGACGGTCTTGCACGGAACCTGCACGGATTCCGCCCATAAGAAGGCAACGGGACGTCAAACAGCTAAGTTCTCACGCCTCATTGACAAGCCACCTCTGCAGGTTCCGCGCAAATTTATACATGGAGAATTTCGAGGAGGAAGCCCTTGCATCATCTTTCTGGAAACCTACTTGCTTTTTCCGTTATGTGGACGACACTTTCGTCATCTGGCCACATGGTATGGATAAACTCCTTGACTTCCTTACACATCTGAACTCCATACACCCCAACATCAATTCACTATGGAGACTGAAACGGAGGGTAAATTGCCGTTCCTTGACGTCTTGGTCAAGAGAAGAGCTGATGGCACCCTGGGTCATAGTGTATATCGGAAGACAACGCACACTGATCTGTATTTACACGCAGACAGCTGTCACCACCCTTCACAGAGGAATGGGGTACTTAAAACTCTAGTACATAGGGCGCGCACTATCTCCGACGCAGAGAGTCCACCCCAGGAATTGGAACACCTGAGAACTGTATTTCGAAAAAATGGGTACTCAGAGTGGCAGATTCAGCAGGCTCTCCGCCCAACCACTACAACACAACCTGTGGAAACGGATGAAAACGCAAGGGAGGATGTAGGCACTGCGTTCGTTCCATATACCGGCGCACTCTCAGGGAAGATCGCCCGCATTTTGAGAAAACACAAGGTTGGAACTGTTTTTTGTCCGCCGAATAAAATTCGTGCACTGGTGGGGAGCGCTAAAGATGATCTCGGTTTGAGGAAGGCGGGCGTGTACCAGATTCCGTGTCAGTGTGGAAAGTCATATATTGGACAGACGATGCGTACCGTCACGGACCGATGCGTTGAACACCAGAGGCACACACGATTGATGTATCCGAGCAAGTCGGCGGTCGCTGAACATTGTTTGTCGGAGAATCACGCCATGGAGTATGAACACACTAGGATTCTGGTACAGACGTCGAGATACTGGGACTGCGTCGTTAGAGAGACCATTGAAATTCGCACAAGTGACGACCTCATAAACCGTGACTCTGGCTATATAATCTTAGCAAAGCTTGGGAACCAGCGATTGGTTAATTAAGAGTAAATCTAGCAAACGTAACGAAGTGACGACCACGGCGGACAGAGCCCTCACACCGACGTCTTCTCAGACGCCGGCGCAATCGGTTCCACTGCGCGGCCGCGGCGCGGGGCGCGGACCGCGGAGGGGTCGCTCCGCGGGCCGCGGGTATTTAAATGGCCCGCTACCGGGCTAGAACCCAGTTCCCTTCGAGCAGCCGTAGCGTGCGGATCTCCGTGCCAGCGCGTTTCCAGGAGCTCAGTCCGTCAGTTCACCTGATGATGGCGACATGTATGATCGCCGAAATATTGTGCCCGTTGGACACTATAGACCGGCAGTACACCCGTTGATATTTTGATCTTCGTTAATATTGATTGTCGCTTTGCGCACCTATATTTACTTTTTATTAGGAAACTATAAAGCTCTAGAAATGGTGTAATACTCGAACGTCAAATGTGTTCGAAAATTCTGTAACATACCAACGTTGGAGATATATGTCTATAACTTTGCTTGCATGTTCGCCGACCCTACTTAAAGGCTGGGTGTTTGCGCTTTTCCCCTAACACCAGGAATGCTTTCCTCCTCCAGAGGCCTAGGGTTCAGTGGTGCTAGAAAGGTATAAAGTTTATCTGTGTAAGATCGACCTGGCATCATGTCAGGTATGAAGGCTTTTCCTCCGTTCAGTGTCTCCATCTGCTTTCCTATTCCTCTGCTATTTGTTTCGGTTATTCGCCATTTTGTCGTTCGTCCAAAATTCTATAGAAAGTTAACCAAGTCGCTTCTCCTTCCCGTTTAGTTTCTTTTCCTGCTTTAGTGGTTAAAGTGAGGCTCTTTACTGAACCTTTCCTTGTTCCTGCAAGAACTCGCTACTCCTGTTTTCCGCAATCAATTTCTTGCTGCCGCGGTGGAGTATCCGAACGGTCTAAGGTGCCTTGCTGCAGAGCGCGCGGTTGCTCGCCGTCGGATGTTCGAGTCCTCCCAGGGGCATGGGTTTGTGTGTTTGTCCTTAAGTTAGTTAACCTTAGTTTTAGTAGTTTATAAGCTATGAACTGATGACCACGCAGTTTGGTCCGATAGATTTACAAACATTTGAACATTTTGAATTTCTTGCCTGCCGGCAACTCTACGTTCACATGTTACTGTGGTAATTTGACGACCTGGAATTTTAAAGCACTGATCGCGTAACCGCTATCCATATCTATATGTGAGAAAGGCAGACCAACTTCTTCTTCTATTTCTTGAGCCCTGTCGTTTACGTTTATTAATGCAGTTGATGTACAATTGTAAAGCCACAATTGTGTATAGAAGAATCTACATATATACGTATATTTTGTGTATGTCTTGGTCAGTTATAAGTTGTATTTATTCTATTTCTGGTGTGCCATTCTATTAGTATATGTTATAATCGAAGCATTCATCTATTTTTCAAGCGCAGGCTATTAATATCGTGAGTGTACCTGTCAAATGTATAGCCCAGTTCTTTTTTCTTTTTCTTCTGTAGTTAGCCGGTTTACCTTGTTGCTGTAGGGCTGAGTTTGTCGTAAGAGTGTAACAATTAGGTTGGTTGATTATACTGTCTTATGATTACCAGTGTGATGGGACATGTTGACAGCGGTTAACTGTTGTGCTGTCTTCGATGTCTGTTGGCGCATTCTTCTGCCGCTGCGTGTTCGTGGCCTCAGGTCTACGGCGCTCCTCCGATGTCTTGGCTTTACTGGGTATCCTTGTAGCGTGACAAACTGTTATACACTGCTATGCTTAGCTGTTTGTGCTATATTTGGGAAGCCTTGCCGACCACAATTGCAACTTGTAAATTTCTTCTAATATGTGTTTTTAGTGTGCTGTAGCTATAAGTGATCTCTGTAATTTTGATTTTTATCTATCGTTATTCTATTCGATGTGTTTCACTAAAGCCTCATTCAGAGCTTATCCTTTTATTAATGGGTTGAAAGCTTGTTCTTTTTCGGATTACCCTCTTTTACCCTCAATAATTGAAAGTAAAGGGGTTTACGTTATTTTATTTATTTATATTATTTTATTTTATACTTTTTGTTGAAAAGGCAAAACATTATTCTTATGTAATCAAGATTTTAGCCTTGTTCTGCCTTACCACTAACTAGGCCCCACGTTCATTAAAGACGTATTTTGTAACACTTCCTAATTTATCATCTTAATACTATTGTTTTATCTTTCTGGGGATCAATTTGTGTTAGTATATACTCTGAACACTATTTAATGCTTCCCAATTGCAGGCCACCCATCTGCTTGTCCTGTCGTAGGGGGTCTGAAGTTATTTGAGAGCTGATTTGTTACCCCTATAAGAAGACGATGCGGAAGGTTTCATCAGCCTGCTATCTAAATGGTTCCTTCACTGGCGGGGAGATTTGGTTGTCTCCCTGCATATAAACCATCAATTTATAGTACCTTTTATATTTCCAGTTTAACCTTGCACCTTATGTTGGCATTCAACCGATCATTCAATATTTATTAATATTTTTCTTCTTATTTATATTTTTCTTGTAAATTCTTTAAAGCTATATATTGTTCTGCAACAACTTTTCTAACTGCTTAGATCTCAAATTGACTAATTAGAATCCTGGATCATCATTCTTTTTTGGTAGTTTTGTTAATATGAATATCAATTTAATTGCATTTCATGTATTTTATTGTGTAAATCTTTATACACAAAGCAGAGTGCCGTATGTTTGTTTGTGTGTATGTATTGTGCACAAATCTACAGTTTTCTTCCAATGTTTATGAAATTTTGCACACGTAATCTTCAGTCCGTGATGATGGTCGCCCTAAGTGTTAGGATCACGTGCAACACATTGTTCACGAGATATGACTTCTTAAACAATGACATGCGCGAAAAATTGCTGCATCAAACGACAGTGTTGCACATTTTCTCCTAAACCACTGGACCAATTTCAACCAAATTTGGTGCACACATTCCTTACCGCGAAGTAACAATGCTGTCGGGGTAAGAACCACGTACGATACATAGTTCAGGAGCTGCAACGTCAAAAACAATATCGTTGCAAGAATCTGCCACGTAATACCTTGAGATTTTATTCACACACTTGCAGCCAACTTTAAACACAGTTTCAAACCTTTATTTAAATCAAATGTTCAAATGTTTGTAAACATATCGGACCAACCAGAATGATTATCAGTCCCTAAATAACAAACTACTTAAACTAGGGTAAACTAACCTGAGGACAAACACACACACCCATGCCCCAGGGAGGACTCAAACCTCCGACGGCGAGTAATCGCGCAGTCCGTAGCGAGGCCCCTTATTCAACTTTTTCTTGCTGGCAACCAAAGCAAAATTATGAAAGGAAAAAATTTCTCGCTTACTTCTTTTCTGCTGTTCATGTACTAAAACTACTGCATTCGGTATGAGGATACAATTTATAATTCTACATTACAAATTGTAGCCGTAGACAGTATACACACATATAGCTGTATGTACCTTCTAAATTGTATCACAGTATGACCCATAGTCATGAGACATGAGCACATAAACAGTAACGTTCCTGGAAAACCGCCCTATCATGTACCAAGTTTTAATCTATTATTTCTTTACTACTAATTGTATTCGCAACAGATTTTGCAGCAACAGCAATTAAACAAATGAATACATACCTGAAAAATTATACAATTATACAACATGTAACTCAATAATTGTTTCATTTGTATTATGATTGCTGTCTTTCTTTGTTTGATACTGCGTGTATAAATTGTACATTATACAAAACAGCCTTTTTTCTTATATATTATCAGATAAATATAAAATGGTTTTAGATAAAAAGAGATGTACAGAGAGAGAAGGGATATGATAAGTATTAATTGAAGGCAGGAATAAATAAATACCCGGGCAACACTTGGTTTTTTAGGTAGTGTATAATAAAAAAGGTTTTATAAAAGTGTGGCTACTACAAACAGTTCTTTCCAGTTGGCTCAAGCCTTGCTTATTCTGGTTCTAAGTTAATTATTCCTCTCCTAGTTTAGGGCTACGACAGAAGGAAGTTGAGTGAGAATATAGAAAAATGCTTTAGAAAATGACACAAAAGCGTGTCTGGACGTGGTTTTGATCCGTTGATGCATTTGACGTAGGAATAGAATTTACTGTGAAGTCGATGCAATGACGTTTCCATTTCATTTAACGCATCGCGTATTGCCCTCGAAACTCCAATTTTGGATTCGTTTAATTTTTGCTTGTGAGTGAGGATTCGGATTATCGCATTTATACGCGCAAATTATGCTCGAATTCGCTGCAGAGCGCGAGATAAATTTATCCATCGGAGCTCCGTCTGTTTCTGGGAATCTCGCAGCCTGTTGCTACTCGCGGCATGAAAAACGAGCGGCTGCGCAGGAAACAGTTAACTTATGAGCGACACAGCAAATGAAGCTGCGGCCGTTACGGGCGTGCAAACAATTCATTTCGCCAGAAATACCGCCAGCCGGCTGTCGATAAAGGAAACGCAAATTGCGTTTGGGGGAACTGAGAACAGCTGTCAGCGGCATCGTTCATTAGAAACACTGGACGGCAGATGCAAATTAGCGATGACGTGCAATCTCACAGTTGTCGCTTCGATTAGAGCGCGCGGGCCGCGCTAGGACCTCTGGCCCTCCCCGTAATGAAACGTTAGCCGCAACTTCACCAGGGGCTTGTCCGGCTCAATAAATCAGTCAGCAGCGTGGCATCGGAAATTTTCATTTTTACTAGTAGGCCGATATCGTTTTTGTGGTCGCCGTTAATTAATATCTTTATTATTCTGTTATTTCCTCACACGCAGTGAAAATGTGTATAAATTTTGAAAGGTACATAGCGGATCATACTTGCCAAAGATAATACTCATCCCGTTTGATGGGTTGTTAATACAAATAATACCGAAATGCTACTTTACTTGGTAGATGTTATTTAATACTTATAAATACAGCAGTAGACCTATTTTGACATTTTGGCCATCATCGGGGTATATGCGGATAAAGACTTAAGGTTGAAATGAGTTAAATAGAGATACTTACAGATTTGATACATTTTCGTAACATATTATTCCACACTTACGTCCATATTGCATTGTAGAGGTATAAATTTATTATGTTCAGATATTTGTAGAGCTTATGGGACTTAACTACGGATTCATCAGTCCCTATGAACAAGCTAATACTAAGGGCGGCACAAATATCCATGCTCGAGGGGGGATTCGAACCCCCGACCGTAGTGGCCGTGCAGACCGTGACTGGCGCGTCGCAGAACGCTTGGCCACTTCGTCTGGTTAAATTTATAACAATTACTGCATATAATAGCAGTATAGATGTTCTTTTGATGGTATTTATATTATTTTATGCTTGTCAGGTTATTAATTTATTACTGCCTTTCTGATAATTATATTTGACATATCCTTCAGCGATGCCCTATGGTTACAATTTGTTTATTACTGTGTATCATAGGATCTATGGTATGGTAGTTTGAGCTTTGCTATGTTGTGGTTCTGCGACGTATATATCTGTTTTTATCCCTAAACTAAAATTTCAATAAACTTGTCTAGATAATGCTTGTGTTTTAGTTCTGTTTGTTCATTTATAATTTCGTCAGGGCTTTTCTTCGAGTGTGTTTAAATTTCGATCTCTTGCAGAATGATCATATGCTAACCTTTTGGTGTTATGTGTAATATTTTCATTGCGTTTGTGATATGATCGGCTTCGTGATTTTCCGTTTTTAAGTGGTTAAAGAATGCTGAAAGATTTCTATCGTAATTTCTCGTGTGTTCTCTGTATCGCATTTCGAAATTTTTATATAGGACAGACGGGCAGAAAATTTTTTGGCAAGGAAATTACACTGAAAACAGAATGACAGGGTGGGTGGCAATATGAGTGCTACGAGAAACATACGAAGAGAGCACCAATAAAATGTGAGTAACCTCAGTGTTCATTTCTACTTAGAATAAAATAACCTCATGTATATATGCGGATATATCAAAACTGTAAGTATCTCTATTTAACTCATTTCAACCTTAAGTCTTTATCCGCATAACCTGTTCGAGTTCAGTAAAAAAGCATCAATAATAAAAACCTAAAAAAATATATTCCTGTATATTTGGCCACTGAAGATAGTTTGAAATAAAGCGAATCTGTTCTTGTCTTAAGTAGAGAGATTTTTACAGTTGTAAAAGACGATAACTTAACCTACAGAACTTGTACAATTACAACTACGCATAAGTGTGAGAGCGATTCAGAAATTATATATCGGATTTATCTTCCATCGTTGCTTCCTTGTTCACATCTTTATTTGATTGCCGGCTGCTGCTATAACCCGGATAGCAGTAGCCGACACAGCATGTTGCATTGACGATACTCATCGTGACTGCCGTGGAGGAATGACGGAATTCTGTAAGGCGATTGCTGCTCGCCGTCGGAGGTTCGTGCCCTTCCTTGGGCGTGTATATATGTGTGTGTGTGTGTGTGTGTGCGTGTATGTTTGTGTGTGTGTTGCTCTTACGTTAGTGTAATTAATCTGTAATCCTACGGACTGATAACCTCAGTAGTTAAGTCCCATAGATTTACGAACATCAGATTTTTTTCTCTTACAAATGACACGAGGTAATTCAACATTTACGAATTATGATGGAACAACGTAGCCCTCAACCATGTTGTTAGGCGGCCAATATTTCGCAAGGGCAGCGGTCGCTTACTATTCTTTCCTTTTTCAGAGGCGTGCTTTGCAAATTTCTCTTCTAGTTTGCCTATTTTGTTATATCCGATATAATGAATACGACAACTCACGCACAAAATTCGCAATTGCCTCAGGCTTCCGCTGGTATTAATATAATTTCGTTTTCAATGTCAGACCTCGCAGGTCAACCAGCTCCTCACAGCCGAACAGCGGAAACTTTTAGGTTTGCGCAGAAACTGTTACTAACTCGCGTTCGGAATTGCTTCAGTATTATGAATTAATTAGTGGCCTCACGAAATATGAGGACCAAGTGCTTGTAGCTGCTCTTCATTACAGTTATTTGTTTGTTTTCATAAACTGCCAAATCAGAAATACCGTCAGTATGTCTCGGAACTTCAGTGCTCTCACTTTGTTTGTGGGCAGTATTATGCAGACGCTATGATCAATGATACATTTACGTACAATGTTTTCGACTTTCGTACTCACGAGCCGATTCTCAAACAAGCAGATCGGAATTTGCAATAGGTATTACCAGTTATACAGCATCAGGATGCGTGTGACAGAGCTGGTGGAAACTTTCAGGCAGCAACAGTTTCGGCGCGTCCTATGTGTTCACTAGTCGGGAAGAAAAATAAAATGATGTTTTTCAACTATCTTTCTTTGCTTCATTCTTTATCACATTATTTTATATGGACATTAAAGTATTTTTATCGCATAAGAAATGTTTTACGTCGTGGAGAGCCACGTAGCACGGCCTTCTAATATATGCGAAAGTGGCCACAGCGTTGCAGTGCGCATGCGCGCTGACGGAGGTTCAGATTGTCTTCTGAATCCCCGCACTCAGCATAAGGGCGGTCCAGCTACAGGGAGAGGCGAGGGGAAACGCCGCTTTTAACATTGGCGTTGGAGCTGGTAGAGAAGCCAGCTCCTGGCTACTCGAGCTCTGGCTGTTAAGCACGAATGCTCCCGCAGCAGACACTGGTAATACTGCACAAAGCCTCCATGAAGGCAACATCCATCCTTCATATTTGATTTTAGCACATTGAAGAAAAATGTTCAAATGTTTGTAAAGTTTATGGGACTTAATTGTGGGGTCATCAGTCCCTAAACTAACAAACTACTTATGAACTACTTTATACTAAAGACAGCACAAACATCCATTAGAGCCTCTGACGCGGGATGCCGCGCGATCCGCATCGTGGCGCTCCAGACCGCTCGTCTACTCCCGCGCTGCCGCATTGAAGATTCATCTAAAACAAGTAATATTTGGTAAAAATATCTTAAAAGTATAAATTAACGACGGATAAAGTGTAAAAGCCTTGATAAGATCCGTTCATGAATAATAATGAAGTCGTTACTCTCCATCTAGCATAGCCGTGTGGTTAGCGCCATCGCTCTCCGCTGGTTAAGTGATTGGGTTCGAGTCCCACTGCATGCAATTTTTTTAAACCCAATCTTCTTTTTAACAGATACGAGAACCATAACAGCTTTTGTATTGGTACTTGCCACATATACTTTGGATGGTTTTGCAAATGTGTCGCGATTTTGAAGATAAATGACATTTGTACTCGTCGTTGTAACAAATATTTAACTGTTTGTAAAAAGGTGGGAAAGAGCAGCCTTTACTTATGTGTAAGGATTGGAGGCGGTGCTGCTTACAGGGTCACGTGATCCTAAGGTAGCTTGTCTCCTCATCGAAACAGATTCCTTTTGTTACAGTCAACAGCGAGATAAGCTACTAACAGTAGTTTAGTTCAAATGTTCAAATGTTTGTATAGCTTATGGGACTTAACTACGGGGTCATCAGGCCCTAAACTTACAAACTACTTACTACTACCCTATACTAAGGGTGGCACAAATATCCATGCTCGAGGGGGGATTCGAACCCCCGACCGTACTGGCCGTGCAGACCGTGACTGGCGCGCCTCAGTCCTCGCGGCCACCGCGGCCGGCAGTAGAAAAATGAACGAGGTTGAGTATCTTTTAGAAACAAATTACTCAGCTTTTAAGCTTGGAAGAAAAGTGTGAAATAAAGTAGGCTGGTAGGCTGCCACCTCACCTCCAATTGATGCAAGCGCAAACATGCCGAGGTAAGACATTCTAAATCATGTAACGAAAATATATCTAAAAGGGGGGGCGTAGCTTTACCCTGGCGCCACTTGCAGAGGTGTGCCAAATTGTCTACTTGAACGCCCAGCGATGGTGGTGGTGGTGGGGGAGGGGGGCACTATAAAAATCCAGCTCTCAACACTCAAACAAGTGAATCCGCTGTCATGTGAAGCACCAGCCGCCGCTCGGAAGCACCTGTATTCCGTTAGTGCAGGTAGTCGTAAACAGGCACACCCCCCAGAGGGCTAACGGTTGTTTCTTGAGTACGTGCCTGGCGAGCAGGGGTCCCGAGCTAGTGCAGTCTTCCTTCCTTCTTTACTTCCCGGACTGCATTTCCTTTCCCCCTCCTCTCCTTTCCTATCGTCACTCCTTCTCCTCCCCACCAAATAACCCAACGCAAACTGGGACAGTCGGTGGCTGGCCGGCGAGCCGTTACCAGCCGCCACGCCTTGTCGACAGTAAAAAAGATTCGCCGCATGCGAAATCTTGCCCTCGTTGCATTTGTATGCGTACAGAACAGCCCTTTACGATATGCAACCTGAATTTCTGGGAGGTAGTCTGTACATATGCAGCCTGTGTATTTGCAGCGTATACAGAACTCGGATAACGCTTGATTCGACGAGCCTAGTGATGTACAGTGGGGACAAAAAGATCACCCGGCCCGAAAACTTTGAAGTCCAACAACAAAACACTGCGCATGCCCAAGCTCATAAGCGGGAGTGTTGGCAACTCCAGCGGTCTTTGCAGCTTCAGCTTGTTGTTTACATCCTCAAATAAAAGCAATACAATAGTTAAGATTCTGTATACGTCGAGATTGATACATTTAACTCAGGTATCATTTATTTTATTAAACATTATTTCAGTACGTGGAAACGGTTAAGGTATAAGACTTCGACGAGGGTTCATTTACTACAACGAACCGTTTCTCACGTACGTGGTATCTCTGTAGCTTTTAATAAAGGCTTTGGTGGCATCCGACCCGATGGATTCCATCGAACCAGAAAGGCTACCTTTTATTTCTCGTTAGCGTAACTGTTAAATAGTTCTACCAAAGTTGAAGAACGGATAAAGCCACTCATGTAAACTGCACGTAAGGACTTAGAAAATCAGCCCTATCTGCTGGTAGATCAGATACAGTTATCTTAACACTATATTGTTGTTGTTGTTGTTTATATGGGACCCAACTACAAGGTCATCAGTCCCCTGTTACAAGCAATGATGTAACATGTGACACAACGAAAACTAAGAGAACAAGGATTAGAGAATTCCTTTAGTGTAAAGCGAACAGAAAGACTTCAATTCTTCCCTTATACACAGAGGAGTGCACAAAAGGGATAAAAGGACAATTTAACAGCAGAATGCACTGGCTGGCTGATCACTAGGATAAAAACGGATGAGCGAGCCATGCTGTACACACTAAAAAAAAAAACACCTCAACCGAAAAGATAGAGGCTATCAACTAACTTAAAAACAGTGTAAAAATGAGGGTTTTTGAGTCAGACAGAGGCGCCTTCCATTAAATGGAAGGGTAGAAAGCAGATTCGCGAATAAAATTTAAAACAGTAGTAGCCAAGGAGGCATTGTCACCTAAAACTGATGACAGCGAATCCGGTAGGCTAAAGGACTGCCGCAAAGCGGCTAAAAACGGACAATGCAACAGTATGTGGACCACAGTCAGCCACAACGGCAAGCTGGTGGGCCCTCTCGACGCAAGAGGTGGCCGTGTGTTAACCACATATGGTCAATGCGTGGTCGGCAAAGGACAACCGACTTCCTGCGAGAAGCTCTCAGGGACGTCTTCCTTGCAGCGGTAGAGGGCTTGACAGCACGGAGCTTATTCGGTTCAGTCGAATCTGCCCATTCAGATTCCAAACCCGAAGGACCTTTCGAGTCAACTGGGATTGGAAGTCGGAGACTGGGAGGCCAATATCAAGAGACCGCGAAGTGGTGGCCTGCTTGGCCGTCTCATCGACGCGTTCATTGCCCGGTATTCCGATGTAGCCCGGAGTCCAGAGAAAGGTGACAGGACGGCCTGACTGTCCAAGAGCGAAGACAGCATATTGAATGGCCCGCACCACAGTGTGTTTCGGTAGATACTGGTCGAGGGCCTGTAAACCACTCAGGGAGTCGCTACAGATGACGAACCACCCCCTGGGGCGAGCTCTGAGGTGTTCAAGAGCTCTCAAAATACCGACCAGTTCCGCAGTGAAGATGATGCTTCAACAAGGCAATGACTGCTGTTCGATGTGGTTACCATAGATAAAGGCGAATCCAGTATGGCCATCGAACCGTCCGTGTAGATGATGTTAGCACCATGGTATGTGTGCGTAGAACCGGCGACGGAGAAGCAGAGGTGAGATAGAGGCTTTCGAATCCCAGGACAAGTCCAGCCGAAGCTCCAGGCGAGGAATTGTCCAGGGGGGGGGGGGGAGATACGGGGGGAGTAGTGGTAAGGTGGAGGAAGGGGTAAGGAATCAAGTGTGGAGAGAAGGGAACGAACACGGACCGCAATCGGCGAGACCCTAACTGGGCCGACGCCGCGGGGAAGGGAGTGCAGAAAGCGGGAAGAGAAGCCTGTGGTTCGGGTGAAGCATGAACTCAGGCAGTGTAACTCACCAACAACCGTTGCCGGCGATACCGCAGAGGGGGAACACCAGCTTCAGCTAGAAGGCTCGTTATGGGACTGGTGCGAGACGCACACCTGTGTGGTGAATGGGGTCTAGGACCCGCAAGGCAGAAGGGGCTGCTGAGTCGTAAACCAAGCTCCCGTAATCAAGCCGCGACAGAATAAGAGACTTGTAGAGCTGAAGAAGGGTGGGACGTGCTGCTCCCCAACCAGTATGGCTGAGGCATCTGAGAACATTTAAATGCCGCCAACATTTCTGTCTCAGCTGACGTAGGTGGGGCACCCAAGTTAGCTGGGCGTCGAAGACCATGCCCAGGAAGCGATGTGTTTCCTCGACCTGAAGTAGTTCACTACCCAGGTAGAGCTCTGGGTCAGGGTGAACTATCCGACGGCGACAGGTTTTCCGTGCGGATAATTGAAATCCGGGAGTAGCGGCCCATGAGTGGGCTTTTCGGATGGTACCCTGCAGCCGTCGTTCAGCTACGCCGATGGTAACAGAGCTGAAATACAGGCTGAAATCATCGGCGAACAGGAAGCAACTGACGGATGACCCCACAGCCGCAGCAAGACGGTTAATTGCAATTAAAAACAACGGGACACTGAGGACAGAGCCCTGTGGGACACCGTTCTCTTGAATACGGGGGGAGCTAAAAGATGCCCCAACCCTCACCCGAATCGAGTGGTGGGAGAGGAAATTGCGAATAAAAATAGGAACGGCGCCACAGGGCCCTAGTCATGCAGAGTAGTCAATATATGGTGGCGCCAGGTAGTATCATACGCCTTACGAAGGTCGAAAAATACAGCAATTAAATGCTCACTCCTAGCGAAAGCAGTGCGAATGGCTGACTCCAGTGACACGAGGTTGTCAATGGTAGAACGGCCCTGGCGAAAGTCCCCCTGTAGTGGAGCAAGGAGTCCACGCTCGTCAAGGATTCACATAAGCCACCGACTCACCATACGTTCGAAGAGCTTGCAGAGAACGTTGGTGAGGCTGATCGGCCGGTAACTGTCAGCCACCTGGGGATCTTCACCAGGTTTCAGCACCGGGGCGATAGTGCTTTCCCTCCACTGCGATGGGAAAACCCCCTCTGCCCATAGATGGTTAAACAGGGCGAGAATATAGCGCTGAAACTCTGGTGAAAGGTGTCGAAGAAATTGGCTGTGAATCCTATCGGGTCCTGGGGTTGTATCTGGGCACGCAGCAAGGGCAGTTCGGAACTCCCACTCACTAAACGGGTCGATATATAGTTCCTAACGACGAGTGCGGAAGGATAAAAGTTTCCGCTCGGCCCTTTCTTTCAGAGACCGGAAGTCAGCACTGTACGTGGCAGTCGCAGAGCATTGTGCGTAGTGCTATGCCATATGCTCGGCGATAGCTGTCGGGAGCGTGCAGAGCACACCCTGGATGGTGATGGATGGGATTGCTGTCAGCGGGCGGTATCCAAAGACGCGTCGGACTTGCGTCCATACTTGAGTCAGGGAGGTGTGAGATCCGATACTGGCTACATATCGCTCCCAGGAGTCCTGTTTGCTCTGCTGTATGAGTCGTCGAGCACGCGCACGGAACCGTTTAAAGGCCACCAAATTCTCCACGGAAGGGTGGCGTCAGTGGCGCTGGAGCGCTCACCGACGTTCCTGGATGGCCTCAGCAATCTCCTGTGTCCACCAAGGCATGGAAAAATGCCTAGTGGAACCGGTGGTTTGCGGAACTGCTACCTCAGCGGCCATGACAATACTATCAGTCACCTGCTGGACTGAATTGTCAATGTCATCTGGCAGTGGTGCAGCGATGACAGCGGTTGAAGCATAGACAGGCCTACGGAGGCACCAATGGGGCAAGCAGTCTGTAGCTTGGTACTGCAGGAGCGACACAAAGATTGGAAAGTGGTCGCTGCCACACAGGTCCTGATGCACATGCCAACCGAGGTGTGGTCGAATGCTGGGGCTGCAGACGGAGAGGTCTATCGCTGAATACGTGCCCTGTGCCACGCTAAAATGCGTGGGGGCACCTGTATTCAGGAGGCAAAGGTCTTGTTGCGCCAATAACGTCTCAACATCCCTACCGTGACCTGTGGTCTGGAGTCCACCCCACAAAGGGTTGTGGGTGTTGAAGTCCCCCAATAGGAGGCATGGTGGGGGGAGTTGGGAGACCAGAGCAGTAAGGTTGTTGAGAGACACGACCTCATCCGGAGGAAGGTACAAGCAGACAGTTAATTCCTGTGTTGCCCGGATTCTAACAGCCACTGCCTCAAGAGTGGTGTTGAGTGGTACTGGGCCACCGGGTACAGGACTTACAGACAGACTTACAGACAGACGCCACCAGATACTCTGTTGTATATGGGCCTGTTACGGTAATAGCCCTGATACCCACGAAGGGCAGGGGTCCGCTGTGCTGGAAACCATGTTTCCTGAAGGGCGATACAAAGTGCAGGGTAGTGCCACAGTAATTGGCGCAGCTCGGCCAGGTGATTAAAGAAGCCGCCGTAATTCCACTGGATAATAACTTTTTCTCCTCGCTGTAAAACCATAAAAGAAAGAAAGAAAAGAAGATCATTCCATAGGAACACTTGCCGTCTTATGGTCAGGATCTACAGAATCTAAGACCATAGGTGATTCTGGGTGTGCAGAGCTCCTATGTTCAGGCGAATCAAGAAGTGCGAGATCCTCAGCAGAGGCGAGGATCTCGACTTCATCCCCTGAAGCAGAGGATGTGGGTGTGGGTGGCTTGGAAGCCACCAAAGAATCCTCTTTCTTTCTTTCTTTTTTCTTGCCCTCTCGCTGGCCCTTCAGTGCTGAGGGCCGTTGTCAGACGGGGCAGCAGGAGCTGACGAAGAGCAGGAGGCCCTTCTATCAGCAGCCGGGGGATCCTTCAGCCATTTGCTGGGATCCACCTTCCCACGAGGAGAAGCCTCGGAAAGGAGTGTCCCATGGGACCCCTTCTGGGCGAGAGGTGCCGGAGAAGGCTGTTGTTTCTCCGGTAGTGGGGTGGGGACCGACGTCCCCTGAGATGGTTTATCTGTTGCTCCCGACCTAAAGAGTGTGGGTGCAACCAAAGGAGTTGCGCCCCCAACTGCCAAGGGGGCAGGTGCAGTGGTTTGGGCCTGGGGACCCGCTGGCATCAGTGGTACAGATGGTCTGGAGATCGATGGTGAAGCTACAGAGGCGTATGAGGTGGTCATGGTCACAGGATGGAGCCTTGTATACTTATGTCTGGCATCTGCGAATGTCAGCCGGTCCAGGGTCTTGTACTCCATGATCTGACGCTCTTTGTGGAGTACAGAGCAGTTGGGAGAACAAGGAGGATGCTGCTGGTTACAATCTACGCAAACTGGAGGCGGGGTACAAGGGGCGTCCGGGTGGGATGCACGCCCGCACTCCCGACATGTTGGGTAGGCATCACATCGGGAGGACATGTGCCCAAACCTCCAGCACTTGAAGCAGCGCATAGGGGGAGGAACGTAGGGCTTTACGTCGATCCGGTAGACCATCATCTTGACCTTCTAAGGCAATGAATCGCCCTCGAAAGCCAAGATGAAGGCACCGGTGGCAACCCTGTTGTCCTTCGGACCCCTATAGATGCGCCGGATGAAATGCACACCTCGCCGCTCTAAGTTAGCTCGTAATACGTCGTCTGATTGCAACAGAAGATCCCTGTGGAAGATAATACCCTGGACCATATTTAAGCTTTTATGTGACGTGATACTAACGGAAGCATCACCCAGCTTGACACAGGCTAGCAAAGCCCGTGACTGCACTGAGGATGACGTCGTTATTAGAACTGAGCCAAATCGCATCTTCGATAGACCATCGACCTCTCCATACTTGTCTTCCAAATGTTCCACAAAGAACATTGGCTTTGTGGACATGAAAGATTCCCCATCGCGTACACACTAAATACTTAGGAGCATAAGCCTCACCTTGGATTTTTGCCCTACGTTCCTCCCACGGTGTGGACAGGGAAGGAAACGTTTGGGGGTCATACTGCGTAGCATTGTATTCACTTCTACCGCGCTTAGAGACGGCGGTTGTACGTCCGCCAACGTTTCGTGGTCTTTTGATGGTGTTCCCACGAGCAGCTAGGGAAAAGAGGTCCACCCAGGCAGAGCCCCGCTTGCCTGGGTAAGCCTTATACAACTGAGGTGCGGCAGGTTCCTCAGAGGTTGCTCGCTAACGACTGTTCTACCTCAACAGCCTTGCATCTTCTCGGCACGTAGCACACCTTGAGATTGAGTTTTTTTTTTATAGAGGTTTGTACCGTCCTCGCGACCCAGGCGATTAAGCCAAGATCCCCGGGCTCTGAGACGTACAACGTTCCACCGTCGCTCCGAACGGTGGTCGTTGAAGCACGCACAGAGCTTACGGTGTAGCGGACTGTTGGCGCGATACAGCCCACGGCTCAGGACCCCGGGTTCGCCAAGCCCGTACCCAGCAAATTAATGCTGAGCCTCTGAGGGGTCTTAATACTATAGATTCACCATGGGGCAGTGGATGTAATTACAAATACATGCATCCATTTTCAACATTTTTACTGCGGCTATCATTTGTCTTGTTGTTTGTAGATAAGGATATTACAAAATGGAATATAAGAATCATATTCATTGAAACTTCTCTGTTGGGCCGTGTTTGCGTTACAAAAGTGGGTTTGTGGATCCGCCTTGAAACATTCATTTCCGTACGCCCACATTGCTTTTTGCCTTTACGGTGTGGGCCTACAGCATGTCACTTGGAACAGTATGAACGGCTGTTATTGTTAGAAGATACTATTTTGAAAAACTTTATTTTAGCAAGTCTCGGTTTTGCTTTTATTTTTAACTGTTATTGCGGTTTCTGAGGATATAGATATTAGGCTGTGTCAGTATGAAGTCCTACTCATGTTCGTTAGTCGGTCCACTGAATGGGCTTGATAGAACGTGCTCGCGTCACAAGGAAACATATTCTGACTCTGGTAGTTTTTTTTTTTTTTTTTTTTTTTTTTTTTTTTTAATTCTGGCATTTTTGCGTGTATATACGACTCGCGAGATGTGTCGTATACCGCGAGATTGTTTCTGTATCTGTGGCCCGAGTTTTGGTAGTTTTAATACTTCGTGTTGTGGCACTCAGTGTGTGTGTGTGTGTGTGTTTTATTAAAGCCCTGTGATCTGTGTTAGTTCGTCTAAGGCATTGAAGACCGTCTTGTTGCAAAGTGTTGTGTATTCGTTCATTACGTTTTTGCGTTCCTTTATGGGTTCTAGGATGTGATAATTTTCTTCTGTCGTGAGTTTCCGGTTTTGGCTATTGCTGTTTTTGATGAATCGTTGGTCAGTTTCGATAGTTGTGGGATGGTGGTTTTCTTTTACCACATGTTCTGCAAAAGTGTGTGCTTTCGCTCTTCAGAACTCTTAAGTGTTCAGTGCAACATGTTCTGAAATTCCTGATTGTCTTTCAATGAGACTGACAGCAGATACAAATCAGTTGGTATATTCCTGCATTACTGTATTTGTCTGGAGTTCTTTTTTGTGGTCTTAGTCTCTGTTGACTGTGTTACTTGTTTTGAAGGCGATTGGTATCCCTTACTTCTATAACATGTTTCCAGTTGTGTGTTCTATAATTGTTATTGTATGTTAGTGTGAACCATTTGTTTCCCACACACTTCCCTCCAATGCTAAATTTACGATTCCACGATGTCTAAGAATGTGTCCTACCAAGCGATCCCTTCTTTTAGTCAGGGTATGCCAAAAATTCCTTTTCTCGCCAATTCTGTTCAGTACCTCTTCATTAGTTATGCGATCTACCCACCTAATCTTCAGCATTCTTCTGTAGCACCACATTTCAAAAGCCTCTATTCTCTTCCTGTCCGCACTGCTTATCGTCCATGTTTCACTCCCGTACAAGGCAACACTCCACACAAATGCCTTCAGAAAAGACTTCCTTACCCTTAAATTAATATTCGATGTTAGTTTTGTGTCCCAGCCTCGTCGCCGCTTTTGTGTCTCGTTTCCGTCGTAGGTGTCGGTGGCCGAGTAGGAAGACCGACACAGGAATAAAGGTAGCACGCTTGTGCAGGTACGGAGGAGAGCAGCCAGAGGGGCAGCAGAAACTAGAAACACTAGAGTAAATTAGAACGAGATATATATTGCACAGAATGTATACAATACTTAACTTTTACATAGATTAGTACTGCAGAATGCTGATATATAGTTGAGGCCTGCCTAGTGCCTATCCGATAGCCATGTCTTCAATGGTGCCTATCTGAGTCCGAAGTGTTAACTGGTTCCTATCTCAGTCCCAAGTGAACGATGTCGTTCAGTCGTGTTAGCCACTAGCGGAGTTGTAACAGAGGGCGCTCGTGGCTGACGTCGTAAGAACGCCGCGCCGTGCGTGCATGGCAGCGTGCGGCGAAAGTAGGTGGCGCGCACTTTGGACTTGTGCGACACCAAACCCCTCCCCCCCCCCCCCCCCAAACGGCCGCGCCGTCGTGGCGTAGGGCTGAGGGCCACGGCGACGGCACTGGGAGGAGGCATCGTAGCAGAGGCTGGGACACAAAAGTGGCGACGAGGAGTGATAGACGAACCTTGGACTAGTCCACTTGCAGCAGCCAGACAGCAGCAGTCGGAGCACGCAGAAATTGCTCCCGCCCACCCACCCTTATTATCAGATTTTTGGGGGACAATTTTGTTACGTGTTTTGTGGACTTTTTTTGTTGCAGAGCGAGCCCTCCTTTCGTACTGCATTTATGTTTTGTTATAATTTACTTGTTTGCGCGGCGCGTAATCGGTTAGAATGGCCACTACCCCAAACAACCCTAGCTTAATGGAAATTATTCAGTTATTGACGGCGCAAATGGCACAACTTCTCCAAGCGGTGAGCCAGCTAACAGCGCAAGCAGCTAACCAACAACAGTCGCTGCTTCAGCAGCCCACACCTGCTGCCGCAACGCTTCCTACGTTTCGCCAGTACAACGAACGTGAGTAAGAATGGAGTCACTATTTCACGCAGGTTCAAGAACTCGTCGCGGCTCGTCAAATTACAGGTCAGAGAGTGACGAACCTTTTCTTATTGACTGTAGGAACTCCAACTTTCGTGTTACTGAAGAAACGTTTCCCCCACGCATCACCTCGTGATCTAGAATTCGATCAAATTGTAGATGCACTGAATGCTCATTATGAGAGAAAAGTTCTCGTAGCTGCAGCACGGTACCGATTTTTCAGACTTAAAAAATTACCGCAGCAGTCACACCAGGAATGGATCACTGAGTTGAAGGGTTTAACCCGCAATTGTAAATTTACTTGCTCTTGTGGACTTTCTTATAGTGACGTTATGTTGAGAGATGCAATTGTGCAGAACATTCAGGACCCCATAATTAGGGCAGCAATTCTGAAACAATCTGACCCCTCATTAGACAGTGTACTGCAGCTTATAGAAGCGCATGATACTTTTGACTTAGCAGATGTAGAAATACAAAGCCACAGTGTTAATTCAGTGCGCCGTAACGGACGCTTTCCTAGCCGTAGTTCTCAGTATAGCACTAGTGATTCTTATTCTACCAGCAGTGAACAGTAGCCAGTGTAAAAGTGCGACACAAAGGTCGCCTCGTCGTGTTGGAAACAGTAATTTGAATAACGGGCACCAACGCTCATTTCAGAAAAATGTTCGTAAGTCTTGCCCCCAGTGTGTGTCTCGCCATAAGCGTGCACAATGCCCTAATCGCAACGCAACCTGTTATCAATGTGGCAAAACAGGACATGTACAAACAGTTTGTATGCAAAACAAAAATTCAAAGAACGGTGCGTTAGAAATAGTGCTTCGCCGAGTGCACGAACAGTTCATGCTGTCAATGTCATAGACGCTGTGGAATTGAACAGTGCTTTACTTAGTTCTCAATTACAAAAAAGTTCTTCTGCTTTTTTTTTCCTTTATTGTTGTTTTAAAGCCAGCTGTAGAAACAGCTAGCAGGCTGGCAGCAGCTGCGGTTGCTGCTCTTCAGCCATGTGACATACAAAAATTTGACAAATAAAAGATAAAATATAAAAAGAGGAACAAAATTGCGGAAAGTTAAAACAATGTACACGCTGAGTTTTCGACAGACTAAAACGTACATGGATAAAACGGGATAAACATATATCAGGGAACAATGAACAGACGAGGAGTAATAAAAAACACACATAGTTAGTAAAAACAGGTGGCCATGGTGGCGATTTAAAAGTACATTGTAGAGACACTAAGTTCACACATGAAGACATCGGACGGCGTACTGAATAAAACATGGGGACGGCGATTATGGAGGCACTGAGTAAAACACACGACACTTGAGACACTTGCACTGAACACGTAGATAAAAAGTCGAGACGCCCCAGCAGGGGGTGGGGAGGGGATGGAGGGGGGGAGGTGGGGCAGGGACGGGGGTAGTGCGGGGGAGGGGGAGAAGGGGAGGGAAGAGAGCGTAAGGAGGGAAGGAGTGACGAGACTCTGGGCATGGGAGAGGGGTAGCCAAGCGGGCGGGAAGGAAAAGGGACGGGAGAGAGGGGAGGGGCGCTGATGCTACGGGGAAGGGATCAGAGTTGGTAGGAGGGGTTGATATCGGGACGAATTTCGGTATCCGGTAGAGGAAGGGTGCGGAAATTGCCTTGGGAGAGGATACGGAGCGTATGGAGGTGAAGGCCGGGAGGGACGGTTTGGCGGAGGCGTGGCAGAGGCCCGGGATTTGTAAGAATAGGGTAGACCAGAGGGTTTTGGGACTCTATTTTTTGGGATGTGTAAAGTAGCCGGAGATGTTCAAGGTGTTGTAGGAGAGGAGGGAAGGGAATGAGGTCATAGAGGATCCGCGTGGGGGATACGGTATGCGAGGCGGAGGGCGTGGCGTTCTAGGATCTGGAGGGATTTGTAGAAAGCTGGAGGGGCTGATATCCAGGTGGGGTGGAAGGAACAAAGGACAGGGCGCATGATTGATTTGTAGGTGTGAAGGACAGTGGAAGGGTGAAGGCCCCACGTCCGGCCAGTGAGGAGTTTTAGGAGGTTTAGGCGGGACAGAGCTTTCTCACGGAGGGATTTGAGGTATGGAGTCCAGGACAGTTGGCGGTCAAGGGTAAGGCCAAGGTACTTGAGGGTGGGGGTGTGACGGATGGGTCGGTTGTGAAGGGTAAGATAGAAATCGTGGAGGCGGAAGGAGCGGGTGGTACGACCTATGACTATTGCCTGGGATTTGTCAGGATTGACGGAGAGGAGCCACCGGTTACACCAGGAGGCGAACTCGGTAAGGTGGGACTGGAGCAAAACCTGGGAACGGGCAAGGGAGGGGGCGGGGGCCCGGAAGGCCGTGTCGTCAGCATATTGGAGGAGATAGACGGGAGGTTTGGGTTGAGGCATGTCGGCAGAGGAGATAGAGGAGGGGAGAGAGGACTGAGCCTTGGGTACCCCGGCGGAGGGGTAGAAAATACGGGAGTCGGAGTTGCAGACAGTGACGTAGGAGGGGCGGCGGGTAAGGAAGGAAGCGATGAGGTGGACGTAATTAATGGGAAGGGCGTAGAGCTGGACCTTGAAGAGGAGACCGGAATGCCATACTCGGTCGTAGGCTTTTTGGATATCAAGGGATACAAAAATTGCGGAGCGACGGGAGTTGAGTTGGACGGAGAGGAGATGAGTCAGGCGAAGGAGCTGGTCGTCGGCGGAGAAGGAGGGTCAGAAGCCACATTGGGAGGGGTGGAGATACTGGTGGCGGTGGAGGTGCTGCTGGATTCGACGAGAAAGGATGGTTTCCAGGACCTTGCTGAACACGGAGGTAAGACTGATGGGACGGTAGGATGAGGTCTGGGACGGGGGTTTGTCGGGTTTGAGGAACATGAGAATACGGGAGGTTTTCCACAGGTCGGGGTAGAAGCCAGTATAAAGGATGACGTTGTAGAGTTTGGCAAGGACTTCATGAAATGAGGGGGGGCAGGCGCGAAGGTGGCGGTAGGTTAGCCGGTCGTGACCGGGGGCGGTGTTTCGTTTTGTGCGAAGAGTGTCTATTATGTCATGGGCAGTAATGGGAGTGTTCAATTCTGAGGGAGGAATGTGGTCCAAGTACTGGAAGCCAGGGGCGAGCGGAGGAGAGGAGGTGTCGGTGCGCTCGTGGACGTCCGGGAAGAGAGAGTAGTCAAAAAGGGGATCATCAGGAATGGAAAACACATCGGAAAGGTAGGAGACAAAATGTTCTGCCTTACTGGCGTTGTCAGGGAAAGGACGATCATCATGGAGAAGTGGGTAGTGGGGGGAGGAGTGACTGCCAGTAAGGCGGCGGAAGGCACGCCAGTACTTGGCGGAGTAGACCGGGAGGAGCGAGTTAAGGCGGGTGCATGTCTGACGGCGTCCCGGCGTTTCTTCGCGGACAAAAGGTTTCTGATGTGTCTTTGGAGTTGCCGGTGGCGTTGGAGAGTATCCCGGTCACGGATCCGGAGAAAGGAGCGGTACAAACGGCGGGATTCGCGGAGGAGAATGACGGCCTGTGGAGGAAGGGTAGGGCGGTGAGGATAGATCGCCCGGGTAGGGCATGGACCGCGTCAGCAACGGTCTGCTGGAGAAAGGAGGAGGCATGGTCAA
This sequence comes from Locusta migratoria, assembly GCA_026315105.1. Classification (NCBI taxonomy): domain Eukaryota; kingdom Metazoa; phylum Arthropoda; class Insecta; order Orthoptera; family Acrididae; genus Locusta; species Locusta migratoria. The sequence continues at coordinate 26,970,001 of CM048750.1, read as the reverse complement.
TATCGGCAGGAGTATGGAGGGGTAGTGGGTGGCTTTCGACCGAGGTGTCGATGGAGCGACGGTAGGCATCCCAGTCGGCACGGGAATAATCGTGGACGAGTTTGGGAGGGGGCATGGGACGAGGAGCGCGGGCAGGGCGGGGGCGGTGGTCAAAGGTAAGTAGGGCAGGGGCGTGGTCACTGCCTATTAGGTCTAGGACGTCCGCCGTGATGCGCCCCAGGAGGTTGGGAGACACCAGTACTGCATCGGGCGTGCTGTTGCTTTCGGGGCGGGTTGGGCGGGGAAGGGGAAGGATGTCGCCCCAGAGTGAGGTGGTGACGAACTGACGCCACCGCCGGAGTTCAGCGGGGTGATGGCAATGAAGGTTGAGGTCAGCGGCAATGCCATAGGTCGGAAAGGTGCGGCCAGTGCAATCTGTTGGAGGGTGTGGGGACGTTGGAATATATAGCTCGTTCTAATTTACTCTAGTGTTTCTAGTTTCTGGCTGCTCCCCTCCGTACCTGCACCAGCATGCTACCTTTATTCCTGTGTCGGCCTTCCTACTCGGCCACCGACATCTACGACGGAAACGAGACACAAAAGCGACAACGAGGCTGGGACACAAAAGTTAGCAAATCTCTCTTTTTCAAAAATGCTTTTCTTCCAATTGCAATTCTGAATTTTATATCCTCTGTACTGCGACCATCGCATGTTATATTACTACCCAAGTAACAAAACTCATCTACCACCTTCATTGTCTCGTTACCTAATCTAATTCCTTCAGCAACGCCTGATTTTCTAAGACCGCATTCCATTATTTTTGTTTTGCTCTTCTTAATGTTCATTTTATAAGCTCTCTTCAACACACTGTCCATTCCATTCAACTGCTCTTCCAGGTCGTTCGCTGTCTCTGACAGAATTACAATGTCATCAGCAAAATGCAATGTTTTTATTTCTTCCCCATGAACATTAATCCCTATTCCAAATTTTTCCTTGCTTTCCTTCACCGCCTGCTCGATGTACAAATTAAATAGCATCGCAGAAAGGCTACAACCCTGTCTTACTCCCTTCCCAACTGATGCTTCCCTTTCATGCCCTTCGAGTCTAATAACTGCGGTCTGGCTTTTGTACAAGTTGTAAATGACTCTCCTTTCCCTGTATTTTACCCCTGCTGATTTCAGAATTTGAAAGAGTGTATTCCAGTCAACATTGTCAAATGCTTTCTCCAAATCTACGAAAGCTAAAAATGTAGGTTTGCCTTTCCTTAATCTATCTTCAAAGATAAGACTTAAAGTGAGTATTGCCTCCCAGGTTCCTACGCTCCTCCTGAATCCAAACTGATCTTCCCTGAGGTCAGCTTCTACCAGCTTTTCCATGCTCCTGTAGATAATTCGTGTTAAAACTTTGCAACTATGACTTATCAAACTGATGGTTCTGCAATTTTCACACCTGTCTGCGCCTGAGTTCTTTGGAATGGGGATTATTACATTTTTCTTAAAGTCTGAGGGTATTTCGCCTGTCTCATAGATCCTACGCACCAGTTCAAATAGTTTTGTCTTGGCTTGCTCTCCCAGAGACTTTAGTAGCTCTGAGGGTATGTCATCTACTTCTGGGGCCTTGTTCCGAACTAGGCCTTTCAGGGCTCTGTCAAATTCATCTCTCAGTATAGTATCTCCTATTTCATTTTGATCTACTTCCTCTTCCCTTCCTACAACATCGTCCCTTAGTTCATTTCCTTTGTAGAGCTGCTCTATGTACTCTTTCAACCTTTCAGCTTTCCCTTCTTTGCTAAGAACTGGTTTCCCATCTGAGTTCTTGATATTCGTAGAATTACTTTTCTTGTCCCCAAATGTCTCTTTTATTTTCCTGTAGGTGGTATCTACTTTTCCCCTTCTTACACATTCTTCTACAGATTTGCATTTGGCTTATAACCATTCCTGCTTAGCCATTTTGCATTTCCTATCAATCTCATTTCTTAGTCGTCTGTACTCGATTTTGCCTGTTTCATTTGCTGCATTTTTATATTTTCTCCTTTCATCAATTAAATTTAGTATTTCCTGTGTTATCTAAGGATATTTTGTAGGTCTTGCCTTTCTACCTATTTTGTCCTCTGCTGCTTCACTATTTCATCTCTCAATGCTACCCATTCCTCTTCTACTGTTTTATTTCCCCCCTGTTTCTGTCAATTGTTGCCTAAATCTCCCTCTGAAACTCACCAGAACATCACGTTCCTTCAATTTATCTAGGTCCCTTTCTACAGTTCTTTCAGTTTCAGCCTACAGTTTATGATTAAAAAGTGGTGGTCAGAGTCTATATCTGCCCCTGGATTTCGGAATCTATGTTTTACCATTATAAAATCTATCTGATATCTTCCGGTGTCTCCTGGTCTCTTCCAAGTATACAACCTTCTTTTTTGATTCTTAAACCACATGTTTGTTACAATTAAATCATGTTCCGTGCAAAATTATACCAAGAGACTTCCTCTTTCATTCCTTCTGCCCAGTCCATATTCACCTACAATTTTTCCTTCTCTTCCTTTTCCTTCTACCGAATTCCAGTCTCCCATCACAATTAAGTTTTCCTCTCCCTTAACTGTCTGAATAATTTCCTTTAGCTCCTCATATATTTCTTCGATCTCCTCATCATCGGCAGAGCTAGGTGGCATATAAACATGTACTACTGTTGTCGGTGTTGGCTTCGTATCTATCTTGACAATGATAATGCGATCACTGTGCTCCTTATAGTAGTTTACCCGCATTCCTATTTTCTTATTTATTATCAGTCCTACTCCTGTGATACCCCTAACTGCTTTCGTATTTATAATCCTGTACTCACCTGACCAGAAATCCTGTTCATCCTGCACTTCACTAATCCCCACTATATCTAACTTCAACTTATCCATTTCCCTTTTTAAATTTTCTAATTTTCCTACCCGATTAAGGGATCTAACATTTCACGCTCCGATCCGTAGAATGCCAGTATTGTCTTTCCTGACGATAACATCCTCCTGAGTAGTCCCCGCCCGGAGATCCGAATGGGGGACTATTTTACCTCCGGAATATTTTACCCGAGAGGATGCCATCATCATATTTCCATACAGTAGAGCTGCATGTCCTCGGGAAAACTAACGGCTGTAGTTTCCCCTTGCTTTCAGCCGTTCGCAGTAACCGTGTGCAAAGCCACATTAGCTGATGTTACAAGGCCAGCTCAGTCAATCATCCAGACTGTTGCCCCTATAACTACTAAAAAGGCTGCTGCCCCTCTTCAGGAACCACACGTTTGTCTGGCCTCTCCACAGATACCCCTCCGCTGTGGTTGCACCTACGGTACGGCTATCTGCATCGTTGAGGCACGCAAGCCACCCCACCTCGGCAATGTCTGTGGTTCATGGGAGTGGGACACGTAAACAAAAGGCTGAAGCTCCGCAGAAGGCCAGAATTGGCAACAGTCGCACTTTGGAACTAGGTAATGCGCAATGCTCTGTTGTTGGACTTAAAAGTTATTCGGACAGAGTAGTCTTTTTGTCCCCCATTGAACGTGTATATCCCTCCTTGTTGTGGTGCAACAACAATCAAATAAACTATACGTGACATTAGACATTGCGACACAACGTGCGTCTTCAACTGAACACTGGTCCATCCCTCACTTTGCTTAATCATGTCACCTGTGAACTGTTAAGCTCACCATGATTGACAACATCTTATACGAAACTTACTGTGTATAATGAACAGTTCCAGTACTTGGTACCTGTTGCATGTGTGCCACATTCCAGTCTTACACCAGGACAGTGACATTTACAGTTTCGCGTGCTCAAAATAGTGAAAATATTTTTGATTTACATTGTTTTTATCTATTTTTGCCTTCGTAATAAGAACAATGTACTTTCTGCGACTGCCTTTGATCCCAAGGACGGTGTGTCCCATTTGCTTGCTAAGTTACTGTACTACAGGCAAGGTAAATAATTGTGTAGCGCCTGAGACAATAACGACAGTGCGAAACCCAAGTTCTGATTTAGAATTTGATGCCACCAAAGCATCGTGTCGTCATATTCATGTGCAGGACAGTGAAATAAAGCAATAATTTCCTCGCGACTATCGAAATGTTTCACACGCCACAGCAGCGGAAAATTTTGCAGCATGAAATCTGGAATGTGTGACTTTGTTCTCTGAAATATATGTGGAATTCTTTTCAGCACCATTATTTTGATCAGTTGTATTGCCAATACATTTAACATGGTGTGGTTTATTTGTAAAATGACACGGGTACTTTACATGTGCTTATTCCAGAACTGTTGCTTAAATATGTGTTATGATTGCTCCACCACGAACAGTGGGCACTAAACAGCCCATTGACATTACACTTGGCCAGATATGGATGCTCACATTGCAGAGATGTTGTCACAATGTCACGCTCGTGTAGGAAATCTGTACTTGCCCCCAGTAACATATTGAGCTTGACCAGAGTCACAGTCCCAAATGCAACGGGTACATGATTATTTTTATGATTTCGCAGAACCATTTTGAAACACTCGTTGGCTTCTTGTGATAGACTTTTTCAACAACTATCAGTTTGTGCTGTCCATATCTTCGAATACATCACTTAGCACTATCAGGCTTTGCAATCCAATTTTTGCTTACAAGATTTTCCTGATGTGTTTGTTTCTACAATGCGCTACAGTTTACTGTCAGGGAGTTGGGACAGTTTTGTGCAGCAAATGGCATTACTCATCTCACCAGAGTTCCATTACATATGTAACGTCCGAAAGAACTGACAGCGCTATATAATTTGCCGATGACGGGCTATGAACCTTTCTTCAGTGTGTAGGTTCTCCTCGGTCCTTACGTAAATTACAAAACTACGAGTTTAAGTAATAGTGGGCAGGATAAAGTTGACGGGAGGCGTACTTGGTAATATTGTAAAATCTGACATTTGCAGATCGGAGATAGGCGGTCTTATAATTAGATAAAATACTTAAGAATTTTAAACAATTTATTTAAAATAATTTATAATTAATAAAATTGGCCTACACGAGAAAATGTAAGTTTTTTTTAAATAATTTCATATAGTGATGACCAGTTTTGACCTTTCGGTCATTCTCGAACCCGTAAACAAGCCAAATGGAATAAGACATCAGTGTTTGCTTATGTGCATTACTGCCTGCACTTACGTACAGACCACGTGAGCCATCGGCTCCACACGATATGATGGTTTGCTAAGGTATGCTTCGTCTCAAAGGTGACAATGTTATCTATATATTATGGTTTGATCTTTACTACTTGACAACGTTGTTTTTTCACAGGTTTTGGATACATGTGATTAATTTTCAATTACATAATGACTACCGTCAAATACCACCAGCATTTGATTTCTTTTATGCTCTGACTTGACAAGATTTTAGTTTTTAACTGATGGAATGCCAATTTTATGTTCTGATTGGACATGATTTTTAAATATCTTTTAACTGATGGAACTGCTAATTTTTGACCGCTTAGTTTCAGTCCTGTGTCACGCTCTCAATCAAAGAACAGTGGTACATTTTCAGTAATAGCTTGGCTTTTCATACCCTTGCCTTAAGCATTTAAGTAGAATGCAGTGCTACGTTACTATTTTATGCCCTTCAGAACTATTTTTACTGTTGGCATTCTTTTAAAATGCGCCGCATACTTTTTGAAAATTACCTTTTACGCTGTGCAATTAATAAGTTTTTGCCAAAAGGGTTAGAATTTCTTTGATGCCGTTGCAATAAGTGGTTATAAATTTAGCTTAGACGAAAGTTTGTAAATTCTTTAAAAAGTGTCATATGTCATTCAATCACGTAAAATCTGTATGTTAACATGTCATGTTCTGATTTCTTCCATTTGGCTTGTTTACTGGTTCGAGAATGACCGGAAGGTCGAAACTGGTCATCACTATATGATATAAAAAAGCTTACACTTTGCGTCCTAGGCCAAATTTATTAATTTTAAATAATTTTAAGTAAATTGTTTAAAATTCTTAAGCATTTTATGTACTTGAGGAGTGGTAATGGCTGTGTCCCCGATGTTGTAGGGGTCAGCGTAACTGCCTAGCAAGCAGGAGAGCCACGTACGAATCCCGGCTGGGTACACATTTTTAACTTTACCCATCACAGTTAATATACATTCCGTGAATAAGATAAATATAAATGATTAATTAATAAATGCGGTTTTATGATGTACAATTTAAGTACTTCAAGTACTTGGGTGAAGTGATCAGTAACAAAGGCGACCAAAAAGTAGCTCAGGAAACACAAGCCGAGAGATTACGTAAAGCTCATACCTGGAACACTTACCATAAGAAATCGCTATACACTCAGGCCAAACTTCACTAGTATCGCACAGTCATTCTTCCACAAGCGCTCTAGGCAACACAAATATCATCATAACCATTGACATAGAAGACATTAAGAAAATCGAAAGGCAGATACTCAGCAAAATATCTGGACCCAAGATTCAAGATGGTATCTGGATGCGAAAATCTTTGAGGGACTGTACTCTCGTCACTTTTTGCTGTTTGCTAAAACACGGTCAGAAGCAATATTACGTGCTGAGTGAGTAGATATTATCACTATAGTAGAGTCGTAATCCAGCCGTCCATAATTTCTTTCATTTCTTGTATTTTTTATTATTTTTGTCCGAAATGTTTAGAAAAACTCATAAAACTACAGTACGACTTAAAGTGGGTCGTAAAACACGTCAATCCCATTATTAGTTTTGTAGATAGAAATCAGATTATGGTTAATCCGAAACGCGTCATTGAAGTCACACTGCACTGGAAGTGTGACTAGTAGTAATAAGAGCCAGCAGCTTTTCAGTAGCACTACCCATTTATTGATTAAATTTTATTCAAAGACTCCTATAGATCTATTGGACGTTGTCCTACATCAAAAAAGTAATAGATTGGAAACAATTAATTTAAAATTGTCAGAACAGGTGGGTTAACTGAGTCATGAGAATGGTAGCAGAATCCCCAAATAAGTAATCATTGACGATGGTCAGGCACAAGGTTAATTATGAGATCACACAACACGAAATTATCGTTAGCTCGAAATAGTTAAAATGGTAGTCTGACAAATATAAAATGTGGTGTAGAATAACATAGTGTTCAACTTCTGTTCTGAAACGAAATACAGAAAAGTTGAAGTGTCCACACTGGCATTCATTAGCCCTTACCATAGTTGAATTATTATCTAAGCGCTCATGTGCCGTACAAATACGAATGCAAATGGAACACTAGCGGTGGCTGACCAGCCAGGTACTCTTCCAAGATGAGTCACAAAATGTTCCTGTAGCCCAAGGAGCTCTCCTCGCCAACGCTCCAAGAGTTTGCTTGACTACAGCAACTTTCTACCGTAGCTTCTCTCTGTGATTGGTAGATCGGTTGCCACCTACAATATGGCTGGTTTGGGCCTCCCTAAGGGAATCAACAGGATTTGCCCGTATGCGAGTGACACTGACTTGATAATGGGATCAAGCTTGCCGGTGAAAGGCAACGGTCCCAAGTTCGAGTCCCGGTTCCGGCACACAATTTTAATCTGCCAGGAAGGTTCATATTTGCGCACACTCCGCTGCAGAGTGAACGTTTTATTCTGGAAACATCCCTTAGGCTGTGGCTAAGCATGTCTCCACCATATCCTTTCCCTCAGGAGTGCTAGTCCTGCGAGGTTCGTTGGAACTTCTGTGAAATTTGGAAGGAGGAGGCGAAGTACTGGCTGAATTGAGGTTGTGAGGACGGATCGTGAGTCGTGTTGGGATCGGATCGCTTACCTGCGAAATGCAAAGGAGCAAGGTTCGAATCCCGGTTCCAGCACACAATTTTAATTTGCCCGGAAATTTCATATCCGCGCTCACTTCGTTGTGAAGTCGAAGTTTCATTCAGTAAATAAGTTGTTAGCCGGCCGCGGTGGCCGAGTAGTCTGCAGCGCGCCATTCACATTCTGCACGGTCGCTACGGTCGGGGGTTCGAATCCCCACTCTGGCATGGATGTTTGTGTCGTCTTTAGTATAAGGTAGTTCATAAGTAGTTTGAAAGTTTAGGGTCTGATGACCCCGCAGTTTAGACCCTTGAGCTTAACAAATAACAGCAACAAACAAGTTGTTGCCGAACTACCCAGCATGCTGTATTTTCGTTAATGATGTTGTTGATGTCGTTATTGCGGTCTTCATTCCAAACATTGGTTTAATGCAGCTACCCAGGCTATCCCATCCCGTGAAAAGTCTTCATCTCCTCATAAGTACGGCAACCTACATCCATTTGAACACTCTTACTGTTGTCGTCTCTTGGTCTCTCACTATGAATTGTAGCCCAAACATTTTAATAGAATGCTTAGTTGACGGTCTCTTGATTCTCAGAATGTGTCTCACGAACCGATCCCTTTTCTTGGTCAACATATGCCACAAATTTCTCTTCTCCCCTGTTCTTATCAGCCCAACCTAATCAGTTGCGGGTTACACCCACCTAATCGTACGCATTCGTCTGCAGCACCTCGGTTCAAATTCTTCTCTCATCTTTTGTCTGTATTACTTATCGTTTATTTTTCAGTCCTGTGTAATGCTACACCGTAGACAGATGCTTTCAGGAAGGAATTCCTAACATTTAAATGAATCTTAGATGTCACCAAATATCTCTTCTTCAGAAATATATTTCTTCCAATATCCAATGTGCATTTTCTGTCTGCTTTACTTCGGCTATCAGAAGTTATTTTACTACTCAATGCCAAATTTTCTTAAACGACATCCCATCACCTTTGATTTGCTAATGTTAATGTCAATATTTAACGCCACTTTCAAAACACTGTCCATTCTATTTAACTGCTCTTCCCCACGCGGGAATAGCAATACGCGGTTTAAGATGCGTTGCAATGAATTGCGCGGATGCTTTCCGACGGAGGTTCAAGTCCTCCCTCAGGCATGGCTGTTTGTGTTGTTCTTCACATAGTTGCTTAAGGAGTTCGAAAGTCTAAGGACCGATGTCCCAATGGTTAATAAACTATTTTTTTCTTTTTTTCAGTTCCTCATCCAGATCAGTTTATGTTAAAAAAAGAAAAAAAAATTCTAATGTTTGTAAAGCTTATGAGACTTAACTGCGGGTTCATCAGTCCCTAAACATACAAACTACTTATGAACTAACTTATACTAAAGACAACACAAACATCCGTGCCCGAGGGAGGATTCGAACTTCCGTAGCGGGAGGCCGCGTGATCCGCAACGTGGCGCTCCAGACCACTCTGCTATTCCCGCATAGCTCTCTGTATATACAGAAGTTTTTATGGAGATGCAATGTGTTTAGTTACAGCATAAATTAAAATTCTTCCATTGCCATGTTCCAGGTAGCTGTTTTGAAAATAAAGCTCATACCCCCGAGTTATATATTCAGTAACTTTTCTTTCGTATCATTTGCACTGACTGAAAATCTTTTCTTTCGTCAGAAGGTACTCAGTTGCAGTCGAAGTACGTGCTCTGTATCTTAACGGAGAAGTGAAACGTTTCCGACAATGAAGTTTGTTTGGATACTGAAAGTAGCATATTGCTTTTGTTGTTAGGCCAAGAAATCACAGAAAAGTTAATGAACAATAAGTTATTTGTGTTTGGATTAAATGTTCTGGTAATTGTTACAAAATAGGAGTTGTTGGAGATTCCATGTATTATTACAGAAAAAAATTAAATTGAGTTTGCCCCTGAACCTCTTTCGTTAATTAAAAAAAATAGATAATTATAAAAATAAAGTAAAATAAATAAAATAAAGTTCAACACAGCATAGAGTGAGTTTTATAGTACCAGATTTAGTTAGGTGCTATTTATTTACAACTGTAATATAATCTGTTATCAATAGAACTCAGATTTATCCAGAGGCGAGAATTTTGCCAAACAGCATCAGTTTCAAAAATTGGGTATAAGCACAATATTACACCGGCGTTCTTTCAACGCCCACGTAGCAAAAAGCGAATTCCTTTACCAACGTTATTAAACTTAAAAAGCAGTCTTCAAATTCACCTTAAATTAACTTTCCGTCATTCCTTACTTCCCCCATTAAAATGAGCGGCGTTGCAGTCCGTAACAAAGAATGTAAAACTTACCGAATACTTGGGATGTTTCGTGTCAACGTATGTAGTTATGGAAAAAAAAGTGAGTAACCGCACTGATGGCTTTCTTGGAAGCTCAGGTAAAATGGAATGAAGCTGGTGTTATCTCTGTCCTGGAGGTCACGCAAACGTGCATACGCACGCGCGCGTTGTGTATGTATGTGTGTGTGTGTGAGTGTGTGTGTGTGTGGGTGTTTGTGTGCATGTATGTAGGCGTGTTTGACTCAATGTTTATAAATATGTGTAAGCTACAGTTACAATCAAGAGTAACAGAAGACGATAATATAGATGTCACAATTCCGCCGTATTTATTACTGAGAAAGTGTAATATAATTGTAAAGCTGATTCATTTCGTATCTTACCTACTGATATCAATTACGAAAAGTGAAACAACCAAATAGCAGACTAAGTCAAAGATAATATTTGGCTCGAATAAACAGTCTCAAGAATGTGTATACCTACAACCTCTGATGCGCAAATGGTCACATTGTGTAGCCTTTAATTGCACGAGGTATTATAAAAAAATTCTCAAATCCTTTCTCATCTACTTGTATGCCAGTTTTTAGTTTATGTTATAATATATTTTTGCATCATATTCGCAGCATCATTTCTTGAATTCGACGGTTACAGTTATTCTAGAAAAAGCTAACGTTCTTCATGTAAAAGTCATTGTTCGTGTAGATGATTTACATGACGCAGATGTTTCAAAAATTTTTTACAACCATTTTTCGCTGCTATACGACTTACACACAACGCCAGTTGTGGCGTCATGAATGTAGTAAAGGGAGATGTTGGCTTTTGTGTTTAAAATTTCCATTACCTCCATAAAGGAGACTATCCCGTGTTTTTAAGCTAGCATAGTTTTGCTCTTTCGTACAGAAGAATAAATTTGTGTTGTAGATAAGTGGAGATATTTTAGATCCTAGTGCGTTACTTTTATACAGTAGCAGATTTTTCACAGCAAACTTCGCAAGAAAAAAAAAAAAAAAAAAAAAAACTCTGTGTATCCGTGTTCAGCATGCGTAACTTTTTAGACAGCTGTCTGCTTTCTGTACAAGTAGGGACGCTAGGTACTATCCTTACAAACCTTTCTTTGAAATTCATACATTTTGTATGTGTTTGTAACTTCCCACAACATTATTTCACAAGACATTATAAATGTCAGTATGTAAATAAGCTCTGTGTGACGAGCCAAAGTGACACTGTACTGTGATCATCATCAGCCAATCAAAATAATAAATAAATAAAAGCAATTTTAGATGGAATTCTGTCTTCAGTCTGACATAGACGTGTCATTATGAAAAATGAGCTTTTCAAAAGGCATCATAAATTCACTGACTGATTTTTCTTGCAACCTAAAAACTTTGTAGATGTCTCAGTACAGCTTCACCCTATGCCTGGGATTTCTTTACGCGCTACCGCAATCTGGGTTTGGCCAGGCGAATACATCTCAGCTACCGTATCGGAATCCGCTGAGGTCGATATCGTCCTCGACTGTGTGTAGGCGAACGGATGACTGACAGTGACAGCCTTCTTGGAAGTAGTCGCTAAGTAGACGGGCGTCTGCACACACACACACACACACACACACACACACACACACACGCACGCACGCATACACACATACACCCCTAGAGGGAGGCAGAGAGAGAGAGAAGGGGAGAGAGAGAGAAAGAGAGAGAGAGAGACAGAGGAAGGTTGTAGGGAGAGAAACCTTCGCACTTACGGTCGATAAAACTTCCGATTCAAACTGTGCAAATCAGTAATCGAGCATACTTATGGTGTACTCAGAATTCGTCCTGTTAGTTGAGTTAACTGTGAATACATTGATCAAAAGCCATTGGTGACTCCACTACGTAATTACTTGTGAATTACTTGAAACGTAAACTATTTCTCTAAGGGAGCAACTGATTGGGCAAAAATTTCACCGTTATTAGTTTTCAGTGTTAATTATGAATGTCGTATCATTTCTGATAGTCGAACTTCACTACACAACTTTTAGCGTGGTCGGAAACTCTCATTATATACCGGGTGATCAAAAAGTCAGTATATATTTTAAAATTTAATAAATCAGGGAATATTGCAGATAGAGAGGTAAAAATTGACACAGATGCTGGGAATGACACTAGCGTTCATATGTCTCATTCGTTGCAACTAACTGAGACGAAGTTTGGTACTGATTTAACGAATTTATTTCGACACGTTTTGCCTTCCTCTTACTTTTTATTCAAGGACGAGTGCTATGAGCAGACAGATGCAGTTGCGATTGGAAGCCCTTTGTCACCTATCATTGCTAATTTATTCATGGAAGACTTTTAAGATCTTGCACTGGAGTCAGCGGCTTTGAAACCTGCTTTTTTTTTTTTTTTTTTTTTTTTTTTTTTTTTTTTTTTTTTTTTTCTAGATATGCAGACGGCATTTTTGTTGTTTGGCCTAATGGTAGGGAGACTTGAATTACTTTTGGAACATCTAAATTCAATCCACCCTAACATCCGTTTTACAATGGAAGTGGAAAAGAATGGTGACTACCCTTCTTTGATGTATCGGTCAGGATAGACGCAAATGGTACGTCGAGACATGTTGTTAATAGGAAGCCAACACATACCGATTTGTATTTGCAAGCTGATAGTTGTCACCACACAGCTCAACGTGGAGGGGTTCTTAGAACCTTAGTGCATAGGGGTCACGTCATTTCTGATCCGGAACGTTTGCCCACTGAGCTGTCCCATCTAGAGGTAACTCTTCGACAGAGTGGCTATGGTGAAGGGCAGGTTAAAAGAGCGTTGCGCTATCGACCACATGTGCAAAGGGTTATTGATGATAATACTGAGTAGGCACCCACTTCAGTGGCCTTTCTGCCGTACGTTGGCAGCACTTCCAAAAAGACTGTCCGTATTTTGCGTAAAAACAATGTAAAATGTGTCTTTCGACCACCTTCTAAAATTAAGGCACTGTTGGGGTCCGTTAAGGAAGATCTCGGTTTGCGCAAGGTGGGTTTCTACGTATCCCGTGTAGCTGTGGCATGTCATATGTTGGTCAAACTGTTAGGACTGTTGATGACCGTTGTATTGAGCATAAACGTCACACACGTTTACAACAGCCAAACAAATCTGCTGTGGCCGAACACTGTCTTGCCACAGGTCACCATATGGAATATAACAAAACGGAAATTCTGGCATCCTCTTCCAACTACTGAGACTGTGTTATCAACGAAGCGATAGAAATTAAACTAGCTGATGAATAGGGATAGAGGGTTCTGCTTAAATTCCGCATGGGTTCCTGCTCTCTCACTTGTCAGAGGACAGAGGGACAAAACTAATCCGACCTCATTCGTCGAGAACTGATGTTTATTATAGACATTATGACCGGTTTCATCTTTGGTCGTTTCTGCGCTGTGTGATTGCTTGCTCGGTGTGTGTTGTCTTTTCTGTTTACTCTTTGAAAACCGACGTTTTACAGATCGTTTCACATTGCTTCCTCACCGCAGTTTCGCCTTGAAAATGGCAGGGTTGTCTCCTGCCGAAATATCGGCCGTCATCGATTTTGATACCAGTCTGCATACTCGTAAGTTTTTCGAAATTGTTATTCGTCAGAAGAAATAAAGAAATCTCATCTTACGTATAGTTTTCATAGATACTGTTCATAACAACATTCAAATATCACAAATATGTTTTGAGCCCCAGTGACATCACTAGTGGCGACGTAGATATGTAAATACAGCGCCGGCAAATATAGGACTTCCAAACAGTTTAAAATGGCACAGGAAATACAAGTGGCAATAATAGACTTGCAGGAAGACATTTCCTTGCAAACGTATAAAACTGTATCCACTTAATATGAAAACTGAAAAAAAAAAAAAAAAAACGATCTACCTGGCTGCTATGTTTGGCTCCACATATATTAGTAAAATTTCATTTTCAAAAATTAATTTCTTGGAAAATAATTATCGCTCAAGACTAACGGCCGCGAACTTTGAAGACACTATTCGCATAAGCTTCTCCGCACGTGAACCTAACTTTATGTATCTGCCCAAGACCCAAATGTAGTTTCCCTCCGATTTTTCATCATATATACGCACATTTCATTGTATTTTATACTTTCTTAGTGAAAATAAAAAAAAAGAAAGCAGTCAACAATCCGAAGATTGATTTGAACACCACAGTGCTTTTCTAGGCATGGTCCTGTTTGGAGGTGGTATATCGTTGCCTTCCTCCGACCTTCGAACTGACTTTCCCAGCCAGTTATAGGGGGACCTACAGTTTAACGTGGGTTCCGAACCACGGTGCTACTCGGTATTTTTCACATGAGCAGAGGTGAATGAAGTGGAAAGTGACAGATAAAAATCCTAGGACCTGAAAATAAAAATTAAAAATTGTTTGTATAATGCATGAACTGTTTCTGGACTTCTCAATAAAAGATTGACTATGATTTTATTTCATACTTTTTGAGAGTGAAAATAAATATAACTAAATAGCAAATAATATCAATTTTTCTGGATTTTATACATTATTATTTTACATGTTATATTTCATATTAATTTGTAAATTAAAATAAAACATTATTAACGAATATGACTTTTCTTGAGTTTTGAATACAAATGTGCCTGTTAGTTGTGTTCATATTATCTTCTGAGTGAAAATTAAAGTAAAAAATTAATAAGGAAAATGAGGGTTCTTTTTTTTTTTTATCTGGACCTCGATTCAAATTTTCAAAGGTATCCGAACCTCATGGAAGATAACTTGCCGACCTCTGTTGTAGGGGATTTATATCTTTTGCAGTGACACTTTGGAAAATTACGTTTATCAACTTCAACTTCAATTTAGTGATAGGAGCTGTCACGAATTCTATCGAAGTAGCTGAGTTGTACTACAGCTGTTGCTCTGTAGTATGAACGTGGCAAATATGAACGAGCTTCGATTTTGAGGTGGAAGATATTAAAAGTTGCACGACAGCGAAAAGACATTATGGCAATGCCAACAACGATGTATGTAAATATTTATCAAAAGATCTCTCAGGAAGCAGAACGTATGAACTTTATTATAAATTGAAAAGGAAAAAATCAATCTCATTAAAGGAAGGTGTTGGAGAATGTACTGATTACTAAATTTAGTTTGTTTATGAAGAAAACAACTGTTACCCATGCTTTGTTTATGATGGAATGAGAGTTACGTAAATAAGAAGGAAGAAACTTCTTAAAAGATTGAACTGCATATACGTATGCGGCGTGAAAGAGACCACACAAAATGAGACACGAAGAGACAGTGAGAACTCGAAAACCAATGGTGTTGTACACAGCATAAATATTGGTATGGAACATACTTTACCTGAGAATCATCTTACTACAAATGATTATTTGTATAAAAGAAAATGGTATTCGTGGGTTACTTTTATATGAATATGAAAAGATCCATCTGTTTATTTATGCATTTACTTCACTACCTTACCCACAAGGTAAAGTTTTCCGTCCAAATTAGGTCTATTTGCTGTAAATCATTTATGCTTTAATTCCAAGATGGCAGTCTTGTTAACCTTTCGATGTCCTGTATAAGACCACAAACGTTGAGGTTATTGCCACGCATGTGATTTCTACCAAATAGTGCAGTCGTAATTCTGGGAAAAACTGTATGCGTTACTGAATTTACATAATATGAAAAACAATGAAATAAGTTATATAACATGCAATCTTGTGGTCCGAGTTGGGATTAATCAATGTAAAGGTTTAAATAATATTTTTTGAGCATTCGATAACAATATTTTAGTTAAAAATGTGATATCTGAGACGTTTATATGGTAATTTTAGACTTTGAACATACATCTGTAGCTAAGTTAGAACATTCAAAATGTTTAGGTCTTTGCATTGATAAGGGATAGATTTGGAACAAACACTGATCTGCTGAAACGTTTGAGTACAGCTACTTATGCTAACAGGGTCATATGATGATATACATCTCAGTGAATTAGCTTACTATGCCTATTTTCATTCACTGCTTTCATATGGGATCATATTCTGGAGCAATTCAACATTTAGTAAAGAGTATTCATTTCACAAAAACGTGTAATCAGAATAATTACTGGAGCCCACCCAAGACCATCCTGCAGACATTTATTTAAGCATCTAGGGATCTTCACTGTAGCTTCACAATTTCTCATGACATTTGTTATTAAGTATCAGACCCAATTCAAAAGTAATAGCAATGTCAACAACCACAACACTAGGAGGAAGGACGATATTCACTATTCAAGATTAAATCTAACTTTGGCACAGAAAGGGGTGATTTACGCTTCCACAGAAGTCTTCGGTCACTTACCAAGTAGTGTAAAAAATCTGACGGATAGATATCTGGTATTTAAAAAGGAATTAAAGGAATTTCTGAATGTTGACTCCTACATTTTACATGTATTTTTAGATTAAACTTAAAAAATAAACCAATAACATTAAATAAAATTTAAAAAACCTTAAAATATTGTTATGTATAGACACCATTTACCAAAATGATACGTTCCACATCATTAGGAAATGTAGTATATATGATATATGGAACAAGTATTAATCTAATCTAATCTTTGATCTCCTTTCTGCTTGCTGTCCATATCGCCTGTACCTATACAGGATTTTCAACTGCAGTCTTGCTTTCACACAATCCATTATATTATTTACGGCATCATCGTTCCAGAACAGTGTGTTCTTCAATAATATAAATTTCCTTGTATGTGGAATGTCTGCGAAATGTCTTGCGAATATAGTAGTAAAGACGCAACAAATTAAACCCATATGATTGACTTATTTCAGTCCTCGTCTATGACACCATATTTCCTGATAGTATGACATACTATGATACAATTATGTACGGTAGTGCATGTAGATACTTTCTGCTGAATGAACCTCGGATAGAGTTAGTAGTAAGGACGTTATAAAACTTCATACGTTAGAGGGTGATTTTTCATACGCCCTTTGCTTATGAATACTGTGTGCAAAATGAGGCTCAAAGAGAGATAGTGGTAAGGACATATTAAATTAAAACTTTATACATTACTTGGCGGGTTTTCATGCGAGTTTTGTTTATGACTTCGTATCTCCTCGACTACAAGTCGTACTATGAATAATTCCGAGGAAACATCCAGTGGATGATGTCTGCAAAAGTCTCGAATCGAGTTAGTAGTAACAACGTAATAAATTAAAACTTCATACATTACGGGGTGGTTGCCAAAGTGCTTTCTGTTTATGGCCTCGTGTTTCCTGAACTATGTGTCGTACTATGAATAATTTCGAGGATACAGTTAATCGTATGTGTGCATACTGTCTATAAAATGTCTGGCGAATACAGTCAGTGCTCCAGTCCGCAGTTCTCCGCGCTACCCTGTCCTGTCCAATCTTTTTAATCTGACAAAAAGAACGACAACTTAATTTTTTTATCTGCTTACTATATTTGTCCCGCGGTTTCTCTCTTTAATTTTTATCCCCACCCACTGCTTTCTAATGCTATGTTTTCGATTCCTTTATGTCTCAGAACGTGTTCCACCACCTACCCCTTCTCTTAGTCAGTATATACCAGAAACTCCTTTACTCCCCAATTCTGTTGAACACCTCTTTATTATTTACCTCATCTAAATGTCATCATTTGTTTGTAGCACCACATTTCAATCTATCATATTTTTGTAGGAACTCCTCATTGTCCACGTTCCACGCCCATACAATGCTACACTACAAACAAATGGTTTCAGAAAGGTATTCCTAACATTTAAATGAATATTGGACGTCAACAAATTTCGCTTCTTCAGAAACACTTTTCTTCCCATACCTATTCTGTATTTTATATCTTCTTCGATCATTGGAAGTTATTAAGCTACCCAAATAACAAAACTCACCTACTACTTTTATTCTCATTACCTAATCTAATTCCTTCATCATACCCTGATTTTCTGACAACTACATTCCATTACTCTCATTTTGCTCCTGTTCATGTTCAAGATACTGCCCCTTGTGTTCCATTGCTGCTCTAGGTTCTTTGCTGTCTCTGACAGAAGTACTATGTCATCTGCAAACCGTAAGCATTTAATTTCTTCTCCCTGAACTTTAATCCCACCTTTCAATTTCTCCTTGCATTTCTTCACAGCCTGGTCAATGTACAGATTGAACAACATTGGGGGAAAGGATACAACCCTGTATTACCCCGTTCCTTCCGACTGTGACCCTTTTATCCCATTTCACTTTAAAAACTGCTGTCTTGTTTTTGTACAATTTCAAGATTTCGCTCTCTATATTTTATCATGGTTACCTTCAGAATTTGAAATATTCTATTCTAGTCAACAATGTCAAACGTTTTCTCCAGATCAACACATGACAGAAACGTAGATTTGCCTTTCGTTGATCTATCTTACCAGTTGTAATGTGATAATTGCCATCCGTGTTCGTAAATTTCTCGTAAAGCTAAAATGAGGGTCGGATTCCACCAGCTATTGGAATCTTCAGTAAATAATTCTTGTTAATATCCTGCAACCTCTTATGAAAGTTAGAGTCCTATAATTTCCACATTTCCTGCAGTTGCTTTCTTTGGAATTGGAATTACTACATTCTTCTTGTAGTCGGAGGGTATTTCCCCTGTCTCATATATCTTGCATATCAGGTGGAACAGTTTTTCCATAATTGGCAGTCCTAACGATATCAGCAGTTGGTACTTTAGAAGTATCAAATTCTAACGTTCTGCTGAATGCTGGCTTCAGTTTGTGATTAGCGGAAAAGAGGTAAGCGATGAAGTTTTATTGTTTCCTTCAATTTGTAGGATTTGTAGCCATGTGCAAAGATAGTTAGCAGTCATTAGATGTGGTCGTTCTCAAATATTGGATGAAGAAATTATCCTTATATACCAGCTGAAATGAAGCATGATGAGATTTATTTCCAACTGCTTGCATTACTGAACCTCCCGATACCACTGTTACATAATAATGGATATGAATGTAATTAGGATACTATCATTTTCTTTACCGAATCGTTTTTTTATAACATGACTATCTGAAATAATTTTCTATTATTTGATTCCGGAGAAGTTTGTTTAATTAGCAAATATTAATTAGTTAATGCCAGAGACGTATTGTTAAATTTCACATAGTGTGCTTATTAGTATTTCTGTTACAACTAAATTAATTCTTTTATCATAATAGTAAAGTAGGCATTACTATGTTTCACAAGTAATGTTAGCAAAGTTTTGCCCTCTTTAGTTTATGTGAAATTACCATTAATTACGAAAGTACTGTTGATAAACCTATTTTGTTAAATACGTAAATGAAATACTATTAATTGAACCGAGACTCGTATATTAATTTACTCAGTATCATTTATGCTATCTTCTACGATAGCCAGTTTCATGTAATTGTTTACTTTTCATGTAATGAACTCAATTAACAGAACGTTATTTTCAGTGACATTGTTTGAAAGGTATAATAGGATGGATTCGCGGCATGTAATAGAATATTGTTTCGTAAGTTCTGAGATGTACAACCTATGTCAGAGTACTGTTTCATCCTCCATCTGATACACAACGTCTGTCAGTTTCAAGTATTGTTTATTGTTTCGGCCGCGATCTGAGGCACAAGCCACGCCAGTCGAAACATCAGTTTTGAACAATTATGTAAAAGTTCGCAAGTGTTATTAGTGCAGAAAGTACATCTACCGTGATTAATCCATACTTGTGCCACACTGTACACCTCATACGCAGTATTCCACACACGGACAGTGTAAACTAGTATTATTGGGGTGTGGAATGTGATTATCTCGTCAAATTCAGTGTAATTAATGAGACTTATCATCTAGCTATAAACGGGGACAACTGGGCTTACAAATTGTAAGCTACCCATGGTCCCGACATAAGTCGGTTTTCTGTAATATTTTGTACATATGTAAACTGGCCACAGATGTATATTGTAAGTGGCACAGTAATCTTCGGAAGTTCAATTGTAGAGTAACCGCTCTGGCTGCGAAAGGGCAGTCAGTAGAAAGTCTGTTGCGAGTTGTTGAGGAGAGTTGCCTGTTGGGTAAGGTAGCGCTAGGACGCTTTTGGAGAAGTCAGTTGTTAAGTATATGTTGCAGCACGCCATTTTTGTAATGCATTATGTTAATTTAATTTTCTGTAATATTTTTGTATTTCATATTTTTTAAGAATATATAATTTTTAATATTCACCTTGCGTTCTGTATCCTCATTTGGTAGTTAGTTTCCCCTTCATTTCATTTTCTTCATTTAAGAATATTGTTGGACTTAATTACTACCCACAAATAATTTTTGAAAAATTTTAATTCTAAAATACTGCATGACGCGAGCTGCTTGCTGTTTCCTGTTTCCAGTTTTGTAATAAGAGTCGGCCGCGGTGGCCGAGCTGACTGCGGCGCGCCAGTCAAGGTCTGCACGGCCACTACGGTCGGGGGTCCGAATCGCCCCTCGGACATGGATATTTGTGCTGTCCTTAGTATTAGCTAGTTCATAAGTAGTTTGTAAGTTTAGGGACTGATGACCCCGTAGTTAAGTCCCATAAGCTCTAAAAACATTTATTTTTTTTCTAACAAGAAGATACGAGATAAGTTAAATTTTATTTTTATCTGTGTCGCAGTCAGATTGATCCCCCCTTTCATAGGAGAAGTTCATCAGCTTCGTTGTACGGTTTGAGAGTACTTTAGACAGGGCCATAAATTCTAGTGTTGGAGTTCACCATTTCCCGGGCGTGTCCAAGGCTTACCTCGATGGTCGTAGTCACCACATTGTTTGGTTTTTAAAAGTTCAGTTTTGCAAGTGCTTAGTGCTGATCAATTTCCATTAAGCTTTAATATATTCCAGATACCTTGTAAATTTCTATAAAAAATTTATTTATTTAATTAATTCGAGATACCTTGCAATATATCATTTAAAGTGTCAAAGAACTGCAGTTCTGTGTGTTGCCTTCGTCATCTTCCGCCACATCATATATCAGCCAGCCGTTACCGAGAGCAACGATCTTCCACAACATCGAGTATCATAGGTCTACTACCAGGTAACGGAACACTGCGTGTAGAAGTAGATGGTTCGTAGTACCACATCCTCTGTTCACTGTCCAAGAGCAATGTGTGTACCAAGTTCGGTTGTAATTGTTCTAGTAGGTTAGAAGACGGGGAATGTACGCCATTCGTAAATGTACATCTGTACGTTAATCTACATAAATAAAAGGGAGTCGTGTTAGTTACACTATTTATAACCAAAGAACGTCTGAACCGATTTGGCTTAAAATTGGTGGGGAGGTAGCTCGGAAGCAGGAGACGGACATAGTAAGATTTTTAGATACCTATTTATTAAATATTTTATGTATGACACATCTATCTATATTAATAAAAATTAATTGCCGCATGTATGAAAGCGCATCACTTGAGAATGACTTTACCAATTTGGTTGATCTTTTTTTGTTCTGTTCGTAATTCCCAGGACAAGGTTTGTATAAAAGAAAATTTTTGTAAAATCTACCGGATAATATTAGAATTTGAGAATAACTGAATGTACGCTTCGAGCTCGGATCATTTTCTATATTCTCCAACAGTCAGCTTATTCATTCGCTACTCGCCTAGCGACCAAATACGCTGTAAATGAGCAAACAAATACAGCAAGGAGGTTAGAAGAAAGGGAGGGAATTGCTTGTAGCCAGGGATTAACTGGTATGTAGGGTTTAATTTTAAATCCGCTACACAGACCTAGCGGGCAATGTTGGCAAAAGGCGTTGACTCGGGGAAATTGAGTTACGTCGCTGTTAACCAGTCGGATGATGTATACAATATACAATGAGATTTGCCGATTTCTTACCAGTACTACGTTTTTAGTTCATGGAAACACTATTGACCTCGTGGTTATAAGTGATTAGCATTTGTAAGACTGTTTCCATAAGGGAAGTCCATTTCACTCTTATACATCAAAAAAATCATCTTCCTCAGTAAGTTTAATATGTTTGAAACTAAATTATTACACAAAATAAATATTATCGTTCAGTATCAACAGAAAACTAAAATTTCATTGGCTGTCACAAGCTTTGCCACGATTTGTCGGCATCATTCCCGCGATCATACAACTGCTGCCTGTGTCGCGGAATGTAAAATTTTACCTGTATGTACCAATGTTGTTAACTGTGTTTCAATTAGATTCCTAATAAGAGTTTTCACTTACAGGTAAAGTAACTAACGAGCAGGTCAACTGTATGAATTTTTAAGTCTACAGTATGATGTTCCACCGAAACGAGGACAATCACATACTGAAATGCCGCAGATTGTTTCATCAGTTCGCCGTTGATATGTATGTTCGTGCAATAAAGCAGTTAAGAGTACGGACATTAAAGCTACAGGTTGTCCAGAAAAGGACTCCCTGATTTCAAAATTAAATATCTCGAAAACAAAGATCAATAGAGGAATGCTGTAAAATTTTTGTTTATTGTGAAAGCTGTAAGAAGTTTATACAGCAGTTTGAAATAAGTTACAAAACTGCTACCAGATGGCGCTGTAATCCTCATACGTAATGCCTAGTATAAATTGTGGTGTCACACAAGTCCACCTACTTTCGCCGCGCGCCGCCGTGCACGCACGGCGCGGCGTTATTACGACGACAGCCACGAGCGCCCTCTGCTGCAACTCCGCTCGTGGCCACCACTGAACGACATCGTTCACTTGGGACTGAGATAGGAACCAGTTAAGACCTTCGGAATCAGATAGGCACCAGTGAAGACTTGGCTATCGGACAAGCACTAGGCAGGCCTCTAGCTCAACTATGTATCAGCATTCTGCAGTACTGATCTATGTAAAAGCTAAGTATTGTATAAATTCTGTGCAATATATATCTCGTTCTAATTTACTCTAGTGTTTCAAGTTTCTGGCTGCTCCCCTCGGTACTTGCACCAGCGTGCTACCTTTATTCCTGTGTCGGCCTTCCTACTCGGCCACCGACACATACGATGGAAACAAGACACAAAAGCGGCGACGAGGCTGGGACACAAAAGTGGCGACGAGGAGTGATAGAAGAAACCCTGGACCAGCACGCTTGCAGCAGCCAGACAGCAGCAGTCGGAGCACGCAGAAATTGCTCCCGCCCACCAACCCTTATTATAAGATTTTTGGGGGAACGTTTTCAGTTACGTGTTTTGTGGACTTTTTTTGTTGCAGTGCGTCCTCATTTACCTTGCATTTGTATTTTGTTTTAATTTACTTGTATGCGCGGCGCCTAATCGGTCAGCATGGCCGCTAACCCGAATCCAAACTTAATGGAAATTATTCAGTTACAGACGGCGCAAATCACACAACTCCTGCAAGCGGCGGCCCAGCTGACAGCGCAAGAACCTAACCAACAACAGCCGCCGCTTCAGCAGCCCACACCTGCCGCCGCAACGCTTCCTACATTTCGACAGTACAACGAACGTGAGGAAGAAAGGAGCGACTACTTCGCACAGTTTCAAGAACTCGTCGCGGCTCATCAAATTACAGGTCAGAAAGTGAAGCATCTGTTATTATCTGTGGTGGGCACCAACACCTTCGTGTTACTAAAAAAACTTTTCCCCGACGCATCTCCTCGTGATGTAGACTTTGAACAAATAGTAGAGGCACTAAATGCTCATTATGAGAGAAAAGTTCTCGTAGCCGCTGCAAGGTACCGATTTTTCAGACTTAAAAAATTACCGCAGCTGTCACACCAAGAGTGGATTACGGAATTGAAGGGCTTAACCCGCCAATGTAAATTTACTTGCTCTTGTGGACTTTCGTATAGTGACGTGATGTTGAGGGATACGATTACGCAGAACATTCAGGACCCCAGAATTAGGGCAGCAATTCTAAAACAGTCAGACCCTTCATTAGACAGTGTACTGCAGCTTGTAGAAGCGCATGATACTTTTAACTTAGCAGATGTAGAAATGCATAGCCATAGTGTTAATTCAGTGCGCCGTAACGGACGCTTTCCTAGCCGTAGTTCTCAGTGTAGCACTAGTGATTCTTACAATAGTACAGGCCGTGCTGAACAGACAGTGAACAGTAGCCTGTGTAAAATTGCGACACAAAGGTCGCCCCGTCGTGTTAGAAACAGTGACTTGAATAACGGGCGCCAACGCTCATTTCAGAAAAATGTACGTAAATCTTGCCCCCAATGTGTGTCTCGCCACAAGCGTGCTCATTGCCCTAGTTGCAACGCAACCTGTTATCAATGTGGCAAATCGGGACATGTGCAGTCTGTGTGTATGCAATTTAAAAACTCAAAGAACAGTAACGTTAGAAACAGTGCTTCGCAAAGTGCGAGAGCAGTGCATACAGTCAATGTCATGGACGCTGTAGGGTTAAATGGTGCTTTACTTGGTTCTCAATTGCAAGGAAATTCTTCTGCACTTATTCCAAAACTATGTATTGAGCCACGCTGCAAGTGCCGACGATCGCGTACATCTATGCAACGGAAAAGGGTTCGGGACAAGCAAAGTGACAATTTACAGTGCAATCCTGTAGTTAACCTAGTGCCTTCTGTAACTTCTTATTGTAAAAGTGCCCAGTACTGTGTAGCTAGTGACAGTAGACATCAAGTAGCTCCTCAAAAGTTTACTGCAGTAGTTAGTGAATCTGCTGTAACCTCGCATTGCGCGGACACCGATCCGGCGGTAGTGCCATCTAGTGACAGTGATATTTATCTGTGTGCCGATTCTGCGCCGCTTACTTCACTACGCAGCCCGCGCATGCACAAGCGTAGTAAACAAGTTCAATCAGACGTTGCCCACATTCGCGCACCTGTCGTGCGCCAGAAGCAAAAATTTTTTGTGAATCTTTCCATTGAAAATAAGACTGTGCAATTTCAGCTAGATATTGGTTCCTCTGTCACATTAATTAATAAAGACACTTATGAACTTCTGGGTTCTCCAAAATTGTCGCCGTGTCAATACGTGCTAACAGCATATACAGGACAAAATATTCCCGTGCTCGGAACGTGTAGCCTGCCTGCCTCTTTTCAAGGTGTTACAAAAACGGTAGTTGTAGTTCTTCAGGCCAAATCTACACAGAACATTTTTGGACTAGATACATTTGACTTATTTGGTTTATCAATTCAAAGAGATGTGCTTCAAATTTCGGCAGTAGTGCCTCAGGACAAAATCAATGCATTGTGTGAAAAATATAGTGACTTGTTTTCGCCGGAATTAGGTTGTGCAACAGACTTCGTGGCACATGTAACTTTAAAAGGATCTGCAGTTCCAAAATTTCGTAAAGCTAGACCAGTGCCTATCGCAATGCGTGATACATTTGCCGAAGAACTTAAACGTTGGCAAGATAGTGGTGTGATTTCTCCTGTTTCTGCGAGTCAGTAGGCCTCGCCTTTAGTAATTATACCCAAGCCGTCAGGAAAACTTCGTCTCTGTGCGGACTTTAAATCAACAGTGAACAGTCAAACAATTGTGGACACTTAACCCCTGCCCAGACCTGAGGAACTGATGGACAAATTAGAATAGTCTCGCTTCTTCTCTAAGATTGATTTAGCGGAGGCATATTTACAGATTCCACTCGATGACGATTCATACTCACATGGGTCTTTTCTATTTCAACGCCTACCCTTTGGCAGTTCTTCCGCCCCCGCTATTTTCCAGCGCTTTTTGGAACAGCTGACAGTTTCTGTACCGTGTTGCTCGAACTACTTAGATGATATTGTGGTATCCGGACGTACAGATGAAGAACATTTAGCAAACATGGAGTGTCTTTTCAAAGTGTTGACTGCAGTAGGTCTACGTTGTAATAAAGCAAAGTATTCGTTTTTTCAAACTGAAATAGAGTACCTAGGCCATGTGATTAATGCCCAAGGAATTCATCCCTTACAGTCACATCTTAGAGCAATCAAAGACTTGCCTCCTCCTAAGAATGTGCACGAATTGCAAGCAGTAATGGGAAAACTTAACTATTATTTCAGGTTTATTCCCAATGCGTCTCAGATTGCAGTTACACTGCATCGCTTACTTAGGAAAAATGTTCCTTTTGTTTGGTCCAAAGATTGCCAGATTGCCTTTGACAACTTAAAATCTGCACTACTCAGTGATACATATTTGATTCCCTTTGACCCACAGAAGCCTGTAGTGTTAGCAGCTGATGCCTCGTCGTACGGTGTGGGTGCAGTTTTGTCACATCGTATTGGATCTCACGATCGTCCTATTGCCTTTGCATCCAAGCTACTGACGCCGATGCAACTGAAATACAGTCAGATAGAAAAGGAGGCCTTAGCAATAATTTACGGCGTCACAAAGTTTCATCATTATCTCTATGGCAGAAAATTCTATTTGTTGACAGACCACAAGCCTCTCACGTCGTTGTTCTCACCCACAAAGTCAATTCCGCCACGAACGGCACAAAAACTTCAGAGATGGTCCTTAATACTGTCTAATTATCAGTATGAGATTTTGAACCGACATACCACTAAACACGCCAACGCGGACACACTTTCCCGACTTCCGGTTGGCCAGGATGTGTCGTTTGATTTTTCGGAAATGGCAGGTTGTTCGATAGACTCCAGAGATGCTTCCGCTGTCGCAGATTTCCCTTTGAACTCTCGTCGTGTTGCACAGGAAACAGCTGCGGATGCAGACTTAAGTGTGGGAGCACGTTTTGTTCGCTCAGGGTGGCCTGCCAGAGCCAAAGACATTGATCGGCCTCTGGTTCGACGTTATTTTGCACAACGTCATGCATTGTCTTTAAGTCAGGGGGTTCTGTTGTTACATACCGACAACGACCAAGCGAGAGTGATTGTTCCTCGTTCCCTGCAACGTGAAGTCTTACGTCTCCTGCATCAAGGACATTGGGGTATTGTTAGGACAAAGCAACTGGCCAGACGTCATTGCACCTGGGTTGGAATGGACGCTCAGATAGAGAACATGTCGTCACAGTGTACAGTTTGTGCGGAGCATCAGGCGGCTCCTCCGCAACGTTTCTCAGACTGTCCACGCCCCAAGGGACCATGGCAACGTTTACATATTGACTTTGCCGGACCTTTCTGGTATACGCGCTGGTTAATTGTTGTAGACGCTTTCAGCAAGTTTCCTTCTGTGATTGCCATGAACTCAACGACGGTTTCTAGTACAATCAGTGCCTTAACATCAGTGTTTTGCATCGAAGGTTTGCCTGAAACTATAGTCAGTGACAATGGACCTCAGTTTGTTAGTGCGGAATTTCAACAGTTTTGTCGTGTGAATGGCATTCAGCATATAACCACGGCACCTTTTCACCCTCAGTCCAATGGTGAAGCGGAACGTTTCGTTCGAACATTCAAGTCTCACATGGAGAAGATGAAAGGTCAGCACTCCAGGCAGCAAGCTCTTCAAATTTTCCTGTCTACGTATCGGTGCATGCCACGTGACGGCCCGTCTCCTGCCGAGCTGCTACACGACCGCCGTCACCGCACTCTCCTTCACCTGCTGCAGCCTCCCACGCACCGAGTCGGTTCGTATGGCGCTACGCGTTTTCAGGTTTCCACGCCGGTGCTGTACAGGGTGTTTGCTGGCAACAAGACAAGATGGACGCCGGGCACCATTCGACCATTCAAGGCGGATGCTTGGGCGCGGACGGCGTCTCGATCTCAGCCTCAGCTAGTACGCCCGTCCCGCCAGTAACGCCCCCGCCCAGGCCCCCCTCTCAGTGCCGTCGCCGTGGCCCTCAGCCCTACGCCACGACGGCGCGGCGGTTTGGGGGGGGGGGAGGGGTGTGGTGTCGCACAAGTCCAAAGTGCGCGCCACCTACTTTCGCCGCGCGCCGCCGTGCACGCACGGCGCGGCGTTCTTACGACGACAGCCACGAGCGCCCTCTGCTGCAAATCCGCTCGTGGCCACCACTGAACGACATCGTTCACTTGGGACTGAGATAGGAACCAGATAGGCACCACTGAAGACTTGGCTATCGGACAAGCACAAGGCAGGCCTCTAGCTCAACTATGTATCAGCATTCTGCAGTACTGATCTATGTAAAAGTTAAGTATTGTATAAATTCTGTGCAATATATATCTCGTTCTAATTTACTCTAGTGTTTCAAGTTTCTGGCTGCTCCCCTCCGTACCTGCACCAGCGAGCTATTTTTATTCCTGTGTCGGCCTTCCTACTCGGTCACCGACACATACGACGGAAACAAGACACAAAAGCGGCGACGAGGCTGGGACACAAAATAAATAGTGATCCGAAGCCCTGAGCGATCAGTTCCACTATTGAAACGTGAAAGGAGGTTAGCGTACCGGTGGAAGAGATTAAAACCATGAACTACATTGAACAACGCGTTTTTCTTGTGCTAGTGTACCACAGGTTAGAAGAGAGGCCTACGGCAACAAGGCGAAGTTTTCAAGCACGATTTAATGTTCCAAGAAGTTTATACAGCAGTTTGAAGTAATAGTTACAAAAGCTGATAACAGATGGCGCTGTATTCTTCATACGTAATGCCTAGTATAAATAGCAATCCGAAGCCCAGAGCGATCAGTTCCACTATTGAAACGTGAAGGGAGGTTAGCGTACCGGAAGAAGAGATTAAAACTATGTACTCCATTAAACGACGCGTTTTTCTGGTGATAGAGTACCATAGGTTAGAAGAGAGGCCTAAGGCAAGAAGGTGAATTTTTCCAAGCACAATTTAATGTTTCTAAATGACCCGATGCGAAAACCATTCGTACGCTCTTCGCAAAATTTCAATAAACAGGCAGCGTAACTGATTATCTAGTGGGGCATGTTGGCCGCAAGCAAACCTCAGTTAAGCCTGAAAATATAGCCACACTTTCTGGAATTATTCAGCGAAATCCATTGTCATCCGCCAGTAGAAATGCATCTGAGACTGGTTTGAAACGTTCCAGCACGTAGAAAATACTGAGAAAGAGCCTACACATGATTCCATTCAAAATACAAACGCACCAGGGCATACCCGTACGAGCTGTGCAGCAAAGGGTTGTCTTTGCTAATCAGATGCTCACAATGATTAATAGTGAAGGATTTGATGTTGACTGTATCTGGTTTACAGATGAAGCACACTTCCACCTGAACGGATACGTGATAAGCAGAACTGGCGATTTTGGGGTTCCGCAAAGCCATATTGGTGTGAAGCGAAACCCCTGTATTCTCCTAAAGTTACTGTGTGGGCTGCAGTATCCAGCAGAGGCATTATTGGCCCTTTTTCATTCGAGAAACTGTCACTGGTACTCGTTACGTTGCAATTTTGGAACAATTTGTCCCCCCACATCAAGCGTTAGAGGATCGACCAGGTAGTGAATGGTTTATGGAAGATGGAGTCCGACCACATCGGGCGGAACAAGTGTTTCGCTTTCTTGAGGAATACTTCGGGAATCTAGTCATTGCTTTGGAATATCCCAAATTTACTGATGCAGACATGGATTGGCCTCCATATTCGCCAGATTTGACTCCCTGTGACTATGTATGCTGATATGAGCTGTACAGCGTACAGCACCATCTGTTAACAGCTTTTGTAAACATTATTTCACACTGTTGTATAAACTTCTCACAGCTTTTACAATAAACATCCAGTTTACTGCATTTCTCTATCGATCTTTGTTTTCTAGATATTTAATTTTGAAATCAGGGAGCCGTTTTCTGTACACCCTGTACTAACCTCACAGATAGAGCAACTCGAAAGTTGTCTCTAATAACCCGTTTCCAATTGTTTTACCCATCCTTTTTCAGTTCTATTCCCAATCGGGGTCCCGATTGCAATAATAATAAATACGATCAGAGAGACGGAGAGGAGGAGATAGGGAACGGGGGAATGAAATGGATTTGAAAAGGGGGGATGATAGGAGGGGGGAGGAGAAGGATATGGTGTGGGGTAAGAGGGAGTAGTGTGAGGATACGGGGAGGAGGATATGGAGATTTCATTTTCATCAACAATACTGAGTGACCCACCACCATGAAAGTCTAAGGTGGA
Organism: Locusta migratoria; assembly: GCA_026315105.1. Taxonomy (NCBI): domain Eukaryota; kingdom Metazoa; phylum Arthropoda; class Insecta; order Orthoptera; family Acrididae; genus Locusta; species Locusta migratoria. The sequence continues at coordinate 26,940,012 of CM048750.1, read as the reverse complement.
TCGTATATTACCTGTGTTAGTAGCATTGGTAACGGTTGGTTGATTCTTACCCGTCGTGGGAACTGTAAGTATTACCTTCGTGTGTTCTACGCCGTTGGTCGTCCCTAACCTCGTGGAGGCGAAGCAGTTCTTTGCAACCGCTCTGTGATTTAAAGTTTCTACCAAATATGGTTTACATTGTTTTGTTTGAGATAGAGATATGAAATAAAGATGCAATTGAAAATAATAAATGTCTGATTACAGAGCTGTGTTACAATAACATTATTCCTAAATTCTATAGAGATAAAATTTGGTAAGTATACAATTAATTAAAAACAGGTTTTAAACATGAACTACATTTAAGTTATAACAAGAGATAGTACACTTCCTGGCAGATTAAAATTGCGTGCCGGAACCGGGACTCGAACCTGGGACCTTTGCCTTTCGTAGGCAAGCGCTCGACCGACTGAGCTATCCCGACACGACTCACGATGCCGCCTCACAACTTTACTTCCACCAGTACCTCGTCTCCTACTTTTCAAACTTCACAGAAGTTCTCATACGAAACTCGCAAGACTAGCACTCCTCGAAGAAACGATATGGTGCAGACATGGCTTAGCCACAGCCTAAGGGATGTTTCCAGAATGAAACTTTCATTCTGCAGCGCACGCTCCGCTGCAGAGTGAAAGTTTCATTCCGGAAGATATAGTACAGATCAATTGTGGGATAAAGATGTAATCAGTTCTTGTTTGCTTACGGTGCATCACATCAGTATAAAAATAATCTGAAAAGAGAGTCAACGTCTTCGAGTTGACCTGTGATCAGGTACAATATCATAATTACAGCACTGATTAACAAAACAGTAGAGGAAGTGATTGACATCGGGATAAGAAGAGAAGACACTAGGGTATATATCCTATACACACTAGCGACTGCGAAGTGTTGGTGGGTTTGCTAGTAATGAATAAACACAACGCTGTGGATGTGGTCGAAGGAAGAAGATAGATATGCGTATGATTTTCGTAGTGTTGAGTATGTGTTCTCGATTTGCCAACTCGTTCCTAACATTACTGATAGCGTGTTTATGTTTGACTCTGTGCATGTGTGTGTGTGTGTGTCAGCTTTACGCTTTGCATGGTAGTGAGTCGCTTCATCTCGGGCTGGCTGGAGTGCAGTACATGTAATTTCGCCCGCCCACGCACTTCGGATCCAGTCGGGAGGCCCGGACACTGGCGACTGAGCCGCCTCCCCCACGGCGCGCAGCTGTTCGGCAGACGCCGCCCCCGGCACTGTGCTCTAGCTTCCGCGCTGCGCCGACGCTGCGTCATACAGCCCGGCGCTGCGCTGCGCTCAGATGTCCGCCGACGGCCGCCCGGGGATCAGCGATCCGCCGCGCGCGGAAGCGGCGCGTTGCCATGGCGACGCGGCCTGGCGTCACGGCTCCCCTCTGGCAGAGGCAAAGGTCGCGGCGGATGTCACCCGGTCACTCGGCGGCGATATCGGCGAGCCGCGGTTCCGCGGTGTGTCACAATCACTCCACACTGACTGATTCACACGCGAATTTTAAACATATTCCTGTCGAATACGAACTGCAGCTTTAGAGTAGATTGATGGTTTATTTTCGTTAAAAGAAATGCAACCAGTTACCTTTATGGGTGTTTTTTATTAATCCAGAACATGTTTTAGAGCCACTTCCGAAATAACAGCATACAACACTCCCAAAATGGGACACACAATATATCATAATCAACGACAGCACAAAATGTAACAAGTTTTCCAACTAATACCATCTTAGAAACTATCAGAACTTAATATAATGGAAATGCCATATACTAGCATATACAAAGTCTCCATGTATGAACAAATAATAAAATATAAATAATATTGTATCCAACATTATTCTCCTACGCTACCATACACAATTAGAATTGAGAAAGAAAAAGAATTGCACCGTCTGCTTTCGTAGACTATCTATTAATGGGGTTCTAGTGGAGAAAATAAATCCAGGCTGAACCAATGAAGAGAGGGGGGGGGATCTGGAGGAGAGTATTTAGTATTGTTCGTTTAAATTTATTGGAGAAAATGTGAACTGAGAAAAAAAATTATGTTTGTAATAAAAGAATTCTTACTACCTTAGAAAATACATAAAACATCACTGAACGTGGCTAAAAACTTCACAGAATTTAGGTGATCTCTTAAAAGACATATACGATTGACCCATGCATCTGGAGAAATACTTTCCTACTCAGATTTATCCCAATATTGCAACAAACACACGATATACTTTCCAGGGATTTGAATTTGAAAATTGTACCAAATATAACGAGCGGGATGCACATAACAATTTTGCATATGAGATGTGAGTATCAAGTCTGTGCCTCAAGTCCAGCCGAGATTCCCATTCGACCAAAACAACTACACGGAAAGTGTCCAGCTCCCGCTGACTCATGCGAAGACTAATTTACTTCTATAAAACACGATAACTAATTAAGAGAAAAACAAACTGTAAATTACAACTACACTTTATAAAGTAATCCAAAAAGAACAGCGTGCTGTGAGAAAAATTAGGTGCTTCAGAAAATACGAACAACTACTAAACTACGGCTCAGATTCGAAAACATGGTTCTTAAGAAATACATTAGCGCAATCACATTAAAGAAGTTCCATCAACAGCAAACATCGCCAATTACGGAACACTTGACCAGCGAGCAGTAGATTAATAAACTTCAGAGCAGGAAATGTGGAAGGGCTGCCCAAGGATTGTACTGATCATCTTTCACTGAGACCCAGAATTTATTTAAATAGATGTAGCAATTTTAGAAAAAAAAACAGTTCCTAAAAATTTTTAAAAAACAAATTAAATTGAATTCTAAAAGCATACAGTAAACAAAACGGCTCAAAGGTTCTTTAACCCGAAAAATAGCTTTTACAACACAACAGACAAATGTGACCAGAAAAAAAATCCACACTCTTTTACAAACTAAATAAGTAAATAACTCATTTACGCTTTTAAGAAAAAAGATAAATTTGAACAATTAATTTACGTAAGTCGTATCTTAAAGGGGTACAATCTGTTGACTTAATTACGTAATGAAATGATTTGGTTCAGTAGTTTAAAAAATTATACGTGGCAAGCCACTTTAAGTCTGAAAGTGCACAAGGCCTCTGGTATCACGAAACTCGGTACAAGAAATACACTACAGGAAACACCTGAAATGCCGAAGCAAGAAACACATTCTGGTGCCCTTTTAAGACAGCTGAATTTCATAATCCGGATCCACTTTAGTAAAAGATTTTACGATTTAAACAAAAATAATCACGTAACTTCAGGTGGAAGCCTAGGCAGAAGTCCAACTGGCGTATTTTCAACCACAGGAGCGCACGGACGGCAGCCAATCCGGTAAACAGGTCCCCGCACCCAGCATGCCCGCTCGACGAAACAGTCGACAGTCCCACTAAGCACGCCAGCAGCGGGCCCCACCGCAATAGCCACAACCAAAACAGAATCTGGCTGTATAACACACGGAGACAACTATTGCTATGGAAGGCAATTTAAATACAAAACACAAATCACCTAAATATGGACGCCAGAAAGTACACGAAACTTAAGAGGCTCAAAGGCATTAGGCGTGTGAAACAATTTATGACAAGGGTTCTTTGAAACAAAAGCCATAACAATGGGTTCTTTGAAACAAAAGCCAGAACAATGACTTGCAGAGGGACAAAATTTTCATCAGTTAGGTAGCTGAGCAACACTCATCTAGTAACAGAATAACACAAAGACGGAGCACTTTCTTTAGCAGTTTGCAATATAATACCAGTCAGTCGTTGCCCCAGGAAACGCACCACCATGCGCACGGACAACTTCGAAATATCGTTCCAGAGTCCGGAAACCACACTTGATGATAAGGCAGTCCCTCCCCGCTGAACTCAGCAGTCCGCTTGAAGACACACTGGAGAAGCAGCGGCATTCGAGAAGACGGTGGTTCAAATCTACCTCAGGGCATCCAGATTTGCGTGATATGCTTAGATCATGCAAGTTCCAGGATGGGTCCTTTGAAAGGGCATCTGTCTAACGAATCTTTGTGAAAACGTGAAAATACCAGCTTGATTTTTGAATAATTTTGAATACTTTATTAGCAAGTACACCGATCTAAACAGCTGCTGGAAGGAGGAAGGGAAAGTAATCTTAGGGTTTAACGTCCCGTCGACAGCTTGGTCATTAGAGACGGAGCTAACGCTCGAATTTTTTGGTAAGGATTAGGGAAGGAAATCGGCCGTACCCTTTCAAAGGAACCATCCCGGCCTTTGCCTGGAGTGTTTTAGGGAAATCACGGAAAACCTAAATTTGGATGGCCGGAGGTGGATTTGAACCACCATCCTTCCGAGTACGAGTCCAGTGCGTTACCACTGCGCCACCTCGCTCGGTGCTGGAAGAAGGGAAAATACTTACGTTCCTATATCAGAATCCATCCCTACCCACATGTACCGAGCGTCGTGGCGCAGTGGTAATACAATGGACACGCATTCGAGAAGACGGTGGTTCAAATCTACCTCAGGGCATCCAGATTTGCGTGAAATCCTTAGATCATGCAACTTCCGGAATGAATCTTTCGAAAGGACAACAATTCAAGCCTATAATGAGCACTCTTTGGACGAGCGTTAAACGCAAATCGTCCTTTCTTCCTTCTTTCTACCCATGCCGGGAAAAAAAGTGACAATACGAAATTAGTAATTATATTAGGACCTACTGCACTCTAATCTACGACCCAATTCCTCATTGAGTATTAATACTTTTTTTAATTTATAGTGAAACCGCTGACTCATTACAGCCTACATTTCTCTTCGGCAAAGTAATTTCAATTCATCGAATAGCGAGAGACCGAGCGGCCCGAAATCATGCGGAGGAGGTAAAATGAAACCCGCTAATTATAGGACTTTTCCACACTGCAGGTAACGACTCTCGCCGGAGCAGACAATAAAGCGGCCGATAATCGGATTACTTTAAGCTTATCGAGTACTCGGCGCTGGCCTTGCCACTACGGTGTGCGGAATTTAATTACGGCGTCTGCAGACAGAGGGTTAGTGGATGGAAGGGGTGAGTGTGGGGGCGGGCGAAGCGGAAGACGGACAAAGTAGGGGTGTGCCCACCCCCGTCTCGCAGGCAGCTCGGGTGTCTAGGTAGGCGGTTCGAGGCACCTCAGCCAGTTATTACATCGTTAAACAGCAGGAGCCTCTCTGCCCTGTGTACCGAACTCAGTTTAGAAAAGTCGATAGCTATTTTCTCGTTTATAATTCAATGCCCACTTCCGAGAACAGAAATAGCAGCACGGTTGGAACATCTCTGCACTCTTAACGCAACCTACAGCTAGTTCATCTCTTTCATAACTGGCGAGATCCGCTCAATCACTGAGTAAACATAATCATTTCTGCAAAAGATTACTTGTAAGGTTTCGTCAGTCACTATTTCCAGCAAGTAGTGCCTCATTGTACATCATATGGATTAGGTATAAATTCGTTTCTTCACAAATGTCATAATCAGGTGTAAATTAAAAAATGAAAAAAAAAAAAAAAGATAGACTCAACATTCCGCTCCCGGGGTATCCTGAAATCCTCAACACTGACGTTGATTGTGTATGTTGCACCAAAAACACAGTTCTCTAGATTGTCACAGATCTCAGTCAAAAAAAAAAAAAAAAAAAAAAAAAAAAAAAAAAAAAAAAAAAAAAAAAAAAAAAAAAAAAAGGGGAAACATCCACTCATCGGCAGTGCCATCATTGTAACGAAATGGGTAAGTCGACCGATCATTTCCTGTCATAGCAGCAGGAAGGATGCACAGTGTTTGATTAGATTAGATTATTACTTGTTCTATAGTTCATGAATACGACACTTCGTAATGATGTGGAACGTGACAAGCTAATGAAGGGTGTCTGTACACGACGTTACATAAGATAAAATATTACAATTTTTTTTTAATTTTAAGTTTAATTTTAGATTTAGTAATCTATATCTAAAAATTCATCAAATGAGTAGAAGGAGTTGTTATTCAGAAATTTTTTAAATTTATTTTTAAATACTAGTTGGCTATCTGTCAGGCTTCTGATGCTGCTTGGTAGGTGACCAAAGACTTTTGTGGCAGCATAATTTACCGCTCTCTGTGCCAAACTCTGATTTAGCCCTACACAGTGAAGATCATCCTTTCTCCTGTGCACACTGCTATTACCTTTGAACTGGTTTGGACTCTTAAAATTTCATAAGTGTGCAGGATGATCGTGGGTGGGCTCCGGCAATTACTCTCATTACACGCTTTTGTGCAATGAATACTTTTTTACTCAATGATGAATTACCGCATAATATGATGCCATACGAAAGCAGTGAATGAAAGTAGGCATTGTAGGCTAATTTACTGAGATTCTTATCGGCAAAATTTGCAATAACCCTAACAGCATACGTAGCTGAACTCAAACGAACCGGCAAACCTTCTGTGTGTTGCTTCCTGTTTAATCTCTCATATATGCGCGCACCTAAAATTTTTGAAAATTCTTCCTCACTTACAGACTTCTGTTCAAAGTCAATAATTATTACTGTAGTTGTGCTATGTACTGTGCGGAACTGTGTTTTATCAAAATTTGATGAGAGTCCGTTGGCAGAGAACCACTTAATAATTATGTGAAAAACGTTATTTACGAATCATCACTCAGTTCTCGTTTTTTTTTGGATGTGATTACTATATTTGTATCATCAGCAAAGAGAACTAACTTTGCATCTTCATCAATGTAGTAGAATGGCAAGTAATTTTTGTGTATCTGTTGACTGTAGTTGCGGTGCGTGCGGCCGTCCGCCGCCGGGAGTTCGAATGCCCCCCTCAGGCATGAAAGTTTGTGTCATCTATAGTGTAAGGTAGTACATAATTAGTTTGTAAGTTTAGGGACTGATGACCCACAGTCAAGTCCCTTAAGATTAACAAACAAACATATTTAGCTTCCCATGCCAAGAAGGTCGATCCGTTAATCACGTCTGGATTGTTTCTTTGTGTCAGGAGGAACTCTTCATCAAGGAAGCTTTCCAAATGTCAAGTAGTGAAGCCTAGCGACGTTATTCGGACGTGGTGTAAATTTGACATACAGGAAATGCCGATTGTGTCGTTTAGACCATTCAAAGTATGTCACAGCAGCTGACGACCGCAAATTACGGATTTCAGCTCTGATGAATCCTGAGAGGAACTCCACCGTACTGTATAGTGATTTTCCTGCAGTCGCAGTACTTCGTGTTTAAAGTCAAATTGTACGTAACTGGCTGCATGCTATTCAACCTGAACCGCAAAATCGATAGCGTAGCCCAGCTTTTACTCCAAGACATCACGCCGCGCAGTACAGATGGACACAAGTGCATGATGACTTGGCTACCAGTGCTATTCAATGTCTCGCACCTCCCTTAAACCAGACTGTAATCTGAGACGTTTTTGGAGGCAGTCTGGTCAACCAGAAACTCAAAGAGGCACCGTCCAAAACGAGCAGCAACTTGGTGGTTCGCTGATGATTTCGGATGGCACAGTGTAGGGGCACTGCACACGACTGGTGATCGTAGGAGGCCATCAAACGGCTTTGAGGTACAGGGATGACATGCTCCGACCTAAAGAGCAACCATATTGGTAGCATTTCGGTGACGAATTCATCTTAATGGCCGAAAATCCTTACGCTCGTCTTGTACTTCTAATGAATTCGTTCCGTCAGAATGTCCAGTATGTTATGCAGACATGAACCGCATCGTAACTGCCTGGGATACATTGGAAAGGGCTGTTTCTGCAAGAGACGACGCAGCAACCACACTTATCTATATCAAATCACTGTTGAGTGGTACGATCTGGATCAACAGTTCCTTGAAGAGAATGTGTTACCGGTAATCGGGGTACTGGTGTATGCTGCAATCTGGAACAAATTCAGAATGTCGAAGTTTGACATATCCTCCAGCGATGACAGAACTGTCAGAATAGCAGTAATAAATTAAAACCTGACAATTATAAAAAATAATATATACATACCATCTAAAGAACATTTTTATTACAATTATATGCAGTAATTGTAATAAATTATACCACCAGGATGCAATCTGGACATAGCTTGATGTTGGCCACAGTGCCGAAATAGGCCAATAGCTATATTAATAAACATTATATAACATCTAGAATTTTCTATTACCACTCTTGTGTTAAAATTTCATACACTACTGTCTCGCTCCATGACCCTGGAGTCTTGCTCCTCAGTTAGGTCATGCGCAAAAGAAAACTACATTATTATTTTTATTATCATTATCATTATTGTCATACTAACCTTTAGCGGCTTTTAATATTGCCGCGAGAGACCACGAACACCAACTGCCGGCGTGGCGCAGGGGATAGCGTCACGGACTGCGGAGCAGAAGGTCGCCGGTTCAATCCCGCCCACCGGCAAAAATTTATTTCTTTGTAATTTACAATTCCAGAAGGATCTACACCTTTCTTATGTTCACTTGTAAATTCTACTTGTTTCTTATGTTAACTGTTCTTCTAATTTCTGGTAAATTCCGGTTCAATCCCGCCCACCGGCAAAAATTTATTTCTTTGTAATTTACAATTCCAGAAGGATCTACACCTTTCTTATGTTCACTTGTAAATTCTACTTGTTTCTTATGTTAACTGTTCTTCTAATTTCTGGTAAATTCTGTCTGTGTATAAATAACAGAGCACTCTGCCTGAGAGGCAGTCAGGGCTGCGTGTATGTTGAGTTCGTAATAAACGTGCTTTCAATATAAGTGCTGTGTTTAGTTGCCTTGGAAGTCAAGCCTGTTTCCATTTCAACGCGACTTTGTTTGGTGGAGGCGCCGGGTACACTGAGCAACAGCTGCATCACCGTGGCTCCGATTAGGCAACGTAAAAGCCGTCGCTTACACGGACTGGAACCGGAATACAAGGGATACACCGAGTACGTCCTTCCAAGAGTCCGTTTCATCAGACGAACTATGGAATGAAACCAACAGTAAGCCAGCTACACATCAGGCACCCGTCGGTGTTCTCTGGAGACGCTGGACAGGACCCAAACAAATGGCTAAAAGGGTTCGACCGAGTCGCCAAGTACAACAGGTGGGATCATACGATGTGCTTGGCCAACGTTTACTTCTATCTGGACGGAACAGCCCAGCAATGAAGACAAATTGAATGACTTGGAGACGTTCCAGGAGGAACTTAAGAAGACGTTTGGAGACCGCCAGCGACAAATCCGCTCGGCGGAAGAACAACTGAAGAACCGGGCCCAACGACATGGTGAGCCGACACAATCGTACATACAGAGTATTTTGGCCCTGTGTAACATAATCAATCCGAACATGACTGAAGCGGACAAAATCACGCACCTGATGAAGGGAATTGCAGAAGATATGTACCAAGCTCTTCTGATAAAAGACGTCGCTACAACGTAAGAGTTCATCAAGTGGTGCCAGCGTATTGAAGAGATGCAACAAAGGAGGGTTGGACGCAAGAAGTATGACAGACTCCCAAATGTATTCCCTATGGAAGACCAGCAGGACTTGGCTTCTCTCATACGACAAATCGTGAGAGAAGAATTACAACAGTGCATGGCAGCCGGGACTATTAGACCGAGCGAGCATCAGATTATGGCCATGGATGTGAGCCCTGTAAGTCACGAGGTAGCCGACGCCGCTGAGGACAAGGTATTTCAAACATTAGCTCCTGTCTGCCCCGTCAGTCGCACCCGACGTGAAGAATGGCGTCGCCCTGCTATGACTTACGCTGCAGTAGCCAAACGGCAGCCCATGAACCGACCGTCGCGACCACAGCCAACTCCCCCGGTAACTATGACGCCCCGCAGAAGAACAGACGTCTGGAGGACAGAAGACAACACACTACTGTGTTTCCACTGTGGACGCCCAGGACACATCGTACGCTACTGCAGAGAGAGGAGGCGAGTATTCTATGATTATTTTGCCGCAAGACGTCAGCCGTCAGAGCAGTTCTATCCAAGGCAGTCACCTGCTGATGAGTTCAGTCGACCTATGGGAAGAAGCCCATCGCCGTACCCTAGACGAGGTCGCTCCCCGACGCGCCGCAGCCGTTCACCGTCGCCGTACAGGGGTACCAGCCGCTCCCCTAGCCGCCGTGCCCAGGAAAACTAAGCGAGGCGACCATCTACGGAGGTGAGGCCGCCGCAGATGAAAATCCTCCATGGACGACAGTTGCCAAGATGTCGGGAAATCTCATCGACGTCATAATCGACTGCCAACCTGTCCGGGCACTTGTTGATTCAGGAGCGTCTTTTTCTGTGTTGTCGAATAATTATCGCCGCACACTAAAGAAGACAATGTTCTGTGATACGGGAGCAACTGTGCTGAAGGTCGCGAATGGAAAGTACGTCCATCCAGCAGGAACTTGTGTCGCAAGAATAACCATCAACAACAGGACGCAGCCGTTTGAATTTGTCGTGTTAACAGAATGTAGTCACAATGTCATCCTCGGATGGGACTTCCTTCAGGCATCCCAAGCTATCATTGACTGTGGAAGATCTGAGCTGCAAATTGAAGAAGTTGCTCCGCCGGATACACGTAATACAGAATTTTCTGGGAAGCTATTCGTCGTTGACAATGTGACGATACCGCCGTTGACAATGAGAAGAGTTGCAGTCACAAACACAGATGACTGGTTAAACTGTGAAGTTCTTGTTGATAGTAAAAAGTTTATGAGGCTCACAAAAGAAATTTACATACCAGCGGCTATCATAAGCATTACCGGTGGTCAAGGAGAGATTTGGATCACAAATTGTCGCGAGCAGTCACAACTTATCTCCAAGGGAATGTGTATCGGGACAGCTGAACCAATCCAGGACGGTGAGCTCAATGTCATCAATGAAGACCCATGCCCTGCTGTTAGTACAGACAACACGCTGGAGGAAACAAACGTGGAACTGCCAATAGGGCCTGTACTGACCAAGGAACAACGCCAGCGGGTGTTAAGTATACTACGCCAATTTTCGGGTGCATTTACACCTCAGCAGGGGAAAAGTCAGACGCAACGGCCCACGATAAATCACCGTATCAATACTGGGGATCATCCGCCAATTAGCCAGCTTTCGTATAGAGTGTCGCCAGCTGAAAGACGGATAATTCGGGAGGAAGTGGAGAAGATGTTGCGAGATGACATTATTCAACCTTCGGAGAGTCCTTGGTCGTCTCCGGTGGTCCTCGTAAAGAAGAAGGATGGCACGTGGCGATTCTGTGTCGACTATCGGCGGCTGAACAGAATCACAAAGAAAGATATCTACCCACTGCCGCGTATTGACGACACATTAGACTGCTTGAAAGGAGCTACATACTTCTCAATTATGGACATGCAGACAGGTTACTGGCAAATCGAGGTTGACGATGCTGACAGGGAGAAGACGGCTTTTATTACACCTGACGGCCTCTATGAGTTTAAAGTAATGCCATTTGGATTATGTAATGCTCCAGCGACATTCGAACGCATGATGGACAACTTGCTTCGACACCTTAAGTGGACGATGTGTCTCTGCTATTTAGATGACATTGTCGTTTTCTCGAAAACATTTGAAGAACATCTGAGTCGCCTGTCAACTGTGTTGAAGTGTGTTCAGGCTGCAGATCTCCACCTCAATCCAAAGAAGTGCCTCTTCGTCGCCAAAGAGATAAAAATCCTGGGGCACCTAGTCAACGGAGATGGTGTCCGTCCTGATCCAGATAAAGTAAGGGCAGTCACAGAATTTCCAACTCCTCAGCACATTCGTAATGTGAGAAGTTTTCTCGGGCTATGCTCATACTACCGACGTTTCATAAAAGGATTTTGTAACAAGGCACGTCCATTACAAGAACGTCTGCAGGGAGACGCCAAATTTTACTGGGATGAGACCAAAGAAAAAGCTTTCCGAGCACTTAAGGAGGCTCTAACTTCCGCACCAGTGCTAGCCTTGTACGACGAGAATGCAGAAACGGAACTTCACACAGACGTCAGTGGCTATGGAATTGGTGCAGTGCTTGTGCAAGTTGAGGAAGGTGCCGAAAAAGTGATGCCTATGCGTCAATACTCTCAAAGTCCGAGATAAACTACTCTACAACTGAAAAAGAATGTCTCGCGATTATCTGGGCTATCAACAAGTTCTGGCCTTATTTATTCGGCAAACCATTCACCGTCGTGACAGACCACCATTCTTTGTGTTGGCTGACTAGCTTGAAGGATCCATCAGTTCGACTAGCAAGATGGGCACTAAGACTCCAAGAGTACGATGTCACAGTGGTATTCAAGAACAGGCGCAAACACAAGGATGCTGACTGCCTTTCGAGGAATCCATTAGTGGAACACAACAGCATTAATGAAATTTCAGCTCTCACTGAATTAGATGACGTTACAGCTGAACAGAGGGAAGATCCAACACTATTAAAAATGATAGAGGCATTGGAAAAGGAGAACCGACCAATGGAGAGTTCCAAGTTATAAACGGAACATTGTACAAGAGCAACTATGATCCACTGGGTCCCTAATGGCTACTTGTTGTTCCAGCTCATCTCCAGCCAGCTATTCTCAGATATTTCCATGATGCTCCAATATCCGGTCATCTGGGATTCGTGAAGACACTAGACAGAATCAGACGCAGGTATAACTGGGAAGGTCTCTACCGATCTGTCAAGCACTATGTGAGTCACTGTAAAGAGTACCAGCGACGGAAGCATGTGCCGCAATCCCGTACCGATTCCGCCGGCAGCAGCTCCATTCCACCGAGTTGGGATCTATCTTTTAGGGAGGTTCCCGAAGTCGACAACCGGTAACCGTTGGATAATATTCTGCACTGGCTACCTCACACGCTACTCTGTCACCAAACCTGTGCCGACTGCAGAAGCTCCAGAGATCGCAAAATTCCTTGTAGAAGACATTATTTTGATGCATGGGGCACCATGTTTCATGATATCTGATCGTGGAAAAGTATTCCAGTCAAAACTAGTATCAGAGGTAATGTCACGGTGCAACATTGTCCACAGAATGACAACTGCATACCATCCTCAGACAAATGGTCTTACGGAACGTTTTAACAAAACGTTAGCCGACATGTTGTCGATGTACGTCGATGTTGAGCAGAAGGATTGGGATACAATTCTGCCAGTCGTGACATTTGCTTACAATACCGCAAGACAAGACACCACAGGCTTCACTCCGTTTTTCCTGCTCCATGGCCGTGAAGCTGAGACGACAATGGATACACTGTCCCCGTTCCAACCGGACGACACTCAGGATGACTATGTTAAACAGCTCATCACCAGAGTCGAAGAAGCAAGACGACTGTCTCGCATACGGACATTGGACGCCCAGGAGAAGGACCGTCAGCGGTATAACGACAAGCACCGACCTGTTGTGTACAGCCCAGGAGATCTGGTATGGATTTTTACCCCTGTACGGAAGGATGGACTGTCAGAAAAGTTACTGAAGCGATACTTTGGTCCGTATCGTGTCATACGCCGCCTGTCAGACGTCACATACGAAGTTGAGGATTATTAGCCGTCGTCGAAACGTCAAAAACGAAGAGACCTTGTTCACGTCCTGCGCATGAAGCCTTACAACGATCCTGAAGAGCAGGTAGACGACAATGTCTTCTTGTTCAAGGACTTTAAGGACGGTAATGTTCCTGATGAAGCCACGACAGGAACGTCTGTTGCCGATAATCGCGGAGAAGGGAAGGATTCTCTTGAACTGTCATACAGAGGACCCATGACACGGTCAAGATCCAGGACATTGCCGCTGGCTCCACAGGGATCATAACAGTGGGTCGCTGTTTCTCCAGGAGAGGAAGCAATGCTGCGAGAGACGACGAACTCCAACTGCCGGCGTGGCGCAGGGGATAGCGTCACGGACTGCGGAGCAGAAGGTCGCCGGTTCAATCCCGCCCACCGGCAAAAATTTATTTCTACAAAAAAAAAAAAGAAAAAAGAAAAAAAAAAAAAAAAAAAAAAAAAAAAGACGGCAGTCGAAGCGAGCTTAGCGATTCATAGTTTGTCCATACTATACTTTGTAATACGCATATTCTTTCCGAAACACCCTTTATTTTAAAGCATCTTTTGGGGCTGTATACATTGTCTTGCCGTAAATTACGTTAAACAGTTAAACAGTCCAACAGTTCATGCACAAAATCATTGATAACTTTTGAACTGTCAAAACCAATCCAACTTTCGATAACCTGTGAACTATTAAAGCCAATCAAACTTTGGATAGTTTATCAACCGTTAAAAGCAATGAACTATGACAGGTGTAATCACTGTCTTCACGCAAGTTTTTCCGGTTTTCTTGTTGTTGTTGTCCAAATGGGAAGTCATACGTTAGTCTCCCTGTATAGTTAGGGCATAGTGTCTACACTTTCAGCTTAGATTTGGATTAAAAACACGTTAAAGTGAATTGAGACATAATACTGTTTTTTTAAACCTCTTGATGAAAACACATTTCAAATTTTAAAGCCCTGACTGAAAACGCCGTGCACTCGACGAATGATTTCCGTAGACGTGCTGACACACGCTTCTTCAGTGTTTTACTCCAGGTGGTGTTTGTTTCTTATTTTCTCAGAGTGTAGGATTTGCTTTAAATTTTCCCACATTTAATCGTCAGGCGTTGTGAGCGCGTCGTCCAATACAATGAACATGAAATTGATCTTTAGTTATTGACAAACAATTACTCCGTATTGTGGTGGAGTCCCTCCCTGTTGACAGTAAGAGGCAAATCTGTCGTCTTCATTCCGAACACCTCGTCTTCAAGGATTTCGACGTAGATTTGAGCATTTACGTTCTGCTCAGTGAAAATGGGACCAATTGTACCGGTACCCCATGTGTATCAGCGTTTCTTCGGAAAGCCATTTGTGAGTGCAGGAAGATTGGCTTTAGCGCCACCAAACGTGCGTTGACGGAGAGGGACAGCATCTCCAACACATTAAACGGTTAGGGCATCTTCAGATATCTTGTCTGATATTCCTGTATCATAGAGTAGGTCTTCAACTCATTTATACGACATGCATCGGTATTGTTTCTGGTACTCGGTACTGAAGACCTACTCTACAGGGATATCGGACAAGATATCTGAAGTTGCCTTAACCAGGCGAAAATTGTCGTTAAATAAAAATCTTTGCAATCAAGAATTCGACTAAACACGGTTGCTGTACCGCACCACGCAAAAATGGACTTGGAAGATCTTAACAAAATGTGTTGTTGCTTTTGAAGCATAACTACTACTACGTGGAATCTGTCTACAGGAATGATTATGGCGGAAAATGTTGATGTTATCTGATGTATCACACGACCGCCTTGGCATAAATAGTGGAACTGTTGACGATAGAAAACTGAGTGTTAAATGCAAAAATCGTTACATTTCGGACATATTCTTCCGTTTGAGTTCAATAGGTGGTTTCAAATATTTGTTAAGCTTATGGGACTTAACTACGGGGCATCAGTCCCTAAACTTACAAACTACTTATTAACTACTTACTAACTAGGACGGCACAAAAATCCATGCCCGAGGGGGGATTCGAACCCCCGACCGTAATGGCCGTGCTGATCGTGACTGGAGCGCTTCAGTCACATCGGCCACGTTTTTTTTTTTTGTTTTTTTTTTTTTTTTTTTTCGGGCCTCCTTCCTCCCCTTCAGCCCGTCCTTCCGTTCGCCAATGATTTGCCTTCTCGGCCTGGCTTCAATGCCATTCGTTCCTGTTGACATGGAATTTCGTTCCAAAGAAAGAGAAGTGAAAAAATAATAAAATAATATTAAAAAATGAAAAGGAATAAATAAATAAGTGTCTTTCTCTTACATATCTGCTCCTGGGGAAAAACTTCACTTCAACATCCCAGCGCATTGACAGCTGCAGAGTTCGGCTTCACGTAATATTTGTTTAGGAGGTGTTTCCCCCACTCCGTTCTTGATCGATCCATGCTTCTGTTTTCTGGAATTTAATTGTGTTTTTCCACTTTACATTTTTGGTTTCCCACAACTTTACATTTAATTTTATTTGTTTATTTTTCCTCGTCTCTTAACTCTGCGCTTGTCTCGTGCCGTGGGCGTCGTTTCAGCAAGGTTTCGCCAAGGGACACATGAAACGTTGTAATCGCTCCTACTGGCGTAGGAACTCCGAAAGGAAATTTTTAATGTGAAATAAGACGACAGATTCTGTCGGGGGACATTTTTCCCATACGAAACGAAAAGCACTTCTGATGCATCTCGCAGACGTCAGAAGGTTGAAAACAGCACTAAAAGGAAAGCACCACAAGTAGCAAAAAGGAAGTTTTGTTTAAAGCACAGATGAAAATCTCAGCGTGTTCTAATTCTTCAGAATGTCACAATCTGGGTTTTGTAGTGGGAACAATTATGATTCAAGTCCTTCTTCCTGTGTCAAACAATAGAATTTTCAGAAAATTGGCGAAATTTTTCTTATAGTGTCGTGATGACATTAGGATATGGTGCTGCAGCTGAAGGTATAATAGAAAATCCTCTTTGCTTTTATTTGCTTCAGTGAGGATATAGTGGACTGTTTGACCTTTTAACCAATTGACGGCGTTCCGTTTTGTATATGGATAAGGCACACTGTCGGGAGTCAAAAAATCTGCAGGCTTGATTGTGTCTGGTGCGGTTCGGGTGATTGTGGCTATCATTTGCCTAGCGAGTAGGCAGACTGCTGCCACGTTATTGCAGACAAATCTATGTTCGTCAGTGTCTGGTATGCTACAGTTTCCACACAGCGGCGAGTCCACTAAATGGATGGCGTGAAGTTTGGTCTTGGTGGCAAGTTTTTTTTGTACCATGTAGTTCTCACATTTGTCGGTAAAAGACGGGTGCTGATATTCTGCCATATTATTCGCCAGTCATATTGAGGGTACTTTTCTTCTACCACGTTTCTACTCTTGGTTTCCATTAATTTATCATACACTGCCTTCACTTTGGTTAAGTTCGTGGTACAGACTCTGGCCCAAATGTAGCTAAGTTCAATTAAAAACTGTTTAAAATGGTGAAAGCCAATAGGAACGTGGCGCACATCAATTGGTGGATCCATTGCCCCAGGGGCTATTTCCTCTAGTAGATGGGACGTTAAACTGTGTTGCGTCTTCCGCCACAGTTTATATGTGGTGCACACGAATAGAGCTCTGGATTTCAGAGCAACATCAATAAGGTTAAGTCCTCCCTTATCCGCGTAGAGAGTTAGAGTGTCAAACTTGACCTTAAAGATACTTCCTTGACTTATGAAATGGCCCAGAGCAGACATGATTCTAGCTGTTGTTTCTCCGGGTAAAGGTAAAACTTGTGCCACGTAGTGTAGTTTCGAAACAATATACATGTTAGCAAAGGCTGCCTTTTGAATGTCATCAAGCTTTCTTACACGTTGGTCCTTGACGCATGCTCGCACACCTGCGAGTAGTTTCTTAGAGTTGGCAGCTATGGTATGCTGTATGGTGGACCTGTAATCGATGCCCAGTATTCGTTTGTTGGTGACCACATTGAAGTCTTCTATGCCCTGCAACGACATTCCAGCCCCTATGCTCATGATGATGGATTTCGTTTTGTTGAGTTTCGCACCCGAAGCAAGTTCGTAGTTAGTGAGCACCTGAAGTGTCTTCTCGATGTCATTTGCACTCGTGATAACAAGACCTACATCATCGGCGTATGCCTTGCAGACAATAGATTGACCATGGATGCACAATCCTTGCAGTCGTTGCTGTAGAGTGGCTAGGAGGGGCTCAATGGCAATGGCGAACAAAGCCATGGACAGTGGACACCCTTGTCTGACTGAGCGTGTGAAGTCCAAAGGTTTCGTCATTTGTCCATTGATCATAATCCGGGACGTGCTATTTCTCAAAATCCTTCCAACGACATTGACAAAATTATGGGGAATCTCCATCGCGGACATAGTTTTGAGGAGGTAATTATGGTCCACCCTATCGAAAGCTTTCTCAAAGTCAAGTGTCATGATAGCGCACCGTAGTCGGAGAACATCTGCTGTCGCAATGATGTCTCTATATTCGCAGACCGTTTGAATGATTGACCTCCCCTTACTCACACTTGTCTGATATGTGCCAGTGACCTCGTGCAGTATCAATTGTAATCTTCGAGCGAGTACGCGCGCCATAATTTTGTAGTCGCTGTTCAGGAGACTAATGGGTCGAAGATGGTTTACGGAAATGCTGCCGGGGCGTTTCGGAACTAGCACGATAATACCTTCCAGAAACTCCTTCGCGATTTCTCTGTCAGTGGTCATTAATTCATTGCATACGAGGAGCAGTTTAGACTTCATCTGCGCTTGGAAGGCCTGGTAAAATTCTGCTGGAAGGCCGTCAGGACCCGGCGATTTATTTTTGGGGCTCTGCGCGATAGCTGTTGTCAGGTCGTCATCGTCAATCTCCGCGATAAGTCGCTGCGATGCCTCTCTGCTGAGTCGGCCCTGCAGATTCCGTAACAAGTCCTCTTGAGCTTCGTTATCTACTGGGCAGCCTAACATGATGGATGAAAGATGGCTGTAGATTGCCTCTTTAATGTCTCTCTGTGTTGTGAGGACGGTACCGTCAGTTCCTTTTAGTTCCATGATTATTTTTCTGTGTGCCCTTGTCCTTTCGCGCATAACGTGGTACATCGAGGTTTCTTCATGTGGGGCGGCAGCCTGCGTTCTCGCACGAATTTGGAAACCCTCTAATTGTTTGCGCTTCAGAGCCAGAATTTTGGATTTTATCCTCTTGATCGCGACGTAGTTTTCAATGACTGATTGGTCCAATTTGTAAAGGTCCCGCAAGCATTGGAAATAAAATTCTGTCGTTGTCTTGAACCAAAAACTTTTTTCCTTTGAGTAATCTATGAACATTTTCCTCAATTTCGGCTTCGCGCACTTGATCCACCAGGTCAAAGGAGAATCATACGACGTAAATTTATTTTCACAGTCCTGCCATGTTTTTTGGAAACGCTCGCGGCATTCGGCATCTTTTAAGTGTGATACGTTGAGCTTCCAGTAGCTTCTTCCTCTGTAGGTACCCTGTCTCACCATATTTATTTATTTATTTATTTATTTATTTAGCCTGATCAGATTAGGGCCATCAGGCCCTCTCTTACATCGGACCAGGGTTTTACACATACAATATTTCTTTACATGTGAGTTACCTAAAACATAATAATGATTTTTACAGATGAACAGTTAATAACATTATTTATACAGGTTGATTACATGTAAAAGGATGTAAATAAAAGGTAATAACTTAACTCTACATATGTAATAACTTAACTCTAAATAGGATTAATACTAACAGTACCACTGAGACACCTTCTGCTGCTGCTGGTGGTGTAATAATAGAAGTAACAACATTTATATTAGCAGATACAATATTTACTTTTGAATATATCGAGACTGGTTAACGCATGGCGAATTCTGACAGAAGCTGTACCTGGCGAGAGCAATGGCAGTTGAAGAATATCTGGGAGGAGGAATGGATGTGACGTACCTGGACCATAGGGTAATAAAGACTGACGTCATTATTCCTTTAGTAGATAATCCATTAACTGTCGTTTGAAGCTGGCAGTGTTATTCAGTTCTCTGATATACTGAGGTAGATTGTTCCAGAGCCTGGTTCCTGCTACTGAAAAGGATTTTGAGAAACCGGCTGAGTGATGGATAGGGACAGAAAGGGTTTTGCTCTGACAGGAACGAGTAGTTCTTTTATGTTGATCAGATAAGAGTGTTAAGGTCGAGGAAAGATATGGGGGACAGTGTACGTTGATAAGAGAGTAGAGGAAACAGAGTGTATGAAATACTCTGCGCTTGTCAGCACGGAGCCAGGATAGTTGCTTATAAGATGGTGAAATGTGATCAAAGAGACGGATGTTACATATATATCGAACGCAGGCATTCATGATTAGTTCCAGACGTCGTGAGCTTTCCCAAGAGAGACCTTGCAAGATAACATCACCGTAATCAATAATTGGAATTACAAGCGTTTGTATAAGTTTCTTTTTAAGATCGAGAGGAAAAAACTTCTTATATCTCTGTAGGGCATGAAGAGATGCTGATGCCTTCCTACACACTGCGGCTGTGTGCTCAGCCCAATTTAGTTTGTCGTCTATTATCACTCCCAGACTTTTTGCCGAGGGCGAAAAATAGATAGGTGTGTCATTTAATATTAATGGTGGTTGAGATTCGCGGTATTTGTGGTTGATGAGTCTAGGATGACCTACCAGAATCGCTTGTGTTTTACTTGGATTGAGCTTTAATCCTATATTCTGTGCCCACTTTGATAGTGCACATAGGTCAGAATTAAAATTCTCGATTGCTGCCTTCAGGTTTTTTGGTTTTGCACTTAAATACAACTGGAGGTCATCAGCATACATGTGGTATTTACAAAAGGACAAGACCGATGATACGTCATTTACATACAATGAAAAGAGAAGTGGACCTAGCACCGAACCCTGTGGTACACCTGATAGAACTTTTCTCCACTGTGACTTTTCGGTGCCGGACATGACGCACTGAAGACGAGATGTCAAGTATGAGCGAATCCATTGCACCACGTCTTGAGAGAAATTTAGACTGCTAAGTTTAGCAAGTAAAATATCAAAGTCCACAGTGTCGAAAGCTTTGCTAAAGTCTAAGAAGCACATAATAGTCGCCTCTTGTCTATCCATTGCCTGCTTAAGATCGTCTGTTACTTTTATCAAAGCAGATGTTGTGCTGCGATATTTGCGAAAACCTGATTGGTGTTCGTCAAGAAGTTTATTAGTAGTCAAATAGCTGGTTAGCTGATCATGTACTATATATTCTAGGGCTTTGGACAGTGCCGGAAGAATGCAGATAGGTCGGTAATCAGAGGGTGCTGTGGCAATGTCCTTTTTTGGCAGTGGCTTAACTAGTCCACGTTTCCACGCATCAGGAAAAACACTTGTGGCTAAGGACTGATTAAATATATCTGTTATGATGGGCAGCAGTGGATCAATAATCAGCTTTATCATTTGGATAGTGATACCATCATCCCCGGTAGATGCTGATGTAATACGCATAATTGCTTTTTTGACTGTATTTCCAGTAACATGCTTAAAACAAAACTTATCATGGTTAGCGTTGTTGATCCTCGTGATATGGTCAATAAGTGTTTGTTTCGTTTGGTGATCGATTGAAGTGGTAGGCGTTGTGAAATAATGATTTAGTTCCTCAATGGAGACAGTGGGTTCGGCTGCAGTTTTTATTTTCCCAATACCAAGACCGCGCAGGTTTTTCCAGAGGACAGCCGGTCTATTTATGTTGTCGGTTAATGAATGGGCGTATCTGAGTTTAGCATTTCTCACAGCCTGGCTGACTCTGTTACGTTTCTGCTTGTACGAGGTGTGATTTTCAGATGTAGGGTGCAGTTTGTATGTCCGATGTGCAGTGTCTCTGAGATTCATGAGCTGTTTTAGTTCATCAGTTAGCCATGGTGCGGGTTTCCTTCTCACTTTTTTGGTTTTGATGGGCGCATATTTATCATACAGCTGGTTAAGTTTATTTGTAATTTTGTGAAGTTTCTCGTTTACATCCGGGAAGGTGTCAGAGGTTGGCTCGAAAATTATTTCTAGTGCATCAGCTGTCAGTTCAGGTAAGTTGATGCGTCTTAAGTCACGGTATGCAGTTAACAGTGGTTTCTTCCTAGGGCATTCTAGCGAGTACGTCATGAAAATTACATCATGGGCAGACATACCAGGCGCAGATGTTTGTGACGTTCGAATTACTCTGTCTGGAAACCTTGTTGCAAATATATCTATTAAAGTGTGACTATCAGCTGTGTGATGGGTGGGTGCAAGCTGAAGTAAGGTTAGATTCGAAGATGTAAGCATACGCTTGAACTTCATACAGGACGGACTGTTGAACAGAAAATTTATGTTAGTGTCACCTGCTATAATTATGTGCTCATAGATTGATTCGAGGTCTGAGAGGGCAGTTTCGAAGCAGTCCAACGCACCTACCTTCGGAGGTTTATAGAGGACGCATATTAGACACTTTTCTTTGAGAGGTTTTATCTCTATGAACATGTATTCCACTTGTTCAGTTTCATCGTTATTTGACGTGTGCAACACGGTAGGAGATTAATGGTGCATATAAAGGCAGCATGGTCGGTGAAGCTGGTGGGCCACACTTCTGTGTGTAAGATACGAGTCGTCAAGTTGTTAGAAACATACATCCTGTCTAAGCGGCTGGCCGAATGGTTAGTGACGAACGTAAACCCGGGTGCATCCCCATGGCTGTGCTCCCACGCATCGGTTAAACTGAAACCGTTGATGATGTGTTCCAGTTCGGGAGACGTGTTGAAGTTAGGGAACTGATCTTTGCGATGGAGGACACAATTGAAGTTACCCGCAAAAAGGATCTCGGCTTGATGCTCTCCAAAGAGAGGGACAATTTCGTGTTGAAAAAATTCTGCTCGGTGACGGCGGTTGCTGCTGCCAGATGGCGCATATATATTTATGATCAGGGTATTGTGAACAGTACAAGCAATCCCCCTGTTGTTGACGAGTTTTTCCACATTCGTTACTATTATTCCTTCCTTCAAAAGTATAGCAGTCCCTAGGTCACCATCGCTTCCAGCATTTATGACAGCGTGGTATCCATATATTTCTTGAAGTGCAATGTCGGTTACTTCCTGCAGTAAAATGATGTCGATATCCGCCGCGTACAGAAAGTCTTTCAAGCTATGTAATTTTAATGTACTGCGTATGCTGGTGATGTTCAGAGTCGCGATTCTATAGGCTTGATAGGTGGTCATGATGTAGTGCGTTTTACAAGGATGACTTGCGGAATTTCGCACCTGTTAGTAGGTGTCGGACACATGACCAGCCTCCGTTTCCTGGTTCTGGAGGGGTGTTCGGTCATCTGAGGTGGCTGGCACGGCGGCAGTAAAGTGCGTAGGTTCCCTCATTTCCTCATCTCTGTCCATATCGTCTGCCCAGTTTTTCTGGAATGACGGAGAGAACGTGTTTGTTTCAATAACACAGGGATTTGTTGGGTTAAGGTTGTCGGGTGCTACTCTGGCGAATTGTTTTGCGCCTACAGAGGCGCCACCGGATGCCTTGGGAAACAGGTTGGGCTGAATACAGTCGGAAACTTTCCCTGGACCCTCATTTAACTTGTTCACTACTTGTTTGACCTTCTCCCGCATTAATGGGACAATTTCTTCGGCAGCTGGACGCGCGATTCTGCGTTTCTTCTTTTTCCTGGGTGACTGTCTCTTCGTAGGGCTTGCGGAGTGTTGTGGAACACTTTCCTGTTCGGGATCGGTGGCAGTTTCGTCAGCAGAAGGTACATCTGATTTCGAACAACTTTCCTGTACTCTCTCGCTGGAGTTTTCCGCAGGGGGTTCTTGCGGGTGTGGTGCGACAGAAACTGCAGCCGCGTGGTCAGTGACGTCCATCAGAGTAACGCTCTGGACTTTGTCAACGGGAGCTACCTGTGAGGGCTCGGTAGGTTCCCGGTCTCCAGAGACTGCCGCCGAGGCCTCAGATACTTCCATCGGGGTTTCACGGTCAGCATAGTTGTTATCCTGAGAAGTATGCAGAACGGGGGCGATGGGTGGGGATCCCGCGACAGCCGCCACGTACGAAATCGGCAGTGAGGACATAGCAGGAGGTCTGACAGATTCACCGGCCGATAACTGCGCTACGCGCCTCTGTATACACTGTGCACGCACGTGGCCCGTCGCCCCACACCCTGCGCACGTTCTGGGCTGCCCATCATACATGACAATGGCTCGGTACCCACACACGTCAATATAGGACGGGATATGTTTCCGTAGATCGACCTTCAGTTGTCTGATGCCATTTAGTACCGGAAACCTATGCGCACCTGACCACCTTTCTGCAATGTTGCTGAGTACCGTGCCGTGGGATGACACTACCGCATTAATTTGTTCTCCTGTGACCTCAAAAGGTAATTCAAATATTCTGACTGTTCTTATACCGAAGCCGGCGTGGGTAACAGTAACTTCACTTATGTTGCCATCCGAATGCTTGAATTTATAGCTACCGCCACTAGACTGTAGTACTGTCTCACAAAGACCTGCTGTCCTCAGTTTGACGTAAATAACTGTACTCACGATCGAGAAATGAATACCGACAAGCTCATCTGAGGTAATCTTCACAACTTCTTCAAGAAAACGTTCAAATTCGTAAGAGGTCGGTCTAACGAACGTACGATCGAAGGTGAACTTCAAAGTGTCTTTTCTATTTGGCTGATTCATGGTGTCATCTTCTAATAGTCACACAAACACAACGACAACAGCGAAAAGCCGCAGCAACACTCCGACTTACCACGCGCGAGCGAGGCGGCCGCAGCACACCGCGGACTTCCTCACGGTACCGCTGTCGCAAGCGGACTGCCACGTCGGGCGGCTCGCTTTTAGGAGGATAATCTTGATCTAAGCACTCCCATTGGTCTTACTGACTTTAGTAACACTCCACAATCAGCAATACTTTCGAAGTTTGATAAAGATCGTTTTAAACCAGTAATATATAGTGATCCAGACCAGTCAGTAATAAGCAACTGCTGCATTTGTGGAATTTAAGGAGAAACCAAAGAGGTCAAATTTAACTGAGTGGCTATACACCCGCTACGTTACGGGCAAATTGAATTTAACGATTACTTAGTGCTAAGAGCTATGGTACTGTATCAAATTACTTGAAATATAACTTTAAATTATATACTTATTATTGTGTCCTACTGTTTACTTTATTAAGTATATTCCAAAAATCATTGAATGTAAGCTATTTGGGCACTGGTGGAAAAGAATTTTATTTATTTTAATTTAGTGAAAAGAATTAAATTATCTTCACTTTCTTTGGACAAAAAACACCTCTAGTCATTTTCGTTTTAGGTAGCTTTATGTTTAAACTGTTTTGACAGACTTTAGCTGGCTGTAGTCGTAAATTTTTTGTCCATTTCGATATTAGATACCTGTCTTTTTTTCAGTTTCTTATCTTCTAAAGAAATCGTTTAATTATTTTAGAGATAATTACTTTATTTCCCTTATTTTAAGAATAATTAAAAATGTAATGCAGCTTTAGACCGATTTAAAGTCCCTTTTGTATCCATGTTGTAATAAAAATTTATAGTGGATAACATTTCCATTGCTACGCTTGAAACATGAACTATTTTAGACACGTACAATTTACATTCCGTAAGCACACTGAAGAGGAAACTAAAAACTATCAACTTTCGTAAATATAAAAGCCGTTTAAGTGTATCAAAATCGAATGTTCAAATGTTAGCAAATGTAAGAACCTAGGCTACCAAACTACTTAAACTAACTTATGCTAAGGACAACACACACAGCCATGCCCGAGAGAGGATTTGAATCTCCGACGGCGAGCAACCGCCCGCTCCGCAGTAAGGTGCCTTAGAGCGATCGGCCACACGACCGCGGCTTCAATTTATTTAATTGCCACTAATACTAACTCGCTAAAAATAAAAATGTTTCACGATGTTACTTTCAATTTTAGCGAACCATAGATGGTTATTTTCAGTGGTTTGACCACCATGCACATAGCGTTCGAGTTTACACTAGTTGCTGCAGGAAGAAGTCGTGTGTCGGCCACTCTCTGAAATTTAACCTGGTGTTAAAGACGCTAGGAACTTACACTTTTCTTCTGTCATGCCATCCACATCACCTATTTTACTACTGCAATATTAATTACTTCTCTAAAATTACGTTCTATATGCTTCTGGTATAATCTGCCGGGCGCCGTGGCTCAGCGCGCCCGGTCAGAGGGCTCAACGCCTTCTGTAATAAAAAAGCTGAGCCAACAACACAACGAACATCAACGAACACAAACGATCAGCGTCCGCAACGAAGAGAAATACCCATAGAACAAAAAAATAAATATATAAATAAATAAATAAATGAGAAAAATAAAAAGAGGAGACTGAGGCGCTTCAGTCACGGTCTGCACGGCCACTACGGTCGGGGGGTTCGAATCCCCCCTCGGGCATGGATATTTTTGCCGTCCTAGTTCGTAAGTAGTTTGTAAGTTTAGGGACTGATGACCCCATAGTTAAGTCCCATAAGCTTTACAAACATTTGAACATTTTTTGTAAAGTAGTAAAACCTCTGTTTCTCGCTTTATACTTTTCTACATTGCGTATTGCGTGTTTCTCGATGAGTAATAGTTCGATTTTTTCAAACAATTTTAAGACGTGTTATTTCTCACCGTATTAGCTTCCTTTATTGATGCCGTATAATACATGGAATACTGTGCCAACAAATCAGTCTTCGTCACTTACTGAACAAGTATATTAATTTCATATTCACAGAATATATGACATCAACTGCGAATGGTCAAAGCTGAAAATGTGTACCTACCCGGGATTCGAACCCGGTTCTCTCGCTTTCTAGGCAGTTGTGCTGCCCCCTACAGCACTAGGGACACAGTGATGAGCGTACCTGCAAGAAATGCCTAAGTACGCCTCCCGTCAGACACAAATTCCCAGCTTCGCCCTGCCCACAGTACTCAAAATGCTAGTTATGAAACTAATTACCGTAAGACTAAGGGCCAAAAACTTGCCCACTCGTCCCCACTAACGAAAGGATCATTGCCCGTCACCGGCATATTATATATATACGGCATCTGTTCCGAAAGAACAGACGTAACTTCTGATCCTGCAGTAGTTAGTGTTTCATATTCACAGAATATATGACATCAGCTGCGAATGGGCAAAGCTGAAAATATGTACCCTGTCGGGATTCGAAGCCAGGTCTCCTGTTTTCTAGGGAGTTGACCCCTACACCACTGGGGACACAGCGATCACCAGACGTGCTTAAACAACTGCAGGATCAGAAGTGACGTCTGCTCTTTCGGAACAGACGCTGCACGGGCAATGATCCTCTCGTTAGTGGGGAGGGGTTGGCAAGTGGCCGTTACTCTTACGGAAAGTAGTTTAAAAACTACGAGTTTGAGTACTGTCGGCAGAGTGAAGCTGGGAATTTGTATCTGACGGGAGGCGTCTGAGTCCACAGTGGAGTAGGAGTCAGCGCAACTACCTTGAAAGCTAGAAAACCGGGTTCGAATTCCGGTTGGGTACACATTTTCAGCTTGCCCATTTGCAATTGATATCATATATTCTGTGAATATGAAACAATAACAACTGCAGGATCAGATGTGACGTCTGTTCTTTCGGAACAGACACCACATGTATATATATATATATATATATATATATATATATATATATATATATATATATATATATAATATGCCGGTGACGGGCAATGATCCTTCCGTTAGTGGGGAGTGGTGGGCCAGTTTGTTCCCTTACTATTACGGGAATTAGTTTCATATTTGAAAATGCTGTAACTTTTTACTATTCTAATCGTTCTACATCTGATTTACGTATTTATATCTGGAAAATTTACCTATGACCTTATTATTTGTTAATTTATAATGTCATACTATTTAGCACTTCCTAATTCACTCAAAGTAACATTTTATGAATGTGGAAATACACTTGGTCTTAACCTCCTACGACTGTTTCCCCATTCCGAATCTATTATACACATCGAACAAACCAAATGCTTAGCAAATAAAGTGTTTGTTATCTGATTCAACAACTTCGATTATGAAACAAAAGACTGGCTGGCTGCAGCAGTGAATTCAGCAGTGAACTAAATCTCGATGCAAAGTGTTTCACGTGCTGCCGGTTCAGAAAGAAACTCGGCACAAGGACGCACGCGGCGTGAACAAGGGGCAGCTAATGACGTGCACGCGTACGTGCTCGCGCTGCCTTTGTGGCGCCTGGGGCGGTCCATGCCATTCCATTCCATTCCGCTGTAATCCACCGGCGGGCGCCTTCAGCCAGGACCGCGGGCGGCCCCGCAGCGTGCGGATAAACAGCGCGCACAGCTTTGTCCGGCTCGGCGGTCGTTTTTCCCCCCGGCGCGGACAGGAGGCGAAAAAAGAAAAGCGGGCCAAGTGTATCGCGGATTTAACCGCGCCGGCTGCGGGGGCGGTGTTTTAACAGCGAATAAATTCACGATCGCGCGGCCCGGCCCGGCTAGCGGCAGGTTGGTCGCCCGGGGTTGGTGGTCGTGGCGGAGGGTGGTTGCAGGGCTGCAAGGGACGGCCAGGGGATGGGACGGTAGGGGGTCTGGTCCTCGCCGGCTGCTTTAGTGTTCGCGGCGGACCGGATTCGTGGTACAGTCCCCAATGCCCTCGGTTTTGCTATCGGAAAAACCTAATAAACGACATCATCTTCAATTATATCTAAATTGTTTATTCTTTTCGGGCATGTCGAAAAGATTGTAAAATGTAAACTTTCACGGCCGTAATGGTCAAAATTACTAAAAATTTCCGGGCTGATATGCCGTGGTCTAGTGGATTCATTATTAAAACCCAACGTTTATTCCCCGACTGCGGAGGACATTCTCAAGGGAGATCATGGAACTTTTGGATGTCCGATGCACACCCTGGCTCGCTACTGACTAGGTAATTAATGTCCAAAACAACAGACATCGTTGTTTGACTTTACCGGCCGTAGTTTTACGAATGTGAAATACTGAAACAGTTCCGCCGTTTCTGGGTATTTATATCTACAAAAATACCGGGTCATTGCGGTACGGCTTACATCGGCCTAATCACACGCAGAGTAGAAGAACGGTGCACAGAACATAAGCGTTGCACCTGCCTTTTGCAACCCGGCAAATGTGCGTAGCGGGACATTGCATCTCTACTGGACATATGATAGAGTACGACGGGCCTCGGTGGAGTAGCCGAGCGGTATGCCGGGCGCCGTGGCTCAGCGCGCCCGGTCAGAGGGTTCCACGCCCTCTGTAATAAAAAAGCTGAGTCATCGATTCAACGAGCAACCTCGGAAAAAAAAAACGATCAGCGTCCGCAACAAAAGAGAACTACACATAGAACAAACAAAAAAATAAATAAATAAATAAATAAATAAAAATAAAAAAGCGGTCTAAAGCGTCTCGCTACGGAGCTCGCGGTTGCTCGCCATGGAGGTTCGAGTCCGCCCTGGGGCATGGGTGTGTGTGTTTGTCCGTAGGTTAGTTTACCTAGGTTTTTTTTTTTAAGAGTACGACGAAACATCAGTTCTAACCACAGCTACATCATTCTGTGAGTCCGTCATAAAAGAATCGGTGGAAATATGCGTAGCAGAAAATTTGGTAAACCAAGACAACGGCTATCAGCTTGACAGTGCTTGGAATCCTGTCATCTCGAAGATTTGCTCTAGACGAATACACGAGAGGACTCCGGTGGACGCGGCGAACGGCAGCGCCGAAGATATGTACAGGGTGTCCTGAAAAGGGCTCCCTGATTTCAAAATTAAATATCTCAAAAACAAAGATCGATAGAGGAATGCATTAAACGGTATGTTTATTGTGAAAGCTGTAAATATTTTATAGGGCAGTTTGGAATAATAGTTACAAAAGCTGCTAACAGATGGCGATGTACGCTGTACAGTTCATAGCAGCATACATGAGTGAAATAATCGTATGAAAATACTATTTGCAAACAATCACATCACAATGTTTTCAAAATGTTCACCACCAGAGGTCGCGCAAACGAAGAATGAAATTCGCCAGCACATTTCGTAGCGTCTCAACCGAAATGGATTCACATGCCACAGAGATCGCCGATTCAAGCTCGTCCAGCGTGGCGGGATGCTTCGGGTAGACTATGTCTTTTACTGTGCTCCACAAAAAAAAAAGTCACAGGGAGTCAAATCCGGCGAATATGGAGGCCAATCCATGCCTGCGCCAGTAAATTTGGGATATTCCAAACCAATGACTCGATTTCCGAAGTAGTCCCCAAGAAAGCGAAACACTTGTTCGGTCCGATGTGGTCGGACTCCATCTTGCATAATTCTGTACCTGGTCGATCCTCTAACG
This sequence comes from Locusta migratoria, assembly GCA_026315105.1. Taxonomy (NCBI): domain Eukaryota; kingdom Metazoa; phylum Arthropoda; class Insecta; order Orthoptera; family Acrididae; genus Locusta; species Locusta migratoria. The sequence goes on along the minus strand of CM048750.1, from coordinate 26,910,123 downwards.
CTTGGTGTGTGGCGACAAATTGTTCCATAATTGCAACGTAACGTGCACCAGTGACCGTTTCTCGAATGAAAAAAGGGCCAATAATGCATCTGCTGCATACTGAAGCCTACACAGTAACTTTAGGAGAATACAGGGGTTTCGCTTCACACCAATATGACTTTTTGGAACCACAAAATCGCCAGTTCTGCTTATTCACGTATCCATTCAGGTGGAAGTGTGCTTCATCTGTAAACCAGCTAACGTCAAATCCTTCACTATCAATCATTATGAGCATCTAATTAGCAAAGGCAACCCTTTGTTGCACAGCTCATACGGGTATGGCCTGGTGCGTTTGAATTTTGAATGGAAACATGTGTAGGCTCTTTTTCAGTATTTTCTGCGTACTGGAACGCTTCAAACCAGTCTCAGATGCAATTATACGGACGGATGACATTGGATTACGCTGAATAATTCCAGAAACTGTAGCGATATTTTCAGGCGTAACTGCAGTTTGCTTGTGGCCAACATGTGGCCAACATGCCCCACTAGATCATCATTTACGTTGAAATTTTGCGAAGAGCGTACGATTGGTTTTCGCATCGGGTCCTTTTGAAACATTAAATTGTGCTTGAAAAATTCACCTTCTTGCCTTAGGCCTCTCTTCTAACCTGTGGTACTCTATCACCAGAAAAACGCGTTGTTTAATGGAGTACATGGTTTTAATCTCTTCCTCCGGTACGCTAACCTCCCTTCACGTTTCAATAGTGGAACTGATCGCTCTGGGCTTCGGATTACTATTTATACTAGGCATTACGTATGGAGAATACAGCGCCATCTGTTATCAGCTTTTGTAACTATTACTTCAAACTGCTGTATAAACTTCTTACAGCTTTACAATAAACAATGGTTAGAGAGGCCATTGAAATTCGCACAAGTGACGACTTCATAAACCGTGACTGTGGCTATAATCTTAGGAAAGCTTGGGTTAATTAAGAGTAAATCTAGCAAACGTAACGAAGTGACGACCACGGCGGACAGAGCCCTCACACCGACGTCATCTCAGACGCTGTCTCGCAATCGGTTCCACTGCACGACCGCGGCGCGGGGCGCGGACCGCGGAGGGGTCGCTCCGCGGCCCGAGGTTCTTTAAATGGCCCGCTACCGGGCTGGAACCCAGTTCCTTTCGAGCAGCCGTAGCGTGCGAATCTCCGTGCCGGCGCGTTTCCAGGAGCTCAGTCCGTCAGTTCACCTGATGATGGCGACGTGTATGATCGCCGAAATATTGTGCCCGTTGGACACTATAGACCGGCAAGTACACCCGTGGATATTTTGATTATCAAATACGCCGGGAGAAACCGAAGAATCACGTCATACACCTTTACGGGGAGGAGATGTATCGCAGCATGAAGAAATTTGAAAAGTTGCGCTACCGTAGATGTCGTTTGCTAAGTACTCTTACTTTTCTAAAGAGATGTCGTTCCGAGAATGTTGTTCCAAATTTTGGTAAAGTTACGCATCTCATCGATTCTGCAGCATCCAAGAGAATTAAGAAACGGGCCAGCCTCGCATTGCTTCGTGAGAGAGTGCATTTCACCCGCCGTGGCCTTGAGTTCATCTCACTGGAACTATTCAAACTGCATTTGCAACTGGCTAGTCACTTCACGTATTTTTCCTGGGATTGTATTGATGGTGTTACTTCGGTTGCAGCCGATTCCGACCATAAGAAGGCAACGGGACGTCAAACAGCTAAGTTCTCACGCCTCCTTGACAAACCATCTCTGCAGGTTCCGTGCAAGACTGTCATCAATGAGTGGCATGGAGTTGAGTGATGATGCGGTCTCAGTTTTGGAGAAAGGGGTCAACTTTGCTCTAACCCCAAGTTCACACGGGTCGCAGAAATTATTAGTGGGTTGAACAGGTTGCAGCTCGACTTCCGCCTGAATCAGCTGAAGAAATACGTCGTGAAACTTGTCGTGCATTGACGAAATCCAAGACCATGAAGTCGAACATCACTAGTAAAGAGAGGGCGGCTATTCGTGACCTGAGGGAGCGTCTAGAAATTGTTGTCTTACCGGCTGACAAAGGCAATGCTACGGTTGTTGTCTCCAATAAGGAGTACACTGAAAAGATGCAGGGCCTGTTAAATGACGATTCCTACCGGAAGATCAGCGTTGACCCGACAAAGAAGGGGGAAAACAAGACGAGGGCGCTTCTCGAGGAAGCGGATTTACCGGAGGGTGTCACCAAGAAACTGTTACCTCAAGGTCCGGTACCGCCAAGACTTTATGGCCTCCCTAAGGTTCACAAAGATGGGGTGCCGTTACGTCCCATTGTCAGTAATATCAGAGCACCTACATATTTGTTGGCCAAATACTTGACGGGAATATTAAGTCCTTATGTGTATAAATGCCCTCATCACATCAGTAATTCCGTGGATTTTGTTAAACGTCTTAACAGCTTCAGGCTGGATGAGTCAGATATCATGGTGAGTTTTGACGTCGTTTCGTTGTTTACGAGGGTGCCCCTTCGAGAGTCACTAGATTTGATTGGCCAGAAGTTTGACGAGGAGACCACCGAACGTTTTAGGCATGTCTTGACCTCCACGTACTTTCTTTTCAATGGCGAATACTACGAACAAACGGTGGTAGTCGCCATGGGTAGCCCACTCTCCCCTGTGGTCGGAAATTTGTACACGGAGAATTTTGAGGAGGTAGCCCTGTCCCCATCTGAATGGAAAGCTACTTGCTTTTTCCGTTACGTGGACGACACTTTCGTCATCTGGCCACATGGTATGGATAAACTTCTTGACTTCCTTACACATCTGAACTCCATACATCCCAACATCAAATTCACTATGGAGACGGAAACGGAGGATAAATTACCGTTCCTTGACGTCTTGGTCAAGAGAAGAGCTGATGGCACCCTGGGTCATAGTGTATATCGGAAGACAACGCACACTGATCTGTATTTACACGCAGACAACTGTCACCAACCTTCACAGAGGGATGGGGTACTTGAAACTCTAGTACATAGGGCGCGCACTATCTCCGACGCAGAGAGTCTACCCCAGGAATTAGTACACCTGAGAACTGTATTTCGTAAAAATGGGTACTCAGAGTGGCAGATTCAGCGGGCTCTCCGCCCAACCACTACAACACAATCTGTGGAAACGGGTGAAAACACGAGGGAGGATGTAGGCACTGCGTTAGTTCCATATACCGGCGCACTCTCGGGGAAGATCGCCCGCATTTTGAAAAAAACACCAGGTTGGAACTGTTTGTTGTCCGCCGAATAAAATTCGTGCACTGGTGGGGAGCGCCAAAGATGATCTCGGTTTGAGGAAGGCCTTCGTGTACCAGATTCCGTGTCAGTGTGGAAAATCATATATTGGACAGACGATGCTTACCGTCGAGGATCGTTGCGTTGTACACCAGAGACACACACGATTGATGTATCCGAACAAGTCGGCGGTCGCTAAATATTGTTTGTCGGAGAATCATGCGATGGACTATGGAGGCACTAGGATTCTGGTATAGACGTCAAGATACTGGGACTGCGTCGTTAGAGAGGCCATTGAAATTCGCACAAGTGACGACCCCATAAACCGTGACCGTGGCTATAATCTTAGCAAAGCTTGGAAACCAGCGATTGGGTTAATTAAGAGTAAATCTAGCAAACGTAACGAAGTGACGACCACGATGGACAGAGCCCTCACACCGACGTCATCTGAGACGCCGGCGCAATCGGTTCCACTGCGCGGCCGCGGCGCGGGGCGCGGACCGCGGAGCGGTCGTTCCGCGGGCCGAGGGTATTTAAATGGCCCGCTACCGGGCTAGAACACAGTTCCCTTCGAGCAGCCGTAGCGTGCGGATCTCCGTGCCGGCGCGTTTCCAGGGGCTCAGTCCGTCAGTTCACCTGATGATGGTGACATGTATGATCGCCGAAATATTGTGTCCGTTTGACACTATAGACCGGCAGTACACCCGGGATATTTTGATTAATAAACATACCGTTTACTGCATCTTTGTTTTCGAGATATTTAATTTTGAACGCAGGGAGTCCTTTTCTGGATACCCTGTAGTTCTGCACGTCTACCAGCGAAGGGCTGTGTTACATCTGCCACTGCAGTTATCGCACACGCGCAGATTACAATTACAGCGCTATATAGGGCGGAACGGAGAACGTCTTCCTCAGCCCTCGAGGCTCACCTGAGGATGTCTGGCAGGTGTCCAGCTGAAATATCGTGCGTGGGATACGACGACGACCGGCTGCAAGCCCGAAATCTGCTTGAATAACACAGCTACATAGATACTCTACAAATCACATTCATAACCTTTCTCTGCCGATCCATTCTCTTATAGAGCGCGGAAAGAAAGAACACGTAAATCGTTCCGTTTTCGATCTCATTTCTCTTATTTTATTAGGTTGGTCATGTCTCCCTATGTAGGTGCGTGCTAACAAAATATTTCCACATTCAGAAGTAAAAGTCGGTGATTGGTATTTCGCAAATACATTCGCCGCAAGGAATAACGCCGATATTTTAATGATTTCCACCTCAAATCGTGCCATTTTCCGTGACGCTTTTCCCCATGTAACGTGATAAAACAAAACGAGTTGCCCTTTTCTGAATCTTCTCAATGTCTTCCGTCAGTCCCACTTGTGAGGGTCCCACAAGGTGCAACAGTACTCCAGGAGAGGACGCACAAGTGTGATGTAGGCAGTCTCTTTGGTGGAGCTGTTGCATCTTCGAAGCGAAACGTAACCTTTGGTTCGCCTATGTGTCCTCTCCAGTCTACGTTGTTCGTAATTATAACTCCTAGATATTTGGTATGATTTATGACCTTAAGGTTTTAGTGATTTATCCAGTAATTGACGTTCAGCCGATTTTCTCTGCAGTACGTAGTTAAATCTTCGTGCTCTCTCATCAGTGTGCCTTGCACTTCGTCAAACGATTTTCCTTGTGCAGCTACGGCAGTGCCATCGGCATATGTAATCTTTCTCGTCTCAGCGTTAATAGGCTGGTCATTCGTGTAGATACTATATAAAATGGGCGATAGGACACTGCCTTGTGGTAGGCCATTCTTTTGTCTTCTCCAGCTGCTATTTCTTCCTTGTAGTGTCACATAAAATTGTCTGTTTTCACGCAGACATTACATTAATTTTGTCATCCGGAAATTCTTAGTCACATTATAAAATTAAACAAGCAGCCGTTGGTGGTTGACAGTATCATAGGCAGCTGAGAGATCTATAAAAGCGACTCCGGTTACTTGTTTACTTTGTAATCTGTCCTCTATGTGTCGTCTGACGCTGAGTACTTGGCCGCAACATGATTTACCAGGCCAAAATCCCGCTTGTTTACGTATGATTTTAATCTTCATTGCAGCAAAAATTGTATCAAGAATCTTACTTTCAAGTGCCTTGTAAAGATGACGCACAAGGGGCACAAGGCTGAAGTTTCGTGCGTCTGTAGGTAATTTGCCTGCTTTTAGAAGGGCTACCACCTTGGCTTTTCGCCACAGTTTCGAAATATGCATGTTTGTGATACTATTCTTCATTAACTGTACAACCCAGATCAGAGTTTCAGGTCCAAAATGCTATAATTGTTCTTTGTGGATGTTGTCCAAGCCAGCAGATTCGTGTTCAATCATTAGGTGACTCGTTCTTCTTATCTCCTCAGTACTGAATGGCGTAGCGGGGGCGCCTACTTCGTTGCTGATAACCCGTTGTACTTTAACTCCTTTTTCTCTAAAAGGTATTTTCCCATTTAATACGTCAGTGGGCAATCTTGTCTGGAGTTACACCATTTACACGGCCATTAAAACTGCTACACCAAGAAGAAATGTAGATGATAAAAGGGTATTCATTGCACAAATTTATTATACTAGAACTGACATGTGATTACATTTTCACACAAATTGGGTGCACAGATCCTGAGAAATGAGTACCTATAACCACCACCTCTGGCCGTAATAATAGCCTTGATAAGCCTGGGCGTTAACAGAGCTTGGATGGCGTGTACAGGTACAGATGCACATGCAGCTTCAACACGATACCACAATTCATCGAGAGTAGTGATTGGCGTATTGTGACGGGCCAGTTGCTCGGCTACCGTTGACCAGACGTTTTCAATTGGTGAGAGATCTGCAAATGTGCTGGCCAGGGCAGAAAGGCCCGTACAGTACCTGAAACGTGCGGTCGGACATTATCGTGCTCAAATGTAGGGTTTTGCAGCGATCGAATGAAGGGTAGAGCCACGGGTCGTAACACACATGATATGTAACGGCCACTGTTCAAAGTGCCGTCGATGCGAACAAGAGGTGACCGAGACATGTAACCAACGGCACCCCATACCATCAAGCCGGGTGATACGCCAGTATGCCGATGACGAATACATGCTTTCAATGTGCATTCACCGCGATGTCGCCAAACACGGATGCGACCATCATGATGCTGTAAAGAGAACCTGGATTCATCCGTAAAAATGACGTTTTGCCATGTGCACCCAGGTTCGTCGTTGCGTGCACCATCGCAGGCGCTCCTGTCTGTGATGCAGCGTCAAGGGTAACCGCAGCCTTGGTGTCCGAGCTGATAGTCCATGCTGCTGCAAACTTTGTCGAACTGTTCGTGCAGGTGGTTGTTATCTTGCAAATGTCCCCTTCTTTTGACTCATGGATCGAAACGTGGCTGCACGATCCGTTACAGTCATGCGGATAAGATGCCTATCATCTCGACTGCTAGTAATACGAGACCGTTGGGATCTAGCACGGCGTTCCGTATTGCCCTCCTGAATCCTCGAATTCCATATTCTGGTAACAGTCATTGGATCGCGACCAACGCGAGCAGCAATGTCGTGAAACGATAAACCGCAATCGCGGTAGGCTACAATCCGACATTTATCAAATTCAGACAGGTGGTGGTACGCATTTCTCCTCCTTACACGAGGCATCAAAAGAACTTTTCCCAGGGAACGCCGGTCAACTGATATTTGTGTATGAGAAATCGATTGGAAACTTTCCTCATGTCAGCAGGTTGTAAGTGTCGCCAACGGCGCCAACCTTGTGTGAATGCTCTGAAAAACTAATCATTTGCATATCACAGCATGTTCTTCCTGTTGGTTAAATTTCGCGTCTGTAGCACGTTATATTTGTGGTATATCAATTTTAATGGCCAGGTGTGTAGGTTAGGGGCTGGGTTTGTAGGGTCGTCGCATACACTTTTTAATAAGTGACAAGCTAATAGTGTGAGAAGGTATTTGAATATCTTCTTAAACTTCCCCTGGCAGAGCCGCGGACGTGCCAGGATCCGGGGTCATACGATGCCCTGCAGGAGCAGTGTTTGCGAGTGTATAAAACCGGTGGTCCGCGTGAGGTCTGCGTTTCCCTGGCCCCCTTTGGAGCTGGGAGCAGCCTGCGGAGGCAGCGCCCGGCTATTGAGACGCCCGGCCCGGCGGCGCCTGATAAACAGACGGCCGTCTGGCCGTAGTTCGCCCGGCGCCCGCAAACAGCGCTGCAGGCGGCAGGTAGCGGCGCCGGCAGATAGCATCTGTTTTATGCCGGCGCCAGGCCCGTGCAGCGCCGCGTCCTAACAGCTAGCGCTGCCCGCACCTGCGCCTTCCCACACCACGGAGCCCCTTCCCTCTCTGCACATGGCGTCCGACGTGGGCCGCAGTCGCCTTTGAGGACGTCCGAGGGAGCACCAATAGGATCTCCGGAAAATTCAGACTATCAAAAGAATGTTTGTAAGCGCTGCTCCGTAATATAGTTTTAGGTACAAGAGAAGTTACAGCTGCACTGTAGTTAAAGGACTAAATAAATGCAAATCCCATTCAAGAGCATGGCATAGGATTTACCCAATCTCTTTAATGGTATTTATGTACTTGTCTATTTTCTAATAGCACTCGGTAAAAAGGCACACCTAAATATTTGTATTTTCAGTTTCATTTCTCTTATTTTTTATGACGACCATGTCTTCCTACGTAGATCAGGTACTAAAAATGTATGTGTAGTGGTCTTCAATCCGCTGACTGCTTCGATGCAGCTCTCCACCCAACTCTACCCTGAGCAAGTTTCTTAAGAACGACAACCTACATCCCATTGCATCTGCTTACTGTTTTCATCTTGCGGTGTGTTGACTTGCCCGGGTATACCCGCTGTTAGTGGCAGCAGCCATGTTCATGACACTGTATGTTTAGCGGTCTTCAGTCCGGAGACTGGTTTGATGCAGCTCTCCACCCGACTCTACCCAGAGCAAGCCTCATAAGTACGACAACCTACATCCCTTTGCATCTGCTTACTATATTCATCTTGTGGTCTCCCTCTGAGGTTTTACCCCACACAGTTCCATCAATTGCTAAATCCACTATTCCTTGGTGTGTACGAATGTGTCCTACCAATCAATCCTGTCTTTTAGTCAAGGCATGCCAGAAATTCCTTCTCTTCCCAAATATGTTTTTCGAGGAAGGAGAGCTTTTTCTTTACAGGGAAGACCAGACAACACAAACAAAGGGTGGACCCGCAACTGAAAGCTTTCATCAACCAACAGGAGTTTACGACAATCCACATCCTTTGTGCGGTGTGTTGACGTGCCCGGGTATACCCGCTGTTAGCGGCAGTATCCATGTGCATGACACTGTGATGCTGGAAAATGCGTCAGAATTTCAACAAGCACCATGAGGGCTTAAGACCGAATTTCTCATTGGCTGGAAGTGATGTAGCAGGGCCACATTGATACGGCGCTTCTCATTGGCTGTTTACAGCAGGTGCATCTCGGCTGCAATTTGTGCACATGTCGAAATATGTATACGTCTGACCAAGCCGTGGAACGATTCTCTGTCTGTCTGCCTTCTTAAAAATGACGGTGTGTTTCTGTAAGAATAATTGGCAGGTCGCTGGGGTTTTGCCTAATGGCACAAACAGTAGTGCGTGGTGCGCAGTGTCGAGTTGCATGCTTCACATGTAACTAAGGCACTTTAATAGAGACAGTACCGATTTATAAAGATAATAAACTAAATTTTTACCCTTCACAGTAAATACTTCATGTCTGCAGATGATAACGGGGAGGAACCACAGTGGGATGGTTTGCTAAATCAGCATACCCTGCTAACTTAGCGAGTCTTAACTTCATCAAGATCGATATGAAGTTTTGTCTGATATGCTTCATCTACATATTGGACCAGTTTTGATAAGATTTTCAAGTCATGCTCGAAGCCACTGCGAAGCACATCAAACGGTACTTGTGTGCTTACACAACTCTAGTGTTTTGTTTAGATTCTGCATGGTCACTTCCATGCAGCGGCATCGACACCACTACACTGTTATTCAATGTGTTTACTGAGACACCCTCTTCTATTTCCATTGAAAGTTAGAGCCAAGTGTAGGCATGACATCTCAGCCATCCACTGACAGATATTTTCTTCTGATAAATTGTCGTTTATATTTTTAGTTTGGAGTATCAATATGATACCATTATCGGTCAATTTCTGTCCTTTATTATTAAATTGTTTAATTTTTCATAATTTGTTTTTACCGATTTATAAAGTTAATAAACTACATTTTTACCTCTCAGTAAAATAGCACTATTCTTTTTCTGAGATACTGCTAAATTCCACATTCCCATTTAGCAGTAACTATTTTATTTTCTGCTTACAGCGTTGGTCCTTCGGTTCATTCTGAGGACATTTCTGGACCTATTACCTGACTTGGACTGAACCGTGCACTGCTTACTGATGCCTAGCCTTTGTGCCACAGTAGATTTGTTACACCTGCAGAGCCAATATTTTTTAAGTACAAAACATTACAGATTAGTACTTGAACATAATACAAGGTGGAAGAAATCGTCTGTCCCGTTGTAGAGACAGACCAGCACATGTAAAGTTAAATGTGCTATAACGTAACTGAAATCGATTTATTAAAAGTGAAAGCTAAGATTTTATGGCTAGTTCTGACCATTTGACTGATAATAAAAAAAAGTGAAAAATATGGTTGAAGAAAAGGCTTAGAAAAACTGGCTGTAGAAGAAAAATTAGGTGAAAGTGAGACTGCATGGAATAACGAGGAATATTTACAACATACTGTAAGTCTCTGTCTGAATGTTTGACAATACAGCTTCGTAATACACTTTTAAAACCGAAATGTCTTAATACAAGTGAATGTTTAGCACTGAATTACGTGCTACACAAACTACTTGAAGTCCTAGAAAGAAGAATTCTTTGAAAAGTACTCCATCCACAATAAGAGTAAGACATGGAATGGGAGAGTTCATCGGAATATAGAAAACGTAACGGAAACAGTGGGGAAGAGGCGACTGATGTGTTTTGGATATTTTTAGAGGATGAGCACTAACCGGTTAACCAAACTGAGGATGAGCACTAACCGGTTAACCAAACTGATTTTCAAATATCTTTGAGAGAAGATATTAACTATTAATTGAAATAAAATAGCCACATAGTGAAAAGTAAAGAATGCTGGAGGAGGAAACAAAGAAGGTGCAAGAAGAAGCATTGAAACTGGTGTGTGGACTAGATGCACTAAAAAGGGAGCTTTTTAAGAGGAAAGTGAAAACAAAATTGAAGATTCCAAGGCAGGAGAGAGCAGAAGACAAGTGTAAATGGACTGAGATGAGAAAATGACACATAAAGGAAAGATAAATAATACTGGAGGAGGAAAGAAAGAAAAGGAAAGACGAAGCATTGAAATTGGTGTGTGGACAAGATGCACTAAAAAGAAAGCTTTTAAAGAAGAAAGTGGAAACAAAATTGAAGAATCCAAGGCATGAGAGAGCAGAAGACAAGTGTAAATGGACTGAGGAGAGAAAATGGACATGTAGTGAAAAGACAAAGAATACTAGAGGAGGAAAGAAAGAAGATCAAAGAAAAAGCATTGATATTGGTGTGTGGGCCTTAGATGACCGGAACGGAAAATAGTTGAAAATGAAAATACGTGTACGTTTCTTGCACTGTTTACTTTCGGTTAATTTAAATGATGAACACCGTATAGTGCCGCGTCTCCTGGAGAATCTAGTTAATTACCCTACAAGCGTAGAGGCGGTGACGTAAGCGGGGTGGCCACTGCCGCCAGCCCCTCGGCTGTGGCGGTGCGGCGCCTCGGCCGCTGGCGACGCGTCGATATTCGCATCACGTCTGCCGGCGAAATCCGGCGCACCGCGGCAGGCGGGCCAGATCAGTGCCGAGGTTCGGCGGATCAGCGGCGCTGACGGCGCGCCTCCAGCCTCCCACGTCCTCCGGTCCCCTGCCACTGTTTGCTCCACCGCGCCCGGCATGGAGGCGCCACCACCAGACACTGTAACCTGACTCCCTAGTCTGTGCGTTGTGGCACCGCTAGTTTAATTCCTAGACAGTAACGCTATAGTTCTAAACTACATCATTAGTATATTATGTTCATTAAAAAAAATAAAAAAAAGTAAAAAAACATTGTCAACCGTCAGCAGAGATCTATCTCTGCTAAGTTTATCACATCAACTATGTAGTTCTCAATTAGTCTGTTTAATTTTTCTCTTATGATGATGGATCGATCTCTGCTAAGTTTCTCAGATGAACTATGTAGTTCTCAATCAGTCTGTTTAATTTTAGTCCTCTGATGATAGATCGATCTCTGCTAAGTTTATCAGTCTGTTTAATTTTTCTCTTCTGATGATAGATCGATCTCTGTTAAGTTTATCAGATGAACTATGTACATCTCAATCAGTCTGTTTAATTTTGCTTTTCTGATGATTGATCGATCCCTGCTACATTTAGCAGATCAACTATGTAGTTCTCAATCGGTCTGTTTAATTTTACTCTTCTGATGATGGATCGATCTCTGCTAAGTTTATCAGATCAACTATGTAGTTCTCAATCGGTCTGTTTAATTTTACTCTTCTGATGATGGATCGATCTCTGCTAAGTTTATCAGATCAACTACGTAGCTCTCAATCAGTCTGTTTAATTTTACCTTTTACTTTTCTGATGATTGATCGATCCCCGCTACATTTATCAGATCAACTATGTAGTTCTCAATCAGTCTGCTTAATTTTTCTCTTCTGATGATTGATCGATGTCATTTATCAGATGTACTATGTAGCTCTCAATCAGTCTGTTTAATTTTACTCTTCTGATGGTGGATAATATCCAAAAACGGTATAGTTCTGGAAACAATAAACAGCTGATGGTTGATTATCCATTTTTAAAAATATATTACCTCACATCTCAGTACAAATCTGAGTATTGTGTTTATGCCTACGATTTTATGTACACCTATTGTTTCGATTTTCTTTTTCACGCAATGTACTATCTTTATGATGAATTTCTATTTTGTGTTCTGTATGCATAATTTGGTATGTGAAAAATTTGCGTGATATCGTAAACAAATTTGATTCACGATGCTTACTATCAAATCTATATCAATGAAAGTGAATTGCCTCATGTATGAAACCGCATCACTTGAGACTGGCTTCACCGATTTGGATGATCTTTTCTTTGCTTTGTTCATAATTGTCAAGACAAAGTTTGTATGAAAGAAAATTTTTGGAAAATCTACTAGAAAATATAAGAATTTGAGAAAAACTGAAGGTACGCTAGCATTTGATCATTTTCTTCATTCTCCAACAAAAAGCTTATTCATTCGCTACTCACCTATACAAAAACCAGACAGCAGTTATTAGAGTCGAAGGGCAAGAAAGGGACCGCAGAAGGTGGGAAAGGTATAAGACAGGGTTGTAGGCTTTCCCCAATGTTGTTCAATCTGTACATTGAGCAAGCACTGAAGGAATGCAAGGAGAAATTTCGAAAGGGAATTAAAGTTCAGGGAGAATAAATAAAAACTTTGCAGTTTGCTGATAACACAGTAATTATGGCAGAGACTGCGAAGGATCCGCAAGAGCAATTGAATGGAATGGTCAGTGCTTTCAAAGGAAGATATAAGATGAACAAGAGTAAAACGAGGGTAATGGAATGTAGAGTCAGAAAATCAGGCAATGCTGAAGGAATTATATTAGGCAATGAAACAATGAAAGTAGTAGAACACTTTTGTTATTTGGTTAGCAAGATAACTTCTGATTGCGAACTAGAGAAGATGTAAAATGCAGAATGGCTATGGGAAGAAAACCATTTCTAAAGAAGCGAAACTTGTTAACATCCAATATTAATTTATATGTTAGGGAATCCTTTCTGAAAACATTGTTTGGAGTATAGCATGATATGGGAGTGAAACGTGGACGATAAGGAGTACAGACAAAAAGGATGATAGAAGCTTCTGAACTGTGGTGCTACAAACAAATAATGAAGATTAGATGGGTAGATCACGTAACTAATGAGGAGGTACTTAATCGAACTGGGGAGAAAAGGAGGTTATGGCATATCCTGACTAAGAGAACGGATAGGTTGGTGGGAGATCAAGGAATTGTCGATTTAGCATTAGAAGGAAGTGTGTGCGGTAAAAGTCGTAGAGGCAGGTCGAGAGACGAATGCAGTAAGGAGATTCAAAAGGATGTAGGTGACCGAGCGTATTGTTGATGAAGAGACTTGCACAGAACAGGTTATCGTGGAGAACTGCATCAAACCAGTCTGCGGACTGAAGACCACAACGACAATACCTCGCCTAGCGACCAAATACGCTGTAGAGGGGCGAACTAATACTTCAAAAAGGTTAGAATAAAGGGAGATGGCGTTATGCACACAAGGTTTAACACAGCAAGACACATTTAACATGAAACGCTGTTTCTTTATAAGCCCCTCCGTATTATTCTTATCCCCATGGTGCTATCGGTGTTGATCATATAGCTAACATAGGTATACCACGCATGTGTAGTGGATTGTAAAATTTCACCGGTATGTAGGGATGTGGTTAATGGTGTTTGAATTAGATTCCTAACAAGAGTTCGTTATTAACTTACAGGTCAATAAACAAACAAGAAGATCAGCTGTGTCGGTTTTTATGCCTACCGTTTGATGATTCGCCGAAACGAGAACAACCACATACTGGAATGCCGCAGATTGTTTCATCAGTTCGCCGTTGATACGTATGTCAAAATAAAACAGAACGTCTGACCTATACACATGTAAATGAAAAAAATAATTGCGGACGGAGAATACAGTTGCACCCGCAAATGTATCTAAATGACGAAGCTGTTCCTACCCGACCAATCAGTTATATTGTTTCTAATCTAGACACTCTCAAAAACTGCTCGCTTCGAGAAAAACTAGCTAAGCTGGACTGTAAAAATGTGTGCTTTTGCTTTGCTTCTCCCAGTCATTTTTAACGTGAAATGGGAAAGATGTTTTTATGCCTTAATTTTATAATCATACGTATTCGTACAATACAACCATTAAAAGACGTCCATCAAAGGTACTAATCTCACAGATAGAACAGCTCGTAATGTCTGTCTAATAACCTGTTTCCAATTCCTATCTATTTTGACTTCTATTCCCATTCGAGGCCCCGACTGCAATAACAATAAATAAGATCAGAGAGAGGGAGTGGGAGGAGGAGATGTAGAATGGGGGGATGAAATGGATTTAAAATGGGGGGATGATGTAGACACAGAGAGGAGTGAGGAGGATATGGATATGCTGTGAGTTGAGAGGTAGTGTTGTGAAGGCTATGCACAAAGTTAGGGGGAGGAGGAGATGAACAAAGGGAGGGGTAAGAAGGCGTTGTGGAAATAGAGGAAGAGATTAGGGCATACATTCCTTGCACATTAGCTCCTGCGATGCGTTCCTGGGTTTGCTATTGTATGTATATATTTGAAGCGGTACTGCTAGATCGCTTCATTACTTGGTCCAACAATATTCTTTATTCATTTTTTTATTAGGGCTAACAGAATTGTTGAATCCTTGATTTTAAAGAGCTTAGATGGCCCTTCAGGAGAATATTTTTGTTACAGTGCAGATTAGAAATAGAGGCCAGTGGACGTGAAATAAATAAAGAAAAAACAAGGAGCCAGGCTCCACAGCACCCATTTTCCTTCCCGTGTGTGTGTGTGTGTGTGTGTGTGTGTGTGTGTGTATGGCAGAGGCGATGATATGACAGACACTGTAGTGGGTTTAGCTGTAGCAGGAAGTCCCAAGTAGGATAGCCAACCTTACTAAGAAAACAGCAGAGATTTTCTTGTGCTACCAGAGGTTGCTAGCCAGCAGGACGTGAGTCTGGACGGGTTGTCAGGTTGGCGGTGGGTCCCGTTATGTGGTGCGTGAGTTCCGCCGAGCAAATTGAAACGTATAGCGTTAGGGCAATTGTCCGTCTTGACAGAGGAGAGTTGGCTTCGACCCCGAGACGAGCGGATATATGTAAGGTGTGGTGTGAGTATCGTAAATGTGCCTTATCTTGTTGATATTCTTGAATAATTCGATCGATAATGTTGCAACTATCGTCATTCTATCGCGAGATCAAGTGTGTGCTGCTAATTTGTTCATTTTTAACGTAGAAATTCAGCCTAATTTGGGACTTGAAACTGTAACGGCTTTTTGGGTGGAACTTGAGCCAACAGCTTCAGCTCTTCAGTTTTAGCTACGAGTGAATACCAGAGGGTAATGACTCACTAACAAGTGCGTGTGTTCGTATTTCAAAATAAGTGACGATGTACGTGGCAGGATCACACTTGATTCTTCGTAACGAGCGTCCTGAGTATGTGTTCCCACCATTTCCAATTTTACATAATTTTGTGTCCTCAAGGCCTGACAGTAGCTAAAAATCGCCTAGAGTGTGCTTTAATAATGTTTCTGATCTACCATGCCCAAATAATGTTTGCAAATCTCTCATATTTTTTGCCTTTTGCCTTTGTATGCAATGTTTACCTTTGCCAACGGTCTAAAGCACTTTTTTGAAACAGTCATGGGCCATCAGCTCCATGAGATGTGCGAGATTCTCTGTGGATTTTTCGTGGTAAGCCACATGATTGCCGTTGTTTCCCGCCATTAATCATTCGCTTTCTTTTCATGTTTGGTATGATAACTATCCCCAGTAAGCACTCTCAGTGTAACAAAATTAAGTTTCTGTATTGATGGGCCAAATTTTGTCCCGAGATTACCGCGAGATTTACGGCTTTTCTTTGTAAGACGTCATGAATGATTGTGTGGCAACACTGTGCCAGTCTTGTAGTGAATCACTGTACCAACCTAATTTCTTCATAACAGTCTGAAGTATTTTCTTTCTGCAACATATTTGATTTTATTATTATTATTATTTGTGGTGTTTTTCCTTTTTCGCTATGCCAGTAGAAGTTACGGAACTTGTGATTAGTATGTTGGTAGTGCCACGGAAGCTTTGTAATTCTTCTCTCCGGATGTACATAGTTTAAAGTCTTGTAATGCAAATATCCGTATATACAGTTTCTAGAGTATTCCAGAACGAAACTTTCACTCTGCAGCGGAGTGTGCGCTGATATGAAACTTCCTGGCAGATTAAAATTGTGTGCGGGGACCGGGACTCGAACCTGGGATCTTTACCTTTCGCGGGCAAGCGCTCTATCGACTGAGCTTTCCCGATACGACTCACGATGCCGCCTTACAACTATACTTTCGCCAGTACCTCGCCTCCTACATTCCAAACTTCACATAAGTAGGAGAATGAATGATTTTTTTCTCTTGAGACATAGTGCCTTTGTGCCACGTTACAGCAATGTAGGGTTATCCAAGGCCAAATGGTAATGCAAATTTAATGAGACCTGTAATATTGAATTTTATACCTAGGCAGAGGAAAAGATTACGAAACAACGTGCTTGTTTCAATAAATTGTGTAAAATTTACATGTCTCCCCATCTTCTCTTTTATTCCATATCTCCACCCTTCCTTTACGCGCTACCAAATAGTAAATTAAAAGGAATAAGGGTATAATTGAGTTGTGGCGGCGATTCAAACCGGAAGTGCGACAGTCCCACCAAAATCGTAGCTCGTAGCCACATTCAGAAACGAGCGCTATCCATTACATCATAGAAATTAAATTAATTAGTGCACCATAAGAGGCCACGTCATAAATCAGGGTCATAAAATTTATTATTTAAATGGTTCAGAATGGTGACTGCTGGTTAGGGGAGGTAAATGTGAACGCCCTGGCAAATTTGCAGTGGGAATATGAAGATAAATTGAGTTAAGCTTGCACGCAGGGTGTAAAGAAAAAGGACTGTTAGCTTTCATATAAAAACTTTGCCAGGTTATAATTCCTCAAAATGTGTTTGTAAATCCGTAAGCCAAATTTAATATGTGCATATAAAAGGTGTCGTCAAATCCAAATAAAAGGTAGCCCTTTGTCAGTAGAACATTCGAGAAGAGTGTGAACTGTAGAGACAAATAAAGAGCTGGGATAGAGTAGCCAGAGAAGTATTGAACTGTTATCTCTGCTGTAATATGAAGTAGCTTGCTGCTGAAGTTCACTGTTAAGAACAGCCCTGTTTTAGAGGATATTTTTGTATGTTTTGAATTCAGAGAGCCTCGAATGGTGGTTCTGAAATTGCGTATTGTGTGGTAAGTTACTTTGAGCTCGATCGACGAAATAACATCGCAAAGAAGAATTAATTGGAGTTGGTAATGGCTAAGTGACATACTGTATGTCTCATCACATGTATTTCTACTAAATCGTCGCCAACACCACTGGACTAACAAATAAATTATTATGCTTTACTTTTATATTGCTGTATGGAGTGCATTTTTGTGAATAATCTGTGCCTATCTTCAAAATATATTTTTCACATTTTTTTTGTCCCAAGTCGTTATACATAGACGGGATTATTTCCTTACGATTTATATTTCCAATTATGCTGAGCTCGAGTCGAATGAACTAAGCAATAATTATCTTGTGTCTAGTTTGTTGTAACAGGTAGTTTAATGTTTAAATGTTTGTATAGCTTATGGGAGTTAGCTACGGGGTCATCAGTCCTTAAACTTACAAACTACTTATGAACTAGCTAATCGTAAGGACGGCACAAATATCCATGCCCGAGGGGGGACTCGAACCCCCGACCGTCGTGGCCGAGCAGACCGTGACTGGAGCACCTCAGTCCCCTCGGCCACCGCGGCCGGCCAAAAGGTAATTATTGGAAGGGAGAGATAGATTTAAAAGTACATAAGGTAGGATTTCTGAACATTCTACTGTCATGCTTCTAGTGTGATTGCAATAGGTCAAATTTCACAGTATTTAATTATGTTAATAAAGTGAGGACTACAAAATTGCGATAAGAGTGGTAACTCGTATTTGGTATTTTATATATAGAGAGAATTCTTACATTAGGTGATACATTATAGGAATAATAGAAAACGAAAAAAATATTTTTGTCATAATTCTGGTATTGAGGGCTCATAATCAACAGCTTCAATCTGTTGGTGAGAGCAATATTTCACTATTATCGCTTAAAATTACTTATTTCGTCAGCAATTTTTAGATTATTGTTACGTTCTTCACTATTCACGATACAGAAGATGTAAGTATTTTGATTCCATTCAGTTCAACAGAGATAATTGTTGTTACATTTCATAACCATTGAAACTGATAAATTATTAACAGTAAAAAAAAAATTATGTCATCACATCAATTGTACTGGATACGTACTGAATATTACAAAGACTCCGTTGAATGGGTAAAATGGGTATTTGGCCATCCTTCTAGAGTGACACCTAGTATTGAGCAAAAATATGGTGAAATGTGGGCAAATGTGACCCATTAAACCACCATAAAAGTCATGTATAAATTGGAGTTCTTTTCTCTCATTTCTCGTGAAGAGGTTGTCTCAAAATCCAAACCCATTAGTGTCATAGCAGGGTGCCATGAATTCTAACATTTACAGAGGAAGTTTTAGTCATAGTACTTGATTCAGATTTCGGTTCTTTGTGAAACATATTCAATAAAACTGTACCACTCTAATTGTGTTGTTCCAAGAAACTTTATTTTATTTTGAAATACATTGGGCTCATAACCCGAATCCTAGGAGTGGAAAATCGTAGTTTTGTGAAACAACGCAATAAGTGTAGTTCAGTATATTTAATTTTCACAGGAAGGTTTCGGACAATTGTGTGCCAAATTTTGAAATCGTTCTGGTCCAAAATTTCAGTTCCAAAAAAGTAATTATTTAGTGTAATATTAAAAGAGAAAAGTGACCCTTTTGTTACTCGGTTTTAGCACATGCTTGTGGTTGTCGTTGTGTTCTTCAGTCCGGAGGTTGGTTTGATGCAACTCTTCACCCTACGGTATCCTGAAAAAACCTCCTTATAAAGGCAATCCAGATCCATTTGAATCTGCTTACTGTATTCATCTCTTGGTCTCCCTCCAATGATGAATTAACGATTCCTTAATATCTAAAATGTCTATTATCAATCGATCCATACCTTTAGTCAATATGTGACTAAAAGTCAGTATATCATGATTAGTTACGCAATCTACCCACCTAATCTTCAGCATTCTTCTGTAACACCACATTTCAAAAGCCTCTACCTTCTTTCTGTCTCAACTATCTTCAGAAAAGACTTTCTTACACTTAAATTAATATTTGATGTTAGTAAATTTCTCTTTCTCGAAAACGCTTCTCTTCCCTTTCCCATAACCATTCTGCATTATATCCTCTGTACTGCACCCACCATACGTCATTTTACTGCCCATGAAACAAAACTCCTCTATCACATTTAAGGATTCGTTACATAATCTGATTTCTTCCACATTGCATGATTTACCAAGAATGAATTCCATTACCCTTGTTTTGCTCTTGTTAATGTTCATCTTACACACTTTTTTCAACACACTGTCCATTCCGTTCAATTGCCCTTCCAGGTTCTCTCTTGTCTCTGTTAGAGTTGCAGCGTCATGAGATATACAGAATATTTTTAGTTATTCACCCTGTGCTATGATTCCTTCTTGAAATTTCACTTTGCTTTCCTTTACAGCTTGCTCAGTAAACGAATCGAATAACACTGGAGAAAGGCTACAACCCTGCCTTACTCCATTCTGAACCACTGGTACCCTTTTATGCCTTTCGACTCTAATAAATGTTGTCGGGTTAATGTACAAGCTGTAAATACCTTCAGTTCCCTATATTTGACCCCTACTGACTTCAGAATATCAAAGAATATATTCCATTCAAATTCTAAGGTAAGTCATAAGGTGAGTATTGCCTCCTGTGTTACTACACTTCTGCTGAATCAGCTAACGTCAACTTCACAAAAGATTAAAACAAAAAATGTAGACTTTACAAATAAATAAGTAAAGGAAATTAAAGAAAAACAAAATTTAATTTAAACATGTAAAATTCCCCCAAAAATCCTAATTTTACTTTAATTACAATTATTATGCTACATAAACTTCTTCCTATTGTTAGTGCCTAAATGTGTTTTTTTCCTTAACTAATTGTGTAATAATTGTACATCCAAGGTTAGTTTGTCTAAGATTGTATATGTTTTCCATTTAAGTAAGTATTAAGACTGTATTCCTATTGTTAATCATTCAAAAATTATTTATTCAAAAGCGATTGGTAAAACGAAAGGAATTGAAATGAAGTTTTGCTCGGCATCGGAAACTTCTTACTGTTTGCTGCAAAATGGATAAACATAGATTAATCGATACACCTGTTTGGCATTCTTTCTTCTCGTTTACGTACCAGAATCTCTATGATTTGGAAACCTTGCCTATCATTTTGATTGTTTCCAAAAATTAGAGGAAATCTGGAAACTGTTTTAATTATTCAAGTAGGCCTCTGGTATGAATAACCTGAGTTTGCCCCAGTTTCTAAATGGAGTTTCAGCTGGGTTAGAAAGAAATTTTGGACTTTTTCTAGATTTTTTTTTCAAATTCTTCTAAAACCAAGCGTTTAATCGAAAAAGCTAGCCGGCCGCGGTGGCCGAGCATTCTGCGGCGCGTCAGCCGAGGGGACTGAGGGGCTCCAGTCACGGTCTGCACGGCCACTACGGTCGCTGGTTCGAATCCCCCCTCGGGAATGGATATTTGTGCCGTCCTTAGTATTAGCTAGTTCATAAGTAGTTTGTAAGTTTAGGGACTGATGACCCCGTAGTTAAACCCCATAAGCTCTATAAACATTTGAAAAAGCTAAGGTTACAAAAATTTTCAGCATTTAATTCCACATTGATTGAGTACCAAAATGTAGCTATTTGATGAAATTCTACTAAAGAAGTTCTACGTCAAAGATTGAGAATTTTTCACACTTACCGAAAAACACTAACATTGTTGGTATAAGACGTGCAGCATATGGGAAATGGCTTGTTTGACGCAAACTTTTATAAGAGAAAAAGTTGTATAGCTTCAAATTCTGTTTTTCAAATTTCAATGAAATTGACGAAACACTTTACTGAACTGTGAAAATCGCCAATATTCAGTTACATCTAATCTTAATGACAAACTTAAAGCGTTCTAGTTTCCATTAAAAGTACGCTACAGTACGTGATAAAAACTTAATTCTGGGAGGAGGTATCCAGATAAGAGTTTACAGTTATAAACAAGCTTCATTTTGGCAGTAAAATTAGCAAAAGGTTCGTGTGAGCTACCGGCTACTCCCTGCTACAAAAACCATGTTCCCTGGCCCAAATTGAGAACTGACTTGGTTCAAAATTACTGTAATACAGGACGTTAACGATACATTGGCCAATATAAGTAGCAGCTCACACGAAATAACACACAGGCATTAATAAACAAACCACCACAATTAGTTATTTCATAAAGGTGGCTAAGATAAACATTTATGGCGCAACGGAACTTAAACATAAAAAATTGAATCTGAGTTTGTTCTCAGCACTGGTGAAAAACAATATTAAATAAAAAGGAAAAAGATGTTAGAAAATTATTATTCATAGGTAAGTCAAAATTATATTGAACTTAACTTGTTTATTCAGGTCGAACCCAAGCATAAAGGGAAACCAATGTTGTTGATACAATATAAATGCATCCCACTGAAATAATGTACTTAGGTTAACCTATCTTACACAGACGATGCCCAGCATTGAATGTAACATAAATTACACAGCACTTAACGCTACTGGGGAGGATTTACAAACAACACTCGCTCGCTCACACACACGCAGTGCAACAGCGTAACTCACCAAAATCAGCGTGCTGAAGCGAGGCAGAGACAGGCGCCGCTATCGTAGGCGAAATTCAGCAACCCCGTAGGTACCGCACAACAAAAAATACAATAAAGCTGCGAAGATGGCTCTGGCCTGTCGTGCCTGATTTGAGATGGTGCGTGAGTATAGCAAAGTTAAGTTACATCTAAATTAGACCGCGAGCAAACACGCTAACGGCGACACACGGCTACGTTACATGATCGCAGACCACTGAAGGTGAAGTGGTTAAAAGTCGGAGTCAATAAACAAAATTACTTCGGACTCTTAAATTGCAATCTGAGGGTAAACTATGTAGGCACTGGTTTTATGAGAAGTGGCGTGAATTCTGATGACTAGCTACAAACCCCTCAAATCAGAGTTCGGATCCACGTGGTTCCGCAAACCGATTAAAATGCATAAATTCAGTTTCCGAAAAATAAAGAGAAATAACTGCGGCATGCAACCCATAGCAATGCTTAGAATTTCATAAGCAAGCTATTGAAGGAGGTTGTGCAACGCTCGGAGAGAATTACTGACAAAGACTGAGTGCATACTACAAGTTCGGAGAAGAAACAGTAAAATTAAAATAGGTGGGGAGAGAAGATCGCGAAATGTTAGTAGAAATCAGAAGGATACACACAGTTACTTGTCTGATGGGCATGGAACCAACAATAGTATAACCTGAAGGCTTTTTTCTTAGAACAAACTATGTAGAACACATATCACTCATGGAAGGAAACGATGAAAAAGCTTTTACATGCACTATACAAATTGAACATATCGTCTTTTAGAAATCGGACCCAACAAAGCTAGAAAGAATTTACACAGATTTCGTACACCGCCACATAATCACAAAAGGTTTGAATATACCAGGCCATTATCAACTGCAACTCTTACGACATACACTGAATTCATCTGTTGGAAATCGCTGGATTGAAAATCGAACACATTTCCGTGTAGGATTGGAAGGAATATTCCAAAAAATTAATCTAAGTTCAAGAGTCTAAATTAAACATGCTAGACAACGAATCACTACCATCTCTGCGGGCACAAGAGCAGAGCCAATCTTACCTCACTGTGGTCCCAACACAAAGTGAAAACCTAGCGGCCAGGAGGCGCGGGAAAGCTACCGGAAACTGGGAAAACCATGGGTACAAGTGGTGGGGAGAGAAGATCGTGTGACTCGCCCTGGAGAAGGCTCGTGGACTAGCCTGTAACCAAAGGGTGTGCAAACCTCTTTGGTCGCATCAGCAGCAGGGGTTGGTAACAACCATCAACTCTGAGCCAGAGAGAACCATGGAAAGCGAACTATCACTACCCACATTCAGACAGCCATTAGATTCCCGCACACCTACGTAAAAGTGAAACAAGTACACATTCTAACAGGGACAATAATAAATTAGTAAAATAACAAAATCCTTGCAATATTAACTAATATTTTAAAACATTAAATAAAAATGCTATTCCTCATGCCTCGAGAAGAGTGGGGTTCTAGTCTTAAAACACTGACCATACATGATAACATACATAAAATTCCATAGTTGAATGTAAACGAAGGCTTCCGCGGCCGTTGTCATTGTATATAAAACTCTTCTGGGTTTTGGACCGCATCGTCAAAATATCAAACACTTCACCGACGTTTCGGCCACTATTGCAAGTGGCCATCTTCTGGGTGTTACATTTACTGTAAATGTAACACCCAGAAGATGGCCACTTGCAATAGTGGCCGAAACGTCGGTGAAGTGTTTGATATTTTGACGATGCGGTCCAAAACCCAGAAGAGTTTTATATTCCATAGTTGTCTTTATCGCTTACAATCTAATTATTAGTGTTCTACTATAGAATCTGGATTACTAAAATCTTAATAATCTTACCCAGTGGCAGATTAAACGTATTGGAAGTACTATCACTAAAGCTAATCTCCTCGCACATCAAGGAGCTGTGAAGGTCTGTCTCATATGAATTATCTCGACCAATTTACCCATTCATTTCAATCTAGTTTAATTCCCAATCAATATTCCGTTTGAAATAATAATGCATTAATACATTACCTGACATAGCAGGCGTGGGTTGTGGCGGTGATCTGATTGATTAATGATCTTCAACACTAGGTAACCAAGATCCCAAAATAATTATTTTATGACGACGGGTTTCAGGTGGCTGTGTCAGCATCAACTGTTCATATAAAATTATATGTGGTCATCTTATGTTCTTTATAAAATGGAAGTTAAATAGTCGAAATATAAAACACATAAGTTAAAGCGTTAACAGCTTGTCAGCTTTAGTCAGTCTAGTATATGCTGTTGATGTTTTACATTATGTATTCTATTTTTCGACAATTGCTATGTTGCATCTACTACTTAACTTCCATTTTTTTAAAATAACATAAGATGACGACCTTGTAAAATTTCATATGACCAGATGATACCATAGCATGATGGCATAGCCACTTGAAACCGCTCGTCATAAAAATTATTATTTCGCGATCTTCGCTTTTACGTTTTAAGACAATTAAAAATGCATGTGGTTCAAGATGAGAGAAGAGGGGTTGGTAAGAGGGTATACCGTTGGGGGACTGAGGGAAGTGGTTGACGTGATCTATGGAGAATGCGTGAGGAGGATATGAGTAGAGAGAGCTGAACACGTTCAAGATGTTTTCTGATACTTATTTCGTAATTGTGAATCATTGGTAGAAATTAATAAACACAAAACGCAAATAAAAAGTAATACACTCTAGGCAAAAGAGTTAACATATGATGCGGAAAATGAAGTCCTCTGATACAGGCAGATGGGTGTATGGCTAGCTGATACACTAAGATGTATCGTACAAAAACATATACAAAGGATGAAAATAGAAAAATAAATGCACACATATATCGATGTTCCTCAAATGTAGAGGAAGTCACTAGATAGTGTGGACTATGATCAGCAAATCCAGAAATTGAGGTTGAGCTTAATCATTACTATTGCAGAAAATCTGCATAGGTCGCATCAACTGAGCAACACACTTCACGCACAGCATGACTTCATTATGACAACTTTCTAAAACATTCTGGTATTCAACTGTTTTGTGAGCTAAAGCTATACATAGACAGATGTAGGTACATGGGTGTTCCAAAAGGTGTATCATTTACAAACCTGTGCAAATAAATACATATACTTGGAGGGAACAAAAATTGAATGAGTTTCCCATTTTCAGTACCTTGTAAGCATTTTCTCCAAGGACACCATCCGGCAAGAAATTCTAAACGGAACAGGAAAAGCATCTAATTTTTTCATGCAAGTTCAGAACCTGCTCTGGCACAGAAAAGTATCTCAGGAAGCAAAGTTAACTTTGTATCACACTTACTTTACTCCAGTCCTTATATATGGCATGGAAACTTGTACATTGTTAAAGAAGGATTACAACAGAATCCAAGCAACAGAAATGATGTTCATCAGGACTACGAATCAAAGTACCAAGAGAGGCAAGATTAGAAATGTGTATGCTGAAAAACAGCCTTTGTCAGGGTTCCTATTCCCAACATTTGGGGAAACGAAGACTGCAGTGGTATGGCCATGTAAGGAGAAACGATTGCACAAGAACAACTAAAAAATACTTCAGAATGGAAGTGGGAGAAAGAAGACCAAGAGGAAGGGCAAGGAGGCAATGGATAGAGGCAGTACAATCATACGTAGAGAAGAACGGTTATGACTGGGATGATGTCCATTACCCAATATTACCTCAAGATCGGATGAGATGGAGAGCGCTTTTAGCCACACCCGGGAAACTGGAAATTGAAAATGATGATTGAATATCTAACATGCGATCTTGGCATATATATATATTCTCAACGAATAACATATTAGCATATACAAGTTTGATGTAAATTGTGCGGAAAGAACATTGTCGTAAAACTACGGCTCATTCAGATGCGTACCAACTGTTTCCTTAGAAAGGAAGGGGGGAAGGGGGGGGGGGAAGGAAACCTACTGACTGACGAAAGAAGAGGACATAATGTAATTGTTGTTAGAAGATGCTTGAGTCAAAGCCAAAAATGGCTGCCAAAAAAAAAAAAAAAAAAAAAAATCGCACTGACTTGTTTTACGGCCCGCTTCAGATTTGTAGTTTTATAAGTTTTTGGAAACATTTTGGAGTAAAATAATAATCTAAATAAAAACTTAATTAATAAGAGTGTCTGAAACCTTTTAGGAAAAGAAATTGGGTAGTGGCGGGTTCCGAACCACCTACCGTTAGTGTAATTGTCCAACGCCTTGCCCACTACGCTACGGCTATCAATCAAAATACGAGTCCTTTAATCTCATACTATTGATGGCCGTTGTTAACTGATGCTAATATGGCATTTGTAGACACTAGATTATCATTTATCGTACGAAGAACGACGTGTTTTTGTTAATTCTTCAGTGCGCCATTGCTTTGAAATGACAACGTGTAAGTTACAATAAGAAAATCACCAAATACACAACGCAAGATGTCGTATGCCGGAGAGAGGTCTGGGCGAGAAATGTCACGTCACATCTCCGAACGGCTGGTTTTCGTTAATTCAATGGAGGGTGTCAAATCTCCGTTATTTTTGCAAATATGTTTGAAACGCTACGAGATATGAAAAAACATAAGATAGCAAATTCGGTTATTCAATTTTCGTGTCAGATGAATAGTTAAGCCGTTATTTTCATTTAAATTTCGAGCTGTCAAAAGACAATCGCAAAGGCCCACTTTCAGTGTTACTATGGTAACCTAAAGTGGGCCCACACTGGGTGAGGAGGAGGAGGGGATGGGCAGAAACCGAGTCTTGCCCCTTCAAAGTTTCAAGTGGAGGGGGCGGCCTTTCTGCCCCCCCTCCTCCTCCGCAGTTGATACGCAATTGCTCTCGTTACTAGGGTTGGTAGTAAATACTCCGACACTCGACTCGATCTGTTTGGCACATCCTTTCGCTCGCGGACTGCACGAGATGCACCGCGCGGGATAGGATTCACTTTGACGGCGCTTCTTGGTAGCGGACACCGCTAATGCACAGCGACGGCGGGCGTCGCCATTCAGAGCGTAATCTGCGCGACCCGCGCTTTGAGCGGCAGAATGCAGCAGCGCGCCGGCGAGTCCACAGTGTCCTGTGTGCCGAGGACGCCGCGTGATTAATGGGCCGGAACGCCGGCGGCGGCCACGCGCCCGCTCTGAGCGTCAGGCCAGCGCAGCCACCCAGAGGCTGAGCCGGCGTGACGCTAATCACCGCGTGTGCGCATGCGCGAGCGCCCGCGACTAATTCATCAAAATTGAGCGACCCGCAGGGCGCCGAATTGACACAGTCGGAATGCAGTCCTGATTTGTGATTCAGAGCGAATGCTCGGAAGGTAATCACAGCTTCTACTGAAGGAAATGATATATGTGAAGGTGCCCGAGTAATTGAAGATTCGGGTTGTAACGTCATCGCTGCGTCCACCTAATCTTCGATGGGCGAAGTTGTCGTTACATTCTATTTTATGCTTAATCATTTAATAATTGTTCCGATGATTTGACGGTATGGGATGCGGACAATTACTAGGTTTATCCATAACAGTAAACTTTGTTAACTTCCTTTATTATGGACGACAAATGTTAAAAAACTCTTCCCTTTAAATACACCTATTAAATAACCGTGTGCCACTACGATGAATGTATACAAGTCCACACTGAAACATTTCAATATGCAACTGCAACCCGTATGCGATACGACGGAATGGCAAAAACTTTAGCCACAACTAAACGCAGGTTACGAACTCACTGCCGATATACTACCGCCTCGCTCTGCGGTCGGCAGGAGACTGCCAGACACCGGCCAACAAACAAAGAACATTCCAACCTAAGCATTGTTGCCAGCAGCGCTCGCTGCACGCCAACGATAACTATCGTTCGGCCAAAACTTACCAAAGAGGTTACAAACCTAAGACCCTGTATCCTCACAGGGTCAATTCAGGTCCGCGATACTACCCATCGACTTTGACTAATGACGCCATGTCAAAACGATACTTAGTTTACAAGCAGAACGTAAAACTTCCTGGCAGATTTAAATATTGTGCCGGACCCGAGACTCGAACCCGGCACCTTTGACTTTCGCGGGCAAGCGCTCTACCGATGAGCTACCCCGACACGAATCAGGGCTCCCCCACACATCTTCCATTCTTCCAGTACCTCGCCTCCTACTTTCCAAACTTCACAGTTCTCCTGCAAACCTTGCAAGACTAGCACTCTTCAATTCTATTCAAAACGTTCAAATGTTTATATAGCTTATAGGACTTAACTACGGGGTCATCAGTCCCTAAACTTACAAACTACTTACTAACCAGCTAACAATAAGGACGGCACAAATATCCATGCCCGAAGGGGGATTCGAACCCCCGACCGTAGTGGCCGTCAAGATCGTGATTGACGCGCCTCAGTCCCCTCGGCCACCGCGTCCGGCTTTCAATTCTGCCAGTACCTCGCCTCCTACTTTCCAAACTTCACAGAAGCTCCCCTGCGAGCCATGCAAAACTAGCACCCCTGGAAGAAATGATATGGTGGAGATATGGCTTAGCCACAGCCTAAGGGATGTTTACAGAATGAACAGAATGAAACTTTCACTCTGCAGCGGAGTGTGCGCTAATATGAAACTTCCTGACAAAGGTTGCAGGTTCGAGTCCCGGTTCCGGCACACAATTTTAATCTGCCAGGAAGTTTCATCTTTATACTATTTATCTCCCATTCCATTCTGGAATAGCGCGCGGGAAGAAAGAACACCCGAATCTCTCAGTTCGAGATCTGATTTCTAGTATTTCATTTTAATGGTCATTCTACCTATGTAAGTGGGAGTCAACAATATACAGGGTGTTTCACTAAGTGTGTTTGCCTCTGTAACTTATAAAATAATAGGTGTCGGGAAATTTTAATGCGGTAGGTCAACATAAGAAATGTTACACTTTCTGCTCAACTATGAACATAGTTTATTGTATCATTTTCCAAAGAGTTACAGGACAATGACATAATTTTTTTATGGAACAATAGTTTTTTCTATCGTGCATTGGATTCGTTGAAAACAGCTGCGTCCAAATCAATTTAAACTACATTCCTATAACTGTTAGTTTGGGAGCGGAGTGTGTGCTAACATGAAACTTCCTGGCAGATTAAAACTGTGTGCCGGAACCGGAAGGCGAATCTAGTCTTGCAAGGTTCGCAGGAAAGTTCTGTGAAGTTTTGAAAGTAGGAGGTGAGGTACAGGCAGAATTGAAGTTGAGTGGGGTAGCCGTCAGTCGTGTCAGGATAGCTCAATCGGAGAGCGCTAGCCCGCGAAAGGTGAATGTCCCAGGTTCGAGTCGCTGTTCCGGCACACAATTTTAATCTCCCAGGAAGTTTCATATCAGCGGAAACTCCGCTACAGAGTGAAAGTTTCATTCTAAAAGCAGAACATAGATTACAGATTAAGATTCTGTGTTTAAAAAGTGATCTGTAGCTTCTCTCTGATAGTGAGGGATAGGTTAACGCCGGCCGCGGTGGCCGAGGAGACTGAGGCGCTTCAGTCACGGTCTGCACGGCCACTACGATCGGGGGTTTGAATCCCCCCTCGGGCATGGATATTTGTGCCGTCTTTAGTATAAGGTAGTTCATAAGTAGTTTGTAAGTTTAGGGACTGATGACCACGTAGTTAAGTCCCATAAGCTTAACAAACATTTGATTTTTTTTTTGATAGTTTAACAGAGAGTTTGAAAAGCTTACCGTCTGCTCTTTATTTAGAAAACTTACTTAAACTAGGTTCCATACAACGTAGAGAATGGTTAGTTTCTATTTGAATGCTGTTTCCTTGGTCCATAGGAATATTTTTTTTTTTTTTTTTTTTTTTTTTTTTTTTTTTTTTTTTTTTAAGAGAGCAGAACAGTTTAGCTTCAGGAAATTATCTCAAAAACGATTTCCTGTCTCAATATTCAAGCCAAGTAAATTGCATTCAGACCAGGTCATAGAGAATCTGATTGAAATTAAGAACTACTTTTCATGTCGCCTAGGGTATGTTGAATAGTTTTTTGCGCAAAGTAATTTTATTAATAGCATCTGTTAATAGGTGAAAGCAATGACTAAAAAATTTATTTAAATAAAAATTGAAGGGTTGGTTGAAAATGTGTTAATCCATTTGTACTTAAGATTGCATATATTTCCAAGAAGCACAAATGGGGGTCAACGATTTCATAACACAAAGAAAGACATGCCACTGGTTGTATTCTAATCACACAATAAAAGAATTTTTCTCCTCCTTAATGAAAAACCAGTACTTCTAAGATAAAAATGGTTAAGAAAAGAGGGATTCAGGGTGATACCATTTACAGTTGAGAATTACACACACTCACACCAAACATAGCGACACTCACCGAACAGTAACAATTGCCAGGCGCAGTAACGAGGGGATTCGACCAAACAGCTTGGATGGCGAAAAACACTCGCGCACGATTTTAATAAATTACTTGTTCTAAACTGCTTTCAGACCTCTTTCTGGTCTCAAAACTTGAGTAACTAGTTTTAAAACTGCCGTTGCTTATGACATTCCGGCCGCGGTGGCCGAGGGGACTGCGGCGCGCCAGTCACGGTCTGCACGGCCACCACGGTCGGGTGTTCGAATCCCCCCTCGGACATGGATATTTGTGCCGTCCTTAGTGATAGCTAGTTTATACGTAGTTTGTAAGTTTAGGGACTGATGACCCCGTAGTTAAAGTCCCATAAGCTATACAAACATTTTTCTTATCACGTGGTCATTACGTAACACCGCGCACATCAAAAGTAAACGAAAATGAGAATCTTACAAAAATATAGCAGAGGTAAATTGAAGCAGTTGTTGCCTGTTCCTAATAAGCGTTACTAGCACAAAGAGAGAATGAAACGGGAGGAGTACCGAGTTGTTGAAAAACCACATGGTCATGAAATTACGTTAAGTATAAGAAATAAAAACTCGGAAAAAATCAGTGAAATGATCTGCGACACCGCGGATTTACTGGTGTTTGAAGGAGAGCATAGAAATCTCAATTGCCTGAAGGGCAAATTCGGAAGTAACAAGATGAAGTCTTTGTTCCAACCGTTACAGACGTAGCTACAAAAATCTAACAAAACAACTTCCGAATTTAGGAGAAGTGTTATTACCACGACTGTTTTAGAACACGCGTGAATGCATAGACGGATCTTGTAAGAACAGAAACTAGTAAGTTAGTAAACATCATTTGGAACTTAACAGGGAACAGACACCAATGCTCACATGGAAAAACGGTTCATAAAATTTTCACCGAAAATAATACCAGAATCTAATAACTTCAATCGCCATTTGACACAATGCGATACTTGTAATAGCACACATGCGATTATACACACGAGAGGTCTGAAATACACACAAACACACACACACACACACACACACACACACACACACACACACACAACAAACACACACCCACACACAGATGGATATTAGTCCAGTCGCGTCCTATAAGAACGGAAGCAGATCCCAGAGCGCCTATGCTCGCTCGGCCACCTACGGAACTAACTGGTCAAAGATCATGGTGGGGGGGCCTAATAGACATGCCACTAGTCATATAGACACGCGCTACATCGATATACATTTCCAAAGGAACGAGGGAAATGAAGGAAGAAAGACTGCATTACCTCGGGGCACCGTGCTCGCCATTCCTGTACTCACAAAAGAATTGTGAACCACCCTGGGGGCAGTTGATAGTGTTTGTCTAGGTACTTCGTGTATCTACATAGTATATCTTGTGAGACTCTCATATATGTCGTCATTGGTCAAAGCCGATGGGTTGTATCCCAGTCTTCATTTATGCTAAAGATACAGTGGAGATCATCCTTCCACAGGAAGGAATGACAAGAATGTTGTCAATTAAATACACACAGTAATCTATTTTCATATACTTACGTACATGTTTATTAACACTAACGAGCTACTCCAGTTGCCAGAAATCTGACTGGCGTATATCAGTGGTGTCTCCTGATTTAAATTTTATGCTTTACATTTGACCCCATTAATTCGTAATGTTAAATATCGCTACCACCCCCATGAACCGCAGACATTGCCGAGGTGGGTGGCTTACGTGCCTCAACGATGCAGATAGCCGTACCGTATGTGCAACCACAGCGGAGGGGTATCTGTGGAGAGGCCAGACAAACGTGTGGTTCCTGAAGAGGGGCAGCAGCCTTTTCAGTAGTTACAGGGGCAACAGTCTGGATGATTGACTTAGCTGGCCTTGTGACATCAGCTAATGTGGCTTTGCCATGCAGTTACTGCGAACGTCTGAAAGTAAGGGGAAACTACAGTCGTCACTTCTTCTGAGGAATTCCAGCTCTACTGTATGACTATATGATGATGGCGTCTTCTTGTGTAAAATATTCCGGAGGTAAAATAGTCCCACATTCGGATCTCCGGGCGGGGACTACTCAGGAGGATATCATCATCAAGAAAAACAAAACAGGCATTCTACGGGTCAGAGCGTGGAATGTTCTAACCCTTAATCGCGTAGATAAGCTAGAAAACTTTAGAAGAGAAATGGATAGGTTAAAGTTAGGGATTAGTGAAGTTCGGTGGCAGTATGAACAGGATTTGTGGCCAGGTGAGTACAGGGTTATCAATACAGAATCAGTTGGTGGTAACGCAGGAGTAGGTTTGATAATGAATAAGAAAATAGGAATGCGGATAAGTTACTATGAACAGCATAGTGAACGCATTATCGTAGTAAAGATATACACGAAGCCAACACCGACCACAGCAGTGCATGTTTATATGCCAACTAGCACGGCCGATGATGAGGATATCGAAAAAAATGTATGAGGAGATAAATGGGGGAAAGTAATACAGTAGAAGAAGAATGGGTAGCTCTGAGAGATAGGGTAGTGAAGGCTGCAGAGGACCATATAGGCAGAAGGACAAGACCTAATAGATATCCCTGGACGACACAGGATATACTGAAATTAATTGATGAGAGGAGAAAATGTAAAAATTCAGCAAATGAAACAGGAAAAAGGGACTACAAACGTGTGAAAAATGAGACTGACAGGAAGTGCAGACTGGCTAAGCAGGAGTGTGGCAAGAGGACAAATGCAGAACCGTAGAAGAATGCATAACTGAGGGGAAGATGGATACCGCTTACAGGAAAATAACAGAGATATTTGGAGATAAGAAAAGCAGCTGTATGAATATCAAGAACTCAGACGGAAAACCAGTACTAAGCAAAGAGGGGAAAGCTGAACTGTGGAAGGAATATATAGAGGGCCTATACAAAGGAAAGAAACATGAAGGCAATAGAAATGGAAGATGAAGTGGAGGAAGATGACATAGGAGATATGATACTGCGAGAAGAATTTGACAGAGCGCTGAAGGACTTGAGTCGAAACAAGGCCCCCGGAGTAGATGATATTCCGTCTGAACTGCTGATGTCGTTAGGAGATCCTGTCGTGAAAAAGTTGTATCACCTAGTATGCAAGAAGTATGAGACAGGGGAAATACCCTCCGACTTTAAGAAGAATATTCTAATTTCAATTCCAAAGAAAGCAAGTGCAGACAAGTATGAAAATTACAGAACTATCAGTATAATAAGTCATGGGTACAAAATACGAACGCGAATTATTTACAGACGAATGGAAAAACTTGTGGAATCCGACCTCGGGGAAGATCAGTTTTGATGTAGGAGAAATGCAGGAACACGGAAGGCAATACTCACATTACGACTTATCTTAGAAGATAGGCTAAGGAAAGGGAAACCTACGTTTTTAGCGTTTGTCGATTTGGAGAAAACTTTTGACAATATCGACTGGAATACACTCTTCCAAATTCTGAAGGAATCGGGGGTAAAATATAGGGAGCGAAGAGTTATATTCAACCTATACAAAAGCCAGACAGCGGTTATTAGAGTCGAAGGGTAATAAAGGGACGCAGGGTTTGGGAAGGGAGTAAGACAGGGTCGTAGCCTTTCCCCAATGTTGTTCAATCTGTACATGGAATGCAATGTCAGAAAATCAGGCGCTTCTGAAAGAATTAGATTAGGTAATGAGACAATAAAAGTAGATGAATTTTGCTATTTGGGTGGCAAGATAACTTCTGATGGCCAAAGTAAAGAAGATATAAAATGCAGAATGGCTATGGGGAGAAAAGCGTTTCTAAAGAAACGAAACCTGTTAACATCCAATGTTAGTTTAAATGTTAGGAAGTCCTTTCTGAAAGCATTTGTCTAGAGTGTAGCATTGTATGGGAGTAAAACGTGGACGATAAGGAGTTCAGATAAAAAGATGATAGAAGCTTTTGAAATGTGGTGCTACAGACGAATGACGAAAATTAGATGGGTAGATCACGTAACTAATGTGGAGGTGCTTAACCGAATCGGGTAGAAAAGGAGTTTGTGACATATCCTGACTAAGAGAAGGGATAGATTGGTTGGACACATTCTGAGACATCAAGGAATTGTCAACTTGGCATTGGAAGGAAGCGTGTGGTGTAAAAATAGTAGAGGGAGACAGAGGGAAGAATACAGTAAGCAGATTCAAAAGGATGTAGGTTGGCGAACGTATTCTCAGTTGAAGAGACTTGCACATAAAAGGGTAGCGTGGAGAGCTACAACAAACCAGTCTGCGAACTGAAGACCACAACAACAACAACAAAAATCGCTAAATATTGGAAGACTTCATTCCCTTGTTGTTTAGTCGGTACCTGTAACACACTTGTGGCCGAAAGTAGGTCGGAAATTGCAGCGCTAACCAGTAACAGGAACGTAATAAAATTTAATAAACGCGGCGGTATTTCGGTACCTCATGACAGGTGTAAGAAACAGTGACGAATAAAGCGAGGGGTGGTATCAGGCTACAACCGCCCATAATCACCCCCCCCCCTCTCCCCAAAGAGTGAAATCTCCCGATATGTTTAAGATGAAGTTTTTATTTTTATTTTCGAAATCGTAATTTTATGCCTCTATTGAAAACGGAATCACCAAGCAAAGACCGCGATATCCAACAACATAACATCTTATAGTATGCCGCTGACGAACAATGATCCTTTCTTCAATGTGGGAGCACTCTTAGAACATTTTTCTGGAGGGAATGAGTTTGGAAAACTACAACATTGAGTAATAATTGGCAGGGTAATGTTGATAATTTGTAACTGACAGCCGGAATTTTTGAGTAATTTGTTCAGGAGTGGAGATCTCTGTGGCCCCATTGGTGTAGGGGGTCAGCAACAACTGCCTAGAAATCACGCTACCTGAGTTCCAATCCCGCCTGGATACACCTTTCTACTTTACCTGTCCGCAGTTAACGTTACACATTCTGTGAATAGGAATAGACAACAGCTTCAGGATCAAAAGTGGTGTTTGTTCATTGACATGTCATATCTTCAGTGAATTTGACTTTCTTATCTTTTTGGACTCCTTTCAGGTACAACGAGCTGCTTGTTAAAATTGCGCTGCCTGATACTACAAAGTTACACTTTTCGTTTGAAACTTCAATGAGTATTAATTTCTCATCAATTTCAAATTTATGGAGATGGACTGTATTTATTTACCATAAAGGCCAAATATAAGATCAAACAAACTAAGCAACATTTCTTCACTAACGGCTACAAATTTCACAGCCACAATTACAAATCCTAAAGTCAATGAGAACACTTCAAACAAAACTGCCAAAAATTACATTAAATTGCAAAGAATATATGTTTGTAAATTAATACAGAGGAAGCTCCCTGTAGCCCTCTTACACTTCGCCATCTTTAAAATTTTATTTTAACTCAAAAACAGTGTTTTTTCAAACTGGACATCGCAACTCCCAGAGGGGAGCAAAGTCTTTTTCGGGGGTGGCTCTCACAAGAGTAAGTACTTGCACCATAAAAGAACAAGGAGTTTAGTAATACATAAACGTATGCCTAAGTGATATACATTTACTGTTAAAATTACAGAATTCCTTGTGTAACATTCATTGTGAATTGAACAGATCATAAATTGTTTCATAATACACCTGTATTAATGATGAAAAAATGCAAAGTCTGAAAACTGATTTTTAGAATCAACTGACAGGTAGAACAGTATGATACAATAATTTAGTCGAAAAAATTAAATAGAAATACTTCCTTAAAAACTGTCTATACGCTGGGATCCTTTTTAATTTGCATAATTTGCTTCTGAGCCTTGCCTGAAATGCGAAACACTCATTAAACAAAATATACTTTTCTGTTGGAAATCATGTAAAATAGGATAATGTGTTCCATTCCGAAAAATACCGTGGAAACCTTCACCCAATAATTTAAAAGAAAGCTAAACGAAATGAAAGAAAATTTTATATGTTTCCCTTCAGATGACATAGTTTTTTTACTGTTTGTGAAGAAAGAAGGGGGCCACCACAATACATTCTTTGGAAGGGGGTAACCAGACAATTTTTACTAAACTAACAGCAGTTAACAAATTTTGTATTATAATACGGACATTAAGTACCCCGCTCCCCTTCATCACTTGTAGCGAAAAATACTTTGTGTGTACTGCCTGGATTAAGTTACATATTGATATGTGTACTGCTAGCAGTGACATGCGTGGAAGATGTCAAGGTTTAGAGGCTATTTTTCGTTACTATGTTTTGGGACCCATTGCTTTAAGAAAGCGATGAAAGTACACTGACGACCAAAACAGAATTCCTTGCAACACTGATAATAAAGAGTTGCTATTTACAGGGCGTTTAGATTAGTATTATTTGAAGACATTATGAGCACTGGAAACTCATGAGACTGTGAGTTTATGCTGTATATTGGGATCACACAACAATTCCATTTAAGCGGAAATGTGCCTGTCGAACTCGTTCATGATATAAACCAAAGCTACTACGTCAGTGCAACTTGATTAGACATGAATGGTACTATCCAATCAGTTCCTCTCAAAGAGCATGAATTAGAGCCATGAGTAAATTTGCTTCATCTGTGAGTAATATCTCTTCTGATGTAGGACAAAGTATTTCAGGCGAACAACTGGTATGTGCCGATAGGTCCACGGAAGGCTACAGAACACGACAACATGTGTCAGGTTGCACCACTCACATTAATCTCCAAGAACATTGACACTTCCTGCAAACGGCATTGCAGGAAACATAAGCGTCCATGTTGGTTCGGTACAACAGCGGAAGAGTTTAACACATCATATACTAACTGCGGATATTAATTTAATGATTCGAGTTACCTAAAGAAGGAAGGCATAATCTGAAGTTGCTTAATTTGGGACAAGATGTCTCTATGAGACAACAGTTACCTTTTAAATTGTATAGCGACTTTTAAAATATAAACGGATTTTGTTATTATATGTGATTATTACTAAATTGATATCTGATCAATTATCATTGTTAGAACAGAGGATTAAACATTCAAAACCCTTTTGAAAGAATAAGAGGAATAAATATGGGTCACCCTACTTCCAACTACGTACCGCACTGCAACATGTAACAACTTTTCATAGTAAAAATATGAGTCACAGTAAAACATTACGTAGCCTTCTTAGTAGCTTAAATTAGACAGCATACTTTCTAGATCCTATTTTTTATGCCAAGTATATAGAATTTTGCTACTGTCTACAGATACTATCAAAATTTTAGGAAAAACGTTCTAGTAGTAGCCTGTCTGAAATGCATCTTAACAGAAGTAGAGCAGATGAGACTAATTCAATTGTAATGTGTATAGTTCACCACATATTTTGTATTTATTGCCAGATTCCACACCCCTAAATTTTAAAATGTAAAATGAAAATTCAATCACATGACTAATAACATATAATAAAACAAATATTTTCAATAATATATACTAAGACAATAGATTAATAAAATTATTTTTATTAAATAATAAAGTACATTTTTCAAGACATTTTCAATTGCACAGAGAAAACATCAGTGTAAATGAGTCAGTCTACTAAAAACCCATGCCTTGTTAAATACTTACTAGATACATCTTTTCAGTAAAATTAATATGTTACAACTTACCTCATATTACTTAAAAATAATAAATAAGTGAGTGATGAGAGATGTGTCCACACATCAGAGCTAAAATATTCCAAAATTAAATCCATAATAAAAAAATAACTGCAGCCCATCACACTCTTAATTATAAGCTGCACCTAGACCTTACATAATCTTTAAGAAGAAAAGGAGAAAAGTATAACTCCTAACAGATTTTCAGGTAATGGAGGCATACAAACAAGGAAATGAAGTAAAGTAAATCATCTCCAAACAATTATAACTTAGATTCCTCTGAATGGAATGAAATACATCCAAATTCTTTGTGTTTAAAGACCGTAACTAATACTTCCCAGATAGATTAAAATTAACACATAAAATAATAGGGTATCGAATTGTAATTTCCATTATAATTTTCATAGTCTAAAAAATTAGAGCCATCAAGAAAAGAAAATTTCACCTTACAAATTTAAATTTAAATTCAAACTTATAAATTAAGTTTATTAAACAAAAATATGTAATTGTATTAATCATGTAACCACAAAAGCTGACACAAATAATGCCATTATGTAATCAATTACTAATTACAAAATAGCTTGATAATTAAATGTAATTACTACTAGTATTAAACATTTACATAAACAATACTCATATAAAATGTAAAGAGAAAGTTAACTTTTCTACAAGAATAAACGTTGAAAATAAATTGAGATAAAT
Source organism: Locusta migratoria (assembly GCA_026315105.1). Lineage (NCBI taxonomy): Eukaryota > Metazoa > Arthropoda > Insecta > Orthoptera > Acrididae > Locusta > Locusta migratoria. The sequence continues at coordinate 26,871,442 of CM048750.1, read as the reverse complement.
ACAGTAAAAAATATTTAAAATTACATAAAAAATACAAGATATAACAGAATATATATAACACAAAAATTAAAATGACATTAAAAACTAAAAAAATTAGAAAATTACTTCCCAAGATGTAAAATAACCATTTATTACATATTATGAAGACAATGATATCATACATATGATATGAATGATAAATATATATTATCTTCCTTTATTATTTTTTCATTAATAATCACAAATAACATATTTATTTTCATTAATAAAGATTAATAGTATAAATATTTTGAATTGTTATATATATAGAATAGTATTATACAACCAATATAGTTCGTTTATTTGCTGTTAAAATAATACTGACATAATATTTGAATTACATTAAACATTTAAATTATGTTGATTAAATCATATAGTATAATGTAAAATATTTAATTATATTATAATAAATATTTTTACATATTCATTTCTTTTGTATCAAAAAGAGGTATTTAAATAGTTGATAAATATATAGATACCAACAATCAATTAATATTAATTAAATGGAACTTATAATGATATATATTATTAGATGTGATATTTACAAATAAAACATCTATAATCATTAATAAGATAAAATTTGGCGAACAATTAAATTTTAAGCAACATTTATTGAAGCCAAATCTTATAATTCAAGAAATGAATTTTGAATTGGTATAGAAAATGAAAGGAGAAAATATAAAAATGCAGTAAATGAAACAGGCAAAATGGAGTACAGACGTCTAAAAAATGAGATTGACAGGAAGTGCAAAATGGCTAAGCAGGAGTGGCTAGAAGCCAAATGTAAATCTGTAGAAGAATGTATAGCAAGGGGAAAAGTAGATACTGCCTACAGGAAAATAAAAGAGACATTTGGGGACAAGAAAAGCAACTCTACGAATATCAAGAACTCAGATGGGAAACCAGTTCTCAGCATAGAAGCGAAAGCTGAAAGGTGGAAAGAGTACATAGAGCAGCTCTACAAAGGAAATGAACTTAGAGACGATGTTGTAGGAAGGGAAGAGGAAGTCGATCAAGATGAAATAGGAGATACTATACTGGGAGATGAATTTGACAGAGCCTTGAAAGACCTAGTTCGGAACAAGGCCCCAGGAGTAGATGAAATACCCTCAGAGCTACTAAAGTCTCTGGGAGAGCCAGCCATGACAAGACTATTTGAACTGGTGTGTAGGATGTATGAGACAGGCGAAATGCCCTCAGACTTTAAGAAAAATGTAATAATCCCCATTCCAACGAAATCAGGCGCAGACAGGTGTGAAAATTACAGAACCATCAGTTTGATAAGTCATGGTTGCAAAATTTTAACACGAATTGTCTACAGGTGGCTGGTAGAAGCTGACCTCGGGAAAGATCAGTTTGGATTCAGGAGGAACGTAGGAACCTGGGAGGCAATACTCACTTTACGTCTAATCTTAGAAGACAGATTAAGGAAAGGCAAACCTACATTTTTAGCTTTTGTAGATTTGGAGAAAGCAAGTTCAATGTTGACTGGAATACACTCTTCCAAATTCTGAAATCAGCAGGGGTAAAATACAGGGAAAGGAGAGTTATTTACAACTTGTACAAAAGCCAGACCGCAGTTATTAGACTCGAAGGGCATGAAAGGGAAGCATCAGTTGGGAAGGGAGTAAGACAGGGTTGCAACCTTTCTCCAATGTTATTCAATTTGTACATCGAGCAGGCGGTGAAGGAAAGCAAGGAAAAATTTGGAATAGGGATTAAAGTTCAGGGGGAAGAAATAAAAACATTGCGTTTTGCTGATGACATTGTAATTCTGTCAGAGACAGCGAAGGACCTGGAAGAGCAGTTGAATGGAATGGAAAACGTGTTGAAGAGAGCATATAAAATGAACATTAACAAGAGCAAAACAAAAATAATGGAATGCGGTCTTAGAAAATCAGGCGATGCTGAAGGAATTAGATTAGGTAACGAAACAATGAAGGTGGTAGATGAGTTTTGTTACTTGGGTAGTAAAATAACATGCGATGGTCGCAGTACAGAGGATATAAAATGCAGAATGGCAATGGGAAGAAAAGCATTTTTGAAAAAGAGAAATTTGCTAACATCGAAAATTAATTTAAGGGTAAGGTAGTCTTTTCTGAAGGCATTTGTGTGGAGTGTTGCCTTGTATGGGAGTGAAACATGGACGATAAGCAGTGCTGACAGGAAGAGAATAGAGGCTTTTGAAATGTGGTGCTACAGAAGAATGCTGAAGATTAGGTGGGTAGATCACATAACTAATGAAGAGGTACTGAACAGAATTGGTGAGCGAAGGAATTTTTGGCATACCCTGACTAAAAGAAGGGATCGCTTGGTAGGACACATTCTTAGACATCGGGGAATCGTAAATTTAGCATTGGAGGGAAGTGTGTGGGGTAAAAATCGCAGAGGGAGACCAAGAGACGCGTATAGTAAGCAGATTCAAGTGGATGTGGGTTGCTGTTCTTACGAGGAGATGAAAAGGCTTGCTCAGGACAGAGTAGGGCGGAGAGCTGCATCAAACCAGTCTCCGGACTGAAGACCATAACAACATAGAAAATAACAAAATGAAAATGAGATGTAATTTATGTCCCATACAGCTGGTGGACAAAGTAATATGAACACATAAATTTCACACTATAGCTCGTACTAAGCGGTCGCCCAGTCCACAGCGGCCACCTGCTAATACAGTCATCAATAATAATAATCGTTGTGTTATATTGGTACTCTTGTTTCATGTATTATTCATTATTACACAACAAATATAAGAGTGACCTATATATATAATTACTGCCTTGGCCCGATAAACTGATGTAGTAATTATACACCTTAGGTTTTCGTTGTAGTTCATATTATTTGCGGAAAGTTCTAAAGGTGTAAGGTTGAGATATTACGAAGCTGCCTTCTCAGTGTTAACACGTAGGCAACAGTGCCAGGCCTGAGGCGCTCTACAGCCTACGGAAATGTTATATTTAAGCAGACTAAAAGAAATACAATGAAGTTACAATACGTAGAAAAGACACACAAAATGGAGCGATACCAATAGATGTAATATAGTATGTAGTATTTATACTATACTTTCCACTTTATTTATTCTGTTTCCTTGTCCATTTCTGGAGAAAGAGAAACTAATTATCTTCGAATACGCCTGTATTATTCATTTGATCTATTGCGTCTTAAAACATAGCACCGATAGCACAGTGAAAGAACATACACCACACCTGCTTCGCAGTCAAATAGCATTTGCAAATGATTGGTAAAGGAAGGGAAGGAAGAAAGATAGGAAATAAAGGACTGACAGTAGCCGGATTTGGGTATTGATATTAAGCAATAGCGACAAGTGAAAATGTGATCGAGGACGGGAATCGAACCCGAGTCTCCTGCTTCGGGCCAGCGGTAGCCTTAACCACTTGGCTACCGTGCTCGCCTCCCATCTGTCTCAAATTCTCACATGTCGCACGCTTTGTTTGTAGCGTCCCTATCGTCCATGCCCTCTTACACTCGCCATTACGGATTCCCGTGTGAAGTCGGACGTATGACCGCATCTACGGACGTCCGAAAGAACAGACACCACACCAGTAAAATATGTAAACGCGACGACGGCGTTAGCTTCAGTTATTTCACCGTAGATGCGGTCATAATTCCGACCTCGCTGGGGAATCCGTGTAAGAGGGCATGGGCGACAGGGGCGCTACAAACATAGCGTGCGACATGAGGGAATTTGAGACGGACGGGAGGCGAGCACGGGTGGCCAAGTGTTAAGGCGACCGCTGGCCGAATGCGAGGCACCGTGGCTCAGCACGCCCGGTCAGAGGGCTCAACGCCCTCTGTAATAAAAAAAAGCTGAGCCAACAATAAACAGAACAAGAACGAACAAAAACGATCAGCGTCCGCAATGAAGAGAAGTACCCAAAAAAAAAAAAAAAAAAAAAAAAAAAAAAAAAATCGGTCGATCCGGTTTCGATTCCTGGTCCGGCTCACATTTCCACTTGTCGCCATTGCTTAATATCGATGCCCAAATGCGGCCACTGTCAATCCTTTCTTTCCTATCCTTCTTCCTTCCCTTCCTTTAGCAATCACTTGCAAATTTACAAGATTGTCGCTGCCGCTGGAAAGCAGGAAGTTGTACGCGGAGAACAGCAGGTAGGGAGCGGCTGCCATCGACCGCCGCCTGGCGCTGGCGTCGCGTCGGCCGCGGTGGCAGCGCTGCCGGCTGAAGAAGAGCGCCGCGCTGACAAATGAGTTCCCCGCGCTGGTGACAGCCGCAGCGGCGGCCCGCTAACCACTGGCTGCGCGGCGAGCCAGCCAGCGCCACAGTGGCAGGCTGCTGCAGGCGGCGGTCACCGCCGCGCGAAACATGAGACTAGCCCCTCTCTGCCCATTCGTAGTAATCGATGGCAAGGCATCGACTAAAACAGAGATGATATCGGGCGTTCCACAGGGTAGTGTTATTGGTCCTCTGCTATTCCTTATTTACATAAACCATTTAGGGGAAAACTAAGTAGCTCTCTTAGGTTGTTTGCAGATGACGCCGTCATTTACCGTCTAGTAAAACCATCTGAAGATCAAAACCAACCGCAGAACGATCTGAATAAGATATTAGTATCGTGTAAAAATTGGCAATTGGCTCTAAATAATGAGAAGTGTGAAGTCGTCCACGTGAGTACCAAAAGAAATCCGTTAAATTTTGTTTACAACATAAATCAATCAAATGTGAAGGCTGTACACTCCACAAAATACCTAGGAATTACTATTATTTCGAACCTAAACTGGAAAGAACACGTAGATAATATCGTGGGAAAGGCGAACCAGAGACTTCGTTTTATTGGCAGAACCCTCAAAAGATGCAACAGAACTACTAAAGAAACTGCATACACTGCGCTTGTCCGTCCATTTTTGGAGTATTGCAGCCCAGCGTGGGATCCTTATCAGGTGGGTTTGACGGAGGACATCGAAAGAGTGCAAAGAAGGTCAGCTCGTTTCGTATTGTCACGATATAGGGGAGACAGCGTTACGGAAATGATACAGGATCTGGGATGGGAATCATTACAACAACGGCGCTTATCGCTACGGCGTGGGCTACCTGCAAAACTCCAATCGCCAACATTCTCCTCCGAATGCGAAAATATGTTGTTGACTCCCACTTACATAGGTAGAAATGATCATCAGAATAAAATACGAGAAATCAGAGCTCGAACAGAGAGATTCAGCTGTTCTTTCTTCCCGCGATGTTCGAGAATGAAATGGGAGATAAATAGTATAATTGTGGTTCGATGAACCCTCTGCCAGGCACTTAAATGTGATTTGCAGAGTATCCCATGTAGATGTAGATGTAGATGTACCACTCGCCGACTCCACTACTCTTGGAATATGTTGTCAAAAGATGTGCCCATGCGGCTGATGTAATCGTGAAATCCATATCGAACAAAACGCGGTTGATATTGAAAGCGTACTGCCTCCTCGTTTACCCTATCAGTAGCCACTTTGTTCCTAGCATATTTGAAATTTAAACTGACCTGCAACGATATATATATATATATATATATATATATATATATATATATATATATATATATAACTAATAAAATAATAGGTGACGGGAAATTTTAATGCGGTAGGTCAACACAAGAAATGTTACACTTTCTGCGGAGCTATGAACATGGTTTATTGTATCATTTTCCAAAGAGCTACACCACAAAGATATAATTTTTTAAATGGAACAGTAGTTTTTTTTTCTATCGTGTATTGGATTCGTTTAAACCAGCTGCGTCCAAATCTATTCCTATCACTGTTTTTTTGGGATCTACAACCCTTCAAGGATTAGGGGGCGGAGGCTAAGATAGCGTAGCTGACTGGCTGGTGGTTATGACACAGTGCGCCGTGCCCCAGGGGATAGCCACTCGGCCAGTCAACTACGCTGTCGCAGCCTCCGCCCCCTAAAATTTGAAGGGTTGTAGCTCCCAAACTGAGATAGGAATGTAGTTTAAATTGATTTGGACGCAGCTGGTTTCAACGAATCCAATGCACGATAGAAAAAAACTATTGTTCCATTTAACAAATTATATATTTGTGGTGTAACTCTTTGGAAAATGATACAATAAACTACGATCATAGCTCCGCAGAAAGTGTAACATTTCTTGTGTTGACCTACCGCATTAAAATTCGTCACTTATTATTTTATAAGTTACAGAGGCAAACACAGTGAAACACCCTATATATATATATATATATATATATATATATATATATATATATATATATATATATATATATATATGTGTGTGTGTGTGTGTGTGTGTGTGTGTGTGTGTGTGTGTCAGCTATCTTGTCCACCCAAAATATCTCTTGAACAATAACAGCTATTGGAAATCGACTTTCTCCGGTATCAATGTCCGACTAGGGCCCTATATTTGTTCTTCAGCAGTCCATAGCCTGACAAGTCACATAAACAATGGCGTTGATTGCATCGCAATATTCCAATTACATCCCGAGATATTGCGACGCGAAGTTGACGCTTGAAAAACTCGAAATGTGCTGCTAGCGCATGTCCTGATGCTCAGGCGTGAACCCCATGCTGCCCTTAATCGCGATGTGATTGACATGCGTAATCGCACTTCCATACTTACCAAGAGGTTCGAAACGAATAATGCGGTCTGCTGCCATCCTGCATTAAAGTCGTACATTCCAGCAGGTATTTATCCCATAGGCTAGGGGTGATGCGGTTCTGTAACATATCTGAGCCTCAGGACGTGCGCTAGCAGCGTATTTCGGATTTTTCGCCGGCCGCGGTGGCCGAGGGGACTGAGGCGCTTCAGTCACGGTCTGCTCGGTCACTACGGTCGGGGGTTCGAATCCCCCCTCGGGCATGGATATTTGTGCCGTCCTTAGTTGTAGGTAGTTCATAAGTAATTGTAAGTTTAGGGACTGATGACCCCGTAGTTAAGTCCCTTAAGCTTAACAAACATTTGAACATTTGAGAATTGAATGGTGTTTCATAGGTGGGTTTTATTGTGTGATCCATATAGACCAGGATCGCTGTTGAGGTTAAATTTTCTCTTGATTGCTAATACTTTGTGAACTATACCAGTCAAAAATCTTAATAATTTTGTATCAACCTTAATTTTCTATTTAGTGTGAAGTATTGTAGTCATTTTTTGTTTCTGTTTTTTTTTTTTTTGTATATATGTAACACATGGTCACGTTTGACTTGTATAGATTATATTCTGTGAATATGAAATGTATAGATTACGTTTTAAAAGATTTAGGGAATACAGAGATTATTCAAAAGAGTGCCTTCCTTATTGCAACTATATTTCACTCATTTTGGATGGGAAACTTCTTGTTAAAGATAGGTAGGTCAGGGGACATAATTTCAATCTCAGAGAGTGAGATACTGCCAGCCATTATCATTATCGAAACGAAAACTAGACTTGCTTCTTGTTACTCCATTCAGTTAGGGGCAATCTGTAGTAAATTAACTTTATATTTTTTCCACTTCTTTTATATTAAAAAAAATATGAACGTAGTGATGATCCTTATATTTGATTTCCAGAATTAGCTCATAAGCAAAATTACTGCATCAATTAACAGAAGAATTTAAAATGCTGTCATTTAAATAAATGATAAAGAGATTTCACTCGCCTCAATTGTTATTTGCACATCCTTTTGGAAATATAAACTACATACATTCAATTGCAAATTATTTGCATATCAAATTAAGAGCGGCTGTTTTTCATATAAAAGATGCAATAATTTCAAAACAGACAAAAAAATGCTAGCAACCATTCAACATTAGGTCATTATAGCACGACACATGGTATAATACAACAAGGCGTTTCTCATGCCACACAATGTGACACTAAACGTTACTGCATACCGATTAAATGATGTATGTTATTACATATATTACACACGCATCTCAACTAGGGAGCACATTTCGCTGTAGGATTACGGTCAGCTGTACAAAAGCATTAATAATATGATTGATATTTAAATGATTTTGAAGCTAGAAAGAGCACGCGCTCCGCGAAAGGAAAAATTCAAATCAGAAAGCGGTCTGATTGCGGTAATACACACCCTCGAAATGTAATAATTCAAATGACGCAATCATGATACTGGGCAAGATAAAGAAGCAAGACAACTCAAAAATATTTACCCAGATAGCGTTTGTTGACCTAGAGAAAGCGTTTAACGTGAATTATGAGGGAAGATGATCATAATTCTGATTAAAATAGAAGTAGGCTACGTCAAGAATTCAGTCTTTCGCCCCTGATGTAAAGAATTGAAAGCTGTAAAGGAAAGGTATAATAGGTTCATAAGTGGGGCGATCAGTGATCAGATTCGCTGATGATATATATATTGTCATTGAAAAAGAATAATAATTGCAAGATGTGTTGAACTGAACAAATTGTCTGATTGGAATTAAACTTATAATCAAAAGATATCAGAGACAATGATGTTTCTATCCTTGCATCGATGGAATAAGTAGTCGAATCGACTATGTACTTATAAATGAGAAAATACTGAATAGATGACATCGTTTTCATTGGCTCACACGGTCGAGTACTTTCTGTCGGTTATTTGGACAGACACTGGCCGCGCCTTTTAAAAGGAACCATCCCGGCATTATTTTTTCGGGAGTGATTAAGGAAAATCACTGGATAAATTAGGATGGCCGGAGTAAAGGTGAGAGTTAGGGGCGTTTGAACCGCCCTCCAACCGACTGCGCGTCCCGTGTGTTCGCACTGCGCAACCTCTCTCGGTCTGTTATACTGAGATAATTATCTAACTCATTCCTGTATTTAATAGAATGTTTTATCAGATTTTTTGGTCAAATCATTTATTAAAGTGTTCCCTTCACAGATTTAAATGGGTTTAGACCACATTCGTCATCTTGTGCCTAGCTTTTCCGGTACAGTTTGGGTAAACGTGTACCGACAAAAATTGAACTGTCAATCGAAACTACGACGTTATTAAGGAGGTTTGGAAGTCAAGTGGCCGTCATAAAGCAGGAGAGGCACGACAGTACATTTTTAATTCCACTGTATATACACTTAAAAATAAACTCATAAAACTTTGTCAGTACGACCGGGAAGGATTATGTTTGTTAACTATAAAATTTTATTTCTTTTATAAATATAATATCTAAAATGTAATATCTCATTAATTTTTTCATAAATTAAATAAATTCCAGAGTTTCTTACACCTGCTAGTATTATTTGTATGCTCTGTAAATCTCGTCGAAAAATCTCAGTTACTTACGACGAAAAGTGTACCTATAGCAATAAATGCAGTCAATAAATGATGAAATTTGACATGTAAATAAAAGTTACTTTTGTTTTAGAACTCACAATGCTATGAATGTGAATCGTGAATCCTTCGCGGTCATGCTGAGAAAGTTTTATGAATTCATTTGAAGAAGTTTAGTCAATGGAAATTGAAATGTCCTGTCGTTTCAAGGCGCATTGCTTGACGTTCTAACCCCCTTAAACTACTTCCATCATAAATGATATAGGATTTAATGGAAACTGAACGAAATCTTAACCTAAACGAAGTACAGGACCCGGTTACGGTTTCTGGCACAACAACTACGTTATCGGAATGCTCGGTTTATGGTTCCAATTGCCACCATAAATTTTGTTTAGGCCACACACTCGAAAACAAAAACCCGGATGGAAGATAGCAGGGTCGGTACTCTCCACAGTCATATCGGGAGGAGATTCTGAAGTAAGGCTAACTGCTAATGCGGAAGCCGGACAACCTTAACAGAATCCGCAACAAATCATCGCTTACATTTACTGACAAGTAACGAAGGTCGCAGCGTCAGCTATGGAGTCACACTGGAAGCGTGTCACTTGTAAAAAGTCAGGTAACTTACACAATCAATAACGAAGTACCATTCGCCGATTCGATACACTTCTGGGTGTAAATATGAGGCATGTTTTATACGTGCCCGTACGGCCGTTGGACTGATTAAATCTCTCTCCATGAAAATGCTATTATATACGCACCCTCTGTCCGCCGTATGACACGTGAGGTACGCGCCGAGAGTGTTGTCTGTTGTTTCACGTGCATGGTCGATATTCCGCGACACAGTTGAAGGAAGACCTAATTTTCTCAATTAAATCCTACAGGAGCCAGTCTTTTATTGTTGCACTGTGAACCTGAAATCAAAACGATCGGAAAGTGTGACAAGCGTCATACGGCGGACACGGCGCACATAACGGTACACAGGGTGAAGCGAAATTGCCGCACTCGGGCTCCGCAGCTAGATTCCTCATATGTCGACAGTAAAAAATGAAAAAGTCTCTAACAAAATTTCGTCCTGCGCACAATTATGCAGTAAAAGGACGTCGAAGACTGAAATAGGTGTGTGTTCCACACGTCAATGTGTCCCAGAATGCACGATTATACCTACAAACTTCTAGGGTACGTAGAAAGCCTTTTGAGGAGCAACATCAGCATCGAAGCCCATGCCCGGATACATCCAACGACGCTACATGGCGACGAAATTGCTGGACGGGATGTCTAACGGCAGAATCCAGTGACTGCAACTTGGACTCACAGTATCGTCGCTGAAAGGAGTTTCCGGGCATTAGTTTCAATGCTAATTATGTTCCTACCTCCCTAAGTCTGTTGATGTGATAGTGTAATTCTGAAACACAATGATACATGCAACACACTCCCATCTCAATCTTCTGCAGAAAATATGCGCAGGATGAAATTTTGTGAGAGTATTTTTAAACACATATTTATAATACAATGACAGTAAAAGGCTGTTTTACGTGACGCGATGTTATATAATGCTTTATATACAGCGATAGGCCTGTTTTGGCTCTGTTGGGACCATCACCAGGCTATCTGCGGATAAATATTTTACGTTACATATTTTAAACTAGGGCTATTTAAAAATTAGGTATATTTTTTCGTCCTATAATAGTCCATAGTTATTTCCATATTGCATCGTGAAAATGTAATATTTAATATTTTTGGAATAGCTGCATATCATTGCAGTCTAAGTTTTTATCAGATCGTATTTATATAAATTTGTGCTTGTCAGATTATGAATTTTATATTGCTTCTACTGACATTTGCGTTTGACAGTTCCTCCAACGATGCTCTATGCTTACAGTTTGTTTGTTTATGTGTATCGTTGGATCTATGTTTGGTAGGGTATATAGAATATAAACATCTGGTATGGAAGTTGCGATATTTCTTATGTTTTGGTACTTTAATGTATATCTATGTTTTTCTTTCGATTCTGAAATTGCAATAAAGTCGTCTAGATAAAGTTTGTGTGTTAGTTCTGTTTTTTCAAGTAAAACTTCGTCAGGGCTTTCCTTTGAGTATGAATAAAATTCTATATCTTCCAGACAGTTCATATGATAATCTATTGGTGTTATATGTAATATTTTTATTTATTCTATTATATGATCTGCTTCCTGATTTTCTGTTTTTAAGTGATTGATGTCTGCTGATAGATTTCTGTCAAAATTTCTCTTACGTTCTCTGTATCGAATTTCGAAACTTCTACCCGTTTGTCCTATGTAAAATTTCTCACAATCTTGACATTTATTTTGTATATGCCTGGTGGTTGGTATAATTTTTTGTTTTTGTTTTACTGGAACGGATCAAGATTTTTATGTTATGTGCAGTTCTGTAGGCAAATATATCACGGAAAAAATATACCAAAATTGCTAATAGCCATAATTTTTTCTGTTTATTGTAAATTCTTTATCCACAGGTACCCTGATGATGGCCTCGAAGCCAAAATAGGCCTACCGCTGGTATAAAGAATTAAATAACGTCCTTGAGATAAAGCAACTTTTTCGTATCATTTGCATTATAAATATGTCCGTGATATGTCCGGGTGATATCACAGCAATGAACGAATACAAAAATGAAAAAAATGCTGCTTTTTCATCCTGATTACGAGTGGTGTTGCTGACAGCGAACACTCACTTAACTTCACTACTGAAGCCGCACAGAGCGATTCCACTGCAGGACACAAACACCTGACTGTACAGAGGGCACAAAGATATTACTGTAAGTCTACCGAAAATTGCCACACGGCGAACCAACTCGACACAAACACTTAAAAGTCAAGAAGACACCGATATCGACAGGAGAACTGCTCCAGCTAGAATCTAAGTAAAAGCACGATAGACCATATCAAACAGTACGATCCGGCCAGGCGTCTCTTCCAGGCCACAATAAAAAAAAAAAAAAAAAAAAAAAAAAAAAAAAAAAAAAAAAATCCTCAAATTTTTCCACTAAAGCTCCTCCCAATGGGAACCAATTGCTATTGTTTAACTCTCTAGGCTCTGCCCCCACGAAACGAAACTATCCCACACTACAAAGGCCAACCTTTCTGAGAAAAACACGAACCTTCAGATAAATATTTGTTAACGTCAAAAATCTGATTTTGCAACCAACAAGACGCCAAGCTCCCATCATGAGAGCGCCGGACTATTTTCTACAGAAATCAACCCCAGCGAGCCGCGAAAACCTTTTCAGACGCTGGGTGTTGGTGCACCATAAACTCGGGCGCCAGTCTGTCGAAGGCCGGGCCATTAGCGCCCGCAGGTTAGATGCGAAGACCAGAGTGACACCAACCTTTATGGCCCCACGGAACTGTATTCCAACGACATGCCGGTCGTCCCGATGGTCGAGACTAGCTGCACAATACTCCTCCGCTAGAGAAAAATCTTCCTTCATGGCCACACGTCCGATACAGATGTTCCCTGACCATATATCCAGACATGCGCTTTCGCCAATGTCTGCTTTCTGCCCCCCTGAACAGGGTGCCCCGGTCGGTGCTAGGCATACTCATTCTCTGGGGCTGGCGTCGGCACTTGTCTCGGATCCCTCCTTCTGAGAATTCTTCACACAAAGGTCAACCTTTCTGAGGAAAACAGTGAATTTCGGACCTTCAGATGAACAAGTGATGACGTCAAAAACATGACTTTACAACCAACAAGATGCCAAGCTCCCATCATGAGAGTGCCAGACTATCTTTTACTGAAGTCAACCCTAGCGAGCCAAGAAAACATTTGCAGACACAGGGCGTTGGTGCACCATAAGCTCGGGAACCAGTCTGTCGATGGCCAGGCTATTAGCGCCCCCAGGGTGACACCAACCTTTACGGCCCTACGGCATTTTATTCCAACGGAACGCCGGTCGTCCCGAGGGTCGAGGCTGGCTTCACTGTGCTCCTACGCTAGAGAAAAACTTCCTTCCTGGCCACAAGTCCGATACAGACGTTCCCTGACCATGTATCCAGACATTCTTTTTCCCCAATATCTGCTTTCTGCCCCACTGAACTGGGTGCCCCGGTCGGTGCTAGGCGTACTCACTCTCTGGGGCTGGCGTCGGCACTTGTCTTGGATCCCTCCTTCTGAGAATTCTCCGCAACCTACCCCCACCTCGTAACAGGGCCTCAAACTGCCTGTTGGCTGAACCCACCAGAAGCCTTTGCCTTGGAAAAAGTTCTCCCAGAGGCGAGGCTCAAAATATTACAAAGACACAGTAATAATCCCAGTGCCCAGTGAACAAAAATCATACAAGCCATACTCCTATCCTCTGACATTTCCACAATGAAAGAATTTAAATACAAACAAGCTAAAAGAAGGAGAAAATTATTCAGAAATAGGTGTGCTACCTCTCATTGTATCACTGCTCTTAATTTCACACAATGTACAATTTTACATTAAAATTGAATGTCATAGAACATTATATGACATGACACAGGATGTTATGTACGACAATTACTCATACTGTAAAACAATATTGTTTGTAAAATCAGTCGGACGTCATGTGTAGAATGTAAAAGATTTTTATTTTGTGAAATATACAACTTTAAATAGACTCTGAAGTTTATTTACGAATAGTGTACCGAAAGTGGTCGTAAAATGACATGATCCCACGAACGTGGAATTACTACAGATATGTGTCGTATTGTTATCAACGTTTGCTAGGCGGAGTCGTTAAACATTAATGAGAAAATTACAACAAACTGACTTATGATTTTAAATATTGATTCCTAACATATTTCATTTCTCAACAAATATTCAAATACTCAAATAATTGAATTTTTTGCAAATAAAAATTTATTTAACTTATTAAAATTTAACGTTATAAACCATAAAAGTTTTCAAGGCTTTTTGTAAATTGCTGAATATCAGTATTCCCGTCATTTTTCTACACACCTTTAAGTACCGCAGCTGTAATACTAGTTTTCATGTAGTTAGCACCGGAAGGACTGCTGAAGAAGAATGACGTAAAGCTCTTTGCTCATGTGATGAGTGCTGTAGACAAGGTATGTCACGTAGATTCTGTGTTTATGGATGGCTTTCGACACTGTACCTCACAAGCTTCTTTTTGTCAAACTGCGTACTTGTGGAATACGGTCACAGATGTGCGGTGGTATTTGTGATTTTATGTCAGAAAAGACGCAGTACGTTGTAATTGACAGAAAGTCATCGAGTAGAACTAAAGTGACATCTGGAGTGTTATAGGGCCCTACAGTTCATGATTTTTATAAACGATTTAGGAGACTATCTGAGTAACTATCTTAGGTTGTTCGCGGATGAAGCTGTCACTTACCGATTAGTAATCTCATCAGGTGATCAAAGTGAAAAATGATTTAGATACGATATTTGCATGGTGGAATAAATTGCAATTGACCTTAATAATAAAAATAGTGAAGTAATTCATATAACCACTAAAAAAAGGCCGTTAAATTTCATTTACACAATAAATCAGTCAAAATTACAGGCCATAAATACAACTAAATACCTAGGAGTAACAATTACAAACAATTTGAATCGGAAATAACACACAGAAAGTATTGTAGGGGACCAAAGGAAACCAAAGACTACGTTTCGTTGGCATAACACTTAGAAGACAACAGTTCTACTACTTGTGCGTCCTATTTTGCAGTATTGCTTCGCATTATGGGTACCCACCAAGTGGGACTGACAGACGATTTAAAGAAAGTTCGGAGAAGGGCAGCTCGTTTTGTGGTATTGCGATATAGTGGTGAGAATGTCACAGAAATGATGCACGAGTTGAGGTGGAAATCATGGAAAGAAAGGCGTTATTTGTTGCGACGAGATCGATTTGCGAAATTTCTTTCACCAGCTTCAGAATGCGCGGACATATATTTTTAGCACCCACCTACATAGGAAGACATGATCATTAAAATAATATAAAGAAGGGAAATCAGATCGAAAACGGAGTGACTTAGGTGTTCATTTTTCCCACGAGCTGTTAGAGAACGGAAGCATACAGAAATATCGTAAAAGCGGTTCGATGAACACTCTCTCATGCACTTTCAATGTTGCTTGCAAGGTACTTACGTGAATGGAGAAGAGGTCATTAGAACCTTTGCTTTTTAATATTACAAAAAAAAAAAAAAAAAAAAAAAAAAAAAAAAAAAAAAAAAAAAAAAAAAAAAAAAAACAGTATTTATCGCAAAAATTAACAGCTTTATTTACCGGATTCGACCTGATGTACATTTTCTGCTGGCAGCAGAACAGCCAGGACAGCCCAGCCCAGCCCAGCCGAGTCCAGCACTGGCCACATGGGCTACATTTTGTTCCGAAGATGACCTACATCAGGTCAAAACCGTTCAATGAAAACTGTTAATTTTTGGGATCGAGACTGTTTTTTGCAATATTAATCATACCAAATAGATCGCTGTTTGTCTCCTTCGACAAGTAATGAACTTTTTTTTTCTGGCACGACCAAACCGACTGCTAGATTTGCACTGAAGTTGGTGTAAATCACCAAATTATTCAGTTCCCATCGAACAGTAGCAGTGCGTCATTGATGACTGGTCGAACAGGTGTGATTCCGTCTCCCCTGTTAGCGGTCAGTCATCCAGCTGTAACCACTGTGCAGGCGACGGCCCGCGGCTACAGCCGGCAGTGGGAGGCTCCTGTTTTTTGCAATTATCGCAGATAGCGGCAGCGGCGGCGGTTCCCCAGAGGCTGCCGCAGCTTGGCTCCAGACGGCCAGACGCTGAAATGGGCCGCGCCGCGCGCCACACATGGAGAGCAGAGCAAACGCGCCGCGCGCCGCAAACACCGCAGGCGCAGCACAGTGGCAGCACAGTGGCGGAGCAGGCACAGTAGTGGACCAGCAGCGGCCGCTCCCCAGAGGACGCGCGCCGCGCGGCTGCGGCCACTCCGCGAATTACGGCCGCCTCTGGCCGGCGCGGCGCACTCGTCCCGCCGAGCGACAAAGCGAGCACCGCGCGCGCAGTTACCGCCGGGAAAGGGCCCGCGGAAACTCGCTCCAATTCTTCTGAGCGCGGCTTTTAACTGGAACCAACGTTTTCTGTAACAATAGTCACTTCTTACTGTACAATAACAAAACGCCAAACTATAAATTCGTACTCTCTCATCGTGTTTTCTAATCCACCGACGATTTATTGCAGAAAAATTCCATGTGGACTATTGGAAATAAATATATCGACAGATGAATAGCTCAAAGGGTACTGACGTACCAGATCATCATCCAGTCTCAAACACTCATACTGCTCTCGTGAAAACAATTAGGGATCAGTTAAGTATTTAGGTTCTAAAGCATTGTCACCAGCAGAACTAACTGGAATGGTTCGAAGTCGTTCTATTGGTTCTACAGCGACAACAACGTCACGGCAGCTGAAACAGTGGTCATTCATTCGGTTGTCTGCCGTACGGCAGGTTTAGACTGCATAGCCCTCCATGCTTCTCTGTTGTTTTTTTTCCTTTGGTACCCTCCTAGTGGCTTGCTGACGTCAACCAGCATCTGGTACCTTCTTCTGCTCCTCCCTCTCTTTCCCGGAACGCAACCCTCAGTTGCCTCTACCGGAAGGCAATCTCGTCTTAAACTGTGGCCAAGCTAGTTTAGTTTCCTATTCTTTATCGGAAGCAACATCTTCCGTTCCTCTCCAACTCTGTTCAGTACTTCCGCATTTCTGACTTTATCGAGACAGCTGATCTTCTCCATCCTACGCCATATCCACATTTCACAGGCTTCAATTTTCTTCTGATCTTTCTTTCTCAATGTCCAAGTTTCTGCTCCTACAAGGCCATACTCCACATTAGACACTTAACCAGTCTCTTCCTTAATTCTTTGTTTAAACCACCGGTTAGGAATCTACTTTGCTTCTGGAACGCTTCTTTCGCCAGAGCCGTTCTCACTTTGATGTCCTGTTGGCAGTTCATATCTTCCTTAATCCAACTTTCCAAATACTTGAATGCTGACGCCTGTTCTATGACTTCTGACACTAACTTGATTTTCACTTTTCTTTTCTTTAAACCTATGACCATGCTTTTCGTTTTCTTTTTATTAATTTTCATGCCATATGCTACACATGCTTCACTCAGATCATTTACCATTTGAGTCAGTGTATCTTTATTTTCTGCAAGGATGACCATGTCATCAGTAAATCTCCTACAATCGATTTTCCTCCCACCAGTACTTCTTCCACAAAATAGGAGGGAGACAACAGCCTTGTCTAACACCTCTCCCAATCTTGCTGTCTTCAGGGATCCCATTACCTATTTGTACTCGTGCATTCTGTTTCTGGTACAGACTTGCAATTAATCTTCTTTCCTTCCACTTTACTCGCTTCCCTTTCAAGGTGTCTAACAGCTTATCTCACTGCACTCTATCAAATGCCTTTTCGAGGTACTTGAAGACAGCACACACTTCTTTACCCTTTTCAATATACCTTTCGGCGATGGTTCTTAGGAGTCCAATCGCGTTCCCTTTCACCTTCTGAAACCATATTGTTCCTCTCCGAGTCCTTCTTCCAGCGTCACATGAAGCCTCTTATTCAGAACTCGAAGAAGTGCCTTTCCTGCTTGCGATATTATGCTGATTATTCTCTGATTTTCAACTTTTAGCATTATTAGTCTTTAAGATTGGAACAATCATACTTAAGAGAAAGTCTTCTGGCCACTCCCCTTTGTCGTAGATGTGGTTGCAAAGAGAGGTCAACTCACGTTCGCCTGTTTCTTTTAAGTTCTTCAAGATTTCGGCTGGAATGTCATCTACACCACACGCTTTGCTGTTTTCAAGTTCTCCCAGTGCCTTTTTTACTTCTGAACATAAGATGGTATCTCCCTTTTCATTTTCGTTTACTGATTCTTCCTTCTCAACCGGTAGAACGGAAGGTCTTTGATCCGCTTCATAGAGTGTATCGATGTATTCTTTCCATTTGTCCTGAACAGCACGTAGGTCACTTAATAGAGTTCCATTTTTCCCTTCTATTTCCATATTAGTTTTGCTCTTTCTTCGCTGATATTTTAATTATTTGGCTACTCGATACATCTTTTCGTACTTGCTTTCTTTCTCCAGTGTCTTTATTTCTTAGCAGATTCCTCTTGCCCATTTTTCTCTGGCCTGATCAGTTACTCTTCACAGTTCATTGTTCTGTCTTCTGTATTGCCTTTTTCCTTCATCAGTTTTCCATTTTATCCTTTCTGCTATCTTCAAGATCATGTCGTCGGTAACCCATGGTTTCCTTCTCCGCTTGCCCTTCACCCGACCAACAACTTTTCTACTGGTTGTTTTCAGGGTGTCTCTCAACTGCTTCCAGCCTCATTAATGGTCTCTGCCTTTTCTCTAATTTTCTAATTGTTTCGGAACTCTTCTTCAAGTTTTTTGGCTGTCCCTTCTTCCTTTAGAGCATCCAAGTTAAATTTTTCTTTCAATTTACCAACCAACAGTCTTTTGAATCTAACCTGCACATCCGCTAAAAACACGTTGTGGTCGAAATCAATATCGGCTCCAGGATAAGCTTTGCCATTCCTCATGCAGGTCTGGAATCTACTCTGTATTAGTATGTAATCGATCTGGTATCTGTTATTGTCTATGTTCGGTGTCCATGTGTACCTTCTTCTTTTGTGAAGTTCAAAAAGTGTGTTTCCAACTACGAATGCGTTTTCCTTACAAAATCTGACCATTCTCGCGCCTCTTTCGTTTCTCTTTCCCAAACCAATCTATCCAACCACATCTAAGTCTTTCCCTTCACCAACCACCGCGTTCCAATCTCCCATTACTACGATGCAGGTCTTTTTCTTCTCTCTCTCTCTCTCCACCAGGGATTCAACTCTACTGTAGCATTTTTCAGTCGCATCATCACTGTGTTGACTGGTAGGCATGTAGACCTGTATCAGAACTACATCTTTCTTGTGACCTTTCAACCTCAGCATCATCAATCTGCTGTTAATGAATTCCACCTTCAATATCATCTTTTTAACCTTCTTCCTTACGAAGATAGCTACTCCATTCATTCCGCTTTTATCCTCGCCTGAATAAAAAAAATTGTAATCATCGCTCTGTAGCTCGCCATTGCTCTCCCCCCCCCCCCCCACCTCACCTCGCACATTCCAAGAATATCTACATTGTTGTGCTCCATCTCTTTTTTGCATTTTCCAATTTGTCATATTGTAACAGGGTGCGAACGTTCCATGTACCAATCCTTAGCTTTTCCCTTTTCTTTTTCGTTCTCATTACACTTTCAATTAGCCTCGATGTACTTACCTCCCAGAGATTCGATTGAGGGGATGTTTTACCTCCGGATTCATTATTTTGCACATAGAGAGCCATGTCAAGCGCCCCACTATGAACCTATTCCGTATGTTCGTATCTTCGTTAGCAGTCTGCAGTGTGGCAACGCGTCAAACGCAGTTTTTAAATCGAGGAAAACACAATCTGCCTGTTGCCCTTCAGCCATGGCTCGCAAGATGTCATTTGAGAAAAGGGCAAGCTGAGTTTCACATGAACGGTATTTCCTAAACCCGTGCTTATTCACAGAAAAAAAAAGTTTTTTCCGTTTCAAGGAAATTTATTGGAACTGAGATATGCTCCGCCGGCCGCGGTCGCCAAGGGCACTGAGGCGCTCCAGTCACGGTCTGCACGGCCGCTAGGGTCGGGGGTTCGAATCCCCCCTCGGGCATGGATATTTGTGCCGTCCCTGGTCTTAGTTAGTTCATAAGTAGTTTGTAAGTTTAGGGACTGATGACCCCATAGTTAAGTCCCATAAGCTATACAAACATTTGAATATTTTAGATATGCTCCAAAATTCTACAGGAAACTGGTGAACGATAATGGACTGTAAGTTTGTGGGTCAGTTCTTTTACCTTTCTTATATACGGGAGTCACTTGCGCTTTTTTGGAACTTTGCGCTGAATTAAAGATTTATAAATAAATAAATAAATACGGGAGTCACTTGCGCTTTTTTGGAACTATGCGCTGAATTAAAGATTCGCGATAAATGCAAGCTACGTAAGGGGCCAATGTCGCAGAATACTCTTTATAAAACTGGACTGGTATTCCTTCTAAACCGGGAGACTTTTTTTGTATTTACACACAGGTGGTGAAACAAATCGCACCATACAGAAAGACCAGCAGAAGAGAGCACTACGACATATTTTACGGTTATCCACTGCCCCCAACGACCTCCAGTCATCAACACCATGTTGGATGGTTTCGGCACAGCAACTTACTGTTTTTATTAATAATTTCAAAGACAGCCAAATTTGCACACAGCTGGGGTTCTTTTTGATGACCAGTATCGGGCTTACCTGAGACCATTGTCAAGTCAAACCAACTCAATGTCTTCACCAATATAGAAAGGAAATTTTTGTACATGTATCGTTTGTATATTGGTGATGACATTGAGTTGGTTCGACTTGACAATGGTCTCAGGTAAGCCCGAAACTGGTCGTCAGTAAAAAAGAAGCAGCTGTGTGCATCTATGACTTTTGAAATTATTAATATAAATAAGACTTGAAATAACATAAACATTTCTGATGATGAGGAAAACATGTCCAAAACGCTTTGTGCTATGTTAGATTGAACACTACCAAATAAAGTGACTTGTAGCAGAAATAAGAGTATTTATTTATTGTTCATAAGATGTTCCGCCAGATGTGTACAACTGCTGCTGTGTATGGAGCTAATCAATCGGCATCCTGATATCGATCTACACAGTTCCATTGTCCGCAGAACAGACTAACCAGTTCATAAAGGATGTAAATGGAATTAGTACTGCTCAATTTGTGCGGCTGCGATGAAATCCAGGTGCGGCTGTTTGTTGTGATCAGTAGCGGTGGAGTTGCAGTCCATCGCTGGCGGCGTCGGCGGCTGCGCCACTTGCGCTGTGTGATCGCCTACGGCTGCGTGTGTGCTGGGCGGTGGGCGGTGGGCGGGTAGCGCCGCTGTCTGTCAGCAGGGAGCGCTAGCCAGTAGCCAGTAGCCAGTAGCCAGCAGCCACTAGCCAGTAGCCGGCCCGCTCAAATGACAGAGGCGCCGCCGCCAGCCGTGTAATTACGTCATTACCCGCGTCACTCATTACATCCGGCCAGCGCCGCCAGCGGTTCCGCAGCCGGCCGATGCTGCGTCCAAACACACCCCCTCCCCCCTCACCCCTCCCCCACCGCCAACTCCATCCGCCGTCCGAGCCCTGGATGCAGCTACAGGCGAGTCTGCTGGTCGGCGGTTCCGCTTCCACAGGATCGAGAGCAATTGGAGACGATTCAGCAGCCGATAACCACCCTTTTGCATTATTTAGAACATCGTCGCATATGTACACACACTCAACAAAATTATTCCTTATACTTTTCTATTCATTAGTTAATTTCTAGACATAGACGTGACAAAATATTCACATGAACTTCTTCGGTTCTGGCATCAAGTTTTCGTGGCGATAATTGCCGTTTTCGTCTGTACTGTCGTATTTTTTTGTTTTCTCTTCGCGTTATGTCTATATCTAATGACGTAGAGAAAACATAAAATGTTCCAGTACAAGTTACTTTTTTTTCTATCCAATGGACCTACATCCCAGAATATCTGTCTGAGAGGCATCATGTAATTATACAAATATGTCGCTTTAAATTTTTTATCAATAATGAAAGGAGCAGCATTAGCCGTAAAATCTTTTGCTTTATTCAGGCAAATCGATTTCGGTTTTCCACGAAACCATCTTCAGTGCTGTCAGCAAGTTCAAAACAGCATTTCACAAAAATGCTGTTTTGAACTTGATGACAGCACTGGGAAACCGAAATCGATTTGCCTGAATAAAGCAAAAGATTTTACGGCTAATGCTGCTCCTTTCATTATTGATACAAGTGATTTTGTGGCCGTTGACGACACCCCTCCAGATAATGGAATCTAATTTAAAGTTTTTTTTATTATAATATTGTTGTGAATCCATTTCGGCACAATTAGCCATCGTCAGACAATCTGCGAAGTTCACAAAATTTTATATAATAATCATCGTTTTGTTATATATACTTTTAAGTTAGGCCTGTTTTTTCTATATAAAGTTTTTTACTTACGAACATATGACATCCTTGGACAATGTCTTGCTGTTTACTGAACAGTAATGTGAACTTTTGTGTCACACGTAATATAATACAAATATCGTTAAATAAAGTTTAATTTTTTTTTTATCTTGATGTTCTGACAGTTGACCAAAGATGTTACATGTTTACAGATGGCAGTTGCTACGATATTTTTTAATTTATACTGTGGTTTAAATGTCTGTCATATGTGGGTTATGATTATTCGATATCTATGTTAAACATAATTTTTAGCAGTCGTTCAAAGATGTTTTTAATATGATTGCTGAGGAAGGTTGCGTTATGATTGATAATTTAATAATCTTTGTGATCTATATGTGTGTCAGATAGTCTATGGTTTGTATTTTAAATGAATAATTCGATTTATAAAACAGAAATTTTATCGAAAGCCGGCCGCGTTGGCCGAGGGGACTGAGGCGCTTCAGTCACGGTCTGCACGGCCACTACGGTCGGGGGTTCGAATCCCCCCTCGGGCATGGATATTGTGCCGTCCTTAGTTGTAGGTAGTTCATAAGTAGTTTGTAAGTTTAGGGACTGATGACCCCGTCGTTAAGTCCCTTAAGCTTAACAAACATTTGAACATTTTTTTATCGAAAATTTTATTGATTTCTTGACCAAAGACAACGGATAAATATGACCAGTAACAAACCACAATACCCTATCCTGAGCAAGCCTCTTCAACTCCACATAAGAACAGAAACCTACATATATCTGAATCTGCTTACTGTATCCATCTCTTGGTCTTTCTCTGCGGTTTTCACCAACCAATAGATCCCTTCTTTTAGTCAAGGTCTGCCACAAACTCCTTTCCTTTCCAAATCTGTTCAGTACCTCCTCATTAGTTATGCGATCTACCCACCTAATCTTCAGCATTCTTCTGTAGCACCACATTTCGAAAGCCTCTATCCTCTTCCTATCCGCACTGTTTACCGTCCATGTTTCAGTCCAATACATGGCAACACTCCACACAAATGCCTTCAGAAAGGACTTCTTGAGGCTTAAATCAATATTAGATATTAACAAATTTATCTTTTTTCAGAATAAATTGGATAACATTGGGGAAACGGTACAACCCTATCTTACTCCCGTCCCAACCACTGCATCCCTTTCATGCCCTTCAACTCTGACAACCGCTGTCTGGTTTTTGTACAAGTTATAAATAACCTTACGCGCCCTATATATTACTCCTGCTTGCTTCAGAAATTGAAAGAGTTTATTCCAATTAACATTGTCAAAAGCCTTTTCCAAATCCATAAAACCTAGAAATGTAGGTTTGCCTTTCCTTAATCTATCTTCTAGGATAAGCCGTAAAGTGAGTATTGCTTCCCATGTTCCTACATTTCTCCTGAACCCAAACTGATCTTCCACGAGATCGGCTTCTACCAGCTTTTCCATTCTTCTGTAAATAATACATAGAGCAATCATTTAATCTCGCTATTTTACGTATCGTTATGTCTTCCACGAATCTTAAGATAACCCAACGGCTGTAGACAAGAGCTATCAGATGAACGTATTTCAAATGACGCGCAGTGTAATAATTATGAATGCCCGCCGCGCTGTTCTCGCAGAATTCCTCGGCGCTGCGCTGCTATCGGAGCGGCCGCTTATCCGTCACGCGACAAAGGCTGCACGGCCGAGCGTTCGTCGTTTGTCACGGGCCGGCCTTCTTGCTAACAGCGACCAGGGCTCGTTAAAGCCATTGTTCATCGGCGGTCGACAAGCGCCGTCCCCACAAAAGGGCCCCATCTATTTCTCCGACAGAATTCCGCTGATTATTTTCAGCCGAGACCCGACATTATCGCAATAAATCAAATCTTTCAGCCCGTACGCAGAGATGTATCACGCTCGAAAGTATTGGATCGACTTAGTTGACTTTCGTCTGGTTCGCAGGCTACAGACCGTAACTTTCTTGCAGCTCTTCAATTATACGGTTATCATAATAGATCACATAAGATCAATTTACCGTATGCCAAATCCACTAAAGAGCCTAAGGAACTGGTATAGACGTGCGTATAGAAACTCATAGATCAGTAAACAGAGCATGGTACTGCATTCGACAAGGGTGATATAAAACCAGTGGCGCAACAAGGATTTGGTTCTGGGAGGGAGGTAATTTCTTTAAAATAAAGCCTATTCAGTTTATTAACCTATGACTTAGTTTTACTCTTTTTATAATTTAACCAATTATACTAACAAAGGAACCTCCCCATTCCGATTTAGTTACAAGTAGTCACAGTGGACAGACCTTGAAAAACTGAACACAGATCAATCGAGAAAACGGGAAAGAAGTTATGTGGAACTATGAAAAAAATAAGCAAAATATAAAAACTGAGCATTCTATACGAAAGATAAGCAACTTCGAGCATATTGAGACAACAGGAGTATCCTGGTCATGCGGCTAGCGTGAGGATCTTTAAGTCAGAGGACGTTGGTTCGAGCCTTCCCATACGTGAAAATTTCAATTTTTTCATTTTCAGAAAATTATCATCTATCAAACAGTCCGTCCGATGCGAGGTAACTGCGCCGTAGTATGCCGACGCTGCACACGACGTCAGTCGACTAAAGTACACTGCGGAGGGAGGATTAATGTAGTATGACTCATACAGTGACCATTGTCGTGTATAATACATGAGACGTGTTTTCCTGCGGAGGAATCGGTTGATCTATCACCTTGAGATCAAATGTTATAGGTTCCCATTGGAGAGGCACTTCCTTTCGTCTGCTAATCGTACGGTTCTGCGGTGCGGTCGCAAAACACAGACACTAGACTGATTACAGCGAACAGAGACGTCAATGAAGGGAAGAACAGATCATATTTTAGCGAAAATTTAAAAAAAAATTATCTTTCAAGAGAAAGCTTGAACCAAGGTCCCCTCAACCCGCAGGTACTCCCGCTAACCACAAGACCAAGGCACTCCTACCTGCTCAACGTTGTTTATCTTTCACATGGACTGCTCAGTTTTTATATTTTGCTTATAGCTTCATAGTTCCAAGCAAATTCCCCCTGCTTTCTCGATTGACCTGTGTTCAGTTTTTGACGGCCTATCCACTGCGACAACTTATAACTAAATCTGAGGGGAGTGCGATGGGGATATTCCCTTGTAAGAAAACAGTTGCACAAGAAATAAAATTAGTAGGGTAGAATTAATTTGAAAGAAGAGCAGCGTGGTGGAAATGGAGTGTATATAATCTGCTCGTAAAATAGATAAGCAGCTTCTATGTTACTAGCCAAACAAAAATGTTTTTACAGTTTAATTTACATGAGGCTGTATGTCAAAAAAGGGAACTGAAATAACAGTAGTGTTTTCCATAAGATTCAACTCGGTGGCGCCGCTGACCTGCTAAGCGGCGGGCCGCCGCATATGAACAATCGGCTCGTTACTTCAGCATAGCAGTAACAATAGCGGTAGCATCATTCTGGTCGCGGCGGCATTAAAACCACTCACAGTAACGGCGGCAGTAACAGTGGCGGCATTACGTTGGCGACCCACTGCCCACTGTCACGTTAACTTGTGCTTGGCAAACTATTGTTACATTAAGGTTTATTACATATGTACTATTTCAAATTTCCGGTTCCGACTTAAAAAAAAAAAAAAAATAAATAAATAAAATAAAATAAAAAATAAATAAAACGTTCAAATTAAAAAATCTTTGGGAGGTGCTGGAGATGGGGGGTCAGCCCCGTCAGCCCTCCCCCTACCCTTACCCCCCCCCCCCTCCCCCGTAGCTGCGCCACTGTACAAGACAATATGTTTCTGGTGCAGACGTTAACATGTATTACTGCTACGACAACGGCAGATCATAACGATTTAAGTGAGTTTGAACTCGTTATTATAGTCGGCGCACGGCATAGGGACACAGTATCTCCGAGGTAGCAATGTACTGAATATTTTCCGGTACGACCACCGGAAGTATCGGAAATCCCGTACAACATCAAACACCCATCGCTGCGACCGGGAGAATGTTTCTGAAAGAACGGCGCCAATGACGACTGAACACAATTATTCAGCGTGCCTGAAGTGCAACCCTTCTGTAGACTACAGCAGATTTCACTACTAACGCCATCAACGAGTGTCAGCATGTAAAACCTCCAATGGGACATCATCGATATGTTTCTCCATCGCACATCGCAACCCACAATACCTGAGGATCACACTGGATGTTACATTGACATTCAGAAAGCACTGGCTAAACATAAAAGAAAAGGTATCCGCACGCAATAACATCCTCAGAAAACTCACAAACAGCCGATGTGGTGCCCAACCAACAGTACTCAGAACAACGGCAATCGCACTATGTTACTCTGCTGCTGAATTCGCCCGCCCTGGTTGGTATACATCTGCCAGGCATGTGGGTGTTGCCCTCAACGAGACCTGTAGAATAATAACAGGATGCCTGAGGGAAACGCCTACTCACAAACTATACAACCTCGCAGGGATAGCCCCACCAGATATAAGACGGGAAGTTGCCGCAAATATAGAGAGACGCAAAGTAGAAAAATACGCTGCTCACCCGCTACACGGACACCAAACTCCCCCAAGCAGGCTGAAATCCAGTAAAAGTTTTATGAGTACTGTCAACTGTAATACATCACCTTAAAAGGCACGACAAAACCTGTGGACGACCAGAAATGTTGATATCGCAACGTGGATTCCACCTCTGGAGACTCTCCCCCCAGGAGAAAACCTGCCTTGGAAAACGTGGAAGTCCCTCAACAGTCTAAGAAGCGGAGTGAGTAGAACAAAGGACAACATGGCCAGGAGAAATTACCTCGGGTATTAATCAACTCTCTGCGAATGTGGGTCCGCACAAACCACCAAGCACCTGTACAGCTGTCCCCAGTGCCCAGTGTCCTGCACGCTGGAGGACCTATTGCAGGCCACGGAGAATGCCGTCGAGCTTGATAATTTTTGGTCTGGTTATATTTAGTGGTTTCGTAATTTGTTTATATATAATCTCTTTTGTTTTGTATCGTAGTTGTATTCTTGTCTTTGATCTTTGTATGCAACGCTTTTGACACGAATAAATAAATCGAGGTACTGGCGGAAGTAAAGTTGTGAGGCTGCATCGTGAGTCGTGTCGGGATAGCACAGTCGGTAGTGCGCTTGCCCGCGAAAGGCAAAGGTCCCAGGTTCGAGTCCCGGTTCCGGCACACAATTTTAATCTGCCAGGAAGTTTCATATCAGCGCACACTCCGATGCAGAGTGAAAGTTTCATTCTGGAAACATCCCTTAGGCTGTGGCTAAGCCATGTCTCCACCATATCCTTTCTTCCAGGAGTGCTAGTCTTGCAAGTTTCGCAGGAGAACTTCTGTGAAGTTTGGAAAGTAGGAGGCGAGGTACTGGCGGAAGTGAAGTTGTGAGGCGGCATCGTGAGTCGTGTCGGGGTAGCACAGTCGGTAGTGCGCTTGCCCGCGAAAGGCAAAGGTCCCAGGTTCGAGTCCCGGTTCCGGCACACAATTTTAATCTGCCAGGAAGTTTCATATCAGCGCACACTCCGATGCAGAGTGAAAGTTTCATTCTGGAAACATCCCTTAGGCTGTGGCTAAGCCATGTCTCCGCCATATCCTTTCTTCCAGGAGTGCTAGTCTTGCAAGTTTCGCAGGAGAACTTCTGTGAAGTTTGGAAAGTAGGAGGCGAGGTACTGGCGGAAGTGAAGTTGTGAGGCGGCATCGTGAGTCGTGTCGGGATAGCACAGTCGGTAGTGCGCTTGCCCGTGAAAGGCAAAGGTCCCAGGTTCGAGTCCCGGTTCCGGCACACAATTTTAATCTGCCAGGAAGTTTCAAATAAAATAAAATCTATATGTTCTTTAGGACACTAAGGCCCACTCTCGTACTCTTGCTGACAGCAACAACTCTTTACGCATTGACTAGGCCCATCAACACCGAGATTGGACTGTTGATAACTGGAAACATGTTGGCTGGTCTGACGAATCTCCGATTCCAATTTTACTGGGTGTTTGGGTGTGTACGGGTATGGAGAAAATATGGTGAGTGCATGGATCCTGCGTGTCAGGTGGGGACTTCTCAAGCTGGTGAAGGTCCTCTAATAGTGTGGGGCTGTTGCAGTTTGCGAGATATGGGACTCCTGATAGTCTAAAAATGTCTGAAAATTAATGTGTTGTGGCTAAATCACAAAAAGTAGAATAAATTGGTAATTAAAGCTAGTATAGCTTGTTTACGTAACCTAGGTAACAGACGAATACTGTAATGTTATATAGGGAAAACTTGCCGATCAGCCTGGAAGTGGTTTTTAGGGGTTACCATACCCCGATAGATACTGCTGTGTTAGAACGCAAGTAGCGACCTGTTACACGATTCCCAAACATTTGGAAGAACGTTCGTTCATTTTCACTCGTATGACACTATAAAGAATCAAATTGTGGTTCGCGTGTAACATTAATGTACAAATATTTTAATTTTTCTTTTCGAATTATTTGATTCTTACTTTTTTGTGCAGTCGATATGTAAATGCTTTGATCTAGCGATTGGAAATTCTTCTTATGAACTGTAGTGTGTGTGATTGAATTTTGTAACACGACGAGATCGTTTGTTGACCTAAAAATGATATTATGTATCTTGGTTGAATAGTAGTTTTGTGGTGAAGTTTATTGTTATGAATGTAAGGAGCTGTAATGTGGTCCAAAAGCAGCGTTTGTATTAAGATATGTGAAATGTAGAACCATGTATACTTCCTCTTTGCTGATGTGGATGGCATCAAGTTTTGGTGCGCATGTAGAGGCAGTAATACAAGCAGCGCGGCTGAGAAGCAGTCTGTGAGGGAGTGCGTCTTTGACGAGCCGGGAGCGACGGAGCGTCTTACGGAGAGGTGGAGCCTCTTATCGGCTGCCAGTGTCTTTTAAATAGCCTCGGAAGCTGAAATAATGGCAATTCAATTTTGTGTTGTATTTTGGGGACTTAGTAAATAGTTTACGATGGCAAGAATAAAATATTGCGCCATACACCAGCATAAACGTATAGTAGTTATGTCTCAAGTAGCGCAATTAAGTAACTACTCGTTCACAGCATGGGGTACTTAACAAGATTAGATTTGTAATGCGGATGCGTAACCTCTTACCTCTTGGTAAAACTACCAATCACCCTATACACGATAAAACTACGTCCAAAGCGGATGTAAGGGCACAACCCTTGGTGGGATTTTTTTGATTTGACCGTGTGTGTACCAAAGAATAAGACACCCATGATTTGTATCGGACTTTAGGCAGACTATTTGCTAAACGGTAACAAAATGCAGTGCACAATAACTGATTAGTGTACTGAATGTTATTTAAACGGTCGGCAGCCTGATTAGGCAATAAAATGTTCAAACTGTTATTCATCACCTGATTCCAGTCTGTTGTTAATATTACTTTAGAACAACTATGTTCAAACAAGTAAAAATCGTTAGGTTTATGGTCCAATAACAAACACTATAATCTGTATGGAAAGCAATATGGAAGACAAGGCAAACCAAACCACTGACTTACTACTTAAATATTGCTCCGAATATGAAAGAAATATTAGCACTTGATCAAACAATGAAAGATTTTTGGACGTAAGTGACCCTAGTTCAGTCACTTCTAGATAGCACATAAAAATTACACACGTTTACCAACCACAAACCCATATTAAACTCCCTTTTGATTAAGCATTGCATAAATAATTTTACGGAAGTTTTACTGATGGATTCTCTAAATATACTGTGGTAGCCATGAAACTGGTATAGTGCACTTTTCAACAGTTTTCATTTTGAGCAACAATAACTATATTTGCAGCTCCTTTAAGCTATCTTCATCACTTTTAACAAAAACTATTGAAATTGATTTGTCTTTTATAAAATTCGAGAGAAAATAAGTACTGTAATACTGATTTGATGCAATCAATTAGTTTATGATTACCAAGTAATCAATACTATCACTTTTAATTATTAACTATTATTTCAATCATTTTGTTTTAATGGTTTATCATTAAATCTGATATATAAATTGCGATCTTTAATTAGTAACTAAACAAATTGCAACAGTTTCTTACTACTTATCAATTATCTACTGCAAAAATGGAACTTAGCAGTTCAGATTGTTACTTACTTCATTAAGAAAATTATTTAATTTTTTATCTGTTCTCATTTAGGACACTCGGACTTAACTACGGGGTCATCAGTCCCTAAACTTACAAACTACTTATGAACTAGCTAATCCTAAGGACGGCACAAATATCCATGACCGAGGGGGGATTCGAACCCCCGACCATAGTGGCCGTGCAGACCGTGTCTGGAGCGCCTCAGTCCCCTCGGCCACCGCGGCCGGCACTCGGACTTTTACACACTAGGTTAGGACCCTGAGTAGGGAAGTGATAGGGATGGATAAAGGTTATCAAAAATTTTAACTGAATTCCATTATTATTGACACAAATCACTTCTTTTTGTCTCATCAATTCACGCTACAATTCTAAAAGTACAGAAGCTTGTCAAGTATCCCGTGCTGCAGACGAGCAGTTGTGTGATTGCACAACTACAGGCGAATCGTCGTCAATCGAAGCTCTTGCTGTGTGGCACTGTAGTCTCTTCTTGACGATGATTAAATTGTGCCGGTAATTCCATGCCACGATATAACAGATAGTCAACAAGCGTCCGAGGCTTATTTTTAGAAACTCTTCATACAATTCGAAGCCTCCGCTTTCCTGCCTCTCTTACGTCTCGCCACGCATGCGCTCATTCACTGGCGGTCTACACTCGACTCTACCGTTAACCCACACTGTCCGTATTCCTGCCTCTTTCTTACACGCCGAAACTTGGTGCCTTCCACGTCAGCAATGGGGAAGTACCAATGGTTTAAAATTAATCTTATTACATGCCCTGCGTTTGGACCAGAGTACAATCATCTTACATTTATAACAATAAATATTACTATCAAAATACTATACAATCAAGATACACAAAAATCATTTTTAACTCTATATATATTCCAAATAAGATAACCTACATACCACATTTCACGAAAATAATTAAAAATGGATACGTAAAATTTTACATAACGATTACAGCAAAACAAACATTTAATATTAAACAGTTCGAAGGAATTATTGATTATATACATTAATGTTACAGGTAGACCAGTCAGAAAATACTGCATTGGTTGCAATGATCAATCGCTTGAACTAAAATTAGTTTTCAGCGTAATGTATTCCAAGCACTTGCTTCGTTAAGGATCCTATCCTAGTGTTAAAATATCCGAGTATCCTATATAAAAAGTAAATAATGAACAGCAGTACTTGTGAGATCAAATTAATAGTTCAAAGTACTTTGCTTGGTAACTAGAACAGTTAAATTAACACAGTGATTAACTTTTGGTTTTGGTTACAGTGTTTGTTAGAAATATTTTACAATCATACCAGACAGAAATAGAGAAATGTCGAAATAAAAAATAAATAAATAAAAAATAAAATAAAAGTTTCTGTGCCAATGAGTTTGCTGTATAGAATTTTACGAATTGCTTAAGTTTAGTAGTACAGCACAGTTTTCTATAATTTTTCTTAGATCAAATAACTGCCGTAATAATAACTATAATAGTTAAAATGTTGGAAATAGCCTATAGTATGTGGATAAATAATTGATATCGATAAGTAACTGAACAGTGAACAAAGTAGTTTAGCCTGCCTTGTCATTAACATTGCTTTCTATAGTGATCTCAGATTTTTGTATGACCTTACAGATTTTTGTATGACCTTAAACATAACGTTTTATGCTTGTCTGTAGAGAGTTGTTTATAATACAGACACACACTTTGGAACAGATCTAAAAGCTAATTTGATTGGATAAATTAAATATTATGCGAACTCGGTAATTGAACATTTTTCTTGATATAAAAAAATTAGAAACAAGAACATTATTCATTCATTTGCCATTTTATCAGAAATAATGAATAAATAGTGTAGTAAAGACTGTACAAGTAGTACGTAGTGTTACTATTCTTAGGATGTAAAAATCCTATGCTCTCATTTAAAAAAAGCGTTCTGCCATTGTTTTTATTCTGTGCTATTGTTTTTTCGTGATCGTGTCTTGCTGATGTATATTTGTTGTATCAAGAATCTAAGGTGAGAATATATCTGAGAATTTATCTTAAAACTGGTGTTTCAAAAACTTATTAAAGAAGCCCTTTTCATTATTGACATATTAGTATGTGTGTCGCCAGAGAAATTAATTGTGGCCCAATGAAATATTTTCGAGGTATTATTCCCGGAACTGTTTTGCGTGTTCTATGAGATTTATAAGACAATTGAAATTATTTTATGTGGAAAGGATACTTCCTAAAAGACATTTAGTAAACTTTCGTGAACGTTCTAAGCGAATATTTTACAATTGACAATATTTCGACTGATGAAAAAATCGAACAAACAGCTACAATCGATTTCGTCTTTTCTCACGAAAGAATTTGGTTCAAGATATACAGAAAAATCGTCGGCTGCGCCACGAAGTGTAGCATAATCAGCAAGTAAGAACTGTAATATTATTTTTGATAAATACTGTGGTTCTTTTCTTCTATATACAAACCTGCATCTGTTATTCCAAAGATTCCATTAGGCTCAATAAACGCGGTCTATTCAAATAATTATTTACAGCAGAAATTGGACTTAGACAGATATTTTTCAAGAGTTTGTTAATTTCAATTCATAATTTAAATTAAGAGATCATTTATTACTGACTTTATAAAAAAGGCATTATAATATATATAATTATTTTTTTATTAATTATTACACTGGCGACCGTGACAGGACACGAACCTGCAATCATGTTGCAAAGTAAGATTATAGCAGATTTCAATCAACTTGTGGCTAATATCATGAACATTTTGGCTGGTGAGCGTATTGATACCATATAGTAAACCGACAATTTGTTGTTCGTCATGCTTGCCCTCCTTTAATTAGTTCATATATTCAAAATTATCTGCCTGCGGGAGGTGTCATATCATGGGTACACGCAAGGTTAATTGAAAAATTCCCTCCACGAAGGGGGGGGGGGAGGGGAGCGTGACCTTACATTCACTTCAGACCCAGATTCATCGTGTACTGTGTTTATGCAAGGTTTAAGTTGATCGGTAATAATACACACGGTAAGATTATAGGAAGTCCCAATGCAGAAATAGGCACAAAAAAGGCGTAATAGTAGTTTACACTTGTTAACATACGTTTTTATTATAAACGGTATATAAAAATGATTCAGTTATATTTAGTGTATCATACATCTAGTATTCGTGAAAATACCTCACATATTACTATTATAACGTATATATTTTTTTGCTTTATTGCATCAGAGACAATGTACGAATTCGTGGAACCTAAAGCTCTGTACTAACTGTTCTCAGTCACAAATTAACCGTCTCGAATTTATCACGTAGATTTGCATAGGCTGTTTAATGAAGTAGCGCGATTACATCACTCGCTTCCAGACTATTGAGGACAACCACCAGTTCCATCCTGATCTGCTACCCCTTTGGCAGGACCTTCAATTGATCTTCATCGTGTGCTAACGAAAAGGTCGAGAAGCGAATCGAGCATCATTCGAACCAGTTAAAAAGTAGTGGTAATAAAGTAGTATGATCGAGATCGACTGGGAACCAAAGAGTCGCGGGTTCAAAACTCGGTCGGACCTCGGATTTTTTCAGTCTGCACTTTAACCCACCCTTCACCTCTCAACGGTGTGAGGAGTCGTCAGAAACTTCTCGTGGTTTGGATTCACGGTTAAGCTGTACGTCCCCTTTTCCCGATAAGATAACTGGGGTAGGTTAGGGACACGCAAGTCGCAGAAGTGGCGTCCAATTGTAAGATTTGCACCAGTCCAATGAGACAAACGAAACTGTTATTATTGAGCAAAATGAAGACGGTTATCATTCCCAATGAGACAAAACTAATTTTAAGAAGAGTAAAGTAATTGCTCGTTTGCGTATCAATTTAATCGAAGTAATTGGTAATTGGATATGATAGAGCTGTATGCTTCAAATGTAAACAATTAGGAATTAATCTGATATCCAATTTACTGGCGAAATAAGTTACTCTCATTAAATCTGTTGAAGGCCAGAGGTGAAGTCCTATCATTATTTGAAAGCGTGTTGAATTCAGGGAAGCAGTAGCAAAAACATGCTGCTTGCTAGCTACCTATTGCCTGAATTCGTTCTTGGTTTCTCGTGCAGGGTATGATACGAGGGTCACTCCAAAAGAAATGCACACAATTTTTTTTAAATATACTTTTCATTCTGCATGTTTGAAAGTTGTAGAGTGTGTAGATACATCCTTTAGGAACAATATTTTAATTTCTTCACACAAGCCCCATCCGTCTCAACTGCATTACGCCGTCTTGGAACCAGCGTCTGTATACACGCACGGTAAAATTCTGGTCCAGCACGTTGTAACCACTGTTCGGCAGCGTACAACCATAACTGTACTGCGATCGACAGCAGCATTTCCATACACTTCTTTCATCCTCTTGTGGATGTTTCCCACTGTCTCGTTTTCACAGCAAAGGAATTCAACGACAGCACGTCAAGTGTAGCAGCCATCTTGAAGACATGCAGTGACGACGTCACTCATGGGAACAAGTTTGAAAACAAGCGGGAAGAATGTATCTACACACTGTTAAACTTTCAAACATGCAGAATGAAAAGTGTTTCTTAAAAAAAAATAGTGTGTATCTCTTTTGGAGTGACCCTCGTAATTAACAATGAACTAACAGATTATTGAATTGATCCTAACTGAAACAAATTTACGAAGCTAGGGTACCATATGTTCATCACCAAAAAAGAGGACAGTTCATATAAAAAAGAGGACACTTTATCTTTAACACAATGTATTGAACAACTTCATTAATGAACCACGTAAAAATACTACAAACTAAAACAGTAACCCTATGTGGTTGTTGGGAAACGAAATATTATGAACCTTGACAGTTTATTCCTCATCACTACTCTCAATTGTCTCATTCTTGTCTTATTCACTTTTGAGCTAACTATATTTGGTGGACGACGAAATCTCTCTCAAGAGGTTGTTTTTTTTTTTCAAGGCATTTCAAATGTTTGAAATTTTACTGTACACATACAGTATAATTACAGTATATTTTAAATGTATTCCTGTCTTTTGTACACTGTGTGTTCACAAGAGGAAACACAGGTTCTGTGTCGGCATTATGACTAGTTATAGAAAAAAAGGAAGTCTACAATTTTCAGCAGTTCAGAATAACTAATAACACTAGATAACCGATTTAAATATGCACACTACACTTCAGCTGCTGGTATGTTCTGTTTCCTTTGATGAACTTGTAAAAAAAAAAAAAAAAAAAAAAAAAAAAAAAAAAAAAAAAACAACACATAATAAAGCTTTAACATAAACTACAAAGTATATCAAAAGTAACGCCACAGAACATAATGCAGAAGACAGAATGCACTGGTTGAATACAGGATAGACAACCGGCTTCCTTCGCAGAGAAGATCCGAATCGTTTGCAACTGTCAGACCCATGCGGAGTGCGAAATTGTGAACGGCAATTTCACTGTGTATGCGCATAATAATTGCGAACAGTTTGGAACTGCAGTGCGAATGAACATGTTGTCGCAAATGACACAAAAATAAATTTTCTTTCTCGGAACCCAGAAAAGAGGACATTTTGTAAAATTTTATAAATTCCGACCGGACACTTTTTCTTACCACAAAAAGAGGACGTGTCCGGGAGAAAGAGGACGTATGGTAACCCTATACGAAGCGACGCTATCGTTTTTTGACTTACAAGCTTGTTCCAAACTCATTGAAAGCATCTTCTTGTTGTTTGAAACATGCAAAAACAATTTTTGTTGAGGTTTTCAAAATGTTCAAATGTTTGTATAGCTTATGGGACTTAACTACGGGGTCATCACTCCCTAAACTTACAAACTACTTATGAACTAGCTAATCCTAAGGACGGCACAAATATCCATGCCCGAGGGGGGGATTCGAACCCCCGATCGTAGTGCCCGTGCAGACCGTGACTGGAGCGCCTCAGTCCCCTCGACCATCGCGGCCGAACTGGAGGTTTTGTTGAAGCATTTGCGCAGTGCGATACTGCTTAATATTTTCATTCCATATTCCAAAATGTGATACATCAGTGCTAGACTGAATGTTGCGACAGCGACAGCAGCATTATGGACAGAGACATCACAACAGGAAAAGGTTCCTTGTTATGAGCATAATATGACGTAATTAACCCTTTAAGACGATAAATAGAAAATAGTCAAGCACCGTGTAGCAAAGCACTGCCAAATTCGCTATTTAGAATACACTCCTGGAAAATGATAAAAGAACACCATGAATTCGTCGACTCAGCAGAGGGAAATTTTATTGACACATTCTCGAGGATGTATACAGAGCACAGCACGTGAGTACAGTCACCAGAGCGTGCGCAAAGTCGTCGCTAACACCGTGTATACCGGACTGTTCCAACTGGGTGCTCCGCGAGGAGGGGCGCGATCGAGCGCTCACCTACCCCAGCTCGGAGCAGCGTTGGTAGGGACAAGCTGACGTCACGCACTTTACTATTCGGCGGTCATAAGTAAACAGTAGCGGTAGCAGATTTCATAGTTCAATATTAACTAGCCGCTTTTGCAGCCGTTTGAGTTTCGAAGCAGAGGATGTCCCATCGAAGACATGGGTGTTGATTTAGAGGCTGTTAAACTCGTATCGCAATTTTTAGACTTAACATGATTGAAACTGGGATCGGTTCAGCGTGATAAATCAGTCGTAATCTTCTTTTGACACTCTAGCTATAACTTCTAAAATCAATTACTTCATCAAAAAGTAATGGGATAATATGTAATACTCTGTCCTTACGTTGGTTCAGCGTGATAAATCAGTCGTAATGTAATCTTCTTTTGATACACTATTACTTCTAAAATCAATTATTTCATTAAAAAATAATGGAATAATCCGTTGTACACCTAGTCACAAATACTCCTTACGTTGATTCCAAGAAAAAGGCTCCAAATGTTGCCCTTCAGGCAAGGAATTATGCTTGTATCTTTCTGATTTTCCTTAGTAAATCGCGATCTCCTATCCTTCCATTTTAAATTGCTGTTTCGTTCCCAGATTTGTACTTTGCATTCAGACTCCGTCAGTAAATTCTCTTCTAGCCTTGTACTACCCCATTTATTAGCTTGCTTCTGAAATACTACGTATTTCTAGGGGCTGAATGCCGTATTTCTTAGTTGATTTACTCCGACTTTGTATTTATTACATTTTTTCTAATTTTTGAAGAATTCGTCCATCCGCGTTAACCCTTCCAATGGCGTCTAACTGTATTTCCTCAGCTTCCTTATGATGCCTTACGCATTTCTATGTGTTACATGCCGTAGCTAAGTTTCTTTATTTTTTGGAAATTGAATTTTGTATTTTTACTGGTCTTCGTAACCACATGGTTTCGAAACTCCGACTTCAAGGGTCTATAGCTAGTCACTTGAGTTCTCGCCACTGCTCGCATACCAGTGCCTTACTATTGTGTATTCTTGCTTCGTAATCTATGATTCCGTTGATTTTTGTCGAACTGAATACGATCTTTAAGCATTTCGTCTTCAGTGGGGTGTGAATATTTAATGTACCAGACACGTGCCGTGTGCCTCAGTAAGTCTGCATGCTGGAAATTTGATTTAAATGGTAATTAATCTCGCTATTATCGCGTACAATCTCAACCAAAGAAAGACAGACCAGAGCCACATACGAAGATTATTTTCCTTGTGTTGTGTGATACATACTGGTTCGCTGAATTTCGCCTATGATAGCGTTGCCTGCTTCTGCTTCGTATCAGCATGCTGAGTTGCGTGAGCATCACTTTGCTTCGCGCGTGTGAGTGGCTGAAAGCTTGTTGATTGTAAATTCCTTCCCCGACGATGTTCAGTTCAGATACTTTATGTTAATTTTCAATGGGACGACTGTTTTTATTGTTTAACAAAATTGGATGCCCCATTTGCTCATGTTTGAATTGAATAAATGATTTATTGTCACTGAAATTTTATCCTACTGATGAATATTAGTTTATGAATACCGTCCCTCTTTTCAAATTTAATGTTGTTTTTCACCAGTGCTGGGGATAATTTCAGATGCAAATTACCATGTTTTAAATTCCGTTACGCCATAAATGTTCTCTCAGCCACCTTCATGAAATGGTTTAGTTCGCGGTGGCTTGTATATTAATGATTGTGTGTAATTCTCGTGATCTACGACGTGTGCCGGGAACTGTCTCTTTGTCTTCCTGCTGCTAAAGTAAATTTTGAATCCTAAATTCTGTGCCAGGAAACAAGATTCCGTTGCAGGAAGTAGTCCGCATTTCACGCGAATCCTTTAACTGGTTTTTACGGCCAGAATTATGCGTGTAAAGTAAGCTTTTAACTGGTTCCATTCACCTAGAATTAATTTTACAAATAACAAAGTGGAGTAATAAATCAGAGAAATAACAACAGTGAGTAAATGTTGTCAGTAGTTTATGTTGCATAGACAAAGCGCGGTTAAAAACAGGTGGGATGGCTAGGAGAGTTTTTTTTAATACAGCTAGATTTCAGGCTATAAGCATTTTGTGATATTGTATGGCTAAACGCTACTCTAATTATGCCAGATTTAGCCACAGAATGGCTGAGTTGGCAGCACTGCTGACAAGTGTCGCTCCGGCCGCCACCTGCGCTCGCTTCCCGCCTCCTCAGCTGGATCCCGCTTCCCCCGACTACTCGCCGACGCGTCACAAGGAATGCCAGATCAAAGGGCGCCGCCTCTGGCCGGCTGCCGGCCAACTTGCTCCTCGCCAGCCCCCTCCCACGCGCCACTTGCCAGTTCCTGTTCCGGTTCAGCAGTAAACACGAGGCCACGCGGAACCTCCCCTGCGAGGGGCTCTGTCACACCTTCTGCTTAGTTCTGAATGCTGTGTATTCCTCGTGGTGCCGTATGAAGGAGTGTGATAGGACTGCTATAATTTTCTATCTATATAAATGATCTGATAGAGTAAGTTGTAATATCCACGGGTGTACTGCCGGTCTATAGTGTCCAACGGGCACAACATTTCGGCGATCATACATGTCGCCATCATCAGGTGAACTGACGGACTGAGCTCCTGGAAATGCGCCGGCACGGAGATCCGCACGCTACGGCTGCTCGAAGGGAACTTGGTTCTAGCCCGGTAGCGGGCCATTTAAATACCCTCGGCCCGCGGAGCGACCCCTCCGCGGTCCGCGCCCCGCGCCGCGGCCGCGCAGTGGAACCGATTGCGCCGGCGTCTGAGATGACGTCGGTGTGAGGGCTCTGTCCGCCGTGGCCGTCACTTCGTTACGTTTGCTAAATTTACTCTTAATTAACCAAATCGCTGGTTCCCAAGCTTTGCTAAGATTATATCCAGAGTCACGGTTTTTGAGGTCGTCACTTGTGCAAATTTCAATGGCCCCTCTAACGACGCAGTCGCAGTATCTCGACGTCTGTACCAGAATCCTAGTGCGTTCATACTCCATCGCATGATTTTCCGACAAAAAAATGTTCAGCGACCGCCGACTTGCTCGGATACATCAATCGTGTGTGCCTCTGGTGTTCAACGCATCGATCCTCGACGGTACGCATCGTCTGTCCAATATATGACTTTCCACACTGACACGGAATCTGGTACACGCCCGCCTTTCTCAAACCGAGATCATCTTTAGCGCTCCCCACCAGTGCACGAATTTTATTCGGCGGACAAAAAACAGTTCCAACCTGGTGTTTTTTCAAAATGCGGACGATCTTCCCTGAGAGTGCGCCGGTATATGGAACGAACGCAGTGCCTACATCCTCCCTTGTGTTTTCATCCGTTTCCACAGATTGTGTTGTAGTGATTGGGTGGAGAGCCCTCTAAATCTGCCACTCTGAGTACCCATTTTTTTCGAAATACAGCTCTCAGGTGTTCCAATTCCTGGGGTAGACTCTCTGCGTCGGAGATAGTGCGCGTCCTATGTACTAGAGTTTTAAGTACCCCATTCCTCTGTGAAGGGTGGTGACAGCTGTCTGCGTGTAAATACAGATCAGTGTTCGTTGTCTTCCGATATACACTATGACCCAGGGTGCCATCAGCTCTTCTCTTGACCAAGACGCCAAGGAACGGCAATTTACCCTCCGTTTCAGTCTCCATAGTGAATTTGATGTTGGGGTGTATAGAGTTCAGATGTGTAAGGAAGTCAAGGAGTTTATCCATACCATGTGGCCAGATGACGAAAGTGCCGTCCACATAACGGAAAAAGCAAGGATCTCCATGCCGGCGCGTTTCCAGGAGCTCAGTCCGTCAGTTCACCTGATGATGGCGACATGTATGATCGCCGAAATATTGTGCCCGTTGGACACTATAGACCGGCAGTACACCCGTGGATATTTTGATCATCAAATACGCCGGGAGAAACTGAAGAATCACAGAGTAAGTTGTAATTTGCGGCTGTTTGTTGATGATGCTGTGGTGTATGGGAGGGTGTCGTCTGTAACTGACTGTAATAGCATACAGGATGACTTAGACAAAATTTCTAGTTGGGGCGAAAAATGGCAGCTAGCTCTCAATGTAGAAAAATGTAAGGTGATGCGCATGCGTAGAAAAACAATCCCATAATGTTCGAATACAGCATTAGTAGTGAGTTTCTAGATGCTGTCGCGTCCTTCAAATATCTAGGCGTAACATTGCAGAGCGAAATGAAATGGAACGAACATGTAAGGACAGTTGTGAGTAAGGCGGACAGCCAACTTTATTGGGAGAATTTTGGGAAGATGTACTTCACCTGTAAAGGAGACCGCGTATAAAACGCTTGTACAGCCACGTCTTTATTGCTCAAGTGTTTGGGACCCGCAGCAGATCAGTTTAAAGGAAGACATAGAGGCAGTTCAGAGGCGAGCAGCCAGGTTTGTTATTGGTAGGTTCGACCAATGCGCGAGTGTCACGGAAATGCTCCGGCAACTCAATTGGGAATCGCTGGAGGAAAGACGACGTTCTTTTCGTGAATTTCTGTTAAGTGTATTTAGAGGTCCTAAATTTGAAGCTGACTCTAGTATGATCTTGCTGCCGCTAATTACATTTCGCGTAAAGATCACAAAGACAAGATAAGAGAAATTAGGGCTCGTACGGAGGCATATAAGCATTCTTTTTTTCCTCGTTCAATTTGGGAGTGGAATAGGAAATGAAATACCTAGTAGTGGTACAGTGTACCCTCCGCCACGCACCTTATGGTGAATTGCGGAGTGTGTATGTAGATGTAGATGAAAACTTACCTAAGGTTCAAGTCCGGGAGGAACCTGCTCAAATGTCTGTAAAATTAAGCTACGGCCCCAATTGGGTGGTTGAACCTTAGCTACAAAGTTGTCAGAATGACCGGCATATAAAACACTTTCTATAAGAGACGTGCTACACGCGCAAGAAAGTCGTTGTCAGCTGCAGCGCTCCTTGGCGTTGACCGTTAAACTCCAAAGAAGCGTTCAAACGGTACGCATTTGTCGAGTCGTCTGTTTCAAGTGTCTGCTTGGTTTGTTGTCAACTTACAGCAAATGAATCGCCGAGTTACGATGACTTTTCGAAACTGTAAGATATATTGCGGTGATTAAAACATTTATTTGTGTTTTAGATTGCCACTGTGAAACTGTAATTGTTTTCGTGCAGTTCATGCGTAACTACGTCGCTCACATGTGTTAAATTCCTCATTATAAAATGCGATTACAAACTTCCAGCCCCTGCGGTTGGAGGCACCTATGTATATAATAAACAAGCTCAGGTATCTATACGTAGACCTTTCATTATCATAAAGCTTCAAATGATACACACCAACAACAAATATTCCATCGGTTAACTACAGCATGTTTCGGGAAAAATAGCAAATATTTTGGAATATGGTATTAGACGAGTTGCAGTTAAAATGTCACATAACGTGTGTCCAATTTTTGTTGAGAACAGAGATACAGCTCTTGGTATGTACAACAAACCTAAAGCACATGCAAATTTGGATGTTTTGACTGATTACTTCGTCGGTTCTTGGTAGATCACCATCTGTTGTGGTCTTCACTCCGGAGACTGGTTTGATGGACCTCTCCACAATACCCTATCCTGAGCAAGCCACTTCATCTCCACATAAGAACGGCAACCTACATCTGTGTGAATCTGCTTACTGTATCCATCTCTTGCTCTTCCTCTGCGGTTTTCATCCCACACACTTCCCTCAAAAGCTAAATTAACAATTCCTTGATGTGTAATAATGTGTCCTATCAATCTATCCCTTCTTTTAGTCAAGGT
The DNA here is from genome assembly GCA_026315105.1 of Locusta migratoria. Classification (NCBI taxonomy): domain Eukaryota; kingdom Metazoa; phylum Arthropoda; class Insecta; order Orthoptera; family Acrididae; genus Locusta; species Locusta migratoria. The sequence goes on along the minus strand of CM048750.1, from coordinate 26,828,806 downwards.
ATGCCAGAAATTTCTTTTCTCCCCAATTCTGTTCAGTACCTCCTCATTAGTTACGCGATCCACCCACATAATCTTCAGCATTCTTCTGCAGCACCATATTTCAAAAGCCCCAATCCTCTTCCTTTCCGCACTGTTTATCGTCCATATCTTACTCCCATACAAGGCAACACTCCATACAAATGCCTTCAGAAAGGACTTCCTTAGGCTTAAATCAATATTCGATGTTAACAAATTTCTCTTTTTCAAGAACGCTTTTCTACCCATTGCCATTCTGCATTTTATATCCTCTGTACTGCGACCATCATTTGTTATTTTACTACCCAAGTAACAAAACTCATCTACTTCATTTATTGTTTAGTTACCTAATCTAATTTCTTCACCATCACCTGATTTCTTAGACTGTACTCCATGCACATGCGCATGCGGGAAGCTCTTCCTTACGCTTGAGAATAGGATCCATTCTATTGCGTCTACTAGCGATCGTATGCGTGCATCTTGTGCAAGTGGACGCTTCTACACTGTACGCGGCCAGCGTGACCGGTGCATCATGGGTAATGGCGTAAGCTGTCTCTTCTCGTGTAGAAAGGGCTTGACACATTCAGAGGCACAGGGGACAGTTAGGTTCACGCGTTTTCGCGCAATTACGCGTTGGCAGAGTGGTACCAGCTTCATTTCCTTCAGATACACCGGCGCTTCCCAGCGGTTGCTGTCCAAAGGCGGGCGCGCCGTTGCCGCGGCCGTGACACGTCCGCTGACAGCTGCTGTTGGACCGCGCGGTGTGCGTTGACTCAGCAGCCCTGGCGCCGTGTGTACGAGGCAGAAAAGCGTACACAACACTCTCGTTGAGCAGCCGCGTGCTGTACACAGCGTTCCACCTTGCGTAAGAAGCAGCGCCTACGGAAGACAGCCTGGTGGCGGCAGGCGGTTGACGAAGACCCTCTCCTGTCTCGTAAAGAACGCAAGGCCACCATCCGGTTTGAACGGTACCACAGAGTAACATATACAGTGAGGAAGACCCCCCCCCCCCTCCCCAAATCCTGTAACCACTGTCCTACGCTCCCGCCGTAGTTCCGCATGTGTCAGGCGGTTCCCCGGCTTAGTACCGGTAGACGACACTAGAGGCGCTTCTGAGGGTAGCGTGGAGGGGAAGCTGAGGGGAGAGCTCGTGCCGCCTGCCGCTGTGCCCGGTGTGCAGGCGTTTGAGGGGAGGTGGTGGTGGGGGCAGCCGCTATGTGCCGCCTGCTCTGGCCCGTTTTAAGGCCCCTTCACGTGCTCCGATTTATCGTACGACCAACAAGATTTCCAACGTACTAACCAATTGGTAGCAGCCTATACAGGTTCCGACGAACTGCACGCACCGAACTGCTTTGTTTTCGCGTGTTCGCTGTGCAGACAACCTCAGGCATGGAAGTTGGTCGGGATGCGCTGCACATGGTACAATTTGTCGGGTGAAGTGGTGGGGGAATCAGAGATCGGGTGGTCAAGCACAACCAACCAGCCGACATGGAATGTTGGTCGGGTAGCGCCTAAAACCGCACAATTTATCAGGTGACCAACGAATTGGTCCAATAAATCGCATAGTGTGTAGGACACTTTAAATGGCTGCATCTGACCTCAGCGCCATCATAGGGCATGTTACGGAACTGCTGACACCTACCTCGCCCCGCACCCCTGAATGAGTGAGTGGGACCTTACGGAGGTTTCCCGTCTGTATATTTTTGTCTGTGACGGTACACTATTGCTGTTTCGAACAGGAAGCTCCTCGTCGTCCCGTCTCGTGCTGACGAATTGCAGGCCTAAGTGGAGGCCTACACAGGTTAGATCTTCTGTCGGATCTTCAGTGGTGTCATCTGGATCATGAGTGGACCGCTCCGCGTAGTCTTGCTAATAGCGGTAACCCACTGTTACCAAGTGTAGGTGTTCACCGTCTCGGCGTCGAAGCTGCACGTATCCTCGCCTGGCCGTACTCGGGCAAGACTATTTATACTGCCTCCCGTCCCGCTAGTGACGCCTTATACTTAATGTTAAAAGTCGACCACTGTACGCAGCAAGAGCCTTGTATTAGTCACTAAAATTAGCAAATAAGGTCCGTGTGAACTACTGGTAACTCCCTGCAATAAAGCCTTGTTTCCTGATCCAAACTGAGGACTGACTCGTTTCAAATTACTACAATAACAGGAAGTTACTACTACAGTGGTCAATATACATAACAAACAATTCAAATGTTTGTAAATCTATCGGACCAAACTGCGTGGTCATCAGTCCGTAGCTTACAAACTACTTAAACCTAGGTAAACTAACCTAAGGACAAAACATACACCCATGCCCCAAGGAGGACTCGAACCTCCACGGCGAGCAACCTCGCGTTGCGCAGTGACACGCTTTAGACCGCTCGGCTACTCCACCGCGGCATACATAACAGATCACACGTTTTTACGCACAGACATTAATAAGAAAGCCACCACAATTAAAGTTATCTTAGAAAGAAGGCTAAGAAAACATTTACGGCATAACGGAATTTAGACATTTATTAAAATTTCATCTGAGCTTGTTCTCAGCACTTGTGAAGAATAATATTGAATAAAACAGGGAAGGTGCTCTAAAGCTACAATTTATAAGCAACTTACTGATTATTCTGAACTTAAACTTCTTTATTCTGATAGATAATAGGTAAAATTTTGTTAATACAATAAAAATGCATCTCTTACATGCATTAATGCGGACAGTGCCCAGCCTGAATTATACATGATTTAACGATACTGGGGGGGAAGGATTCACAAACAACACTCATTCTCTCTCACACACGCAATGCCACAGCGAAACTCAACAAAATCAGCGTGCTGAGATGAGGCGGAAGCAGGCACCGCTATCGTAGGCGAAATTCAGCAAGTCGGAGGAAGCACAAAACACAATATACAAACATTTTGAAGCTCTGTCGAGCCTGTTTCGAAATGTTGCGCGTCTATAGCCAAGTTAAATTACATCTGAATTGGACTGCGAGCAAACACGCTTACAGCGATGCATGGCTACATTTATGAACGCACTCCACAGAAGGTGAAGACTCCACAGAAGGTGAAGTGGTGGAAATCGGATTCATTATAAAAATTCACGGTGGATTCTTAAGTTACTGTCTGTTAGAAATCGATCTACGTACTGGTTTTGTATGAGAAGTGGCGTAAATTCAGCCGACTAGCTGCAAACCTCGGAACTCGGAGCTCGGACCCACGTGGTTCCGAAAATTGAATAAATTCAGTTTCCGAAAAATAAAGAAAATTAACTGCAGCATGCATCCATAGAAATACGTAGAAATATATAAGGAAGCGAATTAAATATAGCTACACGCGATAGAGGGCGATTACAGAGACGGATGAGGTGCTGTCTCAGAAAAATCACAAAAATGAAATAATTATAAAGTCGGAATAATAAAAATAAGAATTACGGTATGCAAACCATAGAAATGTTTAGAATTACAAGAAGAAGCGAAAGAAATGCAGCTACACGCGATAGGCAGCGATTACAGAGACGGATGTAGTCCAGTCTCAAAACACTCGTAAAAGTTAAATGATTACGAAGTCGGAAAAATAAAATTAAGAATTACAGCATACAACCCATAGACATGTTTAGAATTACATAAGGGAGCTATTGAAGGAGGTTGTAAGAAGCTCAGAGTTAATTACTGACAAAGACAGCGTGCGTACTACCAGTCGAAGGAGAAACAGCAACATTAAAATAGGCGGGGAGAGAAGGTCGCGAAATATTTGTGGAAATCAGAAGGATACCCACATAGTTACTTGCCTGATGGGCATGGAACAAACAAGAGTGGAAGCTGAAGGCTTTGTTCTATGAACCAACCCACGTGGCACACATATCACTCATGGAAGGAAACGATGAGAAGATTTTTACTTGCACTCTACAAAAATGAACATAGAACCTATTAGAAATCGGGATCCACAAAGTTAGAATGTATTTACACAGAGTTCATGCATCGCAACATGATGACAAAAGGTTTTAAAATACCAGGCTGTTATCAAACTGCAACTAGAATCATACACACCACGTTTATCTATTGGAAATCACTGAATTGAAAAACGAGAACACATTTCCGCACATGATTGGAGAAAACATTTAAAAATGATTCTAATTTCATGATTCAAAGTTAAACGTTCTAGTCAATGAAACGCTACCATCCAAAGACAAGAGCAGAACCAACCTTACCTCATCAGACGATCAGCCCAGAATGATCAGACCAAGCGGCCACCGGATGCGGGAAGCCACCGGAAGGTTGAACTCGCGCTGGAGTAGGCTCACTAACTAGCTCGCAACCGAAGGGTGTGGAAACCTCTTTGGTCGTATCAGCAGCTATCGACTCTGAACCAGAGAGAACGATGCAAAGCGAGCTATCACTCCCCACATGCAGGCAGCCATAGATTCTCACACTAACTTAAACGTAAAACAACTGCACATTCTCACAGGGACAGTGGCGTAGCAGAGAAGCCACATTTACGCCACATTAATTAATATAATAATAAATTATTAACATAACAAAATAAGAAAAACCTAGAAATATTAACTAATATTGTAACACATGAAATAAAAATACTATTCCTCAGGCTCTGAAAAGAGTGGGGTTTAAGTTTTAATAAAATGATAATCTGGCGACATTGAATAAATCATAACTTTACAGAAATATACAAAAAATATATGGAAGACGACAGACGGTCGTCTTTCAATGTCAACTAAACCGAAGTCGAATTTTCCGCGTTCTTAGCTGTTCGTTTGATTGTGTCCCAAGCCCCTTGCTCCAGTGTGAAGCAAATATTGCGATGTGTGTGCTTTTGCTTTGCGACTTTCCGAATGCTCTTTCAACACTGCTCTAGTTGCTAACTCTGCCGACACGTACGGCTGTTTACTTTCTGTGTGACCCAATATCGTCACAGCGATTTTTGGTGTACGCTCGCTGTCAAACTCTCTACTGCTAATTTCTATCACAATTACTTATTGCTAATTTTAGTCCCTTTACAGCTATAGGACCGAGCTGCAGTGGTCATCAGTACTTGGTATTTACAAGGTGCTTAAGACTGGTTACACACAAAACTATTTTGGACGGCCCGTAAATATCGGCCTGTATTTTATCGGTGAAGCGCTGCATACACACACGCCGGAATTTTACCAGTCAAACGAGTAGTCGCTCGGCTGTCGTGGTCGAGCGAAGTTGATTTCACACATAAAGTAATGAATTCCAAAGATTTTGCATAATATTATATGACAAATGTTACCAACATAATAAGAGAACGAATAAAGTACCCTATCAGATACTAGTGTATCACTTACGAAATATATATTTTTTTTCTTTGCTCTCGGTGTCCGCAAAACCCTCATTCAATTCGGAACATCCTTACGTCTCTAGCCACATTTTTGTCTTTAAACGACGGCAAACTTTTCTTCCAAAATATTGGTTGTGCGTCCACTATAGGTACATCATTATTTATCTCTTAATCACTTCGTGCACTGCAAACGTATGCACATGTAACTGTACGTATGCATCAAATAAGCAAATGCCCATTTCTGTGCGGATAACTAGGTGACAGACACCAGGGTACAAACGTTTTCAAGCCCAGTGCGGATCTTAGCCAGATGGTAGAGTATATAGGGTCCTTGTGCAAGGGTGTCACTAAATAGGGTCATGTTGTGTTAGTGGGTGGGGTGGGAAAAAGCATTGGCAGGGATCAGGACTACAGTAATGAGTGTGACCAGATTAAAATAGCCTCTGCAACGACACAGACAAATGTTGGACTGTAGTGTCCTTGCGTGCGGTATGATCGACCACAATTGAACCGCTCTGTCAGGAGGGTCAACATGGAGATTGACCAACTGCTTAGAGCGGCTACTCTGTCAAACGTAGGATTGTTTCCTGTTGATGCTATTGATAGGTGGGATTTCACTAGGCACGGCCTGCATCTCAATAGGAAAGGGAAGAGGAAACGTGCTGTGTTGATAGCAAAATCCTTAAGGGGAGACACTGAAATTCATGAAAGTACTTCTCATTCAGGCAGGTGCAAAAAATGCTGAAAAATCAAATGTTTCTCACAAAGGTATTGAAAAAAGAAAGTTAGCATCTTTCACGAGAATATTGGGGGCCTAAAGAACAAAATAGATGAGCTATTGGTTTGTTTAGATGAGAAAGAATCTGATAATGTAGTAGATATACTATGCCTCTCTTAGCATCACATTGTCACTGGTATGGAAAATGTGAATGTCAGTAGATATAAAGTAGCTTCAAATGTAACTAGAGATACTAAGATAAGAGGAGGAGTTACCATGTATTTCAAAAACTATCACAGTGATCACAGTGTAAAAAATTTAGAAGCAAAAACGTTTTGTGATGATTATCTTATAATTGTAACAGTATAGAGGTCCCCTTCAGGAAACGTCCAGTTATTTCTGGGAAACATTGATGCCTTGTTGCGCTATCTGTCACATAGGGGGAAGCAAATTATTATTTGTGGTGATTTCAATGTAGATTAACTGAAATAGTGTAATAGGGAGAAAGACCTGTAAGTCCTACTTGGCCCCTTCAATCTGACACGGGTTATTGATTTTCCTACTAGGGTGGTAAAGGACAGTAGTGCATTGAGAGATAACGTTTTTAATAGACCAAGATAAGTTTAACAGCGTAAATGCTTGTCCCACAAACAATGGTCTTTCTCATCATGGTGCACAGCTAGTTTGTGACATAGCTCCGTTCAATAATTCGAAACAGTCCTTCAGAGATGTGCGCTCGATTAATGACGTAACAACTAGAAATTTCAAAGAAATTCTACGGCAAATAAGCTGGGATGAGGTTTATAAGGAATATGATGTTAATGTAAAATATACCTTATATCATGAAACAATTGTACGGATATTTGAAAACTGTTGTTCCAAGAAATTAGTTAAATATAATTTTAAGAAATCATGCAAAAAAACCATGGCTTACTAAAGGAATAAAAATAGCTTGTAACCGATATATCTATCCGCAAGAAAGAGTAATAACCCAGAAACAATACAATATTATAACAACTACTATGCTATATTAAGAAAAGGTATTAAAAAATCAAGAAGCATGTGCATCATATGTGAGATTAGTTCCTCTGATAATAAAATTAAAACAATTGGGAATATTATTAAAAGGGAGACAGGACAACCAAGAGCAGAGGAAGAGGCTTTTACCATCAAAACAAATGAAGTCTTTAGTAATAAAACTCTGAAGTTGAACACATTTTAATGATTACTTTTTAAATGTTGTAGAGAAAAAAGGTTCTAAATTTTCATTAGACGTAGTAAGGTGTTAATGGAAGTGGCAATACCTACACAGTTTGATACAATTGAAATTCCACCCACTCATCCTTCCGAAAAAATAAAAATAATAAACTCTTTCAAGAGTAATAGGTCAATGCAATTGATGGCTTTTCCAGCAGGATATTAAATGCTTGTTTCCAAGAGAAAAGTAGGATTGTCAGTCATGTATCGAATAACTCATTAAAGCAGGATATTTTCCCAGATAGACTGAAATATGCTATCACTAAACCTTTGCATAAAAAAGGGGATACGTCGGATGTCAACAACTACCGCCCCGTCTCACGTCTGACAGATTTATCCAAAATGTTTGAAAAAGTTATGTATTCGCGAGTTGCTTCACGTATTTGTGAAAATAAAGTTCTAACAACATGTCAGTTTGGTTTTCAAAACAGTTTTCCAACAGGAAATGTTATATATCATATATCCCTTCACTGATGAAATACTAAATGCTTTGAATAACCGTACATCACCAGTTGGGATTTTCTGTGATCTCTCAAAGGCTTTTGATTGTGTAAATCTTGGGATTCTTCTAGATAAGCTTACGTTTTGTGGTGTAAGTGGGACAGTGCACAAATAGATTAAATCATACTTAACTAGAAGAGTGCAGAAAGTTAAAATAAGCAGTTCACATGATATAGAAGTAACAATTAATACATCCCACAAGGTTCGGTCTTGGGTCCTTAGCTGTTCTTAGTATATATTAAAGACTTGCCATTCTATATTCACGAAAATGCTAAGTTAGTTCTTTTTGCTGATGATACAAGTATAGGTATAACGCCTGACAAACAGGAATTAACTGATGAAATTGTAAATGATATCTTTGAGAAAATTATTAATTGGTTCTCTACAAATTGGCTCACATTAAACCTTGATAAAACCCAGTATACACAGTTTCAAACAGTAAATGGCATGACACCATTAATAAGTTTAAACTTGGAACATAAATCTGTAACTAAGGTAGAATATTCAAAAATTTTAGGTGTTTGCATTGACGAGGGATTGAAATGGAAGAAATATATTGAAAATTTGCTGAAACGTTTGAGTTTAGCTACTTATTCCGTCAGGGTCATTGCAAAATTTTGTGATATACATCTCAGTAAATTAGGTTACTATGAATATTTTCATTCACTTCTTTCATATGGGATCATACTCTGGGGAAATATCTTCAACTTACTCCGCCAGCACCAGTTTGTGAACATATGAAGATTAAGCGTCCTGCGATGTATACAGCCAGTTTAATTATAAAAACCGCTATTTGTAAAATAGAATATATTAATTAAATATATAAATTTAAACAAACAATTCAAATCGGCGAAGGTTTTAAATAAATGCGTATTGTTGCTCTATAGTCTGTGTTTAGCAACAGATCATAATGTACTGTCCATGATATTTAGTTCTTCCATTAAAAATTCCTTACTCATTTTATGTGGCATATAAACACCACTCGTAAAATCCTGCAACAGTAAAAGGTGGCCTTTGTGACTACTGACGCTTTACTAAAGTTGTTGGTGTAATAGGCATTTATGTGTTCACTGTACCTCTTCTTGAAGTCTCTTCATGTTTGGCTACACTTAGAGTTGTATTGGTGTAGCATACTACTTTGTAAAAAGAGTGTGTGAGTGTGTGTGTGTTTATCTGTCTCTGTTTTTATATTGTATTCCAGGTAGCGTTGTAATTTGCTTCGTATTGCGAAGACGATGTTGATATTGTGAGGCCTGAAAAGTATTTGCTATTTTGTAGTAGTGTTTGCCTGTGAAGTGACTGCAGGCAGTGCGCTTATTTTTCTATTTTTGTTGTCGTTTATACTTTTTGTGCAAAATAGTCAAATAGTGTGTCATTATCTGTTTGCTGCGACGATTGTTCCTTTGATAAAAATTAGATCTCCGACTTTCGCATTGTTCTTCAATCTTATAGTAGAGGCTCCGTAAACAAATGCTCTGAATCAAGTGTGCTTGTGCGCTGTGGGATGCAGGGTGAGATGTTTATGGTGAAATCTGATGTTGTCGTTTTTATGTAGATTTTGAACATGTATGTATTGTTTACTATACTAATCGTTAGCCCAGGATGTTCATACTCCCGTTATCATCATGTTCTTCTCTCAAATTTATATTTCTTTCCTGTTTATTGAGTGTGTTGAGGATATCGTCAATGTCACCATCTACAGATTTAAGCAAATTATGGCCTATATGGCATTTGTAGTAAATAATTTGATCCATTGCACTTCGTAGCAACCTTATTGTCGTTTGTGGTTACTGTAAGTGTTGGTAACTGTACCTGCTGTTCATGAGCACATTGTAAAATTTTTATTGCTGAATGTGAGGGAGCTGTAGTTTAGTGGTAATTATAGAAGATCCACGAAATGAACAGTTTCAGCTGTGTATAGTTTTTTTATATTCTATGACCATGACATACTGACTATGAGTGAGTCTGAGACAGATATATTGTGTATAGGTTATATCAAATTTTACTAGTAGGGTGCAACTTTCTTTTTCGTATCTTTTCAATTTTTTTTAGAAGTTTTTGCCCAACTAGTATCATTTGTCATTACAAATCTTGAGGAATATACCTACCCCAGAAACACTAAACTTCCTTAGGTCAACCTCTTTAAGTAATAATCGGATGTTTCGGTACAAAAATGGGGAACATTCTGTTAGAAACTATGAAAACACTTTAAGAATCTTTAAATTTTGAACATAGCTGCTAGTGTCAGTGTCAGGATAAAAATGCAGCCCTCGGTCGCGAAAATAAAATTTTCGACCTAGCTTTATAGCTGATTTGTAACTGTCATTATTTGACTTGTTTTAATTTATAATTTCTGATGAAGGCAATCATGGTTAATCCTGAAACCAGATTAAAGACTTTTATTTTTGCGAGGAAGAGCTGCATTTTTATCCTTTGACTTTAAGGATCAGTTACTTGAAGAGTTGCAGCTGCTCTGAAGTCCAGTTGTGGACTAGCTCCTGAAAGACGGCCGTCTGTCGTCTTCCACACATTTTTTATAAAGTTGTAATTTATTTGATGTCGCTAGATTAGCATTTTGTGAAAACTAGTACCCCACTCTTTTCAAGGCATGAGGAATAGCATTTTTATTTCATTTTTCAAATATTACTATATGAAATGTTAATTAATACTGCTAGGATTTTGTTATTTTAATAATTTATTATTTTCCCTGTGAGAATGTGTCCTTGTTTTACTTTTAAGTGGATGTGCGAGGATTTAATGGCTGTCTGAATGTGAGTGGTAATAACTCGCTTTCCATGGTTCTCTCTGGCAGAGTCGATAGTTAATTGTTACCAACCCCTGCTGCAGATGCGATCCAGGAGGTTTCTGCACCCTTTTGTTACAAGCCAGTCGACCAGCCTTCTCCAGGGAGAGTCACGAGATCTTCTCTCCCAACCACGGCTATTTTCTTGGATTTTTTCCGGCAGCTTTCCCGCAGCTCCTGGCCGCTCGATCGTCACTTTTTGCTGGGATCGTGGTGAGGTAAGCTTTTGCCTGCGGAGATGCTAGTGATTCAATGGCTATCATGTTTAACTTAGACTCTTGAACTTAGATTCATTTTTTGGAATATTCCTTCCGACAGTGCGCGGAAATGGGTTCTAGTTTGTCACTTCAGTGATTTCCAACAGATAAACGCGGTGTATGTGTTACCAGTTGCATTTTGATAACAGTTTGGTATATTCAAACCTTTTGTGATTATGTGGCGGGGTAAGAACTCTGTGTAAATTCTTTCTACTATATGTTCATTTTTTGTACAGTGCATGTAAAATTTTTCTTATCGTTTCCTTCCGTGAGTGATATGTCTTCCACGTGGTCGGTTCTTAGAACAAAGCCTTCGGCTTCCACTATTGTTTGTTCCGAGCCCATCAGGCAAGTAACTATTCTGTACCATTCTGATTTCCACTAACGTTTCGTGATCTTCACTCTCCGCCTATTTTTAATTTGGTTGTTTCTTCTCCGAACTTGGAGCATGCACTCAGTCTTTGTCAGTAATTCTCTCCGAGCCTTTTACAACCTCCTTCAATAGCTTTCTTATGAAATTCTAAACATTTCTAGGGTTTGAATGCCGTAGTTTTTATTTTTCCGACTTTGTAATTGTTTCACTTTTCCGGGTTTTGAGACTGGACTTTTTCCTTCTCTGTGAACGCTCCCAATCGCATGTTGCTGCATTTCAGTAGCGTTCTTATGAAATTCTACGCAGTTCTAGGAGTTGCATGACGTACTTAATTTTCCTTATTTTTCGGAAATTGAATTTATACATTTTTTATCGGTTATCGGAACCACGTGGGTCCGAACTCCGACTTCATGGGTTTGCAGCCAGTCACCTGAATTCACGCCACTTCTCATAAAACCAGTGCCTAAATAGTTTACTCTCAGAGTGATTTTGTGTAATGAATCCGAGTTTTAACCACTTCACCTTCAGTGGAGTGCGTTAATGTAACGTATCCGTGAATCACCGTTAGCATGTGTGCCCGCAGTCTAATCTAGATGCAACTTAACTTTGCTATACTCACGCACCATCTCAAATCAGGCCCGTTAGACCAGACCCATCTTCGCAGTTTTATTGTACATTGTGTTGTATGGTACCTCCGGCTTTGCTGAATTTCGCCTACGATAAGAGGCGCCTGCTTCTGCACGCTAATTTTGGTGAGTTTCGCTGTTGGATTGTGTGTGTGTGAGCGAGTGAGTGTTGTTTGTAAATCTTCCTCCCGGTAGCGTTAAGTTCTGTGTAATTTATGTTAAATTCAATGCTGGACATCGTCAGTATTAGGTTCTGTAAGGAGATGCATTTTTATTGTATTAACATAATTGGTTCCCCATTTTGCTTGCGTTCGAACTAAATAAACCAGTTATGTTCAGTATAATTTTTACTTGCATATAAATTGTTTTCGAGCACCTTCCCCCTTTTTTATTTAATATTGTTTTGGACCAGTGCTGAGAACAAGCTCAGATGCAATTTTTTACGTTTATGTTCCGTTGCGCTATAGATGTTTTTCTGTAGCCAACTATATGAAATAGCTTTAATTGTGGTGGCTTGTTTATTAATGCCTGTGTGTAATTTCGTGTGAGCTGCTACGTATATTCACTGTATCGTTAACTTCCTGTTATTAGAGTAAATTGAACCAAGTCAGTTTTCAATTAGTGCAAGGGACCAAGGTTTTGACAGCAGGGAGTAACCGGTAGCTCAGACGGACCTTTTGTTAATTTTACTGCTAAAATTAACATTTCTATAACAGTAAATTCTTATCTGGGTACCTCCTACCAGAATTAAGCTTTTTTTTTTTACGAACAGTGGTCAGTTTTTACTCCTAATCAACTTGAGGTGTTCATTTTTATTTTTCAATCCTCGTACTTTGCTTTCTCATCATTGACCTGCAAATATACTTTCTCCCTTCCTGCATCTATCGAGATGCTTCTGCTCTCACCTCTTTTACAGTTTCGTTTACAATCATCGTATCATCCGAAAATGCATGGATCAAACCCCTTCCAAACGTCTCCATCGCCGTATTATGGCCAACTGCTCGTCTCACCTTTCACACAGAAATGTCGAACACAACTGGCGACATAGAAACCCGCTCTCTCAACCAATTCTTCTGTGTATAACATACGCGTTATATAGCAGTTGTGTAACACTTCTCCTCATATTTCATTGGCCTTTAATTAGAAACAGCTTCTGCACCACAAGATTCCTGAGGTTAATTTATGGTTTCGTGGTACTTGCGATTTTCTGATAGAGCTGATCTGCGAGTGCCACCCTGGAGTCTTCTTTCACTGTCAACCGATTTTCGGCGAGTTTTTGACCACATTTTTGACATCACTCTCGTTTCCATTTTAAGGTGATGTGTATGCGTGTGTTGGGTTATTAATTATAGTGAGTGTTATCATTCGGCGTGTACTTTTAAATGGACCTGACAACACAAAGTGTGGACAATTGTTGTCTATTGACGTGTGACTTTGCCCAAAGAGTGGTGAATTTGTGTCTTGTGAAATTACTTACGGTGTGACGTATACCGTCGGTGCAACACTGCTTTCGAACCGCATGGCCACGGTGGAGTGCCTGAGCAGTCTAAGGCGCCTTGCTGCGGAGGTTCGAGTCCTCCCTCGGGTATGTGTGTGTGTGTGTGTGTGTGTGTGTGTGTGTGTGTGTGTGTGTGTGTATGTTTGTGTGTGTGCGTGTGTTGTCTTTACCATAAGTTAGTTTAAGTAGTTCGTAAACCTAAGGACTGAGGACCACAGTAGCTACGTCCCTTAGATTTACATTGCAAATCGCTAGAAAATAATAAACAGGTAAATACAGTTACCAACTAACACACACTTTAACTGATTTTTTTTTTTTTTTTTTTTTTTTTTTTTTTTTTTTTTTTTTTTGTCAAATGAAAATTATTTCTTGTCTGCCTATGCAACTACAAATAAGATGCGCATCTCCTATTTTCTTTCGTTAAAAATTTGCGGTTGTCATTCGGTAGGTATGAGAACTATGCTACGGTAGAATATTACATTATTACTACTAACTGAAATGTGAAACGATAGATATTTTAATTATGATGATGGCGACGAACCTGATCAGGTCCTTCATTTTATGACGGCGACACGTTTGATCACTGAAAGTTTGTCCCATTGGTTACTATGAACTGGCAGCTTATCTTTGGAATGTTCTATAAACCTCATCAGATTAAAATGAGGACATTATAGTTAGCCATACTTTCATCACATTATTTATAAGTAGTTGTAGATATAAGAGAAATAAACGTCACACCACGTTAGTACTGGAAAATATGTTCACACCTGATAATGATGCATATGCTGTAGACTCAGATAAACAGGGCTGTTCAGCATGAGATGCCGAATAAAATAACATTTCATTCAGAGTTATCACAATGCCGAAACGAACGACATGAAACCTTACTTCTCGATATGTTCTTAGAGGAGAGCTATTATATATTCTTAATCCAGCAACTTTTATTGTTGCTACTTAAACTACTTGAAACACCACTGATTGTCTGGTCGTGTTCCATTTTGATTTATTCTCTAACCTAAAGTGTTTCTGCACCATTAACGTTATCGATCTGTGTGTTAATTTCTTTATTCTTTTTATTAATGATCAGTGCCCCATGTTTATATATATTTGCCCCCTTTTATATATGTTTCCACCCGCGTGATTGAACGTGTGAGTTCATGTGAATATGAATGTGTGCTCTTAATATCGACTGACTGCCGCACAATGGCTTACAGTCGCCGCCTCCCGCTATAGGCCTCGTTTTCTGTAGTTAAGAACGCATGGCTTCATTTGTCGTCTGCGCTGGCTGGCCAGAGATAAGCTCACTTGGCGAGGTGGCCGAGTGCCGTACCAACCTAATCTTGGAAGACAGAGGTGACAGGAGACCTCTCTGGGAGCGGATGAAGAGGAATCGTCTTGGCCAGGTAGCAAGGGTTAGTAAACACTGGTCTCTGAACGGACTCTGAGTCGCTTTTAGCGCGTTCTACATCCGGTGTTTGTCGGGAGGGAGGGGGGAGAGGAAGGTATTCCCGAGGCCTTCGAGCTTCAGTCTTCTCGCTTCATTCTGGCTCCGACGACTGTGGAAGTAAGTACTCTGCCGAATCATGCTGACGGGAAGGCATACTGTTAGGACTTTATTTGTGATCAGGCAGTCTTGGTTTTCAGTGATAGTTTTTTGAGTATTTCTTTCGCTATGGGCGACAAAGTGTTTCTTAATTTACAGAAGACGAGTAAATTCAGTGTAAATTTGTTATTTGCATTTTCATCCCAGTGATGATTGTGTGTCCGATTGTGCTCAAGTTAGAATACGCGTGTGTGGCCTTCAGTCTTTGTGTAAAATTAATATGTTTGAATTTCCTTGCTGTTTTTAACTAACTTTTCACGTCGCGTCTGTATCCGCGAGTATGCTAAATATTTCTCAGATTTTCTGATTTGATTCAGTCTTTCCTTTCTTGTATCACCGATTGCAACACGTGCTTTCGTAACGGTCGTTACTTCGGCCTTCAGCCATGGTATTATTAATTCTAATTTTCTTCTATACGAATTCTCGCGTGTCCTTTACTCGCGTATTCCAAATTAATTGCTCTTTGTAAGTGCTATGAAATTCTGCGTGGTCGCACACCACGTGGTACCTAAGAATGGTGAGCCGCAGTAGGAGGAAAACCAGCGGCTTGTTGGCTTTAATTTTGAACACCAGGATAAGACAACAATCCATATATTTGGCTCTGAAGAGAAGAAAACTGACAGACAATCGCGGAATCAAAGCAGAAACCTTGGGAAAGTGTTTCGAAATAAGTTATAATCTTTGGGTCAAACCATTCTGGAGCGCAATTCGCAGCCTTTCAATGGAGCAAAGATTAATTAACAGGTGTTTTGAACAAGTAATCAAATTGGATAGTGAATACTGTGGATTCCATCGGAATGTGGAGGGAATATTTAGAAGAGTTGCTCAAATTAGGTGTAACGTTCAATGATGTGCCTGATCTTGAACTACAATGGAATTGGAATGATGATGGGAACAGGATCACATTTGAGGCAATGGAGAGAATAGTCAATAGATTACAGTGCAAAATAGCGGCTCGGGTAGATGAAATATGTCGGAGCTCATTAAATACAGTGGAATATTAGGTCACAAATGGTTTCACATGATAAATAATATGGCTTGGGAGTCAGACAGGTTCCGTCTGACTAGACGAAAGCAGTAATTACACCAGTTTTCAAGCATGGGAACAGAAAAATTTAAGGAACTGCGTAGAATTCTGTTTAAGTATCGTTGTGGTTTAAATATTCTCGATCATTGTTGAATGGAGAATACGAGTATTAGCTGAAAGCAAGGTAGATGAACCTGAGCCTCATAGAGGCTGTCAGGACCAGATCTTCAGCTTAATGCAGATAATGGAGAACTGCTACGAGTGGAACAGGGGATTGCATCTATGTCTAGAAAAGACTTATGACCTAGTTCATAGGATCGATCTATCGTCTTCACAGGTATATAGAATGAGAGACATACGTCTGCAGGCAAATAAAGGTCTTTACGTAGTTTATCAGCCAGGAATTAGAGTTCATTAAAAAGTTAGTTGATGGTTCACAGTAGTTGCAGTGGTAAGACAAGGATGTAACCCATCACTACTGTTGTTCACGCTTCTTACAGATGTGGAAAACAATAGAATGGCTGGGGCAGATTAAAACAGGTGAAAATAAAATAATCAGTGTCGCATTTATGGATAACTCAGTTGCGATGGAAGATTCAATTGATGGGTTTCGATGTAATATTTCAGGGCTAAATCAGCGGTGTGAGGGTTATGGTTCGAATATCAGCATATTCATAGTAATGACTGTGGGAAAGAGATTTAAAAATATCAAATGCCAAATAGGAGGAACAATGTAGGTGGAGAGTATGATGTAATTAAGAGATTTTTTTCCCACAGGATGACAAGATAGTGGAGGAAAAGGAATCAATGTGTAGCAAAGCTAATTCAGTGACTGACTACTTACGATCTACTGTCTTCTGCTAAAACGAAGTCATTATGAAGACTAAGTCAGCAGTGCACTTCTCTATCTTTTGACCAACTTTATCGTGCTGGCACGAAAGCTGTGAGGTTATTAATAAGGTAATCGTTACAGATGTGAAGGTAGAAAGGATGATTGCAGGTGATAATAGATGGAAACAATGGCAGGAGTATGTCCATAATGAGGAAATCAACACCACAGATAAAGCAGAGTGAACATTATAAATTGTTGTCGTCACGCTACAACAATGGGAGATGCAAGGTTACTTAAGAGTTTCGTAAGTTCGGCAATAGAGGATAAGATGAGGCCATGAGAGACAAGAAGAAAATACTTTGTTTGTATCAAGAATGATTTTGAAGTAACAGACTTAACATGAGGCACCAGTGTTAGTATTTAACAGGGGATGAAGGAGGAAATTTATTAGGGGGAGACTATACAACAGATTAAACGATGAGAGGCATAATCATCACTAATGATGGAAATCATGATGATGATGATAATGATGATGATAAATACTCCCCTCCCCCTCTTCTGTTCCTCTCCGGTTAAGGCCATATCTGCAGCTCTGTTTGCCATATTTTCTGCTATGTGAGAAATTAGATATTAATGGCAGCCACACCACATATTCCGAGCTACCAGAAACACTTCGTCATGGAGAGACATTGAAACATGCATCAATGTCTGAGGGCCAGAGAAACATAACAGGCATCAACACTATTCCACCTTCCTGAATATCTATGGTCAGTATATCATTCCAAAACAACACATCTGTACAGAGATAATTAAGCTCTTACGGTTCGCTGTCTCCATATAATAATTTCCTCTTCCACCTAACTTGAGAATAAAAATTGTAATGTTTGTAATTCCATGAGGCCAAACTACTTTGGTTATCAGTCCCTAGACTTACAAACTAATTAAACTAACATAAGGACAACACACACATCCATGCTTGAGGGGGATTCGAACCCCCGAAGCGGGAGGCCACATGATCTGTAACGTGGCGCTCCAAACCTCTCTGATACTCCCGCGCGGCGCTTGAGATTGTCTCAGTTTTTTTCTTGTAATCAACAACATGTTTACAAGTTGTGTACAGATCCCATTTCGTTTAGTAGTACACGTGGACGACCACTGTTATATTACAAAATACCACACTGTTACTGTTGTATGAGAGGAAACTTTGTGGCTGCAGGATGTCTATTGAGTATCGTCCTGTTGACAGAAGAACCTCAATCATTTCAGCTAAGACCCGAAGTACAACCCGATGGTCCTGCACAACATTTGGCAGTCTACACACGTATTGGTATGTCCCTGACCATTCTGATGTTTATCTCTGACAAATTCTGGTAGAATAAACGGACGATATCAGTGAGTACATAGCTTGTTCTCGGATGACAGGTACAAACGGAAAACGTTCCTCTCTTGTTGTGGTCATGCACGGTCGAGTACACCCATGTCAATGTGCACGCCTGCTTTCATTTAACCAAGTAGCTCTGTACCGGATGACTGTCGCATCCAAATTCCACGTTTCTGCATATATACACTAGTGGAAGTTTTTCGGCAATTAGTCGTACAAAAAATATTTATTTAAATTTATTTGCAGATCTAGATTTCGACCACTGTGTGGTAATTATCAGTGCTTAAAAACAATTAAAATACTTAAAACATCTCGACCTCCATGTTGAAGGCTGCGTTCCTAGATCTGCAAATAAATAAATAAATATTTTCTGTATGACTGATTGCTGAAAAACGTCCGCATGTCAAATTTGGTCGTGGAGTACCATGGAATCGAGCCTGATATATACACTAATCCAACAACTGCCCGAATAAGTCCCTCATTATTGTGATGTATCGTGTTCCTAGTGGTGACCACTCTATATGTGATAGTCTTCATAATACCTACTTACAGTGTCAAGCCTCATAACACAATAATAGAACTTCGTTGGCCATTCTGCCTGTTAAGAAATATTTACTTATTCTCATACAAGGGTGGTTCGTAAATTTCCGTTTGGTAATAATAATAATAATAATAATAATAATAAAAGGAATCAACTACGAAAAAAAGAAATCAATATATTCTACAAAGATCTATAACACTTACACTGTTTTGCAACATAAACCCCAGAAATTTCCATGCATTTCTCATAGCATGGTTTAATAAGATTATATTTTGACCCCTGAGTTTCCGATCATGTGATACAATTTTCCTTTAACCTCTTCAAGTTCGTTGAAGCAGTTAACTCAAGGGATCGAGTGCAGGTGCTGAAAAAGATGAAAATCGCTAGGAGCGAAAGCGTAACCGAACGGAGGATGGCCATAGACGTAACAACCAGAACTCGGCGTTATAGGGGGAAAAAAAAAAAAAAAAAAAAAAAAAAAAGAAGTAAAATGTCTCTGTGAAGTCTGTGAGATTGAAGAGCGGGAGCATTAAACGAAAATTTCTTCTCAATAATTTTTTAAATTGGTCATTTCTTCAGACACAACAGGAGGACGTGCACTTCATTCCTCGTCACGCCCTTCCTCATATTATGGGATCCATTTTCTTACCATTTATTTATTCTCCGCATTTTTCCGTAAGCCTGTCAAGGAAATGAAGGAAATTTTGGGTTACGTTCCTAGAATACAGAAAACGAATCACACATCCCAATTTGCAATCATCGAGATTTTATTTTAACATCGAAATTGTAAACAATAATTAACAACGAAAAACAACACAGGGCGAGCTATAAATGGTGCACTTCGTTCTTCTTGAACGAGAGACACTACTGCCCATCAGTAGAAATGCGAACTAGTTTCATATATGCCTGTAATGTGTACATGATACGAATTTATATTATCATTCGACTATCTGGCTATTCTTAACTTTTTATGATGTACAAAAAAGTTAAGTCGTTTATGTCTGATCAATTTCTGTTTGACTAATATGATGTTTCACCAAAATGTTATAGGTTTTGCGGTAGGCATTTAAATCTTTTGGAACAGTCAACTATTTTGAATCAATATTTATTGCAGAACAATTCTGAATGACACTAACAGTAGAAGATGTTGTATTGTTATATGTCTTCTATTTTTGAATTATACACAGTAGGTCTTTCCCACAGAAGTACATAACTTTTTTTTATTAAATAACTGATTATTCAACTGCAGTGAAATGGAAACGAGTCTGCAGGAGGACTATTATAGCTATTAACTTTCTCAGTTTAACCTTGAAGTGTTTTATTTCATTGAAACTAACTACGTGAATAAATTTCACGACATATAGTAGTACCCTTTCATCACATGACTATAATGGAGATTCAAACTTAAAAAAACTACCACCGATATATGAAGTTCAACTGTAGGCCAATAGGGTTGCATATTAATAAAAACTACAATTCATGGTATTGTGATCACAGTAAACTGCCTCCTGCTTGCTGGCCAATTTGTAAATTACAAGATGGGTACAGAGAATACACTTATTTTTCCCATCAACCAATATATCTTATATCAATATGAGCGACAATTACTTCCATTACACCATCATCTCCCACACTACCGCGGAGCATAGTGTTTCAGCTTAGTACGTTTAACACGAGCCGTAACTTGCTGTCATTTCGCAGGACATTTCTAATCAGTCGTTGCATCTAAGGTTGCAGGAATTATACTCTTGCCAAAAACGTAACACTATCCACAATAATTGTCCTAAACAATTCAAAAGAGCCACATCAGTTCGATTTATTGGAGGGTCATATTTACCCCAAAAACACTTCAAAAGTAGTCAAGCATTAAATGGTAAAAAATATATGATTGATTCAGCGGGCAAATTTCGTATACTTCGGTACTGAGTCAGGTATAGGGCAAGATGATAATTATATTGTATACATAACTGTGTGCTAGTAAGAGAAATCTACGACTGGCAGAAACTAAAACCAGACGATTAAATTAAAAAAGGAATAAATTGAAATATATAATTTACTTTTTATAGATGATTTAACGATTCTATGCCAGGACTTTCAATCAGCACAAACTCAAACAGAAATCCTGAAAGAATCACGGTTTGAATAAAGCTTTAAATGTTATTTGATAAAAACGAAACAAAGTACATACAATAGCAACACGAAACCCATAATTCTAAAAACAGTATTTGGGATAGTCCATAGGAACTCAGTGGGTCAAATTGTTCAAAAACTTGCATTGAAACGACTTCACATTATATATTAAAATTTTTGTTTCAAGCTTTCAAGAGATAAACATAATAAACAGTACATCCCATACTTATCATAAAATGTCCTGAAACCAGAGATTCTTTATACGACTTAGGCATTCACATAAAACAGAAAAAGAGAAGTTAGGGGTGTACATAAAAAAGTAACGAAAGTTAAGTATTTTGCGGTGAAAATTGAAGGCTGAGATTGTGGGTGCATATAAAAATAATGACACCTAACAGATTAGCTGGACAAGGAGTGGAATTCAATGAAACTCACAGTAAAGCGGAAAGCAAAACTATAAAATTGAATTCTGCAATAAAAGTAGATCTGAAAACCATTGTTAATGCGAGACAGACAAATATTTCGGCTAAAATTTACAAGTGACTGTCGGTCTGATAGAAAACACAAAGAAAATTGGAATACCATGTCCTAACTCACCATGCTACACACTGCGCGATGCAGTAGCCTTCAAACCCAAACAGTAACAATTAATAGTAAAATCCGAATAAAAAAGCAGTCAACATCCCAGATAAGCGAAGTAAATGATAAACGGTGTATTAGCTATAAATATTATTGTTATGTTCATCTTGTGATGGTGCACATCTTCTTTCTTCCGTTCTTGCTGTAATAAATTGGACAGGAAAGCCGCCTTATGCGTGACACTGTGTCTGTTTCATTTTTTATCACTCAGATGTAAACCGAATTGTGGTTTCTATTAGGGTAGCATGAACTTAAAAGGTGATAAAAATAAAGCACACAAATTGTTTTGCAAAGGGATGCTTTCCTGTCCAGTTTAGTTTATTATTATTTAGGAACTCTTAAGTACACAACTTACCTACAACGTAAGATTTGAAAGTAAATTGGAATTAATTATATCCAGATACCATACAAATTAAGTTTCCATTTCAGGAATATTTATGTGCAAAAAAGGTGGACTTCATTGTTTGTTTCATTTTTTATTACAGCTCCCTTCCTTTAAAGTCACACCAGTGTCTACATTTATATATATATATTTATATTTTATTGTAATATCACAATGTAGGAAGTAATAGTTGTCGAAAAGGGACATAAATGATATCGAACTAAGGGAATTAGTAACGTCAAACAGGTGAACAAATAAAATAGTTTGTGCATTCCAATATATGCATATAATCACAATATCTGATAAATGACTAGTGGAACAATCTCATGAATTAACTAAATATATTAGAAATTTAAATTTATTTACATTACACTTTTCAGAAATTTTTCATCAGCGTCCCTCGAGCGCCAAACACACGGTTCAAACACAAATGAAGTCGTCCATGTTGGGAGTATGTTCACAGTGTCCACCACTCGCTTATGCCACCAGGAACCTGTTAAGTACACGGTACCCTAACAGAAACCAAATTTCGGTCTATAACTGCGAATTACTTCACAAATAAATACATTTACGAGGCAGCGTTAGAAATCTTTACTTAACGAGTTTTTCTACTCTCCAGAAAATGATTTGCTTTGGCATATAAAGATCACCATCATTACAAGCGATCTGGAATAGAATACCGTACTCGCAAGCGTTATCAGTTTTATGGAAGCTACATCCTGGGTCAACTCATAGTTTCGTGAGATTTCACATATTCAGTAGCTAGTGAATGTGACCAGTTCTTCATCTTGCACTTTTTCTTTGGCCTTTTTGTAAAGAAATTCATTTATTCCTTCAGCAATAATTTGGAGGGTCTTGTTTTATGTATATACATATTAATATTTTTAACTTATAATTTTATAATTCCGTTTTTTACAAGGGAAGGATCTGTCAAGACAAGCAATTCGGGTCACTTTGAACAGGTCTACTGTGTATGAACAGTAATGTAGAAGTACAAGATATTTTCGCTCACTGCCACCATGTTTCTACAAGACCGCCCTTTAAGTTTTTGACAGAAAATAAACGTAAATTTTCATGAGCGATGGGTAAATGTTATGGAGAATTTTCCTTAGTATCATGTCAGTTCGTTGTTACCCAAAAGGTTTTTCTTTATTTTTAAATTTAGAACAATGGCCAGCTGTCTGACACTTCAAAGCACTTACTTTAGTTGAAAAAGGGGTTCACTATTCAGGAACACATATTTTAAATAATTTACCAACAACCATAAAAGATTTAGCTACAACTCCTATTCCACGACAAATTTTTAAATAGAACCAAACTGTTACCGTATTATCAGCTTGTAAAAAAACTGACATGTTCCACATCTACGAGACTCTCCACAACACGGATCTATGGAACGAACTATGGAAAACTGAGCAACCGCGCTGGGGTAGAAGAAGTGTCGTACGTTATTTCGTATGTGCCAGTCGTAAAAGTTTCATTTCTTGACTCATCGCGCAGTATGTTTAGTTTAAATGATCCTGTTAATTTTTGGTAAAAACATAACTCGTTTTGCCTCTTCTGGGCATCATCAGACGTTGAAAAGGGGGGGGGGGCATTTACAAACTTGTTTAAAACACAACTATAATTATTTTAAATCTTTCCTAAGCAAGAAATATTACAATAGGGAGGGTGCAGACTGAAAAAAAAGGGGGCAGGCCACATAACCACATTCACGTGTTTGACGTGGGTGGGGGGGGGGATGAAAGTTGAACCAATAAAATACCGCTAAAGGGCATAGCTTAATAAATAAAATCATTTCAGAGTTAAGTAATTTCATTTATTAAGCTGTGCTCTTTAGCGGTATTTTATTAGTTCAATTTTGAAATACTTGAATGTGGTTATGTGGCCTGCTGTTTTTTTCAGTCTGCACCCTCCTATTGTAATATTTCTTGCTTAGGAAAGATTTAACGTATTTTTAGTTGTGTTTTAAATAAGTTTGTAAATCTTCTCCCCCCTCCCTCCCCATCAACGTCTGATAATGCCTAGAAGAGGCGAAACGCGTAATGTTTAAATAAATAGACAACTAGTTTATGCAACCAAGACTGTTCTTTTTTAATAAACATAACAATTACGGTTGCTGTGCCAGAGCCACAATAATATGTAGTGAAGTGATTTTACTGATCCTGTTAATTGTGAAACTACCTCGCGTCATGAAGTATAAGCGCGGTATTGACAGAAGCTTGGAGGTATTGAGCGAAAATATGTTAAAGTCATTCATATTTGTTCATACGCAACGGACCTCTCAAAAATGAACTGTATTAGTAGGCCGTGTCTGATGACCTTCCCTTGTTAAAATACAGCATTTTTTCCATTAATTATGTCTTCACTGACTCGCACAGACTTTGGTATAGGTTTGGAGATAAGCAACAATCTTCTGTTGTGACTGTGTACAAGCAGAGGTCGTATCACGTCCCTCAATCCTCCTTGTCACACACTTTCACATCACTTATTTTAACGACTAGCAGCAGTGGTACATTCTCGTCAGTTCACGTTCTGGCTGACAGCCGGCAGAGACAAGTGGGCGCCGGTGCCTACGCGTTACGCGTCGCAGCGTCCACTGACGTCACCTCGACGGCAGGGTCCAGTATTTACACACAGAGCGGGCGCTGCGCCTCCGCGGTGTGGGCAGCCGCGCTGCAGACTGCGGGGTGGCGGCCTCTAGGGGCGCGCGGCGCCGCGGTGGACTCTGCTGGCGTCGGCGGTGGCGGGGGCGGAAGGCCGCTACCTGCTGGCGGCGGACAGCGCAGACGCCGCCAGGCACAGCGCCAGCAGCAGCTGCAGCGCCAGGCTGGGCGGCCGCACCACTGCACTGCCGCCGATGGCTGCAACACACGAGCGCCGCGTCAACGCCTGCTGGCGGGAGGGCCACTCCACTAGTCTACATCTACATCTACATGGGATACTCTGCAAAACACATTTAAGTGCCTGGCATTCCCCGAACCACCTTCACACTATTCATCTTCCATTCCTAAGTTTTGTGTTGTCCTGATCATTTCATCATCGTTGTCGACACGCAAGTGCCTCCAATGGCGTCGCAGAAGTATTTGCACCAGGCAGGCCGAATACGATCCCAACTGGGGTCTAACAGCCGAAAATGCCATACGGAATCATCATCACTGTACAGCTCTTATAGAAAGGAGAACGGAGCCACTAGTGGTGTACTTTCCTTGAAACATAAATCTTCTGAGTCGTTTCACGCTACTCGCCACGAATTCTTCTCTTGTGCCCCTTTTTGGTAGCTCAGTGTGTCATTTGCTTAAAACATTTATTGCTAATTTTCGAACCCTTGTCTTCTACTCTGTTTAATCTGTACTATTTACTCGACTATTATGGACATTGTTAGCCTTTATTCTACATCTACATGGGATACTCTGCAAATAACATTTAAGTGCCTGGCAGAGGGTTCATCAAACCACCGTTATACTATTTATTTCCCATTCCACTCTCGAATAGCGCGCGGGAAGAAAGAACACCTGAATCTCTCCGTTCGAGCTCTGATTTCTCGTATATTATTCTGATGATCATTTGTACCTATGTAAGTGAGAGTCGACAATATATTTTCGCATTCGGACGAGAACGTTGGCGATTGGAGTTTCGCAAGTCGCCTACGCCGCAGCGATAAGCGCCGTTGTAATGATTCCCATCCCAGATTTTGTATCATTTCCGTAACGCTGCCTCCACTGTATCGCGACAATACGAAACGAGCTGCCCTTCTTTGGACTCTGTCGATGTCCTCCGTCAAACCCACCTGATAAGGATCCCACATTGGGCTGCAATACTCCAAAAATGGACGGACAAGCGTAGTGTATGCAGTTTCTTTTGTAGTTCTGTTGCATGTTTTAAGGGTTCTGCCGGTAAAACGCAGTCTCTGTGTCGCCTTTCCCACGATATTATCTACGCGTTCTTTCCAATTTAAGTCTGAAGTAATAGCAATTCCTAGGTATTTTGTGGAGTTTACGGCCTTCACATTTGATTTATTTATATTGTAAACAAAGTTTAACGGATTTCTTTTCGTACTCGTGGGGAAGACTTCACACTTCTCATTATTTAGAGTCAATTGCCAATTTTTTCACCATATTGATATCTTATTCAGATCGTTCAACCTAAGAGAGCTACTTAGATGCCCAGGCGTATCAAGGCCGTTATTACGCCCAGAGGAGGTTGTGCTGGCTGGGAGGCCACCCCACTGGTCTAAAGAAAACACCTCGTCCATTGTCAACAAGTAACTCAAAACCCGACATCATCATGTAATCAATACATCATTCACAGCAACCGAACTGGAAGACGCCATTCAGAGTATGAAACTGAATAAGGCCGCTAGAACTGATGACCTTAGAACGGAGCAGATAAAACATTTTGGGCCCAAAGTTCGAAATTGGTTATTGCAAATGATTAATGCCTGTATTAAAGAGCTTAAGATCCCAAAACTATGGCGGCAGGCGAGGGTGGTGGCCTTACTAAAACCTAGCAAGGAGATATCGGATCCTAAAAGTTAAAGACCAATGTCACTTCTATGCCATATCTACAAGATGCTGGAGCGGATGATTATTAACCGTGTGGCTCAAATAATTGATGGAAAAATCATAAAGGAACAAGCCGGTTTTAGACCAGGAAGATCTTGTTATGGGCAAATACTCAATTTAACGCAGCACATAGAAGATGGCTTTGAAAAAAGATTAATAACTGGAGCAGCTTTCATAGATCTTACTGCTGCGTATGACACGGTAAACCAAAGAAAGTTATTGTGCAAATTGTATCATCTCACAGGGGACTGTAGGCTGACAATGGTTATTGGTAGCCTTCTGCAGAATCTAAGATTTTATGTATCTCTAAATGGCAAGAACAGCAGATGGCGGCTGCAGAAGAATGGCTTACCACAAGGAAGTGTACTTCCTCCAATCTTGTATAATGTGTACACTAATGACCAACCTATCACTCAAGATACATGATTGTTCGTATATGCTGATGACACAGCTGTGGCTGTCCAGGGATCCAGTTTTGATGAAGTATCCCAAAAACTATCTAGTGGTGTTGAAGAACTTGCTCAATACTACGATGCCAATCACCTAAAGTCAAAACCTTGTAAAACACAAGTATGTGCTTTCCATTTAGTCAATAGAGATGCTGGCGTTGATCTTGACGTTACGTGGCAGGGTAAGAAGCTGGAGCACTGTCCAACACCCAAATACCTTGGGGTTACACTTGACAGAACGCTCTCTTTCAAACAACATTGCCGAAATACGAAGTCCAAAGTTTGCTCCAGAAATAACATCTTCCGCAGGCTGACAAACTATGAATGGAGAGCTCAACCGTCAGTGCTGAGAACATCTCAGCATCAGAATATGCAGCACCAGTATGACACGCATCCGCCCACACTAAACAGGTTGATGTAAGTGTCAAGGAGACTATGCGCATTGTTACAGGCTGTCTCAGACCCACACCAACAGATAATATGTACCTCCTTGGTGGAATTGTCCCACCCAGGAAAAGAAGGCAGGTGGCAGCAGACGCTGAGAGAACAAAGATAGAGAATGATTACCGACACCCATTGAATGGGCACGTCACCCAGGCTCGGAGGCTCAAATCTAGAAACAGCTTCATTGCAAGAACTAAGATCCTTGACGACTCGCAAGAAGATAACCGAGTCTGTAAATGGAAGAATGAACAAACCGGACTGCCAATAACACCAAAACAGAAAATGTCACCTGGAAACAAGCCTCCCTATACAGTTTGGAGAACACTAAACAGGATGAGGGCTGGTGTACCCAGATGTAAAACTAATCTGCGCAGGTGGGGCTTGCTGACTAACGATAACGATGCTCTTTGTGAATGCGGAGAGGTTCAGGACGAGTCACATCTGCTTTCGTGCCGACTATTGCCGGAGCCCTGCAGTTTCCGTGACCTGCTACAAGCCAATGACAAAGCCGTGGCGGTGCCTAACTATTGGAAAAACAAAACTTGATCTGAACACGGAAATGAATGAATGAATGAATACCCACTAGTATTGCCTGCGGTCGAAAATCGACCAATTGTGTTTACAATGGTCACTGGGGGTAAAATGTTGGCGGCCTCGCGTGATTATGTGGGCAACATCAACAACACGATAGAAAATCTTTGCCCATTTGCTCGAACCACATAGAATGACTCGATTAGAGTATCGTACAGACCGTGAAGTAAATAAATAATACTGTTCCTGCTGTATGGTTGACAAGTTCTTGTATCTACCCTCGTCCGCTCAATAAAAATAATTGCCCTCGTAAAACAAAGATTCCATAAGAAAACATCAGAGTTGTCAAGCGATTGGCTAAAATGAAGACTCACAGGATTCTCACTATTCAGCATGTGTTGCGAACATCATCATAGGAGGCCGCTGGTATTTGATAAAATTTAAGCGGCACTGGGGGGTTGTTGTTGTTGTGGTCTTCAGTCCGGAGACTGGTTTGATGCAGCTCTCCACGATAACCTATCCTGAGCAAGCCTCTTCATCTCCACATAAGAACGGCAACCTACATCTGTCTGAATTTGCTTAATGTATCCATCTCTTGGTCTTCCTCTGCGGTTTTTCCCCACACACTTCCCTCCAACGCTAAATTCACAATTCCTTGATGTCTAAGAATGTGTCCTACCAATCGATCCCTTCTTTTAGTCAAGGTATGCCAGAAATTTCTTTTCTCCCCAATTCTGTTCAGTACCTCCTCATTAGTTACGCGATCCACCCATCTAATCTTCAGCATTCTTCTGTAGCACCATATTTCAAAAGCCTCAATCCTCTTCCTGTCCGCACTGTTTATCGTCCATGTCTCACTCCCATACAAGACCACACTCCATACAAATGCCTTCAGAAAGGACTTCCTTAGGCTTAAATCAATATTCGATGTTAACAAATTTCTCTTTTTCAAGAACGCTTTTCTACCCATTGCCATTCTGCATTTTACATCCTCTGTACTGCGACCATCATTTGTTATTTTACTGCCCAAGTAATCATTGCTTCGTTACCCAATCTAATTCCTTCAGCATCACCTGATTTTCTTACACTGCACTCCATTACCCTAGTTTTACTCTTGTTAATCTTCATCTTATATGCACCTTTCAACATACTGTCCATTCCGTTTAACTTCTCTTCCAGGTCCTTTGCTGTCTCTGACAGAATTACTATGTCGTCGGCAAAACGCAAAGTTTTTAATTCTTCACCCTGAACTTTAATTCCTTCTCCAAATTTCTCCTTGCTTTCCTTTATAGCTTGCTCAATGTACAAATTGAATAACATTGGAGAAAGGCTACAACCCTGTCTTACTCCCTTCCCAACCACTGCATCCCTTTCATGCCCTTCAACTCTGACAACCGCTGTCTGGTTTTTGTACAAGTTGTAAATAACCTTACGCTCCCTATATTTTACTCCTGCTTGCTTCAGAACTTGAAAGAGTTTATTCCAATCAACATTGTCAAAAGCCTTCTCCAAATCTACAAAAGCTAGAAATGTAGGTTTGCCTTTTCTTAATCTATCTTCTAGGATAAGCCGTAAAGTGAGTATTGCCTCCCGTGTTCCTACATTTCTCCTGAACCCAAACTGATCCTCTCCGAGGTCGGCTTCTACCAGCTTTTCCATCCTTCTGTATATAATTCGTGTTAATATTTTGCAACCATGACTTATTAAACTGATGGTTCTGTAGTTTTCACACCTGTCTGCACCTGCTTTCTTTGGAATGGGGATTATAACATTTTTCTTAAAGTCTGAGGGTACTTCACCTGTCTCATACATCTTACACACCAGGTGAAACAATTTTGACATGGCTGGTTCTCCCAGAGACTTCAGTAGCTCTGAGGGAATATCATCTACTCCAGGGGCCTTGTTTCGACTTAGGTCTTTCAGGGCTCTGTCAAATTCTTCTCTCAGTACAGTGTCTCCTATTTCATCTTCATCTACATCCTCTTCCCTTCCTACAATATTGTCTCTAAGTTCATTTCCTTCATAGAGCCCCTCTATATACTCTTTCCACCTTTCAGCTTTCCCTTCTTTGCTGAGAACTGGTTTTCCATCAGTGTCCTTGATATTCATAGAGCTGTTTTTCTTATCTCCAAATGTTTCTTTTATTTTCCTGTAGGCTGTATCTATTTTTCCCCTATTTATACATTCTTCTATATCCTTGCATTTGCCTTCTAACCACTCCTGCTTAGCAATTTTGCACTTCCTGCCAATCTCATTTCTTAGTCGTCTGTACTCCATTTTGCCTGTTTCATTTACTGCATTTTTATATTTTCTCTTTTCATCGATTAAATTTAATATCTCCTGTGATATCCAAGGATTTTTTGCAGGTCTTGCCTTCCTACCTATTTTGTCCTCTGCTGCCTTCACTATTTCATCTCTCAATTTTACCCATTCCTCCTCTACTGTTTTATTTTCCCCTGTTTCTGTCAATTGTTGCCTAAAGCTCCCTCTGAAATTTTTAAGAACCTCAGGTTCCTTCAATTTATCCAAGTCCCATCTCCTTATTTTCCTACCTTTTGTAGTTTCTTCAGTTTCAGCCTACAGTTCATAACCAACAAGTTATGGTCAGAGTCTATATCTGCCCCTGGGTATGTCGTACAATTTAAAACCTGGTTCCGAAATCTATGTCTTACCATTATAAAATCTATCTGGTATCTCCCGGTGTCTCCTGGTCTCTTCCACGTGTACAACCTTCTTTTGTGATTCTTAAAGCAGGTGTTTGTAATAACTAAATTATGTTCTGTGCAAAATTCTACCAGGCGGCTTCCTCTTTCATTCCTTTTGCCCAGACCATATTCACCTACTATCTTACCTTCCCTTCCTTGTCCTACTACCGAATTCCTGTCGCCCATAACAATTAAGTTTTCCTCTCCCTTAATTGTCTGAATAATTCCCTTTAGCTCCTCATATATTTCTTCGATTTCCTCATCATCGGCAGAGCTAGTTGGCATATAAACCTGTACTACTGTTGTCGGTGTTGGCTTCGTATCTATCTTGACAATGATAATGCGATCACTGTGCTGGTCATAGTAGTTTACCCGCATTCCTGTTTTCTTATTCATTATCAATCCTACTCCTGTGATACCTCCAACTGATTTTGTATTTATAATCCTATACTCACCTGACCAGAAATCCTGTTCATCCTGCCACCGAACTTCACTAATCCCCACTATATCTAACTTCAACCTATCCATTTCCCTTTTTAAATTTTCTAATTTTCCTACTCGATTAAGGGATCTAACATTCCACGCTCCGACCCGTAGAATGCCAGTACTGTCTCTCCTGATGATCACATCCTCCTGAGTAGTCCCCGCCCGGAGATCCGAATGGGGGACTATTTTACCTCCGGAATATTTTACCCAAGAGGATGCCATCATCATATGTTCATACAGTAGAGCTGCATGTCCTCGGGAAAAATAACGGCTGTAGTTTCCCCTTGCTTTCAGCCGTTCGCAGTAACTGTGTGGCAAAGCCACATTAGCTGATGTTACAAGGCCAGCTCAGTCAATCATCCAGACTGTTGCCCTTGTAACTACTGAAAAGGCTGCTGCCCCTCTTCAGGAACCACACGTTTGTCTGGCCTCTCCACAGATACCCCTCCGATGTGGTTGCACCTACGGTACGATATCTGTATCGTTGAGGCACGCAAGCCACCCCACCTCGGCAATGTCTGTGGTTCATGGGAGTGGGGTATGAAAAGGTAACTTTTACGTGTTAAGGAAAATGCCTAACACAAATAAAAACGGAATTATATACTTCTCATGCCATTTTCGAATTATATAACTTTCATTACCCTAATATTTGAAATGGAACTACAATTTCGGTTTTTGTATATTTATACAACGCCAAGGAATAATGTTATTTCGATACTGCGATATTCAGAATACCAGAGCTGACAACATCTACATCTGCATACATACTCCGCAATTCACCGTAACGTGCGTGGCGGAAGGTACACTGTATCACTGCTAGGCATTTCCTTTCCTATTCCACTCCCAAATAGAACGAGGGAAAAAAGAATGCTTATATGCCTCCGTAATAGCCCTAATTTCTCTTGTCTTTGTGATCACCACGCGAAATGTAAGTAGACGGCAGCAAGTTCGTACTACACTCAGCTTCAAACTGCGGCCGTCTAAACAGAAATTAATGAAAAGAACGTAGTCTTTCCTCCAGCGATCCCCAATTGAGTTCCCGGAGCATTTTCGTGACACTCGCGCATTGGTCGAACCTACCAGTAACAAACCTAGCTGCTCGCCTCTGAAATGCCTCTATGTCTTCCTTTAAACTGATCTGCTGCGGGTCCCAAACAGTTGAGCAATACTAAAGACGTGGTCGTACAAGCGTTTTATACGCGGTCTCCTTTACAGCTGATGTACATCTTCCCAAAATTCTCCCGATAAACTGAAGTCGGCTGTCCACCTTACTCACAACTGTTCTTAAAAGTTCGTTCCATTTCATATCTCTCTGCAATGTTCGCCTAGATATTTGAACGACGCGGCAGCATCAAGAATCTCACTACTAATGCTATATTAGAACATTATGGGATTGTTTTTCCTACCCATGGGCATCACAAAAAAATGTTTCAAATGTTTTATAGTCTATGGGACTTAACTACGGGGTCATCAGTCCCTAAACTTACAAACTACTTATGAACTACTTACGAACTAGGACGGAACAAATACCCATGCCCGAGGGAGGATTCGAACCCCCGACCGTAGTGGCCGTGCAGACCGTGACTGGAGCGCCTTAGTCTCCTCGGCCACCGCGGCCGGCGATGCGCATCACCTTACATTTTTCTACATTGAGAGTTAGCTGCCATTCTTCGCACCAACTAGAAATTTTGTCTACGTCATCCTGTATGTTATTATAGCCAGTTAAAGACGACACCCTCCCATAAACCACAGCATCATCAGCAAACAGCCGCAAATTTCTAGTTACTCTGTCGATCAGATCATTTATATAGATAGAAAACAGTAGCGGTCCCATCACACTCCCCTGGGGCACGCCTGATGATACACTCGTCTCTGATGAACACTAATTGTCGAGAACAACGTACTGAGTTCTATTACTTAGGAAGTCTTCCAGCGAGTCACAAATCTGTGAACCTATTCCATAAGCTCGTATCTTCGTTAGCAGTCTTCAGTGTGGCATCGCGTCGAATGCCTTTTTGAAGTCGAGAAAAACACAATCCCTCAAAAGGAAGTAGCTGCCTGTCACACACGCATCTAGTTTTACTTAGTTAGGCAGTACTGTTTGCGCTAAATGCGGGAGTGCCTCTGTAGATTAATACAGTTTCATCGTTAGTGCTGTGGTGTGGTGTGTTGTTTTCAAGAGTTTCACAATGCGTGTGAGACACATTTTTTCCAGTAACGCAAGTTTTGTTCCTTGTCTTTTAGTCACGTAGTTGCAAAGTCGATACGTTTATTACTTGTGAGTACAACTAACTACATGCAGCTAATTGCTTTTTCTCTTGCAAGGAGGACAGGAAGTACGGTACAAAGGAATTTTGATGAGTTGCAAGTTTTTTGTGCGGGAACTCCTACAGACCACCAAGCTAAAAGGATTTGTTCCAGTGCGTCTTGGTTTCCAGTGTTGTGTAAGTGACAGCAGAGGAAAATTTTTCAAAAACAATTTACAGTACAGTAGGATCTCTTAGAAGCAGCAGATATTATAATGGTAAATTGAAATCAAAGTGATGATAAATTCCTTAATATGATACTCAGGGATTGGTCCAAAAGTACACTTCTGTTTGAGCTCAGCCTCAGACCCATCCTCAGTTCCAAATATAATAGAAGGTTACATTTTAGATTAGATTAGATTAGATTAATAGTTGTTCCATAGGTCATGAATACGACACTTCGTAATGATGTGGAACGTGTCAGTTAAGTGAAATGTGTCTATACATAATATTACATGACACTCACTATTTGCATATTTTATTTTATTTTCTTATTTTTTTTTTTTTTATTTTCTATCGGTAATAGCCGCCCGCGGTGGCCGAGCGGTCTGCGGCGTGCCGGTCACGTTCATAAGTAGTTTGTAAATTTAGGGACTGATGACCGCGTAGTCAATCCATACAAACATCTGAACACTTCTCTCTGTAATTCAACAAAACTCTCCATACCACTGATAAATGGAACACACGTGTGTCACAGGGTGGCACTTTTTCGCCAGTATACACGTGAGTCGGTATTTCCAGCTCTGAAACTTCGATCCTGCTGTGCCAGCCAGCTGGACTACACGCCGACCGTCCACCGTCACCACTGCTCCGAAACATGGTGTCAGTTTGGTCGCACTGTTCAGGTGCTGCCGTGTACACGTGTAATCTGTTATCGATCACTTCCCGCAGCAAATTCAGTTGTAGCCGGTCACAGCTGAATCAGGCGCTGTCGCTGTTAGCAGCATGTTCGCTACGAATGAGCCGCCTGCGAGGCGCACGTGGACAGAGGTGGGAACGCCGCAGTGGCACACGGCTGATAAAATGTTCAAACGTTTGTAGAGCTTCTGGGACAAAACTACGGGGTCATCAGTCCCTAAACTTACAAATCACTAATGAACTAGCTTATACTAAAGACGGCACAAACATCCATGCCCGAGGGGGGATTCGAACCCCCGGCCGCAGCGGCCGTGCAGACTGTGACTGGCACGCCGCAAACCGCTCAGCCACTGCGGCCGGCCACACGGCTGACGACCAATAACAGAGTGGCAGTATGACGAAACAGCGCTCTGCAGCTGTGACCATTCTATTACACGTGAACTCGGCTAATACAATCATAATAGGCGTTGATGTCAATTCATCCTCAATCTGCTGGCGGAAATATACATATTAAAATCCGGAGGTAAGAGTAAAACTTCCTCCCAATCCTTCAAAATACAACGAAAGATGTCTATTCAGATAAGCGGAGAAAACTCATTTCTGTTACTTTTTTACGTGTTGCTTAGATTCAAGGAAATATTACCGCAGCAATTGACATTTATAAATACTACCTACCACTTCTCTACCGAAAGTATTGTGACTGCAGTTCGCAAAAAAATATATAACGAAACAAAAATATATTTACGAGGGGTGTTGTAATGAAAAGGTACGTAAAGACGCTGTGGGTATCTGTTTATTCAAAAGTAATCGCCAACAAGCAGAAGGATTACCTCTTCGCAGAATTCCTGTGGCTGTTACAAGACTTCTACTGTGTCCTTCAGTACGTCGTCCGCTTTGAAGCGCTTCACTGAGATCTGGTTTTTTAAGGGACCAAGGGAGAATTTTGGGAAGATGTACTTCACCTGTAAAGGAGACCGCCTATAAAACGGTTGTACGACCACGTCTTGAGTATTGCTCAAGTATTTGGGACCCGCAGCAGATCGGTTTGAAGGAAGACAGCAGCTAGATTTGTTACCGGTAGGTTCGACCAATGCGCGATTGTCACGGAAAAGCTTCGGCAACTCAATTGGGGATCGCTGGAAGAAAGACGACGTTCTTTTCGTGAATTTCTGTTAAGTAAATTTAGAGGGCCGGAATTTGAAGCTGAGTGTAGTACGATCTTGTTGCCGCCTACTTACATTTCGCGTAAAGATCACAAAGACAAGATAAGAGAAATTAGGGCTCGTGCGGAGGCATACAGGCATTCTTTTTTTCCTCGTTCAATTTGGGAGTGGAATAGGAAAGGAAATGCCTAGTAGTGGTACAGTGTACCCTCCGTCACGCACCTTACGGTGAATTGCGGAGTATGTATGTAGATGTAGAAGCCATAGGGTAACATAGCTTTATTGGCGATGCTCAAGCTGCTCCCACTTGAACTAAGCCAGTATGATTCTTGTCACCCTGGAGACGTGTGAAGCAGAATCACTCCCTCCTTGAGTAGCCGAGGCCGTTTGTTCTTGATGGACTTGCGTAGGCTACGGAATGTCTCACAGTACAAGTCACTGTTAGTGGTTTTTCCGTGCTCGAGGAATTGGATGAGTATCAGACCTCGGACAGCGAAAAACACATTGAATATCACCTTGCCAGCTGATGGAAGAGTCTTAAATTTTTAGGGGGAGGTGACACCGCATGCTTCGCGTCCCTAGGTATCTCACTAAGTTCTCTCAAAGAGGCATACTGAAATATCGACTAGTTAAGATGTTTCGTTCTTTTTGAACAGCCCTCGCATTTGCTTGTAATTCGCTGAAGACGTAGCACGAATTATACCTGGTCCAAACTCTCACCGTCATACTGACAGGCAGGGATAATTTATGACACGGTCATCACAAAAGCTAACACGTAATCGTGGCTTCTTTAACTTCGCATCGGGCGCAGTGGTATTGGGGAAGAGGGGTCGACTGGTAAACGAAGGATCGCGGGTTCGAAACCCGGTCGGACGTCGGATTTATTTCAGTCTGCGTTTTAACCCATACTTCACCTCACAAAGATCTGAAGTGTCGCCAGAAACGACACGTGGTTCGGATTCCACTTTTAGCTGTAGGTCCCCTTTCTCCGGTTGTATAACTGGGATAGGATAGTGACATGCAAGTCTCCGAAGTGGTGTCCAATTGAAAGACTTGCTCCAGGCCAATGAGCCAAACTAAATAATTATTATTTAATTTGGTTTCTCAAAAAATTAAATTATTTGAGTCAAACATGGACGTAATTTCTTGAGCCGCATTATCAATACAAGAAAAGTATTAAAAACTGAAATATGAAGTATTTTTGTTCCTCAATATTTTTTATTTTGTTTATTATGAGCAGCTTTCGGCTTCTTAGGCCATCGCCAAATAGTAGTATCGATTCATAGACATAAGAATTCACACATTTTCATATCTTTGAAAAACCATCTTTGTAATTCTAACCTCAATGTTCCCTGTGTACTATCTCTTTAGTAGCAAGTTATTTGACGATGGTCTAAGAGGCCGAAAGCTGCTCATAACAAATAAAAATATTGTGAAACAAAAATACTACTTATTGAAGTTGTTATGTCTGTGTTCCTTCAAGTACCGACGGAACATTCCATAAACATGAAAACACTTGTCGAGGAAATCCTTTGTACAAGTCTTGAACAGTTTTATCGTAATGTAAGTTTTCTTTCAATCGGTAAATACGCTGCAAATCTGTCAGTTCTGTCTGCAAACTGATTTTCAAATCCACCTCCGGCCATCCAGATTTAGGATTTCCATGCCGGGATGGTTCCTTTCAAAGGGCACGGCCGATTTCATTCCCCATCCTTGCCGAACAATCGGGTGCTGAGTACCGTCTCTAACGACAACGCTGTCGACGGAGCGTTAATCTTCTTTCCTTCCTTTCCTGGCAGGCAACATTGCATACGCAAGCGTTGGTTTTCTGGTCAGTGGCTAAAGATGCATGCAGCGATAGGACCCCAATCCGGGGGACTCAACATGTGCGGGAACCCATAGAATGTAGTAGGGGACTATTTGGCTGATCATTGGATCACTCCTACGACGATTCCTACGACGTCTCATCAAAGTACTAGCGTCAGTGTAGTTGCGACACAATTCGGAAGCAACGGTCCATTAACGACAAACTGACAAGAAGTCAGGTAAATAGTTTGAAGAAAAGCTGTTCCTTGATATAAAAATAAACAACTTCCAACGACAAATTTCTCAATTTATGTCGTTAAAATTTTCAGAGCTATTTCCTTTCTCCAGCTACGTATGGACTTTTAAATTTCATTTTGTTCAGTTACATATTATAGTCTCTTAAAATACATGGTAGTTTACCAAGTTTCCCGCGTTAACATTTGGCAAAATGATTTCCTGTTAGCACTTTACCACATGCGAAAATATCGTATTGATATCTTTACACGTTTATGAGCGTCATCTCTAGTGTTAAATAAAATCTATTCTGTATAGGCGAGTCTTTCTCCAACTCTCTAATGAGGTGTGTTTGTACCTTCGCAACGTCAGCCTATTTTACTATTTAAGGTCTTACATAGGTTCATGAAGCAAAACCTTTATGTAATAGTTACTTCGACACTTGTTGCAGGTAATGTGATGCGCCAAGAACATGTACCGTGTTACATAGAAATTAATGAATATTGCAATAGGAATACCTTTTATCGGTAAACGGGTGTGCATAATTACCATAATATCACTACCTTATATCTGATATAAT
Source organism: Locusta migratoria (assembly GCA_026315105.1). Taxonomy (NCBI): domain Eukaryota; kingdom Metazoa; phylum Arthropoda; class Insecta; order Orthoptera; family Acrididae; genus Locusta; species Locusta migratoria. The sequence continues at coordinate 26,790,787 of CM048750.1, read as the reverse complement.
TTGTTTAATAAAGTAAAAGAGAAGATGACTACGTTCGTAAAAGTGCATTAAATGAAAAATAGTCTGGGAAGCTCCACTGTTTCCTAACACCTTCGAAATTTTGAAGCTTCAGCATTCCTGCTTCGGTAGTTGATAAATACGTATTTAAATCGCCTAGATTTGTTAACGCAAGCAAGTATCTCGTTGTCCCACGGACTGTTGCAGTTCTATTTTCGGTCTTCAAAAACTCTCTGGCATAGGCCTACAAAATAATCCACCTCCAGAAGTCACTGAGATTGATAAAAAAAAGTTCTTTGCTTCTTTCCAGTCTCGAATATTCATATGACCTGGATGGAGGGGGAGAGAGAGAGAGAGAAGGGGGTTGTGAACATGATTGCTGGCGAGAGAGATAGAGAGAAATAAGGAGAGATTTAGCAGAGACGGATGGGCAACATTCTGTGTGAACACTTGGCGCCTTTAAAAGCATCAGGCTGTGTGATTGAAACCTCATTTATTACAGCGGCCTTCATGGTAATTGCGGCGCTGTTGACTAACATTTTCGGGAGCGACTCATCCACGATGCGAGCCCGCAAGCGTTGAGACCGTAAGCACCTGTCACTCGCTCTGGCGAACGTGAATACACCGTAATTGACACCCCTAACGATGCATTTCACAGCATTTTGACGCCTTTATACGCACAGGAGAATATTCGACGTAACGTAACTGAAATTGGCGCTCTATCCACGAACCAAGTTATCGTGATAACGTGCTTCTGAATGCGGCTCTCATGCAGTCTGTACTGTGGCAGCGAAACAGACGAGAATAAGGAGAAAACGGTATCGGCTTCTGTGGAAACAGAAACGACGCAAGGGATTTTACAGGAGTGATAATAACAACATCGTGATTTATTAATGCGATACAAATCTTTATGCTATTCTCATAGTGAACCAAATCAAGATATTAAGTAGAAAGTAGATGCACTTCCATTTGATTTGGTAATTGTACATTTTTAGCGTTTTTCTTTATTAAAAAATTCTGCAGCACTTGGCACAGTTTTCTCCCACACCCCGCCCGCTAGATCCCGCCCTGCCTCGTCTGTTTGTCTGTCTCCTCTCCCCTCCGCATTCCTTCTCCTCTTCTATCAATCCAATCTTCCTCTCTTCCTGACTATCTCCTAATACACCTCTATCTACTTGAGCATCCTCCTACTTCTCGTCTCCTCCTACATCCACCAGTCTTTAATTTGTTCCCACCCACTCTCGGATAATTTGCTCCTCTCCCCTCTATCGATTCATGTTCTGTCCGCCAGTTATCCGTTCCTGTCTGTATGCAACTCTGCCTCTCTCGGTCCATGTCTTCCATTTAGAGCATTAAAACGTTACACATCTCTCCCAAATGCCATGGTAATCGGAGAAAGGATGTAGAAGTCTCACGTAATTAATCCTCTGCTATACACAATTTTAAAGGGTACTAAAGTTGACGCGTTTTCTTTAATGATTTTTACTTCTCCTCGTAATAACAGATTCTCTTCGCGATATGAGTCTTCCGGTATGTCACAAATCGTCTTTTTCTTTACCGGCCCGCCTGCACTTCCACGTACCCAGATACATTCTGATTGTGCACAGGCGAAAAAAAAAAAAAAAAACCGACTTCACCAGCTCCCTCCCTTCATATGGGGCTGTATTTTAATAATAGGATCTTTGAACCAGCTGCGTCCAAAACAAATCTGCTTGTGGTTGGTTCATCTTTTTAGCGTGGTTTGAAATGTTCCAATGTTTGTAAATCTATCGGGCCAAACAGCGTGGTCATCAGTCCGAAGCTTACAAACTACCGCGCGCTCCGCAGTGATGCGCCTTTGACCATTCGGCTACTCCACCGCGGCTCGTGGATTGAATATCCAGCTATGTGTATTTTCCAAGACAAGCCGTTTTCGTGTATGGTTTAGTGTATATAAGCCATAAACGAGCACTACCATCTCAATCATAGCATACACGATTGTATAAAAGTCGTTGATAACATTTTCAGCGACGAAATGCAACTTTTTTTCTCAATTTGATGAATTTTTGTCATACACCGAATCTCTCTCCTATACGTAATCCAAAACAGGTTGTAGTATGAGATAGATATCATTTACTGCATGACAAGGACGCATCGTGTTTTACTATGACAGCCCCCCAGTCTGAGCCTACACCAAACATTATAAAGCATGTGGTTTTTAACCCTTTCATTACCAGTGTTGTTCCTTGACAACAACTTTGTAAACGATGATTTTTACCGTATTTTGTGTATCACTCAAATTCGCATTATTGTTGATGAACAACATTTTGCCGATTGGTGCGGCGTGTAGCCACTTCTCAGGCATTAATCTGTAAATGTTGGAGGCTCTGTTACATTACCGTCTGTACGCGGCTGTGAGTTTGAGCGTGAGTGTGGTTCATGTTATTTTATTTCTGCAGTGAATTGTCTTGTCTTTGGTGCTGTGGTGAAGATTATGCTTGCGTTATTAATCTGACTGAGTGAACTATCAACAAATTATGTCCCAAGTAATAAAATACCTCGATACAAACGTCTGTGTGAAATACATGACACAATAAAAAAGTAGTTCGATCAAAAACTTTAAAAGACATATTTCAATGTTTAGTGCATTGTATTAATACAGAAAACACTGGATTTTAATTTTTCCAAAGCTGAATTCATAATGTGGGACTGAAAGGGTTAAGTGGAAGCGTTTTCATTACTTATTTTTATATCTCCTCGTAATAACAGATTCTCTTGCGCTTTATTAGATAGTCTTCCGGTGTGCCAAATATCCTGTTTTCCTTCACCGGCCCGTCTGCTCTTCATCAATCACTCAATCAATCAAGCAAGGAATCAATTCATGTTAATAGGCCGCGTTGTTAAGACCGTCTGAAAGCTATTATTCTGAAGGAAGCACACCTACTGTCCTTCACTGTATCTGTGACAACGTGTATACAAAGTTGCATTAAGATCAGTTTAGTTCTTCAGGCCTAAAGGTCTAAAAATCAACAAACAAACATTCATTTGCACTCATAATTTTAATTAGGACTCATTTATGATTTAAAAGACCTGTTTTTGTCTTCTGTAATCTATTGTATTTGCTTTTACTCTTTCATTTCCTTGTCGTAACGGGAAACATCGAAAGTTGGTCAGTTATATAACGTTGCATGTGGGCTACGGAATTTCAAAATTGGCCGCGCGAGAGAAGCCGCGCCATGATGCGGATCGCGCGGCCTCCCGCGTCGGGGGGTTCGAATCCTCCCTCGGGCATGGATGTGTGTGTTGTCATTAGGTTAGTTTACCTTAGTTTAAGTAGCTTGTAAGCTACGGACTAATAACCACGCAGTTGAGTCCGATAGATTTACAACATTTGAAGAATTTTTTTCTCAAAATTGGAACATTGGCGTAGTTCCAAAAGGCAACTCAAAGCATGATACAAACCAGTGTTAATTTATTTACATCTACATAAAAAATTTCAGGGGGAAGAAATAAAAACATTACGTTTTGCTGATGACGTTGTAATTCTGTCAGAGACAGCAAAGGACCAGGAAGAGCAGTTGAATGGAATGGACAGTGTGTTGACGAGAGCGTATAAAATGAACATTAACAAGAGCAAGACAAAAATAATGGAATGCGGTCTTAAAAAATCAGGCGATGCTGAAGGAATTACATTAGGCAACGAAACAATGAAAGTGACAGATGAGTTTTGTTACTTGGATAGTAAAATAACATGGTCGCAGTACAGAGGATATAAAATGCAGAATGGCAATGCGAGGAAAAGCATTTTTGAAAAAGAGAAATTTGCTAACATCGAATATTAATGTAAGTGTAAGGAAGTCTTTTCTGAAGGCATTTGTGTGGAGTGTTGCCTTGTAAGGGAGTGAAACATGGACGATAAGCAGTGCGGACAGGAAGAGAATAGAGGCTTTTGAAATGTGGTGCTACAGAAGAATGCTAAAGATTAGGTGGGTAGATCGCATAACTAATGAAGAGGTACTGAACAGAATTGGTGAGAATAGGAATTTCTGGCATACCTTGACTAAAAGAAGGGATCGATTGGTAGGGCACATTCTTAGACATCGAGGAATCGTAAATTTAGCATTGGAGGGAAGTGTGTGGGGTAAAAATCGCAGAGGGAGACCAAGAGACGCGTATAGTAAGCAGATTCAAGTGGATGTGGGTTGCCGTTCTTATGAGGAGATGGAAACGGTGGAGGATAGAGCAGGGTGGAGATCTGCATCAAACCAGTCTCCGGACTGAGGACCATAACAACAACATAAAAAATATAAACGATTGTTATGTGTGCGCGTCCTGTTGTGTGAGAAGTAAAGTACGTTGGCTTATTGACCATTACAGTATATTATGCAGGAAACAGCCGTTTGTTTTATAGAAACATTTATTTCTTTGCCACCAGTTTCGGCATTACATTATGCTATCTTCAGGCCCCTGTATATCAAACATCAACTTACTCTAGTAATTAAGGCAAAAAATTAAAAAAAAACATAATTATTGTAAAGTAACAAACTGAAAATACAATACTGGAACGTAAGCATCATAATACTGGAACATATAAGCATTCTAATATACATAATTGGTCAATAACACATAAAAATATAGAACCATAGTCAGCTTTACCCTGCAACTTGTTATTTTCTATTTATTTCTTTTATATGTACATTTATCTTACACTAATGGTACTGTGATTCCCGGAGCCTACAAATGGAATGATAATATAAGACTAAAGATAGTCGCTTTTGGTGATTTAGACACCATCATGCTTACTGACGAAGATACATAAAATCCAATAATTTAGACATGCTCCAAGTATACCACAGGCATCATATAAGGAGAGTGAGACTCGCTGTGTCAGCTTAGGAAATCAAAGTTCCACTAGTCTAAAATTAATATACATAAAGTAAATATTAAATAACAATTTCCAGGGTAAAGTTAACTATGCTTGTACATTATTGTGTTACTGAATAGTTATGTGTATTAGAATGCTTATATGTTCCAATATTATGATGTTTACGTTCCAGAATAGTGCTTTAGAACTGCCTAAGTTAGCATGTAGCGTTTTCATACCTGTATTGTAGTTTCAGTTTGTTACTGTATTTTTATGTTTCTTTTTATATTTTGCCTTAACAGGAAGTTTATGTTTGATACACAGGGGCCTGAAGATGACAGAATGTAATGCCGAAACTGGTAGCCAAGAAATAAATGTTTCTACAAAACATATGGCTGTTGGTAACCTGTTTCCTACATAATGTTGACCGACCGTAGTCCCAGCTCCACCATCGATGATGGATTCAATATAATAGTACGTATATCGCCTTAATTTTTTCGTGTAAACTCGTTCTCTTTTAGTTGGCTGTTGACAAGCCGTAGCATCAAATCATAACCTTTGTGCTCATCATTCTGAATCCTTCCTGAGGGTAAAAAAATATGCAGGATTGGATAGGCGCCATGAGATGTTATTTGAGGTAATGATAATGCTAAATATTTTCTTTCGTTAACATCCGAGCCAGCAGTTTCACGCAACAGTTTACTGTGAAGAAACTCCTGATTATTTCTTGTCACAGAATAAAGACAAGTTATGTCCAATGCAACCGTACACACTCATTCTAGAATTATACACCAAGCTTAAAAATGTAAATTTTTGATCATAAAATTATTTCTTTTTAAGTATTAACTTAATAAAGATATTGTATGAGAAACAGTTGTACTTCCAATAAGGAAATACTAGCTAATGTGGTGTCTGTATGGAGTCGGTTGTACAGGGATTATGATACACGTGCAATTAAGGGTGGTATGGAAGGTTAGGACAGAGTTTCCCAAACTACACTACTGGCCATTAAAATTGCTACACCAAGAAGAAATGCAGATGATAAATGGGGTAAATGTGATTCCTTTTTTCGTAATTTGGGTGCATAGATCCTGAGAAATCAGTACCCAGCACAACAGTCAAACAGTCAGTCAAACATAGCTTGAATGGTATGTACAGGTACAGATACCATGCAGCTTCAACACGATACCACAGTTCATCAAGACTAGTGACTGGCGTATTGTGACGAATCAGTTGCTCGGCCACCATTGACCAGAAGTTTTCAGTTGGTGACAGATCTGGAGAATGTGCTGGCCAGTGCAGCAGTTCCGTATCCAGAAAGGCCCGTACAGGACCTGCAACATGCGGTCGTGCATTATCCTGCTGAAACGTAGGGTTTCGCAGGGATCCAATGAAGGATAGAGCGCTGTCTGCGGTGGCCGAGGGGACTGAGGCGCTCCAGTCACGTTCTGCACGGCCACTACGGTCGGGGGTTCGAATCCCCCCTCGGGCATGGATATTTGTGCCGTCCTTAGTATTAGTTAGTTTGTAAGTTTAGGGACTGATGGCCCCGTAGTTACGTCCCATAAGCTATTTTGTAGGATAGAGCCACGAGTCGTAACACATCTGAAACGTAACGGCCACTGTTCAAATTGCCGTCGATGCGAACAAGAGGTGACCAAGACGTGTAACCAATGACACCCCAAGCCCGGTGATACGCCAGTATGGCGATGACGAATACGCGTTTCAAATGTGTGTTCAACGCGATGTCGCCAACACGGATGCGGCCATCATGATACTGTAAACAGAACCTGGATCCATTCGAAAACATGACGTTTTGCCATTCGTGCACCCACGTTCGTCATTACATACTCCATCGCAGGCTCTCCTGTATGTGATGCAGCGTAAAGGATATCCCCGGCCATGGTCTCAGAGGTGATAGTCCATGCTGCTGCAAAAGTCGTCGAACTGTTCGTGCAGATGTTGTTGTCTTGCAAACGTCCTCATCTGTTGTCTCAGGGATCGAGACGTTGCTGCACGATCAGTTACAGCCATGCGGATAAGATGCCTGCTAGGGATACAAGGCCGTTGTGATCCAGCACTGCGTTCTGTATTTCCCTCCTAAACCCACCGATTCCATATTCTGCTAACAGTCATTGGATCGCAACGAACGCGACCAGCAGTGATGCGATACGATAAACCGCAATCGCGAGAGGCTACAATCCGGCTTTACACGAGGCATCACAACAACGTTTCACCAGGAAACTTTCAACCAATGTTTATGTGTGCGAAATCGGTTGGAAACTTTCCTCATGTAAGTAGGTGTTGCCACCGGCGCCAACCTTGTGTGAATGCTCCGAAAAGCTAATCATTTGCATATCACAGCATCTTAAATTTCGCGTCCGTAGCATCTTCGTGGTGTAGCAATTTTAATGGTCTGAACTACATGTCTTCCAACAACCCGGGATGTCAGCTACGTACAGTTTATAACAGACCTCAGTAAACGAGTGCTCAATCAATGGATTAGTTATATCTCCGACACAGAGCCGTCTCTTTCATCATAAAGTGTAAACATACGCGACTCAAGGGACAGCACAGCGAAGTTTTCCATTCATCTGTAGACAAAGTGTCGAGTATAAACGAATGCTTCCGTGGCCGTTGTCATTGTCAATAAAATTTTTCAGGGTTTTTGCCCGCATTGTCAGTGTATAAAATACGACGTTTCGGCCACTGTTTGAAGTGGTATTTGTCAGCCGAACATCTTAACAAAGACCACTTGCAGCAATGGCCGAAACGTTGGATTTTATATATTGACATTGCGGCCAAAAACCATGAAAAAATTTTATTTACAGTGTTGCTTGTTCGCTCAGTAAAATTAATTTTCTTATTTATTTTTCGACCTAGTTTCACCTGGTGATGATAACTAAAGAAGAAGTGATAGGTTTCGATTTCATTAAGTTAGGGTACAGGAAATAAAGGAAGTAACAATTCTCATACAGTCGTAAAATATTTATTGATCGTCACTCAACACGTGGAGGTAAATGGTGCAGTTAAAGGGCCTTGTCCTACTTCACGGTATTAAGAGATATATACAGGTGCTAAGAAATCATACATTGATTCTTCATTTATTGATAGCACCAGTTCATAGTAAGTGATGTTATCATTCGCTACTTACGTAAAACGATTGCTGTAGTCTCTCTAGCGACCGTTTGTGCTCATTACAAATTGATTCATAAGCCCAGTAGCTGAAGACCACCTGTACAGCAATACTTTCACTCGTAAGTCTGTCTGAGACGTTGGAGTTATAGCGGGAAAAGAACCCAAGGGTGGTGCGGAGGTTGACTCTGAACTTAATTCAGAAGAGTTGGACAGCGCAGAGAAAATGTAACGCAAACTTTAAATAATTAACAAGGAATGAGAAAAGTTGGGGCCAAGTTTCTACATTAACGGGCGCACATTACTCTTGCCATTAAGCACTGTCTGCTTGAAGAGGGAAACGTAGCAGCGGGAGAACTGTTTTGTTCCCCCGGAATAGCTCCAGACAGTGGATAGAAATAGGAGAAATCTGCTCTAGAAAATATTAAGAGAAATAAAAGCAATTATTCAGGAGCGATTTTACTCAGAATTCAAATGTACCCTTAAATAGTTCACTAACCTTGAAAGTTTTTTACAAAAAACAATTTGACATTGGTCTATGACCTGAAATGGAAAATCGTTTATGGGGAAAGTGCTGAAATATCATTCAATAAGACTATAGTACACATAATAACACCTGCGAGCTATCAGTATGGCATTAGCAAAATTCTTACCGTATTTTTCATCCAACATTCAAAATACAAATGAATTGTAGATGTGAAAAAAATGCACGATTACCATGAAAGGAAGAAATGTAAAGGAACTAGCTGAAAACCCGGTGTTGCTCGGGTATTTATTTATTTTTGCCCTTTTTCAGTTATATATTCATTTGTATAAGGGCTGTATGTCTGTAAAATCTCTTGAGAATACAATTAGTAGTAAAGAAGTAATAGATTAAAACTTGGTGCTTGATGGACCGGTTTTCTATAACGTTATTGTTTATGTGCTCGTATCTCATGTACTACGTGTCGTACTCTGACACAATTTCGAAGGTACACTCAACAATATGCGTGCATTCTGTGTGTAAAATTTCCTGCGACTACAATTTATAGTGTAGAAATTATAAATCATAACGTCATACCGAATGCAGTAGTTTTAGTCCATGAACGCCGGAATGTTACTGTTTATGTCCTCATATCTAATGAACTACATGTCGGAATGTGATACAATTTAGAAGCTACATTCAACTATATATTTGTATACTGTCTGTAAAATTTCCTGTTGCTAGAATTAGTAGTGTTAAAATTATAAATTGTAACGTCATACCGAGAGCTGTAGTTTTACTTCATAAACAGCGGAAAAGTAGTAAGCGAGAAACTTTCTTTCTTTCATCATTTTACTATGGTTGCCAGCGAGAAAAAGTTTAATAAAGGTTTGAAATTATGTTAAAGTTTGTTGCAAGTCGCTAAGTACTGTCATTCTCATACAGTGTATTTCGAAAGTCTCGCCGCATTATATGGCATTTTTTTGCGATTTGTATTGGTTATGACGTAATATCTTTTAAACCATTTGCCATATGTGATTGTTAACCATGCAGCAATTGTTACCTCACGGTAAGGAATGTGTGTACCAAATTTGGTTGATATTGGTCCAATGGTTTATGAGAAAATGAGCACCATTGTCGCAAAAGTAACAGTTTTTCGCGCATCTCATTGTTTATGACGTCATATCTCGTGAACTGTATGTCGTTTGTGATTCTTACACTTACGGCGACCGTTCTCATAGATTGAAACTTACGTGTACAAAATTTCATAAAGATTGGAACAAACCTGTAGATTTGTATGCAACACGTACAAATATATGGACACTCTGCTTTATATATTAGATGGGTATCGTGTTTTATCAAAACGAGGCCGAAGCGGAATAGCCGCGCGCACTGAGGATCCGTGCTGGGGTGCGCACTGCTGTCGGGGGTTCCAGTCACCCCCTCGGGCATGGGTGTTAGTTTACCTTAGTTTAAGTAGTTTGTAAGCTTGGGACTAACAACCATACCGTTAAGTCCCATACATAGGTTTACAAACATTAAAAATAAACCAATTCGAGAAACGGACGTAAAGGAAAAACTCATAGAATTACTGGAAGTATTCAAACAGTCTTCTTCCAAGTCCTCGATATATCCTCTGTTGCAGGACACGCTCCAAGACATTTTTAACGGAACTTTGACATGCTATGAACGTATTCTGCAACGATGTTGCAGGAGAGATACTTGGATGGTCTAATTCCAAATTTTAAAACTCTGTACTATTGTTGTCTTCAGAATCAAAATTTTCCATCCATGAATCCTTAATGATATATCTAAAATTTCACGTAACTTTTAAGTGTAAGACTGACGCTGCTGGACAGATTAAACATGTATTCTCACTGTACATCATTAAACTGAAACTTGATATCGATAACGTCACGAGGTAATATGTTTTGGTACACGGTAGGACAAGAAAACAGGACGGAAAATCTCTGGGCAGGAGAGGTACTCCACTTAAGGTCTCAGTTTGTGAGAGGTTTAATTCGTAGTGGGCAGATTAGAGCTTTGATCGTAATCTAAAAGAGGTTTATAGAATAATAGGAAAAGTTAGGGAGAGTTTGATAACATTTTGGTTTTCTTCTGCAGTGCTTGTCTGATGGGGCAAAGTACGTGATGTTGCAGGATGTGTAATGGGTCGGCCACGTCCAGATGCAGCGAAATTTGGCTGACACATTGAGCGACTACCATTGACGTTGCAGGCACATTCGCTTCTGTTGCTCTCACCTTACGCCTTCCAAAAGTGCAGACGGTTTAACGGGGAAATGTGTGTCCGCTGCGGCAGTGCAGCTATTCGGCAGCACTACAGGCCCCATCACCTGGTCATGACAGTGTCTTCTCTCTTCATATCCGTTCATGGATGTTAGTACTCTTCAACCAACTCTAGCTTCGTAATGATCAAAAATTGAACACCAATATACCGGACTTTTTCAGTTTACTTTCACCCATGTAGAATCACCTCACAGATTATGATAATCCTAATGAAGTAACGGAGCTTAGGGTTTAACGTCCTTCGATCATCGTGGGCAACAGACAAGAAGCTCACGATCGAATTTTTGAGTAAGGATGGGGGTAGGAAATCTGCCGTGCCCTTTTAAAGGAATCATTCCAGCATTTGCCGGCAATAAGTTAGAGAAATTAAGGAAAACCTAAATATTAGTGGCCGGAGATGGATTTGAACCACCGTTCAGTTGGTAACAACTGCATCACTCCGTTCGCTGAGGATTCTAATGAATCACCCTCCATAGTAACGATTTTCCAGAGAGTGACGAACCTAACAATTCAGTTATTAGAGATTTCTAATGTCATTTACGTGATAAATAAAAATGCATGTTTGTATGTGACTAAGTAGGCTTTCCAGGCGTAACATCATATGATGTTCTCGGGTTTGCTGCCGGATAGGGAGTCATCTGAAGACAATATTTCGGCAGTCCTACCAGCCGCCATCCTCAGAAGTATGTGCTTGGTTGGTAAAACTGTACACACACCTCACATGAAGTGTTAAGTGCCATCGACAAGGGATCTCAAATCGATTCCATATTTCTGGATTTCCGGAAGGCTTTTGATACTGTACCCCACAAGCGGCTTCTAATGAAATTGCGTGCTTATGGAATATCTCCCCAATTGTGCGATTGGATTCACGATTTCCTATCAGAAAGGACACAGTTCGTTGTAATTGACGGTAAGTCATCGAGTAAAACAGAAGTGATATCTGGCGTTCCACAGGGAAGCGTTATTGGTCCCCTACTCTTCCTCGTGTTTATAAACGATTTAGGAGATAATCTAGATAGCTCCCTTAGACTGTTCGCGGATGATGCTGTCGTTTATCGGTTAGTGAAGTCAACAGAGGATCAAAAGCAACTGCAAAGCGATTTAGACAAAATTTCTACTTGGTGCGAAAATTGGCAATTGACACTAAATAAAAAAAGTGTGAAGTAATACACATGACCACTAAAAGAAATCCGCTGAACTTCAATTACGCGATAAATCAGTCAAACCTTAAGGTCGCAAAATTCTACCAAATACCTAGGAGTTACAATTACGAACAACTTTGACTGGAGAGAACACATAGAAAATATTGTGGGGAAGGTGAACCAAAGGTTACGTTTCATTGGCAGAACGCTTAGACGATGCACCAGCTCCACCAAAGAGACTGCCTACATCACACTTGTGCGTCCTCTCTTGGAGTACTGTTGCCCCTTGTGGGACCCTCACCAGGTGGGACTGACGGAAGATATTGAGAAGGTTCAGAGAAGGGCAGCTCGTTTTGTTTTATCACGTTACGGGGGGGAAAGCGTTACGGAAATGTTGCACGAATTGGGGTGGAAATCATTAAAAGAAAGACGTTATTCATTGCGGCGTGATCTGTTTGCGAAGTTTCAATCACCGACTTTTAGTTCTGAATGTGAAAATATTTTTCTAGCACCCACCTACTTAGGGAGACTTGACCATCCCAATAAAATAAGAGAAATCAGATCGAAAACGGAACGATTTAGGTGTTCTTTCTTCCCGCGCGCTATTAGAGAATGGAACGGTAGAGAAAAGTTATGAAGGTGGTTAATGAACCCTCTGCCAGGCACTTAAATGTGATTTGCAGAGTATCGATGTATATGTAGATGTAGATGTAGGATGGCGGCATGTTGGACTGCCGAAATATTGACTTAAGACAACGTCCTTACCGGACAGAAATTCGGAGAAGAATGTCATGCATGTTTGTAAGTTTGTAAGTGTTTTATGCGGTGCCGCACTGTTCATCAGATGGCGATGAAACTTTGTTTGTATAGTCTATGGGACTTAAATACGGGGTCATCAGTCCATAAACTTACAAACTACTTATGAACTAACTAAGACTAAGGACGGCACAAATATCCATGCCCGATGGGGGATTCGATCCCCCGACCGTAGTGGCCGTGCAGACCGTGACTGAAGCGCCTCAGTCCCCTCGGCCACCGCGGCCGGCATGAAACTTTGTCAAAAATTTGCTTGCGCTTTAGTGAAATTTAAAGGCTTTATTATATCACTGTACGACACATAGTTTAGCAGTTATGACATTGAAAATACTGTCACGTGTCGAGAATTGCCGCATGCCATGTGCTGCCTTGCCGTACATCCCAATGCGAGGAAGCTTTGCACACTTGATCATCAAAACGAGAGGAAAGTCACCGTCCATGTTTAATTTTGCTTGGAGCATGGCAGAGGATACTTTACCCACCAACTTGAACGAAATATACTTTTTTATTCCAGTGTTAGCCTTCAAAATAGGAGGAACATCATTGTCTACCTAAGATTTCGTTCGGCGCATGGTGGAGGGTACTTTGAAATAAAAGGAGACAGCACTGATGACCATGAAAGGTAACAGTTATCTTTGGCGATGGAGGAGGCAATGAACAGAGGAGGTGGAGGAGAAGTTCGACCGATAAAGGGAGAAGTAATTGGCAGAGGAAGGGGAAGATGGGAAGAGGAGAAGGAAGGCATGGACGGTGCGTGAGACGTGGGAAGTGAGGAGAGAGAGAGAGAGAGAGAGAGAGAGAGAGAGAGAGAGAGAGAGAGAGAGATGTAAGGAGAAGATGGATGCAGAGAGTAGGGAAGGGAGATGAAATAAATAACTACCCGGGTGACGCCAGGTTTTCAGTTGTTAATTAATGAGAATGATTTTCACTGATTGAATATTCTGGTTGGTGCATGGTATTCTGTTAGATACATGATCACTAAAACACACACGACATAGGTGAAATATTCTACGATATTTATTGATTTAGGCGAACTAGTTTTCGGCTGTTACGCTTTCATCATGTGCAAAGATTACTGTAAAAACTGTTATGTCAAAGAGTTTACAAAATGTGCATCAAAGAATTTCATAAATAGGCGAAAGGTAAACGTACTGTAGCAAGGTGTAGAAAGAACTGGTGCGAAATTATTAATTATTGTACTAAGTGGCTAAGAGAGGTATGCGACAATATCAAAGCATTAATTATATTATAACTGTTACAAACGTGAGTGACAGTGCAATACAAAATTAATTATTTTGTTTGTTTGCGAAAGAGCAGTTCACATGAAATATTGATAGATTCTTGGGTAAAGATTTGGAAAGAGGTTGTTACTAAATGTGTGACAATCATAAATGTTATTGCTAGATGTGAAGCATTGAATTAAATTTTGTGGTGCGGCCGGGAATCGAACCCGGACCTCCATGCTTACTAGGCAGACGTCTTAACCGTTAGACTACCACACCACTAACGATTAAGGCGCCTCGGAATAGTCTATGGAGGTCCGGGTTCGATTCCCGGCCGCACCACAAAATTTAATTCAATGCTTCACATCTAGCAATAATGTCTTTGACATATTTGAGACGTAAATCCGTCTCAGGGATTATTTATTCATATTAATCATAAATGTGTTACCATACAAGTACAATGATAAGGTGGGAGTATTAGTATTAACAGCAGTTAGAAGAGGAGAATAAGGGCACTCCTATTGGTCGTTGAGTAGCAGATTTGGGCAAGTAGACATTTCAACAATTTGTTCTCTCTTTCCTACAGCAGTATAAATGTCATTTAAAGACATCATTCAATGAAATTCCAAATACTGCGTTACATACATTTACTATGTAATGGGCCTATTTCGGCTTTAGCGCCATATTCTGGTGATGTCAGGTGATTGTGATATCCAGATACATCGATGGTTTTCGTGCCGTCTGTTAATTTATTTTTTTGCGTCGTAATTTTGCTAAAGCAATATTTGTTCTCATTTACGATTTTCGTCTTGATGTGACCAGACAGAGATATCATTCAGAGATATTCATCTCTCGTTATATGTCAAGGAGCAATCACATAAAGACGAAAATCGTAAATCAGAACAAATATTTCTGTAAGAAAATTACGAATCAATAAAGTAATAGACAGCACGAAAACCATTGATGTATATGGGTTTCACGACTACCTTACATCACCTGAAGATGGCGCTAAAGCGGAAATACGCGTATTGTAGAGTAAATACACTTATATGTAAAGCAGCATTTGGAATTTCATTGCATGATGTCTTTCAGCAGACATGTGTTTATTGATTTCCAATCTGTCTGCGTAATTCATCTTCTTACCTTAGTGAATGTGATGTAAAACTTCATATTAGACTGTATAAGGGTGACCCTCTTTAACTAAGTGGTCTGTAAAACTGTAGTCATCCTTACTGAGTCTCCAGCTTCCGTGGGTTTTTTTTTTTTTTTTTTTTTTTTTTTTTTTTTTTTTTTTTTTTTTTTTTTTAGGCATGTTTGAAAAGCTTTCCCAGGCTGACCTATGTAGAGTGTTCCGCAGCCACATCCCCAAGGGAGCTCACGGTTCTATCGCGAGAACGTGCGTGGCGAGCATGGGGCACCAAGCTAATGCAGTCTTTCTTCCTTCCTGGACTGCATTTCCTTTCCCTTCCCCTTCTTTCCTATCTTCACTTCTTCCCCTCCCCACCAAGCGAGGTGCCGCAATGGTAACACACTGGACTCGTATTCGGGAGGATGGTGGTTGAAAATCCACCTCCGGCCATCCAGATTTAGGTTTTCCGTGATTTCCCTAAATCACTCCAGACAAATGCCGGGATGTTTCCTTTCAAAGGGCATGGCCGATTTCTTCCCCCATCCTTCCGCAAAAATCCGAGCGTAAGCTCCGTCTCTAATGACCACTCTGTCGACGGGACGTAAAACCCTAAGATTCCTTCCTTCCTTCTTCCCCTCCCCCCCCCCCCACCCCAAAAAAAAAAAATGTTCAAATGTGTGTAAATCTATCGGACCAAACTGCGTGGTCATGAGTCCGTAGCTTACAAACTACTTAAACCCAGGTAAACTAACCTAAGGACAAACACACACATCCATGCCCCAGGGAGGACTCGAACCTCCACGGCGAGCAACCGCGCGCTCTGCAGCGAGAAGCTTTAGACCGCTCGGCTACTCCACCGCGGCTCCCTTCCCCACCGAGGGACCGATAACCTTAGCAGTTTGGTATCCCTACCCAACCAACCCATCCAACCCATCCATAGTCACAAGTGATTTTATATATTTCACTCATTTCCAAGGCTGGTGTGCTGTCCTTGGCATTAGGTATAAACATTTGTTTATAGTGATCTTTATATCTGATGATGGCGAAACAGCCGAAAAAACTATTTCGTATAAATCACTAAATATTGCACCAGACTTAATTATATCCATTATTGATGTGAGGTCGTGGTTGTATGCTTAGTTATTTTGTCAAGTAGGCTGGACCACATAGATCGGGTATAAAGCACTATAAATATGACGCGTTTCAAGGGTCAAACCCCCATCATCAGATAAAATATAAAAGAATCTTTAAAACCCGAGACAAATAAAATCTAAAACGTAATAAAAGAAAACGTGGTTACTTCCCATGTAACCGCGTCTTCGCAGAAACCTCCTCAGCATACTGTGCTTCGTCAATATTGAAAACAGTCCCCAGTACTGGCGGCGCATAGCACTAGTGAAGCGCACGGAGTCAACAACACGAGTGGGGCGCACGTATGAACATGAAAAGAAAGACCTCTAAATGCCAAAGATCATCCGCAAGGCAGTGGGTACATTCGGGTGTTGCGAAATCGTTTGTATAGTAAGACAGAGGTTGAATTTAAAATAAACAACTTTTGTTATAATAGGTCCACAAAGTTTTTAAAAAAGTTGTATACATTGCCTTGAACTTGTGCATTTAATGAAACGTCGCTTTTTGCGTTATGTATTGTAATGTATAGCTGTTCTAGCAGATCTAACTTTCTTCCCTTATCCTGTTTATGTAAAATCTTTAGGTCATCTTCAATCTGCTTTAATGTGTGGCCAGTTTCGCGGATATGTATAGTTACAGCGGACCTGTCAAAACTGTTAAGTCGGAAGGCGTCCACGTGTTCCTTGTACCTAACTTTAAACGATCTACCGGTCTGACCAATGTAGCTGGCATTGCAACTACTACACTGTATCTTATAAACCCCTGCTTTGTCTTATTTATCAGTCTTTTGGTTTAAGTTATTTCGTAATTTATGATGTAACGTATTATTAGTTTTCTGTGGAGACACGGTTACAAGGGAAGTAACCACGTTTTATTTTATTACGTTTTAGATTTTATTTGTCTCGGGTTTTAAAGATTCTTGTATATATTATCTGATGATGAGGGCTTGACCCTTGAAACGCGTCACATTTATAGTGTTTTATACACGATCTATGTGGTTCAGCCTACTTGACAAAATAAATAAATATTGCACCAGTGTCGCGTGTGTTTTAAAAGGTAAAGCAGTCAACAATCCGAAGATTGGTTTGAACACAACAGGGCTTTACTAGGCATGGTCCTTTTTGGAGGTGGTATGCCGTTGCCTTCCTCCGACCTTCGAACTGACTTACCCAGCCAGTTATAGGGGGACCTACAGTTTAACGTGGGTTCCGAACCACGGTGCTACTCGGTATTTTTCACATGAGCAGTACTGCGAGAGGTGAAAGAAGTGGAAAGTGACAGATAAAAATCCCAGGACCTGCCGGGAATCGAACCCGCGACCTTTGGATTTGTAGTCCGGCACTCTACCACTGTGCAACCGAGGCGCACGTGTGTGTTTTAGTGATGAAGAATGATTTTCTCAGCCTGGATAGCGTATGGAGTGTCACAATCGCCACAACCCCCTGCGGTCGGTGGCTGGACGCTGGACGCACCTTGCACCTTGTCGGCCCTGGAGTTGCTGGTCTGCACGGTGGCGCGGCTCTCGAGCACGGGCGCCTTCTGCAGCCGGTCGCTCTCGACGCTCTCCTCGTTGCTCCGCCAGTAGACGGTCGCGATGGTCGCCAGGCACTTGAGCTTCATGTCGCCGCGCCGGAAGTGCCGCGGCCGCACCTTGAACTCCAGCCCCAGCACCGACGTCTCCAGCTCGTCCAGTGGCGACACGATGACGTCAGGACCCTTCAGCAGACTGGGGTCAGCCTGCACAGAACAAAATCCGCAGACGGTTCAGTCGTTTTGTAGCAACCTGCTAATTCATCCAGAACGCGGTTCTCGAGTAACATCACAACTTACCTGTTGTAGAGTAGGCTCATGGTAAACAAAACACGGTATTTAGTTTCTAGATATATCGGGTGATCAAAAAGTCCTTTTACAGTATTATATATTCATCTATGTAATTGCATTTGATCTCTAGCCACTCCTGCAGAGCTAATTTGCACTGTCATCTCGTAAAATCGGGTGTACTGTCGGTGGTCTGCGCCTTCCCAGCACGATATTTCGACGTCGTAACTCGGCGTCTTCATCAGGTGTTCCCTGAGACTGGTTGGCGAGCTGCCCTCGTCCCATATTTATGCCTGGGCCGTGTGTGGTGCTCCCTATGCCGTCCGCGCCCGCTGCGTCCGTTTCTGTCGGTGGTATCAGTCTCTAGGCTCTTCCTCTTCGGTCCGCGCCCGTTGCGGCTCTCTTCTGAGGTAGCGGACGTCCCAAGGCGTTCCCTATTGGGTCCGCGCCCCACAGGCGCGATCCTAGCACCATCATGGCTCTGTTGAACCTCCTTATGCTGTCCGCGACCGCGGCGAGTTTCTCTCGTGGCCGAGCCATTGTCCTGGCCTTCTGAACCCGGTATGCGCCTGTGAGGTGCGCTTCCTGTGGCATCCGGTTGTTGTTGGAGCTGCATATTATGATGGCCATCCTGCAAGGAGCTTGCTGCTGCCTGGTATCGCGTATGTCGCTCTGTTCCGTTACTTACGCCCCTGGACGTCTATCGGGCGCGGACCCAATAGGGAACGCCTTGGGACGTCCGCTACCTCAGAAGAGAGCCGCAACGGGCGCGGACCGAAGAGGAAGCGCCTAGAGACTGATACCACCGACAGAAACGGACGCAGCGGGCGCGGACGGCATAGGGAGCACCACACACCGCCCAGGCACAAATATGGGACGAGGTCAGCTCGCCAACCAGTCTCAGGGAACACCTGATGAAGACGCCGAGTTACGACGACGAAATATCGTGTTGGGAAGGCGCGGACCACCGACAGTATACCCGATTTTACGAGATGACAACAAATCGCCGGGAAAGTCTTAGAAAAAATCTAATTTACACTTCCCGTCAACGTCATTCTTAAGTCGTCTATATTCAAAAGTCAACACAGTTTTAGCCGACCAGTTGCATAAAATGGTATACATGTATAAACCTTTACCTAGGTTTCGGTAAAAGTAATTTTGCCTTCTTAAGAAGTAAACATAAAGCTCACATTAAAAAAGTTGTTAAATAAAATGTGGCTGACTGCATGTCAATAGATTAAAAAGTAAAATTTAAAAAACATTGTCACATCATAAGTACTCAGTGCTCACTCGACCTGTGTTTGGACGTGCTCCACAATTTTATGATGTGACATTGTTTTTAAATTTTACTTTTTAATCTATTGACATGGTGTCAGCCACATTTTATTTAACAACTATTTTACTGTGAGCTTTATGTATACTTCTGAAGAATGCAAAGTTACTTTTGCCGAAACCTAGGTAAAGGTTTATACATGTAAACCATTTTATGCAACTGGTCGGCTGAAACTGTGTTGACTTTTGGATCGTGTTCCACCGTTGCTGAATTGCAGCCATGTTTAAAATTTTTTATATTCCTTCATTTCCTGCGATAGTTTATTATTTCCTCTCGACAGTTAAATTCAATGCCCTGTATCATTCAAGTATTTTGATTAGAAGTTGTCTGTCTAGCTATTTCATCCTCTACGGCCTTCACTATATTATCTGTCAAAGCCAATCATTATTCTTCTATCGTATTATTGTCTGCTGTTTCACTCAGTCGTTACCCAACGCTCCCTTCGAAATTCTCGACAACCTCCAGTTCTTTCAATTTATCGACATCACATCGTCTTACTTTTCTGCATTTATGCGCTCTCTTCAGTTGCCTCAGTCCGGACTACCTCGTTTCAAATACTTTTCAGTCAAGATCCTTTCTGTCTGAAACTCACAACAGTCCAGTGTTGCCATTAACTGTAGTCACTGTAGATGTCTAAGAGTCAACAGTATCGAAGAACTGAAGTTGCAAACCAACCACTTCTGAGGTGCTTGTCTTGGAAAACCACTCAACGTGTGGTGTGCTCGTAGAACGCTGCTAATGACATAACTATCATATATACCGGGTGATCAAATAGTCAGTATAAATTTGAAAAGTTAATAAATCACGGAATAATGTAGATAGAGAGGTAAAACTTGACACATATATTTGGAATGACATGGGGTTTTATTAGAGCCACATCTACCGTTATCGGGCCTTTTTTCTTCGAGAAAATGAGTGATTCTGGTTTTGAAACTGCTGCCGTGACAGGTGAGAGGTACGCCGATATGTTACAGAATCGCATCATCCCCAGCCTGGCTGATAAACACCTGCTGGAACGTACGATTTACATACAGGATGGCGCTCCACCCCGTATTGCTAGAAGAGTGAAAGATCTCTTGCGCACCGTCGTTTGGTGATGATCGTGTGCTCAGCCGCCACTTTCGTCATGCTTGGCCTCCCAGGTCCCCAGACGTCAGTCCGTGCGATTATTGACTTTGGGGTTACCTGAAGTCTCAAGTCTAGCATGATCGACCGACATCTCTAGGGATGCTGAAAGACAACACCCGACGCCAATGCCTCACCATATCTCCGGACATGCTGTTCACAACATTATTCCTCGACTACAGCTATTGTTGAGGAATGATGGTGAACATATTGAGCATTTCCTGTAGAGAACATCATGTTTGATTTGTCTTAATTTCTTATGCTAAATATTGCTTTTCAGATCAGATGTAGCGCCATCTGTCGGATTTTTTAAATATTTTTTTTTTCTTCTTTCTAATAAAACCCCTTGTCATTCGTAACATGTATGTCACTGTCTACCTGTCTGTCTACATTTCTCCGTGATTTATTATTTTTTTAAATTGATACTGACTTTTTGATCACTCGGTTTATATGCTAGTTAAGTCATTAGCAGCGTTCTACAAGCGCACCACACGTTGTGCAGTACTCCAAGAATACCACCTCAGAAGTGGTTGGTTTGCAACTTCAGTTCTTGAATACAGTTGACTCTTAGACATCTACAGTGACTACAGTTAATAGCAACACTGGACTGTTGGGAGTTTCAGACAGAAAGGATCTTGACTGAAAAGTATTTGAAACGAGGTAGTCCGGATTCAGGCAACTGAAAAAAGCGCGTTCATATGTCCATATTTCTATAGCCATGGCCATAAACAAAAGATTTACAGATTTAAGGATGTATGGTCTATTTCAGTAGTTACAAACCAAGTGTACGATGAACAAACGAAGCCTACAAACTGTACTCAAAATGGCATTTTGTTATATTTATGAATGTTTACAACTGAGGGCAGAGATTTCGCATGACGCATCTGCGTAAAAACAGCGCCCAATCCTGAACGAGTTATATTTTTGGGACAAAAAACTGGTAACAGGACATTTGTTGTGACAAGCTGAAATGTGAGTTCAGAGGCCATACATTTTTAGGTGTGAATATAGACGGATGGCCGTGTTTTTCGGGGACCGGCTAGCGTATGCGCCCCGCTCCGCCCCAGCATTCATCAGGGTCCCCGTTTGCCGCAGTCGGCCCCATTGTGTGACGTCACACGGCAGTGGCGCTCGCCGGCCAACTTTTATACCGCCCGTGCTAATTAATACGTCTGGCGGCGCTTATGATTAAAATATCGCCGGCATTGCAGCGGACGCAGTCCTTTTAGAGCTTGTAAAATTTTCACACCCGTGTTAAATCCGTAAAATGCTTTAAATTAGCACGTGGAACTAATCTCCCGTGTGGCTGTTGGCGCCTACGCACATGGTTCGTTTCGCTGCAAAATTTCTGACACTCTCTTTTATGTTACTACGCTAAATGGACGATTTGAAAGGATTGTAGCTACACATGTAGCAAAAAATACTCCATATTTCCTTTGTGTCGAACTGTATTACCATAACAATTCATTCACACACAGGTTGTTGACTATGAAATTACACAAAAAATATTACTTTTGCTGGATAAAGCCAGCTGAACTATGGAAATAAAAACGGTTGCACGGCTTTGATAATATTTCCAGCTGAAATGATTAAATATATTGGAATGTTACCTTATTCTTCCATCGCTTCTTGGTAGAACAAATTCATCATGAAAATTTAAAACACACAGATTTGTGTTTGTTCTACAAGTTTGTTTATTTTGTTAATCGATTTTCGGCTTCTTAGGCTGTAGATTGGTAGGACACATTCATAGACATCAAGGAATTGTGAATTTAGCATTAGAGGGAAGTGTGTGGGGTACAAATCGCAGAGGAAGACCAAGAGATGGATACAGTAAGCAGATTCAGATAGATGTAGGTTGCCGTTCTTATGTGGAGATGAAGAGGCTTGCTCAGGATAGGGTATTGTGGAGAGCTGCATCAAACCAGTCTCCGGACTGAAGACCACAACAACGACAACAACAGGCTGTCATCAGACATTTCCTCAAGTTCACTCTAAGAACTTGTGTTTCAGTAGACCAAAAGAGATGTTACATACAGAAAAATAAATTATGTTCTTTGATTGAGAAGTTACAGTGTAAATGAAATTTGTAAATTAATAGCACTGAAAAAGGGTAACGAAGATACTATACATCGAGAAACAGTGTAAACATAAATTCTTACAACAATGAATACATGAATAAAATAAAATTAAACAAGAATCGAATGTTTGAAGTATTGTACAAAACACAAGGTGGCACAAAAACTAAGAAATATAGAATAAATTATTATAAACCTTGCACACAATTGTAGCTAAATAAAAAAATAGACAAAAATATAGGGGTGGGGAGGGTATAGGTGGGATGCATTGGAGTACTGAAAAACGTTGAAAATAAACTTGAAGATCAAAACAATATCTATAATAAATTGTACAGTATTATAAAATGTAATTTAAAAATGTGAATCTTACCAAATGCTTTCAAATAAGTAATTGTAAACTCAGTGTAGAAAACGTATTTAATATACACCTCAAGTGACGATCTCAACATATGCTACAATATCAGCAATGTTAACATAGTTTTTAATTCATAGTATTTGGTATGTAATGTGTTTCACCCTGTTCACTTGCAAATTACAATATAAAAATGTTTAGGGGGCCACTGATTATGTAACCATAATTCTCCATGGCAACAGAAAATTGTTCGCAATTCCAACAAATGTCATATGGAAATACCGAGTATTCTGTGTGTTTTATCTTTGATTACCATCATTGACAACCTAAGCAATAGCGTCATTATCAACGCCTGACAACGGCTTACCTGATGATACACTAAGAAGCCGAAAAATAGTTTGTAAATAAACAAAAATAGTAGAAGAGAAACAGTTTATTTGTTTTCAACCTTAAATGTAAATTCGGAGACAAGCCGGTTTTTCCGTGTTGCACAATACTGTTACTAGTTAACGATTAACGTTAACATCCGTTAAACTGTCCATAGAGTTATGCTTTAACGTTTAACGAAGTTAACTTATTGATAAATGGTGGCCAGCTCTGCTTTGTTGAAAGAAATTACTGGCGAATATTGTTAATATTTGTGTATGGCCCCCTGTTTCGGTTTCTGCATTGACGTATTCAGAGATATTCCAAGCATTAGTGGAAAGAGGTAAGCTTATAAGAAGAAATTTCTCTCATGGAGATACGTTACAGAATTACTATACTTGAAATGTACAATTTTGTTGCGAACACGATGCCACGTGGTGCTTTAGCGAAAGTAGCCGTATCTTACGGCTGCCGAAAGCATTGCGTGGTAGAGAAATAATGCATCCACAAGGTTATGTGACAAGAAAATACACAAAATAACCGCTGCGTGTATGGCAGCTACGGTGTATAAGAGCGCTGGCATGTTCCCTCCTTGGTGTGAGAGCGAGAAGAACAAATGAACCATTTCCGGAAGTGAAGCTACGCACGGTGCCAGAGAAATTTCATTTCGCGGTGGGGCCAGTTCGAGAACATTTTTCCACGCAAGCGACTTGTAATTCGGTGGCTCGCCCGCCCCTTCTCCCATTCCGCGCCTCTCGTACACTTCCACCCGCGCGCGTTTCGACGTTATTTGTGACGCACATCGTAAACAAGCCTGGCACTCGGTCGCCACCAGCCGCGCGCTCAACTTCGCGCTCTGTCACTGCTTGCAAGCGTACAGGGTGTGTACAAGACTTTCAAATTGCATGGAATAACAGCAAATATCCATAGAACAATTCAATAAATGCTACGTTCACTGTACAACCTGTAAAAGTTTTATACCGAACCTTCAGTATGGTAAATGCATAAGCTGGTATCTCCTCAATTGTGCGACTGGATTCACGATTTCCTATCAGAAAGGACACAGTTCGTTGTAATTTACGGTAAGTCATCCAGTAAAGCAGAAGCGATATCTGGCGTTCCTCAGGGGAGCGTTATAGGTCCCCTACTCTTCCTCGTGTTTATAAACGATTTAGGAGACAATCTAAATAGCTCTCTTAGACTGTACGCGGATGATGCTGTCGTTTATCGTTTAGTGACGTCAACAGACGATCAAAAGCAACTGCAAAGCCATTTAGACAAAATTTCTACATGGTGCGAAAATTGGCAATTGAAACTAAATAAATAAAAGGGTGAAGTAATTCGCATGAGCACCTTAAGAAATCCGCTGAACTTCAATTACGCGATAAATCAGTCAAATTCTACCAAATATCTAGGCGTTACAATTACGAACAACTTAGACCGGAGAGAACACACAGAAAATATTGTGGGGAAGGCGAACCAAAGATTACGTTTCATTGGCAGAACGCTTCGAAGATGCACTAGCTCCACCAAAGAGACTGCCTATATCACACTTGTGCATCCTCTCCTGGAGTACTGTTGCCCCTTGTGGGACCCTCACCAGGTGGGACTGACGGAATACATTGAGAAGGTTCAGAGAAGGGCAGCTCGTTTTGTTTTATCACGTTACGGGGCGGAAAGCGTCACGGAAATGTTGCACGAATTGGGGTGGAAATCATTACAAGAAAGGCGTAATTCATTGCAGCGTGATCTGTTTGCGAAGTTTCAATCACCGACTTTTACTTCTAAGTGTGAAAAAATTTTGCTAGCACCCATCTACTTAGGGAGACATGACCCAATAAAATAATAGAAATCTGATCGAAAACGGAACGATTTAGATATTCCTTCTTCCCGCGCGCTATTAGAGAATCGAACGGTAGAGAAAAGTTATGAAATTGGTTAATGAACCCTCTGCCAGGCATTTAAATGTGATTTTCAGAGTATCTATGTAGATGTAGACGGTAACAGATGCACAGACCTGCATATTTTTATCTTTTATTTTTGACTGAAAGTTGTGTAAACTTGTTGGACCGCTTCGAAGCAGTCTCTGCAGCAGTTGTTTGGAGATTATTCAGACTTCCTTGATTAAGTTACTAAACTGTGACGACATTTCAAGGACCAGCTTCAGGAGGCTTTGGGCCAACGTTAAGCAACGTGATCGTCACCCAAAATACGCGTCAGATTTTGACATCGTGTTCTTTTGGAACATCAAATCGTGTTTCCAAACAAAATATTGTTGTCGCGCTATTGTATTCTATTCTCTGATTTCTTGTACCTTGAACTTTACGATTTCGCTGAAAAAAATAACGGCAACTATACTATAGGCTGCCTGTGTAGAGGGTCGAAATGATCGCTTCTGCCCACGAATGGCAGCTTAATAAATTACATATTTGGATTACAGCGCCTTGTCTTAGGCGTTTTCGCCACTACGGTCCGGTGCTCGAATACGCCCTAGGGCATGGATACTTTTGCCGTCCTAATTTGTAGCTAGTTCATAAGTAGTTTGTAAGTTTAGCGACTGATGACCCCTCAGTAAAGTCCCATAAGCTCTAAAAACATTTGTTTTTCTTAGACGTTTTCGCAGCTACTACTGCTACGTATTGCAGTAAGTTTTCACAGATGCTTAATTAAACATATCATTTTATTTCATAACAATAAAAATCCGTCTTCATTGCTAGAATTAGGTTTATTTATTGTGGGGTTTCGGCATCTGCCATTATCAAATCTAAAGACTTTGAACTTGCAGAGTAAAGTTCACCGTCGATAATAAACATGCAAAACTTTAGTTTGCAAGTGCAGAGGTTTTCATATCTGATGATGGCAGATGCCGGAACGCCATAATAAATAAATATAAATTTAACTGTATAGACGGTTTTTTATTGTTATTAAAGAAAATGAAGATCGCATACTCTTACAGGATATTTGTTTCCTTCATACAAAACATATCGTTTGTTACAAGCTTTATCGGTCTCTGTTTTCAAGTTATTCAAATGTTCAAATGTTAGTAGAGCTTATGGGATTTAACTGCGAGGTCATCAGTCCATAAATTTACAAACTACTTATGAGCTAACTTATACTAAAGGCAACATCCATGCCCGAGGGAGGATTCGAAACTCTGACGCCAGAGGCCGCTCGATCCGCGTTGCAGACCGCTCGGCTACTCAACCACGGCTCAAGTTATTCAATTTTAAAATCTGGGAATCATTCATTGGGCTATTTACTAAACTTTCAAATGTTCAAATGTTTTTAGAGCTTATGGGACTTAAGTAAGGGGTCATCAGTCCCTAAACTTACAAACTACTTTCGAACTAGCTACTACTAAGGCAGCACAAATATCTATGCCCGACTTGGTATTCGAACCCCCGACAGTAGTGACCGTGCAGACTGTGACTGACGCGCCGCAGTACGCTCGGCCACCGCGACCGGCTACTAAACTTTCCTTGTGTATGTTATTGAAAAGTTTTAGTACCATACGAAAATATGTTTTTATGCGATTTGAGTCATAAAGAAATCGTTCATTTTCTAGTAAATGTCAAATAACTTCAAATCTACTTCTCTTTTACCATGATTTCACAAATATATTGATAACGTTGCCCTGCCGTCTATGCCAAGTCTATCAAGACTTGCCTCTTATGACCCACGCTACGAGCTCTGTTTCTGTTTTTGAATTACATCTTCTACATCTATGCGTAACGCTGTGGAGCGATAGGAAATGGCACGAGTTTGTAACGCTCGACTTCGTTCTAATGACACAATCTAGGAAATATGTCGTTAATCTGTAACAGGTACCATGTATGAAGCACTATACTCCGTTCACCGAAACGAGGGACAGACTGTAAACAGACCGGGGCGCGTGACCAGGGGTGGAGAAAAACGAGGCGATCAATGTCGCTACCTGTCTGTCAATTAATCTGGTTCCATGTTGTAATGGAATAGGGGCCGCGGCTGTTGGTCGAGTTTAAATTCTCGATTATTAACTAATCCATCAACATCCATGAAGTTTAAGTGGTTAAGTGGTTTCGGTATTACATTAGTTCTTCTTTATATTTTGTACAGCGTGGTGTTATGGATACAACACTGATGTGCAACTTTATTTACATAGGACCTTACGATGGTATTAATGCAATACCGAAACCGGTCATTAAATAAAACTTTAAGGCTGTTGGTGGATTCGTTAATAAGTTGGAATTAAAATCTCTGTATCAGGTGTAAAGTGGTCGTGTGTTTTGCTATATAGCAGTGATATTAGACGCCACAGATATTCAAAATTCATTTCTTTTAATAATACATAGAATTCTGAAAATTCTGCATGTTCGTTTACAACAGTAGGAACCATGTCGACAAAACAACAATTCATGTATTTTCCATCGTATCACATTTCTGTCAGTCTTCAACGAGACACTTCAAAAATCGTGTGGCCTTGTAATGACTTACTATACGATTAAATGAGGAACAAGCATCATTATTTTTTGCACAAGAATTGTTACTCTGGCCATATTTAATTCAAGTTTTGATTTAAGCTGTGTTGTACATGGTTTGTCATACGTTTACCTGCCCTTATGAGATGTTTACTATTTGGTACTCGAGATCAAGCGGAGTGTTCAGAATGAAACTTTCACTCTGCAGCGGATTGTGCGCTGATATGAAACTTCCTGGCTGATTAAAATTTTTGCTGGAACCGGGACTCGAACCTGGGACCTTTGCCTTTCGCAGGAAGTGCTCTACCAGCTGAGCTATCCCGACACGACTCACGATGCCGCCTGTATTAGTCCCTCAGCCTGCCTCTAAGATTTTTGCCCCACACATTTCCTTCTAATCCTAAGTTGACGATTCCTTGATGTCTCAGAAAGTGTCGCACTGACCTATCGCTTCTCTTAGTCTGTATACGCCAGAAACTCCTTTTCTCCCCACTTCTGTTACGCACCTCCTCATTAGTTACGTGATCTATCCATGTATCATACGTCTGTAGCAACACATTTCTAAAGCTTCTATCATATTTTTGTCTGAACTCCTTATCGTTACGTTTCACATCCATACAATGCTTTCAGAAAGGACTTGCTAACATTTGAACTAATATTGGATGTCAACAACAAATTTCGCTTCTTCGGAAACACTTTCCTTCAAAAAAATGTTGAAATGTTTGTAAATCTATCGGACCAAACTGCGTGGTCATCAGTCCGTAGGTTACAAACTACTTAAACCTAAGTAAACTAACCTAAGGACAAACACATACACCCATGCCCCGGGGAGGACTCGAAACTCCACGGCAAGCAACCGTGCGCTCCGCAGCGAGACGCTTTAGACCGCTCGGCTACTCCACCGCAGCACTTTCCTTCCCATAGACTTTCTTCACTTTATATCTTCTTTTAGATCGGCCATCAGAAGTTAACTTGCTACCCAGATAACAAAACTCATCTACTATTTTTATTGTCTCCTTACTTAATCTAATTCCTTCAGCATCGCCTGATTTTCTGACGTTACATTCCATTATCATTGTTTAACTCTTTAGGAGTGGAAAAGAAAATGCGATTATTAGCAGAAGTGTGTCTGACAAGTAGATATTTGAGGCATGCTAGACAGCTACTGGAGACTTCGCGGTGACAGCCAGGGAGACCCAGAACACTCACCTGCTCCCCGTTGATGAACCAGGCGAGCTGCGCGGCCGGCTTGGAGCGGCCGGAGGTGCAGTTGACCCTGACCGTGTCGCCCACCTGGTAGCGGGGCCGGCCGCCCGTGATGCGCGGACCCTCGTCCGGAAGAGCTGGAACACAGGGGAAAGCGCCACGTCACAAACCACACCTCCAACAGCAACCTATTAACTCTACACTCCCCTAGCAGGTCTCAGCTCCCTCCCTATCACTCTCCAGCCATCTCTGGCTCTACCATCTCTCTGTTCCATCAGCATGATTATCAAAAGTGACGAACATTTATTTATTTATTTATTTATTTATTTATTTATTTTTTTTTGTGGTTTTAGGGCGCACAACTTCTACGGTCATTAGCGCCCTGACAAGAACAGAGATTCACTAGATCTAAAAAAAAAAAAAAAAAAAAAAATGGTAACTGCCAGTTAGAGCATCAAGAAGAGGCTAAAACGAAAGATAAAAGACAATTAAAAGGGTTAAATATCCTTTGATAAGTTGGCCAAGTTGAAAAAACACAAAACTCGAGCAGCTGCTCGTGTGTCATCAGCTAAAATTTCCCCCAGAGTAGACGGAAAGTGAAGGGCTACACGGAGATGATTAAAATGTACAAAAGACAGTAAAACATGACGCACTGTCAGCAGTTCACAGCAGGAGCACAACGGTGCAGGGTCGGCGGATAGCAAGTGACGGTGGCTGAAACGGCAGTGACCGATCTGCAACCGGGCCAGGATGACCTCCTCTAGCCGAGAGGGGCGTGAGGAGGTCCTCCAAGCGGTCGGGATCGGTTTTACAGTTCTCAATTTATTGTTGTACAGTGGAAACCACGCACTGTGCCATGACGACACGATACTCCGGCTAAGAGCCCGTTGAACATCGTCCGATGGGACGCAAAAGGTAGCCATGCGAAACAAAAGAGCTGCGGCCTTGGCTGCTATGTCGGCAGTCTCATTCCCGGGCACAACCACGTGGCCAGGGACCCACAGGAAAGAAACGTGACAGCTGTCATCTGCTAGCAACTGGAGGGAGCGTTGGATCCGATACGCGAGAGGATTGTTCAAGAAAGGGTCCTTAAGACTTTGCAGGGCACTAAGGGAGTCCGAACATATGGCATAGAAAGGTTGGCGGTGGCGGTAGGTATACAAAACGGCCTGGTGGAGGACAAAAAGCTCAGCCGTGAAATTCGAGCACCAGTCAGGGAGCTTGTTCAAAATTCAAATGTTTGTAGAGTCTATGGGACTTAACTACGGGGTCATCAGTCCCTAAACTTACAAACTACTTATGAACTACTTACAACTAAGGACGGCAGAAATATTCATGGCCCGAGGGGGATTCGAACCCCCGACCGTAGTGGCCGTGCAGACCGTGACTGGAGCGCCTCAGTCCCCTCGGCCACCGCGGCCGGCCAGGGAGCTTGTATTGGAAACGGTTGTCCCCGACGACGAAGGCAGATCCGACACCGGCAGTGCTCTTGGAACCATCAGTGTGAAACAGAACTCACGCTATTCATCCACGATATTCACAGGGCAGTTGATACAGGGTTCCAGGGAATCGCTGTGTTTCTTGACTTCCTGAAGGCGTTCGATACCGTTCCACCAGTCTAACACATACAGTCACGACGCTTCCAATGATCTTTGTTATACATTGCGACACCAGCACTCCAATCGATCGGTAAGCTACATTTCTCATTTATCGTTTGTAATAATTTTAACATACTTTTGGCATTATGGAGCTATGGTGTTGTTCTTTGTTGTTGTCTTCAGTCCGGAGACTCGTTTCATGCAGATCTCCACCCTACACTAACCTGAGCAACCCTATTCATCTCCTCATAAGAACGGCACCCTACATCCATTTGAATCTGCTTACTGTATTCATCTCTAGGTCTCCCTCAGCGATTTTTACCCCACACACTGCCTTCCAATGTTAAATTTCCGATTCATTGGTATCTAAAAATGTGTCCTACCAATCGATCCATTCTTTTACTCAAGGTATGCAAAAATTCCTTTTCTTCCTAATTCTGTCCAGTACCTCCTCAGTAGTTACGCCATCCACCCACCTAATCTTCAGCATAATTCTGTAACACCACATTTCAAAAGTCTCTATCTTCTTCCTGTCCGCACTGTTTATCGTCCATGTTTCAGTCCCATACAAGGCAACACTCCACACAAATGCTCTCAGAAAGGACTTTCTTCCACTTAAATTAATATTACTGCCCAAGTAACAAAACTCATCTACCTCCTTTATTGTTTCGTTACCTAATCAAATTCCTTCAGCATCGCCAGATTTTCTTAGACTGCACTGCATTACACTCGTTATGCTCTTCTTAATGTTCATTTTATAACACTTTTCAACACAATGTCCAAGTCTTTGGCTGTCTCTGAGAATATTATAATGTCTAAGGCAAAACGCAGTGTTTTTATTTCTTCACATTCATTCTTAATTCCTTCTCCAAGTTTCTCCTTGCATTCCTTTATAGTTTGCTCAATGTACAAATTGAATAGCATTGGAGATAGGCTACAACCCTGTCTCACTCCCATCCCAACCTCTGCATCCCTTTCATGCCCTTCAGCTCTGGTAACTGCTGTCTGGTTTTTGTACAAGTTGTAAATAATAATACGAAAGCTAGAAATGTAGTTTTGCCTTTCTTTAATCTAGCTTATAAGTCGTAAAGTGAGGATTGTTTCCCATGTTCCTATATTTCACCTGAATCGAAACTGCTCTTCCCCGATGTCGGCTTGTACCAGCTTTTCCTGCCTTCTGTAAATAATTCGTGTTAAAATTTTGCAACCGTGACTTATTACAATGACGGTTATGTAATTTTCACGTCTGTCTGCATCTGCGCTCTTGGGGATTATTACATTTTTCATAAAGCCTGAGGGTATTTGCTCTGTTTCACAAATCTTACGCACCAGGTGAAATAGTTTTGTCATGGTTGGTTCTCCCAGAGGTTCCAGTAGTTCAGACGGAATGTCATACACTCCAGGGACCTTGTATCGACTTAAATCTTAAAGTGCTCTATCAAATTCTTCTCTCACAAGAATACGTACCCAAGTGTATCACTCCGAATTTTATGAAATTTATATGTGTTACAATAAATGGAAAACTATGG
Organism: Locusta migratoria; assembly: GCA_026315105.1. Classification (NCBI taxonomy): domain Eukaryota; kingdom Metazoa; phylum Arthropoda; class Insecta; order Orthoptera; family Acrididae; genus Locusta; species Locusta migratoria. The sequence goes on along the minus strand of CM048750.1, from coordinate 26,758,739 downwards.
GATACGTATTTTGTTTTAGCAACGGAAAAACATATTTAAGGGGTGAAACGGTCCCTGCAAAATTCGGGCTAATAAGTAAAAATCGCCATAACTAATAGTGAAGCGATTTCATTGACTTTTTTAATATCAATATTGAGCGGGGAGGGGGAGGCGTAAACAACCCTTATATTGCCGCAATTTTTTGATACTGCCTTTCAAATACCTTGTGAATCTATATTTTTGAACTGTATCGTCTCTTCAATATATCGATATTTAAAGTCTCTGAATTCTAATCTGAAATCAGGTTCTCAAAATCCAATTTGGTTGATCCAGCATAGTGGACGAAAACTCGAAAAAATGCTTGAATAGACGGTCATTCACCTTGCGACTTTCAAAATACTATACAATCAACGTTTGAAATAACAGTGAATAAAGGTGAATAAAAGATGTTACAAATCAGCATTGTTTTTAACCGCCGGCGTTGAGTGTTGCCCGCGATGTAGCGCTTGGATATCTCTTCCTGCTGCCTCATTAGGGTGAGTCCCCTTGCCACTCCGAATTGTTTTTTAGTGTGTCAGAACACGATGCAATGTTGCACACATACGTGGACGTAATGAACGATTCTTTTAGTGATGTAATTTTTTTTTTTGTGTTTTGTATTTTGTTGTCGTACATATTTGTATTGTGTGCGCCATTGCATTTATTTTGCAGTATTACATCATGTTGTACATTGCTGCTGTGCCGAATAAATTATTCGTTGAAACTTTTGCACATATGATATTCGATAATGTACAATGATTTTTTTTTTTTTTTTTTTTTTTTTTTTTTTTTTTTTTTTTTTTTTTTTGCACCAGACACATGGTATTATTGCTTATACATTGCAGAACGCGCAATATGTCTCACAAGTTGTACAGCAGAAATCAACTGTGTTATCAGATGTCGGCGTTATTTCTTTGATATAATCACTTTTATACCATGCGTATTTAATGAGACTTTGAAATCGAGAAGAAGCAAAGTGATTGTGTATCAGTGATTGCAGTTTAATGATATTATTTTGAAGGTGCAAATTTATGTCATAATTGTGCAAAATGACATTATCTGAAAAATGCTTAGTAAAATTCTTCCAAGGTCGAAAGGAAAAGACATCTAGGGGTTGGATCATCCCCGTTGTACCAGCAGGAATGGTTTTTATTAGAACAAGGTGTTTCATGGTCAGCATCAAACGAGCGCGGCAATATAATGGTTGTTTACCCCCAATATTGACACATAACACTCTCTCACACACAAACACACACACACACACACACACACACACACACACACACACACACACAAATAATAAATAAATAAAAAATAAAAAATCAGTTATACCTTAATTCGCATTATTTTTGAAGTTTTCATAGATTGTACTTCCATGAAATCAAAACAGTTTTTGAGCACAAAAAATTGGTCACTTTAAGGGTACTTGCCTTCCCTAATTGCCACTCCCACAGCAATATAACTAGGTCGATGTTCGCCTTTTATAAAAAGATACTTTCATACCAAAAATCATTAAAATCGCTTCACTAATCTCTACGTTATCAGAGTTTTTCCATTTTAGCCCCAGTTTTGGAGGGACCTTTCACCACTTGAATTTGTTTTTCCGCTGCTAATGTTTCTTAAGATCTCTGACAATTTACGAAACGGAACAATACACGACATTATATTTACAATTATGTAGTAACCTAAAGGCTTGTGTATATATAGGAAACATCAAACGAGCAGCCCTTTAGCGGAAAGACGTCGCTTTTCTACGCATGAAAGTTGAGGTGTCTTCATTACAATTGCAGTAAAATCGGTCAGCGTGGAACGTAGGAAACGTATATAAAATTCAATAACCGCAGTGTCTGACGAGTAAATCAGCAGATGAAGGAAAAACTAACAGACGTTGCACTAAAACGGCAAAAGCAGTCAAACTGTTTTCTAACAAAGAAGAAACCGATGGCACAACTGCTGCTTCAGCTCAACCACAAACGGCAAGAATCCTCAAAACATTGGCTTTCTAAGCTAAAGTATTTACACTCAAAAGAATATGTGCGTATAAGAAAGACGAGCGAGGTGTCAAAATGTGCGAATCATTACTCCACACCAAACTGAAACACACAAAAAACACTGTCTGTCGTAGTAAGATCAGACCATAATAGAAATTTAAGTTTCTCGTCTGTTGATATTCTACTTTCTTTCTGCAGAATAAGCTGAACATTATTCGTATTTGTTCATGACGAAGTTGTTCTTTATACCATTGAATCAGTTAAATTCGGTTGTTTTTACATTAATTTCCGCATTACCTACGTCTCTTTATATTTCACTAATGCTTGTAACTTAAAAATTATTCTTACTACGTTAATTACGTACAAATATAATTATAAACAATCATAACTCTTTCAGCTCCTTGTCCACCGCAAGCAGCTCTAGCGTCGTTCCAACAGTGTTTAAAAGGAGTGAATGCCACATCAGTATATGCTGGAATGAGGTTCCTCACCGTCACCTGATGAACAAAATCCGAGCACATCAAATATCAAATGAACTCTGTGCCTAGACTGAGGCGTTTCTAGGTAATTTACCAATTCTAGACTCTCCTAGCAGACCTTCCCTCCCCTCCTCTCAGCCATCTCTTGCTCTCCTATCTATATGTTCAATCATAATGGAATGGTAAAAAAAAAAAAAAAAAAAAAAAAAAAAAAAAAAAAACCTCAGTTAAAGTAACCTAAGGACAAACACACACACACCTATGCCCCATGGAGGACTAGAAATTCAGACGGCGAGCAACCGAGCGCTGCGCAGTGAGGCAAATTCAAATGTTCAGATGTTTGTATAGCTTATGGGACTTAACTACGGGGTCATCAGTCCCTAAACTTACATACTACTTATGAACTAGCTAATCCTAAGGGCAGCACAAATATCCATGCCCGAGGGGGGATTCGAACCCCCGACCGTAGTAGCCGTGCAGACCGTGATTGGAGCGCCTCAGTCCCCTCGGCCACCGCGGCCGGCCGCAGTGAGGCGCCTAAGACCGCTCGGCTACTCCACCGCGGCCATCATGGTTTTCGAAAGCTGATGGCGTTCAGTCATTGAATGAAATCAATATGCCATATTTTAATAAATATTTTACACAATAGCGCCAGCCTGAAAATTTGTTATTGTTAAGACATTAGGTTCATTACAGAACGCAAGAAAGCAGTTACTACCATCCATACGTAAATGGAATGAACAAAAAAAAGTAATAACACGTACAGTATGCCATACACTTCACATTGGTTCCCCCTTGTGGAGATCGGCTATTCTGGAGACAAAGAGATTCTCAAACTGCAAGTTATGGTTGGACACTGCTAAGTCAAGACACGCCAATAAAAATTTGATGAAGCTGTTATAAGCAACAATATTGGAAGTACTACTTATTATATGATGGCCAGTATTAGATTTTATGGAGAGGTTCCTACTTCAGCTGTACCTGCGGTAATACCAAACATTTCAGCCTTTCGAGAAAGCAATGTGACTAATGCAGATGCATTTCCTCAGCAGGAATATTCCCGCACACACACACTGGATAGAGGGAACAGGTCTTCATTCCTGGAGGCGCTCAAATGCTTCAAATATCGCGCCGAGAATTGCTTTCGCCGCCGGCACGTAATCCGCAGATTCATGGACGAAAGCACGGGCATCCTGAAGGCAGCGTTCCCGATCTTCAATGCAACTTCATACTATCCTTATTTTGTATGTTTTCTTCCGTTTATGCTCAGTTGGTTAACTGCACCTTATTATATTAGAATTTCAAGTTTGGGTTCATACATATAAAGTGATCAGACGGAAATTTAAGATTACCTACCTGATTTCGATATAAACGCGTCCAGGTGATATCAGCATCATCTCACTGAGATGCCGTGATCCATGCGTAAAACTGTACCCTGACGTTTCGCCTTCGACTGCGGCAAACTGCAAGGTTAATTCGAGTGAGCGCCGAATATATAGTCCGTCCAGAGAGCGCCACTGTCAGTCACGTTACGTCACCTCCGTCTTGATAACTGATATTGTCAACATTCTTCACTGAAAATAATCGATTGTCATAATGTCTCTGCAATGTTTCCATCCAAATTTTGTCCAGTTTGACACCTTTCTCATTCCTGTTAAAATTATTTCGGTGTTTGAAAATGGACTCTCTGTACATACGTGCATAAAAATGTGATGTCTTTGCTATGAAACTCGTCTCGTAAAATTTTATTTCATGGTCACCTTCTTGAAAAACATATTCCGCTACGGCCGAACTGTCAGTATTTCCTAGGCGGCAGTTCCTTTTATCAAAATTAATAAAAATTTCCGGGCTATTATGTCGTGGTCTTATGGATTTATTATGGAAACCCAACGTTTATACGTGGGTACCACAAAACAAACAACGACCAAATCACCAGGGGAGCTGTAAAGGGGAGAGACTGACAGATCAGTTTTGCTGAATATGTTTTTTCAACCAGGGGACCACCTTATTCAACTTGATAAGACTTGATAAAACTTTAAGGTTTTAGCAGCCACAAATGGATACCACGAAATACTGTACAGGGAGGCTATAGAAATTGTAAAGCACCCCAATAATTTCAATAGGATGGAGGAGGGCGTAAAAGGAAGTGAAATCTGGATTCCGGTTTTGAAGAAGAAATGTAACAGTCTTCCACCATGGGACGATATTAACGGACGGCGGCAATCGGCAACTACGAATTGCGCACGCATGTCAAAATCATATGACGTCACACTTCTAAGCGCGAGCCCTCGTAACCGGAGTTTGGCTTCAGTCAGTAGCGATCCAGGGTGTGAATCGGAGATTCAAAAGTGCCACGATCCCCCTTGAAAACGTCCTTCGCAGTCGGGAACTAAACGTTGGGTTTCCATAATAAATCCACAAGACCACGGCATAATAGCACGTTTTTGCCCGAGGACTATAATAACTGTTGACTGTTGTTTGTACAAGTTTAATATGAACCTTCGCTCCGTATATTTTATCCCCGCTACCTTGAGAATGTGAAACAAATTATTCCAGTCAAGTTTGCCAAAAACTTTATCCAGATCCACAAATCCTGAAAATATAGGTTTGCGTTTACTTGACCTATCTTCTAAGACATGTCGTAATGTGAGTATTGCTTCGCGTGTTCCTACATTTCTCCTAAATCATAACTGATCTTCTCCAAGGTCGAATTCCATCAGTTCTTCCATTCATCTGTAAATAATTCATGTTAGTATTTTGCATCGATGATTTATTAAACTGATAATTCGGCAATTTTCACAGTTGTCCATACTTGCGTTCTTAGGAATTGGGTTTAATATACTCTTCTTTAAGTATGACGTTTTTTTCTTGTCTCACACATCTTGCATACCACGTGGAACATTTTATTCATGACTGGTTCTCGTAATGATATCAGCTGTTCAGACGGAACATTATGTATTCCAGAAGCCTTTTTTCGACTCAAATATTTCAGTACTCTGTCAATTTCTTCTCGCAGTATAGAACCTCCTATCTCATCTTCCTCTACTTCCTCTTATATCTTTAGGATATTGCCTTAAAGTTTATTTCCTTAGTGCAGACCACCTACCAGCTTTCCCTTATTTGCTTAGTAATGGTTTTCCATCTGAACTCTTAAAATTTCTGCAGCTGTTTCTGTGGTCCTCAAACATTTCTTTTGTTTTATGTTTGTATGACGTCTTTGAGAACGATCTGAAACTATATTCTTCATGATGTATTATGGTTCCGAAATAACAGACGTTACTCACTACGTAGTATTCCTATATACGGATGACCTGGCAATTACAGGGCACTGGAGGACCTTTGAGGATGTAGAGCAGAAGCTGAAGACTCCCTTAGAGAAATGTCAGAGTACTATAAAAAAAACTTTCTCAAGCCAAACCCATCCAAGAGACAAGTAAGCGCCTATCATCTTCGATCCTTGGAAGCGAATCGTAAACTTAACGTCTCTTAGAATTATACCACTCTGGAACATAGGAACAAATCATCTTCCCTGCGCGTGGTGCTCGATAGATTTCTGACACTTAGGTACCACTGTGAAAAGATGCGTCAAAAAGTAACTGCCAGAAATAGTTTTCCGCGGAAACCAATCAACATGTAATATTACTATGTAATGGGGCATGTTAAATAATAAATAAATAAAAAAAATAGCTAACAGCAAATGGGGTGCTAAACCTTCCATATTACAAACCACCGCACAAGCCTTATGCTTCTCTACAGCTGAATATGCCTCCCCACTGTGGTCCAGATCAACCCAAACGGAGAAGCACGCAGATTAACAACAGTTTGCATGAAAGCTACTCTCTGGGAAAACTATATAAAGCTGCTGGGTTTGCGAAACCCAACTCTCGGAGATCACCACATGAATTCATAGAGAGGCTCAGAAAAACCATCGAGGATCAGCATCCCCTTTTTGGCAGTGAGTGTAAAACTGGCCGACTGATATCCCGTAAGAGGTTCTAAGCCACGAGAACAGAAGGACCACCAGATGATTTTCCACGCGTACGGGAGGTGCCCATCGGATTCACCAGGAACTGAAAGAGATGGAGGACACTGAACAGAATAAGGACGGGGGAGACTCCTGTGGGGTCTCGGAACAACGGTGATATGTGTGACTGCAGTGCTGCGCTCCTGCTCGCCTGTCCCAACTGCCCATATAGGTGCAGCCGGGACGATTTATGGCTGAAGAAAATAGAAGTTTTGGACGAGGCCCTATACTGGACTGAAAGATTGTGACTTGGTTTCCGAACACGAAGTAAGGCGAGTATGTGCTGGGATACGTCACTCCACAACTGCTCGACCCGTACTCGTAAGACTGCAAGAGTTGTGGGTTGATGATTCACTTGTGTTATTTGTCGTCCCATCACATCCCATACATGATCGACTTGAGAAACGTCCGGTGATCAAGGTGATCAGTGAAGTTGGCTCACGTTATACAGACAACATCGAGTTTCCTACTGGAAGAATGGCAAAATAACGGGAATTGCGACATCCTGCACATTCCCAGATGTTCCCGCCGCTCCCTTCTCAAGCGGTAAAGGTGGGCAACAGTTGCAGCTTATCGCACCCCACACAGTCTTGTTTGAGATGGAGCCGGTGACTCCTGAGCAAATGGACACTATGAGACAAGGACCGACTGGTCTATGAATAGCTCAGCTCAGGTTAAATCCATTGCGTCTTCTGTAAAAACACTTAACAGTATACGTCAGTTATACATGTCAATTACAAATTCTGAATATACTACTACACTACTTTCTGCAAAAAAATTTTTTTTTAATTTCTTGGTCGCAAAGTTTTTATTTAATCATTACGCGGTTTGATACATCATCATCAGATCTGTGGCAAAAAAATAAATTACATTTCGGAAGTTACAGTTCTTAATCATAAAATTCATATGGAGCACAAGCACAGTATATGAAATTTACTTATAACTTTTTTTAAAACGATGGTAATTAAAATACGTCTTATTGGACATGATTGACTAAAATATAAACCACCATCGTGACTGTCTAGTCAAGGTGTGTCGACTAGAATCTCATGCCAAACTGTGGTGATAAGAGGGAACACCGTAATAGGTAAATTAGGTCCAATAACCGCCAGATGGCGCTGGGTTAAACTTAATTATTATTTGAATTAATTTATGTAATATCATCTTGCGCCCTCTGCACTGTAAACTGACATAGAAACTACGAGAAACATGGCTACAAGATGTGTTGAGTCAAAAGAAAATATCAGATACCTTATTAAAACATATTACTGGGACTGGCCATATAAAGAAATTAATACAACCAACTGACAATATAATATATATATACACAGGCAATGTGCCAATGGGTCATAATACATGCTTATACTCAGGTATTGCACTACATATCATTTGATTAAGTGAAGGAAGTAGGGAAGAGTAGGAAGATGAGAGAAAGGTGGGTGCGTGGGGGGGAGCAGTCAAGATGTGGATAGAAGTAGGTGGGGACCTTTTTCATTTCCTTTCTCTCTCTCTCTCTCTCTCTCTCTCTCTCTCTCTCTCTCTCTCTCTCTCTCTCTCTCACACACACACACACACACCTTTTCTTGTTTTTTTGTTTTTTTTTTTGTTTTACAAGAAATTATTTACCAAGATAGATGTTACATAAAATATAGTGAACAAATAGATGCATGTGCCCCATCAATTAGAATGCTATGTTAAGGCGTACATTTGAATACAATAATAAGGTCACAATTCATACAACTAAAATAGTCTTACAAGGACATGAGGTAGATCACAGTCTAACATTTAATTACCATCGTTTTTTTAAAAAAAATTTGTAAGTATATTTTCATATAATGTGTTTGTGCTCCATATGACTTTTATGATTAAGAATTGTAAACATCCGAAATGTAATTTATTTTTTGGCACAGATCTGATGATGCTGTATCGAAACGCGTAATGATAAAATAAAAACAGTGCGACCAAGACATTTCAAGAAATTTTTATGCATGCCAACGTATGGTCGCTGTCCACAAAAATGGAAGGTTTTATGAATCAAGTGATAAAAATTAGTTAATCGTACTGAAGATTTTTTAAAGTCACGGACAAGCGTAGTGGATGCAGTTTCTTTAGTAGTTCTGTTGCCAAGAAAACTCAGCCTCTGGTTCGCCTTTCCTACGACATTGTCTACGTGTTGTTTCCAATTTAAGTCTGAAGTAATAATATTTCCTAGCTATTTTGTGGAGTTTTCGGCCTTCACTTTTGATTGTATACAAAGTTTAACAAATTTCTTTTCGTAGACATGTCGATATCTTCACACTTCTCATTATTTAGAGTCAATTGCCAATTTTACACCATAGTGAAATCATATTTAGATAGTTCTGAAGTTGGTTTTGATCTTCAGATGATTTTACTAGACGGCATCTGCACAAAACCTAAGAATGCTACTTACACCCAAACCTTCAGATGTCAGACACTCTGATCCACACCAAACGTTGTATATTGATAGAGTATCAACCGAAACATCTATATAATTCCTGATTTTTGCTGCCGTCCAGTAGAACGTGCGTAAATTATAATAATAAGTAACCTCAAACCGACGGATTAGAGAAGAGCGTGTTTGTGAGGGACAATCAAGGCACGCCACCGTGGGTTAGTTGGTAGAGCGTTAGCTTCACCCTTTTATTTATTTAGTGTCAATTGCCAATTTTCGCACCAAGTAGAAATTTTGTCTAAATCGCTTTGCAGTTGCTTTTGATCCTCTGTTGACTTCACTAACCGACAAACGACAGCATCATCCGCGAACAGTCTAAGGGAGCTATTCAGATTATCTCTTAAATCGTTTATAAACACGAGGAAGAGTAGGCGACCTATAACGCTTCCCTGTGGAACGCCAGATATCACTTCTGTTTTACTCGATGACTTACCGTCAATTACAACGAACTGTGTCCTTTCTGATAGGAAATCGTGAATCCAATCGCACAATTGGGGAGATATTCCATAAGCACGCAATTTCATTAGAAGCCGCTTGTGGGGTACATTGTCAAAAGCCTTCCGGAAATCCAGAAATATGGAATCGATTTGAGATCCCTTGTCGATGGCACTTAACACTACATGTGAATAAAGGGCAATATGACTCAATTCCTGACGCCGGTCGCCCTGCTTTGCCGTTATGCTTTTGATGACGACGTAACCCGGCGGATCGTCGGCCCGCCACTCGGGCAGCGCTCTGACAAAGCGGTCTGGCGGCGGGTGGTGCGGCGTCGCGGCGCGACTAGATACGTCAGCTCACCTCGTCGCCGCGCGACAAACTGACGGGGGGCGGGCGGTGGCGGTGGCAACAAGCAGGGGCGCGTGTTCCCGCCACGCGGCGTCGCTATATCCAGCAGGGCGGCGGCGGCGGCGGCGGAGGCACGCGATCCTGCCTGCCTGCCGCTGTCAGCCGGCAGTGGGGCCGCGCCGCCTCCGCCCACCGCCTGTGTGGGCCGCCGACTGCGCGGTTTCCGCGTGTCCGCCTGCGCGCTTCTGCGTCCCGAGGCACACCGAGCCGGTGGTAGCTCACTGGAGGCACGTGTCAGAGGTCGGCGGTTCAAACCCAACTCCTGCCATCCAGATTTTGGATTCCCGTCATTTCAATAAATCACTCCGGCCAAATGCGGACATGGTCCCTTTCAGCAGGTAGTTTCCAGTCGCCAACGTGGGAGGGATAGGGGCGGACTCGGTCTCTGAACAATTTAGATTGAGACACCAGTACGGACGTAAATTCTCAAAACGGGGTCGAACAGCTATACTTGTACCACAGCGTGACCACCTAATAATCAAACGAAATTTTTAAGGTAATAGCTAGTTTGAGGAATTTATATATCAAACAAATTGTTATGAGCTCGGGAGCGGAGGGTAACAGGAGTCGAGGTAAACCAAGAAGAAAGTTTTGTGTCCCAGCCTTGTCGCCGCTTTTGTGTCTCGTTTCCGTCGTAGGTGTCGGTGGCCGAGTAGAAGACCGACACAGGAATAAAGGTAGCACGCTTGTGTAGGTACGGAGGGGAGCAGCCAGCGGGACAGCAGAAACTAGAAACACTAGAGTGGATTAGAACGAGATATATATTGCACAGAATTTATACAATACTTAACTTTTACATAGTTCAGTACTGCAGAATGCTGATACATAGTTGAGCTAGAGGCCTGCCTAGTGCCTATCCGTCAGCCAAGTCTTCACTGGTGCGTATCTGATTCCGAAGTGTTAGCTGGTTCCTATCTCAGTCCCAAGTGAACGATGTCGTTCAGTTGTGGCCACGAGCGGAGTTGTAACAGAGGGCGCTCGTGGCTGACGTCGTAAGAACGCCGCGCCGTGCGTGCATGGCGGCGCGCGGCGAAAGTAGGTGGCGCGCACTTTGGACTTGGGCGACTTCACAGAAAGTACTTAGATTCGACGCAAAATGATTTTCAAGTAAAAGGCATAACATCAGGCGAGGGGCATCAATTTAACATTGAAAAGATCATGGAGGCCTGCCACGGTGGCCGAGGGGACTGCGGCGCTTCAGTCACGGTCTGCACGGCCACTACGGTCGGGGATTCGAATCCCCTCGGGCATGGATATTTTTGTCGTCCTTAGTTGTAGCTAGTTCATAAGTAGTATGTAAGTTTAGGGACTGATGACCCCGTAGTTAGTCCCATAAGCTCTACATACATTTGGATCATGGAGGAATTTTATTAGAGGTACTATGCTCCAAACTGAACGCTGAAAGGCATAATCAGTCTCTAATGATGATGAAAAATGGTTATGTGAAAATTGTTCTGCCCTCTCCATTTGCTGTTCTTCCATATTAGCGTTCCTGTGATGATAGTTCGTTAAGGAATATTAATCCAGTCCATAAACTGATTTAGCTTGATCAGTTATTAATGAAAAATCCTTCCATTCTTAGAATTGTACCATTGTGTTCGAAAATTTAGTAAACAACTGGAGTCTGTCGTACTTTGATGCAGCTCTCCTCGCTACCCTGGCCTATGCAATCCCTTACATAATAACAACAACCTACAGTTTTTTGAACCTGATTACTGCATTCCTCTGTGTCTCCTTCTGCCATATTTACCCCACACAATTCCCTCCAGTGCTTAATTAACAATTTCTTCGTGTCTCAGAATGTATCCTGCTAATCGATGCCTCCTTTTATTCAAAATAAGCCGGAAATTTCTTTTCTGCCCAATTCTGTTCAGTGCCTCTTCATAAGTTTCGCGATCTACCCATCTAATATTCAGCATTCATCTGTAGCACCACATTTCAAAAGCTTACTGTCTGAACTCCTGTACAGTACTACAGCCAAGACAAATGGTTTCATAAAAGACTTCATAACATATTAATTAAATTTGGATGTCAACATATATAGCTTCTTCAGAAATGCTTTTCTTCCCATATACATTCTGAATTTTACATCTTATTTACTACTCCCAACAAAACTATTTTCTACCCAAATAACAAAACTCATCTACTATTTCTGTTGCCTCATTAACTAATCTAATACACCATTGCTCGATTTTCTTACTCTACGTTCCATTACCCTTGACTTTCTCTTCTTAATATTCATCGTATAATTTGCTTTCAAAACACCCTCCATTCCATGCTCTTCGAGGTCTTTTTCTGCCAGTGACACGGTTGAAATGTTTTCAGTAAATCTCTTCTGTTTTGTTTCTTCACTCTGAAATTTAATTCCTTAAATTCTTTCATAGCTTACAGACTGAATGACATTGGGAAAGGGCTGCTAAACCTTACTCCTTTCTAAACACTGCGCCCCTTTCATGCCCTTCGACTCATAACTGTTGTCTGGTTTTTGTACGAGTTGCATATGAGTTTTCGTTTCCTATACTTTCTCAATACTACCATCAGAATGTGAGAGAATACACTGCAGTCAACATTGTCAAAAGCTTTCTCAGGATCTAAAAGGGCTAGAATTGTTGGTTTAATTTTCTTCATTTCAGTCGTAATATCCCTACAGCCTCGTGTGTTCCTGCATTTATCCTAGATAACAACTGATCTCCTCAGAGTTCAGAATCTACCAGTTTTTCCAATCTGCTATTAGTATTATGTAAGCATGACTTATTAATCTTATAGTTCTGCAATGTCTCAGCACTTATTTGGAATTGGAATGACTGTAATCTTCCTGAAGTCTGAGGGTATTTCGCCTGTCTCATACATTTTGCGCACAGGAGGGAACAGTTTCTTCACGACTGGCGCTCCCAGTGATGTTAGTAGATCAGATACTATTGGGGCCTTTTTCCTTTGAAGTGTTTCAATGTTGTGTCAATGTTTCTTGCAGTATCGTATCTCCTACCTCATCATAATCTATTTCTTCTTTTCTACAATACCGTGTTCTGTAATTCAGCAATATAAAGCAGTTTTAGAAGTTTGCTATGATACCTGAAGTACACACAGTAATTATGCTTTATCTCTTTTATCACTAAATAAATAACAACTGAGTCAGGAAACCAAACGATATTCACATAAAGAGGGAACAGCGAAATTGAATATTTAGATTACCAGCGTGCTGCAAAATTCACGCTCACATTTTTCTCTCAATTTTAAGTTCGCCTAAGCTTCGTCATTTTACATCATAATTCTCAAAAGTTAATTATTTCTGATGAATATTGAAAGATATAACGGGACCCCTGAATCTACTCTATTCTTTAGATCTTTACACGTCGTAGTCAGCACATTATATGAACTCTAATTATGTTCAGAAACTACACAAAGCAGATAATATCTCGTCATTCATAAAATTCATTGCAAGTTATTCTGTTAAGTCTATTAGAAAACTTCACTTCATTTATGCCAGTAAGAAATTAATTGTTCCTTGAATTTATTTATTAATGCATTAGAGCTTTATGCTGCAATACTCCAACACATGAAAAGTTCTGGTATAGTAACTTAGGTACAGTTTTTCACACGAGAAGCGAGCATCAATTTAGCTAACTGAATTTTGTATACAAACTACACTAACGTCTGATCCATTAAAACGACCATTCTTCACCAAATTTACATTATTAACAACGGATAGGACCTGATCTAAAAATAACAGCTTGGAGGAACTTAGTGTGTAAGCTTGAAATTTATAATTAATTAGGTAACTAATCATTTTAAATACTTTGGTCGCGGCAGTGACGATGTGCAACTTCTTTTTTTCCTCTCTCTTTTTCGGCTATCCTGCTATTGGCTCTTAAATAAGATCAATTATTTCTCTTCTTAGCTTCGAATTCAATTGAAAAAGATGTCAGTGTTATTTGTTATAGCTTTCTAGATTCTGACTATCCCCAACCGAAGCACTCTTTTCGCAAAACCAGTAAATTTTGTGCCCCTCACAGCTCACTAATCCCACCACTGAATGATTGCGTCACTCAAAGAAGTCTGTTGCAGACCCACTGCACACATCGAACTACTCGCCGTTTCGTTCGCATAAACCAAGGGTTGCTTCCTCTTCCCATACTTCCTTTTGTATACCCTTATATCTTCAATATCATGGACATATTTGAGACGACAAACTGTCTCAGGGTTTCTTATTTTAACTGGTCGGCTGCAACTGTGTTGACTTTTGGATCGTGTTCCACCGTTGCTGAATTGCTGCCATGTTTAAATTTTTTCTAATTTTAAATTTAACTTAATATTTATATCAGCAGGAATGTTCCTCTATGTCCATTGCCGGGGTGCTATTCAGCTGCATGGAGAGCCTTGGCAGTAGTGGCAATTACCTATGGAAGAAGGAAGCTGAAATAAGGTTTGTGACGTGGAGGGAAAGTCGTACTTAGACATCCGTTAGTGACGTGGTGTGGTGGTCTAACGACAGTGTGGCTCGGGCAGCCGTGAGGCGAGGACGTCCGCTAGCGTCCCGCCTGGCGAGGTACGCGTTCGCGTTTTCCTTGTTTACTTCGCGTCGCGCTATTGTGTATTGAGTCCCCTGTACTAGTGAGCCATGGCGCACTCATACCGCCGAACGACTATCAAGATCTCTTTCCAAGCAGAATACGCACGACCACGACCTTTTGAAATCGAGAACTTTATAAGAGACGATCTGCACCTCGATCCACGAGATGTAATCGGCATACACTTTTCCATTACCGGGAATGTTGTCTATGTCAAGATGCGCACTGAAGAACTGTGTACCGACATTGTGAACCGCCACGCGGAACGACACAAGTTCAAACACCCTGACGGCCACATCGGTGCCGTCGTGATCGAGCATGTGGGTTACGGCCTGCGTACAATCAGGGTCTTCGAACTCCCGTTTGAGGTCCCAGAAGATATCGTCAAGACAGCCTTCCGCCCGTACGGAAACGTCATCGGTCACGCGGCAGAAAAATGGAAAACGTTTGAGACTTACCCGGTCCTCAACGGTGTACGGCAAATACAAATAGAACTGAAGAAGCACGTACCGTCATACCTGAATATAGGAGGATGCAGGGCCATCATCATGTACGACGGTCAGCCCCGTACCTGTGCCGGTTGCGGCCAGGAAGGACACGTCCGCCAACAATGTCCCCTACGTCGACCTGTACAAACGCCTGTCAACGACGACGCCCCCACTGCGCCGTCCACAGTTCTCCCTGTTACTTATGCTGCAGCCGCCGCACCACCGGCCGATCATCTACAGGGTCAATCTAACCAACCACCGACAACGACCGCAAACATAGACATGACTCTCACACCTTCGACGCCATGCCAACCAGACGCAGTGCAAGAAGAAATGCAGCAACCCCTTTCCGCTGAGCAAGAAGATGCAAAGGAACCGACACTTGACGTCGTGCCAACTTCTGCCTTCGTTCCAACAAACAAGAACGAGGCAGACACCCACGCTCTTTCCGACTCTGAACAACATAACCGCAAACAAAAGAACCCTCGGAAGCGCCGGAAGAAACATCGCCTGCCCTCTGATGATTGCTTAGAACGAATGGGGCCACAAGAAGACGATTCCCTGTCCGACGACGGCAGGTCTTCTGACACGCAGATTTCAGACGTCACTGCACCGACATCTCACCCCCCGACCGCCTCCAACAATCGTGATTCGACGACGACGCCCACTCCCAGGAGAGTCCCAGAAGGCGTCCCACCTGCCGTGCCACTTCCACCTGCGGGCACAGCGGACGATACTTTGATGGACACTACATCTGAATTGCCGCGATCGTGGGCGGACGAAACGTTGGACGAAGGTGAAAATGAAGGGGATGTCCCCATGGTATTGTCGGACATAGTCCCGACACAGTAACTGACAACTTGATGGCTGCTGTGTCTGTTCCATCCCGAACGGACACCGCTGGAGCAGCAGACTTCTTCCAGGAGACCCAACAATACAGACTGGCCACTATCAATATCAATACTATTCGCGCGCACCATAAACTAAGGATGTTACAAGAGATGCTGAATGCGGCGGATATAGATATTGCCCTTCTTCAGGAGGTCTATGTTGCTGAGTTCGTCGGCCCTTATGGATATACCACTCATGTCTCTCACGCGTCTGACACAGGCAGCGGCGTGGCAATCCTTCTCCGTGACGGCTTAATTGCAGAAGATATCACTTTCACACCTGATGCAAGAGGCATGGCACTCACCCTACATGACGTCAGAATCATTAACATCTACGCACCATCTGGATCTGGTCGTCGCCGTGAACGGACTGCTTTCTTCGCTGAAGCCGTCACGCCCCTATTTTTGGGTCGTCAGGATGCCTTAATCATCGGTGGAGACTTCAATTCCACCCAGGCGCCCAAGGACCAACTACCACACCATGTTCCATGTGCGGCGCTCGCTGCCATCGTCACCAACCTACGTCTAGTGGACACGTGGGAGTACATACATGGCGATCGGCCGGGTTTTACACACTACACCAGCCACTCATCCAGCCGTATAAATCGCATCTATCTCTCGCGACCTTTCGTTCAGGGCACACAGGCCGCCGAAATATGGCCTGTAAGTTTCTCCAATCATGCAGCATATATATGCACTCTTACCATGCGCCGACAGAAGACGTGGCATGGGCGGGGCCCCTGGAAGCTGAACATTGCACACTTACATTCGCCAGAATGCCGAGAGATCGTGGAGACCACGTGGACACAATGCACACGCCGGAAAAGAGCTTACCCAACAACAATCTCTTGGTGGGTAAAATGTGCCAAGCCTGCTTTGAGGAAAGCGTTGATTGGACATGCAAGGGAGGCAGCCGCATGGCGACGACACACAATGGACTTTTATTACCGCATCCTACGTGATTGTTCGACAATGATGCACTCGCCTGCCCGCCAGCAAGCAATGAATCACGCGAAAGCGCGGATCACATTACTTACGAAGCGTCACCTTGAGGGAACAATTGTCCGTGCACGCACCACAGACAGAATGGACCACGAAGGGCCGTCAATGTACCATATCCTCGCTGAACGCCGACGACGGAGGCGGGCCCTGATTCAGAGTATAACTTTAGATGATGGTCGCTGTATCGAAACGCAACGTGAAATAGGTCTTGTTCTCCACGCTCACTATCGTCAACTATACACAGCTCAGTATCATTCAACAGAAGTGATAGAGGAAATCTCTCGCCTAACATACGGAGTACTACCCCAGGATGTACAATTGGGTCTACTTGAGGCTGTCACTGAGGAAGAGGTCACTGCAGCAATATTGGCTGGCGCACCACACAAGTCACCAGGACCTGACGGCCTCCCGTTAGAGTTTTACAAGACTTATCGCCGGCTGCTAACACCGGCCTGGATAGACATATGTCGCGAATTAATGACGCCGACAGTACAAATTCCTGATGAATACCTTGAAGGACTGCTTGTTCCCGTCCACAAACCGAACGGTGGAACACGCCTCACAGACTACCGTCCACTATCACTCCTGAATTGCGACATGACGATATTTACGCGGCTCTTGGCAGCACGTCTCCGGAAGGTCACCTGCTACGTGATATCCCAGGATCAAGTGTCCTTAGGAGGCGATCACAACATACGGACTGCGTTAAATCGATACCGAGACATGATCGCACTAGCGCGGACACGGCGCATGGAAGGGGTCTTAGCCTCCCTCGATTTCAGTCAGGCCTTCGACAGGGTCGATCACACCTTTCTGGCGACGGTGATGCGGAATATGAGATTCCCAGACAACATCGTGGAGATAACGATGCGCCTACTTCGAGGTGCGACATCGCGGATTCTGTACAACGGCCGACTAACACCACCGATCACGGTACAACGGTCAGTACGACAGGGATGCCCTCTGTCAACAATCCTCTACGCTATTGCCATGGAACCGCTCCTATGTGGCCTCCGCCAACGCCTCATGGGGATAACCTTTGAGGGCCACACCTTCTGTTGCACGGCCTATGCGGACGATCTGGTCCTCTTCTTGAGAAACCACAACGACGTCCAAGACGCGCTGGCGTGGGTGGAGTCCTACGGCGCTGCGTCAGGCAGCATCCTTAACATTCGAAAATCACGCGCACTGCCAATAGGATGCGGACAGCCTGACGTCGCTCCCCTGCCGGTCCACGACACAATAAGATGTTTGGGCATTGATTTCACAGCCGACTTGCGGCGATCTGTGGCTCTCAACAGTAGGCGTCTTCTACGACGGATCCGGGTGGAACTTGTAGATCACCGCCTTCGAGCCCTGAACATGCTGCAACGCACCCAGTACGCTAATGTTTATGTCGCATCCCGTATCCCACACGTGGCACAGACGTTCCCCATACCTTCGACGATGGCCAAGCGCATGTTGGCGGCATTGGGCTCGTTTGTGAGCCACGGTATGTTATTCAAGGTCAGCTATGAATCCCTAACCCTCCCAAGGAGCAAAGGAGGCCTTAACCTCTGTCATGTACCGCATCGAGCGACGGCCCTCTTTGTAAGCACGCATATCAAGATGTGGCGACGTACTCCGACTTGCCTTTCCAGCCTACTAATGAGGGCCCTTGCCCCAAGCTCGCTAATCGCACCAGTGCAAGTGACCGCCGTCCCAGCGCCCTTTTTCTACTTGAGATACCTCTTCCTCGAGTACAGTTATCTTCGAACCACACTTACACGTCCACATATGTTGACGGCTCGGCTGGTGTACTCAGCGATGCAATCGAGACTTCCGCCAAATGCGATTGAACACAAACATCCGCATGTTCGCTGGACAGCAGTATGGCGAGCAGTGCATGATCCTACGCTTACATCAGATGTCCAGTCCAGCTGGTACCTCACGGTCAATGGGAAGCAGATCTGCCAGACGCGCCTCCACAGGATCCACCTAGCAGCATCGCCATTATGTGCCACGTGTGGCGTGCAAGACGACGACGGCCATCGACTTGTCTGCGGCGAGGCAGGCAATGTTTGGCTTTTGGTCCGCCAGATGTTAGCCTTCTTTACACGAACAACCCCTGACAATATCACTGCCGAAATGCTTCTCTTTCCCGATAAGGACTATTTCCCACGAGCGAAGACCCACACAGTGACATGGATTAGCGGTCTCGCTGTCCACTACCTGTTTGGAAATGGTGATAAATCAGTTCTCGATTTCTGGCAATACATCAATGAACGACACTGTGCAGTTGTCAAGAACCCGAAGTACCAGCAACACTTTTCGAACTTCCTCCAGAGTGCATTCCGCGACCCCCCTCGCAGCTGGATCATCCATGCAGGGAGAAGCTGACTTACGTTCCCTATTACCAGTTTATGATTGATCATTACACCGGTAATCCTCAAATAAATTCGAGAAGACGTGTATGGATGATCTAATGATGTATCGCAGCCGTGCGGTTTTTATTTTCGTGCGGCTAATCACAGCGATCGCCAGTCTTGTGAGGATGTGCTGGTCCGACGGAGTCATTAATTTCATTACAAAGAAGTCACAGATAATCTTTTGTTTATGCTTGAAGGGCTCCTTCGTTTTGATTATATTGTATTCTTTCTCCTTTTTCCTTTTCCCCTAATTTGTTTCAATAAAGATAAATTTGAAAAAGGGTCGAGGCGACCAGTGAAGACAACCATCTATATATAAATAATTAAAAAAAAAGGGATAGCGTAAAAAAAATTAAAAAAAACCAGAAAGATAAAAAAAACGGTAAGACGTCTGCCTAGTAAGCACGGAGGTCCGGGTTCGATTCCCGGCCGCATCCCAAATTTTAATTAATCGCTTCACATTCATCTTGAATGCCTTAAAGAGGGGTTTAGTTCTGAGCAGTCGAGCTGTCCTTTGCTCGAGCTAGCACTTTACACCAGAAATTCTACAAAACGGTATTTTAAAAATAGATACAGAAGAAAATTGTGATTCATATTGATAAAATTTACCAAAAAACGTAAACCGGCAACATAATATACAGGTACGACGCTTCTGACAGCATAGAGTCACAGTCACTGAAACTATTAAAACTGTATTTCCATGTATGATGGTAATAATTACGTTAGTTATAGTATGAAGGGTGTGAATCCTCATCTTCTTCTGACGCACTGAATATTCGAGTAACCTGAGTGTATGCATCCGGGCAGTCCACGTATACCAATATTTCAGCAGGAGAACTCTCTGTCATTCGAGATGCATAAAGTGCAGAGCGGAAGCACGGAGCATTAATTTATAATACCTAATTTTCCATGAAAAGCCAGTTCTATTTGGTGACCTGTCTCTGGAGAACATTCTGCAATACCAGATTTGCTAGGCTGTTATACAGGTTGTGCCGCTTATGTTTAGTACATCGGTCCTCCACAGTCCTGATACTCTTATCAGTATATAACACGCTACAACTGAATGGAATGTGATACCCCTCAAAAACCATGATCAATTTCATATCATCATAACTAAATCTGCATCTTAGATGGTTGCCAAAAATATGTATTTCTGTGAATATGACGTTACCTTGGTAGCCAATTCGGTGTTATTATCACTCACCCGTCGAACAGTTGGTCGATAGCACAAGGCTCGTCTGATCTTTCCTCGTAACGAGAGGAGAGGTGCCTACTACTAGTTGTGATAAATCCCAGGTGGGACCAAGAAACCGAAGAAACGCTGAATTCTGAGCCAGTACAAATGTGAGCTTGCAGATGCAAGTCACTGTTAGTTTAGTACCAATAAACGCAATGTCATAACGTATCTTCTGTTTTCCTGTTGAGCAACACATCGAGAAAGGATAGGCTCCCACTCTTTACTGTCACCACAGTGAACAAATGATCGGGCGATGGGAAGCCCGTTTAATCTCTCATCATCAGTTTATTTACAAAGGAGTGCGAGAAAGATGCCTCGGTGTCAACGACATTGAAACATTTTTTTTCTTATTATTTTTTATTTATATTTCCTTTTTTCAGATAAGTGGACGATACTGATGTTGTTGGGCATCATGGTAGTGATAATTTAAACGCTTCTTTTTGACTTATACATGTAATTCAACGGAAGAAAAGTTTCACTATGAACTTAGAAGAGAATGGCGTCCTTCCATTCTTCGATATATTGGTGAGGAACAAGGCTGATGGTACATTGGGGATGATGTTTATCGGAAGTCAACTCACACTGACTTGCTGATACTTGCCACCTTGTGGCTCGGCGTTAATGGATCCTTTGTACTCTAGTGTACAAGTCTCATGTCATTTCAGACTTTGGAAGTTGGTCAGCTGACATGTTCCACCTGAAAGTCACCTTTCATCTACATCTACATAGAAACTCTGCAAATTACATTCAAGTGCCTGGCAGAGGGTTCATTAACCACTTTCATAACATTTCTCTACTGTTCCATTCTCTAATAGCGCGCGGGAAGAAAGAACACCTAAATCGTTCCGTTTTCGATCTGATTTCTCTTATTTTATTGGGATGGTCATGTCTCCCTAAGTAGGTGGGTGCTAGCAAAATATTTTCACATTCAGAACTAAAAGTCGGTGATTGAGACTTCGCAAACAGATCACGCCGCAATGAATAACGTCTTTCTTTTAATGATTTCCGCCCCAATTCGTGCAACATTTCCGTGACGCTTTCCCCCCCGTAACGTGATAAAACAAAACGAGCTGCCTTTCTCTGAACGTTCTCAATATCTTCCGTCAGTCCCACCTGGTGAGGGTCCCACAAGGGGCAACAGTACTCCAGGAGAGGACGCAGAAGTGTGATGTAGCCAGTCTCTTTGGTGGAGCTGGTGCATCTTCGAAGCGTTCTACCGATGAAACGTAACCTTTGGTTCGCCTTCCCCACAATATTTTCTATGTGTTCTCTCCAGTCAAAGTTGTTCGTAATTGTAACTCCTAGGTATTTGGTAGAATCTACGACCTTAAGGTTTGACTGATTTATCGCGTAATTGAAGTTGAGCGGATTTCTTTTAGTGGTCATGTGTATTACTTCAGACTTTTCTTTATTTAGTGTCAATTGCCAATTTTCGCACCATGCAGAAATTTTGTCTAAATCGCTTTGCAGTTGCTTTTGATCCTCTATTGACTTCACTCACCGATAAACGACAGCATCATCCGCGAACAATCTAAGGAAGCTATTCAGATTGTCTCCTAAATCGTTTATAAACACGAGGAAGAATAGGGAGCCTATAACGCTTCCCTGTGGAACGCCAGATATCACTTCTGTTTTACTCAATGAATTACCGTCAATTACAACGAACTGTGTTCTTTCTGATAGGAAATCGTGAATCAAACCGCACAATTGGGGAGATATTCCATAAGCACGCAATTTCATAAGAAAATCGCTTGTGGGGTACAGTGTCAAATGCCTTCCGGAAATCCAGAAATATGGAATCAATTTGAGATCCCTTGTCGATGGCACTTAACAGATCATGTGAATAAAGGGCAAACTGTGTTTCGCAACAGCGATACTTTCTGAATCCGTGTTGACTACTGGTTGATAGGTCGTTGTCTTCGAGATAGCTCATAATATTCGAACAAAGTATATGTTCCAAAACCCCACTGCAAATCGACGTCGCCTGTAATTTTGGGGATCACTCCTATTGCCTTTCTTGAATATTGGAGTAACTTGGGACTCTTTCCAGTCTTTGGGTACGGATCTTTCGCTGAGTGATCGGTTGTAAATGATAGCTAAGTACGGAGCTATTGCATCAGCATACTCTGAGAGGAATCTAGCTGGTATACAATCTAGCCGGAAGATTTTTTTTTAATTACTTAAGTTGTTTTACTACTCCAGGAATATCTACTTCAAAGTTTCGCATGCTGGCAGCTGTTCTTGGATTGAATACTGGAGTGTTCACTTCGTCTTCTTTGGTGAACGAATTTCGGAAAGCTGTATTTAGTAATTCTGCCTTAGCAGTACTGTCATAGGTAGTATTACCATTACTATCGCGTAGTGAAGGTATTGTTTGTGTTTTGCCGCTAGTGTACTTCAAATATGACCAGAATTTCTTTGGATACAGAGAAAAATAAGTACGAGCGTTACGCTATCGACCAACTGATCGACTGGCAAATGCTGGTGGCACGCAAAGTAATTGACTATGGGACTGACGCTGGACGTATCTCGAAGGCGTAAGGAGGATGTTTAACATTATGCGCTTGTGGCATGCCATATATTAGTAAGCCTATAAGCACTGCGAAGGACCGCTGTACTGTTTTGTAGAGCCGAACAGACCTTCTTCTGTAGAAAACTGCGTGGACACAGATCGTCCCATATAATTTAACAACAAGGAGATTGATTGTTAAGGAAGCAGTTGGAAATCAAGTCTTCAGATATTTGTAGACCGAAGGTACCAAACTGCTGAGGTCAATGATCCCTAGCCAACTACTGAAGTAAGCTACGTTAAGGAAAACACACATACAGCAGTGGCCGTGGGAGGGTTCGAATCTCTGCAGGAGTAAGCAGTTGAAATTAAACTAGCGAACAACCTTATTAATAGAGAGAGAGCTTTTCGCTTAAATTTTACGTGAATTCCTGCTCTCTCTGTTATCTCTCTCGAGACAAATCTCAGTATTGAATACGATAGTGAGTGTAGGGCAAAGAGTTCAAGTTGTCACAAGGCATGGTTGGAAACCGAAGTATCTACTCGGGTTACGCAAGTAAATCTTCCTTCCTCTCGCCTCTGACGATTAATAAGTTCCCCTGTATAATTAGTATCAGTACCGGGTGCAGTTCTCCAACATTGAAAAAGCACCTTACCACTGATGAAAACGGAGATAATGATATACTTTATTTCAAGCGTAAGTTATATTTAAATAAATAAATAAATGAAAATGAATGAATTACAAGACATATTCAGTCCTTGAGACTACGTATGTCCTGGGGTCAAGTAATTTACTAGATTTTGTTACATCTGCGGAAGAATAATAGCCAATAAGTCACTGTTAGAAAGTAGTTTAACTTCACATATAACGTTAACATTGTGTCGGCTTATATACCTGATAACACAGTAAAGTTAAATATGGTTATCTCACGTAAAGTGATTTCTAGCAACTTAAGAGAGTTCATTTTATAGTCACTAATGCATATCTCACGAATTATTAAATCTCATATGCTTATTATTTTTTAAGATACAAGGTTTCATATCTGATAATGCAGGATAAATTTCACATGACATCACACGTTAAACAGTTCTTCCGGAAGCTGTAACCTTTCATGCTGCCTTAATTTTCATTAGATTAGATGAGATTGGTTGTACTTTTCGTCCCAAATGATCAACAGCGTTGAGCGCCTGGATGTGAAAATGTCGGAAAACACGAATACCATTAAATACTGACAAATAACAACGTAAATGATATTGAACCAGTCAATAATACCAAATAAAATGGTTGAAGCGGAACTGGTAGAAAAATTAAAAATAAATCAATACATACATAAAAATATCTTAAACTTGTACATTTATAGATCGAAATAAGAACTCTTACCGAATATGAAATATTCAATATACAGTACACAAGTGCATTCATAACTCTTACGCTATTGTAGTAATACAACATCGTATTCAAACAATCTAAAATAACACAACTTACATTTTTCATTTACAATGAGCAGGTAACTGCAAAAAATTGTACAGACGTTAATTTGTACGCCATACATGATATTATCAATAACACACATGTATCACTCAGTCCTGCCAAGACATTTATCAAATGAAAAGTGTCAAAATGCCTGTAAAGCTGAGAAACAGCTTCCTGAGGTCTTAGGTCAGTAGACTACTTAATCTAACTTGTGATAAGAACATCACACAAAGCCCCATGGATGAGCCAGGACTCGATCCTCCGACGTGGAGCGACCTCGTAAACTGTGGGTAGGTGCATTATATAGCCCGGTTCGCAGAAGAAATTGACCACCTGAGTAGAAATAATTGGTGACTAATGGATTACTTAGACTAAAAGTGAACTTTATTATTAGTTAAATTTTTGTGGCTGATGGCATGTTATTGACAATGTGTATCGCGTAAAAATGAACACCTCTCTGAGATAAAGGAAGTGATTTTAAATCTTTGTAAATATTATTCTTGTTACAACTATTTATTATAGGAACTGATAAACTTAATTGATTAATTGATGGTCTGTAATGAAAATGATATACTTTAATAGCAAATTTTATGTGGGAACTAGCTGAAAACCGGCATTGCCTTGAGTTGGTATTTCTCCTATTCATTCTCTCTCTGTACATTCTCATTTACCATAAACATGTTATTTTTATAGGAGAATATATTAAGGAATAGGGTTGTCTTTGACATATCATGTCACATTTATTGAATTATATGTTGTAGTACTGTATAATTTTGCAGGTATATATTCACTTGTATAAATCTGTAAAACTGTTGCGAATAGAGTTCATAATAAAGAAGTAATAGATTGAAACCTGATGCATGAACGTTTTTGTTTATTTCCGCATATCTCATGTACCACGTGTAGTACTGTGATACAGTTTCTAAGGTACATTCAGCTGTATGTATGTATACTGTCTGTAAAATTTCATGCACGTACAATATGTAATGTAGAAATTATAAATTTCAACGTTATACTGTATGCCGTAGTTGTACTCCGTGAATCGGAAAAGTAATAAGCGAGAAACTTTTTTTCCTTTCATTACTTTGCTATGGTTATCAGCGAGATAAGGTTTAATAAAGATTTGAAATTATGTTTAAAGTTTGTGGCAAGTCCCTAGGTACTCTCATTCTCATGTTCTGAATTATAAAGTCTCGCTGCATTATGTGGCAGTGTCTTGCAACTGCTATTGTTTATGACGTCATGTCTCGTGAACTATCTGTTGTACGTGATACTTACACTTACGGCGATCGACCTCATGGAGGAAAGCTTACGTTTGCAAAATCTCATAAAGACTGGAACAAAACTGTAGATTTGTATGCAATTCGTACCCACAAACACACGGACACACTGCTTTACATGTAAAGATAACTATACTGGCCAGCAGAAGATAGTACCCCAGTTCCTTAAACCACCGTCTCCACAACGTTGCTCTGATTAAACATATTTGGTATTTCATTTTATATTTCCACAAACATCTACTCATTATATGTATATTTTGAGTTGCCTTTTTCTTGCAATGAGTCATGGATTGTGTAGTCCCAAGAGACTACTGTTTTTCGTTGTGTAAAGGGCAAAATTTTACTTGTATGGATATTAAAAAATACTTATCAATCTTTGAACCACTTTTAATGAGCGAACAATTGTATACCTACACGACAGTCGTTCCTATTAAAAAACCGCTCTGCTCATAGATAGTAGTGGAAATATTAATATAGACGATTTCTTTAGTTGCACAGTCACCTTCGATGAATTCACGACGTGGCTCGATGATCAAAAGGAGGGAATTAAGCAGCGAAATCAGACGAAGTCACCAACAGAAAACAGCACGGCCACTACGGTGGGGGGTTCGAATCCTTCCTCGGGCATGGATATTTGTGCCGTCCTTAGTATTAGCTAGTTTGTAAGTAGTTTGTAAGTTTAGGGACTGATGACCCCCTAGTTAAGTCCCATAAGCTATACAAACATTTGAACATTTGAATTTGAACCAACAGAAAAGTTGTGACACCCAACCATAACATTTCATGGAAATGTTGAGTGTTTCAGTGGACTGGTACCGAGTAGTGCCCTAATCAATTCTGGGGTGTATACTTTTCCATCCTTGAACAGTTACGATTGGGTACTGGTCCTGTGTGGTGGTTTGCTACCAGGACGAATTACCCGCTCACACATGCACAAAAATCACAGACGAGCATGTTACCTGATCCTCTGGATTATCAAGCTCAGTTTTAGCCATTCCTCTGAAATGATACCCAGTGAACTTGTTCTCTTCGTCAGACGAAGATATAATCATGCTGCAGACCCTTTTAGAATAATGACGCGATGACTTTCACTGCATTCAATTCCCTGATAATCCAAAACGTAGACTTATGAAGCCCATTGACAACTCATTCATCACTGTGAAACATAAAAGACACTGAAGATTAACTGAGTGGGACAGGACGAAGTAGTTCTCCATGGCACATGATCGCAAATTTAATATTTCGAGGTCAGAGTTGTCCCAGCTACACACTTCTTTCAGTGACGTGAGTATTCATTTTTGCTCTTGTTCCTATATACTGTAAAGGTATCACATGCGATGATTCCCAAACAATGGCTTATTATTTGTTGCCAAATAACATTTTACGCGAATAATTTCCGCTTACGTCATCGTGGGTGATAAGCGCACGTAAAATATTGACAAGTTCGCTTGTGTAGCGACACTGGAATACACGCCTTTTACGGGGACCGTTGTTGTTCCAAATAATTAAATCTGATTGCGTGGACCGAACCATGTGGCGGGCATTTAATACCCTTTCAAAACTCATTCGTTGTTAAAGCGGTGGCTGGGAAATAATTTGTTAATTAAAACACTTTAATGGAAACTCAAAAATTTTTAGCTATTGATTACATGGCTGGGCTGAGTTTGGAATGTAGATTTTCATATTTATCTTATTAAATTAAAAGCAGAAAACCGTACTGAAAAGATATTAAATCAAGAGCGATAGTGGTATTTTTCAGATACAGAACAAAAAATAATAGAGCAGTTGTATGCTATCTTCAGTTCTTTCGTTACATCAACGAAGTGAATTTACATCTTCATACGTGTTTTAACAGTTTATATCGCCTACTGTTGAATCTATTTGATACTACTTCTACAGTCAGTTACATTTCAGTGACGTGAATTTTTATCAGACATTCGGGCTGATGTACGAAAACGCATTGCTGAACGTCAAAAGAAAGACTTATGTTAAAAGTTGATTACATGACCCAAGACTGAAAATTAAGAGAGCTGACTGATACTGTCAATGAAATTTTCAGAACTATCAGTTTATAATTCATGGTTCCAAAATATTAACACAAAATTTTTGCGGACGAACGGAAGTGTGTTTCAATCCAACTTCGAGGGTGATCAGTTTGGATTTTGGAGAAATGTATAAATATGTGAATCACTGACGTCATTACGACTCAGAAGACAGATTGAGGGAAGGTAAACCACATTTTTAAATTTCGCACTTTTGGATAAAACTTTTGTAAATGTTGACGGGAATATACTTAAATTATGAAGAAAGCAAGAGTGAAAATGGGGAATAGAACATTAGATATAACATTTACAAAAACCGGACAACAGTTATAAACGTTAAAGGGCATAAAAGTTACATAGTGATTGGGAAGGGAAGAAGAGAGATTTCTAGAGACAGCGACGAACATTGAAGAACAAACATGCATGTAATGAGCATAGAAGGACTTTGTTTTATAGTGAATATTCTATTGTAGTTGATCATTTTAGATAATGCAGGGGAGCTCAGTTAATTCATTTACACGGACTAGCAGTTCTCAAAGATTAATTTTTTTACTACTGATATATTCTTCTGCAACTTAAGTGTTCACTATTATCCATTGTAAGATTCCACACTTCCTCTTAGTCACATCTCCTTTAATTCGTTTTCTGTCTTTTAGTGTACGCATCTTTTTCTGGATATACCACAGTTACGATTTCAT
This sequence comes from Locusta migratoria, assembly GCA_026315105.1. Lineage (NCBI taxonomy): Eukaryota > Metazoa > Arthropoda > Insecta > Orthoptera > Acrididae > Locusta > Locusta migratoria. Next base: position 26,730,312 of record CM048750.1, on the reverse strand, counting down.
TCTAATTTACATTTGCGAACTATTTTTACTAGTAAGTTTCCAGGATTCGTCCGTTGTACATTTCCAGAGGAGGACATTTTCTATTTTATAAATCCTAATATTTGAGTAGAAAATATTTATAATCATGAAAATAATAAGAACAATGGAGAAAAATCGCAGACCAAGAGACGAATCGGAGACTTAGAGACGAATATGGTAAGCAGATTCAGATGGATGTGGGCTGCCGTTCTTCGGAGGAGATGAAGAGGTTTGTTCAGGATATAGTAGGGTGGAGAGCAGCATCAAACGAGTCTCCGGACTGAAGACCACAACAACATTTATTTCTATGTGTACCACGACAGATGACTAAAACGCTTAATGATATGGATGACGTTAGATTAAAATCAAAAATAAAGGTAAATAATCAGTGACAGAAGGCGACAAATAATAATGCACAACCAGAGTGTGCATGACTGTGGCAGATTACAACTATGTACAGGACAGTCACTTAATCTCGGATCTTTTCGCAGCCAAATACTTTACCGGGTGAGCTACCTGAAAAACGACTCGAATCTTTGCTTCCGTCATTACCTCTTTAGGAGGTATTGCAAGTGTGTCAGAACCTCTGTGAAGTCTGGAAGGCAACAGACGAGGTTCGCGCAGTATCAGAGCTGAGAGGACTCAAGTGTGTCTTTGGCAGAACATGTTCAGGTAGACGACTCGAGTGCGTGGGCGGTTGTAGCGCTCAGCATTTATCGGCTAAGCTGTTTAAAATTTCCAAATTAATCGCCGTACAGTTAGTGAATTACAGGCCTGCTTAACATTACAAAAGTATGTTTTAGATGTTTTAAAGTATAAAACTACACAGAATAATACAGAAGCTTTAAGTGTCACTTGCATATTCATAACGAATATCCTTCAATCGTATTCATGGAAAATAGATTTTATATTTGCGTAATGTGTTTAGTTTGCTTCTATTGTAGTCATTAAACCACATCGGTAATGCATATTTACCCTGATACTGAACATAATTTACTCCTTTCGACATATTTTTGCGGTTATCTAGCGTTTCTCATTTTTATTGCTGAAGCTTATATATATATATATATATATATATATATATATATATATATATATATATATATATATATAAACATGAATTACTGTTCGTTAGTCTCGCTAAGCCGGCCGCGGTAGCCGAGTGTTCTGCGGCGCGCCAGTCACAATCTGCACGACCACTAGGGTCGGAGGTTCGAATCCCCCCTCGGGCACAGATATTTGTGCCGTTTTAGTATTAGCTAGTTCATAAGTAGCTTGTAAGTTTAGGGACTGATGACCCCGTAGTTAAGTTCCATAAGCTCTACAAACATTTGAACATTTTGAAGTCTCGCTAAAGCTCGAGAACGGATGAACCGATTTGGCTAATTTTAGTCTTGAAATATTCGTCTTAGTCCAGGGAAGGTTTAAACGGTGATGAAACATGGAACAGTAGTCCGGAAAAGAGGAAAATCTGGAAAAAAGGAAAATCTCGAAAAAATGAAACAGCTTTTTCCAGTGAGCTGTCAATACCGTTCGTCCAATTGCGATAAAATTTTGTACATTTCATGATGAAAGCAATAGTAAGGTTCCCATCAAATAAATATTTGGAAAAGTCGTCCGAAAAGCATAGAAATTTAGGAAAAACCGAAAGCGATTTTTTCCTATGAATAAAAATCAATTGCCACATGGTTGTAAGAGCGTCACTTGAGTACGGCTTGACAAGGTTTGTATGAAATAATTTTTTTGCAAAATCTACGAGAAAATTGAAAAATTTGATAAAAACTGAAATGGCGTTTTTAATGTGTTTTTGATTGAATTCAGCACTATAACTGACTATTCGCTCGACGGAGAGGGGTAATTGTTTTTTAGTTTTTCATTATGGTCTTGGAAAAGTTTTCAGTAAAAAAATAGGGATAGTTAAAAAGGAAAGTCGCAATATTCGACCCAAGTTCCTTTTTCAATGTGTTTGTAAATGTACTCAGAACCAAAAGTTGAGAACCGTTCATCTCACATTTTTATCGTTTGACGTTCAACGAAAGATGAACATTGTTATGAACTAAACATTTGGGAAAGTAACCAGGAAAATTTGAAAATTCGCGAGAAACTGAGAGAGCTTTTTCCAATGGGATATCAATACCATTCATTTGATTGTGATAAAATTTTGCACATTCGACGTTTAAAGCTAAAGGAAGGTTTGAGTGAAGTGACAAAACCAAGTCATTATTTTACATGTTTTAAATCTGAATTTTCCTCGCAATATTTCCATATTTTATCACCGTTTAAACTTTGCCTGAAATTCCAGGAATGTGACATGAACATTATCCCCACTCTTTCCGTCCCCTATCGAGCCTATATGCCTTTAGAAAGATACAGGGTCTAAAATACATATGATTGAAATTAATGTGGTTTATATTAAGAGGTAAGTAATACGAAATTCATCGGATCATCTAGTTTGTAACAAATTTCATTTTTATTTTCGAGTAACTTCATTCCTTGTTTTCTATACTGAAAGATACCACAGTGCCGAGAAGAACAAAATGTTGAAGTGTTTGCAAAATTATGGCACAGAATTTCAGTGGTCATCAGTTCGTAGTCTTACAAACTACTTTAACAAAGAACAAAACACACACACACACACACACACACACACACACACACACACACACACACACTGCCGAGAGACAGGGTGTAGACGCGCACTTCCTAGCAAGGGTCCTTAAATCATACTGACACTCCCGTGCGCTGTCGTTTGTGAATCTTCTGATAATGTCGAAGTATCAATACCTACTCGAACGAGTACTACTTCTATCGTCATATTACTGCTTCAGAAGTGTAATTATATATATTACTCTTGACTGCATTAAATAATTTCATTCATATATAAATTACAAGTGTTCCACAAGAAGGTAAAGATTAGGATGCTTTCCAAAGGGAAATTTTCTGCAAACGTTTATTAGACAACTTGTTACTGTTCCGAGATGCGCTTGCCTCCGATTTTCAAACTAAACAGCCACCAGACACAGATGATGTAAACATTGATACGTGATTTTTGAGCATACTTGTGGAAACGCTGAAAAATTGCTTTAACGGATTCCCCTACTGAAAAATTAATTTTTTTTTTGAAGATATTAATGTTCCCCTCTCACCCATATATACGTCGTTACTTTGGTACATACTGTTTGCCTTTGCGTAGTGCGATATCTAGGAGTGCGTAGCATATTTCCTCACCTCCCCCAAAATCATTCAAAGCTATGCCTTCAGTACGCAAGGCGAACCTCACCTTGTCTTTGAACGTCCGAGGTCCTATACTGATCGAATTCCTCGATCGTGAGAAAACCATTATAGTGACGTGTACCTTGAAAGAGTCCATAGCCTAAGCAAGTCCTTCAAGAGGTAACAGATTGAGCGATTCTGCTCCACGGCAACGCGCGTCCAGACGTTTCCAGGGCCACTGAAAGTGTACTAGCATAGTGCAAGTGGGAACAGCTTGAGCATCCTCCCTACTGATCTTCCGCCTATTTAGTCCTCTAAAATCTCTCATAGGGAAGCACTCGAACCCGAACGACGATCTGAAGGACAGAGTATAGGACTGGCTCTTCTCACAGCCACAGGAATTCTGGGAACAGGGAATCTTTCGACTCGTTACCAAGGGTGATGTGTGAGCACTCTGGATAGACTTCAATTACAGGCACTGTGGCGTTTGGTACCTTCGCTTGTGTACACCCATCGAACATTTATTATAATGACCGGTAAGAGGAAAAGAGAAATTAATGCTTGTACAGAAAGGTACAGGTATAAGATTTTCCCTCGTTCCTTTTGGGAGTGGACCAGAAAAGTGAGTGGATACTAGTAGTACGCGGTACATTTCTCCATGCACCTAACTGTGCAATGTGGAGTACATATATAGAAAGGGGGCAAATCACATAAGCATACTCAGAGTGGTAGGAAGTCTTCACAGGACGTGAAGATTTTAAAAACGTTACTGTTTCCAGCGCCAGTGAGGCCCGAGGTATGTATGAATGTTCTCGTTTGTGCCAGACAGCTGCGTACAACGACCACGGCGCGAAGTTGGCGGCAGCGGCAGCAGTTCCGAGATAAGCCAATCGCCAGAAGGAGGCGCCAGGGAAGGGAACAACAGGATGGAACAAAACTCGTCGGAGGCGCAAACGGCAATTTGTCGGAGCGACCGCGCGGTGCTCACACACAAAAGGAACACTAGAAAGAGAGAAATAGAGAGAGAGAAGGAAAGGAAAAAGAAAAAGACAGTAGAACAGCGTGTCGGACCCCGGCCGTAATGAGCCGCGTCGGCTGGTTAGGCTCCATTAGCGCCGCGTTATCTGGGAGGGTAGGGGGTTCCCCGCTACTTGCCGGAGACCGCAGGGCGGCCAACTGCGGCCGCCGCCGGCCGCGTCCGCGTCTGAATCTTTAACGGCGGCACGGAAACGCTTTTAGCAGCGGCGCCCGGCGTGTGCTAGGCACGGATATACGGCCGTGGGCGGAGGCCGTGCGACTGGAGTGGGCCCGTAAGGGAATATTAGATGCGGACACCTGCGCGGGAGAGGCACGGCAAGGGCCTTACCAGGTCGCGGAGTTACAGGATTGTCAACTTCTCGACGCAAGTCTTTGACTGTGAACGAAAGATAGGGCGAAAAAAAAAGCACAGAATCCCACAGGGCTCAGTTTTGGGTCCAACCTATTCCTTACGCATTTGAATAATCTTCCAGTCTATCCCTTTTTGGCCGATATTAAATTTGCTCTAAGTCATAGAATACTTTTCGGACGATATTAATGATACAATAAATCGCATCACAATGAAAATAACAGAAGAAATTTCAAAGTATATACAACCTGTCGGTGGCAGGTACACAACTGGAGTGCCCCGTCAGGGAATATTAGATAAATTACACCTGCGGAGAAGGGTTCAAGCAAGGTTGTTACCGGGTCACTGAGTTATAAGATTGTCAAGTTCAGTCTCGACTCATATCTTTGACTGTGAGGGGAGAAAACAAAGGAAAAATAGTGACACAGAGTCCCACATGATTACTTTTGGGTCCACACCTGTTCCTTACGCATATGAATAACCTTCCACTCCATCCCTTTTAGGCTGATATTAAATTTACTATTATGTGAAGGAAAGAAAGGGCGAAAAAGCACAGAATCCCACAGGGCTCAATTTCGGATCCACTCTTTTCCTTACGGATTTGAATAATCTTGCACTCTATCCCTTTTCGGCCGATATTAAATTTACTCTAAATCATTCAATACTGTTCGGACGATATTAATGTTACAATAATTACCATCAAAATGGAAATAAGAAAAGATATTACAAACATACATCCTTACAAGATTTTCAACTTCAGTCTCGACGCATATCTCTGACTGTGAGGGGGGGAAATAAAGGAAAAAAATATAACACAGAGTCCTACATGGTTTAGTTCTGGGTCCACACCTGTTCCTTACGCATATGAATAACCTTCCACTTCATCCCTTTTAGGTCGATATTAAATTTACTATTAAGTCCCTCAATACTTTTTCGGGGGATATTAATGTTACAATAAATCCCATCACAGTGAAAATAACAGGAGAAATTAAAAGGATATACAGACCGTGGCAGGCAGGCGCACAACAGGAGTGGCTCCATAGGGAAATAGTAGATGCGGACATGTATGCAGAAGGGCCCGAGCAAGGTTCTTACTGGGTCACGCAGTAGAAGATGGTTAACTTCTGTCTCGACGCTGTTCGTTGACTGTGAAGGATAAAACAACAAGAAAAGCACAGAATCTCACAGGATTCAGTTTTGGGTCCACCCTATTTCTTACGTATTTGAATACCCAGCCACATGTAATGGATTTAGCACTAGGGAACCCATTTATTTGGTTAATGAAGTATTCTACAACAATGTATACATACTTTCTAAATCCATAGACTACAGGTACACATATACTATAAGTTTGGTTTGTGGTTCAATCCACCTTATGCAAGACATCTTGTTTTGTTTTAACACCCAAACATGTTTGGCACCTATTATGCCATCTTCCGTGGATTTTTGCGTTTTAATTTATTGCTTTATTTGCTTTATTTGCTTCTGCTTTAAGGTTTTCACAGGATGTCATATTCGAGTTGTGGTGTTGCTGCTTGTTTGTTTGTGGCGAGTTCTTATATTTTATGATGTTTAGTGTGCTTTTTGTTGAGACCTGCCACTGTTTATATCGTCATCATACCATAATTCCTGACACAATCCTTTGTCTGTATATTTTCACTCGATAATAAAAAAAGAGAAAAAAATACACAGAGTCCCACAGGCTTCAGTTTTGGGTCCATCCTATTTCTTACGTATTTGAATAATTCATATAATGGGAATCCAATTTATCTTGCTTAATTAAGTATTCGATATCCTGTAAGTCTTTGTATATAAAAGAAGTGTCATCAGTGTATAGTTATTTTCTAAATCCATAGCCTATGGGTACACAAGTACTATAATTTTGGGTATTTATTTTTACTGAGACACTCCTTCATCTATAGGTACATAATTTTTATTCGAAATTTGACGCATATATTAACAGCAGTACTGTAATTAACGACATTAATTTTCGCGATATTATAGTAGTAAGCATTTCAAAAATAATTGTTCAGATCCAAAAGTCTTCTTAAGCCGCATAATTATACTGTAATGCAAATAATGTGAAAAATACTTTGTCTTACTTTAAACTTTACGGTATTGGTCATTCTCTGTCAAAGTACTTTCGCTGAATTACAATTTATAAAAATCTTGTAATAATGATAACATTGTTGTGTAGTAACATGATACAATTACCCATATAACTACAAGAAAATGATTACTACCATTTCCGGAAGCTATGTAATGTATCTTGAGCTGTTTTTCAAAACTAGTTTGTCACAAAACTTTACGACAGTTTGATTACTTCACAATTATGAAAACAAACAAATACTGCACCAATCATATTTTGCATATATGTAATTATATAATTTTATCCAATCCGTAGATACTTGTAAAATTGTCTACTGTTTGTGTTGATGAATCTGATGTACATATAATCTATGAAAGGAGCCTAATATGATTGAGGATGCATAATTGAGAAATGGATATTGCCAATTTTTTCTGGAATTTTAACGAGTGCGAGGAATAACAGTTTGGCCCCATCTCGGTTTGGCTTATTTTTAGTTTGGCAAAGCCTTTACTTGACTCAGTCTCAGTGATGGAAACACCGTGTTGAAGTATCTGTTTCTTTTGCATGTTATGTTTTTTGGATGTTAAAGAATAGAAGATCAACATGCAACAGTGTACTTCCATTTACTACGAAAGAATACAGGCTACCAAATTAAATAGTTTCAGGACCACCTTAATACTGCGAAGAAGCTGATCAAAACAACAGTTTTGTCTACATCAGCAAAGCAGGTGATGAAATTTGTATTAATTATTAGAACTTGCGTTTGTGTCAGTCCTATTCTAACCAATAAGAAAAATCCTCACATACTCGTTCCATTCTTCGGACTACTTTAACTTTAAAATTAATACACTCTATACTTTTCCGGGGCTTGTTAATGTTACAATAAATCTCATCACAGCGAAAATAGCAGAAAAAATACAAAGGAATGATGTGCAAAGTGTTATTTAGCGATTATCTGGAAACTATTTCGCCCCCAACCACTTCAGACCTTATATGAATAATTATACCCAACTACTTTTAATTATACTTGCATGCTAGAAAGTTGTTATGCATAGATGACACTGAAAGCATCCACATTCTATTCTGAAAAGTTCAAAAAGTGTACAAACGTGTTTTTCGCAATCAAAGATAAAAGTTGTTGGACATAGTCATGCACGTTACGTCTGGTGGGATTAAATTTGTTAAAAACTCTGGAATTCTGTTCTGTTAAGAAGATAGAGAGATCCTAATAATTTATGTGGCAGCCTGAGTAAGGTTCTTACAGCCCTACAGAGTTACAAAAGGACATCGCGTAACTTTACTGGCGGGGAAATCTTACGGGGTTCAAATCTAGGTCCAATCCTTCTCCGTACCACTTCTCAAGCTTTCGTACTATATATATTTTACAACAGATCTGTGCACTTGCCATTTCTTCAGAGTATATTTATCTTCAAATAAGTCTCATTAGTGGGGATATAATTCAACTAATTGCTAGGAATGTTTTCCTAACAATTTCACTGTAATTCTCTGGAACTGGTGTCACCTTTAATGTTCACCAGGTTCTTACCAGCTGCCAGAGCTTCAAATAATAGTATCTGTATTTACACATGAATTACAACGTTATACAGTTGCAAACTGATAACTTCTGTCTGCGCATACGTCTTGCAACTTCACTGATGTAGGAACCACAGTGTCTCACAGGGTTCAGTTTTGGATCTATTCCTGTTCCTTGCATGTGTCAATAACCTTCCACGTCATATACCTTACATAACGCTTTTCATACTTTCACTTAATACTTTTTCGAAGGATATTAATATTAAGGTAAATCTCGTCGGAGAAATCCCGTGAGAGAAAAAAACGATAACAGGAATTTTACTGTTAAAGGATTGCATGACGTATTATTTCCTCCCAAGTATCACGCACGCCGCGTGTCATAGTGACGCGACAACTAAACAGTATGATATCGAGGCAGCTGCTCGTCATCTTCCGATGCTCGTTGTACTGACGTAATGCTGTTTCGCTTCTCATATATATATATATATATATATATATATATATATATATATATATATATATATATACTGCTTGCTAGGAAAGGCCTGGCAGCAAATGTGTAGGGCAATAGAGTAACAGTAGGCGAATCACAGAGGACATCGAATCTACAGCCCCCACAAGGAGAAACGGGCGCTCACTACAAGGACTTCTGCCCATCATACATCTATGCAGTGACGTAAACCACTTGCAACGTACGAGTGCGACTGTTGAAGAAGTAAGACGAGAGACGTGCAGGGCCATAACCAAGATACTCGTACTGAAGGCCAACGACACCACTGAAGAAAAATTCTCGATTCCTTAACAGAAGACGCAGGAAGAATAATTTTACCGTAATTCCAGTGAAACACATTTGTTCCTCTGTCTGCAGCATCTGATATTAATAATGGACAACTTCTTAATTACAGAAGCCAATATCGCTTATTCAATTTTTACCACTGGTTCATAAAACGAGTTGAAACTGTCTTTCAAGAAGCAATGTATTGCATTTCTATCTGCTTTCCTGAACAAATATGCTTTTCCTCTATTTTTGGTAACTTCGGGTATTTCGATATTCAATCTGCATCTCCACTAAGATGTATTTTAATTCCCATCGATTTTTTTAAAAGTTTGTTAGTATGTTTGCATCTAATGTGTTTTTTCTCCTTGTGAATATAATGATTATGGACTGTAAACAGCTGAAATGTAATGTACTATTATTTGTGACACAGATCTAATGATGATGTGTCGAAACGTGCAATGGTGAAATAAAGTATATTGCGACCAAGACATTTCAAGAAAAAAAAATTATTCGTATTTGATATTTGTTACTGAAACCGGTTTCCGCAAGGCCTTATTCCTATTTTCGAATGTCTTTCTATTTAGATATTACGTAGTAATACTTCGTCGCTTTATAAAGTTCATTTGAAATCACTGATTGAATTTCTCGTGCAAGGTGTCACTTTAGTTATTACCTTTAGGACAAGAAGCCACGAATCTACAAGAATATGTCATTCATCTCAACTGAAATTACATTCATTGTCAGAAGTGTCAACAGATTGTACTCTCTCCAAATTTTGTTACGACTTGAACATGTATGAAGCTTTTTTATTTTTATTTTTTTTAACGCAGTTCACCTGAATTTCCCCCTCTATAGATTTCACATCTATTTTCTACCATGTCTGATAATCGTGTTCTTTAATACTTCTTTTTATTATTGTTACAGTAGGTTCAATTATATTCATGCAGAATCAGCGAAGTTTTACTTCATTGACTTGACGAGTTGGAGGTGATCAGATGCGTCGGTATTATATGTAAAAAGTTAATCACTCTCCTGTAAATAAAAAGTCTTCACAAAACTTTAGCGAAGATTTCTTTTGATCCAGTCAGCAACTAGAAACACACAACAACCGCGCGTGTGTGTGTTTTGTGCCTTTTGTCTTTAGTGTAACTTAGAGTTAGTTTAATTTGTTTCTAGATTCAGGAACCGATGACCTATCCCTTAAAATAACAAACATTTGAACACACGGTAATCTTACAGAGTCAGAAAATGCTTCCTCAATTAATGTTGAACTATCTCAGCATGTAAGCTGAACACTTCATGCTAATAGAACTGTAAACACAAAAAGTCAGCTGTTAGAAAATGTTTATAAATCTGGAAAAAAACTACTAGCTTCTTGTATACATGCTGCACTAATAAACGTTCTTCATAAAAAAAATAAAAAAAAAAAATAAAAAAAACTTTTATTTGAACACCAATAGTACATAAATCCAAGTCATCTTTGTTTGATCCAAACTGACTCCCTTTCAAGCAAATTTTACCTCAGAACAAAGTGCAGAATATTTTTAATATTGAGTATCGACATCAGAAAACTCTCACAGCATTGGCGCATAACCCATTTAACTAACCAAAAATATTCGTAGCTAGTATATACTGACAAAACAGCTTCCCCAAGACAGACACAGACAGCGTTTGCTGTACCACTGTGTATACAATATAGTTTACGTCATAATTACGTCACGTCATGTGACACACACGTCTCAGGTTTTAGCATATTACACTTCATATAGTACCTATATATAATTATTTGTGTTAAATGGAGTCATTCCAAATATTTTGTGAATATAATTACACTTAATCAAAAGAAAAAAAATGTTGATATCATTATAATTTGACGACCGGCAAACATATGGTCATCAACTGCCACGTCTTCTTAAGAATCTTTGAAATACATCGACTGTAATAGTAAACGAAATACAACATGGGCCAATTCCGACGTTAAGTGTTATGTTATACTAAATTCCATGATACATTGAACTTGAAATATACATCAATAACACTAATAAAATGAGTTGGAGTATATTCAGTTCTTTAACGACAAAACAAGTGATTAGTAAAAGAATTTCAAAACAATTATGTAACGTCACAATGCGAGAGTCGTGCATAATGGAATGTCTGTGATAACAATTACCATTATGTGACTTACTATTCGACAACGTGGGTGGAAGAAAAACTTTTCTTGTTCTGGGTATGTCACAGTATTTTCAGTCTTTATGTTTACTTCCCTTGCGCAGTCTAAAATTGCTTTTCCGCAAGAGTTCGTGTGCTGTTCCTTAAACCACAGTTATTTACGTAGTCTCTACGTCGTTGTGGGGAACAACCCTGCTGCAGCTGGACAAGGTCACCTGGAAAGCTGGCTGATCCGATCAACTGTTACGCTATGTGGGTAGCAGTGAGCATCTGACAGGCGCAGTCTAAGAGACCTAGTAGCGATAAAGTTCTGTACTGCGACACGGGAGCCATCGCTACCTCATGCTAGTTTTCCTTCCACTACAGAAAGAATGATCACCGCCATCTTGATGAGTAAGCTTAGTGAACCAATCGACTTCTTTAAGACTTTTTCAACGATGATGTCTAAGACACGTCGTAGGACACACGGTAATGGATGCCGTTGAAGAACATAGCACTAGATTTTGTGGATGAAATATGTTTTTCTCTAGTGCTACTGGATTACGGAGGTCACGGCTACGAAGATCACACTGATTGATAGCCGAGTTAATTGGGTTTCAGTGCACGGGTTTCTGCAAATCGTTTAGGGTGCTGTTCTTGAACATTGGTATGACGGACAATGTGAAAAAGTGTTGTTACCAAATTAATAATAGTAATATAAAAATTAAATGAAGGAAGTTTAATAAATTCTCATCCTGACCAAGAAAATTCTATGTGTTGTGACCATATTCTACTAGTTCACGAGAAAGCAGTGTGGAGATTACTGAAACTGATGTCGAAAGTGGGTACAAAAATGTCTTGCGGAAAGCGGTTCAGAGGATTTGAAGAGGACATGGTGGACACAATTGATACTGGGTACGCCACGCAATGGAGTGTCAAGAGGGTTGTTTGTGACGTAATCTAATTAATTTAGAGTTCATCCCATTGAAACGCATGCAAATGTTCAGTCGCTGTTCAACATGAAACATAATTATCAGCCATTCTTGTATATCTACACAACCAATGTATGGGGGAAACATACAAAGTTGATACTATAATTAGATTTTATGGACTGCCAAAAGGTCGCAAGGTCTTACGCAAGAAATTTGGCAGTGCCACAAATGGAGTGGGACGTAGCGTCAGGTGAGTACGACTTCACATTTATCTGTAAGTAAACATTCGTCTCTACGCAGAATCCATACTCTAAGGATAGATGAACTGTGCCCTTTGTAAAAATGAGGCTGTTATAATATGCAGCAAACGTTACGAAACTTTAATTGGAAAATGGTATGCGGAGGTAGTGTATACTGATATTTATGTTTGATCTTCCTTGACTACTAAATATGATTGTTCAGTAGTTCATAACATTAATAATAACATAGACTATCAAATATCTATTAATAAATTTTGATTAGCATAAGATATGTTTTATTTTCTTTATTTGTGCTCTAGAGTTGTTCACTGACTTATAAGGCCATAAGCTTTCTGTCGAGCCACTGAAGGAAAAACAAATCTGATATATGATATATATGATCGCAACAAATGTCCGTGTTAGAAATGTTGTAGACATTCACGGATTAAAGGTAGTTGATGTGAATACAATTTACTAGACCCGTTTTGTCTTTAGCAAAAAAAAAAAAAAAAAAAAAAAAAAAAAAACGACAAATCCTGCTAATCTTGAGTATGTTCATAGTAAACCGTATGAATCACGGTCGTTGAAAATAAGTGTAGATCATCCTCATATCATCAAAAATGTTCAAATGTTTCTTAAGCTTAAGGGACTTAACTACGGGGTTATCAGTCCCTAAACTTACAAACTACTTATCAACTACTTTATACTAAAGACGGCAAAAATATCCATGCCCGAGAGGGGATTCGAACCCCCGACCGTAGTGGCCGTGTTGACCTCAGTGTGACGCAAAGTAATGAGAAAAAAAAAACTGCAAACTACCAGGACGTTTGAGAGTATCGATCGTAATGATAGATTCACTTTCACTCATTTTAAATCTACATTTATTTTCCGACGTACTATGACCACCTGTCCTATGTAAATTAGATTAATAATTGTAACATCGCTTCACTCGGATTTCATCTGTGATACTTTTCTCCATACAAGGAAATATTTCCATAGTGTTTATAGCGAAACCGTACTACTTACCTACCGGAGAGAGTTGTCCTACCACGCATTCCTTCACGAAATCTGCTTATTTCAGACACCTCTCTCTCTTTCTCTCATATATATATATATATATATATATATATATATATATATATATATATATATATATATATATATAGAGAGAGAGAGAGAGAGAGAGAGAGAGAGAGAGAGAGGTGTCCGAAATGAGCAGATTTCGTATAAGAATGTGTGGTCGGTAATGACTTATTATAACGCTATCGGTACGTATGAAAAAAAGGAACTTGAAAAAGACATAAAAGACAAAGTTTATTTACTGATTGTTTACAAAAGGTGCTTAAAAGATCCGTCACCAACAGCGATAGAAGGCCCACCGTGACACTGCATCAATCGGCACACTTTAGAAAACGCGTAAGGCATGTCGACCACATGTCCAGTAGCAACACAAACGCGGGCAAGTATATCCACTTCACATGTGAAGCGACTCTCATACACCAGATTAAAACAAATCTTGTATCGATTTGGTGGCCACTATTTCGAGCATTCTTGTTAACTATCAGTACATAATCTTTTTTGGGTTTACTTACCTTTTCAGTTACTTTCTTTCGTAATTCTGAACAAATTAGCGATGTAATATGTCATTACCGACCACACATTCCTATACGAAAACTACTGATTTCAGTCCCCTTTACCTACCTTTCATTTTTGGCATATATTTTAAGACCCCCTTGTATATATATGAGGTTGTCTACAAAATAAGTTTCATCTATTTTTACACCAAAAATCTGTTCTTCGTGGTCAACACTTCAATGATGATGACCAGTTGGAAAAACAGGTTACCGCATGGTGTAATACACCTTCACTTGTGCCACGCTACGACAAGTGCCTACAAAATGGCAGGAGCTAAGTACAAAAGTAGTTTAACAATTGTAGATTTTTGTACAATAAATATTTTTCTGTATCTATACACGTTTGTTATATACAACCAAACGGAACTGACTCTGTGGACATACCTTGTTGATTGGGAACTCGAGAACTTAATAATTAACAGATTTGTGGTTGAATCCGCGTTATGCAAGACACCTTTTTTGTTTTAATATCCAAACATGTTTCGGCACTTATTGTGCCATCTTCCTGGGTTTCTAGCATTTATTTTCTAGAATAACATGTTACATATTTTGGTTATACAATCATTTGGAGCAGTTGTTCGGTTTGACAATTTTGTTAGAATTATTAGGTGTAATTTATTAAAGATACTTCCTCTATGTCATTAGCAGGGTTTGCATGTGCAAGAATTGCGAAATGACATGTTTTCAGCAGGCCGCGGTGGCCGAGGGGACTGTGGCTCGCCAGTCATGGTCTGCACGGCCACTACGGTCGGGGGTTAGAAGGCCCCCTCGGGCATGGATATTTGTGCCGTCCTTAGTGTTAGCTAGTTCATAAGTAGTTTTTAATTTTAGGGACTGATGGCACCGTAGTTAAGTCCCATAAGCTATACAAACATTTGAACATTTTTTGACATGATTTCACATCCTGTCATCTGCAAACAATAAGACATTTATTTCTACGAAAACTGACTGATTTATTGTAGATTCGCATGGAAATTATTTTTAAAATTATTTCTATGTGGCTCTTATGGCTTACTGACATTTTACCTGTGGTGTTCCTGCTTACTTGTTCTTGGCGTGTTCTTATTTTTTATGACCTTTAGTGCGATTTTTGTTGCGAAACAGCACTGTTTATATCGCCATTTATCTTGCTGTGGTAGCTGTATGCCACCAAATGTGTTGCATTTATGTGGCGTGCGATTTTTGAATGGTTTTGATATTTGCAATGTTTTGTTGGTGAATATTTAATTAATAGATAATTTAATACACAAACATTGCACTGAATTGTCGTACGAAGTTTATGCGAATTGTGCTTGTATAATACGCATTTCGAAACTGCAAGTAGACCGCACTCTACATACAAGTTGTAGATTAGCTCGGATGAATGGATTCTTTAAAAATGTGTAATTTATGAACCTCTTATTTATTGAGAGGTCATATAACGTTGTAAGACAGGGTTGTAGCCTTTCTCCGATGTTATTCCATTTGTACATCGAGCAGGCGGTGAAGGAAAGCAAGGAAAAATTTGGAAGAGGTATTAAAGTTCAGGGGGAAGAAATAAAAACATTGCGTTTTGCTGATGACATTGTAATTCTGTCAGAGACAGCAAAGGACCTGGAAGAGCAGTTGAATGGAATGGGCAGTGTGTTGAAGAGAGCGTATAAACTGAAAATTAACAAGAGCAAAACAAAAATAATGGAATGAGGTCTCAGAAAATCAGGCGATGCTGAAGGAATTAGATTAGGTTACGAAACAATGAAGGTGGTAGATGAGTTTTGTTACTTGGGTAGTAAAATAACATGCGATGGTCGCAGTACAATGGATATAAAATGCAGAATAGCAATGGAAAGAAAAGCATTTTTGAAAAAGAGAAATTTGCTAACATCGATATTAATTTAAGGATAAGGATGTCTTTTCTGAAGTCATATGTGTGGAGTGTTGCCTTGTACGGGAGTGAAACATGGACAATAAGCAGTGCGGACAGGAAGAGAATAGAGGCTTTTGAAATGTGGTGCTACAGAAAAATTCTGAAGATTGGGTGGGTGGATCTCATAACTAATGAAGAGGTATTGAAGAGAATAGGTGAGAAAAGGAATTTTTGGTATACCCTGACTAAAAGAAGGGATCGCTTGGTAGGACACATTTTTAGACATCGGGGAATCGTAAATTTAGCATTGGAGGGAAGTGTGTGGGGTGAAAATCGCAGAGGGAGACCAAGAGACACGTATGGTAAGCAGATTCAAGTGGATGTGGGTTGTCGGTCTTATGAGGAGATGAAAAGGCTTGCTCAGGATAGAGTAAGGTGGAGAGCTGCATCAAACTAGTCTCCGGACTGAAGAGCATAACAACAACATATAACGTAAGTTTCATCCACACAGCGGGGCCAACAATGTACGTTCAGTGAGAACGCCTGTGAGTGGCTGCACAGTTGTAGAGAGAGGAAGTGCTGGCGACCGTGCCGGACCGCGGCGCGCCACTTACCGACCACCGTCATGTCGCCGTGCTCGGAGACGGTCTGGAAGGAGGGCGCCTCCCCGGAGACCTCGCAGCGGTAGCGGCCCGAGCTGCTCAGCGTCACGTCCTTCAGCTCCACCTGGCTGGCCGTCGAGTTGTTCATCTGCGAACACCAGAGGAAACGTCCACTCACTGTCTGCTGTTCCAAACACACAGTTTTGAATATAGGTCATCCACAGCTGAAATATTGATTCATTTTATTCGTGGAACTTTCGATCAAACCCAGCTGACCCTATGATCCTTCCAGAAGGATGGTATGCATAAGAGTTTATTTAACTACCTATGGTTAGGTGATTTAAAGCTGCGTAGTTACCTACCTTGGGAGGTGCGTTTAATCGTTCGTTTTGTCTCTAAATGAATACATTAGATAACAATTTTCGGGTGTTGTAGGTTAGATTTCACTGTTGTTACAGCCTCTTACAGGGAGTTGAGTTGTAAAGCAGAGGCATCGGTTAGTTGTAGATGCGCACATAGAAACAAAGTGTAATGGTTGTACTTGGGATGCGGTGTATTCATCATCAGTGTTGCTTAGGGTGCGAATGGATGCCTCCTGCTAGCGTTGTGGCGATCTTTGCGGTGGTAATTAGTGTTCTTCGGTCGAGAAGCATAGGGCTCGACAAATTTTAGATATTTTGGTGTCTTGGATGTAGCTTGCTAGCGATGCGGTGGTGTTTGCGGTGGTAAATTATTGTTCTTCGGTCGAGGAGCATCGAATTCAATAAACCATGTGGTTAGGTGGTTTAAAGCTGGGTAGTTACCTTCTTTGGGAGGTGTGTTTAATCGTTTGTTTAGTCTCTAAAGGACTGCTCTTGGTGTTCGATAACATTTTCGGGTGTTGTATTAGTTCGAAATGGTCTAGACTATGTTTTTGTTAGTTGTACGGATTACATATATAAATATAAGAAAAGAGTTATTGTTGATCTGGATCGTTCCTTGTTAGATGTTCTATACGTGGCAGTCATTTTTACGAAGTAATTGGGTGTGTTACATATGTTTATCGGGAGTACTGATTCGTTAGAAGGTGGAATACGATGACTGTTTGTGCTAGAGTTATTGTCAAACGTACGAGGTATGTGGTCTAGTGACTCATAGATAACTTTTCAGAGATACTGTCTGGTGTTGTATGCAAAGCAAAAAGGTTCATGATCAATCGGTTAGATGTTCGGAAATGATCCACCAACGACGCATAGTTACCGAGTTGTCGTTTGCGAGTTAGTTTAGAACTTTACTAGCAAAGAGCTGGGATGGTTTGATCCTTTTGCTGTAGTTCAGTCGTTCGGTTGGAGATGGTTGTTGTTAAATAGTGTGTCGTATGCTAGTTGGTGTAGAATTTAAGTAAAAAGTGTTTGAAAAGTGCGCTACAGTGTCTGTTTCCAGTTGTGGATAATGTTGTGTTGCGATACAGCTCTAAAAGAGTCGCTTTAGGATTATGTTCTTAAAACTTTGCGCTGCGTACGTTACGAAGTATTGCCTGTTTGATCGTGTGTTAGTGGTGTTTAATTTACGAGTGGTGTGCGATGGTAAATTATTTCTGATCTTTTAACTTATACATGCGTAGTAAATTCGACAAGTTCGTCATGGAGATAAGGTTAAGTTACCATCTCCCCTATCTGGTGGCGAGGAAATCATTTGGCTGTACCTTATAAAGTGGGGCGAGCCGATGTTAAACTAAATCTCCATCTTCGTGTTGTTGGACATCGCACGCAATTTTGCAGTGATTTTTTTTAACAATCTGAATATTTGTGTATCCTCCCATTACTTTCGCTTGGAAGGAGGCTGTATAGGGCAGCTGGATTCGATTGACATCGAATACATTTATTTGTCGAATCACGAGTTCTGGTGTCGATAAACTTACCGGTAGTCATCTATTTTATAACAAGCGTTTGCGGGATATTTTTATCTCTTCGTTAGGCGTTACCAGACTGGAGGTTGAATATACACTTAAGGACTAGATTGGCAACGATGATAGTCAATATTTACAAAGCGCAGCCCTGTTTTGTGTCACTCCCAACCATTCCTTAGAGAGCAGTTCTTGTGCTGTGTAATAAACACCGAAAATTGACTGGTGTGTCCGTAAATCTAGCGAACTCTGGGACTCTTAAGGGATAGTTGATTGCGATTGCATGGTAATGCGTAGAAATATTATGATCGATTTCGCGTTTTCCTGCGTTGTGTGCTGTCGTTTGAGGCCGGCCGCGGTGGCCGAGGTGACTGAGGCGCTCCAGTCACGGTCAGCACGGCCACTACGGTCGGGGGTTTGAATCCCCCCTCGGGCATGGATATTTGTGCCGTCCTAGTTCGTAAGTAGTTCATAAGTAGTTTGTAAGTTTAGGGACTGATGACCCCGTAGTTAAGTCCCATAAGCTTTACAAACATTTGAACATTTTTTTGTCGTTTGAGCCCTTAGTCGCACTACTTTCGTCTTTAAACGTTTTTGTTTGTGTAATACTATTTCGAGAGAGAGGATGATAGTGCATACGGCCTCGTTGATGAATGTTTTGGCCTCTAGACGGCCTACTAAATTTCGCTATGTCTGCTATTATTATTAGGATGGGTTACCTATCATCGCCTGTACTTTGACATAGGGCTTCGAAATATGCGAGGTTTGTTGGCTATAAATTTTCTGGTGTTGCAGTGTGTAGGTTAGCATCTTCGATTGCGGTAGACAGCTAATTTAAAAAAAAAATTAATCCGAGTTCGGTTTAGTGGAATGAAAAAAAAAGAAGTCACAGGAAAGGAACTTTGAGTAGGAATTTTTGTGGGTAAAGGGTGGGTCGAACTTGTTCAACAGAACTGAAAGTCAGTGTTGCATTCGGCAGGTAAAGTACTACCTCGGTTCTGTGGTTGCTGTATTGTCAGCTGTCTTTTCGAAGAAGGGTGTTGTTAGGCCAGTGATTTGGAGAAAAAAGAAAAGTTTTGGTGTAGACTGTCGAATATCGGTAAATTATTTCGCGTATTGTTTTTATTTCGACTCTCTATTGCACAATAGTGTTTAAATGTCTTCTGCGGCGCTGGAATATCGGTGTTTGACCTGCGTCAGATAAATGTCGCTTTCATCGTAACAGGACATAGAGATTCTTTAGATGGGTATACGCAAGAGGTAGAATTAAACTACTCGATTCTCGGAATTGTAGGAAGGCGTATGAAACCATAAAAGTGTCGGTTTACAGGAAGATCGAAAACTTATGTGGGAAACAGCGATGCGACAATCTAGGAACTGTTGGTATGTTTCGGAAAGAATTGTGTGTATTATATCAGGGCACGAGAAGGAAATTGTGGCTTTCCAGACAAAAATAATTTTTGATTTGTGCCTCTTGAGGCTCCCTTCCTGTCAAACTAACGATTTCCAATAAACATAGTGATGTTTCGGAAATTGTGGCTTTCCTGCCAAAAATAATTTTTGACTTGTGTCTCTTGAGGCTCCCTTCCTCTTCAACTAATGATTTCCGATAAACATAGTGATGTTTCGGAAATTGTGGCTTTCCCGCCAAAATAAATTTTTGATGTTACATAGAATTGTTTAAAAAACATTGATGTTGTTAAACAATACTTATGAACAACATTGCAACGGCTGCTTCTGGAGGGAAGAAGTCCTCACCCTACTGGCTCTTGGAGGAGACTGAGGACTGTGTGGTCCTGGATTTTCTCTGGTAGCCATTTTGTTCTGGAACTGGAAACGACGCCATCTTGGATGACGTCATTTCGAAATGCATTATGGGTACCCTGGCGCAGAAGCGGCAATAGGGAAAGGAGGCGTGGTCCAGGAGAGCAAATGTGTGATGGGAGGTCATTGAATCAGGAGTTCTGGGTTCGAACAGCGGGGTGTAATGAGGTAATTTGCATATATACACATACGCAATAGCATTACTCACATTCAGTGCACGACTCTTCTGCTGCTGCTGCTGCTGTGACCTCTCCCTTAGAGCTTCTGGAGCAGACTGAAAGATGTTCCCGCCAATTTCGTAGGGGCGGGAGGGGGTGGGGTTGGGGGGTTCTTGTACTGACATCTAGTGGTAGAAAATATAAGTTTTTTTCCGCCAAAAAACAAAATGGAAAGAGGCAATAGCATTCAAGCAAAATTCAAATTACCCGGGGACGCCATCTTGAATGACGTCATCGCTCAATGCATTATGGGTACCCTGGGGTAGATCCGGCAATAGGAATCAGGCCACGTGGTCACAGCGGCCATTTTGTTCCGGAACCGAAAACGGTGGACATTTAGTTCCGGAACCGGAACGACGCCATCTTGGATGCCGTCAGAGGTCATCGACCTCTGGCCGCCATCTTGAATGACGTCATCGGGGTCAATGACCGAGATACTGTGCCAGAAACGTATTTGCTCCAATACTAAGACCGTAGTCCATTATAGCTTTACTGTACTATGGTCTCTCTTTCAGTAAAGCTTTATAGTTTTAATTCCATCTTTTTACTTAACTGATCGAAATTTC
Organism: Locusta migratoria; assembly: GCA_026315105.1. Taxonomy (NCBI): domain Eukaryota; kingdom Metazoa; phylum Arthropoda; class Insecta; order Orthoptera; family Acrididae; genus Locusta; species Locusta migratoria. The sequence continues at coordinate 26,709,400 of CM048750.1, read as the reverse complement.
CATGAAACAATTAATTTCGTTGCAAATTAGTAAGCGACCATTGCATACCAAGCACCCAACTTCCAACCGGGTAGTCAGATAATAGAAATTGAAGATGAGATGTACGCTCAACACTTGAACTGCTACAAAAGCAAGCCAATGTGGTTGATGGCCATCCCTTGTCATCCTGTGACTGCAAGGGCTTTCGCACCAGAGACCACTTTTCTTTGAGATAATCGTTAAATGGCCGGATTCGAATTCTAGAATATTATTGAACGTTTTTTTCTTTTTCAATCAAACCTGCTTTTGATGATAGATAAAGAAACGATCTATTTTGGAAATGAAAAACTGTTCAGATTATTTGGCATACGAATAAATGTGTTTCAAATGGTACCGATGTCATCCATTGCTGTCACAACTAGTGAAGTTGTCGAGAAATCGTGAGCACACAGAAAGAATGACTGACGACTTGTTGTCCGACGACCACAGGATGGGAACAACTGTTGTAATCGGACATCGTCAGCATATTTCCCTTTAATACACTGCTCGACATGAGACATACAACACGAAGAAGCACCGGTGATATTACAACCGGATTAAGTAATGAAATGTTGTACAACGTTCACAAGCTTGAAAATACGACACTTTCTGAAGTGAGGAAGATGATGAAACCAATATTGGGTGTCGGCTCTATTGCTGCTAGTCGCCTCGGCCTCCAGTCAGGGAGGCCCTGATTGTAGGGGGCATAGCAGTCCTTGCTAGTGCCACACACAGTAAAAGTTGACCAGGTGGAGCAGAGAATGGTTCAAACCCCGTCAGCCGTTCCGCAAGCATCGAGGAACAGCTTTTGGAAAGCAACGAGAGATCGGAAGAACTGGGAGGCCAACACAGCAATGCATTCCGTTAAAAAGTGCCCACCATGTTTCACATTGCGCTGTTCCAATGTGTCCACTGGCAGACTCCAAAGGTAGTGGCGGAAATTGGATGCCCCATTTACTTTAAGACCCATCGGAATAGGTATATTTGTGTTGACTTCTTCTTGTCACTTGCAGACTAATACAAAGAAGTACGCCCTTGTGTTCACTATTGACCTTTCTTTAATAAAATGTTACTCGTTGCACTTCAAGATTTCGGTGTTTCTCCATGTGGAAGTCGTATTCTGTTTCGCAGGGGGAAAAATGCTAGCTGCACATCAAGTGCCTCCACTGACCCCAGAGCTACCCAGGGCGCAGTCTGCTTCATAACGACGTCGGACGCGCGCTCTTATTAGCAGAGCAGCAGAAGCCACAAGATGACTCAAACTCCTCACAATTTCCGGAAACCGCAGTCGGACGTCCACTTTAGCCTTTCTCTGTCTCCTATGATTGCGCTACTGCGCACCGAAATGTAAACGGCGGCTTGTTGACCCCTACTTTACGGTAGGCAAGTGTGATGGGGTGCCCAGGCCGACAGCAGCCGTGTAAGATCTACATCTACATCTACATACATACTCCGCAGTCCACCGTAAGGTGCGTGGCGGAGGGTACACTGTACCACTACTAGGCATTTCCTTTCCTATTCCACTCCCAAATAGAACGAGGAAAAAAAGAATGCCTATGTGCCTCCATACGAGCCCTAATTTCTCTAATCTTGTCATTGTGATCACTACACGAAATGTAAGTAGGCGGCAGCAAGATCGTACTACACTCAGCTTCAAATTCCGGGCCGCGGTGGAGTAGCCGAGCAGTCTAAAGCACCTCAGTGCGGGGCGCACGGTTGCTCGCCGTGGAGGTTCGAGTCCTCCCTGGGGCATGGGTGTGTGTGTTTGTCCGTAGGTCAGTTTACCTAGGTTTAAGTAGTTTGTAAGCTACGGACTGATGACAACGCAGTTTGGTTCGATAGATTTACAGACATTTGAACATTTCAAATTCCGGCCCTCTAAATTTTCTCAACAGAATTTCACGAAAAGAACGTCGTCTTTCCTCCAACGATCCCCAACTGAGTTGCCGGAGCATTTCCGTGACACTCGCGCATTGGTCGAACCTACCAGTAACGAACCTAGCTGTTCGCCTCTGAACTGCTTCTATGTCTTCCTTTAAACTGATCTGCTGCGGGTCCCAAACACTTGAGCAATACTCAAGACGTGGTCGTACAAGCGTTTTATACACGATCTCCTTTACAGATGAGATACATCTTCCCAAAATTCTCCCAATAAACCGAAGTCGGCTGTCCGCCTTACTCACAAGTGTCCTTACATGTTCGTTCCATTTCATATCACTCTGCAATGTTACGCCTAGATATTTGAACGAAGCGACAACTTCCAGAAGCCCACTACTAATGCTGTATTCGAACATTATGGGATTGCTTTTCTTACTCATGCGCATCACCTTACATTTTTCTACATTGAGAGCTAGCTGCCATTCTTCGCACCAACTAGAAATTTTGTCTAAGTCATCTTGTACGCTATTACAGTCAGTTAAAGATGATACCCTCCCATACACCACAGCATCATCAGCAAACATCCGCAAATTACAACTTACTCTGTCCATCAGATCATTGATATAGATAGAAAATAATAGCGGTCCTATCACACTCCCATGGGGCATGCCTGAAGATGGGTAGAAATCAAGTGTCTGGTGCAGCGTCTTAACACTAGAAGTACCACGTGGGTCATTTTTGACCCATCGTGATGTTTCGAGTCCCCAAACCTCTTCCAGAGTCATAGTAGCACCAAACCCTCTCATGACCATTAATACTTCATAAAGTTCCATTTCTGGGGCCCATTTCCTATCAGATTCAACGACTTCTTCGTAATAAGTATAACTGCAACGTTGTCTTCTCGACCGACAATAATTTGAAGAAAAATTTCATTAATAATTTAAAATCAACCTGTTCTCCCTTAGATAATTCCGGCGTTTACAAAATTGTTTGTGATACTTGTTCTTCCTACTACATAGGTAGTAGGTTTAAAGAACATCTTTTTAGAAAGAACAGCACTAACACCCAGAATTCATCTTTTGCTGACAATCTTCGCATTACAGTTCACGAACCTAAAGCCAATCACGACCTGAACATTTTGCATACAAAAAAAAAAAAAAAAAAAAAAAAAAAAAAAAAAAAAAAAAAAGCAAGCTCGAGGAACTGCAAACATTTAAACATTTTCCGCGTAATGACGGGTTTATTCTAAATTCAGTTACAACTCTGTAATAGAAGCTTTTTTTAATTGTATTAAGCCGTTACTCGGTCTTTGATGTTGTACTTCGTGTAGTGTCCGAAATATTTCTTCCGACTTAATCCAAAGCATTTGTGTTCGAAAGCTAATTTTTAACTATTGTGATTATTAAAACTTTGTTCCTCGTTTATTCTCTCTACTAATATTGTATTGCCAAAATGACGCCTCAGCCATCTCTCATGTTAAACAAAGCAGTTTATAGCAATTGACTTTTCAATACGGTTTTTCTCTGTACAGCAGCCTAGTTGTAATTGTGGCTACTAGATGGCACTACTGAGGTAACGTCTTCCAGTTCACAACTCCGCTTAGCACACGCCAGTCTGATGCCTACGTGCGGGCATGCAACCCATAGTGACTAGCATTTTCTAAAAATTTCTTTTTAAACATTGTGACGTAACCTTTACAGCTGAGTAGTATATTTTATTATGTGACTTGTTTTATTTTATAATTTTTGATGAAGGCAATCATAGTCATTACCGAAACCAGGTAAAATCATTTTTAATTTGCGACAGAGGGCTGCTTTCTTATTCATTGATTTATGAAGTTTTATAACTCACTAAAATTTCACTCCACTAGGCCAATTATAAGTATGAAATTTTATCTATTATACCATTAGTACCATGTGGGTCATTTTTTGCCCCTCACAGTTTAACACTTAAATGCATGATGTTGCATATCTGCAACGTCCATTCTAGTATTTTTTCCCGCATCTAGTGGGAATTTTGTGAACTAATACGTGTTTAACAGATGAAACAGGGTTTGTAGAAGGTGTCTGTGATGTTTGTTGTGTCGAGGCTGGCTGCAGTGTGAACTTGTGGTTGCTTATGTTTGGAGAAAACGGTGGGTGTAGTACTTTTGAAAATTTTGACGTTTTATGTATTCCACATAAAGAGTTAGTTTTGGAAGAGAAAAAAAATCACACCAACTGAGACAGATATGGAGAACCATAATAAACACAAAGCTTCGTTTAAACTATTCAACTTTGATAATGATATAATAAGTTTCTGTATATTGCATATATGCTAGCCGCTGCGGAGTGGCTAAGAGCACTGAAGAGCTATGCTCCAATGTACGAAGCCGTTCCCCGTCGGGGGTTCGAGTCCCTCCTCGGGCTTGGATGTTTGTGTCGTCTTTAGTATAAGCTAGTTCATAATTAGTTTGTAAGTTTAGGGACAGATGACCCCGCAGTTAAGCCCCATAAGCTTTACAAACATCAGAACATCATACTCTGTCAAACCCACCTGATACGGATCCCACACAGATCAGCAATACTCCAAAAAACGATGGACAAACGTAGTGTATGCAGTTTCTTTAGTAGTTATGTTGCATATTTTAAGGGTTCTGCCAATAAAACTCAGTCTCTTTTTCACCTTTCCCAAGACATTATCTACGTGTTCTTTCCAGTATAAGTCTGAAGTAATAGTAATTCCTAAATATTTAGTGGAGTTTACGACCTTCACTTTTGATTGATGTATCTTGTTAACTGTAAGTAATTGATTACTCTTACGTGACTGTAACAAATTGTACGTGTTATGATGGAGAGACAAGCTACCTTCGGATCACGTGACACTGTAATCAGCACCTCTCCCAAGGCCGTACCCAGAGGGAGGGGGGGTCAGAGGGGTTGAACCCCCCCCCCCCCCCCCCGAAATTTTCAAAAGATAATTATTTTTAAACATATAGGAATGGTATTTTCTCAAATTATAATTGATCTTCATAAGCAAATAACCAAGAGTTTCAAAACATTGTCTGATTCAACTTAAAACGGACGTGTCAATATTTCATTATTTCCCATCGAAGGACTGACAATACGTAACCGAGAGTGCTACTGCGCATGCTAGAGCAGCGGAGACGAGCTGCACTGGTAGTTGTTACGATAACTTGACGAACCGCCCCTAGCGCCGAAAACCGGCAATAGCTACAATGCGCATGTCACGATGCTTTTTTTTTTCTCCCTATGGCTGCCAACATCGGCTACATAACAATCCACGACTTCAGTAGCCGAGTTACACAGACAAAAAAAGACACCGATTGTTACTTGAAACTGAATATCTTAATTTGAACCATACCAATCGTAAACTCGTAATTTTAAACAGTTTTCGTAAGAATTACGATTAAATCGTAATGGTTGGAACCTCTGGTGAATGTTTGTTTTTTTAATAATTAAATATTTGGCACTCTGGCAGCTTCAATACATGCACTGAGACTCAAGGATATCAACTAACTGAAAAACGCTAAATCAGGAATTTGTCAGTTACGCGGTATTTTTGTTCACTAACTATATATTTTAGGCAACATGGTCTATTTGCACTTTAGAACAAAGTAAAAAAAATTATCTAAATATATGTAGTATGATTTGAAAATATGCAACAGGGAAAATTATTTTCGTAATTGAAATTAAAAGTTATTAAGGTTTCAACTTTGAAACTCATTTTCTCAGATTGTGTAGAAATTATGTGGTAATGCAAGAAAATATTGGTCCATAAAAAATCCTCTTATTTTTAGACAAAATTCCCGAGTCTAATCTTACTTTATTGTAATCCGAACTTATGTTAATAAAAAGGCAAAAAGCTTAAAATTGCCTAGAAATGAGTTACTTGAAAATTTTTAACATTTTTTGAGGGAGGGCCCCCGGACCCCCAGCCTGGTGACATAATTCCCCCGAAATTTTTTTCTGGGTACGGCCTTGCCCTCTCCTAACCTCACGCAAGCAGACAGGCTGTTTGTTGTTGCTTTATTTATTTATTTTTTTACTTTTTTTTTTCTCTCGCGCTGTAGCATTGGGGGCTCGAGTCAACTGCAGGAAATAACTGATAAAATCGTGTCACCCTGCACAGAATTTGTTTTTTTATTTGTTTCTTTGTTTTTTGTTCTTTTTTTTCGAAAATTCGTTTGTATGGTGGCATGGGTCAGTATTTGCACTCACGCCATCTTGCGCAGCGTTTTATCTCTTAGATACATTTGGATGCGACCTTCTTGGTGTTTCCCGTGTATGTGTATATCGTCCTGCGTCTATGTTACCGTGAGCCTGCAGGGAACGCGTTCTTGGCAGCGCAGATGGCGTCCCACCGTTGCCAAGGAGACAGTAACGAGGTGTTGGGCGCGGCAGAAATTGTTGGTGGCGTGCGGACCATTTGTCGCGGGGCATCAGCCGAGTAGGCAGCTCACGTTCCCAGGAAAAGGAAGCAGGCGGGGGTGGGGGAATGGCGGAGGAAAGGGGAGAGAAGGGGGGAGAAGGAAAGGCGCGAGAGAAAAGGCAGCCGTCAGCCGGCGTCGCCGGCACTTGCCTAATTCTGGCCCCGCGGGGCGCGGGCGGGCCTGCCTTTTAGGCTGCTTTTAGGGCGAAAATTGTTGTGGAAAAGGAATCTGTTGTAGGGCGCGCGACGAACGGAATCAACGATTTCTGCGTTCGGAGAACCGGTCGCGGTAAGGGACGCAGTTCGTGGGGCCGCCCGTTCTACCAGGAATTGCACTGTTCGCTCACTTTCCACGCTGTATAGAAATTCGTTCATCATTTGGCCATTTAATGAAAATTTTCTGAAGAACTGCTCTTGCTCTTAATTTTGGACTTTTGGACAGTGACTGATGGAATGAATGCTCAAAAGATTCTAAACTACTCTGAAAAGGAGACGGGCTTCTCTTTTACGAGTAAAGTTATAAATATCCGAAGACGAACATGTCGGAAATACCTGAAAAGTATACCGTATATAGTTTACAATCTGTTTACATGTGTGAGTGTTGAGGTTATCAGTACAGAGATAGGTTTGATGCAGCTCTCCAACCTAATTGCGAGCAAGCCTCTTCATCTCCTCAGAAGAATGGCATTTGTACCTGCTTACTATATTCATCACTTGGTCTCCCTCTGCGATTTTTGCGCCACACACTACCAACCCCCCCCCCACCTCCCCCCCCTCAATGTTAAATTTACGATTCCTCGATTTCTAACAAAGTGTCCTACCTACCGATCCCTTCCTTTAGGTAAGGCATGTAAGAAATTCCTTGTCTCCCCAATTCTGTTCAGCCATCTACCCACGTAATTTCCAGAATTTTTCTGTAGCACCATGCATTTAAAGCCTTTGTCAGTGGTTAGCATAACGGATCGCTGTACTTGCGGTCCCCAGTTCGAATCCCGCCACGGGCAGAAGAAAATTTATTTCTTTGTATTTACAATTACTAGAATGTTCTACATATTTTTATGGTTGATGTACTTATAAGTTCCGGAAAATTCTTTCTATGTATAAATAGAGGAGAACTCCAAGCAGGAATCAGTCTGTACTGTGTGTACGCTTGTGTTAGCAACAAACGTGTTGTAAATCTAAAGTGTCGTGCTCTATTAAAGACCAGCCTTCGAATTCCGGACCAACTGCATTTTGCAACGTGACTATATATATATTCTAATCCCTTCAGCATCACATAATTTACTAATACTGCATTCCATTACCCTTCTTTTTTGGTTGTAAATGTTATACGCTCGTTTCAACACACTGTCTATTCCGTCAATTTGTTCTTTCTGATCCTTTGCTCTCTTTAACAGAATCACAATGTCATCAGTAAAACGCATTATTCTTATTTCTTCACCCTGAAATTACTATGCATCCTGAAAGGTTTTTCGGCATCCCTTTGTACATCCGGAGGTACTGAATTAAGATTATGAACAAGATATACGATCCGTGTTGTAAATGTACTTTTAATTGACGAAATGAGCATATTGGAAGGGTTTATTCGATCATCATAAGGGTCCTGAAGGCAACGAATTATGATTTCAGACGGCACCGATATACATCACGTGCTTTTCTTTATAATGGTCACTTTCCGACTACACTGGAAGATTTATCCACATAATAATTTCATTATGTATCCTACGTGCAGAAGCACCTTACGAAAAATGGTCATACCAAATCCTGTGAACTCCTTTTTGAAAATTTTTATATGTAGCATATATTCTAAATGACAGTTTAAGTACGCGTGTCTATTATTTATAATAGTAAAGTGAATAATCTTCTTTAGAAGGATAAAAAAGAGGATGAAATGAAAAAGGCTCATGGCAGAGCGCATAAAAAACGCAAATGTGTACTGTTTAAAATTCTCTGGGAGAGAAAAGAAGAAAGAAGATTAGTGCATGACGTCCCGACGACAAAGTGGTCATTAGAGACGATACTTTGACAGAGAACAAGAGAAGCACTTGCCTTAATCCTCATTCCGCTCACCACACAAAAAGAAAATCGGCATGTGAACGTTTTCGCGCTCTTTTATGCTGAGAAAGAGTAGCAGAGAAACAGTTACTGTAGAAGAAAGAGGAAAGAAAACGAGTGAGTGAGAGAGGAAGAGTATGATACAAGACAACGTAATAGTGAACAAGAAAGATCTATTCAAAATAAGAAAAGAAAGCAGAAAAGAGAGAAGGCTGAGCAAATTTGAAACAAAAATGATTGCAGACCATATGCAAGTTCAGTCAGGAACAAAGGTGCATGTTTGGAGGTATGATACTACTGCTGATTCTAAGCAAAAAACTTGTAGCAAACTTATGCTCTTTTCGTAACCGTTTCTAGATAAACCAACAAAAACAACTAGGAATGGGAAAAGTGCAAGTGAGAATAAAGTAAAATGCGTGTTTCTGCTCTTGCAGACAACTATTGTTACCGACCGAAACTCAGTTCTGCATTCCTTGAGCACAAGTAAGGAAAATACAAGAAAAAAAATTCCTGTCTTGTGTCCACTCTGCGAATGTACAGTTCGCTTTTCAGCCACCCCCACGAGTAGTAATCCAACAGGGTAAGATCGGATGACCTCATTGGCGAAACAACGACTCCACGGCGACCGATCCAACGACCAGGATACGGCATGTTGGCCGGCCGCGGTGGCCGAGTGGACTGAGGCGCTCCAGTCACGGTCTGCACGGCCACTACGGTCGGGGGTTCGAATCCCCCTCGGGCATGGATATTTCTGCTGTCCTTAGTCTTAGGTAGTTCATAAGTAGTTTGTAAGCTTAGGGACTGATGACCCCGTAGTTAAGTCCCATAAGTTCTACAAACATTTGAACATTTTGAACGGTATGTTGAGATACTGTTCCACTTTCCGTATTGACTGTGTAGGAACTATGCCATGCTGAAAGTACATACGAGCTGATGTTTCTACAGGGGTATCCTCTACGTATTTTGGTAACACATTTGAAGAAAATGAAGATTCCGTGTCCCATTATGACGATGTGTTGGTCAATAATGGTACTACACCATACGTTGGCTGTGTACTACAGATGGGAACTAGCTAAAATGGCTCAGAGTGTTTAAAAAGCGCGAATAAGTTCTACTACGGTAGGCCTATTTTCGTTGAGGCAGGAGGAATAAGGACCGAAAAAGCTGCTCTTTCTGTCAGAGTCTTTTAAAGATGAGTGTATCAGCCTTTTTGATGTTCCTATTGATCTATTTTCAGCTGTGGTAATGTACGTCGAAGAAATGACAACGTACTTAGTTGTCCGCACCATTTGGTCAGAAAGTAATCGGAACAAAATGTAGAAAGCGGAATGTCTTACACTACAGTCGTGATTTCCGTAAAGAAAGTCGATGAAAACGAAAGATTTGGAAAAGAATGGAATAAATTTCAACTCTCTGAAATGAAACTTTAACTCTGCAGTGGATTGTGCGCTGATATGAAACTTCCTGGCAGATTATAATTGTGTGCCGGAACCGGGACTCGAATCTGGGACCTATGCCTTCCGCGGGCAATGGCTCTACCGACTCTGCGATCCCGACACGACTCACGATGCCGCCTTACAACTTTACTTCCCGCAGTACCTCGCCTCCTACTTTTCAAACTTCACAGAAGCTCCCCTGCGAACCATGCAAAGGATGAAAGGGTTGTTTCCACAATGAAACTTTCACACTGCAGCGGAGTGTACGCTGATATGAAACTTCCTGGCAGACTAAAATTGTGTGCCGGAACCGGGACTCGAACCTGGGACCTTTGCCTTTCGCGGGCAAGGCAAAGGTCCCAGGTACGAGTCCCGGTTCCGGCACATAATTTTAATCTGCCAGGAAGTTTCAACTCTCTGCTTTATGTTACTCAAGCTGTGCACTGAGCGAACACAATGGAAACCAAAATCATATTTGGAAATATAATAAACGTCCAGAGAGAGAAAAGTGCAAATTTTGAGCTTCCTAAAAGACATTTCAATTTGGCTAGACATTACGTAAGACAAGAAAAATTATTTCAACTGAATTGCTAGTGCATTCAAAAAGAGTTATCAGACAAAAGTGAAAGAAACAAATAATGGAACGCAACAGTATTAAACCAGTGACGCTGACATTAACAGATAGAGGGTAGAGGGGGTGTGAAATGCAGACCGGCATTATCAAACAAAGTATTTGTTCAGCTCGTCAGACGTTCCTCCTATATACCTTTCTCTCAAGTATGTTTTTGTTTTGAGGACACATCTTTCAATAGTTTTATATTTGGAATATTTTTGTGTTTGGGTGTAGTGTGTTTATTGTTTAGAATTTCGTTATACTTGGATTAAAAACCTTTTTGAGCAATTTACAGGTAACCATTGCTATCGCGTTTTTGGTAAACTGGTTGTTCTAATAGAAGGTTCACTATTCTATTAATTATCTTGTTAAAATATACTTATTTTCGCGTTCTGAGGAGACAAGAATTTGCGTTAATAGTATTGACTGAAGTTGTGGGCTTTCTACATAAATCAAATTTATGTTCACTGTTCTTATTTCTAATTCTTAGGTCCTAGAAATGTTGGTTTTATCGGTTTCTGGTTTCATGGTAAATTTGATTTTAGTATGTAGGTTGTTCACTGTTTAATGTTGTCCTTTTATGTCAGTAACGGATCAGTGTATTAGTAAGAGGGTATCGTCCACATACTGGTAATAGTATATTAAAAATGTTTTTTGTTTGTTTGTAAATTTATCGGACCAAACTGAGTGGTCATCAGTCCGTAGCTTACAAACTACTTAAACTAAGGTAAACTAATCTAAGGCCAACACACACACACACACACACACACACATGCACCAGGGAGGACTCGAACCTCCACGGCGAGCAACTGCGCGCTCCGTAGTGAGGCGCTTTAGACCGCTCAGCTACATCACCGCGTCAATAGTATATTATTTTGTTAATTGTTGTGTTATTACAGTTAAAGTATTTCTCTTCACTTGTATTTAAGAAGATGTCAGCTACAGCTCCGCCAATGATAAATCCCGCTCTAACTCGATATTCTGTCATTGTAATTTTTTGTGTAAAAAAAGAGTTCTATATTTTTCCTGTATCTCCAATACTTATGATTAGTTATTTTCACTTTACAACTACACGAAAATAGCAGATTGCTATTTGTAAAAGTCATTTTCAGACTACCGTACAAAATAAACGGTGTAGTTTTCAACTGAAAATTACATTATCTGCAGGTCTGAAGATGGTTTGAATTCCGCCATTCTCCGTTACACTGTTACAATTAAATTCTAGCCCGAATATTCGTAAAAATACTGAGATTTTTCAGTACCTAATTTATTAGCATTACACATTATCAGTAATTCTGAGGATACTTACCCAGGCAGTAGGTTGTGTAATGCGTATTTCATTTGTCAAAATTCAGAGGCAATGAGGTATGATAAATATATGTTTAGTAATGGCAAGCAGGATAAAGAATGATAAATCAGTTTTCCTTGTCCATTAGATGGGTGAGTTATTCTATGGTGAAGTTCCTTACGTTGATGAACGGAAGTTGAAAATCTGAGAAAAGCTTTAAATTAATATTAGTTTTTGGAGCCTTTTGATGAAATACCCAATCAATACTTATAACACGACCTTAAGGTAGCGCATAGCATTTGAAATGTACAAGTAAAACTATAGTTTCGCTGACGAGATGCTTCTGTCTTCAAGAGATTGCCAGTACCGGTGAACAAGCATCACAAACACGCTCTTGAAATCACAACGGAGAGAAAGTTCGTTTGGCTTCATCCATTGTGAACATATGCTTGCCAGGAAACTGATATTCCTCTCTGATGTGATAGCCTTATTACCGTCGTATGTTTCATGTATTCCCATATATATTACTTCGTCTGAATGTCATGTTTCCTTGGTAGCCACTGGGTGACGAAGCAATGCCCATTTTCAGAGAAAAAACACTCACCACTATCCATTTTTCTTCATACGCCAAATCCCAAACGGGCTGATATGTTTTGTCGATGATCACTGAGCCGAACAACGAACCGAAGAAAACATTTTATATTTTCGTTTAGCAATATATCCCCGTCGACAGTCTCTCTCCAGGGAAATACATGTGCTGTACGAGGGATAACATCCCCCTCCACATTTGCCAGATATAACAACACGCTGTTGAGGGAGTCGCGGCAGTAGATATACCAACACAAGCAGAGGGGACACCCCAGCTTGCACGACTCAGAGATAACTACTGTACAGTCCCTTCCGGAAATAATGACGCGTTCACCAGCTCGGTACTCTCTCGAAACTAATGTGGTTAGAGGTGTACATTCATACAGGGTGAGTCAGGTAAGACGTAATACCGTTTTTATTTCGTGAAAGGGTAGACATATATGTTTTCGGCAAATGTTAAAGCGTCGAGGCGCACGTGTTGTCTGACTGATTAATGTTTGTAACGCTGGTATCAAATAAGATGGAGAAACAAGCTTTTTTCAATTTTTTAATTTTTTTTATTTATTTATTTTCGCTGGATCCTAATAATTTTATGCCTGCATTCGATATTTTTCGAGGAAGAGATGTGCAGTTATGTAGGAAATTCAAAAAAAAAAATGTCCTAGAATTTGAGAGCACGGTGGTTGGAACCACTTTACATTTTCATACATTTAGAACCAGCTGCCATTCTGCACACCAAACAGAAATGTTGTCTAAGTCATCCTGTATACTATTACAGTCAATTAAAACGGACATACTCCCATACACCACAGCATCATCAGCAATCAGCCGCAAATTATGTTACTCTGTCTATCAGATCATTTATATAGATAGAAAATAATAATGGTCCTATTTTCTACCCTGGGACACGCATGACGATACATTCGTCTCTGATGAACACTCGCCGTCGAGAACAACGTACTGCGTTTTATCACTTTGGGAGTCTTCCTACTTCTTCTTCTTATTATTATTGTTATTGTTATTATTCTTTGGTTATTAAACCTCAGGTTGATCTGTAGCTTTTCTCCATAGTGTCCTGTTGCTTGCCATTTGTTTAATATCCCTGTAGCTGTTACAGTTCATATCGTCTATCACTTGTCTCATATACTTCAGCCTGGGTCACTCCCTCCACCAATCTCTCCAAGATGATTTTCAGCAGTCCTTCATGCCTGAAGTTATGACCATCCTTTTTCGCATTCTCTGAGAGAACCTCTCAGCAATTCTTTGTAAAACCTGTTCGTTTGTTACTTTATCAACCCAACTTCTCTCCAACATTCTATGGCAACACCACATCTCGAATGCGTCTATCTTTCGTTTTTCCGGGTTTCCCATGGTCCAAGATTCAGTTTCATAAAACATTAAACTCCTTACAAAATTCTTCAACATCTTATTCCTCAAATGTATGTTCATGTTGTTGGATGTGAGAAGTTTACGTTTCTTATTGAAGGAAATTATTGCTTTATATTTTCTTCTTTGAATGTCTCATTTACATTTAGCATCTGACGTGCTCTTGCTACCCGGGTATGTGAATTCATTGACGCTCTCAACGCATGCACTATTAAAAATATACTTGCATGTGTTCCGTACTCCTTTACAGACATAATTTTAGACTTGCTTCTGTTGATCTTCATTCCATACTTGCTAAGAGTTGATTTCATGTCATTGAGCATATACGTTAACTGATATTCATTGTCCGCTACCACTGCTATATCGTTGCCAAATCGAAGCATGTCAATTCTACCTCATTGTATCACAACACCTTCTTCCCTATTCTGCAAGTTTTCTCTGACTTCATTCAATCCTATTTAAATATATGCATTGAATGAAATAGGAGAAAGTGAGCTTCGTTGTCTTATTCCTTTTTCTATGTTTACTTCCTGTACTTACTCTCCACACCTAATTATAGCTGTTTCATCTCTATATAATTTCCAAATTATTCTTCTATCTTCAGCCAATCACAAATCTTCGAACCTATTGCATATGCTCCTATGTTTGTTAAGAGGCAAGAAGGAAAATTAGGGTTTGTCGGAGTAAGGATGGGGAAGGAATTCAGCCGTGTCCTTTGAAACGTATCATACCAGCATTCACCTGGAGTCTGCACTGACTGCTCTGTCATGTGAAAGACGTCGACAGAGTGTTCTGATCTATGCTGGCAACTTTTTCATTGGGGTAGTACTTTCAGCGTGAAACCAGTTTGGTTAAGACGAATATTTATTTTCGTTATACATTTGTCACCGAAGTACAACTTTCAAAACGCTGTGAAAATAACACCACTGATCAAAATGACGCCGTATTGAAACTATTATTGGGGAACTGAGGAAAGGTATGGCAGAGGAAAAATGTATTGTGTGAAAATGGATCAATAGATGGCGATGTGTGTGTTACAATATGTAAATGAGAAAACCTGTCAAGCGCACGGACCATTCAAGTTAGTAAAAACTCGCCGAGTACTCGGCGATTCCTCATTTAGCTTTTGAGATGTACGCCAGGATATGCATGCTCGCGTTCTTATTGTGAAGCTGTTTTGCAAGACAAATGAGTGTTTAATTATATCCATAATGGATGTGAGGTCGCGGTTGTATACTTAATTATTTTCTCAAATAGGCTCAACCACAGAGATCGTGTAAAAACATTAGAATATGACGCGTTTCAAGAGTCAAGCCCTCATCATCAGATAAACTATACAATAATCTTAAAACCTGAGACAAAAAAATCTGAAACGTAATAAAAGGAAACGTGGTTACTTCCCTTGTAACCGTGTCTACGCAGAAAGGTCCTCAGCATACTGTGCTACGTCAAGATTCTACATCTACATGGGATACTCTGCAAATTACATTTAAGTGCCTGGCGGCGCATAACACTAGCGAAATGTACGGAGTCAACAACACGTATGCACATGAAAACAAAGACCTCTAAATACCCAATTTCATGTGCATAAGTGCGCCCCACTCGTGTTGTTGACTCCGTACATTTCGCTATAGTTATGCGCCGCCTATGCTGGGGTCTGTTTTGAATCTTGACGAAGCACAGTATGCTGTGGACCTTTCTGCGTAGACACGGTTACAAGGGAAGTAACCACGTTTTCTTTTATTATGTTTCAGATTTTTATTGTCTCAAGTTTTTAGATTCTTGTATAGTTTATCTGATGATGAGGGCTTGACCCTTGAAACGCGTCATATTATAGTGTTTTTACACGATCTCTGTGGTTGAGCCTACTTGACAAAATAACAAATGAGTGTGCACACGTCGCCCTGCGTAAGTTCCAGACACTGAGGGGTTTGAAACAGCCGTTCGTCCGTTGACTGCCGTGGGTCTGGAGTAAATGATACGGAAATTAGAATGGACGGGTTCCTTTGGGGTGTAACCTGGTAGAGGGAGGAAACGAATTGATTCGACGTCAGTGCAAGAAGTGGCCACAGCAATGCAGGAGGAGTCGAGTGTCCAATCGTGTAGTGCGCGGAGAACTGCCCTAGCGTTGAACACTACTGTGAGCGCCGTGCGTAAATTCTTACAAAACACCGTACTCTGCTATCCGTTCAAAATTACCCACGTGCAAGAGTTGCTTTCTGTTTACCTGCCGTGAAGAGAGACTTTTGCTTCAGAATTTCTTGCTGGCGTGAAAGTGTACGATGAAGGGCCGTTCAAGATTTCGTGGACATCTACGGGGTATCTCAGTTCACTGAGTTGTCGAATGTGAACAACAAAAATTCCACACGCAAATCAACCAGTGCCGTTTCATCCTAAAAAGGCAACTGTTTGGTGCGGGTTTACCGCATCATTTATCATAGGGCCATATTTCTCCGAAGAGACAGGTGCTTCCGGTCTTATAAACTGTACTGTTACTGTTAAGCCCTACGAGCGTCATTCCAGCTCTCCTACAGCATGGATGGCATCAGTGGCGGATACAGAATTCCTTTGTGGAGGGAGGGGGGGGGGGGGCGCATAAGGATGAGGAGGGTAAACATTTCCTGAAAGGCGTAGTGAGACTAATTTTAAAATACACACACACACACACACACACACACACACACACACACACAGACTCACACATTAATATATATATTAGAAATAAATTTTATTACAGCCTTTATCGCATATAACTGACATAGGAAACACCCAAAATATCCTCCAAAACCACATTCGCATCTTAGAAGAAACTTCTTAATACACTTCCATCTAACCATTAGTACTATTAATGCACTATTAGTTTCTGTGATTTATGGCGTCATTTTCAAGTGCCCCTTATTACAGAAATATTGCAACGATTGGGGCTAAACCACATTAAATAGTGAAAAGTTTCATAATTTACCACAAAATAAAGAAAAGAAACAGAGAATTAAGAGTGTGAATGCGTTGTGTTCAGCTGTGGGCACATTTTTCATCCTTTATGATGATAAATGATGAAACAATTGCTCACAGCTGAACAAATAGCATTCAGGATCTGAATTTAATTATATTTGTTTCTCAGCTTGGCCAGATAGGTATATGCGAATTCCTATACAGAGGAAGCCATGCGAAATTGGCACTGATTTCTCCACATATTGATAACTTCGGAATAATTGCACTGTAAGATTGAATAAGACTGACCACTTGAAAACTCAAACAATTCTACAATACGGTCGAAAAATGTTTTGTACAATGAAGCAGACAGGATTATGATATTAAATGTGCCAAATGAATTAATGGTGACGGTACAAATACCTATGGCATGTGCTTCACAAATGAAAGATCTCATCAAATGTTTGTAATCCTAAGGAACGAAATAGCTAAAGTTTCGGTCCCTAGTCTTACAAACTACTTAAACTAACCCATTCTAAGGACAACACGCACACCCACTTCCGAAGGAGGACTCGACCCCTGGCGGGATCGGCTGCGTGCTCCGCGACGTTGCGACCCAGATCACACTGCTATTCCCGCGCGGCGTACATGGTTTAATTGCTGGTTTCATAAATGTAGAGTTTCATACTTCCGATTCTCTTTTGTTAATTTATGGTAAATTTTTAAACTTTTCAATGTTTAATGTGGATGATTTGTAATATTTTTCTAATTATAGGGTCTTGCGAATAACGCATTAGAGCCCCGAAACTATTAGTGCATTGTTAGTTAGATGGAATAATATTAATTCGACAAGTGAAGATGGTGACGCAAGGAGCAGAAAACATGTGCGCTAGTTGCAGGACACTCGTTTATATCAGAACGCTGTCAACGTCGCGCTGGCCCTAGGCACGAAATATTACAGCACACATTGTAACGGGTAACGTTTCCAACACTGCGACGCTGCCTTCCGCACACTGCTCCTCGCCTCCCGGCAGCCATTGGTACACGCCTCCTGCCGCTGCCAACAGCCAGCGCACGAATCGTCAACTTACCGTGGACAAACAATACTGTATCCGGCGTAACTGTTTCATTATCAAGCAATGCACTGAACAACAATCTAACGGCCAGTAAATAACCTAAAATCATATGTCCTGTGTCGCGTCGTCCTGAATCAATTTTTTCTTCGTGTTTTCTAAAGTTAATACGCAAAACGTAATGGGTTTTCAAGAATGCGTTCCAGAATAACAAATTTACACTTCAGTGTGTTTCTAGAAAAATTTCTACCAGCATGAAAATCCTTTTTATCTTATGTGCGGAAAAATGCAATTGAATTTTCTAATTCGCTCCTGTAACTGGAAAATCGAAACGTGTAGCTTCAAATAAAACTGTTCATAATAAGTGGTAGTACTATTTCTTAGTATCTAGGAAAATAATCCAGATTGATAAAACTGATGACCGAAGAGACCAGAATGCGCCAGCCTGAACGCAGTCTTAGAAAATCACGAATCTTTTTCACATAGTTAAATCATTTAACTGTATTTACGTATGAATAAAACGTACACAATACCTCATTTATATCCTAACGAATCACAAAATAATAAATGACTTCAATTTAGTTTTACCGTAAATTGCTGACAAAAAAGGAGCAAGAAACAAAAGTAAGCATAAAACAAAGAATCAATTTACGTCATGTTAATTAAAGGATTTTACTGCAAACCCAAATAGAGTTTGGTCATGTGTTAAATATACTAGGGGCAAAACACAAACAATACTCTCATTACGTGACACTTTGGCGATCCTGCCGATGATAGCTTTACTAAAGCAGAGTTACTAAACATATCTCTTAGAAATGCATTCACCAAAGCAGACGAAACAAATATTTACGATTTCGAATTGCAAATGATTAACGTTGAAGTAAATGTCCTCGGAGTTCTGAAGCAACTAAAATCACTTAACAAGAACGAGTCTTGTGGTCCGGACTGAATACCCATTAGATTTCTATCTGATTATGCTGAAGCGATAGCTCCTTACTTAACAGCCATATGCAACCACTCGCTCATAAAAAAATATGTACCAAACCACTGGAGAGTTGCACAGGTCACACCTACATTCGAGAAAGGCGGTAACAGTAACCCACTAAAATAAAGGCCTATTTCATTGATGTCAATTTGCAGCGGGTTTGTGGAACATATCCTGTGTTCAAATATAATGAATTATCTCGAACAGAATGATCAATTACCCAAGGTCAACACGGATTTAGAAAGTATCGGACATGTGAAAAAAACAACTAGCTTCTTACTCACACGAAGTGATGAGTGCTATCGACAAGGGATCTCAAACTGATTCCGTATTTCTCGATTTCCATCAGGCTTTTGACACCATACCTCACAAACGGCTTTTAATCAAATTCAGTGGTTACGCTATTTCGCCCCATATTTGCAACTAGACAGGGGATTTCCTATTAGAGAGGACATAGTTTGTAGTAATCAATGGTACAGCATCAACTAAAACGGGCGTTCCAGAGCGTTGTTTGCAAATGCCGCAGTCATATTCCATCTAGGGAAATCATCTGAAGTTCAAAAACTACTGCAGAACGATCTAAATATCACTATTGTGTAAAAATTTGTAAATGACTCTAAATAATAAGAAGTGTGAAGTCTCCAAATTAGTACGATACTTTAGACATTGTTTACAAGATGTTCAAAATTTTCAAATGTTTGTAGAGCTTATGGGGTCATCAGTCCCTAAACTTACAATCTACTTATGAACTAGCTTATACTAAAGACGGCACAAATACCTAAGCCCGAGGGGGTATTCGAACCCCCGAACCCAGCGGACGTGCAGACCGTGACTGTCACGCCTCAGACCGCTCGTCCACAGCGGCCGGCTTCCAAGATGAATCAATCAAATTAACTCCACTAAATACCTATCAATTACTGTTACATCAGACTTAATCTGGATAATGTCGTTGGAAAGGCGAACCAGATACTGCGTTTTATTGGCAGAACTATTGAAAGATGCAACAGAACTACTCAAGCATACACTATGCTTGTCCGTCCTCATTTGGAGTATTGCTGCACAGTGTGGAATCCTTATCAGTGGGTTGGGCGGAGGACATCGAAAAAGTCCAAAGAAGGGCAGCTCGTTTTCTATTGTCACGATACACTAGTAATCGATGGTAAGACATCGACTAAAACAGAGGTGATATCGCGCGTTCCAAAGGGTAGTGTCATTGGTCCTCTACTGTTCCTTATTTACATAAACGATTTAGGGGAAAATCTAAGTAGCTCTCTTAGGTTGTTTGCAGATGACGCCGTCATTTACTGTCTAGTAAAATCATCTGAAGATCAAAACCGAAAAGAAATCCGTTAAACATTGTTTACAAGATAAATCAATCAAAAGTGAAGGCCGTAAACTCTACAAAATATCTAGGAATTACTATTACTTCAGACTTAAACTGGGAAGAATACGTAGATAATGTCGTGGAAAAGGCGAACCAGAGACTGCGTTTTATTGGCGGAATCCTTAAAAGATGCAATAGAACTACTAAAGAAACTGCATACACTACGCTTGTCCGTCCTTTTTTGGAGTATTGCTGCCCAGTGTGGGGTCCTTATCAGGTGGGTTTGACGGAGGACATCGAAAGAGTCCAAAGAAGGGCAGCTCGTTTCATATTGTCGAGATACAGGAGAGACAGCGTTACGGAAATGATGGGAATCATTACAACAACGGCGCATATCGCTGCGGCGTGGTCTACTACACAAATCAGCAACCTTCTCCTCCGAATGCGAAAATATATTATTGACTACCAGTTACATAGGTAGGAAACATAATCAGAATACAATACGAGAAATCAGAACTTGAACATAGGGTTTCGTGTGTTCTTTCTTTCCGCGCGCTATTCGAGAATTTAATGGGACATAAACAGTGTAAAGGTGGCTCGATGAACCCTCTGCCGGGCACTTGAATGTGAATTGCAGAGTATCCCATGTTGATGTAGAGCTCGTCGCTCGCCAAACCTCGCGACTTGCCCGCAGCTGACCGCACAGAAGCAGGTGCGACCCGTGTAAACGCCGCGCTTACAATTCACCGGCGGTAATCCTGGCCGTTAAAGAGTGTTTACATATTGAAATCAGCCCCAGCCGGCCGGCTCTGTAACTGCGTATTAGGGCCTGGGCGAGCACCATTGTGAGTCTGTGTGTGTGTGTGTGTGTGTGTGTGTGTGTGTGTGTGAGTAGGGGTGGGGGGGGGGGTCCTCATGGGATGGGGCTGCCCAACTCCGGGCTTTATGCGTAATGAAAATTTTATGCCGATCGTTACCGCTGGCGGGGCCAACTTTTCGGCGGTGACCGCGTGCTGCGTCGCCCAGCCCACCAGCCGCTGGAGAGTGTCTCTGGGGAAAAGTCTGGCCGTGAGAAGCTTTGACACCATCCGTTTCACCTCCCCTTACTGTGCACTCGTTGCTGCTACATTTGCAGGACAACTCGGCGGTGTTGGCTCTTACCATGGAATCACTGGGTTCGATTCCCGTTTGGGCCAGGGATTTTCTCCACTCGGGGACGAAGTGTAGCGTTGTCCTGATCGTCATTTCATCATCATCGTCGACACGAAAGTCACTCCAGTGGCGTCAAAGAACGACTTGCACCAGACAGGACGAACACGGTAATCACTGTACAGCGCTCTAATGGAAAGGAGAATGGAGCGATTAGTGGTGCACTTTCCTCGAAACATAAATATCCTGACTCGTTTCACGCAACCCGCCACGAACTCTTCCCTTGTGCCCCTTTTTAGTAGCTCAGTGTATCGTTTGCTTAACACATTTATTGCTAATTTTCGAACCCTTGTCTTCTACTCTGTTTAATCTGTAATATTTACAAGACTATTATGGATAATGTTAGCTTTATTCTACATCTACATGGAATACTCTTCAAATCACATTTGAATGCCTGGCAGAGGCTTTATCGAACCACCGTTATACTATTTATCTCCCATTCTCTTCTCGAATAGCGCGCGGGACGAAAGAACACATGAATCTTTCCGTTCAAGCTCTGATATCTCGTATTTTATTCTGACGATTATTTCTACCTAGGTAAGTGGGAGTCAACAATATATTTTCGCATTTGTATAAGAATGTTGCCGATTGGAGTTTCGTAAGTAGCCCACGCCGCAGCGATATGCGCCGTTGTTGTAATTAAAACGTTTTGTTAAGCTTATGGGACTTAACTACGGGGTCATCAGTCCCTAAACTTACAAACTACTTATGAACTACTTACGAACTAGGACGGCACAAATAGCCATGCCCGAGGGGGGATTCTAACCCCCGACCGTAGTAGCCGTGCAGACCGTGACTGAAGCGCCTCAGTCCCCTCGGCCACCGCGGCCGACCCAATGTTGTAATTATTCCCATTCCAGATCCTGTATCATTTCCGTTACGCTGTCCCCCCTGTATCGTGACAATACGAAACGAGCTTCCTTTATTTGGACTCTTTCGATGTCATCCGTCAAATCCACCTGATAAGGATCCCACACTGGGCAGCAATGCTCCAAAGAAGGACGGACAAGCGTAGTGTATGCAGTTCTGTTGCATCTTTTAAGGGTTCTGCCAATAAAAAGCAGTCCTTGGTTCGCCTTTCCCACGAAATTATCTACGTGATCTTTCGAGTTTAACTTTGAAGTAATAATAATTCCTAGGTATTTTGTGGAGTTTACGGCCTTCACTTTTGATTGATTTATCTTGTAAATAAAGTTCAACGGATTTCTTTTCGTTCTCATGTGGACGACTTCATTCTTCTCATTATTCTGACTCAATTGCCAATTTTACACCATAGTGATATCTTATTCAGATTATTCTGAAGTTGGTTTTGATCTTCCACATTACCCTGTGGAACGCCTGATATCACCTCTGTTTTAGTCGATGTCTTACCAGCGATTACTACGACCTGTGTCCTCTCTGACAGGAAATCCCCTTTCCTCTATTCATGTCCTACCGTCCTGTCCATTATAGTTTTC
This sequence comes from Locusta migratoria, assembly GCA_026315105.1. NCBI lineage: Eukaryota > Metazoa > Arthropoda > Insecta > Orthoptera > Acrididae > Locusta > Locusta migratoria. The sequence goes on along the minus strand of CM048750.1, from coordinate 26,686,728 downwards.
ATTATTTGTCGTAATGTCTCATAACACCGTGTTTTACGAGTAGTAGTAAATACGCGGATATAGAAATCAGTGCTTTTGTTGCTAAACATAAATGAATAAATAAATTAAATAAAAAAATAGAGAAAAAATTAGTGGTACCCTGCTCATTTTACATGGAATTTAACTAGACAGGAGTGGCATACCAGAAGACAGAGTGCGTGTTGCTGACGGGAATTAAAAGCTAACTTATACCATACGAAAACCATTACAAAATTCGGACAATGGAACTGCGTGGAATGTTTAAAGGCGGAACCAAGCGCTTACCACCGTAAGAAGCTAAACTGGCAACGTTACCAACAGTTGAACATGTACACATCCAACCATTTGAGGAAGCATTGGTCAAATTGATTAAAATTCGTTTCTATTTCAGTTCCTACTAGTCCTACGACACACTATTTTATAATATTAAACCGACTACAGTGTGAAAAAACAATATTTACGGAAATTTTTTTATCTTGACAGTGAGTAGTTCACAAGACGTGTCGTTCTAAGCATGAAAACATATGTAACTCGTGCAGTGTTTCATGATTCAATCGATGGAAATTAAGTCAAAATTTTGTGGTGTACTGTCCCTGAATTTTTTAAAGAATTGCCGGATTATTTCACACTTGCTTTCTTCAACGAATAGACAACAATATTGTATACAAAAGACTTTGTGTATGTAAGGTCTTATCTCTTTGGAGCAAGGTTCCTAAACGTTTTGGAGTCGGTAAGAAACATTTCCTCAGTTTTAATTATTCGGAACTCTCCATTGGCTAATTCGGACATTTGACCGCCAGTCAGAGTCTATTGGAATTGTGCGAAAGTGCAATTTGAACACTTCGGCGGTTATAATAGCAACTGGAACGAACCTAAAACTTTCCAATTTTTCTTTCAAAAGTCGACAATTTACAATTGGTCAGTTTTTTACAGATTTACGAAAGAATTTTAGCCGTTACGCTTATAACGAGTTTGGATTTTAGGCGGTACCCCGTCTCGTCCCGTACCGGTCCAACTAAAGCACTGATGGAAATAGTATTCACCAAGTTCAATAAAAATGCCATTTAACGTGTGTCCAATTTTTATTGATCACATAGATACCGCTGACATTTGCCTGTTGCTACAGCAGTTAGTATTGGTTGCTATCAGTGGTGTTTTCTCAGGGTGTTCAACTTGTGTGTCCAAAATGTTCAAATGTTTGAATAGCTTATGGGACTTAACTACGGGGTCATCAGTCTCTAAACTTACAAACTACTTATGAACTAACTAAGACTAAGAACGGCACAAATATCCATGCCCGAGGGGGGACTCGAATCTCTGACCGTAGTGGTCGTGCAGACCGTGAATGGAGCGCCTCAGTCCCCTCGGCCACCGCGGCCGGCACTTGTGTGTCAACGGTGTGTTGAAATCGAATGACAAATAATAGATTATTTTCATCTGTTTAAATATAACGTGTTTTCCTTTCGTTATAATTTCGTTCTTCTGTTCCATATACTATAGTCATCTTCCGCGCTTTCCGGAATCTTCTGGCCATTCGCCTGTCAAGGCTTTGATTCGTTTTCCGACGCTTTGCGTTTCATTGTTGTTTCAGAGAAGCGCGCGAGTGTATTATCATTTCTTATGCGACAAAGTAAGGCGTTTAAACATTTAATGTGCATAGTGAAAGTGTAGTAAGACACTTATTAAACAACCGGTTCTCATCACTTTTAGTGAAAAGCAAAAAGTGAGTCGTGTGGAAATAGCCGAGTGGTCTGGAGGCGGTTGGCGTTGGAGATTCGAATCCTTCCTCGCGCATGGATGTTAGTATTGTCTTATGTTCGTTCATAAGTAATTAGTATGATTACGGACTGATGATCCCGCAGTTAAGTCACTTGGCTTTACAAACATTTATTGAAAAAAGTGATTAATAGTGGCCGACCATATCAACTTCTCAAGACATCTACACCACTCGAAGGTGCGAGAGGAAGATTCGAAAGACATTTTAGCAACTGTATGATGTAGCGAACTGACGTTGCGGAGCTGATATGCAGAGCAAATTTTTCTGTTAGACGTGTTTGCTGTTTTCAAACAAAATCTCTATAGGGAATCATCAAGGATACGAGGATCTGAACCATCTCAAAACTGCCATGAAAAAACACAGTGCGTCTGAAATTCGTCTTTCTAGTTTGTTCTAATTTAACAATTTTATTTCGTCTCCTGCTAGAATAGATATGTTATGCGATTTTCAACGAAGAGCTGAAATAGAGATTTACGTGAAAAAGTGAGAAAGGACAGGGAGATGTTAAAGAGGCTCATTAATGCTTAACTTTATTTAGGGAAACAAGAGCTGGCATTCAGAGGTCACGTTGAAAACGAAGAGCCCTCCAACGGAGGATATTTCATTTAATTTATTCAAAATGTTCAAATGTTTGTTAAGCTTATGGGACTTAACTACGGGGTCATCAGTCCCTAAACTTACAAACTACTTATCAACTACCCTATACTAAGGACGGCACAAATATCCATGCCCGAGGGGGGATTCGAACCCCCGACCGTAGTGGCCGTGCAGACCGTTCCTGGAGCGCCTCAGTCCCCTCGGCCACCGCGGCCGGCATTTAATTTATTACTGGAAGTGTTGAGCTCGTGGCCGAGGAGACTGAGGCGCTTCCGTCACGGTCTGCACGGCCACTACGGTTGGGGGTTCGAATCCCCCCTCGGGCATGGATATTTGTGCCGTCCTAGTTCGTAAGTAGTTCATAAGTAGTTTGTAAGTTTAGGGACTGATGACCCCGTAGTTAAGTCTCATAAGCTGTACTAACATTTGAACATTTTTTTTTGAGCTCGATTCTCCCATAAAACAACATTTAGCAACTTTTACAGTCTCCAGGGAATACCAGCACGCATTGAGAATGATACAAGAACATCAGTTGGTGATGTAGTGAGAGATTACATTTACTATGAAATTCAGAAAACAGATTTTCTAGTGGAATCAATTGAAGTGTGAAGTGCGTCTTAATCGGTACCGCTGAATACGGTAATGCCTGAGAAGATATTTCCATAAACTTCAAAAACATTTGAACATTTTAAGCTGATCTGTTTGAGAAGGTGGTTTTGACAACGGAAAAAAGCCGTCCTCTGGAACACTTACCGTTAAGCGATCTCCACCCCCCCCCCCCTCCCACTTCCACTCTCATCAAAAGCGACACGCCGAACCGATTTTTTACACGAGACAACACTGGGATATTTTTCAAATTTAGGCAGTTGAGCTTTGATGTTCAAGTTGTGAAGTCGTCCCTTACTTTACATTAAAGAGTTCATTTTGATTTGTTGGCCAAGTACAGTGTACTATACAGTGTAAACAGGACTCACCTATTTATACAAACTGGTTTCGATAACATGAAAGCATAAATCATGACTAGCCTATATCTATTTCGATTAAACGAAACAAACTGTTAATAATATCTTGAGCCTACATCAGAAAGCACAAATGTAATTTCCAAATATAAAATCCACTGACGATGTGCTAAAACAGAGGCCGGAACGCGCGTTCCCCACACCCACTCACCGCCACTCACGTTTATGAATTATCCACCTGAAACTTCCTCATGAATATTGGTGGATATCGTATGAAAATTCGTTCAGTAGTTTTTGAGTTTATTGAGTACAGAAATACAGACAAACAAACGGATAGAAAATATGATCTCTGGACGAGAATTAAATACAAATCTTTTTCTTTTTCAGCCTGAAAGTAGGAAAAAGGTAGGTTTCAAAATTCTCTCAGCACTGAGTTGCTACAGTGGGAGTACACTCTTACAATGGGTGAAGATAAGGATAAAAACAGTTTGTACCATCTACAAGAAACCTTTTCGTAATTTGTGAGTGACTTACAAAATTTTTGAACATTTATTTACATTCCTTGCCATTAAAATTGCTACACCACGAAGATGACGTGCTACAGACGCGAAATTTAACCGACAGGAAGAAGATGCTGTGACGTGCAAATGATTAGCTTTTCAGAGCATTCACACAATGTTGACGCCGGTGGCGACTGCAGTTGACCGGCGTAGCCTGGTGAAACGTTGTTGTGATGCCTCGTAAAAGGAGGAGAAATGCGTACCCTCACGTTTCCGAATTTGATAAAGATCGCATTGTTGCGGTCTATTGTATCGCGACATTTTTGCTCGCGTTGCTCGCGATCCAATGACTGTTAGCAGTATATGGAATCGGTGGGTTCTGCAGGGCAATACTGAACACCGTGCTGGATTCCAAAGGCTTCGTATCACTAGCAGTCGAGATGACAGGCATCTTATAAGCATGGCTGTGACGGATCATGCAGCCACGGCTCGGTCCTTGAGTTAACAGATGGGGACATTTGCAAGACAACAACCATCTGCACGAACAGTTAGACGACGTTTGCAGCGACATGGACTGTCAGCTCGGAAACCATGGCTGCGGTTACCCTTGACGCTGCATCACTGACAGGAGCGCCTCCGATGGTGTACGCAACGACATACCTGGGTGCACGAATAACAAAATGTCATGTTTTCTGATGAATCCAGGTCACCTCTTGTTCGCATCGATGGCACTTTGAACAGTGGTCGTTACATTTCAGTTGTGTTACGACCAGTGCCTCTACCCTTCATTCGATCTCTGCGAAACCCTACATTTCAGTAGGATAATGCACGACCGCATGTTGCAGGTCCTGTACGGGCTTTTCTGGATACGCAAAATCTTCGACTGCTGCCCTGACAAGTACATTCTCCAGATCTCTCACCAATTGAAAACATCTGGTCAATGGTGGCCGAGCAACTGGCTCGTCACAACACGCCTGTCACTACTCTTTATGAACTGTGGTATCGTGTTGAAGCTGCATGGGCGGTTGTTCTGGGTACTGATATGTCAGGAACTCTGCACCCAAATTGCGTGAAAATGTAATCGCATGTCAGTTCTGGTATAATATATTTTTTCAATGAATACCAGTATATCATCTGCATTTCTTCTTGGTGTAGCAATTTTAATGCGCAGTAGTGTATTATAAATTCGTCCAGTGTCCACAGATATTTTACAATAATCCAACAATGACCTAGCTTACATCTGTAGTATGATTTGCAATGTGTGTTCTTGTTCGTAAAAATTACATTTTCTTTCTAATTTTGCGTACCATGAACATTACGGCATACATGTTGTCAGTATTCAGACACGAAATATACTGCAGCCACTGCGGGAAGGGTGGATTTCGCCTCCGCTCCTCTCAACAGACAACCCACTCTAGGGGGAACTTCAATGAATTGTGGCGGAGATATTGGCTACATTTTAGTTAGAACAAGAGAAAAGTTGGTTATTGGATAAATTCAGTAGTAGCTGCTGACGGTAGGGGGAACAGGAGTCGGCAATATGTTGGTGGTAGGGTGCGGAGGGTGACTGTCAGAGGGGAGCTATGGCAGAGGGGGAGACAATCTGTCTGCATTCGATAGTAGCTAGTGGTACATTGCTTGGCGGGTGTGGCGGGTGGAAGCGTTCTGGCTGGAGTAACCTTGTCGAGGGGAGGTTGGGGTAGCGTATAAAGCTCTATGAATGGGAAGCGATACTCCTATTACGAGGATAAATAATATAAATGACCCTAAAGCAAACTACAAAGAAAAAGATCATGCAACATTGGGAGGAAGAGGGGAAAAGTATATAAGAATACGAGAGTGTTTAATTTTACGTATAGATAGCTGACTTGGGAAGATGGATAAGGTACAGTTTTTACCTCTAAGAATTATAATATTCTAGGAAAGCACGTAGGAAACTACTTTATCTTCCACAAGTGCCTCACGTGGCGTTTCAGAAATATTTTTACAAACATTAGTGACAAGATTCGTTACACAAAAACAAGAAAAAAACATCGTGGATCATAACATTTGCAAGGTCAATTGGGAAAGTCTCGAAGATGGCAGTAGGAGTAATAAACACAAGGTCCCGTAAATTCTAGTTAGCTGCAACGCTCTGTGTTCTCCATTGTTTATAGATGATAATGGCCCTTCTTGGTGTTTTGCAGTTGAATTTGAAGTGACATGGCCAACAGTCCAGAAGACAGAGGAAGAGCAGTTCCATCGCCCGTGCTTTCCCTCTGAATCATTCCTTGACTTTTTATGTCAGGGGCCATAGTGATGAAGGTGGCTATGCAACAGAAAAACTGTACGGAGAAACTCTTTATCGACATGGTGAAGGCTGAAAAGCAATAGTAAAATGTATAACAGAATAAATTGCAGCCACTTTGAAAATCAAAAAAGGAATCCAATAATTTGCTATTCTTGAGAAAAAATTAAAATGTTTGTAAATCTATGGGACATACCTACCCTGGTTATCAGTCCCTAGTCTTACAAAGTACCTTAAACTAAGTGGAACTAACCTAAGGAGAACACACACACACACACACACACACATGACCAATGGAGGTCTCGAACTTCCAACGAGGAGCAAATTGTTCAAATTCAAATTAAAAACCCTGTGAAAATGTTTTAGTATTGGGTAGTAATTATTGTTTGTGGTAACAAGTGACGTATTTAAAGTGTGACACATGTTACACATTCGCTATTGAAAATATCGTTCTAGTCTACTAATTACTGTCCACTAAGTCGGAGTCTGTTCACTTTGTCACAGTCTGTAAGTTTCTAAGACCACACCTATGAGCTGTTCTCTGACTTTTGTACTCAATAAATCGCCTTTTAGTAAAATTAATCTGTCTTGAATCGAAAACAACATAACACGTAGTATTCTTTCCTGAACGAAAATGCTTATCACAACTTTTTAAGTACATGAAACTCTTCCTTATACAGAAACATGTTTCACACTCCAATAAAATCAATAAATACAAATGTTCCCCACAAAAGATTCGTATTAATCTTATAACGCAAGGAATGATCCGCGCAAATACCTCACAGTCTCCAGTCTGTACTTAATAATTTAGTCCGTTAAATATTATTACTTATTGAGTGCCCTGAAATAAAATTTAGTACCGCAGTTGAAATATTGTTATTTCAATCAATATAGCCTTTTAGAATGCGGTCCCCTTTGAATTTGCCACTTGTGCACTTAATAGCTGCTCACCATCCACATAGATTGTGCTTTTATTGATGGCTAAGATATATTCTAAAAAAATATCAGATAGGTGATAAGTTGAAATACGTAATAGACGGCGTTAGAGTTTGAATATCCATTTGGTCCAACAAGTAGTATCATTAAACTTTTACAAAGGATACAGTCCTCTGTACTTCATTGATACCATAATGTTTCATTCGCCGATTATATAGATCGCTCTTTTATCAAATACGGCCATACCACTCCAAGAACAATTACAGAATTATAACTTAATTAATTCATCATAGTTAGTTTTCTATGTGAGGTAAGTACTTACATTATCACTGCTTCAGGCAAAGATATATCTTTGTGCAAAATACCAGCAGATTTCCTTCCCAATAGCGTTTCTAATAAAAGAAAATATTAAGCCTTCATTGATTGGCGTTAGTCGTGGAATGGCCATTTCTCTGCGGCGTCTGCTACACAACGTGAGGTGGATTGCGGAGTACAAATGTAGAGGCAGAAGTTACATTTGACTAGCAGTCAGGTGACTCTGCCACTGCCTGGTAGTCACAGTGTCGAAGCTGATCAGTGCGTATCATCACCTCCACCTAGAGAGAAGGCCGCGGCGCTCTCGTGTGATGTCAGGCAGAGTAGGTTGCGTGCGCATAGCTGACTGGGTAGCCGCTGGGGCATGGCCCACAATGCCGAAGCAGCGAGCCAGTCAGCTATGCGCGCGCAACCTACTCTGATTGACGTCACATGAGAGCGCCGCGGCCTTCTCTCTAGGTGGTGTTGGTATCTTCGGCTCTGAAACGGCAGCGCTCCTACCAGACCAGGACGCCTGGACAACAGCTCGGCCGCCGAACATGTGACTGCATCAAAAATGTTCAAATGTTTGTAAAGCTTATGGGACTTAACTACGGGGTCATCAGTCCCTAAACTTACAAACTACTTATTAACTAGCTAATCCTAAGGACGGCACAAATTTCCATGCCCGAGGGGGGATTCGAACCCCCGACCGTAGTGGCCGTGCTGACCGTGACTGGAGCGCCTTAGTCACCTCGGCCACCGCGGCCGGCGTGACTGCATCCAATATCCAATATGGGCATCTAACAGAGCTAAAATGGTTTGCATGGTTCTCCTTTGCTAACAGAAAAATATCGTAACCTCAGGCCGCATAAGTGAATAAGAAGGGCACCGCTTACTAAGCAGTGACTTTCGTCACCGTCCACCTGGAGTGAGCTGCTTTTTAGATATTTTCCAACGAAGGAGTCACAGAAGAGTATAATGTACACTGTAAAGCATGAAAATCATGAATTAGTTTCCGTCTTTTGAGGAATGAAATGAGCTGTTTTCTAGGCCTTTCTAACGGGTTAAACACCTTTTCTAAGATGTCGCATGTGTTGTGAGACTATCCAAAATACCCACAATATTTCACTGGACAAATCGACAGAGTGGCTAAATTTGGTCCTTGTTCGATGCTATGAACGAACAAGTCTCCAACACTTTATTACTGGCAAATCGATGATTATTATAGGTATGGCTTCAAGCAGCAACTTACTTAGGCCGCCGCGGCGGAGAGGCCGAGCGCATTGAGGCGCCATGCTACGAAGCGCGAGGTCGTTCCCCGTCGGGGGTTTGAATACCCTCTCGGGCATGTATGTTTGTGCCGTCTTTAGTGTAAGTATATAGTTTGTAAGTTTATCGACTGATGACCCGCGCAGTTAAGTTCCATAAGCTTAATAACATTTGAACGTCTGAGAAAACAGGCTGAGGACTGGTGTACTCAGACGTAAAACTAATCTACGCAGGTGGTGCCTGCTGACTAACGATCACGATGCTCTTTTTGAATGCGGAGAGGTCTAGGACGAGGCGCAGCTGCTTACGTGCCGACTATTGCCGGAGCCCTGCAGTTTTAGTGACCTGCTACAAGCCAATGACAAAGCCGAGGCGGTGGCTAACTATTGCAAAAATAAAACTTTATCTGCACACGGAAATGAATAAATGCATGACTACAGATTAATTATGTACTTGTTCCCTCAGTTCACTAATAAATAACACATGTGAGCATCACGAACGTCCACGTTAAAAGTAGTCAGGATATACCAGTAGTTCTCATTATTAAGTGTATGATCAACAATATTTCTGTATAACTGTTCATGGTACCTGTATAATTGAACGGGTATTTTATAGATGCCTACACGATGGATTTGCATTGCACGTATGAATCCCGGAGTGCTAACGAGACAGATACTTGGCTGTGGGTGCGGCCCGGAGTGCTATGAAGCGGGCCGCTGGCACTCGGCGCCGTGTTTCGCTGAGTGGGCCGGCCACTCGACAACAGCCTGACTGATGGACTCTGCACAGCGCGCCAGATGGCTGGGTGGAGCGCTGCCACCACCCACCAGCCACACAGCTGGACTCAGCGACCAGTAGGCGGAAGCTCGCTGAAGTATAAAATCTGTCTATAAGATCACCATAAACTAATATCAAATTTGGTGACGTATTTGTAGCAGTAAGGAAGATTTCCGTCTTTTGCTATTGGTTTATGGTTTTAAATTTTTAAAGATTACAGCAATGTCAATTTTCTTTTAATTCGCATCTAGATCTCGCTGTGTGACCATCGTCAGTGTGTACGAGGGTTGAACTTAAATAATAGCCATTATCTATTCACACCCGATACAATAGCGTTACGTGTTTGCACCCGTTACTGTCATTCAAAGCAATCATCAGCGTTGTGTTGAAGCCGTATCCAGCTATGTGAAATGCTTGATATACCGTTAGCAGAGCTTGTTATTTTCCGAATGAAGCAAGTCGAATCAAAAATCAAATTTTTGTAGAGCTTATGGGACTTAACTACGAGGTCATCAGTCCCTAAACTTACAAACTACTTATGAACTAGCTAATACTAAAGACGGCGCAAATATGTATGCCTGACGGGGGATTCGAACTCCCGACCGTAGTGGCCTTGCAGAACGTGCCTGGTGCGCCGCAGACCGCTGGGCCACTACGGCCGGCCAAGTCGAATCTCTTGAACAGTTCTGAAGCGAATGTCACGAAGTGGTTCCTTCATCTTCGGAATCAAATAAAACTCACAAGGACCTATGTCCGGGGAGTATGGTGGATGGTACAGTACTTCCCAGTCCCATAAACCTCCGCGGCGGAGTGGCCGAGCGCATTTTGGCGCTATGCACCGATGCGCGAGGCCGTTCCCCGTCGGGAGTTCGAATCCTCTCTCATCTCGTGCATGCGCGTTTGTGTTGTCTATAGTATTACTTTATAAATTGTGTGCAATTTTAGGGACTGATGACCACTAAGTTAAGTCCCATAAGCTTCACAGAGTCCAATAGACCGAACGAAGCAGCCACAGCTTGCTCTGTATGCGTCCGTGCATTGTCGTGCAAAATGATGGGTGGATTGTGCAGAAATTGTTGCCACTTCTTTCGCAAAGCTGGTCGCATTTGATGCTCCAAAAACGAACAGTAATACTGTACACTGTTGTTGTTCCTGTTTGGAAAACATTATGCCAGCGTTACTTTAGAACGCTCGCTTAAAAGTGACTGTGTTTCCAGCGATTGTGCGCACACCGGTGACGCGAGACGGGAAAATCCATTTGTTCGGTGGTAAGGTATGTATTTCAACAATATGTGCTATCAGCGACAGTAGTAGATTAAGTTACAACCCTCGTACCTTACAAAATTGCACTTGCTTATCTGTACACGTCGTCCATTGTCGTCCATTGTCATCTCGACCTATGCCTTTGCCACGTTGGCAAGTGTGTTTTAAAATATATTTAACACAGGAACAGTGACTTAAATCTATATCAGTCTGATACCCACTGCCACCCTCTCTCTCGATCCAAACGTCTCCCCCCACTATATAATCAAATTATTACTATTATTTATTTATTTATTTATTTATTTATTTTGCCAACTTACGGTCCAGTAGTGTGGCGTAAAGATCAATCACGCTGTATCAAAATGCAGTGTGAAGTACCCTCCGCCATGTGTATAAAACTTTAAAAAATATATGTATGTCCAACATCACAGTGATATTTTCTAATACGTCTTTCCTTCCGTCAGTTATGACAGAGAATGCACTTCCAATGTACAGTTTTTGCACGTTTTTGTAATTTTACTACTTGCACTTTTAATTGTCTGACTTCCCGGTACCATAATAACAAAAAAATCTTAATATGTATATCCGTCACTTGAAAAATATATGATCATGGTGCAGCTCCTGTATCTTCCGTGTTTTTTTGTTAAATGTATGGTTAATTCCGCCTTATGCAAGACTCATTTAACATCCAAACATATGACACAATAAATGCCGAAACATGATTGGGTGTTAAATACAAAACAAGGTGTCTTGCATAAGGTGGAATTAACCTCACATTAAAATTAGATTTCGTCGTCAGTTCATACGAAAATCACACTGAGGTTCAGTTTCAATTTTTCTCGAATTGTAAAGTTTCCCGGTCGACTTTTCCATTTTTTTTTTCATTCAGACTTTGGTCAAATCAGTTTCAATAAGTACATAAATTAATTAAAATAAATAAAAATTAAAACTAGTCGAACCGCTCCCCAAGTGATTATCTTTCACACATACAGCAACAGATTTTATTTACACATTTTTTTTACTTGCTCTGTTGTCATATTTTCTCACTTGATCTTAGCACCATTTCTTCCCATTGTCATTGTTCCATGTTACTGACTCGCCATTTATTTCATCCCAATAGTTTTGTTTTGCATGCTGTATACTCGTTTTGTTACACACTACAAACCTCAAGCCACTAATCATACAATACTAGCATACGCAATTATTAGTGCAAGTGTAATGTTTTGCGTATCATTCTTAACGTATCGTACAAAACACATTCTTAAAATATACCGGTAGCCAGTAACCCGTCGATTAAAAATATCACTACGGCTGAGAGCTCGTCACGTTTATGCTACATAAACGTAATGGGAAATTATTGCTCACAAAAATGCTGCTGCATTTTTATCACTGTATATTATATAAGGTATTTCATCTGCCCCTGTCACTGAAGTTATGTGCAAAGATGCGATACGGAAATACGATAAAACGATCAGTGCCGTAAGAAATATTTTAAGGGCTAGTAAAAGTACTCAGAACGGTGTACGTTTCACTATTGTCATTTATGAATGGAGGCGATTTTGACGCAACTTCAGTTCTGCGATACGACTAGCAACCTTTCACAGAGTTAAACGAACGGAAATCAGATGCTAAATTAGAGAAAAAGGACAAAAATTGCGCTCAAGCACCAGTCGGATCAATTCCTCTTTGCATGCTGCATCTGGCCCGCGAGCTGTAATTTGGAGACCCCTAGATTACAGACTATAAGTGACATAAAGATATAAAATACGTAATGAAATACAACTGCAATTCCACGTTTTTCTGCCACGGATATTTCAGAACAACTGCTACATTTATTGCTTCAGAACTACAGCTAGAGTTGTGCCGTAGTGGATAAAAGAGAAAGGTTAGAACCTGATTTGGAAGCAGATTAAGAAAAAAAAAACGAAGTAAGCATTCGTTATCATCAAAGGTAAATGTTTTCAACAGCCCTCAATGGCGTATGTTGGACATCCACAATACGTCAATCTTTCATCTGAGAAGTAGAAAAGCCGGTTAAATTTAATTCATTCTGCATACGCCTATGTGGTCATTAAGCGGAATGTTAGTAGACGTGCAACGAATGTTTATAAAGCAGTAATTAATGTCTTGCAATATAACAGATGTGTCCAATAAATCAGCTTTGAGCCAGCTAATAAATGAAATAATTCAATATCCTATTCCGGATAATGAAGCTGCCTCCACGCGCGCGATAAAACTTTGCGCTCCGGGCACTGTCAAACTGTTTGTCACTCACAATGCGGCGAATTTCCAACCCGTTTTCGACCACTAATAAATCTCTATTGGCTCGTGAGATTTTTGTATATATTTATTGTGCTTTTTCATCCCCACTAGACGGTTGAATCACAGGCGTAATTAACATTTGTTCTTTTAGATCCACATTGAAACTGTAGAGAGTAATGAAAAAAATATTTTTGTATACGTTCTATTTGTACCGTGCTGTTTACACAAGAGTTCGTAACTATGCGGTTTGACTTTTATGAAATTAAAGAGATTATGCAATCGTTACCACTGGGCCCGTATCGCGAAAATAGACAGTTCAAATTTGCGGTAGAATTTCCCATTTTTAATTGCAGAAGGGCGTGCTAACAGTACAGTTTCTTGTGCTAAGGCAGCTTCCTACCTCTGTTATTTTAGCACACAGCAATGATGCTTTTGAGGAAATCTGAGTATCAGGTACATTAAATACCAGTCTTAACTCATTTATTTATATGTCATCTACCGAATGTACCAAAAAAAATCAAATTTTCAAAGGTTTGTTAAGCTTATGGGACTTAACTATTGGGTCATCAGTCCCTAAACTTAAAAACTACTTATCAACTACCTTATACTAAAGACGGCACAAATATCCATGCCCGAGGGGGTATTCGAACCCCCGACCGTAGTGGCTGTGCAGACCGTGATTGGAGCGCCTCAGTCTCCTCGGGCTCCGCGGCCGGCCGAATGTACCTAAGGAATAATTACGAGACGATGACATAATTAAAATTAAGATTATCAGCTTCTGACGTCGCCATGTGATGTACGGCTAGGTGTTCTCAATATACATTGATTTGGATTTTTTTTTTCGTCTACATCTATATCTCCGTAAATACTCCTCAAATCACATATTATTTTCTACTGTTCCAATAGCATAAGGGGAAAAGTAATACTTAAATCTTTCCGTTTTCTTTTCATAAAGGGGTCCGCTTCAGTTGTTCACTCAAAGAAACAATAAAATAAAATAAAATAAAAAAACGACGGGTTTCGCGACTTAAAGTCGCATCTTCAGGTCAAATACAATATATATATATATATATATATATATATATATATATATATATATATATATATATATATATATATATATAATAAAGGGCCAAGATCGCGGATCATCAATTTTTATTTAAGACGACCGGTTTCGCTGAACTATGTCAGCATCAATCATTTTACAAGGCCATATCATGTAATGTCAATCAGTTGCTGTATAGCATCATTACAGTGCATAGGGGCACTATGTCATTATAATAAAACATAATTATCACAGTGAGTGACAATAGCAAACATTGTGATAATTGTTTTATTATAATGACATAGTGCACCTATGCACTGTAAATGATGCTATACAGCAACTGATTGACATTACATGATTATGGCCTTGTAAAATGATTTTATTAGACCAGATGATGCTGACATAGTTCAGCGAAACCGGTCGTCTTAAATAAAAATTGATGATCAGCGATCTTGGCCCTTTTTTATATCTATCTACAATATCATAATTGGATCGCCTCCTAGAACGTAAACCAACTCAAATACAATTAAAACATAAAACAAGGGGCTCCCAAAGCCGGCCGCGGTGGCCGAGGAGACTAAGACGCTCCAGTCACGGTCTGCACGGCCACTACGGTAGGCGGTTCGAATCCCCCCTTGGGCATGGATATTTGTGCCGTCCTTAGTTGTAAGTAGTTTGTAAGTTTAGGGACTGATGACCCCGTAGTTAAGTCCCATAGACTGTACAAACAACAACAACTTCGGCTGTCAGAACAGTCATAAAACATCAAGGCGACAACCGCCCTCGCCGACCAAACCACCAGACAGAGCCAGGCGGTACGGGCGCGGCGTGGCTGGACGTACTTGACAGCCGGGGTTGTTGTTGTTTGTATTTGGGAGCCCCTCGTTTTATGTTTTAATTGTATTTGACCCGAAGATGCACTTTAAGTCACGAAACCGGTCGTCTTTTTTTTAAAAAAAAGTCAACAGCTGAAGCGGACCCCTTATCAAAAGATGTCTCATCTCACCTGTGGGTGTCCGTCAACAGAGGTTTTACGATCTTTCCGTTTTCAATCTAATTTTTCTTATTTTATTGCGATAATAGTTTCACCCTTTGTGGATGGCTGCCAACAGAAGAGAAAGTTCACTGTCCAGTCACTCGTTGATCATTCCGGGGCAGTAATAGAAGAAAGCAAACGGAAAGCTGAAGTTCTAAATTTAACCTTTAAGAAAACTTTCACGCAGGACGACCGCACAAATGTATCATCATTTGATCAACGTACTAATTCCGAAGTGGGGGACATAGCAATAGGTATTTCCGGTGTAGAGAAGCAGCTGAGAGAGCTAAATACGAAAAAGTCTGCTGGTCCGGATGGAATACCAGTTCGGTTTTACAAAGACTATTATGCGGCGTTGGCCCCCTACTTAGCTTGCATTTATCTCTTTAATTCAGCGCAAAGTTCCTAGTGATTGGAAAAAAGCGCAGGTGACTCCCGTTTATAAGAAAGGAAAGAGAACTGACACACGCAATTACAGGCCAATATCGTTGACATCAGTTTCATGTAGAATTTTGGAGCATATTCTCAGTTCGAATATAGTAAATTTCCTTGAAACGGAAAAGCTTCTTTCCATGAATCAGCACGGGTTTAGGAAACATCGTTCGTGTGAAACTCAGCTTGTCCTTTTCTCAAATGACATCTTGCGAGCCATGGACGAAGGGCAAAAGGCGGATTGTGTTTTTCTCGACTTCAAAAAGGCGTTCGACGCGGTGCCACACTGCAGACTGCTAACGAAGATACCAGCTTATGGAATAGGTTCACAGATTTGTGACTGGCTGGAAGACTTCCTAAGTAATAGAACGCAATACGTTGTTCTCGACGGCGAGTGTTCATCAGAGACTAGTGTATCGTCCGGCGTGCCCCAGGAAAGTGTGATAGGACCGCTATTATTTTCTATCTATATAAATGATCTGATGGACAGAGTAAGTTGTAATATGCGGCTGTTTTCTAATGATGCTGTGGTGTATGGGAGGGTGTCGTCTGTAACTGACTGTAATAGCATACAAGATGACTTAGACAAAATTTCTAGTTGGTGCGAAGATTGGCAGCTAGCTCTCATAGTGGAAAAATGTAATGTGGTGCGCATGAGTAGAAAAAACAATCCCATAATGTTCGAATACAGCATTAGTAGTGAGCTTCTTGATGCTGCCGCGTCGTTCAAATGTCTAGGCGTAACATTGCAGAGCGATATGAAATGGAACGAGCATGTAAGGACAGTTGTGAGTAGGGCGGACATCCGACTTTGGTTTATTGGGAGAATTTTGGGAAGATGTACTTCACCTGTAAAGGAGACCGCGTATAAAACGCCTGTACGACCACGTCTTGAGTATTGCTCAAGTGTTTGGGACCCGCATCAGATCAGTTTAAAATAAGACATAGAGGCGGTTCAGAGGCGAGCAGCTAGATTTGTTACCGGTAGGTTTGACCAATGCGCGATTGTCACGGAAATGCTCCGGCAACTCAGTTGGGGATCGCTGGAAGAAAGACGACGTTATTTTCGTGAATTTCTGTTAAGTAAATTTAAAGGGCCGGAATTTGAAGCTGAGTGTAGTACGATCTTGCCGCCGCCTACTTACATTTCGCGTAAAGATCACAAAGACAACATAAATTAGGGCTCGTACGTCCGTAGGCATTCTTTTTTTTCCTCGTTCAATTTGGGAGTGTAATAGGAAAGGAAATGCCTAGTAGTGGTACAGTGTACCCTCCGCCACGCACCTTACGGTGAATTGCGGAGTATGTATGTAGATGTAGATGTAAAAGACGTGCAGTACAGTGTGAAAAGTCTTCCGGAATTCCTTAACTATGGAATTGATTTGAGATTCCTTGTAGATATCACTCATTACATGGTGTTGGTAAAGAGCTAGCTGTGCTTCACAAGAACGATACTTTCTGAATCAATTATGGGTCAATAGTTCGTTCTCTTCCATGTACTTCATAGCAGCTGGTCGCTGTTGTCATTACGTAGGGAAATTTTTGCCGGGCCAGGGCTTCGAAACCGGGTTTCATGATTACTACGCAGGTGCGAAAACCCTTGCGACACCGAGGCAGGCGGGCTTCACCAACACCACCTAGAGAGAGGGCCGTAGCGCTGTCGTGTGGCGTCACGCAGTGTAGGCATCGTTCGCGTAGCTCACTGGCTGCACGCTACGGCTTAGTGGGCCGAGCCCCAGCGGCCACCCAGTCAGCTACGCGAACGATGCCTGACGTCACACGACAGCGCTACGGCCCTATCTCTAGGTGGTGTTGGCTTTACGCAAATGCACTCACCGCGTCCGACCTAGATTATATGTGACTACGTGACCCCAATCTACCCTTGCATTCCTGCGAGTTGTTTGGTACTCCTGTTCTTCCGCACTATAATAAGCATCAATCTTTGACACGGGGAATTACAGCTCAGAATTGCGGCATCTTTTCCTTCAAACAGCTCGGAAGGAACAGACGCCACTAGGTGATGATAGCGTTGTTATAAATAAAGTTTTAATTGTGGGGTAATTATTCTCGGACTGAGTACATGTTCGAGCTGCCCTTATAGGTGTGTAAAGCCCTTTTGCATGAGTGGCATGAAGCTTAGCGCATTTGCCTACGCAGTAGGAGACATGGTTTCAAATCACGAGCCGCACCCCCCCCCCCCCTAGCAAATAAATAAAAATGTTCAAATGTTTGTTAAGCTTATGGGACTTAAATACGGGGTCATCAGTCCCTAAACTTACAAACTACTTATCAACTACCTTATACTAAGGACGACACAAATATCCATGCCCGAGGGGAAATTCGAACCCCCGTCCGTAGTGGCCGTGCAGACCGTGACTGGAGCACCTCAGTCCCCTCGGCCACCGCGGCCGGCAACAAATAAATAAAATAAATAATTTCATATATTCGTATTGTTTGTTTAGAATACCTACCAACAGCTGAGATAGATACAGTCCGAATAAATCTATGGATAACATGATTCGTCAAGATGATCCTCACGTTACTGTGATAAACTGAAGAGACGAAGCATTCAAATTATTACAACTGTCAAAGACAATAATGATAAATCTGAATCATATAATTCAAATTTGTAATGAGACCGGGATTCGAACCCGGACCTCCATGCTTACTAGGCAGACTTCTTAATCGCTAGACCACCACACCACCAACGATTAATGCTTCAGATTTATCATTATTGTCTTTGACATATTAGAGACGAAAATCCGTCTCAGGGATTGTTTATTTGTATTACAACTGTATTCTAAAAGGAACATTTTTATACATCCATCGATCACTCTAGCTTTGCGTTACTACACGCATTCAATATTCATTCAGCACTGGAAAGGCTACGAATAGTTTACTTAGTAATTCAAAGTTTGTCAGAACATACTGAAATTAGACTGAGGAGACGTTGAGACTAATGGGGAATGGACGACCAGTTAATAATTAAGAAAGCCGACTCAACTTCTAGAACAGTAGGGAATAGCGGCTACTATCATGAAGTACAAGTGTTTCTCGAACGGATCACGTTTAAATGACAGCTCAAGGAAACGTTTTGGAATTGCAACCATCCAAGAGATGGAATAGGTTCTCAGATTTGTGACTGGTTGGAAGACTTCCTAAGTAATAGAACGCAGTACGTTGTTCTCGACGGCAAGTGTTCATCAGAGACGAGTGTATCGTCAGGCGTACCCCAGGGGAGTGTGAGACGACCGCTATTGTTTTCTATCTATATAAATGATGTGATGGACAAAGTAAGTTGTGATTTGCGGCTGTTTGCTGATGATGTATGGGAGGGTGTCGTCTGTAACTGACTGTAATAGCATACAGGATGACTTAGATAAAATTTCTGGTTGGTGCGAAGATTGGCAGCTAGCTCTCACTGTAGAAAAATGTAAGTTGATGCGCATGAGTAGAAAAAACAATTCCATAAGGTTCGAATACAGCATTAGTAGTGAGCTTCTTGATGCTGTCGCGTCATTCAAATATCTAGACGTAACATTGCAGAGCGATATGAAATGGAACGAGCATGTAAGGACAGTTGTGAGTAAGGCGGACAGCCGACTTCGGTTTATTGGGAGAATTTGAGGAAGATGTACTTCACCTGTAAAGGAGACCGCGTATAAAACGCTTGTACGACAACGTTTTCAGTAGTGTTTGGGACCCGCAGCAGATCAGTTTAAAAGAAGACAAAGAGGCTGATGACAAGTCAATAGCAAAGGCAACTTACTCAATGGAAGTCTTAGTAAAGAGACCCAAGGGACGACCGGGGCAGCGATGGGTCGATACCCTGCGCAATGACTTGAAAGATGTAAAGCTACACCCAGACATGGCCCATGATCGAACAAAATGGAGTCAGCGATGCCACTCAGCGGACCCTACCACCAGGCGGGACAGACGCTAAAGGAAAACAAGGAGATATAATATTTTTCAATTATCCTCACAATCATCTGACGTAAAGACTTTTGAAGAGAATGCTAATCACAGATAAACCCATTTATTAACGGCATTGAACCCACCACATCACGAGATGTCACAAATCTGGTACCATGTAATAGAACGGTCCAGTACTTCCGTAAAGTAGGCGAATCGCGCTTGTGTGTCAGGGGGTGGGGTTGCAGGAAGAAAATGACTAAGAGAAAAATGAAGCGAATAATTACTAGAAAGTAAAGACAAACGATATTTTTCGCCTCCAAGAGATGTTTTGTGATCTGAGACCTTCCCAGATCATATGCTGTTTCCAAAGTCTCGTGTGTACTGTTAGAATCAAATTGCGAAATGTGCAGTGTTTCATTGGACAACCCTTTCTCCATCATCAGGGGTGCTAATGCAAGGTATTTTTTCTAAACAACTTTCTGACTGAAATGTAGCCAACAAAGCTATTTTGCAGTCCTTTGATTTCTGATTACCAGTTTCGAAGAAATAATTCATCATCTTCAGATCAGCATTGTCACAAAAAACGGTGATCTGAATAATGATAAATCATCGAAATCGACAAGCAAAAAACAAAGGACTGCAGAAAAGCGGTCTTCGCTGCATTTCCGTTGGGGAATTGTAGTTTAACTCAATTTCTTCCCCTCCCTTTTTCAATGTCAAGTTATGGAACTTTACCTTCTGGTCCAGCGGTCAAGTTCCGACGGCTCCACCTCGTGCTTGGAGTTTCGGATTCGCGCGGCTGCAGTGCAAATGCACAAATCACATACGGAAATCATGTCATTTCACCTGTCAACTAAAAGAGAAAACTCTGCAGAAGTCAAAGTCATTTTTATTGTCGACTCACTTTTCACTCGAGTCCCTCTGGAAGATGCCATACAACTAAACAGTGAAACGTTCAGCTCACAGGTAACACAGCTCTTCAGACATTTCTGCCAGCGACATATTTCGCCTACAGTGGACAAGACTAGGAGCAGAATAATGGTATGGCAATAGGTAGCAAACCTGTTCACAGATGACTTTGACGACGGAACGACGGAAACTCTTCAACTGAACCCTATCTGTTTCTGTCGGCGTGAAACATTAGAGGCCTCAGTACATATGAATCCCGTCCAAAAAAGTCTCCAGTTTACCTTGGAAATAGAAACTGACTGGGAAACTTGCATTTTCGTACGTCCTAGTTCACCGCACGCTTGCACACAGTGTATACAGCAAGCCTGCACAAACGGGTTTATATCTCCAAGCTTCCTGCTGCCATAATTCCTCACAGAAGAATAGCGTATTGAACACAAGAGCACTTATGGCTTACTCCATCTAAAACTACCAGTCTTACGATAGAACTTCGTCACCCAGAGAGCGTCTTCCACCTGATGGACACAGTGACTGTCAAATTTGGATGGTCCTCCGATGAATGTGTCCTGAGGATAACGCGGAAGACGTAAATATAAAGGAAAAAGATACGAATACCCAATCTTCTGGTACTGTATAGAACGTCGTATCTGCTGAACTACGTGTTGTAAGTGATGTATGGCAATAATTAATAAGTGATGTATAACAATAATGAATAAGTGAACCAATAAGTGAGCCAAGTTCGGTACGGTAGCGTAGAGTGACGGTGAACACTCACACATACATACATACATACATACTCATACATACGATGCACACTCAGAAATTAAAATCCAATTTTTTTAGTCCAAAACAACACAATTACGTGAAAAACGTCACTGTCAGGGAGGTACAGCAATTTAATGAAAGTCCAGCTCCAGTTGCATTAATTGGAACTTTATTGAAAACTAGACTGTATCGAAAAGAGCCTGGCGGTACTTCATACAATGAAGAAAGGCTATTTCATCGATTTGTATGAAGAGGTTGCAATATACACCCACGTATAAAAGTCCAAGGAAGACACACTTAACGAGCAACGCACTTTAAAGACTGCCAATTTCTTAGATATATGCGGCCGAGTAATTGATAAACTTCTATAGAAATACTCCGCAACTTCGTAGCTGCACTTGAAACATCTACTTTGTTTGTAAACACTACAGTGCAACGCGTCAACACTACATTTGAGCCCGCACTTGCTTCTGCTGGTTCAAATTTCGCTCGCAAGAGGCAGCCTCTCAAGTATCGGCTTGTACGCCTCGTTCATTGCACTTACCTAACATTTTATACCTTAAGAATTATTCTTACGTTTTGTATACAAGAGAAGCAACTTTTCCATAAACCTTAATCGAATATAACTTACTTTAAGCAAAATTATCAAACGTCCTGTGTTGTTGTTGTTGTGCTCTTCAGTCCAGAGAGTGGTTTGATGCAGCTCTCCACCCTACTCTATCCTGAGCAAGCCTTTTCATCTCCTGATAAGAACGACAACCAACATCCACTTGAATCTGCTTACTATACGCGTCTCTTGGTCTCCCTCTGCGATTTTTACCCCACACACTTGCCTCCAACGCTAAATTCACAGTTCCTTGATGTCTAAGAATGTGTCCTACCAATCTATCCCTTCTTTTAGTCAAGGTATGCCAGAAATTTCTTTTCTCCCCAATTCGGTTCAGTACCTCCTCATTAGTTACGCGATCCACCCACCTAATCTTCAGCATTCTTCTGTAGCACTACATTTCAAAAGCCTCTATCCTCTTTCTGTCCACACTGCTTATCGTCCATATTTCACTCCCACACAAGGCAACACTCCATACAAATGCCTTCAGAAAGGACTTCCTTAGGCTTAAATCAATATTCGATGTTAACAAATTTCTCATTTTCAAAAACGCCTTTCTACCCATTGCCATTCTGAATTTTATATCATCTGTACTGCGACCATCATTTGTTATTTTACTGCCCAAGTAACAAAACTCATCTACCTCCTTTATTGTTTCGTTACCTAATCTAATTCCTTCAGCATCACCTGATTTTCTTACACTGCACTCCATTACCCTTGTTAATGTTCATCTTATATGCACCTTTCAGCACACTGTCCATTCCGTTCAATTGCTCTTCAAGGTCCTTTGCTGTATCTGACAGAATTACTATGTCGTCGGCAAAACGCAATGTTTTTAATTCTTCACCCTGAACTTTAATTCCTTCTCCAAATTTCTCCTTGCTTTATAGCTTGCTCAATGTACAAATTGAACAACATTGGGGAAAGGCTACAACCCTGTCTTACTCCCTTTCCAACCACTGCATCCCTTTCATGCCCTTCAACTCTGACAACCGCTATCTGGTTTTTGTACAAGTTGTAAATAACCTTACGCTCCCTATATTTTACTCCTGCTTGCTTCAGAACTTTAAAGAATTTATTCCAATCAACATTGTCAAAAGCCTTCTCCAAATCTACAAAAGCTAGAAATGTTGGTTTGCCTTTTCTTAATCTATCTTCTAGGATAAGCCGTAAAGTTAGTATTGCCTCCTGTGTTCCTACATTTCTCCTGAACCCAAACTGATCTTCCCCGAGGTCGGCTTCTACCAGCTTTTCCATCCTTCTGTATATAATTCGTGTTAATATTTTGCAACCATGACTTATTAAACTGATGGTTCTGTAGTTTTCACACCTGTCTGCACCCGCTTTCTTTGGAATGGGGATTATAACATTTTTCTTAAAGTCTGAGGGTACTTCACCTGTCTCATACATCTTACACACAATGTGAAACAATTTTGTCATGGCTGGTTCTCCCAGAGACTTCAGTAGTTCTGACGGGATATCATCTACTCCAGGGGCCTTGTTTCGACTTAGATCTTTGTGCTCTGTCAAATTCATCTCTCAGTATAGTATCTCCTATTTCATCATCATCTACATCCTCTTCCCTTCCTACAATAGTGTCTCGAAGTTCATTTCCTTTGTAGAGCCCCTCTATATACTCTTTCCACCTTTCAGCTTTCCGTTCTTTGCTGAGAACTGGTTTTCCATCAGTGTCCTTGATATTAACAGAGCTGTTTTTCTTATCGCCAAATGTTTCTTTTATTTTCCGGTAGGCTGGATCTGTTTTCCCCTATTTATACACTCTTCTACATCCTTACATTTGCCTTCTAGCCATTCCTGCTTAGCCATTTTGCACTTCCTGTCAATCTCATTTCTTAGTCGTCTGTACTCCATTTTGCCTGTTTCATTTACTGCATTTTTATACTTTCTCCTTTCATCGATTAAATTTAGTATCTCCTGTGATATCCAAGGATTCTTTGTAGGTCTTGCATTCCTACCTATTTTGTCCTCTGCTGCCTTCACTATTTCATCTCTCAATTTTACCCATTCCTCCTCAACTATTTTATTTTCCCCTGTTTCTGTCAATTGTTGCCTGAAGCTCCCTCTGAAATTCTTAAGAACTTCAGGTTCCTTCAACTTATCTAGGTCCCATCTCCTTATTTTCCTACCTTTCTGTAGTTTCTTCAGTTTCAGCCTACAGTTCATAACCAACAAGTTATGGTCAGAGTCTATGTCTGCCCCTGGGTATGTCCTACACTTCAAAACCTGGTTCCGAAATCTATGTCTTACCATTATAAAAACTATCTGGTATCTCCCGGTGTCTCCTGGTCTCTTCCACGTATACAACCTTCTTTTGTGATTCTTAAACCAGGTGTTTGTTATAACTAAATTATGTTCCGTGCAAAATTCTACCAGGCGGCTTCCTCTTTCATTCCTTTTGCCCAGACCATATTCACCCACTATCTTCCCTTCCCGTCCTTGTCCTACTACCGAATTCCAGTCTCCCATAACAATTAAGTTTTTCTCTCCCTTAATTGTCTGAATAATTTCCTTTAGCTCCTCATATATTTCTTCGATCTCCTCATCATCGGCAGAGCTAGTTGGCATATAAACCTGTACTACTGTTGTCGGTGTTGGCTTCGTATCTATCTTGACAATGATAATACGATCGCTGTGCTGGTCATAGTAGTTTACCCGCATTCCTATTTTCTTATTCATTATCAATCCTACTTCTGTGATACCCGCAACTGATTTTGTATTTATAACCTTTTACCTTTTTTTAATCCTGTACTCACCTGACCAGAAATCCTGTTCATCCTGCCACCGAACTTCACTAATCCCCACTATATCTAACTTCAACCTATCCATTTCCCTTTTTAAATTTTCTAATTTTCCTACTCGATTAAGGGATCTAACATTCCACGCTCCGACCCGTAGAATGCCTGTATTGTCTTTCCTGATGATCACATCCTCCTGAGTAGTCCACGCCCGGAGATCCGAATGGGGGACTATTTTACCTCCGGAATATTTTACCCGAGAGGATGCCATCATCATATGTTCATACAGAGCTGCATGTCCTCGGGAAAAATAACGGCTGTAGTTTCCCCTTGCTTTCAGCCGTTCGCAGTAGCTGTGTGGCAAAGCCACATTAGCTGATGTTACAAGGCCAGCTCAGTCAATCATCCAGACTGTTGCCCCTGTAACTACTGAAAAGGCTGCTGCCCCTCTTCAGGAACCACACGTTTGTCTGGCCTCTCCACAGATACCCCTCCGCTGTGGTTGCACCTACGGTACGGCTATCTGCATCGTTGAGGCACGCAAGCCACCCCACCTCGGCAATGTCTGTGGTTCATGGGAGTGTATCAATTTTTAAATTGACGATACGCCCACTTTTCGCATAGCCTGATTGGACGCCACATGTACAATTTTTATCTAATCTGACGTTTATAATATTTTATCAATCACCTTCATATTAATTAATTTTGAGCGTTTTATCCTTATATCATTACACATCGGAGCATGCCAATAATAATGCATTAATGTATCGTAATTTTAAGTCTGACACACCCATTTTTCTCGAGTCACTATCGGTCGCCAAAATGTTTTAAATTATCTCGGCATTCTATTGTTTTCATCATTTTACGTTGCCCCCTCAACGCCATAACGTAATTTTCCTACTGCTCTGTGCAGTACTTTCACATAGGGAACATTCTGTCCTGTACCATGTAAATTTTCTTGTAAACCTACGGCAATAATTTATATGCAGGTTCTGTTACACTTGAAAATGGCCTAACATAGAGGCAGAAATCGGTCGTGTGAACTTAAATTAAGTTGCAGTTAATGCAACTGGAGCTGGACTTTCATTAAATTGAACCACAGTTGAGTCAACAACAAAATCACGCAGTCTTGGAGAAACTAATATAAGGTCCAGTAACGTTTGTGTTATTTTTCAGTATGGTCACAGAAGGTATTGAGACACGTGTCACATCGCGGGATCAACTTTGGTGTTCCTGTGTCGCAGAAGTTTGCCCCATGTGAATGGAGCCAACGTGTGGGAGACGTCTTCAGACCTTCGTCACTGGTGAAACGGCAGCCGGAGGACAGGAACTTCTTCAGCTGCAAGAAAAAGAAGGAAATCTCTGGGAGCAAGATCACGACTGCGTGCTGGACGATCAAAGAGCTCCAGGGACAAGTTCTGCAGAGCAGTTGCTTTGCGCGAGTATTTTCATCGGCCAGCTCAACAACTGCAACGTAAGCATTGGGCGCCGATTGTTCTGAATGGCTTATCCTCCGGTCAGCCTTTTGACAACGACACTGAAGACGATAAGCCAATCACAGGCGCCAGACGTCTACGACATGATAATGCAGAACTGATCCAACGATATGACTACTGTATTCATTATTTAGGGGACTCGGTGACTTCGTCGAAAAATACTTAAAACATTAGTATACCTCTTGCAAATAGTATTTTTTGCACATTGTAATCTCGTCTTTGTTTCAGAAAAGTATGGGATTTTACGTTCTAGATACGCCTTATATATCCATTCTTATAATGTTTACAGACGATAAAATTAAAACAGTCTACGTCGCATAATCGTTAGGGGCGGTTTCCA
The DNA here is from genome assembly GCA_026315105.1 of Locusta migratoria. Lineage (NCBI taxonomy): Eukaryota > Metazoa > Arthropoda > Insecta > Orthoptera > Acrididae > Locusta > Locusta migratoria. Next base: position 26,660,485 of record CM048750.1, on the reverse strand, counting down.
GTCCACGTTTGTGCGGCTCGCTGTGTCCACCTCCACCACCTGAAGATGGTCAAGTTGAATGAAACCGGTCATGAAATAAAAATAACAATTCTGCTATCTAGACGATTTGAATTTTAATTTTAACCATTGTTACGATCGCTGCTCTCCATTGTGCATTCTAAAATTACTTACAGACGATGGACTACAGAGCCAAAGATTACGTAATTGTGTAAATCCGACATGTGCAGCCTGACATCTGAGCCAAAACAAAGTGTTCTCAGAAACAATAAGAAATTCGAAATAGTATTCTTCAACATTACACTCACAATGAAAAATTTTCTTATATATTGTGCGAGCAGTGTTAAAATTAAAAATAATATACTTCTTAAGAAGCAAAGTTGTTGAAATCTGTACAGGGCTTATGCGGCTTTGGGATAACGTCGTCTAATATATAGGGACGCAAAGCATGCGTCTCATTTTCGTTTCAAAAGTAAGTAAAAAGAATTAAAGGCTTTGCCTTCAGCGGGCAAGGTGGTTCTCACCGTATTTTTCTACATCCGAGATGCGATACTCATATAATTACACGAGCACGGACAAACCATTAACGGTGACGTGTACTGTGAGACACTCCGCAGCCTACGCAAGTCCATCAAGATTAGGCGGTCTGGGCTGATGATGGAGGGAGTGATTCTGCTACATGACAACGCACGTCCACATCTTTCCAGGGTCACACAAAGAGTACTGGCAAAGTTCAAGTGGAAGCAGCTTGAGAATCTAACTTGACCTGTCACCGTGTGCCTTCCATCTGTTCCATCTCAAAGGGCGCTTCAATTCGGACGACACACTGAAGGACAAAGTAGAGGATGACTTTTGTCACATACACAGGAATTATGGGAACGGGAAATCTTTTTGCTCGTTAAACAACGGGATAATTGTGATAGGGCCCGTGATGATTAATTTGAATAAAGACTTCAATGATAACCACAGTGCTGCTTCCTACCTTTTCATTTCAACACCTGTGTAAATTGCATTGTTGTTGTGGCCATCAGTCCACAGATTGGTTTGCTGCAGCTCTCTACGCTACCCTGTCCTGTGCAAACGTCTTCATCTGAGAAAACATACGGTAATCTACATCCTTTTGAAGCTGCTTGCTGTATTCTTCCCCCGGTCTCCTCTGCGAATTTTACCCCACATATCTCCCTTCTAATGTAAAGTAACAAGGATTCCTTGATGTCCCAGAATGTGTCCCACCAACCTTGTTAATTTTATTAGATCATACCTAGGTTATCGATTTAATATGGCGAAAGAGAAATATTCTGTTTTTTGGTTGTGTGAAAAACACGCATTCAGAGCTAATGACGACCGATGGCGAACACGAGGGTGGCTCTGTTATTCAGAGGGTCAGCGGTTCCCAGAAGACGTCTCACAGCCAAACGCCACAGCAGGTATGACTGAGGCGTGAGCCTTCCAAGTATCTGCCTGGCACCATCGACGCTGGCATCGTCTAGGCAATAAGTCTCCATGGGCAGTGTACGGTGCTTTGCGAAGGGAGAGGAGACGTCTGGCGCCGAGTTAGCGAACAGTGTACATCTCTGGCACCAAGCTGGGGCGCGTCGCAGTTATACAATAGCGAGGGAACAACTTGCTGGGTGTGTTTCCGGAGTTGCTTTAAGGCCATTCGCCACTACCGTGAGGACGCTGGATGTAAGGGCTAGGCCCGACCCATCGAAACACAGAAGAGCTGGCAGTTGGCTGCTGTTTTACAGTAAGGAGGTTCGGCTGTCCGACTCCTGAACGCAAGCCGTGATTGGCCGTACTTTGGCGCCTAGCTGTGGATTGGCGTTTCAATAGAGATAGGTGCAGCCTGGGGGCTTTGCAGAGAGGAGACGCAGGTTTGAAAAGTAGACGGAAGAAGACTGGTGTTTGGGCAGCGAAGGAGAGCAGACACTTCTCTTCTGCTCTCAGTTTTACACTTGTCTTCGAGCAGTGGTACCTGAAGTTTGTGGTACAATCTCTGGAGTTGCTCCAAAACTTGTGCTAATAGCGCTGAGTATTGGCAAGCCGAGAGCAAGGTCAGCCTGCCTGATATTACATGCACCGACACGCTAATTTCGATTATCACAGTTCTGGTGTCATCTCTGCCTACAGCACATTCGTGCTGCACACATAAATTGTCTGTAGTGGCACGACATAGCCGAACGAGTGAGATAGTAGGCACTAAGGTCCGCCGTGGTCGAAGTTGGCTGATGTTAGTTAAATATTGCTTCTGGAATACGAAGCAGAATTATCTCCGGGTCCGCGACACTGGCAGCCGCCGCCCAGCCGTCGTGTTGCTGACATTGCCAGCCGACACAGTTTGGTACAGTATCGCGTGAATTTGCTAGTGTTTCAAGGGGTTTTCACGTTTGCGGATTATTGAAAACGTTATGTAAACTCACATTAATCTGGTATCGGAATATTCCTCTCGATTACGCCACGGTTTCCAGTTAAATATGGGTTGTCAAAAGTGTTTAGTATCAAATACAATTATCTTCGATTTACCAGTTACCTGCTGTAGGAGTGTATATTGTTTTGCAAAATAGGTTCGTTAAATTTGATCTGTGTTGAATTGTATGTGAACTTTTGCTCTGACGTTCATTTGACTTCAGAGAATAAAACGAGTCAAAACAAATTTCTTTACTCAAATCATTCAAATTAGATAGTCCCTTTTACACAATTTTGGATGGGTTTTATTACTTGGAAATTTGATGGTGGGTCAGCCACATCTATCTTTTAATATCAAGTGAACAAACCATTTGCGTACTCCATTTCCATACTGTCCTTCCTCTCCCCTACCTTAACCTTTTATTTTGCAACACACCCACCATAATGATACCTTTCACTATCCCTTCTCTCTGTCAGGGTATACCAGAAACTCTTTTTCTCCCCAATTCGGTTAAGCACCTCCTCATTAGTTAAGTGATGTACCCAACTAATTTTCATTTCGAAAGCTTCTATCATCTTTTTGTCTGAACTTATCGTCCACGTATCACTCCCACATAATGCTACACTCGGGACAAATGCTTTCAGAAAGGACTTCATATCATTTAAATTAATATTGGATGTCAACAAATTTCGCTTCTTCAGAACGCTTTTCTTCCCATGGCCATTCTGCATTTTATATCTCCTTTATTTCGACCGTCGGAAGTTATCCTGCTACCCAAACAACAAAACTCATCCAATTCTTTTACTGTCGCATTGCCTAATCTAATTCCTCCGGCATCGTCTGATTTTCTGACACTCCGTTTAGTTGCTCTTCTAGGTCCTTTGATGTCTCAGACAAAATTACTATGTCGTCAGCAAACCGCAGAGTTCTTACGCCCCTCTGTCAATTTCTCAAAATGTTCAAATGTTTGTTAAGCGTAAGGGACTTAACTGCTGCTTCATCAGTCCCTAAACTTACAAACTACTTATGAACTACCTTATACTAAAGACGACACAAATATCCATTCCCGAGGGGGAGGATTCGAAACCCCGATCCTAATTTCTCCTTGCATTCCTTCACGGCTTGCTCAATGTACAGACTGAACGACATTGGGGGAAGGCTACAACCCTGTCTCACTCCCTTCCCAACCACTGCGACCCTTTCATGCCCGCGACTCTAATAATTGCTGGATTTTGAACAAGTTTAATGTTACTCTTGGATACTTATTTCAACCCTGCTTCCTTCAGAATCTGAAAAAGTCTTTTCCAGTGAATATTGTCAAAAGCTTTCTCCAGATCCACAAATGCAGAAAGTGTTAGGTTCCCCTTTCCTTAATCTGCCTTGAATTTGCATTAGCCCCACCTATTTTGTTCAATAGTACTGTATTTGCATCTCTGAGCATTTAGTATTCTTCATGTCTGTTTGTTTTTCCTTGAATTTGCGTAGTGCCTCTATAGTACGTCAATGTTAGTCAGAAGCGGTGTACCATATACGTTAGAACGAAGGCGTACACAACACTGAGGGACAGGCAGCCAGGCAGTGCGGTACTCACGTCGACGACGACGCCGGGCAGCTGGAAGACCTGCGCCGGCGGGGTGTCCCTGGGCACGAAGCGGAAGAACTCGCGGCCGTCCTTGTACCACTTGACCGAGTACAGCGACTCGCCCTCCAGGTCGTAGTGGCACTCGAGCCGCGCGTTCTGGTGCAGCACCGTGTGCAGCGGGATGCGCACCTCCACCAGCTGCAGGCCCCACGACCCTGCAACACCAAAAGACCAACACTGTCACCAAAAGGTCGGTGAAGCAGACATAACTATTTGGGAATCATCAAAGGCAAAAAACATGGAAAACAAACCGCAGCACAGGCTATCTTAGGACAACGTGATGCAAAGTCTTTACAGTCATGCTTTTTTGTTTGGGAACACTTCAATGATGATAATAGCGGAGAGATATATAGATGTAGTCGACCAAATTACAGTCCAATATCTCCTACGTCGACTAACAGCAGTAATTTTATGAATAACCTCGATGAGAACGTTCTGTTGACACAAAGTATCGCTGTTGTGGAATGAAGGTAGCCGGCCGCGGTGGCCGAGCGGTCTGCGGCACTCCAGTCACGGTCTGCACGGCCACTACGGCCGGGGGTTCGAATCTCCCCTCGGGCATAGATATTTGTACCGTCCTTAGTATTAGCTAGTTCGTAAGTAGTTTGTAAGTTAAGAGACTGATGACCCCGTAGTTGTCCCATAAGCTCTACAAACATTTGAACATTTTGAATATAGGTAGTTCTTTGTATGAATGCACGATGGAGGTAGAGAGAGATGCTGCCCTGCCGTTCCTTGACGTACTTGTCGGGCGCAAAACAAATGGATACCTTAGCCACAGTGTCTACCGGAAACCATCCCACACGGAACTGTATCTGCACGCTTCGAGCCACCACCACTCACCACAAAAACGATCTGCTCTAAAGACGCTGGTGCACAGAGCAGAAGTAGTCTCGGACAATGAACATCTGCAGAAGGAATTGAGCCACTTACGGAAAGTGTTTAAGAGAAATGGTCACAGCAACCGCCAGATAACAGAAGACACGCAAGCAGGAGACCGTCGAGGAGGAGACGAAGAAGACTGCATTTTCCCGTTTTGTGGTTCAGTAACGGGAAGGATTATCCGGCTCCTTAAGAGACACGAGGTCGACACGGTCTTCAGGCCTCCTGCAAAATTGCGACGGATGATGAGACCTGTGAAAGATGATCTAGGCCTTAGAACACCAGGTGTGTACAAGATACCGTGTCGCTGTGGACAGTTCTACATCGGACAGACAGTGCGCAATATTGAACAGCGCTGTGTTGAACATGTAAGATGTTCGTATGAATCAGCGGAAATAGGTATAATTTTACAACATGTGGGTGGAAGAGAATATGCTTAGCGAACAACAATGACAGACGGTGGTGGAAAGATGCGTCATTATCTTTGCTACTCATACGTCATGGTTTGTCTGCACGTATATTACGAAGATCGTATGCAACTGGAGAGCATATTTAATGTTCAAATATTTGTGAAGCTTACAGGGCTTAATTGCGTGGTCATCAGTCCCTAAACTTAGAAACTACGTATGAACTACCTGATACTACAGACGATACAAACATCCGACGCGGGAGGCCACGCAGCATTTTGTCATATGTCAGTCTTAAACATAAACGTAGCTACAATTAATCATTATTTATTAAGCACTTTAATACTACTGCATTTTAATTCGAAGTGTTTCTGATAAGTTGGGATTTCTTGTAATGCATGTCACACGTCTAGTATAGTTTGACTTCAATATCGCGTTTCGAACATGTCAACCTTCAGATTTGTATTTAAAAAATTAAAAACATTTTTCATATGTCACATAGGACTACAAGGTTACCCATAATAAGGCAGCCACACGTATGCAGATACATGGAATTTGAAAAAGTTCTTCGTTACACACACACATAAGCAGACTACAAGCGGGATTACCTTGGCAACTGAAGAGGAAGACATTTGTTGCCACCAGGTTACATTACAAAACGTACAGCATCTCCATAGCGCATAGGATTATTTATATTAATTATATTATAGGTGCGAATGATGCTTGTAAACGTATTCTATACGAGGTAACAATATACAATGCTTTACAAATTACCATTAATTTGACTGATGTTCTACACTGGATCAAATAAGTGATAATTTTTAAACCTTGCGTTTAATAACCTATGTGTAAGCTTTTCAACCGTGGTTCACTGTCATCTACTTGTGGTGACAGTCTAGTTATTTCCTGTCTTTCCGTGGTTGTAGTCAATTTGCCCTGCATTTTACGTGTGTTTGTAGTTGAGATGTTCCCTGTTCCACTGCGTGTTTCTAATTAATTAAGAGCAGGATATAATTTAATATTATGCATTTGCTCTCAAAGCTAGCTTGCGTGTTGGAGTGTGGGGCGTTCTCATTGGTCCTTGGGGAGAAGAGGGCGACAGGCAGCGGTAGATGACGTGAGGGGAGCAGGAATGACGTCACAGAAGTGACGTGTTGCACAGGAAGGGTATGGGTAGAGTACTTCTGATGCCCTTTACCTCCTTATCACCGAATTTGACATCCTGCCCAATGTTTATCTCACCGAGAATTCGAAAATATTCAAATGTTTGTTGAGCTTAAGGGACCTAACTGCGGGGTCATCAGTCCCTAAACTTACAAACTACTTACAAACTAGCTAACACTAAGGACGGCACAAATATCCATGCCCGAGGGGGAATTCGAACCCCCGAACGTAGCGGCCGTGCAGAGTGTGACCGGCATTCCGCAGACCACTCGGCTACTACGTCCGACACCGAGAATTCGCAGTGCTATACTGTTGTAGGCAGTTACGAACTTCTTCAGGCAGCATATGCTAACCTGCGTATCGTTCCTACGACTGCCTTAATGCTCACCAAAATTTTGCCTGTTTTCCATACCGATCCTTGACAGTACTGTCTTCAAACGGAAACATAATTTTCACCCCTTGTAAGCAAACACTTTTGATACTGCCTACAGTATCAGCAAACACTTTTCCGTTCTGTCTGATACAGTGTTCAGAACGAAGAGTTGGCATCCCAGTACTTTCCAGGATTTGAAATTTCAGTAATATTGAGCTTTTCCCAGTTTACTAGTACCACTCTGTAACGACCTCACTGTCTATGGGACATTCAACAGTAAACTTTTTTTATTTTATTAGTATACTAAAACAGTTCTCACTGCAGGAGTATCTGATTTTACGAAAGTGGTGATACCACTGTGACAGTGCGCGAACATCACTTCAGAATATTAGTGCTTGTCTGCAGAATTTCAGCGTTTTGATTTGATGCGGAAGGGACCTAATATCACAGTTACACTAGTACAAATGCAGATACGCTGCTGTTCAAAATGCAACACCCTCAGGGGAACATCCGATTCAGGTGAAACTAGCAACAGCCATTCAAATTGAGTTGGTTTACGTTCTAGGAGGCGATCCAATTATGATAAAGTAGAAAGATATAAAAAAAAAAGCCAAGATCGCTGATCATCAATTTTTATTTACGACGACCGGTTTCGTTGAACTATGTCAGCATCATCTGGTCAAATAAAATATTTTACAAGGCCATAATCTTGTAATGTCAATCAGTTGTTATATAACAATTTACAGTGCATGGGCACACTATGTCATTATAATAAAACATAATTATCACAATGAGTGACAATAGCATCAGTTTGCTATTGTCACTCACTGTGATAATTATGTATCACGAGTACCATACAGCGCCTTTTGCAGAATGGTAGACCGTCCCCAACGCATTCAATGTTGCGTTAGCAGTCAGTCTGTGTCACACTAGCGCCGGAAATAGTTTCAGGAACGACGGACATGGCAACCTACTGGAACGACATTCTTGTAACCGGGGAATACCGCTCCAGCAAAATTGTTGGATTAGAGAATGGAGACACGATGGTTGAGACTTTTTTTACTGTTTTACATCTCCGTAATCATGAATTATCCCGAACAAAATGATCTATTGACTCAACTTCAACACGGATTTAGAAAATATCGTTCATGCGAAACGCAACTAGCTATTTACTCACACGAAGTGATGAGGGTCCTCGAATTGTTTCCGTATTTCTTGATTTCCAGAAGGCTTTTGACAACGTAGCTTTTAATCAAATTGCGTGGTTATGGTATATAGCCCCAAATTTGCGACTGGATACGGAATTTCCTGTCAGAGAGGAGACAATTTTTAGTAATCGATGGTACAGCTTCGACTAAAACATAGGTGATATCGGGTGTTCCTCAGGATAGTGTTTTTGGTCCTGTTCCTCTGCTGTTCCTTATTCACATAACCGATTTGAGGGAAAACCTAAGCAGCTCTCTTAGGTTGTCTGCAAATGACGCCGTCATTTACCGTCTAATAAAGTCATCTGAAGATAAAAACCAACTTCAGAACGATCTAAATATGATATCACTATGGTGTAAAATTTTGCAATTGACTCTAAATAATGAGAAATGTGAAGTCGTCAACGTGAGTTCGAAAAGAAATCCTATAAACTTTGTTTACAAGATAAATCAATCAAAAGTGAGGGGCGTAAACTCCACTAAATACCTAGGAATTACTATCAGTCAGACTTAAACTGGAAAGAACACGTAGATAAAGTCGTGGGAAAGGCAAACAAGAGACTGCGTTCTATTAGCAGAACACTTAAAAGATGCAACACAACTACTAAGGAGACTTCATACACCTCGCTTGTCCGTCCTTTCTTGGAGTATTACTGCCCAGTGTGGGATCCTTATCAGGTGTGTTTGATGGAGGACATCGCACAGTCCAAAGAGGGGCAGCTCGTTTCGTATTGTCACGTTACAGGGGAGCGAGCGTTACGGAAATGATACAGGCTTCTGTGTTGGGAATCATTACAAGAAAGGTGCTTATCGCTGCGGCGTGGGCTACTTACGAAACTCCAATCGCGAACATTCTCCTCCGAATGCGAAAGTATAATTTTGAGTCCCACTTAGATAGGTAGAAAAGATCATCAGAATAAAATACGAGAAATCAGAGCTCGAACGGAGACATTCAGATGTTCTTTCTTCCCGCGCGCTATTCGAGAATGGGATGGGAGATAAATAGTATAAAGGTGGGTTGATGAACCCTCTGCCTGTCACTTAAATGTGATTTGCAGCGTATCCCATATCAAATGTGAAACATGGGTGGACTGCATTTTTTTAATGTCTTGGTCGCACTGTTTTTATTTTATCATTACGCGTTTCGATACATCATCATCAGATAACATTTTTTAAACGATTGTAATTAAAATACATTTTATTGGAGATGACTACCTAAGATATAAACCACCATCTTGGACGTCTAGTCGAGGTGTGTCGACCAGAATCTCATCCCAGTTTGTCACGATGCTACCAGCTGCGCGGTGATCTAGTTACTGCTAAGTTCGCAGCCGAGTTCTGATTAGAAACTGTCCTAGTTCTGATTAGAAACTGTCCTAGTTCTGATTAGAAACTGTCCTAGTTCTGATTAGAAACTGCCCTAGTTCCGCCGTCGTAGCTGCCTAGTAACTGCTTAAGTTCTGAATAGTCACTGACGAGTTCTCACTAGTTACTGACGGGCCGTCCAGACGTATGTCGGTCTAGATGTAGCAGCTTGTAGAGGGCGCGCATCTTCGGTTACTCCCTCCAGGATGCGCGGTGCCTGCTTGCGATTGGCTTTTGGTCGATCGCTGCCTTCTCCACGATCGTTCCCTTAAGTCTGGCGTGTGGCGCTGACTTTGCGGCACAACAAGTTCTATGAGGACGAGTGTTCATCAGAAGAAACTCATCACCTATGCCACCAAAGCAGGGCACAAGAAAAGTTCGAAATATCTCGTGTGTATACCTATGAGCACTGAAAGCGCCATTCTGAACGACATAGACGTCCCTACGTCCGTCAATACTGACTCCTGCCAACACCATTCCTCCACCACCACGATATGGTGACATTTCCTGTACTTAAGCAAAATTGTTCCGAGTTCTCTTCAGGTGAGGGAACGAAAATTGTCAGGTTGAACTCAAAATCTTGTCTGTGAACATAACCCGGCGCCATTCATAACGACTCCAACTCTGAAGGCTAAACGTTTTTAATGCGACACACACCATAGGCCTCCAGCTGCTGCCTGGGGTGTTCGTTACAGCTGAGTTGCATTCAGCCTCTTGTCTCGATGATCTGGTAATCGGAGATAATGGTCATCTCTTGCTGATACTATTCGTGGACAAGCTTGGCATTGCTTTCTTAATGGTTCCTGTTGACTGAAATCGCGTCCAGGTCCTGGAAATTACACTGTGCGATACTCAAATAACTGCAGTCATCTCCCTCTCTGTCCGATCACTTCCAATCTTCGTTTGGCTCTCCCTGCCATTGTTTCGGTTAATTCGCTTTGTTTTTGTATTGCACTATCTGCTAACTATCTAGCCCGAGCTTCTTATGTAATTGGGTCTGTAAACGCAACCTTACCCCTCTGCAACCACCTTCTGGTAATACCACTATCTCGGCTGCCGTAATGTTGCAGTCTCCACTCCTTAGAACCGTCAGAAACACGGGATACATGTATGAGCGACATGTCAGTTTGACATGTCGCGATTCATTACCTCATACCAAAATCCACAGAACTTGTATGCGGATCTTGCAGCTGATACCTGTCGCGAATACGTTTTGTATATCGCTTTTTGGCCATATACGCGACATTTATGAGCGTCATTTCGCACAACTCGCGCATGCGCTGTACTATTATTTATGTCATCAAGTAGTCTGCCGCTTATTTTGACAAGTAGCAGAAGTAGCGCGTGGGTAGTACCGACCTCTTTGACGGCTGTTTTAGTTTTGGAGTTGCCGACTGTCATTTCAAATGTTTGTTAAGCTTAAGGGACTTAACTAAGGAGTTATCAGTCCCTAAACTTGCACACTCCTTATGAACTACCGTATACTAAAGACGACAAACATCCATGCCAGAGGGGGCATTCGAACCCCCGACCGTAGCAGCCGTGCAGACTGTGACTGGCGCCACGAAGATCGCTCGGCCTCTGCGGCCGGCTGACTGTCGTTTGTGTTGGTGTATTGTGTCGTGTATTGTGTTCGGGTAGTTATATATATTATGAAATTTTCCACGATTTCTTGGTCGAAGGAAAATACGTTGAACTTCATAAAAGCAGTGCGGAGACATCCCTCTGTTTGGGATGTGAAATTAGCGTAGTACGAAAACATTCAAAAAGGGTACGACGAAAGGGAGGAAATCGTTAAAGCATTCAATGTGTCAAGGAAGGAATCTTGTACAAATGGCACAATTCAAAAAGCGAATACAGTCGCGAGCTAGCGGAAGGAAAAATGTACAAATGTTTGTTAAGCTTATGGGACTCAACTACGGGGTCATCAGTCCCTAAACTTACAAACTACTTACGAACTAGGACGGCACAAATATCCATGGCCGAGGGGGGATTCGAACCACCGACCGTAGTGTCCGTGCTGACCGTGACTGGAGCGCCTCAGTCACCTCGGCCACCGCGGCCGGCGCGGAAAGGAAGAGCATTAAAGGAATAGGAAGTGCCACAAGCTTACACAATGGCGCCCCAAACACAAAGAACAATGTTGCATATGCCATTTCTTATATGTCAATAAAGAACAGTCTAGAATGCACTAATTTATTTCATTCAACTAGTTTCAGTCTTATTTAGACCACTTTCAGGAATTTTTTCTAAATCGATGTTGTGGAGCTGGCAGGTAGCTGGGAGCCTTAAGGTCGAAAACGAATCCCCAGTGGTCAAAAAACGGAGTGGTACTGCCAACTAATCCTCTGGTGGAACCTCTTCCCGAAAGTTTGTAATGATTTTGAGCAAGAAACTGCGAAATTGCTATGTATTCATCCTAACAATTTCTAAAATACGCGCTATCCTCTAGCGTTAATTCCTGAATGAGCATGAAGAACTCGCGAAGAAACTCTTTGCCACCCTCTACGCTTCCTCGCCATTTTTTCCTATCATCTTCCATAAGAGCAAGCGTAGCAGCACAAGAAAACTAGAAATGCTCCAAGTCGTCAGAAGCCATCGCTCAGTGATAGAAATCAACAAGTGTAAAAGCACGTTCATCCCCGCTCGGTTAGCCTAGTGGTGTAACGCACAGCTTTCCGGGACGGGGAGGCGTACCGGCCCCGGTTCGAATCCGCCCGACGAATTAACGAAGGGGTCGGAGTGCCGGCCATCCTGGATGTGATTTTTAGCCGGTTTTCCACATACCCCTAGGTGAATAGCGGGCTGGTCCCCACGTCCCGCCTCAGTTACACTATTCACAAACAATTCGTAACACTTTACACATTAACACACATATAAAGTTTTACGCAGACATTTGGGGTACACATTTCCTCCTGGAGGGCATGGGGTGGCGGCTGGAAAGGCATCCGGCCACCCTGTAAATATTAACACATGCCAAATCCGCGTGTAAGTGCCGACCCTGCAAGTGCGGGAAAAGGACCAAAGAGAGACAAACGCACGGTCATACACGTATGAGGCTGATACTTGTAAGCTCATACCAGTCGCGATACATGTGGCAAAGTGGCACATACATGTATCTAATACATACGCCGATTCAAATCTCAGTGTAAACGTAGCTATACGTCAAGTGATTGGTTGTTGTGACCGGTGTATTTGGGCAGACTGGCTTCAGAAAGGGTCCCGTATTGCGCCTGATAGAGATGCCATACAGCGCATCAGCGCGTCGCGCCGGTTGCTAAGCAACGCGTGTGGGTCTGAGGCAGCGGCTGCGGCGAGTGTGACGTGTAGCCAAACAGGCGAGGCTTGGCGCAGCTTATTACGGGGAGCGACATCGATCGGCCCTCGGCTGTCAGCGCGCCCTAAGGGCCGGCAGGGCCCGCCGCCCTTCCTGCCGCCCTTCCTGCCACCTGCCTGAGGGATAAATTTGAGGCGCCGCGCCCTGCCCTGTCACCTGGCACACCGCCGCTGTCAACACCCAGACAAGTAGGTCGCCAGCCATGTACGAGCTGCCGGTGCCGCTACCACAGCTCACCAAGGCCTTTACTGCTCATAGCGCATCAAGGTGGGCGTGGACCGAACGCGGCACAGCGTATTGTCTGTCAGAGCAAATTCAAGATTACCTCACATAGTCCGGTTTGGAGGCGATCCGATCGTTTTATAATTTTAAAAATGAAATGCCAAGATCGCACATTAATAATTTGTTCACTGACCACCGATTTCGGTGAACTGTGTCACTATCATCCGGTCACATACGTATTACAAGGTGGTCATCTTGTTAATTTTTGTTAATAACAAGTGCAACATTGTACACTACATAAAAAATTATACGCAAGTCGAAATGTTCAAATGTTTGTAGAAGTTATGGGACTTAACTAGGGAGTCATCAGTCCCTAAGCTTATAAACTACTGGTGAACTAGCTAAGACTAAGGACGGCACAAATATCCATGCCCGAGGGGGGATTCGAACCCCCGACCGTAGCGGCCGTGCAGACCGTGACTGGAGCGCCTCAGTCCCCTCGCCACCGCGGCCGGCTATACGCAAGTTAAAAACATGACTCCTTACAAAATACTGATGATGGTGACAGTTCTCCGAAACAACACGAACATCCATTCCCATGGTAGGATCGAACCTCCAATGCGTGCGGCCGCACGATCCGCAACGTGGCACTCCAGACCGCTCCGCTACTCCCATGTGGCTTTTTCTATGAGAACACAATATTATGTCTGAGATGTCTGGCTGCACCTGTGTTACTTAGAAACCTACAGAATTTTAAGCTCTGTAGTGTATCGTCTATAAACATTATAAAAAGATAAGGCGCATCTAAAACGTAAGTTCCCCTATTTTTTTGAAACAAATACGAGATAGCAGTGTGAAAAATATTATTGGGAAGAGGTATAATAAAGTTTTAACTATTTTTCGACGAAGTCATCGGGTCACCTAAGGAATTATAACTCTGGGATCGATTCCGTATTATTACGTCGTAGAAGTCTGGCGCCTGTGTACGGAACCAACATGTGTTCAAAATGTTCAAATGTTTGTTAAGCTTATGGGACTTAACTACGGGGTCATCAGTGCCTAAGCTTACAAACTAATTATCAACTACCTTATACTAAAGACGGCACAAATATCCATGCCCGAGGGGGGATTCGAACCCCCGACTGTAGTGGCCGTGCAGACCGTGACTGGAGCGCTTCAGTCTCTTCGGCCACCGCGACCGGCACCAACATGTGACTGTCGTCTTTAGCTATATAGTAAAAAGACTGGCCTTGCATGGCCTTGCCTACTGAGGACAGAGCCGTTAATTTTTTAGGGGGAAATGAAGTCGTACGCTTTGCGTCCCACTGTGTCGCACTGCAATACCTCAAAGCGGCATATTGAAACTTCAGCCGGTTTGGTTGTTAGGAGTTTCGTATCTTGTCATTTGACCACCGCTCGCACGTACCTAAAGTCCGCAGCGAAGAGGACCGTCCTCGTAATTCGTAACATCACACTCGGATGGGCATGCGCTGAACGCGAGCGTCCGCGTCGCTACTTGGGAGTCGTTAGTCACCCCGGCCGCCAGAGAGGCCGGCTAGCGCGAGTGCGTTGACAGAAGGCACACACAACTCCTCCCTAACTCCATTCCTCTCTCTCTGTCTCCCCTGTGTTGGCACGCAGGTCGCCCACTGCTCCACCTCACTCCCGCGACCGCACAAACGAGTCCTCGCCGGCCGCCCCGCGAGAGTGCCCGGAGTTGCCGAAAAGGGATGCTGCGACAGTGCTGCCAACACTCCAACTGAAACAGCCGCGCGCGCGCCGGACACAACCGCAGCGTAACGAAGGCCTAACGTCGTTAATCCAGATTGCTCTTCGCGGCCTGGCCACTAATTGACGCGGCACTCGGCGATAGCCCCTTTTTCCCATGCTAATATTATGGTGATGACGCCCTGCAGTTGCATGGCGGCGCTAATGAGTGCCCGGCTGATGGGGCGCGACTTGCGGCCACCTGCCGCCTCGCCTCGAGGGCGCAATTAGCGGCCATTCGCGTGTCGCCCCGGCGACCGCCGCGCTCCTGCACAGTGCCAACTCCCCAACCCCCGCCCCCCTCTCCACAAACCCACACGATCGGCCAAAATTTGCGGCGTTTACACGAGCAATCGTTTGATCGCGTTGCAGTTTTCACCAGATCGCTGCTACGGACACTTACGCAGCTTCGGCCAAATTAGCCGCACTGACAAATATTGACGGGGGTCCCATCACAAGTGAGCAGATTTATGTCAAAGTTAAAGAACCGTATAAACGTTTCCTCAGTGAAAAGCAAATTGGGAAATCACCTGCGACATTAATACTACTTTCATTAATGCATAGGATAAAACCTATTCTAAATGCCGATGAAAATCTTACAACGTTTACTATAACTACTTTTTCGTCTGAAAAAAAATTTAAATTTAACAAATAGAAAGACTTAACAGACTATTACAAAACAAATTAGTACACACTAAAATATAACAAAAATAATTGCATATACTTCTACAACATAATAATGAAATTACTTTTTCTACTCATCGATATGTACTTACGATCTCTGTGTTTACCAAGCAAGAAGATAGGCAGGTACCTAACCACTTTAGGTCTAACTCAGCACATACCTATGAATAACAAACAATGATCAACATATTTTTTGGAGGTCTCGTAAGTAAAATGAAATGAAAAATATTAGAAAAAGTCAATCAAGTTATTACGGTAATATAAGGCAGTTGCAATTGTGTTTTTGGTGTCAGACAAGGAAACATCCCAAACGACTTCGGTCTCAATATACTCGTGTTATTTTTGTTAGATATGTAGTAGTTCTTCCTTTGCTGACACTGACTCCAAAAATAACAATAATTGTAGCTATAATACAAATCCTGATAAAATGTAGTCAAATTGCCGATAAATATCTTACTACGTTTAATATACCTATTCTTCGTCTGTCAAAATTAATAAACAAAAATTTTCACAAATAGAAAACGGTTTAAAACACTCCAAAACAAATTAATATGCACTAATAAGATTAAAAAATTTTCTCCTACACCCAGAATAATCAAATTACTTTTTCTACTCAACAATTTGTAAGTACGATCTATGTGTTTACCACGCAAGAAGATACGTAGCTACCTACCCACTTGAAATGTAACTTAACACATACCTATAAATAACAAACGATGAGCAAAATATTTTTAGGGTTCTCCTAAGTAAAAAGAAATGAAAAATATTAGACTACTTAATAGTCAATCAACTTATTACCATAATATAATGTAGTTACAATTACTGTTATTTTTGGAGTTGTTGTCACCAAGGAAATATCCCATCCAACTTCGGTCTCAATATTCTCGTATTACTTTTGTTATGTATGTTGTAGTTCTTCCTTGGCTGAAACGGACTCCAAAAATAACAATAATTGTGGTCATCTGTCCGTAGCTTACAAACTACTTAAACTTAGGTAAACTAACCTAAGGACGAGGACGCACACCCATGCCACAGGGAGGACTCGAACCTCCACGGCGAGCAACCGCTCGCTCCGCAGCGAGACGCTCTAGACCGCTCGGCTACTCCACTGCAGCATTGGATGTGACAGAGGTTGTACTGCATGGCACTGTCATGAAGGTCTTCAAGAGGCGTGGCGGGAATCGGCATTGCCGTAGAGATCAGTGGCACGTTGGGTGAAAGCCTGCGAACTACTGCAGACATGCATCGGGCAGGTAATCGTAGCATCTCTGAAGAAGTGCATACTGTTGCCGCGTTAAGGTGCGATTCCGAACGCGGCGGCAAGCGGCAGTCGTCGCTGAGCCGCGACAGGCGGCACCACTGGTCCCCGTTGTTTGCAATGCGAGCGATTCGGAACGCGGCGGCGGCGACACCAGTCGCCGTATACCTGCTCCGGCGACCGGCGGCCATCCGGTCCCGAACCAGTGGTGTCGCTGTCGCCGACCCGACCCCCCGCCGGAGACCGGTTTTATGACAACACCCAAGGGAAATGAGCTCTTCAGACTCTGACGAGCCGCGGCGGAGTGGCCGAGCGCATTGAGGCGCTATCCTACGATACGCGAGGCTGTTCCCCGACGGGCATGGCAGTTTTTGCCGTCTTTATTGTAAGCTAGTTCATAAGTAGTTTGTAAGTCTAGGGACTGATGACCCTTTAGTAAGTCCCATAAGCTCTACAAACATTTGAAAGTTTGAACTCTGACGAAAAGAAGTCCGTAAACAGAGTAGCAACATATCCTGTAATATCTGACGCAGGAAATAACGAGTACAGAAATGTTTTAGTAAAAGATATCTGGAAAGCTACAGCACAGTAGTTGAACAGGACGAGTAAGTGCACGAAACGTATTTATCAAGGAATGGATTCATATGTGCATTGTTTGTAACTATGTATTTTCACTGTAGTGTTTTTAAAGAAAACGCCTTTTACTTCTAGCAGTAGCAAAGGGCGTTTTCTTTAAAAACACTACAGTGAAAATACGTAGTATTCAGCTGCTGCTCCAATGCCCACCACAAGCAAGATTGTTTATAACCACTGAAGCACTTGGGGATATGTCCTCAAGAAACTGTAAATTGAGATTTCGTTCGTTTTAATTTATTGAGACATCATTGCATTGGATGTAACTAAAAGCAGAAGACATCATTGCCTTGTCTCTTCTACAGATCGGATTGAAACATGCATTTGTTGTTTGTAACAGGGAAGAAGAGTTGTAAAGTTCCACGAATAAATATATAATAGGCCTAGAACTGTGTTTAATCAGTCGGGAATTTTTTTGTAAATTCTGATAAACTATTTAATTATGAGTACGGATGTATGCCTGTAAATGTTTGATGTGGCATATCAATGAAGACTCAGAGGAAGCTGCACCCATTAATATTTTGTAACACGTTTTACTTCATTTTTGTAGCAAGTTAGTGCAGTTTCCTCAATACTTAACTATTAAAGTAAAAACTAAATACAAACGGTGGTTTATGTTTAAAAGAATTAAGAAATTAACTATCGGTAATTACATAAATGGTGTTCTTAAAAATGATTATGTAGAGTAATTAAGCGTTTTGTGTAAAATACTGGCAGGACAGGTTTATTTACTTCAATTTCACGATAGGTGACAATAGTTATGTACCAACAAAGAAAAGAAAACGGAATAAAACTAACGATGGTTCAATATTAAAAGTGTGAAAGGAAAGGAAAGAAAAGAGGCAAAAGTTACTAAAGGCTTTTATGCGACGCAAATATGATATTGAATTATTTTCTGGACATATCAGAGCAGTTTTACCGAGTTAATTTCCAATATATAAAGCAGAAACGAAAGAAAAATAATAGTCGCATTGCTTCTGATTACGAAATGATGCGCCCACAGTGCAACACAAATCAGCAATCAAGAGATAACAACACACCTTCAACATTCACATCGCTGGGACTGTTCCGTACCAGTTGTTGAGCAGATAGTAAATAATGCACTAGTTTTTGCGTACTTCTCAATGTAAAATGTAATTTTTCTTCAGTTATTGCATTTCTTAGGCATTATGGTTTTATGTCATCCGAAATAGAACTCACTACGAAGTTTAACTGTCTTTTATTTAAACGGCAATAGCTCTTGAATAAATTCATCACTAAACTTTTTTTTTTTCTTTCAACGGCATGTAACTTCCATCGGAAGCTCTACTGTTTCATATTGGCATTACCAGCGTTCGTGTTCTCTTAGTATGGAACAAAGCAACGTCATCGTCTTCCTCCTCCAGTAACAGCGCAACAACCGCGGCAGTCGGCAGACACCTCACCTCTCACCGGCGACCGCGCTGCTCGCCTGCCGCTGCGTTCCGCAACGGGTGGGCAGCAGGCGGCTGCGTCTCGGTCGTTGTCGGCAGCGGCAGTGGGTCGCTGTCGCCGTGTTCGGACTCGCACCTTTAGTGGACAGTGATCGACGACTAACGATTCGTATGCTCGCTAACGAAACCGGATTAGCTCATACGAAAAAATGTTCAAATGTTTGTTAAGCTTATGGGACTTAACTACGGGGTCATCAGTCCCTAAACTTACAAACTACTTATCAACTACCTTATACTAAAAACGGCACAAATATCCATGCCCGAGGGGGGATTCGAACCCCCGACCGTAGTGGCCGTGCAGACCGTAACTGGAGCGCCTCAGTCTCCTTTTTTTTTTTTTTTTTTTTTTACATCCATGCCCGAGGTGGGATTCGAACCCCAGACGGTGAACGGCCTCTCGCAGCGTAGCATAGCACCTCAATGCGCTTTTTTTTTTTAATTTTTTGTCGGGTCTCCTTCCTCCCCTTCAACCCGTCCTTGCACTCGCCAAAAGTGGGCTTCTCGGCCTGGCTTCTCCGCCATTTATATTGATTGGTATCTTCAATGGGAAATGAATGGTTCTTCTGTGTTCTTGTTGTTCTTCGTGAACGGTATAAGAGTATAAAATCAAAAACGTAGAAATAAACGTCTTCTTCCTGAGGAGAAATACTGGCTGACGACTACAAAATGTAAAAGAAAAGTCCCTTCTCCTGGGATTAATGACAAAAAATTAAAGAGAGAAAAAAACATCCTTTTTGTGACAAATTTGAAATCTGAATCACTGATTTAACTTATGCTAACACAATTCTATTATCTGTACATCTCTCCTCGTCACGCAGTGCATGCCTTTTCAGGGTTCTGTTGAGGCCTTCACGGCTACCGTAGCGGCCACGGGGCCCACGAAGTCCCCACCGTACTTCACCCTCAACAGCAGTCCCCTACTTCAGCATGCGATTGCGATTCATTCTTCTTCTAATACATAACTATCCTACTCCCTGTTTTTCAAACAGAATTCTTAACATATTCCCAAAATTCCTTTTAGTATCCTTTTTTTGGTAAATCTTGTAATACTCGTGAAGTATATATTCTTTGTAATACTGTACATTGTCACTACCTTTGTTAGCTATTACGTAGTGACAAAAATTTCCAATAATCCAGTGAACGGTGTTGTTCTTTTGTCGAGGAAAAAACATTTCTTCTGGAAAAAAGATGTAATCCAAATTTATTTCTCTACCATCACTCCTCTTTAGAAAAGATATCTGTTTAATAAGTTCCTTCCATATATCAGTATTCCCCATACAAAGGAACCGATGGTCTAAAGTGTCCGTTCTGTGACATTTTAAACATTGGTTTGTGTCACTGAGGCCAATGGCATATAATTTTTCATTCGTACTTACTATGTTGTTAATTACTCTATACCAAGCCACTTGTGTGTCTGAGGAGAGTACTTTGTTACTTATATTTTTCCAAATAATTTTCCAATTTCTGTTTGGAAACCTGGCCTCCATCTTATTTTTATGGTCCTGTGATCTTAGTCTGTGCATCATATATTGATAGTTCCTCTTGGTCTTGTCCAGTAAAATACAACTCATATAACTGAGCTCCAAGTAATAACTACGTATATGTTTCAATTTGTAATTAATAGCATTTATATTAATTGGTGGCTGCAGACTGTCAGCTTTAAAAAGGTTGAATAACTGTGCTGTAATACCTTCAGGCTGGCTTTCAATTAGCTGTAAGGATCTCTTAACAAATAAAACGGTCGATTTTTTCTGAATATCGGTTAGTCCTAGTCCTCCCTCTTCCGGTTTTAACGTTGCTGTCCATGCTGAAACCCTAAAAATCGCTCCATGCCAAAGATAGTGGCAAATTGTCGACATAATAGCTTTTGCTATTTCCTTTGGTAAGGGTAAAATTTGTCCTACATATATAGCTTTCGAAAGGACAACGCAGTTGATGAGTCTAACCTTTTGTTTGATGTTCAGCTCCCTCATATGATTTAGTATGACTGTGCCCCGAATCCTATCTAAAATCTTCTTCCAGTTGGACGCTATCATTCGCAGAGGGCAGCTGCAAAGAGTAAGCCCCAGGGCTGTGTGCTGTTCGACGCGCTGCGCCCATTTAATCTGGGGGTTCGTGAGACCATTTAAATTGAGGAATGCACTCTTGGCGCCGTTTATTTGTGCTCCCGACGCGTTGCAATACAGCTGTACGATGTCTGTGAATTTCTCTAAGTCGGTCTGGCTCCTGACGATCACACCAACGTCATCAGCATAAGCGTTGGTTACATATTTCACGCCGGATAGTGAAATACCTTCGAGAGCATCCGTCAACCTTTTTAATAGTGGTTCCAGTGCTGCTACGTACAGGATCATCGAAAGCGGACTTCCTTGAGGGACGCCACTGTCAATTGATATGTTCTTAGTATAGTGCCCATTTATAGTAATCTTTGTTTTTATACCTTGTAACATATTCCTTAAAATTCTGACATTGCAGTCGTTTAGTCCCATGTAAGTCAAGGTTGATAAAAGGTATCCGTGATTCACTTTGTCAAAGGCTTTTGCAAAATCTATAAAAGCAAGTCCTCCGTGTTCTACCGTGTTGGCAAAAATCGAAACAATGTCCCTGTATTCACTGACGGTCTTTAAGATATTGCGCCCTGGAAAACACGTCTGATGGCTGCCAATAATTTTTTCGAGAGCAGAACGTAACCTCTCTTTGATGACCCTCGCTACGATTTTATAATCGGAATTCATCAGTGTAATTGGTCGCAATTTAAGTATATCTTTCGTTTCCGTATTCCTACCCTTCGGAAGGAGCACAGTAATACTCTGTTTAAAGTCTATAGGGACTGCCACCCCATGAAGTGTTTCATTGACAATTTCAGTAAATTTACTTCCTATTATGTTCCAGTAAGTAGTATAAAATTCAATGGGCAATCCGTCTGGGCCTGGTGATTTTTTAATGGGTGAGGACTTTAAAATATCTAAAACTTCCTCTTCTGTAATTGCTCTTTGTATATCACGGTTATCTTCATCTGTGATGTTGTCCTGTAATCCAGAATATGATAAAAACTCCGTTATTACTATTTCCTCTATGGCTCTATTACCATAGTGGTTAGTAAAATAACTGAAGGCCGCATGTAGAATGTCTTTTTGATTGGTTAGGACACTGTTATCCTCGGCCCGAAGACTCTCTATAAAACATTTGCGTCGAAAATTTGCATGGCGTATTAGGTGATAGAGCGAGGCAGTTTCTTCTTCCACAACAGTCTGAGTGTGTGATTTGATTTTTAGGCCGTCTAGCTGTGACTTCTTAATTTTTATGAGCTGAGCCTTTATCCTGTTAATTTCCATTATGTTTTCTTGATTCAGTGGGTGTTCGTAAAGATCCCGGAGACAAGAGTAATAGAATTCTACTGTGTGTCTCAACCATCTCGCTCTCTCCTTACCGTATGCTATCAACGTGGCTCTAAGTTTCTTCTTTGCTTCCGTGGTCCACCACTCAATGTTCGATCTGTACTTGTGGCGACGTCGTAAAGCAGTCTGCCAGGCCTCGTTGATTGTGTCAGCAAGGGCTGTATCTGACAACATGTTGATATTCAGTTTCCAAACGGGCCGACCCCAATATGTCTTTTGTTTCTCTAACTGAACACTGCATCTTACGGCGAGGTGGTCAGAGAAGGCGGTCGGTATGACTTCAATTGCTGACACTTTATTTTCCAGGTTCGAAGAAACATAGATCCTATCAATTCTACTTTGTGATCTACTTGTGATATAAGTATATCTGACTAGGGTGGGATACTTAATTTCCCATGCATCTTTCCAGCGCAGGTGAGTAACAAGAGCCTCGAGTTCCCTGGATTTATTGAAATTTGGTCTCTGGTCCTTTTCGTGTAAAACACAGTTCCAGTCGCCCCCTAGTAAAACTGTTGCAGGATTGTCTTTAAGTAATGTTAAAATATCACTCTTAAAAAACTGAGCTCTGTCCGCCCTAGCATTATTCCCAGATGGTGCATAAACGTTGATAAAAGTGGTGTTATGAAGTTTACACCGAATGCCCCTTCCTGAGTCTAAAAAACTGAGATCTTTTACTTCAATTCCCTCCCTGACTAGGATAGCCGTCCCACAATGGTGTTCATGAGCTATGTTTAAAATTTCTCTAAAGCCAGCCACATAAATGTTCGGTATTTGAACTTCTTGCAATAAGGCGATATCAGTATCTGATTGGTACAGAAATTCTTTAAGAGCAGCTACCTTAACATCACTTTGAATTTTATTTATGTTTAAAGTAGTGACGTTATACGTTTGCTCCATTAGGAGACGTGGCTAATTCGAATGTCAAAATTATTAAAGGGACAATATAATTCTGTCTTTGCTATTCTTTCTATCATGTCTCTTCAAACTATAAAATCGTGACATTACCTCGACTCTGACTAATAATGAGAAGAAGACGAATAATGAATAACAGGTACGTATGGCTCGGTTCATTGTCATTATCATCTTTAGCATTTGCAACAAGTTTAGTAGAAATCTTCGTCTTCATCTTGCTGCAGTTCGTCTACCATATCGACATCCTTGCCATCCTCGTTGCCTTCAGACCAGTCCACATTTGTCTGTGAAGTGCTCCGTCTAAGCAGTGAATCATCTTCGTTAGGTGATAGGGGCTGCATACTGTCCGAAGGCAGTTGTCTGTTAAGTTCTTGAGAGCGCATGGAAGCATTGCTTGTTGCAGAATTTCCTTTTCTCTTGTCACGTTCCTGAATGGCACATAATTTTTCCTTTAAAATAGGTGCAACCTTTTCAGCATTTTCATGAGCCACCCGACGTTTTTTGTTTCTCTTCCTTTTTGGGGAGCCCTCTGGAGACGAATTTGGCGATATATCATTGGAATCAGCGGAAGATTTCTCAGAAAGTTTACAGTCTTCCTTCCTCTCCGTGTGTCTGTTCTGAACCTCCTGTTGAGTTCCAATGTTCGTCCCTTCTCCTTGTAAAAGTCTAGTGTCGAGATTTTTCCTTTTGTCAATTTTATGTGCACTAAGTTGTGTGTCCCCAGGAGAAACTTCATCCTCTGCTGTTTGCATTTTGTTCATAGTTGGATCGTCATTGACACTGGTGGACCAGTCCGGGTGCACGTCAGTTTCCATGGGTATTTGGACAGAAATCTGATCCCCTTCCTGTTGTGAAACTAGAGAGATCTGTGCAATTTCGGATTGTTTGTTAGCCTGCGTTTTCGCCTGTACGGTGGTTGAATTGTCGGGCTCATCAGATGTTACTGTCGGAGATTCCATTGCGGGGCCCTCGTCTGCTGCACTGACGTCATCGGTGCCTCGCTGCTCTCTCGGTGTTTCCGGGTGCCGGCAGGACTTCGGCGAGTTGCGACTGCACAGTTGTTGTCGCCTCGGCGGGGCCGCTGGGGTAGACGGCGGCCGCATACGTCAGCCTGAGGCTGACCGCCTGGCCCGGGGCCGCAGGCTTCGCGCGCGGCAGCTGCGCCGGCCGCCTCTTGCTGCACTCGCTCCTCACGTGGTCGGTGGAGTTACACAAGGCGCAAGTCTTAGGCTGACCGTCATATATGACAATGCCTCGGTATCCGCACACATTTATATATGAAGGGATATGCCTCTGTAATTCAATCTTGATTTGTCTAACACCGTTAAGTACGGGAAACATATACTCCTCGGACCATTTTTCAGCTATATTAGATAAAATTCTACCATATGGTCTCAGAACTTTGTTTATTTCTTCAGCCGGGACCTCGAAGGGCAGCTCAAAAACACGAACAGTTCGAATTCCTAGTCCGGCATGTGACACTAAAACTTCGCTAACTGAACCATCGGAATGGTTAAATTTAGCGACACCGCTACATTTATCAACAATTGAACAACATAATTCTGGGTTTATCAACTTCAAATATACAGAATTTGTCACAAATGATAAGTGAACACCCTCTACTTCGTTACCGGTCATCTGAAATTTCTCCATGAACCACCGCCTAATTTCAAAAGCCTTTGGTCTGACAAAATTTCTATCGAACGTAAATTTTATGGTATCTTTCCTCAGAATATTTATCGTACTCATTCTGTCTTACTACAGCTCAAAAGCATTGCTACTAATGAAGAGAGCAGTTCAAAACGAACCTTACTCGCAGCGACACAGCCGTTGTTTACGTCCGGACGCCGAGCAGCCGCCACACGTCCGTCCAGCACCGCAGCTGTCACTCGAATTAATGTCTCCTCGGCCACCGCGGCCGGCTACCGCATACGACTGTGCTTTGCATACTGAAGGAACTCCTGGGCGTGCGAAAAACTGCATCACGATAGGTTCCGCATGAATTGACGAGAACGCAGAAATCAATGCGTTACGACGCATTGATTCCGAAGATGATGGAATCACTTCGGGCAATCGCTTCATACTCACCGTCAACAGAACAGACTCTGCTAACGGTATACTACGCCTTCCTCATCGTTGGCAATGGGTTTTGAACTCCGCTGGTGACTACCTTGAAGGACAGTAACAGGTGCAAACATGTAACACTTTTTTATTGGTTGTGAATAAATAGTTGCCCCTATTTATGTTGCAATTTTCGTCTATATACAAGGTAAATCTAAATTCGCGCATTCGGATTCACAGCGCGATTCCTCACCTGCCAACAATGAAAAATGTCTCCCACATAATTTCAAGATGTTCAAATGTTTGTTGAGCTTAAGGGATTTAACTGTTGGGTCATCAGTCCCTAAACTTACAAACTACGTATAACCTAACTTACACTAAAGACAGCACAAATATCCATATCGGGGAGAGGATTCAAATGTTCAAATGTTTGTAAATCTATCGGACCAAACTGCGTGGTCATATTTCCGTAGCTTACAAACTACTTAAACCTAGGTAAACTAACCTAAGGACAACACACACACACACCCATGCAGCAGGGAGGACTCGAACCTCCACGACGAGCAACAGCGCGCTCCGCAGCGAGACGCTTTAGACCGCTCGGCTACTCCACCGCGGCGGAGAGGATTCGAACCCGCGACGGGGAAAGGCTTCGCGCATCGGAGAATAGCGCCTAATGCACTCGGCCACTCCGCTGCGGCCAAAATTTCATCCTGCGCATATTTCTGCCAGTAAATGGACGTCAAAGACTGAGATACTGTGTGTTTCATACGTCAGTGTGTTTCATAATTACACCAACAAACTTGTAAGGGATATATTAGGCATATTGAGGAACAAAATGGGCATGGAAACCAATGCCCGGAAACGCTATTCAACGACGCCACGGAGATTCCGAATTACAGGCACCAGCTCCTGCCGCTAGACATCCCCTCCAGCAACTTCGACGCTCTGTAGCGTCATTGGATGACGTTTCCGCGCATGGGTTTCTATGCTCACTTTGTTCCTCAAGACACTTCCCATATCCCCTAGAATGTTGTTGGTGTAGTAGTGTAATTCTGAAACACGCTGACGTATGGGACGCACATTTATCTCAGTCTTCGACCTCCATTTACTGCCGGAAATAAGCGCAGGACGAAATTTTGTGAGAGGCATTTTTTTTATTGCTTGCGTGTGAGGTATCGCGCTGCGAAGCCCGAGTGCGCGAATTTAGATTCATCCTGTATATACACGAGGGATATTCCAAAATCAAACTTGTTTCCAACACAATTGTTTTATTTATCATTTATCCTTTCCGTCTTCCTCTTTCTACATACTCTCCATACTTATTTAGACATCTGTCATATCGTTTAACAAGCCTTTGAATGCCTAATTCGAAGAAATCGGCCGCCTGCCAAGATAACCAGCCTTTAACAGTTTCATTCATTTCATCATCTGTGGCGAATCGCTTGCCGCCAAGGAACTCCTTTAGGTACGTAGCGGAACAAGTGGAAATCACTTGGCGCCAAGTTCGGAATGTACGGTGGGTGGTCCATCTGTTCCCATTCAGAGTTTGCGTGTCCTTCGCAGTATTGAGTCTGGCATTGTCATGCAACAACAAAAGAACGACAAAAGAACACGTCGCTTATTCTGGATTGCACGTCGAAGTTTAGCCATGGTAGCGCAGTAGGCGGCTTTATTGACCGTTGTTCCTCTTTTCATAAAGCCGACTAACAATACTCAATGTCTATCCCAAAACACGGTCACCATAACCTTGCGTGTGGAGATTGTCTGCTTTGTCTTGATCTTGTTTGGCTCGGGGGTTATGTGACAAACCCATGTCTCGTCCCCTGTGACAATATAGTCTAAAATACTCTCGCCTTCCTCATAATATCACTCCAATAATGCAAAAGCAGAAGCCATTCTTTCAATTTTATGGGTTTCGGTAAGCAGCCTGGGAACCCAACGGGTGCACAACTTTCGAAGCTTCAAATGTTCAGACACAATTCTGTACAACGTTGTTCTATTCTCGGGCAGAGTGCTCTGCTATTTATACAAAGATAGAATGTACCAGAAATTAGAAGAACAGTTAACATATGAAACAAGTAGAATTTACAAGTGAACATAAGAAGATGTAGAAACTTCTGGAATTGTTAATTACAGAGAAATAAATTTTTGCCGATGGACGAGATTGAACCGGTGACATTCAGCACTGCAGTCGGTGACGCTATCCTCTGCGCCACGCCGGCATTCGGTGTACGTACTGTCTCGCGGCAATATTTTACATCCACTGGCTACACCAGGAGATTATAAAATTCCTTGTAACCGTGGACAGGTTTACATCTGAACAACAAAAAGAAGATCCTGCAGGAGAAGATGCTATTTGTGCAGAAGGTAATAAGTGAGGATTGTTACGAAAATTTCCGGTTTACAATAATCCCTTTTGTTAACAATCAAGCAAGTACAATAATTTCACAGACTGTGGGCAGTCACTTGAGAATCTTGCGTCCAGCCACTATTCGGTATGCCGGTCGCGGTGGCCGAGGGGACTAAGGCGCTTTACTCACGGTCTGCAAGGCCACTACGGTCGGGGGTTCGAATCCCCCCTCGGGCATGGATATTTGTGCCGTCCTAGTTCGTAAGTAGTTAATACGTAGTTTGTAAGTTTAGGGACTGATGACCCCGTGGTTATGTCCCATAACCTTTACAAACATTTGAACATTTTATTCGGTATAAGGCAGGAGGTGACGGTGATGGGCGTCTCCTGCTTCTGCCATAGAGCGAGTAGACGCGGCCGACTTCGCCTCTGGACGGCCGAGTTCCCGACGTCGGCGACCCCCGCTGCCATTCCAGACACGCGCCTCACAACCTCTCTCCCGAGTCTCCGCGCCATTATGTTTGATTTCACGCTTCTCATGGCGGTGCCGTTCACAAATTGATAAAGCTGATTAAGTCCCTGCAGAGAGGCAAGTTACTGAGACGACTTTTGCGTTTTTTGCGTCTGAGGTGCCGCGAGTGAATTTTTGATTTTAAAAGCCCTCACAGCGTCCTCCTCTCGCGACCACTCCATACGGGATGGATCCCTCCACTCTCTACAGCATTTCTTTTTTATTTGCTACTCAGTCACATCAAAAGGAACTTCAGTTTAGCTTATTATTACGAAGAAGGTAGTATGTGATACATATGGATAAAACCTCTCTTACACAACTATTAACACAATAGTCTTTTCATTCCACTAAAGATGGCCATCAGTGACACAAAATAAATGCGCTAGCAAGAGCACATAGTTCTTTGTTAAAGTTCAGTAATTCAGTGAATCTTCTCTCTGAAACATTTCGTGTAGTAAATAATAAATCGAGAACAAATCACTACCAACATTCATCATTTTCTTCTATTTATGTCAACGAACAGGGGAAGTTTTCGACTCTTTTTCATATCCTGTCATATTTGCCCGGTGAACTAAATGGTCAAACGTTTGTCAAGCTTAAGGTACTTAGCTGCTTATGAACTACATTATACTAAAGACAACATAAACATCCTTGCCAGAGGGGGTATTCCGACCCCTGACTGTGAACGGCCGCGCGCGGTAAACTAAAGCGTTTATAATCATTTTCTATCTTGATTAGAATATAAATTGACAATTTGACAATATATGCTATTAATCTGACTTCATCATTCCGAAATATCAAACTGTGGTTACAGAGGCATTTCAAAAAATTGCCAGTATTTTCGCTTCTAACATTGATCGAGCTACGTGGTATTTTTATATTGATTTCTGAATGAGGAATCCATAGCCTGAGCTACTGTTTGAAAGATATCTCGGCTTGGATTAGCGTAGACAGTTTTACTGTTTTATCGATAAGGGGATATGGAAAAGATTTATTTAAATTGGTTGCAATACTTTCTATAACTTTTTCAGCAATCCAAGAACATTTTCGAACACATCTTTGAAATTTTAAAGACCTTTATGAACACTTAGTCATGAAAGATATATATGAGTCCTATACCGTATTAAATGAGGCAGTGTTTACTGATTTTTAAAGAGAAAATTGAAAAAAAAAATGTTTGAAAAAGTAAAAATAGTAAAAATGACGGTCTCACAAATCGCCAACAATCTCAGTAGAGTAGAAATTCTATGATTCTAACTAGGCATCCAACTGAGCCCTGATGAAGAGCAAAGATGAATATTACTCTCGCCAGCCAAACACTGGAAGAACCATCTGACAGTCTGGGTATTCAGTTAATTTCGTAGCAGGGCCACTTTGCATGTCACCCTCCTAACAATTACATAACAGCAGTAAGTACACGACTTCCAGCGCCCGTTTGACTAGTCTTAGTGCCAAGCGCTAGGGGCTTACATTTCACCGCGATGGAGTGGCTGAGCGCTCCAAGGTTCATTGCTGCAAGCGCGCGGTTCCTCTCCGTCGGAAGTACGAGTGCTCCCTGGGGCATGGTTGTGTGCGTTGTCCTTAGCACAACTTAGAGGTTTAGTTAGTTTGAAAGCCCAGGGACTGATAACCGCAGCTGTTAAGGCCCTTTGATTTAAAACATTTGAAAATTATTACTTTCATATCAGTAATGTGTTTCTGCTGTTTGCCTTCGTGCTCTACCCAGGCCAGTTATTTCGCCAGGTCACTCACCGACTGATAACAACTGGAGCATGATGACCGACGCCCTTGAAAAGACTCGTAGTTTGAAGATCTAAGGCTCCAAGACCCGATATCAGGAGGGCATCTTGAATGACAGCGCATCAGTATTGCTCATGAGTGTACATTCACTACCGGGTATGATTGATAGAAGACAAAGAGAACGGCGAGTAGCGCAGTTTCAGACTCATTTAGTGAACTCAGAGCTGATCGGGAAACGTCTGCCACTACAGAAAAATACATACTTTGCAGTCCACCAAAAGGTGCATGGTGGAGACTACTGTAGCTATTATCACTGTTAGTTGCCTGGTTTCTTGCTCCACTCCGAATCGGAACGAGGGAAAAACGAATGCTTGTATACTTTTGCACGTATTAATCTCTCTTATCTCTACGGTCTTTTCGCGAAATGTAAGCTGTCGCCAGTATAATCGTTCTGCAGTCAACTTGAAATTCCGGCCCTCTAAATTTCTTCAACAGGTCCTTTTATTTTATTTCATTTATTTATTTTATCTGGAAGAAGTAGCCTTCCCTCCAACGACTAACGAAGCATCTCAGAAAGATCCGTGCTTTAATAGAACCTACGAGTAACAAAACTAGCCGTCCGCCTCTGAATTGCTTTCATGTCTTCCTTTAAACCGTTCCGGTGCGGATCCCAAACGTGTAAATACACGTGACTGGTTCGCACAAGCATTATATACCCGGTCTCTTTTACAGACGAATCGCATGTTCCCAAATTATCGCAATAAACGGTTAACTGTCTTTTCCACGACCGTCCTTATATGCTTGACCTACTAACACTACTGGCCACTAAAATTGCTACACCAAGAAGAAATGCAGATGACAATAGGGTATTTATTGGACACATATTACACCAGAACTGACATGTGACTACATTATCACGCTATTTGAGTGGATAGATCCTGAAAAATCAGTACCCAGAACAACCACGTCTGACCGTAGTAACGGCCTTGATACGCCTGGGCATTGAGTCAAACAGAGCTTGGATGGCGTGTTCAGGTACAAATGTCCATGCAGCATTATCCTGCTGAAATGTAGGGTTTCACAGAAATCGAATGAAGGGTAGAGTCATAAGTCGTAACACATTTGAAACGTAACGGCCTCTGTTCAAAGTGCCGTCGATGCGAACAAGAGGTGACCGAGACGTGTAATCAATGTCACCCCATACCATCACGCCAGGTGATTCGCCAGTATGGTGATGACGAATACACGCTTCCAATGTGCGTTCACCGTAGTGTCGCCAAACACGAATGCGACCATATTGATGCCGTAAACAGAACCTGTATTCATCCGAAATCGTGACGTTTTACCATTCCTGCACCCAGGTTCGTCGTTGAGTACACCATCGCAGGCGCTCCTAACTGTGATGCAGCGTCAAAGGTAAGCCATAATCTCCGAGCTAATATGATTAATCTATCTTGTAGACGAAGTTTCGCGAATTATTCTTAGTGTTAATACGGGCGACTTCACGTCATTATTTAGGGATAATTCACAACTTTCGCACGATACAGATAATTTATCTGAAACTATATGCAGTTGCTTTTGTTGTTCTGATGATGATTACGGGTCATGAATGACATATTCATCTGCAAGGAACCTCACTGAACTCTCAGATGTTCTCGGAAATGGTTATATATATAACGAACAGGGGAGGTCCTTCAGCACTATGTTCGAGATAGACATATACCACCATTTTTTAAATTTTATTATTTATTTATTTATTTGGAAAATAGTAGCCACGTCCATAAAATGTTGGACAATTTATTTGATATGGTGACCGGTTTCGATCACTTTGCGACAATCATCAGATCGATTCGTTTTGCCGTTGATGCCGAGGCGAAGAGCGTGCGGCAACTTCAAATCGGTCTGATGTTGGTCTCAGAAGAGATTGAAACCGGTCGCCCTATCAGATAAATTGTCCAACATTTTGCGAACGTGACTGTTATTCCATTTTTAAAACTTATACCACTTCGCTGTTTTCTCAAAACAGAACTATGTCCGGCCGCGGTGGCCGAGGTGACTGAGGCGCTCCCGTCACGGTCAGCACGGCCACTACGGTCGGGGGTTCGAATCCCCCCTCGGGCATGGATATATGTGCCGTCCTAGTTCGTAAGTAGTTCATAAGTAGTTTGTAAGTTTAGGGACTGATGACCCCGTAGTTAAATCCCATAAGCTTCACAAACATTTGAACATTTTGAACAGAACTATGTTACACAAACAGATTAACCTACTTTACAGTCGGTAACTTTACATCAATTAATAAGACTTCTGTCTTCTCTGACGGGAAATTTCCATTCCATTGACATATTTGAGATGTTAGGTTATCTTCTGAGGTAACTTTTAAAATTCTTCTTGAAATCTAGATCCCTTCTCCGTACCATTCATCACCTCTTTTGAGTAAAGAGTTAATTGTGTTTCACAAGAACGATAGTTTCGAAATCTGTGTTGTTCTCAGGTCAATAGATCGTTCTGACCAATGTAATTTATAATGTTTTAACTCAGTAGATGTTGAATTACCATGCCGCAAGTCGAAGTCAGTACGATAAATCTGTTCAAATGTTTGTAAACCTATTGGACGAAACTACTGTGGTCATAACTCTCTAGACGTACAAATTATTTAACTAGCTTACACTAAGGACGACACACAGAACAATGCCGAGGGAGGGCTTCAATCTCCGGTGGGAACGGCCGCCCAGTTCGTTGCATGACGCCTTAGACCTCGCGGTCATTCCGGGCGGCCTATAGATCTGTAATTCAGTGGATTGCTTCTATTGACTTTCTTGCATATCTGCGTGAGTTGTGCAACTTCCCATTCTTGGGTACAGATCCCCTACACGGAAAGAACAATTTAAAAATTCGCATATGGATACTAGTTTCATCACTGTTGTACGGTTTTAGCACATATCAACAGCAAATTACATAAATAATGCTTTGTTTACAAGATTAGCACGTATTTCCTTTCAATATGTGAGTGTTTGGTGGTAGGAAAATAACGATGTTCTAAATTGATAGCTAGAAAAGCAGCGAAGATTAGGAATGTTTTATATCGTACTACTAGTTGTCGTTTACTCTCACTACGGTGTAAAGTTCCACGTAAACGATCGATGTACAAGAGGCGTGCAAAGGGATAGGAAAAAAAAAAAAAAAAAAAAAAAAAAAAGGAAAAAAGCGGCCCGAGTATCCGGGAGCATTTATGTGAGTGCAGTAAAAACTTTAAAGCGGTAGGAGAATTTGCGCTATAAAATTCTTATGGCGCTTGACTGTTTACTAGGAAAACAACATTTCGGAGTTCAATTTCACAGGTAATTAAATCTGAATTACATTTCAATTTGTATTAAACGGGTTTCAGTGTAATTACGCTCCGTCACAAAAATAATTTCACAATAGGTCCCGGTTCTCGTTATAGACTGAGAAACTCGCTTATGACAGCGTAATTACCTCTGCTAGAAGTTGATATAAAAAGTAAAGGCAACTGTAAAGATCGTTAATGGAACTATTATCGGATACTAATAGTCAGCGGGTAGCGAATTTATTTAATGGTCTGTATACGTGGAATTAAATCGCCTGCAATGTTTGTGATACCCTTTGTAAAGTATTTTCAGTATCAGCTTTTGTTTAGTTAGGTGAATAGAACGTATAGATTACACGTCCATACTGCATATTAATGAGGTCTCATATCACACTGAACCCCACAATTTTGCTGTATAACAAGTTAGATACACAATATTTACGTCATCCACTGCTTTGTTTATTAAAACGGTTATTTCGACACACATCCACTTCTAGGAGTAGACAAGCAGTGTTTGGTTTCTTAAGCGGTTATATCGCTCCACTAGCCACAAATGTAGACACACAAATGAGGAATAGAAGTGGAAATTTGTATAACTGGACAACTGAGTGAGATATTTTCTTTTGGTTACCGACACGGAAATTACAAGGAATATGTTAATTTTACTGGCACATGAACATTATTAGTGCTCCGCTTATTATGAAATACAAAATAATGGTTTTATAGACAAAATTATCAAATTATCAAATAAGTGGTATTAGCGACGATAAGGGATGCACTGTCGTCGAAGAGATGAATAAAACTGACGAAGGATTGATCTGTGTTGAGACTTAGGAACTGGGCTGCATACTATCTTGCTGCATTGCTGTGTTATGCTATTCACGACCAGAAATAGATTTGGGTTATATCCTTTTCGCCAGCGGAACTGTTGAAGGAAGGTAGCAGTCTACTATCATAAAAAAGAGATAGTTCATTAGCATCTCCGAGTATTGCAGTAGCTCGCCGTTTTCATCGCTGTGTTTGAGTCCCCATTCGGTACTATGACAATTGAAATCTCTCATCACGAATTTTATCTTCTGATTTGTAAAGTTTACTGGTTCATTGAAGGATAAATTGGAGTCCGGAAGCTTATAGACCCATGTAACCGCGCAGTTGGGAAGTTCGATAGTTATAGTGTCAATATTGTCCACCAATGTTGATGCTGTTGACAGGATGAGGGTCTCAGATTTTGTGAGTATGGCACTTCCATATTTGCTGTGGGTAATTCAGCAATTAGTTTCATACCTTGTATTCTGGATCTCACCTGGTTAGTATCTCTGTGAGTTTCTTGGATGCATGCAATTTCAACATTATGTTCTCTACGAAGTCGGCTCAACAGCTCTTCTTTGGTGAAGGTATGCCTTCAGAGTTAAAGGACATGACAGTAAATTTGGGCCCTGAAAAGGACTTGCTTTGACATTTACACTCACTTACCAGACTGATGTCAACGTTGCTACAGAACCGCATGTCCTTTGTTGACTTCCAAGTTACAGTAAGTACACGATATTTCCAAATTAGAAAACATGCAGGATTTATTGTAGGTCTAAAACTATATACATTACATTTTGAATAATTAGTATTTTACAATTTTTTGGGATGAATAGGCTCTATTTTCACTTTGACATATGCAACTATTCGATCGAAATTTTATGTAGAGCTGTTTTTCAGTTTAGGTTAATGTTATTTTTCTCTCTATTATGAGACTGTATGTGTGTTTATGTGTGTGTTAGTTTGTTTTATTGATGTAATTTGTTTTACTTACGTTTTATTGCGTTTTCATTGTTATAGAGTTGCGCTACCACTGTCCACGAACCGTAAATTTAATGTGGCTAACGGTGTGGATTGTTTACTGAAAATGCTGCAACTGTGGCGAAACGAGGCTAAGCGATAGCTTTCTCTAGCTACAAAATTTAACTATACGGTAAAACCCCTATGTCAGAAAGGACAGACATCGAATCCAGTAAGGTGTGTGAATAAATTAGTGAAGTAAAGTACAGTAATAAATGAAAAGTGAAGCATACCGTGAAGTAAATACGAAAACAATTCAGTTCAGAGGCACAAGCAAGACCTGCAGCTGCATTCAGACAGTGTGTCTACCAGCTAACGCTGTAGATTCTGCAGGTGATTGTCTCACCGGCTATTCACATTTGCGGTACGCGACAAGGAGTCCATCGCTCTCTCCACAAGCGGAAGCGATCAGACCATCGACCGACGACCTCACGTGAAACCACGAACTGTCAGGCGTGACCTGGTCTGACACATCGATGCAACGTGACCAGAAGCCTATAACCTAATGTACTGACCTCCGGAGCGATGACGATCGATCTTTCTAGAAACCGTTCAACAAAACAGAAGAGCTACGACCCTAAGGGCATTCATCTTCAGCCAGGTCCATCAAATCAAGAAGACGTCACGAGATAGAGAGTATCGTCAGCATTGGCAGCAGCGGCGTTACCAGCAGCAGTAGCAGAAGTTGGAGTTTGAGTCATGATCAGCTACCAGCAGCGACAGTTGGAGTTGAAGATGAGGAATCTGGTCGCCAGTAACAGCATTCGGAAGAAAATGTTACAACAGAAATGTCTACCCAGGATGACTGACCAGAACGATAGGATGCGGTCTGGTTGTGAAGGTCTCCTGTGATCTCCGTCAAAGATTCTGCCACCTGAAGACTTGTAGCCCGAAGGCCGTCGAGTCGATCACAGGCCAAGGCGCATCGCCTCCACGCCGAGCCGTTACCTCTGGTCGAAGCACAACGCGACGCATTTGGTCGAAGAAGATGGGAATATCACACAGCACCCCAACGAGGTAATTTCGCAGGATTTAAGGCTTGTTCACGCACAGCACTAGCTTCGACGGCGAACGCAGTTCAACCGACAAGCTAACAAATATGCTGCCAGCGTATTCAGGGATCCACGGCC
This sequence comes from Locusta migratoria, assembly GCA_026315105.1. Lineage (NCBI taxonomy): Eukaryota > Metazoa > Arthropoda > Insecta > Orthoptera > Acrididae > Locusta > Locusta migratoria. The sequence continues at coordinate 26,624,413 of CM048750.1, read as the reverse complement.
GAAGCTGCGAAACGCTTCATCGCTGCCGCACGCCTAATCGCCGCCGCCAACTTTCGTCGTGTCATCTAGTTCACCGTAAGAATAATGTATGGTTTAATTGCTTAATGAATTTATTTTGTGTAAATGCTGTTTGATTTATGTCTTATATCCGAGCCACCTTTCTAACATAACTTTAATTGTGCTGGCTTGCTTATTCATGTCTTTGTGTAATAACGTGAGAGCTGCTATGTATATTGACCACTGTAATATTAACCTTCTGTTATTGAAGTAATTTGAGACGAGTCCTCAGTTTGGGCCAGGGAACAAGGCTTTATAGCAGGGAGTAACCGGTAGTCCACAGGGAGCTTATTTGCTAATTTTAGTGATAAAACAAGGCTCTTGTTACGTACAGTGGTCGAATGTTGCATTTTAACATTTCGTAACACCATATGACTGGAAACTTATGGAGAGTACTATAAATCATCTATTTTATTGTTAATACAAAATACAGATTTATGTATCGAAAATCCTAAAAGCAGATTATGATCTGTGAATATGTGATATGAGTGAATGTTCTTTCAAGACTTGGACATATGTATTGTGGTATTCAACTGTTCCTATCATTCTCATCTCGTCGTATATCTGTCAACGAATGTCTCAACAGCCTGACACATTGTTAACAAACATCGCCGTATTAAAAATGATAGTGCATCCAGTTACACAGCCAATAATGTCCAGGCGTGCTTTGAACAACACCAAAAAATTATCAGCCATCTCCCTGAAACAGCATATTTGCTGTGTCTAGAGCAGACACTGGGGGTGCAGTTTACAGCCCGAACAACATTGAAATAATTGGCAGATGTTCTGGTGCAATGATGGATAATATTCTGTTGGAAACTGTACAGACACTTCACGAATTCTTTTATCGAATAGCTGCAGCTGTTCTCAAACTCAACGGTGTACCATCTACTTCCTAATCATTTTACTGCTTCTAGTTACATATTGGTTTCTCCAACCCATGTGTATCCACCGACCGGAGTGTTAGAGATATTCGTAAAACATGCGATGTATGCAGCATATGATATACCATTATCCGTAGTGTTGTAATTACTTAGCTAACAGTTTCGCTGAATGTCTTTATTCCGATATCAAAGACCTTATTAATTTTACTGAAAATCTTCCAGCACATAGCTCGGACATTTGTAGTGACTGGAGAGCGTTATACAATTTTCGCGCAGTCATCGGTGTCCTAAATTTGTGCTCTGCTCCTTCAATCTTACTTTGTATGGCACTTACTCATCCATGGTTTTAGATGCACAGGATGGATATCTATCGAAGTGGCAGTACGTATTTCAATAATAGCATTACCTCCTTCCACTTCCGTGAGTTAACTAGCTCCTTTCTTAAGTTCGTCCAACTCCTTCGTGTATCTTCGTCCATCGCTTCCCACCCTACTCATTAACCATCTTAGTTTAGTTTTAATTTATCTCTTGCGAAGCCATACCTTGTGAACTAAGTCTCAAGTAATGATAAAAATTCTCCCGTTCCTAGACTGGAATATTAGGAAACACTCTCCGGAATGTGTTTCGAATGGAGTTGGTACTAAAGACGTAAAAAATTACATGATGCGTATTGAGGCAGATTTTTATGTATTTCATTGTTTTTGCGTCATGTCTCCTGAACTACGAGTTAGACTAATGAATAATCTTGAAGGTGCGTTCTGTGATTAGATCACATATACGTCATTTCGTAATGATGTGGAACGTTTCAGTTTAGAGAAAATGTTTTCTATACTTGACAATCAATATGTTAAACATTTTAAATTAATTTTTTTATTTCTTGTTTTATTTTTTTACTTTTTTTAAAGATTTATCTAATCTAATCTGTTATATGTGAATCCTGTCTGCAAAATATGTCACGTATATCATATGTAATAAAAGCTCATACGTGACTGAGCAGGTTTTGATGACCCAATTTAATCTCCTTTCTAATGAAATACGTGTCGTACTATGATATAAATTAAGAGATGTTCATTGGTACATGTGTATATTGTTTGTAAAATGTCTCACGAATAAAAATGGTGTTGCAGAAGTGGTAAACTGTAATGTGCTGCTGAATGATGTTTTACTGCATGTGCAGCGTAAAAGTAGCAAGCGATAAATTTGGCTTCTTTCATAACTTTCCTAGGTTCTCAGCGAAAAAAGGTATCGTAAAGGCAAGAAATTGTGTTCATTATTGTTTTCTTTTTATTTTTTTATCGTCAATAAGCACGCTCATTTTCAAAGAAATATGTACACCAAGTTCGGTTGAAATCGGTTCAGTAGCTTAGGAGTTGTGGAACATACCTGTGTAAATGCATGTTGCTAATATGTATAGACTGAGATTTTCGCCAAACGGAAAGGCCTATCGCTCTAAGGCTCCTTGCTGCGGAATGTGTTGTGTTTAGCGTTAGTTAGTTTAAATACTATGTAAGTGTATGTACCGATGACCACTACAGTTTGATCCTACAGTTTTACAAACATCTGAATATTTGAACTGAGATTTTGATCTCTATTGCAAGGACACTTTCTGACCTCTTGCAGCGTAGGCACCTACTCTGGTTGCCGTTTATTGTTTAATTTCCCAATGCACTATATACCTCAATAGCTGATATGTTGCTCTGAGCTGCGAGAACTTTCATCATTTGTAAGTCCTTGTCCCGGATGAACTTCATTAGTAAGTGCTTAACTTCTGCAATCCGGATATACTTCAGTTCAGGGAAAACAGTCTCTGAGAGAAACTTTGCGATAATTTCTAAATAAACGGTCAAGTAAATACCCATACGAATTCAGTATCGTACTAGGAACTCCATTCACAACGATAATGACTGTTGTAGAGCTACAGCCAGTCCTCATAAAGGGCATTTCTCCCTGGCTCAAAGGCTGAATACTAAACGATAATCGCATAAAGTCCTCCTCATTCAAGAGTTCGAGGAATTTGGTGGTAAGCTCGGTTAACGAACTGGGGTGGCGGTTTTGCGGGACCAAGTGAAGCTGTGAACCTGAAGAGAGTACGAGATTTTAATAACTTGTTGACCGCTTCTAATTGCCTTGTCGTCGACCTGTAGTAGTCATCCTTCAACAAACATCCCACCTGTGCATACCTTGGTAATTGCTCTTCGTCCAGTAGATAGTATACGTACAACATTTGAGCAAGACTAAAATTCCTCTACATTGTTGCAACATCGAGAGCTGATTTGTTTTCAGACTACATGTGTAATGCGCTGTACATGCAACAGCATAGGTACGCTGCGTAGGTCAGCAAAGCAAATCCCTTTGTTGTGGTAATACCGCAAACACAAGCAGAAGTACTTTAACAATGACTTCATATTTTTGTATCTGAGTCTTACCTGTACCAGAATTAACACAATTCCCATCACTCAGTTGAGACTATGGTTATTAGAGAGATTCCTTTGCTAGTTAGGCAAACACTTAAAACTGGAGACCGCGACACAACTATTGCCAAAGAGTATCGAATCTTAAAAGTGTCATTACACAACAGAGTTGCCTTATATTGAGTGAATCTTTGCAGGTTATAAAAGAGTAAATGTACCACCTGTAATTGGTATATTATTATTTTCTTTTCGAAACAATGAATTACTGAATTTAAATTTATTATTTCAATTTTAAACGCGTTTTGCTTTTCCCAGACTAATGTTGTACATGTGAGTTTTGCCTCATTTATCGGAACAGCCACATGCTTACACCTGAATTGGTACAATGGTTCAAGGCCCAATGTAGTCATATCGGAGATTAAAGTGACAACAACTATTTCAAAGCGACCATTCACGCATTATCAAATTTTTTGTGGGATATTCCGTTTTGAACATTGTCTTTTCTCAAGAACACTTAGTTTCTTTATTTGTGAAGTGAGGGTCATTTCACCGACGTAAATAAGCTACAATGTGTCCTGTGTGGATAGCACTTTGAAGAAACGCTGAAAAGATTGGAGTTCAGAAGAAATGGTATCCTATTCAATATAGATAAGCAATTCATAATTATCCCAAACCTGTGATCGACGGTTCTTATCCACAGGTTCAAGAACTTCAAATGTTTTAATTCTATGCGACTTAAGTACAGTGTTGAGCGGTCCCTAGGCTAATAAAACTACTGCAACTAAACTAAGAACAACGCACGCATCCATGGCAGAAGGAGGAGTTGAACCTTCTACAGGGAGCAACCGCAGCCGCACAGCAAGCGCCCCAGAGCGTTCGCGGCTCACCTGCAGCTGTTATGCAACAGCCACAGTATTAATGAACATTACCCCATATTACTTAACAACTCCCTAGCAGTTGAAATTGTTCTTAAAAAAAATACCGTATACAGTGGAGTCAATTTAGTGCATAGCTTTGTTTGAGAACTAGCGTAATTTAAACACCAAATCCATCTCAAATATCTATAGTACATATGAATAACGTCGAGTTTTCTTCTATTATCCATTACGACTCTCTTTATGTCTCGATTTATGGTTACTTCTGTAGCTTGAAAGTGGCCTGTTATGTTTTCTAAGCAAGAACTCGGGCAGCTGAGATCTCCAAATGCAAGTTAAAACACTCACTGCTGCTCTAAATTAATTTACGAGTGGCCACTACTTGCGCAACGGAAATTTATGTAACTGCTCACTCCTTAAGGGAGTAGACAATGTTTTAATGAGCACAAAATTAATGTTAAAAATAAATGAATAGATAATTAAACATGGGACGGGGAGCATGATATTATAAAGTAGAGGTTTGATACTTGAAGTCATCATCTATTCAATAAAATGAACAAGCAAATAAATGTGGAAAGACTAAATAAAGAACACACCATAAGAAAAGCATGGCTGAAGGCCGAAGTAATGACCGTTATGTACGCACGTGGTGCAATCGGTCATACAAGACGGGAAAGACGTAATCAAACAAGAAAAATCTGAGAAATATTTAGCACCCTCGCGGATATAGATGCGATGCGAAAACGTTAGTTAAAAAACGCCAAGAAAATTTAAACATACTAAGTTAACACAAAGGCTGAAGGCCACACATGTGAAATCTAACTTGAGAAAACCGGACACAAAATCATCATCGGAAAGAAAATGCAAATACTAAATTTACACTGAATTACTCGACTTCTGTAAATTAAGGAACACTTCGCCTCGCATAGCGAAAGAACTACTCAAGAAAACTATCACTGATAAACTCTGACTGCCTGATCACAAAGAAAGCAAAGTTCTAACAGCATGCCTTTGCCTAAGCATGATTCGACGAAGTACTTACTTCCACGGTCGCAGCAAGACTGAAGCCTTAAGATCACGCCAAAAACCTTCCCCACCATACACCGGATGTAGAGCGCGCTAAAAACCCACACAGAGAGCGTTCAAAGCAAAGTGTCTACCATCCCTCTCTGAGGAAAATAATACCCTCTTCAACGGTTCCCAGAGAGGTCTATTGTCACTTCTTTCATCCAAGATTAGGTTGGCACCACACTAAGAACACGGCCACCTCGCCATCTTGCCAAGTAAGCTTGTCTCTGGACACTTAGCAGAAGCCAGAGCAGACGACAAACGAAGCCATGCGTTCTTAATAAACGCGGCCCTAAAGCGCGAGGTGGCGGCTGTAAGCTATTGCGCAGCAGTCAGTCAATACTAAAAACAACCTTCCAGTTTCACATGAACACAGAAGTTCAATCACACGGGTCGAAACATATATAAACATGGGGCATTGATCATTAATAAACAGAATAAAAATAATTAACATACTAATAGACAATATTAATGGTGCAGAAACTCTTTAGGTTAATGAATAACTCAAAAATGGAAGACGACCACACATTCAGTGGACGTGTTTCAAGCTGATATTTAACTTCCTCAGGAGCACTGCACCGAATTCGACTTCTAATGTCAGTGTGGACACTGAACTGAATTTGCACTGCGTCTTGTAAGCACCGTAAGCTTTAGCTGCACTAAACGCTAATAATTTCTTCATGAATTTTGCTTCAAGTACTACTTAAATCACATTCGTCTGTCTTCATATTTGGGGGAGGATTTTCTAGTAGCATAGTCAGTCAACACGTAAGCATAGTCTATTTTGTTGTTCCAATCATGTCCTGTTTCCTTCTAGTTTCATAGGCCGCGGTGGAGTAGCCTAGCGGTCTAAAGCGTATCGCTGCGGAGAGCGCGGATGCTCGCCGTGGAGGTTCGAGTCCTCCCTGGGGCATGGGTGTGTGTGTGTTTGTCCTTAGGTTAGTTTACCTAGGTTTAAGTAGTTTGTAAGCTACGGACTGATGACCACGCAGTTCGGTCCGATAGAATTACAAACAAACATTTAGTTTCATAGGTACTGTAGCTACACAACATTACTTTCTGGAAAAAACTAACTTGATTTTGTCACTTATATCCTGTAATGTAATTTCATTATTACAATTTTTCTCTACGGAAACCAATGATTCAATTCCATTCAATGATTTGTTAAAGTTGTCAGACTTTTTCCATTGTTAAACATACCTTTCGAATCTTGTCAATTTATTTAAAACGTCGTTACCATACCAACGAAGCATTTAATCGACTGACTGAGTTTTTGCATACAGTGATTCATAATTCCTATTAACAGTTAAAGGCGTTATAGAAACTCATCTTCAGACCACGTTTGGAAGGAATACGTCTGTGAACGATGGAAGACAATCGACACTGAGAAAGGGTAGACTCCGGTGACACGTTATGCCTCGCAGTATCACGTGTCATCAGAATATAGCACACTGAACTGAAATGCATGCACGTCAGAAGCCACTGAGCGATCTAGAATGACGGTGCATTACTGAATATAGAGTACATGTTTTGCGAATATACCGAGAATATAGGTCATCTGTGGTATCGTCGACTTAATAGCCCGTTAACATCAACACATGTATCAAGGACGATTTAGGGGTTGCCATTTTTTAAATCAACAACGTCTTTGGAAAACCGAAGAGGTGTCGTGAACTAATTGGTCGAGGTAATTCTTGGAGAATGCGTACAGTAATATTTCGTACGACGTTTTGTACTTGCATCCGGGTTTGAGCATGTAATTGTGCCAACATATCAAGGGTAATTTAAATAATACGCTTAGGGTACGTTTTTGAAATTTGATCCAAGATTTCTTTGAAGATTTCTGCAATCGAATCGTCTGATTCCCGGGGTCGATAAAAAGAATCAATTATTAATTTTTTCCGGTTGTCAAGTATATCCTATACCCATTCCAACTCATATGTACTTCCATTTCGCTGCAAGATAAACCGCTTGTGACATCAATAAATACGCCACCACCTGTATCCTTTCTGAACATTATTTGCCCCCCTGAAAAAATTTAAGCTGAACTTATCTCCGGCTTTAGCATTCTTTCGATACTTATAATGATTTCACATATACTTTCTAGTACTGATTTAAGTTCTGGCACTTTCTGGATGTTCCCGAGGCCATCTAACTAAAAAAAAAAAAAAAAAAAAAAAAAAAAAAAAAAAAAAAAAAAAAAAAAAAAAAAAAAAAAAAAAAAAGAAAAGAAATCCGCCCGGTCCACGCCACACAGGTCCTACTACCCGTGTAGCCGGTTCCTGCGTGTAGTGGACTCATCAGCTATTCAGCGGAACCCGGAACCCCATCACCCTATGTCGCATGTCAAGGAATCTACAGCCTATACGGTCGCAGAACCGCCTGAGCCTCTAATTCAGACCCTCCACCAGATGTCCACAGTCGGTTCTGTCAACTATATCGCAAATGGTGAGCTCTGCTTTGAACTTGCAAAGCCGCGGTGGAGCGGTCTAAGGCGCCTTTCGGTGGAGCGCGCGGTTGCTCGCCGTCGGAGGTTCGAGTCCTCCCTGGAATATGGGTCTGTATGTTGTCCTTTGGTTATTTTACCTTAGTTTAAGTAGTTTATTCCGATAGATTTACAAACATTTAAACATTTTCAGGAACAATCCCGTAATATTGGAATAGAGTATTAGTAGTGTGCTGCTTGACAGAGTCGCGTCAATTGAATATATAGGCGCAATGTTGCAGATCAATATGAAATACAACGAGCATGCAAGGACAGACATGGGGAAGGAGGATGGTAGACTTCGGTTTGTTGGTGGAATTTTGGGATTATGTGGTCCGTCTGTAAAGGAGATAACAAACGCTTGTGCAATCTCGTCTTGAGAATTGCTGTAGTGTTATAGATCTCCACGAGAACGGTAAAAGAAAGGCGTAGTAGCAATTCAGAGGCGTCCGGCTAGGTTTGTTATTTTTAGGTTCGATCAGTGCGCGAGAATGACTGATTCGCTGAGGGAAGGCGATATTTTTTTGGAGAAACAATGTTGAGGAAATTTTGAGTTTCCGTATTTGAGGCACACAGCAGAAAGATTCTACTTCCGCCAATTTACATTACGCGTAAAAGCTACAAAACCCAGATCAGAGAGATTAGGGCTGGTACAGATGCATACAAGTATTATGTTTTCCGTGTTCTATATGTGAGTGGCATAGAAAAGCATGTAACTAGTAACCCTGCACCTTTAAGTGGATTGCGGTTTATTTACGAGGTATATCCACAAAGTAAGTTCCGTTTGCTTATATACAACAAATGTGTACAGATAAAATATTTATTGTACAAAAATATACAATTGTTAACTACTTTTCTACATAGTTTCCAAAATTTTGTAGGCCCTTGTCATAGCGTGGCACATGTTTTTGTATGCCTTCTTCGCGGAAGGTTGCCGCCTGTATATTCAAGCATGCGGTAAATTGTTCTTTCAGCTCGTCATCGTCATTGAAGTTTTGACCACCATGGGCAGGTTATAGGTGTAAGAAGAAAGTCGCTAGGAGCCAGACTGTACGGAGGATGATCAAACACGTCCCAGTGAAATTCCCGAAAGAGTTGTTTGGCCACATTCGTCTAGTGAGATCGGGCGTTAACGTGAAGGGGGAAAAAATCCCTTCTTCCATGTCTTCTTACACCTAAAATCTGTCCTTGGTGGTCAAAACCTCAACGATGATGAGCTGAAAGAACATGTTACCACATAGTTGAATACACAGGCGCCAACCTTCTATGAAGAAGGCACACAAAAACTTGCGCCACACTAATACAAGTGCCTACAAAATTTGGGATGTTATGTAGAAAATTAGTTGAACAGTTCCAGATTTTTATACAATAAATATTTTTTCTGTATCTGTTCACGTTTGGTTTATATAAGCAAACGGAACTTACTTTGTGGACATACCTCGTAAGTACACGTAGAACGTGTGTAATATAATATGAGTGTCTGAAAGCCTTCATTTTCGCTTTATTAAGAGAAGTAATATTCATACGTTTCCAATTTATTAGCAATGTTCACCATGTTCCGTTTGTAAAAGTTCACTTTTGCTGATTCTCCTGTCAAATGTTGCGTATTAAATCGACAGCTTTGAAAAGTGTTTTATCAATAGCCGTAAATGGCGTAACTTGTCGGAAAGAAATGCAATCAGGGCGTAGCACGTACGTGCCACACGCGTCGCACTTTTCCCGGGCGGGCGCAGCGCCGCGCTCGGCTGTAACATGGGAGATTTATGGGGCACGAGTCGGACACGGGACACGTTCGGCCGCGTCATAGCTGCGGCTCATTACGCCTGGTCGCCATTATAAATGACCGCAGTCTGTCAGCCCGCCAACGGCCACGTTTAGGGTGGGGGGAGGGGGGTGAGCAGCGCGGATGGGGGTGCGCAAAAATGCCGCCTGGTGGTGCCCACCATTGGTTAGCTGCAGGCTGGTGCTCTGCTCTGCACAGCTTCAACGACAAGTGACTGTTACCTGCTGCTACATCTGTGAAGACGATATTGACGACGTTTCTCACAAGGAAAGTACTTGGGCTCGAACAAACACATATACACCAAAATCGTATGAGAGATAATGTATAGGTCCATTATTGCACTAGTTATACTCCAGCATCTGCAAAGCTCTGCAGTCGTCCGTTAGAGGCCTCTGCGTGTGCCTTGCAACATTGTACTTTGACCTGTCGGTCCGCCAGTAGGAACGGTGCAGTGTGCCTCCGAAGTTGAGTTTTGTGACGTTATTTTGTGGTGAAGCGTAGATGGGGCGGCGATTAGTAATCAATCCTGCTAATGTATTCCGATTGATTGAGATGAAGTTACGAAGAACCCTTCTTCCTGAAGATGGTATTAGTGTAGAAGATGAATCATTCGCGTGCTTTCTCGTATCTGTTATGGTACAGAAATATGAGCATAAGTTAGATACCATTGTAACACTAACGCATAATTATGATAATAGGGATGGATAACGACGAACAACTCATTGCAAGCGGTAGTGCTACGGCAAATGCGGGAAGAGGCGATGGAAGCAGTGGCAGTGAATACCAACCGTCTTGCGAGAAGAAGGTTAAAGTTGCAACTATCATCACGGCTTTTGATGACAATACGCTACAGAACATTTACGATGATTAATTCATAAGTTATAGTTAAGATTTCAGCATTACGTATGGCGTCTACAATTACATCTACAGTGCTATCTAGTGCATGATTGTAGAGTTTTGCAGAAAACGACACCCACCAGCACATTGAGATGTACGTTGAGATCCTGTAACCAAACGTTTATACAGATATATTTGTTCGAGACCATGTACTTTCCTCGTCAGTGCAGAAATTCCGAAACTTCCGCACGGTTCAGTTTTAGGTCCACTCCTATTCGCTATCTTGTCTTTCGAAACACTCTTTTAGAAACTAATCATTCGACTTCTACTGAAGAAGCACTAACGCCTACCTCTAGTTCCCTACGCTCTTCTTACCCCGTTACATCCATCTTTCCTGCCATATTTTCTGTGATTCCCACTGCCCTCTATCAGTACTCGCTGTACCATAAATAATTTCTGCATGGAAAACATTCCATTTCGTATCTGCCAAAATACAGAAAGTGGTTAATTTGATGATGATCATTCACAACAAATATGTCGTTCTTATTGTCAGCCATGTTAGTGAACCCATAGGTAAAGTATGTATTTACCACTTTGTTCGAATTTTCCCAAGTTTGCCTGGATTATCTTATGACTCTTTCAGAAATGTCTTCCGGGCCAAGAGGCCGTGGTCCACGCCCAAAACTACTTCTGCCTGACGTTTCTCCTCCATATTTGTCTAAGTTTAAAAGTTAGACAAAAGTTGGATCTCAACTCTACGCAAACAAAAGGACAGTCAATTAAAAGTAATCGAGAATGACGTCAACACCCAGAGATAACCACATACGCGGTATCACGCGATTACCGGTGGCGTCCTCTATGCTCTCTATAAATTCGGAAGCCACTCCAGCCACATTGGCAGTAGCCGGAAGACCTCAGACGATGTCGCCCGCAGATGGAGACGAAACGTCAGGAAGAAGAAGTTTTATGCATGGACCACGGCCTATCAGCCAGGAAGCTATGAAAGTTTACATTATATGTTATTACTGTTTTTGCAGGACCAAAACTAATTAACAAAACATTTTCTGAACCATGAGATGTGTTACTGATTCCAAAGAACACTGAGAAACGAGATTTAAATATTTCTCAAATATTCCAACTCTTCATCAGAAACACAAAAATAAAATTTAATAAAATGATAAGCCAAGTCGGTCGAACAGTACTTATTTGCTGTAGTTGATTTCCTATAGATAGATAGGTGTACAGTTCCTTAATTTCTTCAGTCATTTTGTAATGAGTCAAGAAATATTGACTTCTGTAAGTGTAACTTTCAAGTATTTCATCGTGATCTACCAAGTCTGAAGAGAAATTTGAAACCGCAAACACGATATTTGTAGGGTAATTGAGACAGTGGCTGATTCACTTGCACAAATCGTTCCATTTAATACGCTGCATATATTAAGTGGCTGGCGCTAGACAGACATTTAAGCCGCATGGTTTGGTACACAAACCGTGTTTTGATAAAGGAGCTGCTTCCTGGCTAATAGAGAAGGCCACAGACCCGAGCCACAGGTGGTACCAACAAAGAACTTTTAGTATACAACTGCAGTTTGTGCTGTGTGTTAACTTGCCAGGATAGCACACTCGCTGTTAGCAGCGGAAGCCTCATGCACCACATTGCGGCGCTGGAGAATTAGATTTTAACAGGACCACGAGGGCTCAAGGCCAAATTCCTCATTGGCTGGAAGCAATGAGGCAGAGCCACCGATATGTTGGTGTGGTGCTTCTCATTTACTGTCTACAGCGAGTGCATCTTGGCTGAATGTTGGTGAAAATATCAAGAGATATCTATGACTGACCCACAAATGGAGAGACTATGTGTCTTCTTGGGGACGACTGCTGTGCCTCTTGTGTGACAAATTAACCCTCTTTCGACGTTGGAAGTGCGACTTACAGATGGTGTGCTTCTGTAGAAATAATTGACAGCTCGCAGTGGTTTAGCCTATTGGCATTTTAGCGATGCAAGGTGCTCAGTTTTGAGTACATTCTTCGCATGTAATAAAGGCACTTTCGCAGTGTAAGCAATGGACATTTTGGCCTGTGCGCAGTCATTAGTTCACATCTGTTGAAGAGAGCGGGAAGGTACAATGGTGGACTGATTTGTTGGATCAGCGTACCCTGCCAACTTACTTTTGACGAGGGAAGTTGGCGAGTCTTAACTTCATCAAGTTCCATAGAAAGTTTTGGTTGCTTTATTTTAGCTGCATATGCAAGTAGTTTGTTTTGATACGATTTCAGTGTCGCCGATGGAGCGAACGGTATTCAAGCACTTACGCAACGCTTTTGTTTCTGCAAGGTTGCTTCCATGCAACAGCATCCACACAAATACAATGTTATTCACTGTAATTACTGCGACAGCCTCTTCTATTTGAATTCATTATTGTAGTTTACTATGAGTAGGCGTAACATCTCAGTCAACCTATTAGATATTTCTCTTCGGATAATTATTTTTTTTATATTTACAGTTTTGGGATATCGAAATGATATCATTAACACTCAAAACTTGTCCTTTATTATTAAGTTCAATTCCTTATTTTTTCATAAATTCATTTGCATGTTTTCCTCCTATTTTATAGATAATGAGCTAAATTTTTACCTCTTACTAAAACAGCATAATATGTCATTACCTGATTATGTGAGCTAACTGCACGGAAATAAACCAGAAATTCATAAGTTATCTAATTTGTAAAATGACAGATCTGATATCAAATATAATGCAAAATAGTGAATGAGAACGGCAGAAAGTGGTGAATAAATGTATTTTGAAGAGTATTAATCGGCAAATTGTTTGATAAAAGTGGTTCTGGTAGATAACGACATATAAAAATACGACAAGTTGAAACCTTCTCGATTTAAATAACGTAACTTAACTGAAATAGATATCAATCTGTTGAATTAAGAACTCGGACGCCTATCTTTACACAACCGGGTCTATGCCAATGACTGTGCATTTTATAAGTAACAAAACACTTCCGCTGGTAGCGGCATTTGCGTAAAAATAATAGTAATAATCGCATTCCGGAAATAACAGAAAATTGTAGGTTCTAACTACCGCCCAAAATTTATGACTGATAACGTATTACGATTATAATGGCGGCATAAGACCCAGGGTGTGAAAATGGCGGCCAAATTACAATTATTTATGAAATAGAATTAATGAAAAAATGGGAGGAAGAATTCAATTAAATGGCGATTCCAGAAAATAATCTTTAAGTAATTTAATTAAATAAATTGTGTGCAACGAAGACTAAGAACTACATTAGTAGTTCCGATTCTACTGGCGGTTCTTAGAGGGAGTGATCAAACATAAAAGGTTCTATTGTTCTCCTCCGCCCTGATGAGGGTTGGAATAAACATCCCTGATCAGAGGGGAGCAGCAAAAGCGATGAATAAAAAGAATGTTTATTTTTCTTTTGGGTCCCTATGTGTCGTTATAAGCACTTTCCTTTTACTGTTACACTCCTTAATATAACATTCCTGTACTCGGATAAACAATTTAGCAGTAAGTATTGGCCCACTTTAGGTTACGGTAGTAACACTAAAAGTGGGCCTTTGCGATCGTCTTTTGACAGCACGAAATTTAAATGAAAATAACGGATTAACCATTCATCTGACACGAAAATTGAATAACCGAATTTTTGGAGGAGAAAATTCTCTACAACTTTGCTCCGTTGTGTTTCTTTCATATCTCTTATCGTTTCAGAGATATTTGCAAAAATAACGGCGATTTTCGGATGTATGTCTGTCTCTGTCCGTCTGTCTGTCTGTAATATTTTTCCTGTTTTTAAGACGAAACATTCCACCGATCAGCATCAAATTTTGCACACATAATTTTAGGCTTCCAGAGACCAGAACCTCTCTTTTTCAAATTTTTCGGACAAAAAAGACGGAAGTAATACCAAAAAACGCCGTTTGTAATTGCAAACGAACCGTTCATATGACACGAAAGTTGAACAGCCTAATTGGTAGAGGGGAAAATTCTCTATAACATCGCTCTATATTGCATCATTGCGAAATAACGGCGATTTGACGATGTCTGTCTGGCTGTAACGTGTTCACCCTTTTTAGCTCGAACCGTTCAACCGATCGGCACCAAATTTTATAGACATAATTGTTGGCTACCAGAGACCAGAACCTCGCTTTTTGAAATATTTCGGACAAGAAATACGTTAGTAATACCAAAAAAGCCGTTTGTAATGTAATTTTAATTGCAAATAAATCGTTCATCTGACGCGAAAATTGAATAAACGAATTTGTAGAGGGGAAAATTCTCTACAACTTAGCTCCCTTATTTTTTTTATTTTTTTTTTTTTCATATATCGTATCGTTTGAGACATATTTGCAAAAATAACGGAGATTTGACACGGTGCATTAAATTAACGAAAACCAGCCGTTAGCAGATGTCACGTGACATTCCTCACCCAGAAGTGTCTCTGGCATACGCCATCTTGCGTTGCGTATTTGATGATTTTCTTATTGTAACTTACACGTTGTCATTTCAAAGCAATGGCGCGCTATAAAATTAACAAAAAGACGTCGTTGTTCGTACGATAAATGATAATCTATTGTCTGCAAATGCCATATTAGCATCAGTTAACAACGGCCATTAACAGTATGAGATAAATGAACGCAATTCCTAACTGTTAGCTGTAGCGTAGTGTGCAATGTGTTGGACTGTCACGCTGAACGTCAGTGGTTCGGAACCTGCCAGTACCTAATTTTTTCCCCCTACAAGGATTTCAGACGTTGTTATTAATTAATTCTTATTATTTAGATTATTATTTTGGTCCAAAATGTTTGAAAAAACTTATAAAACTACAAATCTAAAGTGAGCTGTAAAACACGTCAGTGCGACTTTTTTTTATTATTTTGCACTTATAGGAGTGGCCGTTCGGTATACTTTGAGCAATGGTAAGAACCTCTTACCTGTCTCGAACTGAAGCCTGCATTGCTTACTGATGTCTAACCTGCATGTCACGGTAAATTTGTGTCACCTGCTAGACCACCATTTTTAGCGTACAAAACATTGTAACGTAGTCCTTTCGCGTAATACAGGGTGGAAGAAATCGTCTGTCCAGTTGCAGAGACAATCCGGCGGCTCGTAATTTTAAACACACATGGAATGTGATATACGGATCGTATTTCAGGCTTGCTGCTCGTTATCTTCCTTCTTTTGGTGTACTCTCTAGGCGTCGCAATATGTGTGTGTATGGACCAATAACAGAGGTGACCTTACGGCAACTTCAAACAGTGACGTAATCGTTGGAGAGTTTTATTGGAAGCTTTCAATATCTGTTGAAGTTAATTAAATGCTTCGTTACAGAGCAACATATTGCGTTTAGCTTGACAGGTCGATAGTGGCGGGTGGCGGTGTGTGTGTGAGAGAGAGAGAGATCTGATGTGGCACGGACGTGGGCGTCGGGGCGTCCTCGGCTGTGGCGCCGGATGCACCTGCGGCGCACCTGCCCGCCGTCGGAATAAAAACGAGCCGCGCAAAATAAAAGAGGGCGGCGGAGGGGAGGGCTCAAGGGCGGCGGCGGCGGCCGACCGCGGAAATGCACAAAACTCTGCGCGCTGTCGCTCGTTGGGCGCGCGGCCATCGCTAAAAATAAAAGCGCGCGGCCAGATTGCCACCCCCTGGCCACCCTGCGTGTACCGCCCTCGCTGTGGCGCAGGGCTGAGAATTTGTTTCCTGGCGGGTTGCGCGTGCGCGTCTGCCGCGGCGAGCCACCCAGCCTGAAAAGTGCGCAAATTTTCGGGGCACTTGTTTCCTCGCCCTATGTCTCTCTCTCTCTTTCTCTCTCTCTCTCTCTCTCTCTCTCTCACTCGTCCTTCGCACCGCGCCCTGGTGGGAATCGTGTTTCCTGCCTACACCACCTCGAAACAATGTTCGTCAGAATTTAGCCTGAGGCTGTATCTTGCGGTACAGTTCTTCTTCTTCCGTGTCGGAATACATCAACTGATACTCCGTTTACAGTTCAAATGTTTAAATGTGTGTATAGCTTATGGGACTTAACTACGGGGTCATCAGTCCCTAAACTTACAAACTACCTATGAACCACTTACGAACTAGGACGGCACAAATATCCATGCCCGAGGGGGGATTCGAACCCCCGACCGTAGTGGCTGTGCAGCGCCACAGTCAACTCGGCCACCGCGGCCGGCCCGTTTCCAGTAAATAGCAACGTTGATGTCTTACCGTTAACCTTTCATATATCAAAAATTTTAACGTCATAAAGCTGAAGTTCTAAATTAAACCATTAAAAACTCTTTCACGCAGGAGGACCTCCTGGCCACCCACTGGCCACCCTGCGTGTACCGCACCCCCACTGTGGCGCAGGGCTGAAAATTTGTTTCCCGGCGGGGTGCGCGCGCGCGTCTACCGCGGCGAACAACCCCGCCTGAAAAGTGCGCAAATTTTCGGGGCACTTGTTTCCTCGCCCTCTGTCTCTCTCTCTCTCTCGTCCCTCGCATCGCACCCTGGTGGGAAATCGTGTTTCCTGCCTACACCACCTCGATACAATGTTCGTCAGGATTTAGCCTGAGGCTGTATCTTGCGGTGCAGTTCTTCTTCTTCCGTATCGGAATACATCAATTACTACTCCCTTTCCAGTAAATAGCAACGTCATTTGCCATTAACCTTTCGTCCATGAGACATGTTACCGTCATGAAGCTGAAGTTCCAAATTTAGCCTTTAAGAAATGTTTCACGCAGCAGGACCGCACAAATGAACCATCATTTGATCAAAGTACTAATTCCGAAATGGAGGACATAGTAATACGTATTTCCGGTGTTGAGAAGCAGCCGTGGAGTAGCCGAGCGGTCTAAGGCGCATCGCTGCGGAGCGCACGGTTGCTCGCTGTCGAAGGTTCGAGTCCTCCATGGGGCATGTTTGTGTGTGTGTGTGTGTGTTGTCCTTAGGTTGGTTTATCTTAGTTTAAGTAGGTTGTAACCTACGGAATGATGAGCACGAAGTTTGGTCCGATAGATTTACAAACATTGGACCCTTTTTTTTTTTTTTTTTTTTTTTTTTTTAGCTATATACGAAAAAGTCTGGTGGTCCGGATGGAATACCAGTTCGGTTTTACAAAGAGTATTCTGCGGCATTGGCCCCCTACTTAGCTTGCATTTATCGCAAATCTTTAATCAGCACTAAGTTCCTAGTGATTGGAAATAAGCGCAAGTGATTCCCGTTTATAAGAAAGGAAAGAGAACTGACCCACATACTTACAGTCCAATATAGTTGAAATCATTTTTGAGTAGTATTCTGGGGCATATTCGCAGTTCGAATGTAGTAAATTTTCTTGAGACGGAAAAGGTTCTTTCTATACGTACCAGCACGGGTTCAGGAAACAACGTTCACGTGAAACTAGGCTTGCCCTTTTCTCACATGACATCTTGCGGGCGATGGATGAAGGGCAACAGGCGGATTGTGTTTTTCTCGACTTCAAAAAGGCATTTGACGCGGTGCCACAATGCAGACTGCTAATGAAGATATGAGCTTATGGAATAAGTAATAGAACGCAGTACGTTCTTCTCGACGGCGAGTGTTCATCAGAGACGAGTGTATTGACAGGCGTGCTCCCGGGGTGTGTGATAGCACCGCTATTATTTTATAATTATATAAATGTTCCGATGGTGAAAGTAATTTCTAATTTGCGGCAGTTTGCTGATGATCCTGTGGTGAATGGGAGGTTGTCGTCTTTAATTGACTGTAATAGCGTACAGGATGGCTTAGACAAAATTTCTAGTTGGTGCGAAGAATGCCAGCTAGGTCTCAATGTAGAAAAATGTAAGCAGATGTGCATGTGTATGAAAACATGCCATAATGTTCGAATACAACATTAGTAGTGAGCTTTTTGATGCAGTCGCATGGTTCAAATATCTAGGCGCAACATTGCAGAGCGATATGAAATGGAACGAACATGTAAGGACAGTTGTGAGTAAGGCGGACAGCCGACTTCGGTTTATTGGTAGAGTTTTGGGAAGATGTATTTCATCTGTGAAGGAGACCGCGTATAAAATGATTGTAGGATCACGTCTTGAGTTTGTAAATCTATAGGGACTTAACTGCTGGGTCATCAGTCCCTAAACTTAGAAACTACTAATGAACTACCTTATACTAAAGACGTCACTTACGTCTATGCCCGAGGGTGGATTCGAGCCCCCGACGGCGGACGGCCGCGCGCACCGAAACACGGTGCCCCAGTACGCGCGGCTAATCCGCCGTGGCGACCCGCAGCAGATCAGTTTAAAGGAAGACCTAGAAGCAGTTCAGCAGCTAGGTTTGTTACTGGTAGGTTCGACCAATTTGCGAGTGTCATGGAAACGCTCCGGCATCTCAATTGGGGATCGCTGGAGGAAAAAGGACGCTCTCTTCGTGAATTTATGTTGAGAAAATTTAGAAGGCCGGAATTTTAAGGTGAGTGTAGTACGAATTTACTGCCACTTACTTACATTTCCCGTAGTGATCACAATGACAAGATAAGAGAAATTAGGGCTCGTACAGAGTCATATAGGCATTCTTTTTTCCTTGGTCTATTTGGGAATGAATAGGAAAGGAAATGTCTAGTAGTGGTACAGTGTAGCCTCCGCCACGTACCTTACGGTGGATTGCGGTATATGTATGTAGATGTAGATGTTTGCTTAAGTCAGTAGATGGTCAAAATCCTGTGCATCTCCACACTCACGTCTCTTACTTTCACTTTAACGTCACTACTATTGGATAGTTTTTCTCCTATAGTCGGCGTCACTTACGAAGGCGGCCCAGTTTTAGCCGTTCTGAGCATCCCCCTCCATTAGCACACTGACAGCCAATACTGTTCATTCTGTAAGCGCGTCGAGTTAAGCAATGTTTCTCCCGCAGGCGTAACTGTTGGCGCTCGGCCGTAGCTTCTCCCCTCCATGCTTACCCTACCGCTCCGCCTCTATGCGCAGAAGCGCCTTCTTGTACGACACCACCTATAGTAACTTCAGTGTGCAGCCTGTTTAATGCCTTACATGTTGGAAATCGAAGTTGATATGCTGCACATCCTTCCTCAAGGTTGTCTATCATGGAGAGTGGCATCATTTCTCTCCACTGAGCTTGGTATCAGGCTCTTCAGTTGTGTCATACAACTCTTACGGGATTTCAGTCAGGCCAATTTATTGCGGTGAAGGTGCATTGGGGGTCGAGGATAGTTTACTCGTTTTGTCCTTTCGATTTAGGTGGAGACTTTTCTTTGGACGGCTGTTTGTGATATGCCTATTATGGGATATATTTTGCCTGTAGCAGATGGCTTGAGTCATCCTGTGGCGATATGCACAGTTTCATTCATAGTGATGACGGCTTGCTTATCGTGAGCTGAGTTCCTCCAAACTGGCGCTCTATATTCCCATGCGCCAAAACCAAAGATTTCAAAGCGGCACAATGGCTTAGTATATGTCATGGAATAAACCAACATCACTGCTACGGGGGATACGCCAGTTCCCACCAGATCGCCAAAGTCAAGCACTGTTGCTCAACGTCTAGGTCTGTCGGGTGTTGCTGGTAAGGGGAGAACTTATCACACTGTGTGGTTAAGTTATGAACCTCAGTCTGGCTCATGCAGAGGAAACTTATGAACATTAACTTTAAACATTGCTAAGGAATCAATGAAATCAGTTTCCAGTCAGTATATATAGTGTTCCAGATATCCGTTTCGGACCTCTTGGTATGTATGGAAGTGCGATTACGTATGTCAGTCACATCGCGATTACGGGCAGCATGGGGTTCACGCCTGAGCCTCAGGACGTGCGCTAGCAGCGCATATCGGCATTTCCAAGCGTCAACTTCGCGTCGAAATATCTCGGGATGTAATTGGAATAGTGCGATGCAATCAACGCCATTGTTTATGTGATTTGTCATGCTATGGATTGCCGAAGAAAAAAATATAGGGTGTCCATTTAAAAAAAACATTAGTTTGTGTTAAAAAACACATTTGCTTTCG
Source organism: Locusta migratoria (assembly GCA_026315105.1). Lineage (NCBI taxonomy): Eukaryota > Metazoa > Arthropoda > Insecta > Orthoptera > Acrididae > Locusta > Locusta migratoria. Next base: position 26,604,006 of record CM048750.1, on the reverse strand, counting down.
TTTTAGAATGCTTAGAAATATGTACAATCATGGGCCCCAGCCGTACATTGATACCGGTGAAATTCGTTTTCCAATAGCTGTTATTGTTCCAGAGATATTTTGGGTGGACAAGATAGCTGGGACACCATATATATATAAATTTCTAAGGGATCAATGACATGAGTTTCCAGTGAGAGTCGAATTTTTGACTGTATGTCCTCTGTGTGTTCATAAACCATTCATTCGATTGCAATAAAACTTTGGTGAACTGTTCACCATACGCCCATGAAAGTTTCTGACCCAAAAACAAAATAGCACGACACACAGCTCAGGAGATATGACGTCATAAATAATGAGAGGCCACCGCGTGTGAATACCTAGAATTATACGTCAATAATTGGAAAATGGGAGTAATTGGGGACCTACAACAAAGTTTGCAAGTAATTACGGACGTTTATGAATCATTTAGTAACTGATCCCCTAACCACATCCAGAAAATAATCAAACGAAAAGAACGTTAAATTCTTCTGAGCGATTTGCTGCGTGATGGTGATAAAATCTTTCCAACGTTTCGGATCCGTTGCAGAACCCTTCCTCAGGGAATACGGGGGAAGAAGGTTCATGCTACGGATCCGAAACGTTGGAAAGATTTTATTATCATAACGCGGCAAATAGATTAGAAGAATTTTAACGTTAACAATAATGATCGCGAAACCCTACGTTCGTACAAAACGAAAAGAAGTCTACCGCTCACAATAGTTTCGCTGTATATGCCGTAAAACTGTCGCATCTGACATGACCTTATACCAAATAAAGTTAGCATTACAGATTAGCATGTTACTATTTATTTTTCTCTGAGAGTCTCACTTAATTCTCTTGCATCCAAAATTAAGCGATCTGTTTCCTTAATCTCTATCTATATAAAAGCGAAAGGACACTCACTCACTCACTAAACACGAAATCTCGAAAACTACTTCACCCATGAAGCTGAAATTTGGTAGGAGTGTAGTTTATAGGTAGAAAACATCAGGATAGGTACATGGCGGAGCATAGTTCTCTTACAGACGCACGAAAATGAGCACGAATGACCTTCAAAACAAGAGGAAGGTCACCGTCTACCTTAAGTTTCATACGGTGCATGGGGGAGTGTACTTTGCAACATAAAAAGGAATCCCTAAATACTTGGTCACACCATAAGTTGAGAACGTCTCACAGACTTCACCATAAGTCGAGAACGTCTCACAGACACTTTTTTTTTTTTTTTTTTTTTTTTTTTTTTTTTTTTTTTTTGAGGAAGGGTTGTATGAAGCAAAACTGGAATATTTGAGATTCAAGCCGCGATAGGGCGGATGAGTGGACACACATCATATTATAGTCAACTTACATAAGTCCAGAAGATTTTGATCTGATGGTATATTAGGTTAAAATTTTACTTACCGCTTTGCTGGCACCGGGAGATAATGTTGGCAACGGATGCTTAATTCCGGGGAGTCAGCTGACCAATTGCGAGGCAGATGAAGGCAGCCAATCAAATTCTACCCGGTAATAAATATTTTGTCGTCAAAATATTGACAATTCTATTGATTATTCCGTTTCTTAATGCCAGTTCCACGACGAGGGACATAGACTGGGCACTGTTTAAGATTCATTACTTGCTTCGTACGTAAATTGAAGTAAGTATTCATTGTCACAATAATTAAAAGCTTCTAAAATTTTAATACCAACGGAGAAGTCTTTCGTATACACTTTCATTGAAATTTGGTTTAATGCCGCGTATATTCAACCACAAATCACACGCATACACGCAGGATCCGCAAGAAAACACGCACAATGTTATCGTATCCGAAACGTTAAATTACCAGCGGATTTACTACAGAGATTAATGAGGGTGAACGAAAGGAAAAAGTTTTTATAATCTTAACCACGCATGGTTACGAGAATTATGTATATTTTGCATCCTGCAACTAAAATAATTATTTGGTCGTAACTACGGCAACCATGACGAAGAAAGACACAAACGTCTCTGTCAAGCATAATCGGGTCAACAAGACGGTATAATATCTTTGGTAACGTGTTAAGATTCGTGGAAAGCGGAACGATATAGAATGATGTGAATACTGTTTCCAATAGACGATGAAGTACATGCTCTTTGGCGGGCAGGTTCTTGTGTGTACCTTTGTTCGTTCAGTGAAAGTAATTGACGCTGTAAAGTTCATAACAAAAGATTAGTGTTTTCTGCAGATCTTGATGTGAACAAATAATGATATTCCTGCTGTATCGTTTACATGTTCTTATGTGGACCCTTGTCCGTTCAGTGAAACTAATTGCTGTCGTAAAGCGAAGATTTCACGACAAAACATTTGCATTCAGTGAAACTAATTGCTGTCCTAAAGCAAAGATTTCATGACAAAATATTTGCAATAGTATGAAGATATAGGCATGAAAGTTTGCAAGATTATGTGAAAAATTATGATACGTCAAACTACGAAAAGCATTAGTATATAACAAATCTGCATGGATACCGCATATTATCAGGAGGTTGGCTAATGCGAACGCCATTTGATTCCAGGGTTCACCATGTTTATACGCCGAGAGCATCGAGACGGTAAGTAAAATTTGACCTATATTACTGTTAAAATGCCTGATCCCGTGAGCAGAATTTTACATTTTTGGCACGTATTAAAAGTTTCATAATGTCATCATAGTATAATATTTTTTACCGATGTTTAGCGTGCAACTTTTCTTTTGTTTCCATCACACACTTACGTTTTCGAAGAAGCGCTTAGGTTGTCGAGGATATCTCAACCATGCTACGCAAACTATGTTCGTGTCTGTTACTATTCCGGTGAGAGAGAGAATGTCACATTATTCAACTTTCCCGCAGCTTAACACTACACGAATTTACGTGAAGTCGCAGGATGGTTTATCATTTATTGGGTACTTTCAAATTCTTTTTTTATGATGCCGCTTTGGAGATTCTTAAGATTTTTGAAACTACAGAGATACATTCATCCCCCTCTTAACAGTGCTACAACGGAACGTATTTTTTGTATCTTCAATTTTTCTTAAAATATCTTAGGTTTCTTAACTGTGAATACTTTCCTTTTTCGAAACGAAATGCATCTTAGTAGCGGGCAAATTATTTAAGTTGTAGTATTACTTTAGATTCTTTGTCAATCTATGTACACTAAAAAATTGTTTAATGTCAGTGGTAATAATTGTGTTAATTGTGTGTAGAATTTAACTAAATTACAGCATGTACTACTAACAAAAGAAAAATACAGCGTAAGTAAGGTTTTCTTAGGTTCGCTGCGAAAGGCTGGTGTATACAATTGCATAGAATTACAGATAAAAAATTTGCGGATCAGAATTTTGCAACGATTTCATTATTGACTTTACATTATTTTTCAGATTAGGTATACTTGTTTCCAATTCATTGTTTGATTTCCTTCTGGGCCCCTTGGCTTGTGATGTTGTTTGCCTTCATTGATCCCTCACGTTGTACTTACTTAACCTCCTGAGAAACCAATTAATATTAATTTGTATCTCCATCCCATAAAGTGTTATATTTGCTATATATTTCATTGACAAAATTTTGATGAGGTTTCCAAAGTTACTCAAGTGAAACCACCATACTATACGACCACACACTATCAAAATAGCATACGCATTGTCAGTTACTTACCAAGTTTTTGATTCCTTAATTTTTGCAGACGTTTTAGATTATTATTTTGGTGATCCATTAACTGAATTCACATAAGAAATTTGGAGTAAGAGCAATACTGTGAAGTTCTACAACAGTGTACAATTTTAAGCAGATCTTATTTAAATTAGAGCTTAAATGTTTCTGAGCATTAAATATTTACAAACAGATTTCATTATTAATAATAAATGTATTTTGACATCAAGGATCCTCCTAGCTATCTACTAGTATCTTATTATCTAGTATCTTGTGCCGTTATTTTGTTCATATAAATTTAGTAAACTAAATGAAACAGATACCCTCGAACCTCACATTCTTATTTCCTTCATGTCTGTAAACGGTACTGTGGCGCTTCAGTATGTACTCCATATGCACATAAGTTTCATCCATCTCTATGAAAGTCCTTTTGTTCTTCGGTAATTTATTCTCCAACATTACCTAAATCTGATGTTCAGGGTCCAAGCTTAAATCCCGTTACCTGTGCCACGTACGCAAATCCCTAACATTTTAAAAGCGATTAAAATTACGCCTTTAGCGATACTTTTCCTGTCACATTAAAATATTTTTCAATATGTAACTGCGAATTTGTTTTTAGCACTAGAGTTTTAATCTGCTTCGGAATCGCAATGAATTGAATGTTTCCTTGTTCTTGCTTTTTATATTCGACTAATTAAACGTGAAACTGTATTAAAAACCATTCTAATTTCCGCGATTTTATAGCGGTGAGCTGTCACTGCTGGATATTAATTATATTGATTTACGTTTCGCATAAAGCAATGTATTAAATGGCAGTGAATGGAAGTATTACTTGAGCCAATTAGTGGTGATGTTTTACATCTGTAACAAGAAAAAAATTCAGTTTTATTTATCGTTATTCGTTCGCAAATATTTTTTTCTCGGAAAAGACGAAGGAACATCAGAAGTAGTAATCAAAATATACATGTTACTAAATGCACACTTTGTATTCAATTAGTTTTGAGTTGAATTGCATGTTTTTCTTGGTTTCTTGGCAATGGTAAAACTCCAACTACCACGGTCAGTAACATCAAAGCCAGAGTCAGAATATTATGTGTGTGTGGGGGGGAGGGGGCGGTCTGAGGGTGTGACACAATGAACACTGTGAAGCATTATAACATGATTTCGGAATGGTTGGGTAAATTGATCCCCTTCATGCCTTACCCCCTTTGGTACGGCCATGACTAACACTTGGTGTGTCTATCGTACCTAATCGCTTGTATTAACTGTGAATATAATTCCATATTATTTATTAATTTTACGGAACAGAATTTAATCAGAACTATAATATGGTATAAGAAACTCAAATGATCATTTTAGACGTAGAAGAGGCCATTGGACAGCGGAAGGTCTGAGAGTGAATGCATACTTGCAAGGCAAAGATATCGGATACAGGTAATAAGCTGTAAGACGTAACTTTGGGCCAGTGTGATCTCTGATTAGAATTTCGTTGTTACGAGACAATAAACTGTACATTGTAACTGCTAAAATCTACAACACAGTAGAAAATTAAGGAGTTGGGACCTGGATAAATTGAAAGAGCTTGAGGTGGTTGTGAGTTTCAGAGAGAGCTTTAGGCAGTCTGAAACAGGACGAACTATCACACATAAGATCAAGGATATAAGACAAGCCCTATTGGAAATCCTGTTTATCACTGTAGATCGTTATCACACAACGACGACGACGCGGCTCTTAAACTCCCTCGATGTTGGTCAAATTGGGCTGGGACGGTAGAGTATTTATATTTTGCTTCTGTTTTCAGATCCGCATATCTTCTTCCTGTTACAATGATTTATCTGTGTTCAGTGTTTCAAGGGCTATCCACTGGTCAATCATACTACTAAATTTGAGGTGGGTTACCGGGGACCTTCCGCTGTTAAAATTCAAACTTAACTAGGAATATTTTTCCAGTCACAAAGTTCTCAATGGTGGTTGGTGTTTCATTCGAGGTCGATTTGGTGCCTGGAACTCTGCTGCTGAATCTCGTACTGTCGACTTGCCGAACTCTGCTATGACAGGCACCTAGCAGGTTCTTTATTGTGCGTTTGAACTGTTTGTCAATAGCTGGCTCGTTACTTCGACGCGTTTCCTTTGTTCCTTTTTTTCCCTTACAATTCGTAGTTAATGAACGTGAGACCGTTGGTTTGTCGGTGCCCGCGACTTCCCGGTGGACCAGCGGAAGCGAAAAGTACGAAATGTGTCCATCTTAATAAACACGGTCTATCATCAATATCAGTCCAAACATGATTAAAATATATTATTTCTATTTTCTGTTTTCACTCTTTACCGACTCGGGCATTACAGTTCCATTTAAGAAAGACTGAAAGCGATTTCTTCAAGCTTCGTTAATAGTGATCTACAGTACATGTATACATGTTAAACTCTTGTCTTCCTCCCAAAATTGAATTCTGCTACCGGACCAGGTATAAAGAGAACAATGATCTTTACAGAAAACAGTGGTATATTAAGTAACTGCCGGGCCGGGTGGCCGTATGGTCTAAGGCGTCGTGTTATGCACTGTGCGACCGTTGTCGTCGGAGGTTCAAGTCCTCTCTCTGGCATGGTGTGTGTGTGTGTGTGTGTGTGTGTGTGTGTGTGTGTGTGTGTGTGTGTGTGTCTGTGTGTGCGTGTGTGTGTTGTCCTTAGGGTAACTTAGTTTAGGTAGTTTGGAGGTCTAGGGAGTGATGACCATGGCAGTTTGGTCCAATAAACATTTGAATAGGCTAAGGACGAAATATGTGACGGAACATTTCAATGGCCTGAATGATCATTGTAAGCCGATCGTGTTGATTTGTAATCTTCCGCCTATTCTTTCACTAACTGTTCATAGAGTAACGTGTCCTTTTGTTTATTTGTGTTGCATCAAGCCTACAAATTTCGTGATATTTTGCGCACTTGACCCTCAGAAAAAGAGGATTGTCACTAGAGGATCGTATGGAGGATGGCGGAGGGTACTTTATTTTCAGATATATAGTTTTAGACCTATACTGAAGAAATTTTTCACCGTTACCCACTGACGGAAGAGGATGTTCGCTGTCTGTAGCTCAACTCACGCATAATTTATTTCGGAAGACGTATTCGAGCACGTAGATGCAGTGGTTGAGTGGATAGGCTGACGGTTTACGAACACAAGGGAGTGCGAGTTCGAGTAGCACTGTAATAATTCCTTTTATTTTAATTTATGTTTATTATTTTTTTAGACCTGTGCATTAACATTAATTGGCTACGAATTGTGGAATCATAGGCTTTTCTAGATTTCTTATTCTTAAACATATTCCATTTTTAATTGACTAGTTTTTAGAAAACAAGAAAAATTATAACCATAGTAAAAATGTTGAAAATGGATGCATGTATTTGTAATTACTTCTACTGCCACCTGCTGAACCTATAGTATTCTCTAAGATAAATGTATTAGTAGATAAGCATAATTTGGTAAGTCCTAGCGTACTGTTTACACATGTGAGTGGCTTTGCCTTCGATTATCTATTGTCTCCAGTTTAATAATCGTTCTTCACCTTCGGTAGGACTATTCGACCGTTACGCTAACGAGAAAGGACAAGTAGCTCATTGATAGAGTGTCAGCCTTTCTGGTTAAGTCGTGTGCATAGGAACGGATGCCACCAAAGTCTTTACTTTTTTATATTATTTCTTTTTTTTTTATCGCAGTGCATATGTTTCGTGATTTAGTTACTTTTTGTTACTAAATTATATTGGTTCTATTATTTTCAATATTCTCCTTAGTACATTAGTAACTACAGTTTGATACCTAAAAATAATCGTCCTTAGAAGGTAATATTTACTTTACCACCCATAACAAAAATGAACAACCTTGGAGGGTATCTTTAATCTGACCTTCCATAAAAATAATCTTCCTTGTATATAATATTTATTTCACCCCTCATAACAAAACACTGTACTCCTTGTAGGATGTTGTTCATCTGACCTCTCAAAAATATAAATTGGAGGATGATATTGGTATTACCTCGTATTAAAATAAAAATAATATAATGTAGGCTACGTGTATCTTTAGTATTTTGTCCACATAACAGGGTCATCAAGAACAGCCCAGATCCTTCGGGGCATGGTATCTACAAGTCTGCGGAAAAAGGCTTCATCCATGGCAATTCTATCCTATGAACAATAAACCAAATCCCACAAGTAACCCACAGTTTTTGGAGGACTATCTGGCCAATTATCTCGCACTGTCTCCTCGACTTTAGCACATATGTTCTCTATTGGAATGAGATCAAGTCACTTTTGAGGCCATGGTCGACATTTAACAATATTAAGTGTCCTCGGGAACCCGCTCTGAATCCTAATGCTGTTGTGTGATGGATAGTTATAATGTTGGTAAATAAGACGTACCTGAGGATAAAAAAAAAAATAACTCGAGTTCCGCAAATGATTACATTTACAAGGAAATTGCCATAGCATGCTGAATTGAACTGGCGTTGTAATCGTTCTAAGGTTCCTGCACCAATATAAGACATCCAGCCCCAACATTTCACACTTTTTCACCCGTTTGTCTGTCTGTGCGGGAAACAAGAACAGGACCTCTGTCTGTTGACTCAATTGTGCAGTCATAATTGCCAATACGTCCACTGCCTGATCGTCAGATAATGATTTTTTAATCAGAGCACGACGGGATCTGATTTCATAGTCGGTTAACCGTCTGAGACCAGTTTCAGACGAGTCCGGGACATGTGAACGTCTCCGTAGATCCCCGATGTTTGCGAAGGGTCAGTCTGGGCCGCTGTGACCAGTTCATCGTCTTCTCTTCGAGTAGAGACTCGCAGTCTTCCAGTTATTGGACGTCTACTTACCTCACCATAATCTCAGAATCGTCTGATCCATCTCCTTGCTGTGGAAGCAGCAACACCATAACGAAATCCTTTAAAAGAGTGCAAATACGCACATCATCCATTTTGAAGTAGACGTATGACGTATACTGATCAGCTGATCCATTTCTCTTAGCTCAAACCTACAGACGTACTACGTGGCTGTCGAAGTAATTACAGGCAAATGCGTCCAATTTCAATATTATTACTATAAATACGAGACTGTCTGATTAAAGATTTGATCATTATAAAATAGAATAAACGAAAAAGCTATAAAAACCCATAACTGCACAATTTTAGCGGAATAATATGTAAAATATTATGTGCAAGAGGTGTTAAAAATAAAATGACTACAGTGGGATTCGACTGATCGTTTCTTACGTCCACTAAACAGATGTGTGAAGCTGTTCGTTGTAGTAAATGTACCCACGTGGAATTATTTTACGTCAAATGTTTTCCAAAGTAAATGATTCTTGTGTTAAAGTGTGCGTTGTTGCAAGTGGCGTTTGTGTGACATATAAATGAATTATATAAGAAGCCTCTTTGATTAGAGCTTCAATGTCCTTCACTTATGCTACACCACCGAATACACCAATATCTCTTAACCCCATAAATTGAAGCAGGTTTACTTAAACGGTCGCCTATGGTTTATGGTAAGGATTATTTGAGAAACCTGCTAGTCGGTTTCCTCTCTCTAGTCCTCAGAATCACACAACTTTCCTTTTACAGGGAAAATACCTCAAAATTGAAACATATTGAGACTACTAATAGCTCAGACACATGTCTGGTTTAAACTCGTATATTGTAAATTTTTTAACACCTAAAAGTAAATTTAGTTATACATTGAACATGTTATATTGTATCTTCTTAAATACGAGTACAAGTTTATTCCCTCACGTATCAGTGGCAAATGTATCGTCGTTTTTCTTTAACAATACTAACAAAAACAAAATATGTTACATCACTTTATTTTCTAATGTCTGTGCAGCTTCATGATTACTCTTACGGCCGGTTCGTCCATCTCTCGTTAATCTTCTCGTTAGTAAACGAAAATATGCCTTTAACGTCCAGTTAATTGTGCTCGTTAAGTGCATTGCGTTTGTCATTGCCAGATACACCTCTCGTTTGCTAACCTCGAGAAAACGAGAAGGTACAATATATTTCGACTAGGTTGGCAATAGGAACAAATGAAAGTGCCGTCTGAATAAACAGCTGCTTCCTTAATTAACTATCAGGCAAGAGGTTAGCAGATAGTTGTTAATTGGCGTTATGGGAAACAAACGTGAAAGAAGCTCGAATTATATACAAAGTTAGTGCGAGTGTGTTGTGTCCTCAATAGAGAAATATTACGGTGCTTAGGGTGCATTGGAATGTAAAAAATCGGACGCTACGACATGGAAGGAGAAGTAAATACCGACATGATCACGCGTGGCAAATGAATTCAGTGCTTCAAATGTTCAAATGTTTGTATAGTTTATGGGACTTACCTACGGCGTCATCAGTCCCTAAACTTACAAACTACTTATGAACTACTTACGAACTAGGACGGCACAACTATCCATGCCCGAGGGGGGGATTCGAACCCCCGACCGTAGTGGTCGTGCAGACCGTGACTGGAGCGCCTCAGTCTCCTCGGCCACCGCGGCCGGCAATTCAGTGCTTGCCACGGAAAATGTAAGGCAGTAAAAATGCTTAGGGCTTAGTACGATAACATGCCAAGTGCGTAGTATCTTAGTGCGACCTTGCACATAGGCAAAAGTATACTCTTCCTGTAGATCGGAGGAAGATATCACAATTTAGGCCTCACACTAGGCGCAAGAAGCATAAGCAAATAGTGGGTAATATTTTACGAAGCTTCTCGCCGGGCTCCAGTGCTAATGTTGGCAACAGATAAACAATGAAGTCTTGAATTGGGTTAATATTGTTCACAAGCTACGAAGTAAAAGTTACTGCTGCTCGTTTCACTCGCAGCGAAATTAATACTGTACCTGCTCTATGGTTGACAGGTTATTGTATATACCCTTGTCCGTTCAAAATAATAATAATGATAATAATAATTTTCGTTTTAATTGAAGGTGTCACGAGAAAACATTTATTGGTTGTCTGAGTTGCCGTCATTACCATTGGTGCTAACATAACCACCGCAGCCCGTCGAGAAGCGTGCTACAATTTAACCAAATACTGAATTAATAAGCTTGCAGGCATAAATAATGTATTCTGATTTCTATTATGACAGATAACTTACAAAATACGTAACTATCTGTTGGACTCTTGAGATTGAGTTTTTCATGTAGCGTTTACAAGACGAAATAGCGTAACAAATTCTACATCATATCAGCATTCATAATCATTTGGGCGAACATAAATACGTCTAGGTCGCATTATAGGAGCAATGACCTGTAGATCGTCTAAAATAGTGACATCGTCTTCCTTGTCATCCAAATTTATTATTCCAGCCATTTTCATCATACCGATTCTCACTTAATTAGTCGTTACCCGTAAGTTTGTATTTTGATATCACAAGAATAATGTTAAGGTTATGTTGCGTATCTGCAATATAGCAAACTCATCTGCTAGCTACTGACATGGATGGGGCGAGAAATATGACGATAAAATTTTTCAATGAAGCTGCTTTCCACACTAGTTTTTCATACATGTAGTGCTTCTGTTATTTTGTTCGATAAATCGGTCTTATCACGTGAATATATTGCGGTATTTTAGCGCTTTGGAATCTTTCTATTTTCATACAGATTCTCACTTAACTGATAGTTAGCCGTGTAACGAGCAGAATTCTGCTCGTTAACTTAACGGCCAGTTTGAGGTCTTTCAACGTCTGGATAACTCATAACGAAACAATGACAAACGCAGTTCTCCGCTAACGGCAAGTTAAAATCTCAACCGGAACTTTACGAGACATTGACAAACCGGCCCTTAGACTACGCACTCTTAGCCACTTTGATCCTCTGCAGTCCCAAAACTTCCGCTCGCACGCGCCAGCCTAAAAGTCTCTTACGCCCTGTAAACAACATTACAGGAGTACAGATTTCTGTTTCTTTAATAAATTGTTGTTAGCAATCATCTTCTGTCGGGAAGCCATAAAGTATTTAACGACCACTGAATCGTTACTCTTACAAGTGTAATGAATCTAGACATCTTAACTACTGTATTGCTTCTATTCGACGATGTTAACAGCAAACTGAAGCTGCATAATCCGCTGGAGTAGGCAACACTTTGATAAGGCTGTAAGAAGTGAGATGGGGCGGTAGTTGTTGACATCTTTTTTTTTACTAATATGTGAAGTAACTCGAGAATACATAACTATTCAAAAATTTTTGATAAGGCCAAAAGAAGTGAGATGGGGCGATAGTTGTTTTTATGCAAAGGTTTAACGATAGCATATTTCAGTATATCCGGGAAAATACCCTGGTTTAAAGAGCTATTACAAATATGACTGAGAATCCTACTTATCTCCTGGGAACAAATTTTTTAATAACCTGCTGGAAATGCCATCATTTCCGTATGACCGTTTACTCTTGAGAGAGTTTTTTATTTTCCTAATTTCTGAAAGCGAGGTGGGTGGATCTTGGGCGTGCGCAATGCTCTGTTCTTGGACTTTATTCGGGCAGAGTAATCTTTCTGTCCTCCATTGTACGTTTTTCCTGAAATTGTTGCTCATTATTCTCAAAGCAAAGCATTGTACAGGACAAAGACCTTGCAATAATATTCGCTTCAGCGATCACCACAAAAATAAATATTCAAATAATTCTTCGTTGTTTGAGGGAAGAGTCGGGGGACTGATGCTGTTACCACAAGTGACGGAAATACGTTACAACTGGACAAAGACATAACAGTACAATACAGAATACAGACTTATATATACCTATTTAGTTCGTGGGTTGGTATGCTATATCTAGAACAGCAGTAAATTCTGTTGACTGCCGGACTTTTACTACTGCAGAAATAACTGAAGCGTTGGGCTTTCAGGTAATTAATACGTACTAGCTGAAAACCCGGCGGTTGCCCGGGAATTTATTTATTCCTGCCTATCTCTCTCTATCCATCTCCTTAATTCTAAAAGCTTGCTATATTTATCGGAGTTTGTAAGAACTAACGCTGTCTTGCGTAATGTACAAAGTTATAAGTTCAGTATCCAAACAAAGGAAGATAGTAATAAAAATACAAATGACATATAAAACTTGTACGATCTAAAATTGTATAATTGTTCAGGTATATATTCATTTGTATAATTGCGAATATAATTAGTAGTAAAGAAGAAAAAGATTAAAATTTGGTACGTGATGAGGCGGTTTTCCATGAACGTTACTGTTTATGTGCTCATATCTCATGCCCTACGTGTCATACTGCGATACAATTTCAAAGGTACAGTCAGCTGTATGTGTATATACTATCTCTAAAATTTCCTGCGGCTACAATTTTTAGTGTAAAAATTATAAATTATAATGTCATTCCGAATGCCGTAGTGTTGCTCCATTAACAGCGGAAAAGTAGTAAGCAAGAAACTTAGTTTTCATTCAGTATTTTGATGTGGTTGTCATCTAGAAAAAGTTTAATAAAAGTTTGAAATTATTTTGATGTCTGTTGCAAGTCGCTAAGTACTGTCATTCTGGTACAATGTGTGTATAAAGTTTCGGTGCATTATGTGGCAGTTTCGTGCAACTCCTATGGTTTATGACGTTATATTTCCTGAACCATGTGTCGTATGTTACTCCTACAGCAATTGTTATCTCACGTAAGGAATATGTGTAATAAATTTGGTTTAAATCAGTGGTTTAGGAGAAAATGAGCAGCATTGTCGCTTAACGCAGCAGTTTTTCCCTCATCTCATTGTTTATTAGTAGTATCTCTTGAACTATGTCTTAACGTTATTCTTACACTTACGGCGACCGTCCTTATGGATTGAAGCTTACGTGCACATAACTTCATAAAGATCGGAAGAAAACAGTAGATTTGTATGGAATACCAGCTGAAAACCCGGCATTGCCCGGGTATTTATTTATTTATTCCTGCCTGGAGTTAGTACTTCTCCTATCCTTCTCCCTCTGTCCATCTTCGTTTTTCTAAAAATATGTTATCTTTATCGGAGAACAAATAAGAAATAACGCTGTCTTGGATAATGTATAAAATTATAAGCGCAGTATTCAAACAAAGAAAGATTGAAGACAAAACACAAATGGCATAAAATTGGCCCGATCTCATATTTATTCAGTTATATGTGGTACAATTGTATAATTTTTCAGTTATGTGTCCATTTGTATAACTGCTGTATGTCTGTAGAATTTCCAGGGAATACAATTGGTGTTAAAGAAGTAATAGATTACTACTTGGTGCGTGATAGGTCAGTTTTCTATGAACGTTACTGTTTTATGTGCTCATACCTCATGAACTACAGGTCGCACTGTGCTCTAATTTCGGAGGCACATTCAACGATATGTGTGTACATTGCGTATAAAATTCCCTGCGGCTACAATTTGTAGTGTAGAAATTAGAAATTGTAACGTCATACCGAATGCCGTAGTTTTACTCCACAAACAGCGGAAAAGTAGTGAGCGAGAAACCTTTTCCTTTCATCATTTTACTATGGTTGCCAGGGAGAAAAAGTTTAATAAACGTTTCAAATTATGTTTAAAGTTTGTTGCAAGTCGCTAGGTACTCTCATTCTCATATAGTGTATTTGTAAAGTCTCATCGCATTATGGCAGTTTCTTGCAACTCCTATCGTTTATGGAGTTATATCTCTTGAACCATGTGTCGTATGGTGTTCGTACTCCTACAGAAGATGTTATCTCACGTAAGGAATATGTGTACCAAATTTGGTTGAAATCGGTCCAGTGATTTAGGAGAAAATGAGCAGCATTGTCACAAAATGCAGCAGTTTTTCGCCCATCTCATTGTTTATGACGTCATATCTCGTGAACTATATATCGTATGTGATTTTTACACTTACGGCGACCGTTCTCATGGATTGAAGCTTAAGTGTACAAAATTTGAGAAAGATTGGAACAAAACTGTAGATTTGTATGCAACACGTACAAATATACGGACACTCTGCTTTATGTATTAGACGGACACAAAAACACCCAAGATCTGTAATTCCTTCATTTAGATTACCTCTTTGGACAGGATATAGCCATGAAGAAAAGTACGATGATGGCAGTATAACCTGTGGAAATCTGTAATGTACTTAAAATAATTAGCGTCGTTGGCTGTTTTTATCTTATAAACTGTTTAATTTGCTGGGATAGAAGGTTCAGTAACAGATAAAAGTTAATTCGTGTTGTCTAACGACAGTTCTCTCGTCGACAGTCTGCGCGTCCGAGGAACGTTTGCAGGCGTTTCGCAACTGGGAACATTTCCTGGGCAGAACTGGCACGAGCGGCCAAACTACAGCGGAGCACGAGCGAAAGTTTCGCGAAGAGCGGGAACTTCCCTGGCAACTGTTTTGCCCCCCAAGTATTTTTCAAGTCAATTGAAGTCGCCTCTTAGCCCATGAATCTGAATAACAGCACGCCGAGAACGCTCCCTCTCCCTCGGCTATCGACTGTGTAGGAGTGGGGGGGGGGGGGGTGTCGGGGGAGAAAGCATTCCTCCGATGCATCGGTTTTCAATAATGTGCAACGGTTTTGCTCCGAAAACGTGGCGGCAGTGGAAACGAAATTGTGTATACGGTAAATGCAGGCCGTGGTCCTTAAGCGGTGGCCGTTAAATTTTATGTTTGCGCCGTGTATGAGTCAGGGCTAGCGGGTGGGGGTTGCAGGGGGTGAGCGCGATGGCCCACGGCTGCGGGGGCGGAGTCGCACGGGGGAAATACGGGGCCGGCGGGGGGGGCGCTTAGCGGGAAAACGGCCGGAAACGGAGGGAAATTTCCGCCACGACCGGCAGAACGCGACCCGGGAAATGCGAGATGTCGCGCGCGCGCCCTGGACGGCGCGAGGGGTTGGGGGGGAGCGGGGGCGAGGCATAGCGACGGCGAGGGTCGAGGCGGGCGCCCTGCAGGTGTAGGTGGCCAGGAGGGAGAGGATTACGGGGTTCAAACCACTCGCGAAATTTTCAGAAAACTGATGATAATTGGAACTGGTGTGTTTGACGCCCCACATAAGATTTCCTACAATTTTTTTTTGACTTTTGCAAATTATTCGGTCCAAAATAATATATACAGGGTGTTTCACTAAGTGTGTTTGCCTCTGTAACTAATAAAACAATAGGTGACGGAAAATTTTAATGCGGTAGGTCAACACAACAAATGTTACACTTTCTGCGGAGCTATGAACATAGTTTATTGTATCATTTTCCAAATAGTTACACCACAAAGATATAATTATGTAAATGGAACAATAGTTTTTTCTATCGTGTATTGGATTCGTTTAAACCAGCTGCGTCCAAATCAATTTAAACTACATTCCTATCACTGTTAGTTTGGGAGCTACAACCCTTCAAACTTCCGGGGGTGGAGGCTGCGATAGCTTAACTGGCTGGCCGAGTGGCTCTTCCCTTGGGCGCGGCCCACTGTCTCATGACCACCAGCCAGTTAGCTACGCTGTCGTAGCCTCCGCCCCTTAAACTTTGAAGGGTTGTAGCTCCCAAACTAACAGTGATAGGAATGTAGTTTAAATTGATTTGGACGCAACTGGTTTCAACGAATCCAACGCACGATAGAAAAAACTATTGTTCCATTTACATAATTATATCTTTGTGGTGTAACTATTTGGAAAATGATACAATAAACTATGTTCATAGCTCCGCAGAAAGTGTAACATTTGTCGTGTTGACCTACCGCATTAAAATTTTCCGTCAATAAATGTTGTTTTATTAGTTACAGAGGCAAACACACTTAGTGAAACACCCTGTATATATATATATATATATATATATATATCTTGCAACAATCAAATTTTTCAGGAGGCTGAAAAAACATTTTCTGTTATTTCAGTTAAAATATAGAATATTTTTGGGTGATAAGAATTATCGTGATACAACTTTATTTAAATTCTGTTGCTATTAAAAAGTTGTCTGTGACGTAATATAAAATAAATTAAATGATACGTGGTGTTAGAACTTTATTATTACTATATACAAGGTACTAGGGTTAGACCATCGATATATAACTTTATGTTATTTTCTACTTACATAAATTACATTTTTGTTAATTTTTTGATCGAAATACTTGCAAATGAGGCCATAAAACGGGCTAGTTCGATTTTTATTTTTTATAATTCCTTTAATCAAATGTTTCTCTGATCTTTCACAAAAGTTTCTTTTTCAGTTTACCTACTCTATCACACAAGACAGTCGAACAGTATATAAGACAATAGAACCAGTAATGAGCACAATCAGAAACAAACGCATCTCATTCTTTAGGCATCAGGTAAGAGCACCAGAGATCGAATGTACATAGAAAATAGAATAAAAAACAATATTAAAAAGTACATAAATAAATAGAATTAGTAAAACTATTATAAAACAAAAATTGTTGAATAGTATGATATTTGCGGTTTGCCGAAGACATAGTAATTCGGTCAGAGACCACAAAGGATCTCGAAGGGCAATTAAATAGAGTGGACAGTGTCTTGAAAAGAAAAAATAAGATAAACATCAACAAGAGTAAAACAGCGATAATGGAAGTCAGGCAATGTTGAAGGAATTACATTAGGTAATGAGAATAAAAGTAGTTGATGAGTTTTGTTATTTGTGTAGCAAAATAACTTATGATAGCCGAAGAAGATATAAAATGCAGAATGGCTATTGGAACAAAAGCGTTTCTGAAAAAGCGAAATTTGTTGACATCCAATATTAATTTAATTGTTAGGAAGTCCTTTCTGAAAGCATTTATCGGAGTGTTGCATTGTATGGGAGTGAAACGTGGACGATAAGGAGTTCAGATAAAAAGATGATAGAAGCTTTTGAAATGTGGTGCTACAGACGAATGATGAAGATTAGATAGGTAGATCACGTGACTAATGAGAAGGTGCTTAACCGAATTGGGGTAGAAAAGAAGTTTCTTGCGTATCCTGACTAAGAGAAGGGATAGATTGGTGGGACACATTCTGAGACGTTAAGGAATCGTTGACTTAGCATTAGAAGGAAGTATGTGGGGTAAAAATCCTTAGAGGGAGACCAAGGGACGAATACAGTAAACAGATTCAAAAAGATGTAGGTTGCCGATCTTATTCTCAGATGAAGACTGGGTAACGTGCAGAGTTGCATGAAACCAGTCTGCGGACTGAAGAACACAATAACAACAAACATAAGAAAGTTGTGGCAATTTAAATTTCAACTGCTAGGTGATTTGTATGTTATGTTTCACGTTCGCTGTGCTGACTTAACCGGGTACAGCAACGGGTAAGACACACATAATTAACGCTGGCATCTACTGAACCCGGGCGAGTGTTCGTTCGAGCAGCCAGCGAGTATAAACGCAAGAACAAATCTAAAATATTTTTAACAATGTCAATATAGGAATAAGGAAATGTTGATGATTTAAATGCCGTAATCTTTATATATATATATATATATATATATATATATATATATATATATATATGTAGTACAGATATAAATTTTTAAATGTTATTTGTTGTTTTCTGTCACTCGCTACAGTCGGATAATTGGTATTATTGGCAATGTTATCGAACTTTGAACAATAAAAGAAGATAAATAAAACGATAAAAGGCGTCTCATCGAAAATAATTTACATAGAAGATTTATCTGATGAGTAATGTGTTCTTTTATTTAAGGTGGTGTAACTAAGTTGTAAGTTAGATATAGTGGGGATTAGTGAAGTTCGGTGGCAGGATGAACAGGATTTCTGGGCAGGTGAGTACAGGATTATAAATACAAAATCAGTTGGGGGTTTCACAGGAGTAGGACTGATAATGAATAAGAAAATAGGAATGCGGGTAAACTACTATGAGCAGCACAGTGATCGCATTATCATTGTCAAGGTAGATACGAAGCCAACACCGACAACAGTAGTACAGGTTTATATGCCAACTAGCTCTGCCGATGATGAGATCGAAGAAATATATGAGGAGCTAAAGGAAATTATTCAGACAGTTAAGGGAGAGGAAAACTTAATTGTGATGGGAGACTGGAATTCGGTAGTAGGAAAAGGAAGAGAAGGAAAAATAGTAGGTGAATATGGACTGGGCAGGAGGAATGAAAGAGGAAGTCGCCTGGTAGAATTTTGCACGGAACATGATTTAATCGTAACAAACACGTGGTTTAAGAATCACAAAAGAAGGTTGTATACATGGAAGAGACCAGGAGACACCGGAAGGTATCAGATAGATTTTATAATGGTAAGACATAGGTACCAGAACCAGGTTATAAACTGCAGGACATACCCAGGGGCAGATATAGACTCTGACCATAACTTGTTAGTCGTGAACTGTAGGCTGAAACTGAAAAAATGCAGAAAGGTAGGAAAATAAGGAGATGGGACCTAGATAAATTGAAAGAACGTGAAGTTCTGGAGAATTTCAGAGGGAGATTCAGGCAAGGATTGACAGAAACAGGGGGAAATAAAACAGTACAAGAGGAATGGGTAGCATTGAGAGATGAAATAGTGAAGGCAGCGGAGGACAAAATAGGTAGAAAGGCAAGACCTACAAAAAATCCATAGATATCACAGGAAATACTACAGTTAATTGATGAAAGGAGAAAATATAAAAATGCAGTAAATGAAACAGGCAAAATGGAGTACAGACGACTAAAAAATGAAATTGACAGAAAGTGCAAAATGGCTAAGCAGGAGTGGCTAGAAGCCAAATGCAAATTTGTAGAAGAATGTATAGCAAGGGGAAAAGTAGATACCGCCTACAGGAAAATAAAAGAGACATTTGGGGACAAGAAAAGCAACTCTACGGATATCAAAACTCATATGGGAAACCAGTTCTCAGCAAAGAAGGGAAAGCTGAAAGGTGGAAAGAGTACAGAGAGCAGCTCTACAAAGGAAATGAACTTAGAGACGATATTGTAGGAAGGGAAGAGGAAGTAGATCAAGATGAAATAGGAGATACTATACTGAGAGATGAATTTGACAGAGCCTTGAAAGACCTAGGTCGGAACAAGGCCCCAGGAGTAGATGACATACCCTCAGAACTACTAAAGTCTCTGGGAGAGCCAACCATGACAAGACTAATTGAACTGGTGTGTAGGATGTATGAGACAGGCGAAATGCCCTCAGACTTTAAGAAAAATGTAATAATCCCCATTCCAAAGAAATCAGGCGCAGACAGTTTGATAAGTCATGGTTGCAAAATTTTAACACGAATTATCTACAGGAGAATGGATAAGCTGGTGGAAGCTGACCTCGGGAAAGATCAGTTTGGATTCAGGAGGAACATAGGAACCCGGGAGGCAATAGTCGCTTTACGTCTTATCTTAGAAGATAGATTAAGGAAGGGCAAACCTACATTTTTAGCTTTTGTAGATTTGGAGAAGGCATTTGACAATGTTGACTGGAATACACTCTTTCAAATTCTGAAGTCAGCAGGGGTAAAATACAGGGAAAGGAGAGTTATTTACAACTTGTACAAAAGCCAGACCGCAGTTATTAGACTCGAAGGGCATGAAAGGGAAGCATCAGTTGGGAAGGGAGTAAGACAGGGTTGTAGCCTTTCTCCGATGTTATTCAATTTCTACATCGAGCAGGCGGTGAAGGAAAGCAAGAAAAAATTTGGAATAGGGATTAAAGTTCAGGGGGAAGAAATGAAAACATTGCGTTTTGCTGATGGCATTGTAATTCTGTCAGAGACAGCAGAGGACCTGGAAGAGCAGTTGAATGGAAAGGACAGCGTATTGAAGAGAGCATATAAAATGAACATTAACAAGAGCAAAACAAAAATAATGGAATGCGGTCTTAGAAAATCAGGTGATGCTGAAGGAATTAGATTAGGTAACGAAACAATGAAGGTGGTAGATGAGTTTTGTTACTTGGGTAGTAAAATAACATGCGATGGTCGCAGTACAGAGGATATAAAATGCAGAATGGCAATGGGAAGAAAAGCATTTTTGAAAAAGAGAAATTTGCTAACATCGAATATTAATTTAAGGGTTAGGAAGTCTTTTCTGAAGGCATTTGTGTGGAGTGTTGCCTTGTACGGGAGTGAAACATGGACGATAAGCAATGCGGACAGGAAGAGAATAGAGGCTTTTGAAATGTGGTGCTACAGAAGAATGCTGAAGATGAGGTGGGTAGATCGCATAACTAATGAAGAGGTACTGAACAGAATTGGTGAGAAAAGGAATTTTTGGCATACCCTGACTAAAAGAAGGGATCGCTTGGTAGGACACATTCTTAGACATCGGGGAATCGTAAATTTAGCATTGGAGGGAAGTTTGTGGCGTAAAAATCGCAGAGGGAGACCAAGAGACGTGTATAGTAAGCAGATTCAAGTGGATGTGGGTTGCCGTTCTTATGAGGAGATGAAAAGGCTTGCTCAGGATAGAGTAGGGTGGAGAGCTGCATAAAACCAGTCTCCGGACTGAAGACCATAACAACTAAGTTGTGTCAGCGTGAAGAGTTGCTGAATTGTGATTAACTCATTTTTAATCCTGTGAGATTTAAGAAAGTACTTTGTCGCAGACTGAAGACTACCTCGTTATTCATCGAAATTACATCATGGTCGCCTTCGGTTAAACAAGACTGACAAATGGTAGTGTGGAATGAAGTTTGATATTTGCACGATCTGTCACCAAAGTCCAAAAATGACACATATATCAGAATTTATTACAAGAATTTCTGATATTAACCGATTACTAAACAACCTGCTACCGACGTTTGACAGTTTATGTGGACTTTGGTTGTATTGGTTGGTGTATACGTGTGTCAGTGAAGCAAAGCAATCAGATAAACACGATCAGATCCACGCAATTTAACTTTAACTAAAGTAAACTAAAACTTTGGAACATTAGCAACTTGGTAATATTAACGGAAATTTTCAGTAATATTTATTCACATCAACAAGTTGATGTTCGCAAGTACTGAAAAGCGCGAAACGATTTCTGTCTTCAGATTACGGTCTAGTGTTCGGATGTACGCATATCCATTCAACCTCTATTTTAGTTGCATAAATTGGTCACATGTGCCTTTAGATCTTAATAGAAACACTAAAAGCCCTCAGTTTGCGGTCTTGTTACTGTTTGATGGGGCAGAAGAAATTCAGCTTCGAAAGGCTGCATTTGATTGGTTCTGTACTTACTACAGTATTACGCCAATTGCTGGAATATTGATCCATACTTGATTTTTCATAAGCTGCCACATTCTTTCCAACAGTATATTTGTCCATTTGTGTTACATTTTGAATTAAATAATCTCGCGATACCATTTATGCTACTGTTCAACACCGTAATTGGAATACTCTGACCTACGACTTTTAAACCTGCGTTGTTGAATCAATCTGTTTCAAGTAACCACAATTTCACATCACCGTGCATTGTTGCATGAGCTTCCTTGATCTCAGAATCGATTTTTCCGGCGAGTTGCTCTTAAAACACAGAATATCAATGACTACACAAACAACACTTTATGAATGGGCCGTTTTTACTGGTATCTGAGGAGATGTAGTAATTTTTTGTTGCTTGAATTTACAGCAGGAGGAGAGTAAACTGATCAGTATCACTGGGAGGCATGAATAACGTTCGATGAGTTGGATAGGTTAAATAGGTGTCCACCCACGAAACAGTCGCACATCCAACATTCGGATGAATGGTCAGCAGCTTATAGGTGAATGTGCGGTCTCTAAATTCGGCCAGTTAGTTCTCTTAGTGGGTCAACTTCACTACGCCCTTGGTGACGTAACTAACCAGGATGCAGCTGTAATGCTTGAGAGCTGAAGAGACACAAAAAGCGAAAATAGCACGGTGCGCTGCCGTCATGCACTTTCGTCACAAACAGACAGCGCTCACATCCGGCAGTTCCGCATGACAGTCGACGACAACAGCAGCAGAATGCGCTCTGTGGTAGGAACGGGGAACTGCAATTCCCGGAAATGTGACGTCAGGGGCATGACACGCCGGAAACCCCATTTTCCACAGTAATGCCGTTTCTACAAATCAGAAGGTAGACGTATTTGTGCATTCATTCTCACGGGGGAGTCACCTATAGGATTAACAAATAATATTCCTATCTCGTCTGCTGCCGGATCGTCCACCCATCCTAAGACAACGTTTCAGCTAAACATGGCAGCAAAATGGACAATTGAAGCATTGTGTCATGTTGGCAGACGATGTTAATAAAGAAGGACCAGCCTGCCAATTGGAAGCCACAATTGATTTCACCACTTTAAAACTTCCTCAGCTGGCTTTTGGAAGTACGAGTGCGTGTTTACTTCACAAGCTGATGTTCCTTATGGTTGTAAATATTACCTATTACAAGGTACACACAGATGGCGCTGTGGTAAGTATGAGCCTTCGCTATATGTTGGAGGGCAACATTGAAACAATATCAGTTAATCTACGATCCGTAACGTGGCTTCTGTGGTCACTGAATCAAAATCAACGACCTCACTCTAGCTGTGCAATTGCTTTTTGGCCCTCTTCAGATCAGTAATACTAAAGGAGGCGTTTGCGATGGTTTTCCATCAAATCGTAAATTTATTGCAAATAACGCTGTCACAGTAAATCTACAATTTGAGAAAAATTTTCAAAAGTAACGTGATTTGACACTGTGTGTCCGTCGGTAAAGTTACTACATTTGACGTCGCGTTGTTCAACCGATGGGTCTAACATTTTACAGACAGAATTTAATATTAGCAACTTTTGTCTGAAAAATTTTGCCATATAATTACTCTAAAATTTTGTGCACACGTGTTAAGATATTCTTCTCGTTTTTCTACCGTCACATTCTTTTGCTGTAAGTCATTAAATAAATAATTCTTCTTTGTGTCTTTGGCCTCCTTTCTCCGCAGTTGCTGTTATACAATTTGTATAGGTTAGGTGACCGTCTTATATAGCAGACGCGTTTCTCTTTATTCTAAAGCATCTTCAATGGTCAACTGTACAAGACATGTTTTGTTTTGCGTTATTTGTTTTATTAAATTCGGTCGATAACAGTTAATCCTATTGCATGAGAACAGTTAGCGATCGAATTTAATCAAACAAATTATGTAAAACAAAACATTTGTTGTACAGTTGCGTTATTGAATCATTCTGTTTCAAGTCTGGTGTAAATTTGACTAATTTACAGTTGCATGAGACCGTTACCTAAACTACAGAAATTGCATTTAATGGAGCTTTCAAGAATGATTTGTGGTTGATATTCCATGTAAAGATGAATATATCGCAGGAAAATAATATTAGCCCTTAACTGCCCTAGCGGGGTCATATTTGACCCCAAGAGTTTTCATTTTAATATTTATTCGCTAGGTGACATGGTGGGGAGGTTTTACGAAGGCTGCCAAGTCTAAAGAAGGTAACCAATGTATTTTTTGTACAAATTTGAAAAATTAGAAAAAATATAAATCAATATTCAGCGTAGGATTTAAACAAATATGGTTCTCAAATCTTTTTTCCTTTTTTTTTTTCATATGGCAAGAACCACGCCTTCAGAAGTTCAAAATACGGAAAAATAACGCCTAATTTTATGTGAATTTAAAAATGTCAGATAAATGCAAATCTTTTAAAATAATTTCTTTGTCCTTCCTTCTATGTTTCAATGAATTTGTTTACGTTACAATTTGATATTAGGATAACTAGAAAATAAATGCTTTACATTCAAAAAGTCATTTACAATTACATTTATCCCAACAATTTGCCCTGCCAGGGCATGAGAGTTACTACATTGGCCAGAACAGTTAAGGGGTAACAAAAAAGATTGAAAATAATCAACAAATAAAAGAGTAAAAAAAATTATTCTGCACAACTAAGAAAACTGTGTAAATGCAAGAATAAAGAAAACAATAAGTTGGAGCTGCATTATGTGATGGTGATGAGAATGTTGTGAGAATACGACAGCGCGCTGGAGAAGAGTTTCCTTTAAAATAAAACATAGAAATGTAAAACATTACGTAGAAACTACAAATGCCAAAATTGAAAGCGTCACATAATGTTCTAAGTAAAATAATTGCAACTAAAACCGATACGAAAGGTCAAAGAAAAATTTCATTAGAGATATTATAAAAATCAATATCTCCCTGGCCTAGATTTCGCCTAACTCTTGCGAGTATTTAGGACTAAAAATTAATAAAAATTGAAAATACCACGAATAATAAGAGATATAAAATTAAATATATAAAATGCTAAAATGTTTGACTCTTTATGTGAAATTTAAATGTCGAATTAACTGTTCAGGATTTTGTTGGAGATTACCGGTTTCATTATACCTTTATTGTCTACACCTCTCCATACATCATTTACAACTGCACAGTTCAATCGTGTTGTGTCTTGATTTACAAGCTATGTCATTTGCTCTAGATTTATATGATCTATAACTTCATGTAAACTAGTTGTGTCATAATTTAAAATAATGTGCCACAGGTCGTGACTTTCATTGCTCTCACACACATTTTTCTACACTTGTTCACACTTGTATGTAAGAGGAAAAAAATGTGAACAAGTGTGAACAAGGGGAATAAATGTGTGGTGTGGCAGGTTTTGAAAGTTACGAGCTGTGAAAAAATATGACAACTGGTTTATATTTTTGTATCCCATCCTCGTCACCACTTTTGTATCCCATCCTCGTCACCACTTTTGTGTCCCAGCCTCGTCGCCGCTTTTGTGTCTCGTTTCCGTCGTAGGTGTCGGGGGCCGAGTGGAATGAGACCGACACAGGAATAAAGATAGCACGCTGGTGCAGGTACGGAGGGGAGCAGCCAGAACTAGAAACACTAGAGTAAATTAGAACGAGATATATATTGCACGGAATTTATACAATACTTAACTTTTAGATAGTTCAATATGGCAGAATGCTGATACACAGTTGAGGCCTGAGGCCTGCCTAGTGCCTGTACGATAGCCAAGTCTTCACTGGTGCCTATCTGATTCCGAAGGTCCTAAATGGTTCCTACCTCAGTCCGAAGTGAACGATGTCGTTCAGCGGTGGCCACGAGCGGAGTTGTACCAGAGGGCGCTCGTGGCTGACGTCGTAAGAACGCCGCGCCGTGCGTGCATGGCGGCGCGCGGCGAAAGTTGGTGGCGCGCACTTTGGACTTGTGCGGCACCACATATATGATGTTATAGATCTTACAAGTGACGAGGAGATGCAAATTTTTGTAAATCAAGACACAAGACGATTTACCTGTGCAATTGAAAATGATTTATGGGCATGCAAATTTGTTTTTAAAATTTACAGTTGTAGATCTGAAGATGACAACAAAGCTTTTTCTGGAATAAAATATTGAACAGCGATCACGGCGTATAAATTTTACAAGAAATAACAATTCAGGTCGTCCTCTTGTTTCTAATAACGTCAAGCTTATAGACCGTTTCAATTTTAGTGTCATTTTATCTTATATATCAAAGGAATCTACGAAAACTAAAGTCAGTCGGCCACACTAAACTACCTGGCCGAAATCCTTCATTTTCGTTTTAAGCAAAAGGTATCCATCCACAGATTTGTCATTAAGTATCAGAATATACATAACTCTCGTCTTCCTCTTTCTATACTCAAACGCGATTTTCTTCTGTATATTTCTTGTAGGGATGCCCTTACTGTAAACTAAGTCAGTTGGTCAGGCCGTTCTATCCGACCGATTTGGTTCATTTTTGCTTTACACGAAAGGTATTCATTCGCAAATTTGTCATAATGTATTATAATTAACTTAAATCTCTCCATCCTATACTTTTATTCAAACGTGGTATCTTTCTGTCCTTGCACTGAATATTTTAGTCGGTTTGTTGTACGATATCTTCGGTTCAAATTAAGTTACGCAGTTTTTTTTTTTTTTTTTTTTTTTTTTTTTTTTTTTTTTTTTTTTTTTTTTTTTTTTTTTTTTTGTGTTGAGCTAACAACACTCAGCGGATCAAGCTCTTTCATTTGCACCTTTTCAAACTTGCATTGACTGATTCTGAGGAAAGCTATGCGTGAACATTTCACTTTACTTCCATTTTTCCCAACTTTCACTGTCATTCCACTAACGGTGCGAAGTATTCACACGGGTCCTTTAGTACTGCAGTAGCGGCATTGGTCGTTCCTCAGTATATCGGGTAACAAATCAGTACAAAGCCACACGCTCCTTTAAGTCGGCCAATAAATAAATAATCTCGACCAAAGTTTGTAGAAAGTGATGATGACTTTGAAAGAAATGTGATGTGAAGAACAGTACATTATGTTTCTTTCGTAACGATTGGCCAATAATTCACGAAGTGCTTGTCGGGAAATTTTCAGAAGCCCACATTTTATGGATTACTAGCTTATACCCGCGGTTCCGCTCGCTTGTTGCGTGATTATGATAGATAAGATACATTTCAGTAGTGTGCTATGAGACTGGTTTTGCAGCATGAAATGAAATACAATACCTTCTTTAGAAACAAACATTTTTAATCAACATTATCAGGAAAGTAAGTAGTGTACAAAAAGGCACTCGTTTCGAAGAATCCAATCACGAAATTGAACAATAATGATTGTAATAATATCACAGATCGATCACTTCATGTAATGCGCGAAAATCTATTTTTAAAGAGAATTATTAAATGAAATATCTTTTATACTGCTTTATTTATTCTTATATTTCCTTATTCGCATGCTTATCCTTACAGAGAAAGAGCTGAAGACATAGTAGCACGCATAGACCAAAGATATGATCTGTGGCATCATGTTTCGCTGTATGTAACCTCCTTTCTATAGAGTCGCAAACGTGATTGCTGGTCTTCAGTCCGGATTTTTTTTAATAATTTGACGACTTTCAACCACCATATCTTCTAACCCCTTATATCTATCGGCACGGAACTGCTATGGTGTATAACGGGAGACTTAGGACAACAATTACATACAGACCATTCGTTTGCGTTCTGTAGTTTGCGCTGCAGAGCGAAATATTAACACACACACACACACACACACACACAAACGTAGAATTTTATATACACCGATGAGTTTTCATCTCAATACGCTCCACCCTTTTATCATTATCAACCCTCAAGCAACAATGCAACCAATGAAACCATTTTCAAAGACTAAATATAATTTTCAAAGAGTAATTATTTTTCCGACTTTCCCGTTATATCTTCAAATTACTAAATATCTATCAGATCGCTATAAAAACGTGCCTAAAACCTTCCTCACTTATAAATTAGTAACTGTACAAATATTTAAGTCTCTGCGCCTTGTCGTTCGGACGTGATAAGCGTACACCGAACAGACATTCACATTAATATATATAAATAAATAGCTATCCGATTGCCATAAATCCACGCCTAAAGCCTTCCCCGGTTAGACATTAGTAACTGTACAAAATTTAGCTATTTATGTCTTGTGGTTCAGACGTGATAAACGTACACCGAACAGATATTCACATTTATAGATATAGATATTAAAAAATCAATTTTAACATGTTCGGCTTCTAATGTCGCTTTTTCTTTCTCTTCAGCCCTTTTCTCGCACAAGCAGGGTCGACTTTGTTATTGCAGATTTGCCACGTTAGTATTGACGGGTGGACAGATACCCTTCCTGCCGTCACCCCCTGCCCCCCCCCCCCAGGAGGAAGTGTGTACCCCAAATGTCTGTGTATCTTATGTCTAATATATAAAGCAGAGTGTCCGTATGTGTGTACGTCTTGCAGTTTTGTTCCAATCTTCGTGAAGTTTTGTACATGTAAGCGTCAATCCATGAGCACGGTCGCCGTAAGTGTAAGAAGCACATACGATATATAGTTCACGAGATATGACGTCATAAACAATGAGATGCGCGAAAAACTGCTGCATTTTGCGAAAATGCTGCTCATTTTCTCCTAACCCTTTGGACCGATTGCAACCAAATTTGGTACACACATTCCTTACCGTAAGGTAATAATTGCTGCATGGTTAAGAATGACATACGGCACATGGTTCAAAAGCTATTACGTCATAACCAATAGAAATCCCAAAAAATTCCATATATTGCTGCGATACCTTCGAAATACACTGTATGAGAATGACAGTACTTAGCGACTTGCAACAAACTTTAAACATAATTTCAAAGCTATATTAAACTTTTTCTCGCTGGCAACCATAGTAAAATGATGAAAGAAAAAAAGTTTCTCGCTTACTACTTTTCCGCTGTTTATGGAGTAAAACTACGGCTCTCGGTATGACGTTACAATTTATAATTTGAACACTACAAATTATAGCGACAGGAAATTTTACAGGCAGTATACACACGTGTAGGTGAATGTACCTTCTAAATTGTATCTCATTCCGACACGTAGTTCATGTGATATGAGCACAAACAGTAACACGGTCGGGGGTTCGAATCCCCCCTCGGGCATGGATATTTGTGCCGTCCTAGTTCGTAAGTAGTTCATAAGTAGTTTGTAAGTTTAGGGACTGATGACCCCGTAGTTAAGTCCCATAAGCTTTACAAACATTTGAACAAACAGTAACGTTCATGGAAAACCGGTACATTTACGCACCAAGTTTTAATCTATTACTTCTTTACTACCAATTTTATTCCCAAGATGTATTACAGACATACAGCCCTTATACAAATGAATTTATACCTGAAATATGGCAGGAATAAATACCCGGACAAAGCCGCGTTTTCAGCTAGTAGTTTTATAAGTGTGAAAGTGTAAAGCGTTATAAAATATTTGCGAATCTTGTAACTGAGACGGGACATGGAGACCAGCCCGGTATTCACCTAGGGGGATGTGGAAAACTGCCGGCCGCGGTGGCCGAGGGGACTGAGGCGCTCCAGTCACGGTCTACACGGCCGCTACGGTCGGGGGTTCCAATCCTCCCTCGGGCATGGATATTTGTGCCGTCCTTAGTGTTAGCTAGTTCATAAGTAGTTTGTAAACTTAGGGACTGATGACCCCGTAGTTAAGTCCCATAAGTTCTACAGACATTTGAACATTTGTGGAAAACCGCCTAAAAACCACATCCCGGGTGACAGGCACACCGACCCTTTCGTTAATCCGCCGGGCGGATTCGAACCGGGGCCGGTACGCCTCCCCGTCTCGGAAAGCGGTTCGTTAGACCATACGGCTAACCGAGCGGGTTCGACATCTAATATCACTGCTATGTAACAAAACACACAGCAACCTTGCTCCTGAAACAGACGAGGCGACACTGTGCGAGTGATCCCTTTTTGTCCACCCCTGGTCTTGCGCCTCGTTGTGTTTACTGTCCGTCTCTCGTTTCGGTGAACCAGGTCCGGCGCAAGGCACGTGCGAAACGTGCGGCCGTACAGGGCGGCACTTTCCGAGGGGCGGCAAATCTCCCCCCCCCTTTTTTTATATATTTTTTTTTAGGACAAACTCAACATTCATGCCAAAGAGGGGGTTCGAAACCAAACCTCGGAGGGAGCGGCTTCGGGAACTGTGCATGGCGCCTCGACTACCTGCCGGCCGCCCCTGTTGAACATGGAGAGGCCGCACCGTCGTGTGTACGCCGGAGGAACAGAGACGGGGAAGCAGTCTAATATTCCAATGAGTGGAGCGCTGCCAGCCTGTTACGCGCCATGCGTTTATTCACAACTAATTTTGCAGAAGACCAAATCTAAATTGGAAATTCGAATGCATTCTTCGATACTGCGATTATGTGTTAAGCCTGAAGCAATTTTGCGAAGGCCTTCAATGGCAGTTACCCAGTGTTTTATTCTTCCCGCATTATGGGAAAAAATCGTTGAACATTAATACTGTCAAAGGGATAAAGATATTGTTAGTAAGCCTGGCATAATTTGGGTTTCGACGCATTTTCCAAATTTTTGCTGTCCGTTTCTGAGTGATAGTAGGACGTTTTAATTTTCGAGCCATGAAACACCTGTCTGCGCACTTCTGTTTGACAATACTACTGGCACACTATCACTTTGCCAACATTTATTTAATATATAGTCTTTTACGTTGAATGCATTATCTCATCACAACCAATGAAAAATATTTATTTACGTTAATTGTAAGTTCATGCCGCGCGGGAATAGCCGAGCGGTCTAAGGCGCTGCAGTCATGGACTGTGCGGCTGGTCCCGGCTGAGGTTCGAGTTCCCCCTCGGGCATGGGGGTGTGTGTTTGTCCTATTTTAGGTTGAGTGGTATGTAAGCTTAGGGGTTGATGACCTTAGCAGTTACGTCTCGTAAGATTTGACACACGTTTGAATATTTTCGTAAATTCACAAGGCTTATTAAAATTAGCTACATTTCTTCAATCAGGTTTGACTCTATTTTTGAGCTGGTATCCTGCGACTCTTTTGTACAATTTAATATTCATAGAATATATGACTTCAACTGCGATTGGGCAAAGCTGAAAATGTGTACAAATCTGTTGAGAATGTCACCAACCAGTCGCATTTTTGTTTTTATTTTCCAGATTTACATAGATTTCCAGCACAGTGTGGCTATTCCCAATGCTATAAGTTATGTTTACATCTATATCGTCATGCTGAATGTAACTGTCAATATGACGGTTTAGATGTAAGCGCATATTAAAAGCTTTGAGCTGGCTACTCAGTAGCGGAAACGTAGGTAGATCTGAAAAGGAAAAAAAATTGCGATTGATTCCTGACATTTCGTACAGATTTGTTTAAATAATATTTCACCAACGTTTTGTAAATTAAAAATAATAATAATAAAACTGGGGGGGCGGCGGCAATTTAGCCTCCTGGCTGTCTCGTTGGCCCATCATGGTGCGGCAGATCACGTCGACAGGCCGGGGCAGCGCCGGCTGAGCCATGAATCCTTGTATCTCGTTATAAAAATGTTCAAATGTTTGTTATGCTTATGGGACTTAACTACGGGGTCATCAGTCCCTAAACTTACAAACTACTTATGAACTACTTACGAACTAGGACGGCACAAATATCCATGCCCGAGGGGGGATTCGAACCCCCGACCGTAGTGGCCGTGCTGACCGTGACTGTAGCGCCTCAGTCACCTCGGCCACCGCGGCCGGCTATCTCGTTATACCAAATGTAATAAATATAAGGGCACATTAAGGCAGAATTAAAGTATGTGGTGTGGAGGGCGACATGCTTCGTGACAGTCCGTGTAGTCGCTTTGTCTGCAACGCTGTGTTAGCTGAGTGACAAGCAATATTTTAGCAACTTCTTACGGAGTGCTTTCTATGACCCGCCTCGCAGGTGGAACGTCCAAGCCATGAGAAGATAAATCCTATCACAACCAACCTGAACAGAACACACAACGGAACATATCAATCGACGAGAAGCCACGTTTGGACGTTTCTCAAATGTTCAAACATTTGTACAACTTATGGGACTTAACTACGGGGTCATCAGTCCCTAAGTTTACAAACTATTTATGAACTAGCTAAGACTAAAGACGGCACAAATATCCATGCCCGAGGGGGGATTCGAACCCCCGACCGTAGTGGCCGTGCTGACCGTGACTGAAGCGCCTCAGTCACCTCGGCCACCGCGGCCGGCGGACGTTTCTCCTTATGCCGGCAGCAACACTACGGGGCACCTCTTATTTAAAGAAGAAGAGAACTAAAGAGTAAAAAAAGAAAAGAAAAGAAAGAAAGCGTCTACCCAGTAAGTAGGAGGTCCGAGGTTCGAATACTGGCCACGTCACACATTTTAATTCAGTGCTTCTCCTTATATTTAATACCTTTGGTATAACGAGGCAATGTTGTCTCAAGGAAGTTTATTATTGTTAATTTTAAATATGTTCGGCTTCTAATATCGCTGCTATGTAACAAAACACACAACGACCTTATACCTGGAACAGATGAGGCGTCGCTGAGCGAGCGATCCCTTTTGTTCACCCCTGGTCATGCGCCTCTTCGTGTTTACTGTCCGTCTCTCGTTTCGGTGAACGGAGCACAGTAGCGCACACACGCATGCGCCCTCTGGCGGCTGGCTCGTTGGCCCACCACTGTGCGGCAGATCACGGGCAGCGCGGCTGCGCCATGAATCACTGTGCGGGCGACGCTGCGCCGGAAGCTGCACCCAGTGGATGGCCGGCTACTGCTGCAGCCACCGCCGCCGCTCATCCGAGCCGCCGCGCCCCCTAATATATCGGCCAGGTGGCGGCGGCTTGGCCGTCACGTCAGCTTCGGGGCCTGAACGAGGTCGCGCGGTCGATCCCGCCCAGAGTTACGAGCGGGGAGCGGCAGCGACAGACACTCTGCCGCAGCCGCGCTGCGCAGCCAGGCGCGGAGTAAACAGGAGCACGAGATGCGCACAGCTTCAGCCGCGCTTCACCTGCTGACGTCCTAACTAGAATGGCGAGATTAAAAGTTTTCCCTCGCTAATACCAAGATCTTCTGCTCATAATTACCTGACGTGTTACGCCTCTGGAGAACGATTTATTTATCGTCAATCAAATATATTTATGTTTATGGAATGTTCCGTCGGTAATTAGAGGAACAAAGACATATTAAAAACTTAAATACGTAGTATTTTTGAAACTTCCTGTCAGATTAAAATAGTGTGCCCGAACCAGGACTCGAACCTGGGACCATTGCCTTTCGCGGTCAAGCGCACTACCGACTGTGCTATCCCGACACGACTCACGATGCCGCCTCACAACTTTACTTCCGCCAGTATCTCGCCTTCTACTTTCCAAACTTCACAGAAGCTCTCCTGCGAACCATGCAAGACTAGCACTCCTGGAAGATAGGATGTGGTGGAGACATGGTTTAGCCACAGCCTAAGGGATGTTTCCAGATTGAAACTTTCACTCTGCAGCGGAGTGTGCGCTGATATGAAACTTCCTGGCAGATTAAAATTGTGTGCCGGAACCGGGTCTCGAACCTGGGACCTTTGCCTTTCGCGGGCAAGCGCACTACCGAATGTGCTTTCCCGACACGACTCAAGATGCCGCCTCACAACTTTACTTCCGCCAGTACCTCGCCTCCTACTTTCCAAACTTCACAGAAGCTCTCCTCCGAACCATGCAAGACCAGCACTCCTGGAAGAAAGGATATGGTGGAGACATGGCTTAGCCACAGCCTAAAGGATGTTTCCAGAATGAAACTTTCACTCTGCAGCGGAGTGTGCGCTGATATGAAACTTCCTGGCAGTCTTGCAAGTTTCGCAGGAGAGCTTCTGTCAAGATTGGAAAGTAGAAGGCGAGGTACTGGAGGAAGTAAAGTTGTGGGGCGGCATCATGAGTCGTGTTGGGGTAGCTCAGTCGGTAGAGCGCTTGCCCGCGAAAGCCAAAGGTCCCAGGTTCGCGTCCCGATTCCGGCACACAATTTCAATCTGCCAGGAAGTTTCATATCAGCGCACACTCCGCTGCAGGGTGAAAGTTTCATTCTGTTATTTAACTTTTTCAGGAACACTGCACCGAAATCGACTTCTATTGTCAATGTGGACACTGCGAACTGAATTTGCACTGCGTCTTGCGTCTTGTAAGCTCCGTAAGTTTTAGCTGCACTAAACTCATAATTTCTCCTACTTTCCAAACTGCACAGAAGCTCTCCTGAGAACCTTGCGACGTACTGGCGAAATAGTGAGGCGGGAATCTGAGTCGGGTCGGAATAGCTCAGTCGGTACAGCGCTTGTCCGCGAAAAGGCAAAGGTCCCAGGTTTGAGTAACGTTTCCGGCATACAATTTTAATCTGCCAGGAAGTTTCAACAATTTTCTGAAATGTAAGGCAGTTTCTGTTTTATTTTATGTTTTATTTTTTTCGGTAATATTTTGTAATCGATAGCCAACGTAATTATTTTAGTCTGATTTATAAAAAAGATCTTGTAATTACTACCTTCATTTATTCCCTCCTGCGTAGGATGTAAGGCAGTGCTTAGGTGTTTCACTTCTGTTTCTTACGCAGGCTGAGAACAGCTGGATGTATTTTTCTTTGCTCATTATTTTATTCTTTGTTGCCGATGTGTTACTGGAATGTAAACTCAGGTAAAGATGAAATCTATTTGCTTTCTGTTTATTATTAATAAACCCCCCAGTCAATTTCAATTCTATTTTTTTTTAAATTTATTTAACCATTTCCTCCCACTATCTACGAAACTGTTTTCAGTTGTGTCGAACTATTACGACTTTGGATGGTTCGGGATTTGGTTGTATTGAAATGGTATATCTCGTGTAGCTTGCCTCTCCATTTTTCAAATTTTATTCGGTATTTTTCTACATTTTCTTGGCTTAGAACCTGCAAACTTTTTTCCGACGCAATTTTTCCTGAAGTCCGATTGTTTGTCAATGTCCATCTTTCAGACACATACTTAAAAAAAAATCCGACTTTAATTAAATTGCTACTCGAGCCTCGACATAAAATTCACCGAACCACCATCCAATGTAGGCGAATTGTTACTCGGTTTACAAATAACTTTATTTCAGATCAACTATGAGATCTTCGACAAAGCCGCAAAAGATAACTATTCGTCGAATTCTATAGGTTGCTTGTTCCGCAAAATATTTTCCTTTCAAATAGTTGGCCTATTTTCGAACCTTCCTTTTCAAAAAATTTTTAACACCTCAGTGCGGCATTTTTCCATCCACAACAGTCAGAGAAGCAATATCCCTACGCACACATGAAAATCATTTTGAACACGTACCGTAAGTGTTGCAGCACAGAAAAGCGCCATTTAGACCGCAGTCTCTGTAACATGAATTTCCCGACATGAGTTCATTAGATTCTTTCTTGGTTCCGCATCTGTTCCTCGAGCAGCCTATAGGTGAAAAAAAAATCATCCGGAATAACGGAATACTGCAATGGCAGAACCGATACTTTGTCGGCAGTGTTACAGTAACGAATTCTGTGAATGACGATGTTGGTTAGCTTCGATATCTCCATTATTTTTCTGTAACAGTACATACCCAGTCACTTACCACTTACCACAAACTTTTTAAAATGTTCCGTCTCGTCTGATGGCTATAGTAGGATGCAACATGCCGATTTTACCCACATTTCACAATATAAGTGCACATTAATTAGGCGATCCTACGATTATGAGTGATGATTTCGTCACAGATGTTCCACCTGAACGCGTATGCTATGCAACTGCGTATGTGATCGAGACGGAAATTTAGGAAAAATCACACATCACAAAAATTGCGCCATGACAGAAATGCCGTGCGCACTAAGACGCCCAGCTACAGTGTGCGTGGCCATTCGTCGTGGGGGATTCGAGTCCTCTCTCGGTCATGGGTGTTCGTGTTGTTCTTAGCATAAGTTATTTTGAGTTAGTTTAAGTAGTTTGTAAGCCTAGGGACTGATTGGCGAACCTGGATTTACAAAAAATTTCTCTGCGTCACCGTAGACGGATTCTGCATCTACATACGATATTCCGCAAATTACATTTAAGTCACTATTTATCTCCTATTCCATTCTCGAACAGCGCGCGGGAAAAAAAGAAGACCTAAATCTCTCCGTTGGAGCTCTGATTTCTAGTATTTTATTGTGATGATTATTTCTACCCATGTAAGTAGGAGCTATAAACTAGTTGAAAAAAAGAAAAAAGAAAAAAAAAAAAAAAAAGAATCTCTATTTTCTTGGTGTAATATATGCGTGTGTTTTGAAATGTTTGAGGAACACTTTTATATATTTTTTGAAATTTCAATGATGTAGAGAATATTCCTTTCGCCATTAATATAAAATGTTCAAATGTTTGTTAAGCTTAAGGGAATTAACTGCGGGGTCATCAGCCCCTAAACTTAAAAACTACTTATGAACTACCTTATTCTATAGACGACACAAACATCCTTGCCCGGGGAGGGGGATTCGAACCCCCGATCGTAGCGGCCATGCAGACTGTGCCAGGCGCGCCGCAGACCACTCGCCCACTGCTGCTGGCAAAGCTAGTTATAAGTAATTTGTGAGTTTGGGCAATGATGACCCGCAGTTGAGTCACATAAACATTACAAACATTTGGATATTTTGTAAGTGGGAGTTAACTATATATTTTCGCATTCAGAGGAGAATATTGGCGATTGGAGTTTCGTAAGTAGCCCACGCCGCAGCTATAAGTACTGTTATCGTAATGATTCCCATTCCAGATCGTGTATCATTTCCCTGACGACATCCCCCCTGTATCGTGACAATACAAAACGAGCTGCCCTTATTTGGACTCTTTCGGCTCAGTGGGTTACATGCTGTGCCCCTAATACCAGCTGCAGTAACGCGAACTGTGTCTAGCCCGGGATACGATCGGACCGCAGCACAGTAGGCCAGTCGGGCAGTTAAATAAGCCAATCCTCCGCTGCCGGCCGTAATGATCTCTTTGGCAGCGATAGCGCGGCAGAATTAATCAGCTATTGAGGTTATTACGTATGAATTATGCCTCGGAATTGGACGTGGCGGCGCTAGGCCGCTTTACCCCCTACCCTCGTACTTTTTTATTTTACACGCGCGGCGGCCTGGCATCGCATCGTATCGTATCGTATCGCTTTTCCTAATGGCAGCAAACCGCGCGCTCCGGCGCACGCGCCCGCGCCCGGCCCGCGGCCATTAGTTATTGTTCTCCATTTATTGAAGCTCAGTTTGCGGTCGGCAACGATATTGCGGACCTTTATCACGGCGGATTTATCGCTGACGCCGGCGCTGCCTGCGGAGGGCAGCCGCTCCCGCGGCCGGAACGCCACCGCGCTCGGTCTGCCGCGGCCGCTGCCGTTGCGTACGCCGCGCCACGCACCTCGCCAGCGACGCCGCCGCCATAACTCTGAGGCCGGTTCCGACGCGGGACGCGATACGCGGAAACCCGAGTGCGGCTTCCACTTCCCTCCCGCCTCTCTCCTTCCCTCCCACCCTCACGTCCTCTCGATCACGCCACTCACGGAAAAATTCTCACCCTCGCCACTTTTTTTATTGCAAGCACGTCGGTAGCGAAATAGGTAGTAGCGGGTAGGTCTCGTAAATGTTTTTATCCCACTCTCGTCCTAGGAAGAAATAACTATTATTCTACTAGAGAAAGATTTGGTGTTTACAGAGCAATTACAAAAGCCTCCGCTTGACCCCAAAGAAATGACTAATTTATTGGCTGACTACAGATTACGGTAGTAGCACTATCAGTGGACTGGCCGAGCGTTCCAAGGCTCCTGTCTGCGAAGCGAAGTGCGCCACCGCTCGCCGTCGGAGGCTCGAGTCCTCCCACGGGATGGGTGTATATTTTGTATTCAGAATGAGTTAGTTTAAGAATTTTGTAAGACTACAGAGTGATAAGATTAGTTAAGTCCCACAGATTTACAAACATTTGAACATTTTTTATAAGTGGGCCATTACTATCGCCTTTTGAGAGCTCGTAATTTAAATGAAAATAATGTCTTAACCGTTCTTCTGACAAATCAATTGAATAAACGAATTTGTATATTCCTTCAAACCGTCTTGTTTGCAAATTTTTTATTAGTTAAGGACGCGTTTCGCCCTTTACCTGGGCATCTTCAGATTATCTGCGTGACAGAATTTACATAAAATTACAAGGCGAAATTACAAACGGTTATAAAGGTACAAGGGCTTCTTTTGTGTTAAGAAGACAGTATAAATGGTAAACAAAGCTTACAATGCGCTCTCCGTGGTGTGACACCGTAAGTTGTTATTGCGGTGTTTCTATTTTTCTGGAATTTTTTGGATTTCCTTGTCGCCCTACAAATGATCGGGTAGCAACGAATTACAGTTGGAACATACTCGGTAAAGATATGAGAAACATAAAACCGATTTTTGAGATTACCTTGATAGAAGCGGTGGTCTCTGTCGATACAATATAAGCCCATGTTTACTATTGCGCTCACGGGTTAATAAAAAAATTTGCAATCAAGACGGTTTGAAGGGATAATTATTCTAACTGATTGCTGTGCACCATGGATTGGAAATCATTTTAAACGAATTTGTGGAGGAGAAATTTTCTACACCTTTTCTCTCTTGTGATTTTCTCATATCTCTCATCATTTCAGACATATTTGCCAAAATAACGGCTATTTGAGAATGTCGCGCCGTTCAAACGATTTTCACCAAATATTACATAGTTTGTTTATGCATTTATTTTACCTGGCAAGATCCTGTCTTAAAACTAACCAGACTTACTCAGATTGAAGAATTTGTGTAGAACATTAGCATGTGAAATACAAGTATTTAGTGAAAATAAAGATTATTACTAGAATAATTGTAACAATACTAAAAAGATAACTATAAGAATAAATATGATGACAATAATAGTTATGACTTTGTAAAGGATACTAAGCATACTTCATATCGTGAACATCAGTCCTATTACAATTTAGGAATAGCTTCGTTATGTTCTTGCAGATTGTGAATTATTCACTTCGAGCAGAGACATAAGACGATAGAATGTCTTGAAAGAGATGTAGGAGAGGTAGACTGGTTAGAGGAAGAGTATTAGAACAGTAATATTCAAGGCTATGATGGAGTATTGCTGCCCAGTGTGGGATCCTTATCAGGTGGGTTTGACGGAGGACATCGAAAGATTCCAAAGAAGAGCAGTTTGTTTCGTATTGTTACGATACAGGGGAGACAACGTTACGGAAATGATACAGGATCTGGGATGGGAATCATTACAACAACGGCGTTATCGCTGCAGCGTGGCCTACTTACGAAACTACAATCGTCAAAATTCTCCTCCGAATGCGAAAATATATTGTTGATTCCCACTTACATAGGTAGAAATGATCATCAGAATAAAATACGAGAAATCAGAGCCCGAACGGAGAGATTCACGCGTTCATTCTTCCCGCGCGCTATTCGAGAATGGAATGGGAGATAAAATAGTATAACGGTGGTTCGATGAACCCTCTGCCGAGCACTTAAATGTGATTTGCAGAGTATCCCATGTAGATCTAGGTGTAGAAGAGAGGCTATGCCGCTGTTAATATTTAAATATTCAGTATTGTCTTGAATGTCGGGTGGATAACATGGGTGTGTGTTCCATAGTCGTATGACTCAGGTGTAGAACAACACGGAGAAAGATTTTGTGTTGTGTAAAGATACAACCAAGATGCTAGACGTATCCGACCTGGTATTGCGGTTTTGGAATGACGATACCAGTTTAATGCGAGAGGATAAGTATCGGGGGCACTGGTGGCTAAGAAATCGGTGAAGTAATCACAGCGTCTAAAAATCCCGCTACTTATGAGAGCGCAACCAACCTAGCTGGGTATATAAAGAACTGATATTTTCGTACAAGCGTGTATTACACACGTCCGTAACGTAAGCATTCATCACTAGCTCGAGGCGTCTTGAATTTTCGCTATTTGTGCCGTGTTGAACTATATCAGAGTAGTGAAGAATCGGAAAGACAAGTATTGGGACTAACTTTTGTTTAACTTGGCTTGGAAATGTTTTTCTAAATTTGTTGATTGCTTACAGGGATGAGAGCAATTTTCTGCAAGCTACAACTGTTTCTTCTCCTCAGTTTAGGTGTTCCTCTAAGATTATCCAAGGTCATTCAATGTTTTAGATATGATAATTGGGTAGCACTGAGGTGTATTTCAGGAACTGTTCCACGAAAAAACCGGCTGATTAACTTCGGATGAGATATGAGGTTGACCTCTCGTTGGCCGACAGAGGCCAGAACCTCCATTTTCAAATATTTCGGACAAAAAATAGGTTAGGACCACTGAAAATAGGCCGTTTGGTATAGCATTTTGACAGCACGAAATTTAATTGCAAATAACGCATCAATCCTTTATCTAAATCTAAAACTGAAAACCGTATTTGTAGGGGAGGAAATGCTGTACAACTTTGCTCTCTTATGATTTTTCCATAAGCAGCAGCGTTACAAAGATATTTGCAAAAGTAACTGTGATCACACTGTTACTTGATTTTTCAAAACGAGTACAGGCTAACGTCGTAATCCCTAATGGATAA
Organism: Locusta migratoria; assembly: GCA_026315105.1. Taxonomy (NCBI): domain Eukaryota; kingdom Metazoa; phylum Arthropoda; class Insecta; order Orthoptera; family Acrididae; genus Locusta; species Locusta migratoria. The sequence continues at coordinate 26,563,593 of CM048750.1, read as the reverse complement.
TGTAAGGATATCACACTTGAAAATTAGGTCTATCTACCGCAGCAAGGCAGATGATTGTATTTTAACGAATAAAAGACGCGAAAATATAGGAAAGATCTTAAATAATAGTTTAAAGAGGAAATGTTTGTCAAAACTTAACTCAAATATAAATTTTTGTTGTTAGTTAAAATTACGTGCTCAGTGTATAGATATTATCACCATAGTAGAGTCTTAATCGCACCAACTCTAATTTCTAATTATTAATATTTTTATTACTTTTGGCATGAATTATTGGAAAAAGCATAAAACTACAGGAAAACATTAACTGGGCCAATGCGATTTTCTTTTCTTTTCATAACGTAACTATACAAACAGGACATATTTCAGCAATGGTAAAAATCAAAATTTTATGTTTGTTCTACAGGTTTGTTTAATACGTGAATCGATTTTCGGTTTCTTAGGCCGTCATCAGTCTTTTACTGAAGTTCAGTCAAATAATATGCGTTGTCAATCAATCGACAGAGATATTACGTGAAAAGAATTAAATTACCATCTTTAATGGTGTAGTTACAATGTAAATAAATATTGAAATGAAATTTGTAAATTAATTGAGTGCAAAAAGATAACAGTAATATTATACCTCGAGACACAGCTCATACATAAAAATTTTATGACAACAATGACTGTAGTATATAAAATTAAACTAGACTCTAAAGTTTGGATTGTTGAAAACACAAGGTGAGACAAAACCTAAGAAATATGGAATAAATATTAGAAACCTGGAACACTATTATAACTTTATAAATAAATAGACAAAAATAGATGGCTGAGAAGGTATAGGTGCGATGCGTTGGAGGATTGTGAAGCTTAACATATTGTAGATATACACTTGCACCGTAAAACGCTGAAAATAAGCACATCCAATTATATGAATTAATTTCTGTCAATTTGTTTCGCATGTTATGATAGTGTTCCAGGCTTCTAATATTTATTCTACATGACGTAGGTTTTGTGCCACCTTGTGTTTTCAAAAATCCTTCCAACTTTAGAAATTTGTTTAATTTTATCTACTGTTATCATTGCTGTCATAAAATTGGTATGTATGCGCTTGTGTTTCGAGGTATAGCGATAATGTTTCTATCTTGCACTGCTATTAATTTACAAATTTCATTAACTGATCCATCAAAGATGATAATTTAATTCTCTGCAGGTAAGATCTCTTGCGATTTGTTGACAATAAATGTTCTTTAACGAAACTACACTATGTCTGATGATGACCTAACAAGCCGAAAATCGAGTCACATAGTAAACAAACTTGTAGAACAAACACAAAATTATATTTTAAATTTTCGTTATGAATTTGTTCTACGAAGAACCGACGGAAAAATCAGTTCACATGAAGATTAAAAAATGTTAAAATTTCGCTTATTACTGAAAATAAAGAAACAGAAGACGAGGAATTTATCGAAATATGTAGAGGAGTGTCTAATTTACATACTTCATTATTCAAATTGACGTACGAACTGTAAATAGTCATTATTGGCGAGCCACTGGGCTTCGATTTTAATTGTTACTGTGTTCTATGTTGTTTGATTCAATGCAGTGCATACCATACATAAACAATCTTCGGCATCTTTAATTCATATTTACATACTCATATAATATTGTTACTTATTCGTTATACAAAAGCTTACGTCAGACCATTGGAACGACAGCAGCTCTCATTGCGAAGAAAGAATCAACCGTATTGCCAGAACCGTCCCCGAAGCGACGAAATTTATATAACTAGAAAGGTACTTTGTTGTGTATGTGCATAAAATAAAAAGCATGTGTGAGCGCTGTCGTTATAGCATTCTACACATACCGAGAGCTATTCAGCATTTTCTCCATATACACCAATCGTGAGGGGTCGGTGTGAGTTGCAAAATGCACTCTACGAAACAATGATCGGCAGGCCTACGTTGTACACGTCGACGACCATCAGTTGCGTGCAGGGGTACTCTGCTTTCATCTCCTAAGATCGCGGCCCGCTATTCCATCTTCAGAGTGCTCCTGTGACGGCTCTAGTCTAACCACACACGTCGGTCCTGTGGCGTGAGTGGGGTACGATCTAGAGGTTTGCGGGCCAACAGTCGCACTGCCACCAACAGCGGGGCAAGCGTTCGTGTTGACACTTCTGCACTGACTTAACCCTTATCTGTGCTGTGGTACCCGATCGATCTGCCAATGATTGCCTTAAAATACTACCATCTAGTTAGAAGTCGAGGTTGTGCGAACGTATAGAAAGTAGTCTACTGGTGAGAGAATGTTCATATGACCATTTCCTCCAGAATCGTTACACAACTGACGAAGAAAGTCGAAAGTACGTAAATATTACCGGATATCGTCGGTTTTGGAGGCGATCTGATACTTTCGTAGTTTTCAAAATGAAATGCCAAGATCGCACATTAATAATTTGTTCAATGATGACCGGGTTCGGTGAACTGTGTCACCATCATCTGCTCATATATATGTTTTACAGGCTGGTCATCTTGTTAAAAAAATGGGTATAAAATAATAAGTGCAACATAGCATTCAGTCATTATATATATAAAGAAAAATACACTGGTTCAAAACGTAACAGCTTATACAGTATATTTAACAAAAACAATGTTCAAGAACAGATATCAAATGAATGAATGTTTATGAGAACTCAGCTAACACTTTCTAAATATATGGACTTTTAAAATCAGTTTCCAACTGACATTTATTGAAGCCACAGTGCCTAAACTTCACACGCTGCAATCTTCAAGTTCAGCGTAGCATTCGGCAACTGAAGCAGAAATCTTGCAAGTTTAAGAGTAACTCGCCACACTTGAGAAATTTTTCTAAGTTCGACTGCAGTTTTACACTCTGAAAACTTTTAAAGTCTCACTCTTCCAAAGGTCGCGGCACAGACCGGCATAGCTTCGCCGTTTCGGCCTACTGACCAGCTTTTATACCTGTCCTCCGGAGAAAACCAAAGGTCAAGAACTTCCCCATTGACACCCCTCGACTACGTACAACGCTACGTACAACAAGTATACTGTACATTCATCCATCTTTAAACACTTACACTAAACACAAACAAACATGAAACTGATAAGTAATAAACATTTCATTTCATTACATTTGATTTCTCCTATGGAGCGACTAAGTACAAATTAATTATTGAAAGAAATAAAACATGCATAAGTAAGTTTGAACAAAGTGATTTTATGGAATAATCATTTTCTAATACGGCACCCGTAACCAATCAGTGCCATGCCGGTCGTGTGTCTTGTCCTTTATGTTATTAACAAATTTATACAATAGTATTAGTGAATTAGGTTTCCTGCGATCAGTATTGTTTTACGTCGACTGTAAGCATATCAGATGATGCACCTTGTTGAGACCTTGTATATGAGCCATCGCTTACGGTATCTGTATGATAAATGGTTTACAAGTTATGTATTTTTGAAACTAAACAGTAAATTGCTGTATTTTCATTCTGTTAAAACTCTTTATACGTACTTGATAGAAGGCATGTCTATGCGTTACTAGACGTGTCATATGGAACCCTTCCAGAAACTGTGTCGCACTTCTCTGTATTAATTATGTTTTATTTTTAAATTTAAGTTTATCGTATAGAATACACTGTCGCCTCACAAGCTGCGCGGTGAATTCCCTCTGACGTCACGGCCTTTCCAAGCGAGCTCCCTTGGCCGGCCGTTTCCGCCTTACACACACACACACACACACACACACACCAGCTCTCCGCTGGCCAGTCCCGTAGGAGCCCTAGCTTCACGGCTGTTTAACATGATTTTTCCAAATTACAGATTTATATAGACAATGCGTTCCCATCAAAATCACCTGTGTATGTAGATCTTCTTCTTTATTCTTCTCTTTAGCCGTTTCCCGCACATGCAGGGTCGGCTTTGGTTTTTCGGATTTGGCATGTTAGTATTGTCGGGGTGGCCGGATACCCTTCCTGCCGCCACCCCATGCCCCAGGGAGGAATTACCCCAAACGTCTGCGTATACTGTTGTATGTGGGAAAGTGTAAGGTGTTACGAAATGTTTGGGAATCGTGTAACTGAGGTGGGACTTGGGAACCAGCCCGGTATTCACCTAACGGGATGTGGAAAACCACCTAAAAGCCACATCCAGACTGGCCGGCACTCCGACCCCCTTCGTTAATCCGCCGGGCGGATTCGAACCGTCTCGGAAAGCGGTACGTTAGACCACACGGCTAAACGAGCAGGTACCTGTGTACATAGATATAATACTACCAAATTTAATAAAGGAGTGTAACAATTATGTACATTGGCAAGGTCAGAGTTTGAGGTGCAATTGCCGCGTTGGAGTAGCCGAGCGGTCTAAAGTGCCTCGCTGCGGAGCGCGCGGTTGCTCGCCGTGGAGGTTCGAGTCCTCCTTGGGGCATGGTTGTGTGTATTTGTCCGTAGGATAGTTTACCTAGGTTTAAGTAGTTTTTAAGATACGGACTGATGACCACGCAGTTTGGTCCGATAGATTTACAAACATTTGAACAGTTTTTGTATTTCAAACGCACATACAATGGAGTATGATAAAACATCAATTTTGGCCACAACAACATCCTTCTGCGACTCCAGTATAAAAGAATCCGTTGAAACACGCAATGCGGAAAATCTGATGAACCGTAACAACGGCTACCAGCTGAATAACGCTTGGAATCCTGTCATCTACGAGATTTGTTCTAGACGACGACGCTAGAAGACTAGCGGCCAGCTTCACTGTCGAAGAAAGCTGATCATTACAGTTCCACCAGCAAGGGCGTTGCCGCCGGGCGGTGTGGTCCTTCTGCACCTTTAACGTGTCTACGACGCATGCGCGGTAATCCCAGCAGCTTGATATATAAGGCGGAGTTGAGAGCGTCTTCGTCAGTCCTTGTTGGCTCACCTGGAGATGTCTGGCAGGTCTCAACTTGAAATATCGTGTAATTATGTTAACGACGAACGGCTGCAAATCCGAAATCTTTTTCAACATTTCAAAGATATTCCAGATATCTAGCGAATCGTAAAGAGGCCTTTGATCACCATCCCAAGAAAAGACGCCGTGCAAAGTTTCCAGGACATGTATAGCAGAGCTCAGAGGTGCGCTGTTGTGGGACATGACTATTTGTAAGGACAGTAATGTAGAGTTTATAGAGGAGACATCGGAAGGTACCATATACATTTTATAATGTTCCAGCCTGGCTATTAATTTAGGAGATTAACAAGTTTACAGAAGGAAGTGGTTTGAAGTTAGAGGCTATGAAAGATCCCAATCAGTAAATTACGGAAGAAAAATTGGAAAAATTATTACATGCATTTAAATGAAATGGCAAGCTAATTAACGGTGGAGTGTTGTGCAGGCAGAACATTACAAAAGAATCGACGAGCAGTTACCTTTAACAAGAGATCCATCGGTGGTTTAAATTTGGCTGTAGATTAAATTTTAATAATATGATAACCACTCGCCGAACAGTGGATGGCAGTTCGTCAAAGTCAAACTACGACTCGTGTAGCAAACAGTGAAGTAATATAATTGACATGATATAAATCGGATAGGAATATTACGTAAGACAAACACATCGGACTTCTAAAAATTTACAAGAAAATCGACTGCAGGTTCTATTGCCAGTAAATGAAAATATTATGGAATAAAGTTTGAAACAAGAGTGGCAGGCTACACGAAATATCACCATTCAATATTAACTAAAGACTATGCCATCCATTGTTGCGGTGATTCAACAAGGCTGAAAAAGACATTATGGGCGGAGGGAGGATAGGGCAAAATTATTAATAAAAATTCATAAGTGCGAATTTAAGTGAGAGGTGGGGGTTTATTTATAAATTTAAGATACGCGCACATCACATATATTTACCTGAATGTACATAATAGCGGCCACATAAACAATAATAAAGTACAGCTCCAGTCTGCAAGATGATATCGCTACGAAGTACAAAGCAAGAGTGTCTTCTTTCTTACAAAAAATAATTGAAAGTGTTGTTCCTAAATTTTCTTTCTCTGACTTTCATAGATAACTATTTTAACATGCCGAAATAATATAAAAAATACAAAACTTTCTCTGATAATATCGGGGAAAGGAAGACGTGTCATTATAATTTCATAATGGTAAGACATAGATGTCGGAATCAGGTCTTAAATTTTAAGACGTACACAGGGGCAGATAAAGAACCTGACCATATTTTATTGGTCATGAATTTTTTGCGGTGCATTTAATCTATCTTGATAAATTTCTCCTAACATAACAACTGGCTGCTACTTGTTGGGTGGTACTGGCACAACGTGTGACGGTAATTAGGGGATGACACATTTCTGCTGGGTAAACTGAAGCGGCCTTTGCTGGTAGGTAGGTAGGTAGGGGGTGACACACATTTCAGGCGGCTAAACTGAGGCGCCGTGTGACGGCAGGTAGGCGGGGGTCGGGTCGCCGGCAGCTGCGGCGGGCAGCGCGGTGTGGAGGGGGCGAGATGAGCCAAGCCGGCGCGGCCCATCAAGTCCCCAGACTAATGATGTTGCGGTCGCCGCGGCTGCGGCTGCAGCACCGCGTGTTCATTGACCCGCCGTACGCCTCGCCGGCTTCTCCGGTTCATTCTGCCGCTCTCTCATCTCATAAGTGGAGGCTGTCGGCGTGAAACGGACCAGCAGTGTCAAAATCTTTGATGTATGTAGTTTCAATGGGAGAAAAAAAAAGTAGAACAATGGTAATGCCCTTTTCCTTACAGTGCTCCCGCAGCACCGCCGCCACATGGAAAAAAAACTAAAATAAAATAACACACGGAAAGGCAGGCGGCGATTATGATCCGATAACGACAGAGACACTTGGGGATATTAGACCTACTGGCCTACGGGCCGCGGTGGAGTAGCCGAGCGGTCTAAAGCGTCTCGCTGCGGAGCGCGCGGTTGCTTGCCGTGGAGGTTCGAGTCCTCCCTGGGACATGGGTGAGTGTGTTGTCCTTAGGTTAGTTTACCTAGGTTTAAGTAGTTTGTAAGCTACGGACTAATGACCACGCAGTTTGGTCCGATAGATTAACAAACTTTTTTTTTTTTTTTTTTTTTTTTTTTTTTTTTTTTTTTTTTTTTTTTTGCAACGAACGCCATATGACACAGCTGGCACGGCGTCAGATGTGTGCCCTTTATTACGCAGCTAGCTGAAAACCCTGCGTTGCCCGGGTATTTATTTATTCACTTATTCCTGCCATTTTTCAGGTATATATTCATTTGTATAAGCGCTGGATGTCTGTAAAATCTCTTGGGACTGCAGTTAGTACTAAAAAAGTAATAGATGAAAACTTGTAGTGCCGGCCGCGGTGGCCGAGGGGACTGAGGCACTCCAGTCACGGTCTGCACGGCCACTACGGTCGGGGATTCGAATCCCCCCACAGGCATGGATATTTGTACCGTCCTTAGTTGTAGCTAGTTCATAAGTAGTTTGTAGGTTTAGGGACTGATGACCCCGTAGTTAAGTCCCATAAGCTTTACAAACATTTGAACATTTTTGAAAACTTGTAGCGTGGTGGCAGGGTTTTCTATGAACGTTATTGTTCATGTGCTCATATCTCATGAATTACGTGTCGTACTGTGATGAAATTTAGAAGGTAAACTCAGCTATATGCGTGTATACTGTCTGTAAAATTACCTGCGCCTACAATTCGTAGTGTATAAATTATAAACTGTAACGTCATACCGAATGCCGTAGTTTTACTCCATGAACAGCGGAAAAGTAGTAAGCGAGAAACTTTTCTCCTTTCATCATTTTGCTATTGTTGTCAGCGAGAAAAAGTTCAATAAAGGTTTGAAATTATGTTTAAAGTTTGTTACTAAGTACTCTCATTCTCATACAGTGTATTTCGAAAGTCTCGCCGCATTATATGTTTTTTTTTATTTTTTTTTTATTTCTATTGGTTATGACGTAATATCTTTTGAACCATGTGATTCTTAACCATGCAGCAATTGTTACCTCACGGTAAGGAATGTGTGTACCAAATTTGCTTGAAATCGGTCCAATGGTTTAGGAGAAAATGAGCAGCATTGTCGCAAAATGTAGCAGTTTTTCGCGCATCTCATTGTTTATGACATCATATCTCGTGAACTATATATCGTATGTGATTCTTACACTTACGGCGACCGTCCTCATGGATTGAAGCTTACGGTCTGCACGGCTACTACGGTCGGGGGTTCGAATCCCCCCTCGGGCATGGATATTTGTGCCGTCCTAGTTCGTAGGTAGTTCATAAGTAGTTTGTAAGTTTAGGGACTGATGACCCCGTAGTTAAGTCCCATAGACTATACAAACATTTGAACATTTGATTTGATTGAAGCTTACGTGTACAAAATTTGATAACGATTGGAACAAATCTGTAGATTTGTATGCAACACGTACAAACATACGGACACTCTGCTTTATATATTAGATATTTAAGGATATGAGCCTCAGTGTAAGAAACACCCGGGAAGCGAACAGGTGATATGCCACTAACAAGGATAGGGTCTGACATGCGGGTAAATGATTTCCATCTTATTTTGCACAGACGTCCTATACTGAGTTTAAAGATACACATATTTCGGCCTTTTGCCACACACTCTGTAGATTTTTGAAAGAAACCAAGGTGAAATATTGAAAAGGAATGTCCATAGCTACAACACTAGGAAAAGGGATGATGTACACTATTAAAGGTTAAATCTAACATTGGCACAGAAGGGGCTGAATTATGAAGCAACGAAAGTCTGTGCTAACTTACTAAGTAACATCAAATGTCTGACAGACAGCCAACCAGTAAGTAAAAACAAATTGAACAAACGCGAAGAATTTCTGAATGACAACTCCTACTCAGTAGATGAATTTTTACATAGAAACAACTAGTTTTATATATATATATATATATATATATATATATATATTATTCATTGTGGTGAAAACGCATACAGCATTTGCTAAGGAGGCATGTATTAAATATAACAGAATTTTATCTGGGTGCGTGGACACAGCAACAGATTAGCAAAATGCTATGTAGAAATATCATTGCATTCTCTGGAGCTGAGACGTGGAAACTGAGGAAAAAGAAGAACAGAAGCTTGTGACATAACTATTTAGAGGAGACTGGAAGGTATAAAATGGGCAGCCAAATTGAGAAATGAGTAAGTGTGGAGAAGAGGTCAGGCAGAAAGAAGTAGGTTTGTATAGTCGATGAGAAGAGTTTAATTAGCGATGTATTCTATAGAAGGAATGATGGATGCTATAAGAAATGAGATGGAGCGATAAAAAGTTATGAGGAAACGAACTGGGTATCACCGATAGCAGCGTCACAAGAAAGTCCCTTTGTGCTAATCCTGAGCCTCTCCAGACAGATGAACACCGCCTAGCAATCTGAATGGCCGCTTTCTGTCGAAGCTCGCACTGTCCGACAAGAAATCCTTCCCATTTTTTACAGAGAAATGCATATCGCTACTTGATGGATGGGTGGGTGTAGATCTTTAAGGATAATGAATGACTATCGTACGCCGTATGAAATATGCTCGCAACAAAGTGACCGCCTTTTAAAACTAAGACCATTTGGATAACAGTAGTTTCTTTTGAGACAAAATGCTCTCTTTTCCCGGGTATCATTTCCCTAAGTTTCTTTTTTGTGAAACGTTGTTTCTCCGCCCAGCTAGAGGAGTTCCTTCACTTTGACCGCTACGCGACTTTCAATTTAAATGTAAAGTTTAACCCCATCTCTGTTGCTCGCCAGTACATTGAGGTTTCTTTCGTTTACCCTGCATCCATTTTCTGAGCTCAGCAGATCGTCCATTCCGTTTAACAGGTCTTCCAGTTCCTTCTCCAGCTCAGAGGAAAACAGCGTAATCAACGAATATTATCCCTGATTGTTTCATTCCGAAATTTAATTTTCCTGTTAAAGCTTCTTTATTACTCTAATTTCTAACTCACAGACAAAGTTTAACAACCGAAAAGAAAGACTGCATTCCTGCTCTGCATTCTTTTTATTCCGCGCTCATCCATCCGTGTCTATCATTCTTATCGTTCTCTTTTGACTTCTGTGTAATTCCTGCATCATTTACCCTTCGTTAGAAGTATATAGTTATGAATCTAAAGATTTTAGAAATTTTTCAGTTTCGAGCGCTTGTAGGAGATCGAAATAGTTTATTTAGATTCACGGAGATACGTTAAGTACACCAGAAAGAAACTGACACATAAGGTTTCTTTTTCCATTTTATCTGCAATGTAGCACGCAGTACACAAAGGTAAGGCAACTAAATTCTACAGAAAACCATGTTAGTTGAAAAACAGCCCACCACCATGAAGTGCAAACAACATAACTCGTAATATTTACCGCCCTGACTTGACTGAATGTGTTTAGATAGGTCAATGGAAAATCAAAAATGTTCAAATGTTTGTAAAGTCTATGGGACTTAACTACGGGGTCATCAGTCCCTAAACTTACAAACTACTTATGAACTAGCTAATCCTAAGGACGGCACAAATATCCATGCCCGAGGGGTGATTTGAACCCCCGACCGTAGTGGCCGTGCAGATCGTGACTGGAGCGCCTCAATCCCCTCGGCCACCGCGGCCGGCTGGAAATCATGTTCAGGAATACGGATTTTTATGTGAGATAAGTTCTTCCGAAACTGTCTTACGCCCGAGGGACCAAAGGCAAGACGTGTAGAATTTTAAACTTTGATCCCATAAACATACCATTTTCAAAAAGGGCGATATCAAGCGACATTCTGAATTTTCAGAGCATTCAAAACTACCCACCCAGATTCGTATGTCGTGAAATCCAGTGTAATGCTCGTAAAGTAGAAAAGCTAAACATCTTCGAGAAATATTAAATAGTGAGGAACTCGTACTGCATACGTTGTGCTTCAGATTGCGATAGCGGAAGTAGCCGTCCGTAACCCTAGAGCTAAATGGTTGATAACTTTTCGAACAGGTAGAAGATTATACGGGGTGTAGACAGTATGTTCTGTCCATAAATAAAACAATATTAGTTGAACACAAGTAACTGATTCAAAACCTCTAGCCGCACCGGAATGGCCACGCAGTCTGAGCAACGGCGTCTAGAGACAAGGCCGGATAGCTGGCGTGTGACGTCACACAGAGCAGGCCGAGGTGGCGTAGTTGACAGGCTGACAGGTATCAGACAGTGGGCTGTGTTTCAGCGGCCAACCAGTCACCGAGCTCTGACACGGTAGCGTTCGGGGCTTGTCTCTAGATGTTTTGGTCTGAGGCGCTTTAGACTCACTGATTTTGCGGCCGCTTTCGTCGGATGTTCGAGTCCGAGTCCTCCATCGGGCATGACAGTATGTGTTGCTCTTGGTATAGGTTAGTTTTTTTTTTTTTTTTTTTTTTTTTTTTTTTTTTTTTTTTTTTTTTTTTTTTTATCTAGGCGCAGCAGTCACTCTTTTCGTCGCGCGTTCAATTGATCTCCACCAAATATTACAGACATATATGTTGGCTGCCTACGAACAGAACGTAACTCTGGGCCATAGCCTGACGCCGCAACATGGCGGCACTACCCCCTATCTCGGTTATTACGCGTCGAATCGAAAAAGACTACAAACAATATTTATTCAGATTTTATTATTGAGTAACTCTTACTTGAAATTTTGTCGATAGTTTTACTCTAAAAGTACGTGTATATCTATGCTTATAAGTCGCATTTGTTGTCAGTCTGTCTGTTCTCTTATAACTCAAGATCCAGACACCAAATAACGTGAAATTTGGAACACGTGCACAAAATTACATGGGGAAGGTTCTTAAACAGGTTTCGTTCCATTTTTTGGAAAACCAACCGGAAGATTTGGGAAAATCTGAAAGTGCGTTTCCAATGTGTCCGTGTAAATCTATATCTTCGCACTGATCTTGATGAAATTTTGCACAATTGACCTTCAAAACGAGAGGACGGGCGCTATCTACATGAAATTTCGTTCGGTGCATGGCGGAGATTACTTACGGATTTCGCCAAAATCCACATTTGAATTGGTCTGGCCGTCGAGTCGCTGTTGGCAGTACACAAGCAAGGTCGCGTACAGTCAGATGGTGTGTCAACAGAAATTCGTCTGCTGTCAATCCTATAAATACCAGATTCAACGCCTTCTCTGCGGTTCGGGCACCACATGTCCCGAGGCATCTTTTTCCTTCAAATCGGCATGAATTTCGGTGACCATCTGAAACTGCATTAGCGATACGTAAAATTCTAAGGCTCGAAGTTATATACATAGTCAGAATAAGATGAATAATTTTTAAATGTATCGCTTCCGTTCGGCCCACCGGTGACCTGGTAACAATTTCAGTTCCGATTTTCAATTTTTCAGATCACCTGGTGTGCACTTCGCTCTTGTAGCGCCACACTTTGCAGAGAACAAGTCCCTTATTGTTGGGCTTCAAAATACACAAACCGACGTTTTATTAAAGTCAGCAGCCGATAATTTCTGCTTCAAAATACAGGCACCGTCATTTGGTTGTGACAGCAGGCAATAATAGCTGTTTTATGGTTTGTAATAACATGTTGTTTACTTTTATGAAATGGTTATTAATCTACCAATATCATTACGGTAAAATGTGAATGGTCACTAACACCTGCAAGAGGTGTGGTAATAGGCGACTGATTTTTGGGCAGTGTATCCCCTACGAATCTCACAAGTATATTGTGAAAGTGTACAAAAAGTTTTACACGTGAAGGCTACACTTTTGGTTTTGGAAGTTCAAAAATGTTCAAATGTTTGTTACGCTTATGGGATTTAACTACGGGTTCATCAGTCCCTAAACTTACAAACTACTTATCAACTACCTTATACTAAGGACGGCACAAATATCCATGCCCGAGAGGGGATTCGAACCCCCGACCGTAGTGGCCGTGCAGACCGTGACTGGAGCGCCTCAGTGTCCTCGGCCACCGCGGCCGGCGGTTTTGGAAGCTGCCAAGGGAAACACGGCGAGCTACAAGCTGCAGGTCACGAGGAAGCTATCACTGTGAAAATGTTAACCACATTATGAACTCTGTGCAATATTTATGCCGACAATTTCTATACCAGCATTGATCTAGAACGTAGGTTGATAAGAAAAATGTTTCTAAGTGGAACAGGTCGTCAAGATAGAGCAGGATTACCTATTAGATTGTAGAGAAAACTCCCAAAAGAGGTAGCATATGAAGCGTAGAGAATGACATTGAAGCAAAAATTGTCGCAGGCCGCGGTGGCCGAGGGGACTGAGGCGCTTCAGTCATGGTCTGCACGGCCACTACGGCCGGGGGTTCGAATCCCCCCTCGGGCATCGATATTTGTGCCGTCCTAGTTCGTAAGTAGTTCTTAAGTAGTTTGTAAGTTTAGGGACTGATGACCCCGTAGGTAAGTCCCATAAGCTGTACAAACATTTGAACAAAAATTGTCAACGTAATGGATAAAACGAGAGTCTTGATGACTTCTCCAGTTCTTGGATACAGTGACACTGGGAAAAGGAAAAGAAAAGAGAAGTTATAATGAAACCGAAGGCCGTTCTAGAATACAAAAATATCAAAAATGGGGTAGATCTCAGCTATGACATATCTTCCGTTATTCATCATTTGGAAAGTGTGTGGAATGGTGGAGAAAAGTTGAAGTGGAACTCTTGCTAGAAACCGCTGTAGGAAATGCTTTGATTCTCAACCGTAGAAAGAACACTTCGCAGAGAAAAATGTCACTGTGAATTTTCAGTGTCCATAGATGTCCATTTATGTGGATATACCGCCTGTGCCATTCCCTCGTCAAAAATGAATGCCCATTCTTTGGGAAAAATTGATAGACCACAGAAAAAATTTCAGAGGCACAGCACATTTGCTACAAAATATTTTCGTAAAACCCAAAAAGTTACAAACTTCAGGAATGACTGCACAGAATAGCCTACAATGAGCATATGTTGCTTCAGTGAGAAAGATCACCAGGTATGACATATTTAAGATTACAGTGGTTAATCAGTACAATGATTTTTCAAGTGAAAATGTATTATTTGTGGCTTTTTTTGCGTAATTTGTGTATATTGCAAATAAAGTAGAAGGCAAAACATCCATTAAAACTTTAAAATTCCAAGATACATGAAAAGTAAGTACGATTGTTTTTAATGACAATTGTTAATGAGTGTAAGGTTTATGTGATAACTAATTTCTTGCGTTATCCACAGTTCAATGTATGTGCACTATATAAAGGATTACGGTAAAAATGTAACATATGTTTCGGGTTTATTTCGTGGTCTATTTGGCCACCGCCGCAGTAGTAGACTTACCTAAACGTCCTCTTTCTTTGTGTTGAAGGACGCCATACAGGGCTATAATTACACTCGCCGCGTTCAGGTCACGGTGCCTCGATCGGTATTTCAGCGAAGTTTTCGTCAGGACGCAGATGGGCCGAAGCGTAGTTTAGAGGAGAAAGGAACTTTTTCTCCGCGGGAAACTAGTTAAGAAATTTAAAAATTCAGTTTTAAACTTGGTTATGAAAGCAACAACCGCACAGAAACTTTCATTCATTTGTTGCGTTAATTAAACCGTAATATTGACCATGATTTCGACACATGTTGGGAATATCTCCAGTAGGATAACTTTACATCAGCAGAAATGGTACCAGCTGTCTCACGTAAAAATGTTTCAGTGGTAAGAATGTATATTTTGAATAAAATATTTTCGGATTGTGTGTGATCGCCAAAATTTTTTCTACATATTTACATTTATATAATCCAGCTAGGTATATTATGACAACCTATAGGAATCCAACCATTAATTCCTTTACTTAATGCACTAATCCTACTTGCATCAGGATTAACTGTCACATGAGCACGTCATTGTTATATAACTTTAATATCTAATCATTCGAAACCTCTACAAGACTCAGAACATATATGGTACAGAAAAGATTAAAAAAAGGAAAAGGAAAGAAATGGTACAATAATATTTCGTTGTACTAATTTGAGATACTCCATTTGCCGGATTACAAAATTTACACCTTTTGTATTAAATTCGTTTCCATTTATTTTGAGTTGTGACCCTATAATTTAATTTTTAATACCTATTTTCGTGTTTCCTGTATTGATAACTTTTGATGTATATATGTCTGCAACTCCATTATCTTTGGACATGTACGATAGGCTACTGAAAATTTGTAACTGTAAATTGTAGATTCTGTGTAAACATTCTTGACTTTGTAACAGTTACTCTGTTATATGTTATATAAATTACTGCTATTGTAGTGGTTCTGGCTTCGGATTTTTTGTAAATGATACTCATGTATGGAAGGTGGGGGTCATCCCCTTCTCAAGAAAAAGCGCTGACTTGGAGCGAAAAGGTGGAAAAAGCACGTCAAGTGGCGGCCAGCGTGGCTTCAAAGTTAGTCGGAGAGGAGTCTTTGTCTGGACACTGAACAGGGAACAGTGGCAGTGGCAAGTGGCTCATTTGTTAGATGTCATACTCCTCAAGAATAACGCTAAACGGTTGCGGATAAACAATATTTGTAGTATGTTTTCTGGCGTAATATTGGTGGCATGTTGTTCAAATGAATTGGAAGCTAAGAAAATCGACTTTTACCACTTACATCAGGAGTCAGTAATGGGTAATATTACGTCACAGTTAACCAAATTTGAGCGCCAAAGTTACACAATAGACAAACTAGACAATCTTTTAGTACTGTAATAATAGCCTGGAACTAAAATTTGTGATTTTAGTGAATAATGTCCTTAAACAGTACTGTTAACCTTTTATTGTCCTATGTCACTGTACTGTATAGGGTCCTTTTCCTATTAAAGTAAGTATTCCGAGAGTCTTTGGAAATAATTTGAAAATCAAAATGATGTTTTAATTTTCACCGAGTGCTCAAAATCCTAGTGTTTTTATTACATAAGTGTACTCTGGAGACTAACGATAATTGCAGGCTACGTTCAATTTTCATCTCCACAAGATATAAAAGTTGTCAGTGCAGGATTATTAGAGTGTTTACTTAATATTTATCGTAGAAAGAATTGCTTAATAGGATAACAAAGTTATTTCCGTGTTAAAGTTTATACTTGTTTATGTTAGTTAAAAGACTAGACAGATTCTGGTACCACATTTCCTGAACTGTGTTTAATTTCAAAACAGCTGCACAAATGAAATATTACTTCGTAAATAAATCAGCACAAAGAAGGCTCATCACAACAGCTTAAGATGTAGATAAAACACCAGAAATTGGCGTGTGTTTTAATATTTGATACTAATTTTCTTAAAAAAATTGAATCCCAAAATTAGTACAAGATAATGAACTTTTTACTAAACTACAGCATTTTTAAAAGACATGAGTGTAACTTCATCAAATTAGCTTTTCGGATTCACATTATTAATGAAAAAGCAAACACTATCACACAGAGCTGTAGTAGTTCGCTGTAATCCAAAATATGGCAGTAACGTGATTAACGATGCGTAATATTTACCCAGTTGCCAAATCTAAGTATAAATAACTGTGATTACTGTCTGACATTCACTAAGGTGACTAAGTGTCAAGTAGTGTTGCATATAAAGTTTGCCCGTGCCATATATTTTAATACATTTGTAAAGTAGCCTTTCTCTTAATTCATAATACATTCTAGTTTCTTAATTTTGTCCACAGGGTCTGCTGACCGAAACTGTAATAAACTGTGGTGTTTTGCTCTCAATCTGGAACATAATCTGAATCCTTGGGGTTTCACTTGTATTGTTTCTCTTGTGCTAAGTATGTTTGTGAAACTAAGGTTACGTGTGATTCTTTCCTTCGTAAGAAGAACACACGGTCAAAACTGAATCCTCCCAGAGAGACAGACATTTGTAGGCTGGGGTTTGTAGTAGCAATTCGCTGCAGTTTAGAATGCTGCAGTAAGCGTAACTAATCTGTTTCGAGTTATAGCTTATTACTAGCTGTGATGTAAGCAGCTGCTAAGGTAAGCCCAACGACAAAAAAGTTGCAAGGAGTCCGAGCAGGTATATATCCCGTGTCAATTGAACATCATCATCGTATGTCGTTGTGCTCATTGCTGAGCGTCGTGACCCCATGAACCAAGCGTCTCCAACCCTAACGGTTGTCAGCTTCTCTCAGTGCCTGCTGAAGAGGTAGACTGGAGATCATCTTGACTTGGTCTATCCATCTGCTTCCTGATCTTCCTCTTGGTCTTGTGCCCTCGATCTTTCCTTGTAAGATTATTTTTCCTAGGTTGTCTCCGTCTCTTCTCTTCGTCGACTCGAGAAGAAAGGCGTCTGGAGATATTCAGTTGTTCAATAATGGACACATTTGTTCTTCTTTCGGTCCATTTTATGCGTAGCATCCTACGTCAGCACCAAAGCTCAAACTCATCAATGCATTGTTTGTCTCTAGCCATGAGTGTCCACGATTCACAGCTATAAAAGAAGACAGAAAACACGAGTGTTTCAACTAGCCGAATCTTTCTGCTATTTGTTATTGCTCTGCTGTGCCAGATCTTCGTGAGCTTCTTCATAGTTGAACATAGAAGAAGCAAAAGGCTGCCATAGGTGCCTCTGCAAAGTAAGATATAATTCCTCAGTCGTTACCTAGATACGGCAACAAGCCTCGTGGCCGAAACTTGTTGCGTAACCAACGGTTCACCATGACAAATGCTCTGCACAGAATTTCCGTTATTTATTCGCCATCAAATGATATAAATTTACAATGTTAGTATTAAATTATTTCCAGATGGTCACGTTTTACCCTCTGAAACGAGCACCGGGTTATTACATTGACTACTATGTACCAGGGAAAGTTCCCCGTGATGGGCTTCGGCACTCCCGCCCGGCTGGGCCTACGCCACGGGCCCACAGCGCAACCGCTCTGCTACCGGGCTGCGCCCTGATGGACGGCTTCCCAGGCTCGCGTGCCCTCAGGGCACTTACCACCCCGCCGCTGTATTTATGTACACCCACTCTGCCCTGAACGCTCGATTTGGGAACCGCGCCCCTACCCCCTCGGTATGAAATACGCGGTACCGTAAAATTTTATTCGCAGCTCGAGGCAAACTGCGGAGCCAAGTCATCTCGTTCGCCATATTCATTCCTGGAAGCCCCTCTTGGCGACCCGGTGAATTTTCGATGCAGTGACTGCTTTCATTCATGAGAAATCCGCTGCCGTTATTCTCATGATAACATCTTTTTTCTTTCGTTTTGACGCAAAAGGGAACTAAAAACAAACACGTTAAGAAACCAAAGTGTCACATGAATGTCGTTTTCGGTTATATTAGCCCTGTGTGACAATTCTACCGATAAATTCGCACTTCTGTGGTGGAAAGAAGTCTACTACAAACATTTGAACACACTTCTCCATCGACTGTTTTATGTCCTCTTCCGAATTTTGCAAATATATGCTTATATTTTTAACCTGTAACTAAAGCTTTTTTGAATTTTTAGGTTTCAGGCGAGAGATGTAACGTGAATGACGTCCGAATGCCAAATGTACCCTACGTTTCTCAGGCTATAGTCATTCGTAACCAGTACAGGCAAAGGAAATAAACTTAGAAAGAATTACCAAAATAAGACAGGTGATATTTTTATTATAGTACACATGATCGACTGGAGAGTGTCCGCAACTGCAATGTGTTATTTTAAATGTGTTTATTTCCATCAACAGTTGCAATTACATATTTCGATCACTTGGATCATCTTCAGATCTTATAAATGATGCAAGTGATCGAAACATGTAATTAACAATTATATTGCAACTGTTGACGGAAATAAACACATTTAAAATACCAGGTGATATTATTTTAACGGAAAAAGATAATGAAAGTGGGAGGATAGATATTAAAATAATTGTTTAAAGAGGTAAAAGCTCAAAAGGTGTATGTTTGTCACAGCTAAACTCATATATCAAATAATGGTGGTAAAATACGGTCAAAAAGTGTATTGTGTGTTGCGTACATAGGTATTATCACGTTAGTAGAAACGTAATAGTATCGACCATCATTTTTATTATTTATATTTTTATTATTTTTGTCCGAAATGCTTGTAAAATGTCATAAATCTACAGGCAAGTATCACGTCTGCCGTAAAAGACACAGTGCAATCATATTTCATTCTCGCGTACGGTTTGTGTTCCGAGATCTGTGAGGCACAGTATTTTATATCTTGATTAATTTTGTCATATTGTGGTAAGTCCTTTTATTGAGTGGCTAGTAATTTCCGTGTTGCTTCATTTGCTCGCTAGCTGTTCTTCGTGGCGTTGCTGCATGACGTCACGGTCTGCTGGGGCAGGGCCAAAGAGAAAGACAGGCCGCAGTGCGCACGTCGTGTCACGTAAGCAAGGTAGTCCTGATCCTGCGCGATCGCTAGCTGAGTGGCTGGCCTCCATTAGGCAGTGGGCTATGCCCCAGCGGCCGTCCAGTCAGGACCACCTTGCTTACGTGACATGACGTGCTCACTGCGGCCTGTCTTTCTCATTGGCCTCGTTGCTGGGGCTGCCCGAACACACACTACGTAACGAGGAAGAAGTTTTCCGTTTAAACAGCCTTCTCCCTTCCAGAATAACCCTTGTTTCTGCACTAATACTACTGTGTTTTATTGTATTGTTACTGGTTATTTTAAGCCTCTGGTGTTGGCTAAGGAGGGCTCGTTTGTCTGGGGGGTGATGTTACAGGCATTATATGTCCCACCATTGGAATTTAACGATCTGAGTGACTGTTCATGTTATGCACCTCCTGGTTATATTCAATGTCATTGAGCGGTTTAAATGTATTGTGACTTATTGAATATGTTTGTAATCTTCCATTCTGCAATTTTTATTGAACTTGCCGGTGCTTGTGTAGTGTCACATTTGTCTTGCTATTTATTCCTAGCTTGCTCTCACATGAATAACTGCATGATAGGCTTGGGGTAGCAAGAGCTGTTTATGTGATCAGCAAACTTGTGCACAGGAAAAGCTGATTGTAATATGATAGCTTGCAGACTGTTCACTGGAAAGAGTATGTGATTCCTGTAAACTGTTTATGTAACGGTTCATCACTTGGCAAAAATATATTTTCGTGTTAAATCTATCTCAAGCGTTAAAGTAATATAGTCGGGGTACTTATTAACTGCACATGTGATGTTTCTTTAAATACTTGGATTACTCAAGAGTTCATTGCGACCACGTTGCCTGGCTTGTGTCCATTATTGTTAATCTGATTCAATGAAGGATGTAAAATATTTGAATATGCACTTCCTGTACTAGGTTGTTGTAATATAATGAAGTTAGCAAAATTGGTCCTATTGATGACGTAACAGGAAAGTTTGAATGTCTGCTTGTTATTGTAAGCAAATAATCGGATGGAATTTGCCTTTTAGAAATAAAATAGAATTGTAAAATTATTAAAATGACAAAGATCTTTGGTGTTTCTTTGCAGTCCTTCCTCTTCTATGTTATATGTTACGTATATTTATCCTGAGTTGTAGCTTTCATCTTTCACGAAATTTACATACACGCTATTTTCCGACGTGACAAGGTTTCTTTAGCAATCGTCAGTGCTAGCACATAGCTGCGGAATTTTGTGACCTCGTAAACGGAATTTGGCTTCAGTTAGTAGCGAGCCAGGGTGTGAATCGGACATGCAAAAGTGCCACGATCCCCCTTGAGAATGTCCTCCGCAGTCGGGGACGAAGCGTTGGGTTTTAATAATAAATGCACTCGACCACGGCATAACAGCCCTGAAATTTTTAGTAATTTTTACCATTCCGGCCGTGAAAGTTTACATTTCAATTTTACTTATCTACGAATTTAGGTACCTGCTGCATAATTTTTTTGAAGTAATTAGCGGAGGTACGGGCAGGCAGTGTGTGCCTAAATGGAGCCGGGTGTTATCAGCAGCGTATCTTTCCGCTAATCGGCCGGCTCCTTTGCCCGGCTACGCTAGCAGGGAGGAACCGTCTGGCGGTATTGAGGCAGGCGAGCCGCCCTGGGGGGCAGTGAGCTACTGTGCGCGGCCGAGATTGCGCTGCGGGCGAGCGGCGAAGCAGGGGCAGCGCGGTGAGCAGGCAGCCCGGTGAACAGGCAGCCAGGCAGCAAGCCCCAAGTCGGCCGCGCTGGCTGCCACACGTGTCGGCGGCGAGGCGCCAACTTGGGGCCAACTTGCAGGCGCCGCTTCCGCCCCAGCGTAGCAGGCAGAGGTCGGCGGCGATCTCGCTGCGTGCCCCAGCCGCGCATCACTGGCTAACACACACAGGCGGCGGCTGCGTGCGTACAACAGAGAGCTGGCCGAAAACTTGATATGTAGCGCCAAGTGCGTCTGAGCGCACAGCGGACGAGTTTCGCTTCAGGCTCTCTCTCCATCTCTCTGTCTCTCTCTCTCAGCTTCTGACTCCCTCAGCGACTAAAGTTTCCTCCCAAGACGCTGGAAAGCCGTGATGAAACCCATTTTCAACGGGGCTCAAAACAATATATATATATATATATATATATATATATATATATATATATATATATGTGTGTGTGTGTGTGTGTGTGTGTGTGTGTGTGTGTGAATATCTGTTCGGTGTACGTTTATCACGTCTGAACCACAAGACATGAAGAGCTAAAAATTTGTACAGTTACTAATGTCTACCCGGGGAAGGCTTTAGGCACGGTTTTTAGGCGAGCGGATAGCTATATAGCTATCCGATCGCCAAAAAACCGTGCCTAAAGCCTATATATATTAATGTGAATGCCTGTTCGGTGTACGCTAATCACGTCCAAACGACAAGACGCAGAGACTTAAATATCTGTACAGTTACTAATTTATACCTGACGTAGGTTTTAGGCACGGTTTTATAGCAATTTGATAGATATTTAGTAATTTGAAAAATATAATGCGAAATGCGGAACAATAATTACTCTCTGAAAATTATATTTACTCCTTGAAAATGGTTTTATTGGTTGCATTGTTGCTTGAGGGTTGATAAAAGGGGTGGAGTATATTGGGATGGAAAGTTGTTGGTGTATATAAAATTCTACGTCTGTGTGTGTGTGTTAATATTTCGTTCTGCAGTGAAAACTACAGACCGCAAACGAATGGTCTGTGTGTAATTGTTGTCCGAAGTCTCCCTTGTATACCATAGCAGTTCCATGCCAATAGTTATAATGGGTTGGAAGATATGGTGGTTAAAAGTCGTCAAATTATAAAAAAATTCGGACTGAAGGCCAGCGATGACGTTTGCGACTCTATAGCAAGCAGGTTACATACAGCGAAACGTGATGCCACAGACTATGCTTGCTACAATGTCCAGCTCTTTCTCTGTAAGGGTAAGCATACGAATAAGGACATATAAGAATAAAAAAAAACAGTAAAAAAGAAATTTCTTTTAATACATCTCTTTAAAAAAATCTGTTCATCGTTTCGCGCATTACATCAAGTGATCCATCGGTGATATTTTTATAATCATTACTGTTGAATTTCCTGATTGGATTCTTCGAAACGAGTGCATTTTTACCTGTGATTTCTTAATATATTCTCTCTTAATATATTCTCTCATAAATGTAGCATGTTTTTTGGAAAAAAAGATATGGACAGAGAGAGTGGATAGGAAAAGTACTAACTCAAGGCTCGAATAAATAAATAAATACCCGGACAACGCCGGGTTTTCAACTACTATGTACTTATATAAGGGAGTCAAATGTTTGTTAAGCTAATGGCATATGGGACTTACCTGCGGGCTCATCAACCCTAAACTCACAAAGTACTTATAAACTAACTTATACTGAAGACAGCTCAAACATTAATGCCCGATGGAGGATTTGAACACCTGACGGGGAATGGTCTCGCTCATCAGACCATAGCGCCTCAGTGCGCTCGGCCATTCCACCGCGGCAACAATATACATATGGTAAAGTATTTTATGCAGAAACTGCTTACAATTGTAATTTGTGTGTACGATATTTTGCTATCCCACCTCTTTACTTGAGGTTTACATGACATCTGAATGGTGTAAGGATTGGCAGTTGACTCTAAATAATGAGAAGTGTGAAGTCGTCCACATGAGTACGAGCAGAAATCCGTTAAACTTTATTTACACGATAAATCAATCAAATATTAAGGCCGTAAACTCCAAAAATACCTAGGAATTACAATTACTTCAGACTTAAATTGGAAAGAACACATAGATACTGTCGTGGGAAAGGCGAACCAGAGACTGCGTTTTATTGCCAGAACCCTTAAAAGATGCAACAGAACTACAAAAGAAACTGCATACACTAAGCTTGTCCGCTCTTTTATGGAGTATTGCTGCCCATTGTGGAATCCTTATCAGGTGGGTTTGACATCGAAACAGTCCAATGAAGGGCAGCTCGTTTCGTATTGTCACGATACAGCGGAGACAGCGTTACGGAAATGATACAGGATCTGGGATGGGAATCATTACAACAACGGCGCTTATCGCTGCGGCGTGGGCTACTTACGAAACTCCAATCGCCAAAATTGTCCTCCAAATGCGAAAATATATATTGTTGCCTCCCACTTACATAGGTAAAAATGATCATCAGAATAAAATACCAGAAATCAGAGCCCGAACGGAGAGATTTAGGTGTTCATTCTTCTCGTGCGCTATTCGAGAATAGAATAGGAGATAAAGTAGTATAACGGTGGTTAGATTAACCCTCTGCCAGGCAGTTAAATGTGATTTGCAGAGTATGCCATGTAGATGTAGATGTAGAGCGAGAGATCATAATAGGTAAAGGTCATTCTCGTTGCCCGCTAATGGAGTGTGTGGTCACCTGGAATGGCCAGTAAAGTTCCAGACGTGCGTGACATGGCTAGTACTGTTGCACACCTGTGTGGCATGGCCAGAATTATTTTATCAATCAGCTCTTGACGGATATTTGGCCATCCTTCAATGAGTGTAATATCCAGCTCTGCAACCGTTTGAGGAGAGCTGGTGTGGCTACAGTACGTCAGCCAAGTGCCTCCCACATTTGCTCAATCGGGCTTAAGTCCGTTGAAACAGCTCGACACTCCATTCGTTCAGTTCGCTCAACCTCAAACATGTCCACCGGTGCAGCTATGTGGGGACGACCGTTATCCTCCACCGGAAAGCTCCAGTCGTCTTTAGTACCAGCCCAGGGAACAACTAAAGGTCGATGGATCTAGCCTCTATAACTCTGAGCAGTCATAGCGCCATTGTGGATGACAGAGACCCGTGTATCCGCCAATGCTGACTCCTGCTCACACCAATCGTCCACCACCATAATTTGGTGATGTTTCCTGCACATAAAGATGATTGTTCCGAGTTCCACGTTCGCTCCAGGCGAGGGGACGACTATTGTCCAGCTGAAGACAAAATCATAAGTGATTCGCAGTGGTCTGCACGGATAAGAAAAGTCTTACCCGCGTCTGCACCACAACCTCAGGGCCCATATCCGCAACCACATCCGCATCCGCATCTGCAAGTTCGTTATTCGCAGTTATTAAAGTTATGTATGGGCAACAGTAATAGATAACAATACCTAAAACCATGGTATGTAACGATATAAATATTGTTAGAGTCTCAATTCTACGACATTTTAACTACTTTGGACTTCTAGAATCACGGTAACAGTTCTGTAGCTACTCCAATACAGGCTGTTCCAAACACAAATACATTGGCGTGCCGGACACACGGTAGCGCTTCGAAGCCTGTGTGGTCCGAGCATTACGTAAGCAGTTTAATATAGGCATCTTCTTAAATTTCAGTCGTTAAAACTGATCGCCACAGAGGAAATTTTATTGTGTTTACTTGAAAAAAGAAAAAAAAAAGTTTTTCTGAGTTTTTAAAAATGGCACTTATTCTCTCCATATTAACGCACAGCAGGTTATATGAGACAAAGCAAAGCATGTTATTCCAAGTGTTAAAGCTACCGTCTACTTCCAGTTGGTAACTGTCAGCAAAAACAGACAATATCGGCTCCAGCTAAAATATAACATCGTTTACCTTGTTTACCTTCCTAAATACGTTAATTTCAGCCGCAACAGTGGCCAGCGGTCTGCTGCGAGCAAGTCACGGTCCGCACGGCCACTACGGTCGAGGGTTAGAATCCCCCCTCGGGCTTGGATGTTTGTGTCGTCTTTAGTATCACGTAGGTCATAAGTAGTTTGTAAGTTTAGGGACTGGTGACCCGCAGTTGAGTCTCTTAAGCTTAACAAACATTTGAACATTTTGAATCTTTAATTTCACTCTACACCGTATCTGATTATTAAAGTTGCTATGAACTACTATATTTTGTATTTTTAATACCGTCATCATTTATCAGGTACATAAACATGAATGATTGTTCGTATTTTATGCGTGGCTGTACAGTTCATTCGGTTGCGATGAAACTTTGCCAACATATTACTTCCACTTTCGCGGCGGTTACTGACATAATTAAATGGCTGTAAGACACATAGTTCAGCAGTTGGTCCCCACACCAATAAAACACAACGCCGTCTCGAGAAACCCAGATCTACGCCTAACTTCGAAACGTGAAATGTCTTCGCTGACAAGATTGATAAGTATTTCGGTCGCGGTTGTCTTCAAATTAGGCGAAAATTCAGGAACTTTTGCATCTGTATTTGTATTTAAATAAGTAATTATGCTAATTTGTTCTGTTTGACACAAATATTTCCGCTTTTTTGTCCAATGTAAGAATATACATTTTTACACGCAAAACAGGCCACTATTCCCTTGATCTTTTCCTTGCCGTCAAATAAATATTCATTCTTTTCCAAATTAACGACTTCAATTTGTTTTCTTTCACTAATGTCAAATTACCTCTTTTCACGATATAGTATACAATGATGTTTCTTTTTAAGAAAGAACAGGCACTGTATTCACTACGATATACATTGTCACTTCGTCACTACAAAGCGCTAACTGAAGGCAGCGTAAATTTGGCATGGTATCTCTGATGGGCAGTAGGCCGGTTTGCCACCCAGAAAGCACTTGACAGACTACAGATAAGACACTGTCACGTGAACGGATTAGGCGCAGGCCCCTCGAGTATAGTTACATCAACTGTGGTCAAGGATGAGCTCAACAGACTTCGGCTCTACTTGGGCCCCGCAAGGATTCCAAGCATGTCCACAGACCAGACGTTTTGAGGTAACATTCCTACAGACGTACCGAACATATACCTCGCTCTTTATCCGCATATAACGCGGATATATGTGTTAGTTAGTTACAATTTTGTCCTCAAAGTAAAAAATTCTTTAAAATGGATGGGCAATGTGTAATTTAACAGTTATTTGGATTCTCCGTGCATAAATATGTAACTTTTGTATAAAACAATTTTTTCGTTTCATGGTATATGGCGCTGTAATAGGCAAAACTAAAAATGTGGAAAATCAGATTATCGTTTATCATGTTTCTGTTAATGCCATCTCGTGACACCTCCCACAACCGAATGAAACACAATCTATGATCGTGCTATCAGTCCGCGGCCAGACAGTTTGTTGTATTTCAGTGAATCGGACAGTACCCACCTCTACGCAATTGTTAACGATTACAGAGAGAGAGAGAGAGAGAGAACAGATAGCATATACTGGTACTATGAGGCTTACAGAAATGCTGAAGATGCTCGGCACAGGCAAGCTACAATTTATTTTTTTCCTATTACAGAGCCATTTATCATGAAACAAAGAAAATGTTTCATATGATAGTTATACGGTATATTTTTTGAAGAGGAATCCAAATCTGCAATGAAAAGTAGGCATTCCTATATAAGATTTCAAAGTTGCCTACCACCACCCATCGCGGGTTTGGTTGGGGATGGATGGTGCGAGTGTAGTGTCATTGAAAGTTCCCCTCAACTCTTCAACATTTGCTGATAACCGTTTCTTCGTTTGCTGCTAATATCTTGAGATATTTGGCACGGTCATTATCAATGTCTCGGAAACAGTGGAAGATATCAAATTTTTTCTGCCGGCCGCGGTGGCCGAGGAGACTGAGGCGCTTCAGTTGCGGTCAGCACGGCCACTACGGTCGGGGGTTCGATTCCCCCCTCGGGCATGGACATTTGTGCCGTCCTAGTTCGTAAGTAGTTCATAAGTAGTTTGTAAGTTTAGGGACTGATGACCCAATAGTTAAATACCATAAGCTTACCAAACATTTGAAATTTTTTCTCAGCTTTTCTCTCTTGGAACAACCTCAGAAAGTGAGATAGTAGTGATATCCCAGATTATGCCACTTCTGAAACAACAAGTGTAAGGAAGACAATGCGTAAAAGCCAGCAGTTTGAGCACTCTGAATTGGATCACAGAAAAGGCAATAAAATCGTCGGTGGATATAAAGTTTTTGTTTGCGTGTTTCACGTTGACAGGGAAGCATGGGACTAATGGTATCGGCCCGCGCCGATGACCGAGGCGTCGAATAACGCTCGGCACAATACGACTGGGCGGCTTTTGTGTGGCAGCCAAACGCTTCCGCTCTCCCCTAGCCGGATAAACACCGCCCCACCACACTACAGCGACGCGTGCGAGGTGGACTGGGGTGTCGCCAGGCGTGAAATGGCGGGCCGGTCCAGATAAGGGGTCAAGAATACTGGCGCCAGCAAGCCACCGGCAATTACAGCGCGCGGTGCGGTCGACGCCGCGCTACCGGCGGCCGGCAATCGACTGGCGCCAGTGGGCGACTCTTTTTAAGCCCGCAAGTAATCCGTGTCGGCGCTCGCGTAATTGCGCGACCTTTCGCGTCGGCTTAGCGGCGGCCTGTCCGTCGTTTGAATAATAAACGCCGCTTATTAACGAGAAACACCGTGCGACCGCGCGCGACCGTCCACTGGAAACCAACCGACGCGACGGCCGAATGACGGAGTTTACTACTCCCTGGTGCAGAGTGACCGAACCGTGCAACTGGCGAACGTGGTCGGCTATCTGGCTGGTCGATTTTGTTGTTGAAAGGGGAAGGCGGAGTTGGACCGAAAATTAGAGGGAAACGCCTGCGATAGATTCGTGGCCAAGCATTGTGTAGTTGTACAGCTTCCAATTTCCTAGAAAGGCAAGTGTAGTGAACTGAGGATTGCAGGCCACTACCACGAACATAGATTCGTAGTAGGACTTTGGGACGTACCCGATGTGATCAAAATTATCGGGACTCTTCGCTTCATCTGACTTACAAGTTCGTCGCGCCCTTCGTCGGTAATGCTGGAATTCAGTGTCACTCATTTGCTGCAAGGTTTCTACACCTTCATCGGACACTCTGAAAATCACATTTAAGTGCCTGGCAGAGGGTTCATCGAACCATCGTTCAACTATTTATCTTCCACTCTATTCTCGAATAGCGCGCGGGAAGAAAGAACATCTGAATCTCCCCGTTGGAGCTCTGATTTCTCGTATTTTATTCTGATGATCATTTCTACCTATGTAAGTGGGAGTCAACAACATATTTTCCCATACGGAGGAGAATGTTGGTGATAGGAATTTCGTATGTTGCCCACACCGCAACGGTAATGGCCGTTGTTATAATGATTCCCATCCCAGACCATGTATCATTTCCGTAACGCTGTCTCCCCTGTATCGTGACAATACAGAACGAGCAGCCCTTCTTTTGACTCTTTCGAAGTCCTCCGTCAAACCCATCCCGGGCGACAATACTCCAAAAAAGGACGCACAAGCGTAGTGTATGCAGTTTCTTTAGTAGTTCTGTTGCATCTTTTAAGGGTTCTGCCCATAATACGCAGTCTCTGGTTCGTCTTTCCCACGACATTATCTACGTGTTCTTTCCAATTTAAGTCTGAAATAATAGTAATTCCTAGGTATTTTGCTGAGTTTACGGCCTTCACTTTTGATTGATTTATATTGTAAACAAATTTTCTTTTCGCACTAATATGGACGACTACATATCTGTCATTATTTAGACTAATTTGCCAAATTCGTCGCGTCCTTCATCGGTAATTCTGGAATTACAAGCGGTGTTGACCCTCCATTCGGCTTGGTGACAGTTTTCAGTGTCGCAGTCATACGTTCATAAAGTGCTGCAAGGTTTCATAGGTATCTGATGTTTGTGCCGAGTGGGCTGACAGTTGAAGTTGGACGAGCAAGGAATTATGATCGTGATGGCGAAGACAGCAGGGCTGTTTCCTTGGTGCCAACACTTGATGTCTACCGGCGGATCGTAAGGGCGCGGTCGGGCAGTTATCAGCTTTTCCTCTGCGGCGCGCGTGTCAGCGAGCTGCGAGTGAAAGTATCCGGAAGAAGGGACAAACGAGTTAGTTTCTCGCATCGTCTTTGAAAGAGCCGTGACGCCGAGTACTGTATCTGGTCGGGATGATGTCTGATTATGCGTCTGACGTGCCTTGTGCAGCCAGTGGATGTGGTTCGAAAGTCAAACTTCCACTCCTACTTCCTTACATAGACTTCCGTTTGGTATGACTTTTTTCGCCGTTTCTGATTTGAGAATTTCGCCCTGGAACAAAATGTTATTATCACGATAACGATCCCTTAATGGTAAAGCAGTCGACAATCCAAAAGTTGGTTTGAACAACACAGTGTTTTACTAGGCATGATCCTGTTCTGAGGTGGTATGCCGTTGCCTTCCTCCGACCTTCGAACTGACTTACCCAGCCAGTTATAATGGGACCTACAGTTTAACGTAGGTTCCGAACCAAGGTGTTGTGCGATATTTTTCACATCAACAACACTGCCAGAGGGGAAAGAATTGGAAAGTGACAGATAAAAATTCTAGTATCTGGCAGGGATCGAACCTACGACCCTGAGATTTCAAGTCTGCCATTCTACCACTGTCATCGAGCTCAATAAGTACTATCTTCTGGTTTGTACCCTTTCACATTGCTGCGGAGTCATTGTAGCTCAATTTCTTCTTTCTTGAGTGTGTCGTTCGTGCAAGGACAAATTATTTCCTTGACGTTGTCGACTGTCCTCTGTTGCAAGTCTAGTATCTGGGAAGACCTAAGGTTTTCACGCCGAAGCACCACTTTTTCATATACAAAGATAGAACGAAATTACGAATAAAATTTCAATCATAGACGATACAAAGGAATAAAGCTTCGAAAACAATTCTCAAGAAACCAGACAAACACTACTGAATGATGACAGATGATACAAAAATTTACGAAAAGCTACATCTCCGTTCACATGCAGCATTTAAATGAAACTGTTATACACCAGTGGCCGCGTGGTCTAACGCGACATGTTTCGGATTGCGCAGCCACTCGCCGTCGGAGTTTCGAGTCCTACTTTGGGCAAGATTGTATGTGTTTCCACAGCACTGTTGGTTTAATTTAAAATAGTTTGTTAGTATAGGACCCGATGAACTAAGCAATTTGGTCCCTCAGGTTTGCAATCATTTGAACATTTGATGCTGTAGTTGTTTCTCAGTTAATAAAATCACCACAATGTGAAAAGCAACTGCAAAATTATTTAGATAATACATGTTCGGGTACGAATTTGACAGATGATCTTAAATAATGATTTGTATGGAGTCGTCCATATGAGGATTAAAAATCCGCTTAACGTCAACGTCATTTGAGATGAAGGCCATAAATTCAACCCAATATTTAAGGTGTATCAGACGACAATTTAAGTTAAAAACAATACATAGAAACTTTCCTGGGGAAGGCGAACCAAAGGCTGCTTATTATTGGCAGAACGCTTGGAAGATGGAATAATTCTCTTAACGAAACTGCCTACACCACACTTGTCCATCCTATTTCGGAATATTGCTCTTGAAAAGTGCTCTGAATTATCGGAACATTACTAGGAGCAGCAATGGATTATGTACATTTAGTTCGGAAAACTTGTATGTGTTTCAAATTAATACAATGCAACCGCATTTTGTTATATTTACAAAGAAATTAGATCTGCACATGTGACATTGTATTATGTCTATCAGATTGCTACAAGAAGCAAAAGGTGGTGTATTCCATTCTGGTGGAGCATTTGGAAGTGTGCTGTGCATTATAGCATCCTACGGAGCAACTGACGGAGGACATATAAATACTTCAGAAAAGAGCAGCTCGTTTGATGTTATCGCGTTGCACGGAAGAAAGTATCAGGGGAATGGTTTAACCTTCAGCCCGTACACCCCCTTACGGAAGACAAAGCGCACACTCATTCTTTAAGACCTGGGCGCCGTTTCTCTCTGTATCTTTCGGCATTTGTACCATCTAATTGTCTTAAAATCCATGTAGTGCACCATTCGTTTTCCCCCTTCCCCATCATACACCCCCCAATAGTTTTCTCACACACTTGATCGGGAACGGAGAGTGCAATTCGTTAATTACAGAACTTAAGACAGATTCACAACTAAGAAAAGACTTACTTCGAGTTCCTCTTCAACGGCCTTGAGGCTACCGTGGAGGGCAGAGTGCTCATACGCACTCAACGGAAAGGGGACGGAAGCGTGGGGCCCCGGTCCAAAAGAACAGTGTACGGGGTTAAGGTTAAATAAAAGCGTTATTCGGTTGTGCGAGATCTGTTTGCGAAATTCACCATAGAATGCGAACACGTTTTGTTAACATCCATCTACATAAGGAGACAATGATACCATAATTTTACGGAAAACAAATCGTAAACAGATTTAGATACTCCTTTTTCTCGCTGTCTATTAATGAATGGAGGCGTAGAGAAATCTTACGAATGCGGTTGGCTGATCCCTCTGGCAGGCACTTAAATGTGATTTGCGGAGTAAATATGTAGATGTAGATTCTTGAGACGGTATCCGACTGTTTTTAAGCAGATTAATTCTACCGTCATGAGAGACTTCGTTCCATAACTGGACATGCTTTCTGGAGGACTGTGGATCAAATGCACCTCCGTTCATTCAGATTTAGTTTTTTCCCGTGACGGTTTCTTTCACAGGGCACGGCCGATAGCCGTTAATGATCGTGCTGTTGACAGGACGTTAACCCTATGCTTCCTTCCGATTGGTCTATGTTTTCTAATAACGCCCGCAACTGCCGTCGGGGCCTCGCTAATGACATAAACGTCGACGCCACACGGAACTGAGCGAGAGAATGGAATTGCAGCCAGTAATGAGGAGCGCGCTGCTCAAAGTTGACTCGCGGGAGGCGACGTTTGAGCCGCGATTCGGCGTCGCTGCAAACACTCCCGGGGCCGCGAGCGGCGCCGTCTCATTAATCACACCAGCCACGAAAACAGCCGGCGGAGCCTGCCTCGCGGGCTGGGCTGGGCCTCGCTGCCGAAGCCGCCGCCGACGCCGCCGCCGCGCCGGTGAGCGTCGAGCCGCGACCGGCGTGTTAACTGCTGCGCCGCGCCGCGCCGCGCCGCGCCGCGATTCTAAACATGATTAATGGCCGCCCAGCCAGTCAGCCGGCAACTAGGCGGATACCTGCTGCCGCTGCGCAGGGCGTCGCCTCGCTCCTTCATTAACGCTTTTGCAAACTTGGCGTCTCCCTCTCTCCAAGTTGCGCGCTACAAAATCAGTGACTCTCATCACCGTCTGGCCTGACTGGTACGAAGTAATTAAAATTTTGCAGCTCCCAGTCAGCTCTGATGTAGCTGCATGGGCAATGGAAAGACGTCAGGCGCAGCCAGCCAGTTTGGTTCTTCATTGACAGGTAGCTCCTGCATGAAGAAATATTATGAACTGAAAAATATTTGGAATCAATACTTCTAAGGTTTTGAGAAATACGTCGTTGAAGATCTATACTCATCTTAAGGGGACCACACCGAGGTTCTGGTCGAAAAATATCGATTCTCGGTTTTCATCTTATTTCGATAGATTAAGGTTTTATTTCACTATTCTCAAAACGATTTTAATGAAAACAATTTGTCAAGCATTTAAAGATCATTTTCTTAACGTCTGTATTTATGACTTACGTCCACTTTTCTGTGACCCACTTTTCTGCATATATTTTAGATCTTCATATCCCCTACAATTCACGTTAGGGATTTTTTTTTCCCGAGTGTGTTGGCTTCCTTGGAATGCAACGGTCTGTATCCTTCTGTTTTTGCTGTTTCTACACAACAATTAGAAGACGGAAAATTTTGACCGGATAGGGTCGGTTAACTAAAACTGAAATAGAAAACTTGAGTTATATGCGATTGCAGACTCTCTCGGCGTATTCCACAGGCCTGAGGATGATGAGTACGAAACTCATTGAAACGTTGTTCCAAAGACGACGCCACCACACGGCTGATAACCCGAGAACATTTCATCGCAGAAAACTTGAGGTTTACTATGGGCGGAGAAATAAAGAAATTCTGGAGGCAATGAAGACATATGTCTGGGATATATTCTTCCTTACGTCCTCTACTAATGATAAGCTATGTCATGCATTGTGTCCATCAGGAGGAAATTCGTAGTGAAAATAAAATAGCGCTCTCGCAACTGGAGAATCTTATTCTCACCAGAATTCTCTTCCTGCTGCCCTTATTACAACAGTTAAACTTATTTTCTGGGACATGGCTCATCCTGACCTTTTAAGCATATGTCTGAATGGGCAGACACAGAACTCAAATGAATGTTTCAACAACTTAATTTGGAACCGCGACCCAAAAACTGTATTTGTAGGCATGCATACAATAAAACTAGGAGTTCATGATGCTGTTACTACATTCACTTGTGGTAATATTTGAAGTACTGAAAAAACTGGTAATTATTCTTGGTGAAAATATAATCACTAGACTGCAACATTGTGATATAAAATGAGGATAGCCGATGCAGACAGCTCTGCATCTAATATTACCAAGAAAGCAAGACAAACATCCCGGAAGCTGAAAAAGAAGCTGGAAAACCTGCTGGAGGCCATCTGGCCATCATATGCAGCAGGAAGTTTTAATTAACTGTAAGTAACAAATTCCAAAAGTTTTTCTTTAAAGTCAATTTCCCGCAAACTAAAATTTTCAGTACATATACTCCATTGTATCAGAAACTGTCATAGATAAATGATTGAAATTTCCAGAGATCTGCAAAACATAAAAGCAACCTCTGGTACTACCTTCATTAATATTCCACATTAGGAAGTTCACCAACAAAAATTTCTGCAGAAAAAACTTAATATGGTTTGTTAATAAATTTTAATAAAGTATTTCTTAAAAACTATACAATGGATAAAGTAGATTTTAGTCTACATATATAAATATGTAATATTCGTGAATCTCTAAATGTTTTTATCAGATTTCTTTGAAATTGAAAGGTCTATTCTAATAATGATGGATTTTTATACACTAATTACTTTAGACCTAATACAAGTATAATATTGTCACGTACTTCGGATTTTCAAAGCTGGTCGTTAACAGAGCACAAACTTTTACACTTTGAACAGGATTATTGATAACACAAGCGTAAACTCAGAACAGACTGACACGTGAACGAAGTACTCAGCTATTTTTACATAGGAAGAATTTTCTGAAACTTACACATAAGAAACACGTCGAACATTCTAGAAATAATAAATACAGTGAAATAATTTTCTCTACCAATGGTGGGATATGAACCGGAGACCGTCATCAGAGATATCTGCGACTCTAATCGCTACAGCACGCGTTGCGTCGCCAGATTCGTGGCAATATACAACATATGCATATGTAACTCTTTTCAGTTTATTGTAACAACATTTTTCCATTGCAATATTTATGAAAGTTCATATGTATAGTTATTAATAATTCGGTACACAGCAATATGGATTCATAACAATGCAACGTTGTAACGAAATTTCAAAGCATTTGGTGAAGAATTTCCGTAGATATAAGATTTTGAGTCGTAAGAGGTTGTCGAGGTGGGGAGGGGAGGAAATTGGAGAGGAAACCGTCAGGAGGAATTGAACAGGGACACTGATGACATGATGACCGGGATAGGGAGGAGTTGGAAATGCACAGAAAGAGGGGGAACAGGGATAGGGTGGCCAAAGATAGGAGTGAACACGTGGTGAGAGGCAAGAAAATGTTCAAATGTTTGATATTCTATGAGACCAAACTACTTTGGTAATAAGTCCCTAGCCTAAGGAACTACTTAAACTAAGTTAACTAATCTAAGGACAACACACAAATCTATTCGCATGGGAGGATTCGATCTCCGACGTGAGTGTGGGGAATCGATTGCGGGGCCACTTCCATAAGACTTTCGAGTCCTACCCCGGGTATGGTGCGTGTGTTGTCCTTAGCATACGTTACTTTCTACATCTACATCTACATCTACATCGATACTCTGCAAATCACATTTAAGTGCCTGGCAGAGGGTTCATTAACCACCTTCATAACTTTTCTCTACCGTTCCATTCTCTAATAGCGCGCGGGAAGAAAGAACACCTAAATCGTTCCGTTTTCGATCTGATTTCTTTTATTTTATTGGGATGGTCATGTCTCCCTAAGTAGGTGGGTGCTAGCAAAATATTTTCACATTCAGAACTAAAAGTCGGTGATTGAAACTTCGCAAACAGATCACGCCGCAATGAATAACGTCTTTCTTTTAATGATTTCCACCCCAATTCGTGCAACATTTCCGTGACGCTTCCCCCCCCCCCGTAACTTGATAAAACAAAACGAGCTGCCCTTCTCTGAACCTTCTCAATATCTTCCGTCAGTCCCACCTGGTGAGGGTCCCACAAGGGGCAACAGTACTCCAAGAGAGGACGCACAAGTGTGATGTAGGCAGTCTCTTTGGTGGAGCTGGTGCATCGTCTAAGCGTTCTGCCAATGAAACGTAACCTTTGGTTCGCCTTCCCCACAATATTTTCTATGTGTTCTCTCCAGTCAAAGTTGTTCGTAATTGTAACTCCTAGGTATTTGGTAGAATTTACGACCTTAAGGTTTGACTGATTTATCGCGTAATTGAAGTTCAGCGGATTTCTTTTAGTGGTCATGTGTATTACTTCACACTTTTCTTTATTTAGTGTCAATTGCCAATTTTCGCACCAAGTATAAATTTTGTCTAAATCGCTTTGCAGTTACTTTTGATCCTCTGTTGACTTCACTAACCGATAAACGACAGCATCATCCGCGAACAGTCTGAGGGGGCTATTCAGATTATCTCCTAAATCGTTTATAAACACGAGGAAGAGTAGGGGACCAATAACGCTTCCCTGTGGAACGCCAGATATCACTTCTGTTTTACTCGATGACTTACCGTCAATTACAACGAACTGTGTCCTTTCTGATAGGAAATCGTGAATCCAATCGCACAATTGTGTAGATATTCCATAAGCACGCAATTTCATTAGAAGCCGCTTGTGGGGTACAGTATCAAAAGCCTTCCGGAAATCCAGAAATATGGAATCGATTTGAGAGTTGTTTAAGTTGTTTCTTAGTCTAGGGACTGATGATCTCCGCTGACTGGATCCTTAAGCCCCGTTTACACCGAAGCGAACACGAGCGAACATAAGCGAATGCGCATTCACCAGGAATTCGCCTGTGCGCGCACGCATTGGCTTCTACTTGCGAATAAGCGTTCACACCGGAGCGAATGGAAGAGAAAACTATATACTGCCGCAAGGCGAGCATATGCAGTTTGTAGTATACGCTAGCGCTGAAGCGGAGAGGACGCGAACTTCCTTTGGTGGTTCGCCCTGAAACCGACACCCAGCGGATCACAAGCGAGCTCTTGCGAATGCGAGCCGAGCGTGACCGGACACCGCACGCATAGCGTTTACACCAGGGCGAATGCTTGTTCGCTGCTGCTCGTTCGCTTGTGTTCGCTTCGGTGTAAACGGGGCTTTAGGAGTACGCGATTTCAACCTTTGACCGATGAGAGGATAAGGAATAAAATAGGTCTAATTAAGTTATATCCACGAATCCAGCGAATGCAATGAATACCAGAGATAATTTATTTAATCATACTTTGTTACAGAAATTGCAATTCAGTACGCACTGTACCATGCGGCCGCAGTTGCAGTAAAGCTTATGGGACTTAACTGCGGGGTCATCAGTCCCTAAACTTACAAACTACTTATGAACTAACTTATACTAAAGACAACAGAAACATCCATGCCCGAGAGAGGATTCGAACCTCCGACGCGGAAGGCCGCGCGGTCTGCAACGTGACGCTCCAGACCGCACGGCTATTCCGGCGCGGCATTGCAGTACATATGGTTCCCTCTCAGAGAGTGGTAATGGTCCTCATAGATCATGCCCTAGCACCTTTCCTGCTATAGGAATTGATAATACTGTATCCGAGTCACTTCTTGACCTGACTCACCTCGCAGTTGGTATTATATAGCGTTGTGCATAATGCTTCACCACTCGAAATAAGAGCTTGCCGACCTTGCGTTTACTTAACGAAAAGTAAATGGTAACAGGTGGCGGGCAGTTAGGCTATATATTCCGACACATTTCCGCTCACAACAAACACAGAATTGAATGTCTGCCACAGTGTTTCACCATTTCTCTGAACAGGGTTGTTTAAGGATACAAGAAATCATGAAGGACGTGCCTGAAATGTTCGAACACTAGACTTGGAGGAATATGGCATCAAAGCGGAAGGCGACCTCCATTTCTGTAGCAAACCCGCCAGTGCAGGTTAGGCCAGGCGACAGCGTCGGACATTCTCCATCACCAGGGTTGCTACCCGTATCACTTACAACGAAGAAGTCCAGTTGCATGGTCCGCTGCTTCATGGGATCTCAACGCCTGGAATTTTTGATTGTGTCGCAGTCTCCAAAAGTTTTGTACGCAGAGCACTTTCAACATGAGGAAACGCTGGAACAGTACAGGTGTATGCCATGCAGTCTTGCCTAAGTCAACTGCTTCCTGGGTAACGCCAGATATCTCTTCTGTTTTACTCCTTTCATGGCATTTACTAAGAAATGTGTCTTTTATGTCAGGAAATCGCGTAACCAACCCTAAAAGAGACGATTTTCCGTAAGCAAACAATTTGGGTAGTAAACGCTTGGGTGGTACTGGGTGAACAGGCCTCCGGAAATCTAGAAATAAGGAATCGATCCAAGACCTTTAGCCACTTCATGTGAGTGAAGAGCTAGCCGTTTCTCACAAAAAGGATACCTTCTGAATCCATATTGACTAGGGGTCATTAGGTCGTCCTCTTCGATGTAGCTCACAAGTCCGAAGAAAGTAGATATTCCAAAATTCTGCTTAATTGACGACAATTCATAGACCTGTAATTTTGGGGATCACGCCTATCTTCAATACTGGAGTGACTTCAACAATTTTCCAGTATATGTGTGCACATCTTTCGCTGAGGGAATGGTTGTATATGAAAGCTAGGTACGGACCCATTGCGTCAGAATGGTCTGGAAGGAACGGAATTGGTATACAATCTGGAGTGAACGACTTGATTTTGCTGGGCGATTATTGTTCCCTACTAATACGAGACTCTGTTTCTATACTACGGTCAATAGCAGATGCTCTTGATTGAAGTTTTGTAGTTTCCGCTTCGTCTTCTTTGGAGAAGGAAACACGGAAAATTCTATGAAATAAAGGGAGAGTGGTTAAATTAAAATTTTTGCTGTGGCCGGGATTCGAACCCGCATCAGCGTCGCGCATTCGTCGACAGCCAATGACAGTCCTGTAACGTACTGAACACTCCAGTGCGACTGTAGTACAAATTGTCAAACTTAAACCTAACTGTTAACAAGTTATTTAGTGGATTTCAGTCCATTTGTTGCAAGTTGTCATAGTTGATAAATCGCAACAAATTCTAGCCAAGAAAGCGGCAGACATTATTTGCGGGCTACAAGGTTTCTTCAAGCGCAAAGCATGTCTACATGCATACCTCAACTGCTTCTTGAAGCCGGCAAACATGCTTTTGTCTAGATAAGCGCGACACGCCAGAATTCGTGAGTCCACCTATAGTATTGATGGCGGCATTAAATTTTGGGTTTCTGTACAGCACTTAAGTCTTCGGGAGTTTGATTCTGTTTAAATTTTCCACGCTAATGTCTTTGCTTCTGTTTTACGTACCACGGGAGAGAGAGAGAGAGAGAGGGGGGGGGGGTCAGCCCCGTCTTTTGTTTATTACGAAAGTTTAGTGTGGAGTTGGATTCCAGTGCCAATTGTACACATAATTTCACTGAATGTATGACATCAACTGCGAATGGTCAAAGCTCAAAATGTGTACCTAGCCCAAATTCGAACCCAGGTCTACTACTTTCTAGACAGTTGCGCTGAACACTAAACCAATAGGGTAGGGACACAGTGATCACGGCACCTGCAAGAACTACCTGTGAAAATGAAAGAATAACAATTGCAGGATACGAAGTTACATCTGTTCTTTTGGAACAGACGCCATATGTATATTTTTAATATGCCGGTGACGGCAATGATTCTTTCGTTGATGGGGAGGGGTTAGCAAGTTTGGGGCCCTTATTCTTACGTGAATTAGTTTCAAAACTACGACTTTGAGTACAGTGGATAGGGTAAAGGTGGGAATTTGTATCTGATGGGAGGCGTGCTTAGATAGACCTTGCAGGTACGGTGATCACTGTGTTCCCAGTAGTGTAATAGTCAGCGCAGTTGCCTAGAAAGCAGGAGACCCGGGTTCTAATCCCGACTGGCTACGTTGAGCTTTGCCCATTCACAGTTGATAATAACAACTGCAGGATCAGAAATGGTGTCTGTTCTTACGAAACAGACGCCATATGTATATTTAATTGTACACATAGACTATAGTATTCCTCAAGCAAAAATGCCATTCAGCCATCAGTCGCGCAGATGATAGCATCTAGAAGAGCAGAAATTTAGAAATGCAACAAATACAAATTGGTTTGCGCTTGATTGTAGAATTATTTCCCTCTTGGAGAATAATGTGGCCTCTTTTTCCACTCGGCCTCTTAGAAGCAAAGATTATAAAACTAACTGCAACAGAAATTCCTGTTATAATTTTCTTTCTACTAAGTGGCGTAACAAATGTTACCTTGGACTGTGGTTTCGAATGAATGGTTTTTTTATTACATCACGTGTTGTGTAAGTTGTAGGGAGAGAGAGGGGGGGGGGGAGAATTGGAGAGAGAAAGAACTGGGGTGTGGCGAGTGAGGGAGCGAAGCTCTTGACAAATTAATGAAGCCTGCGTTGTTCGCGAGCCGGCCTCCATTTTGCCCTCCGGTGTGCCAGAGAATTACTGCACGGCACTCGCGAGCACTGGCGCGTGTACACGCCCTGGCGGCAGCTGTACTCTGTGCAGGTTCGGCTGAAGTGCGGCGATGGAGCGGGGCGTTGCAAGAATTCGAGCAACGCGCTGAAATTTTGAACGGGTAATGACAGTTTGTTTTCTTTCGACAAAAGGGCAGACGCGAGCAAATTCCGCGGAAACGCCGTGCTGCGCCATTTCGCCGGCACTCGCGCCACAAAAGCGAGCCATTCACACGGAAACACTTAATTAACGACGCAGTTTTAAATGTAGCAACTGACGAAACTATTTGGCCTGTCGTAATTAATTCATCTGCGCGACGGCGGTGGAAAAATTTAATTTAAAACAGAGCGCGGTGCAGGAGGGCGGGAATACACCTGCACGCTCGGGTGCAGGCGAGGAATGCACGCGCCGGCGGACGCCTCCAGCGGTGGAATGGGGCGAGCTGTTAGCAGCAGCAGGGCGGTGCGCGCGAAACGCACGCGAGCTGGTGTCGGCTCACATCCGTTCCTGACTCACCGGTTCCATGCGAATGAGACGTTTACTAGCTACCAAATGA
Organism: Locusta migratoria; assembly: GCA_026315105.1. NCBI lineage: Eukaryota > Metazoa > Arthropoda > Insecta > Orthoptera > Acrididae > Locusta > Locusta migratoria. The sequence goes on along the minus strand of CM048750.1, from coordinate 26,523,076 downwards.
GGAGCATCGTTTCAAACGTATTATGGCCAAAAAACTAAATTTTTCATGAGAACCAAAGAGAGGCTTACTCGTAACTTGAGGAATATTTCACAAATTTTAATATATACATTATATTACAGCGTCCAAATGAATGAAATAAATTGCACTTTGCGATGTTATGGCTTCACTGTACTAGGTATAGATGGAATATCAAATTGTGGCGAATGAAAATTTGTGCCCAGCCGGGATTCGAACCCGGGATCTCCTAGTTACTAGGCAGACGCGTTGACCACTCCGCCACCGAGGACACAGTGACCAGCCCGACTACAGAGGACTCTTCCCTGCACGTCTCCTGCCACACACAAATCTCCATTCGCTGTGGTATAGGAAAGAGACAGCGTGGCGAATGGAGATTTGAGTGTGGCGGGAGACATGCAGGGAAGAGTTCTCTGCAGTCGAGCTGGTCGCTCTCTCCTCGGTGGCGGAGTGGTCTGCCTAGTAAGCAGGAGGTCCCGGGTTCGAATCCCGGCGGAGCACAAATTTTCAATCGCCACAGTTTGGTGTTCCATCTAAACCTAATACAGCGAAGCCATAACATCGCAAATTGCGATTTATTTCATTTAAAATTTTCAGTTTTATTTTTTATTTTTTTGTATTTTTTATTTTTTACTTGATGTGTACTTCTAGGTGTATGAAAATGTAAAATAAATTTCCTGTTGTGTACCTGAAATTTAAAGAAAATCTGTTGGACTTCATATGTTTTGATCCAATAATTTGTAAAATATACAACTGAAAAACTATTACTGTGGTAAATATATAACTCAGCATTTATTTTTGTTTCTTTATGCAATAACATCAACTGCCTCAGATTTAAACTGATGGGCATGTTTGGTTTTCTTTCTCCTCTTTCGGCTTCCCGTTGAAATACCAACAGCAATTTCTTGCTCTATAATCGAAAAACTACACCTTATAAGAAGCTCAGAATATAACTGTGATTATTTTTCAGGCGATTTTTGCGGTTATTTGATTTTCACTTTCACTATTTTAAGGGTAAACTTCTACATCGACATCTACATGGGATACTCTGAAAAATCACATTTAAGTGTCTGGCAGAGGGTTCATCGAACCACCTTTATACTATTTATCTCCCATTCCATTCACGAATAGCGCGCGGGAAGAAAGAACACCTTACTCTTTCTGTTGGAGCTTCTGATTTTCTATATTTTATTCTGATGATCATTTCTGCCTATGTAAATGGGAGTAAACAATACATTTTCGCATTCGGAGGAGAATGTTGGTGGTTGGAGTTTCATAAAAAGCCCACGACGCAGCGATAAACGCCGTTGTTGTAATGATTCCCATCCCAGATCCTGTATCAAAATGTTCAAATGTTTATAGAGCTTAAGGGACTTAACTACGAGTTCATCAGTCCCTAAACTTACAAACTACTTATGAACTAGCTTATACTAAAGACGGCACAAACATCCATGCCCAAGGGGGGATTCTAACCCCCTACCACAGCGGCCGTGCAGACCGTTACTGGCACGCCGCTGACCATTCGGTGTGATTATTGAATGCGTTGCGTTGTTGAAAATAGCGCGCCAGCAGCATAGCCAACAGAGCAAAGTGACAATACTGCTTTACGATAGACACAATACGATTTTAAACACACACTACAGTGAACTGAATACGATATGAAACAACAGCTACTTTACAGACGCAATTGACGTTGTTAGTGAATACGATTTGTTATATTTTGATTTGACAGCATGAAATATCGCTATGTAAACTATACAAAACTCACAGGTGGACTTAATACTATTTGAAAGGATGGTCCTCAAATGTGATAACTCATTAGGCGGTGGGGAATGGAAACGACTTTCGTCTACTTCACGAAATACTTTCGCTGCTACTTACAACTACGCCAACTAGAAGTAAACAGTCGTACACTATTGCTGGAAAGCTTTTAATACGGCGCATTTTGTAGCTATTAATATTCCAGGAAAGATATTTTTATGCATTGTACCAAAGCTGTCTTTTTACTGAAATTCTGACTATAGTTGCATCCACGAACGGTGGCGGGTCGCGCATGTCTTTGCCGGTTCAAACGACAATTGAAGCATGCATATCTTCGTGCTTTGCTCTGAAATAAACCTTATAGCTCGGAAATAATGGCTCTCGCTTGCTTAAGTTACACCCACCTACTACAACCTGATATATCTGCTGTAGCTGAACATGTATTCAGACTGTTTATAACATGGATTACGACAATGTTCAGATTTTATCACCTGTTTCATCCTTCAGGGATTAAGTTTTTAGAGAAGTCGTTGAAATTAGACTGGCGTGTAATTTAGGTAATCGTGATGATGCTTTTAAACTTGACAAAATTTGGAATCCGGCACTCACAATCGTAAACAATCAAAGACAACGGTGCTGCAACCCTGTTAACCGCAGAATATGATTACATACTTTCTCCACAGAGGGTGCTAGAGATTCATACATTGTGGTCGTCAATATCAACCACAGTATATGATCGTATATGCTATACTTAGAGGGCACTACAGCTGCCGTAGTTGTGGTATGCCTGTGACGACGACTTCCCAGTAAGCATGACCGCTGACTCGCCCCACAGTATATAAAGTGGACGGGAACTCTTTGTCGTCAGTCTTCAAACGCGCTCCGAGGATGGCTGAACGGTTTGCAGCCGAAATATCAGCAGAAGAAAGTATGTGGTTACGGCTGAATTCCCGAAGTTTAATGGACCAATAGGCTTTCAGTTTCGCATGACATGTTATTCTGATCTTATCTGCCTCTGAGGGTGGGAATCAACAATAGATTTTCGCATTCGGAGGAGAATATTGGCGATTGGAGTGTCCTTAAATAGCTCACGCCGCAGCGATAAGCGCCGTTGTTGTAATGATTCCCATCCCAGATCCTGTATCATTTACGTTACGCTGTCTCCCGTGTATCGTGACAATTCAAAACGAGCTGCCCTTCTTTGGATTCTTTGGATGTACTCCGTCAAACCTACGTGGTAAGGATTCCACACTAGGCAGAAATACTCCAAAAAAGGATGGAAAACGTAGTGTACACAGTTTCTTTAGTACTTGTATTGAATCTTTCAAGGGTTCTGCCAATAAAACGGTCTCTGGCTCCCTTTCCCATGACATTATCTACGTGTTGTTTGCAGTTTAACTCTGAAGTAATAGTGATTTCTAGGTATTTTGTGGAGTTAACGGCCTTCACTTTTGACTGATTCATGTTGAAACAAAATTTAACGGATTTCTATTTGTACTCATGTGGACGATTTCAAACTTCTCATTATTTTGAGTCAATTGGCAATTTTTAAACCGTAGTGATATCTTATTTAGATCTTTATACAGTTGGTGTTGTTCGTCAGATGATGACAGTAAATAAATGCGTCATCTACTTAGATTTTCTCCCAAATTCTTTACATAAATAAGGAACAGCAGAGGACCAATAAGACTGCCCTGTGGAACGCCCGATGTCACCTCTGTTGTAGTCGATGTCTTACCATCCGATGAGCACCTGCTTATTTAATTACTTTATCGTTCCGCATTGTAGGCTGGCACTTAGTTTCCAGCTGAGCATAATTGTACTTTTTACGTTCCACTGTCCTTTCAGCATAGTTCGTTTACGAAATAAATTTGTTTACAATGTTAGCTACAACATGGCTTTATTTGGTAACATTCGGGATTTAAAATTTTGCCCACGCTCATGTCAGATGGCTGAGACGTTGGCGTAAGTAATTCAATAATTCTTAGAAACTCTTTTCATTTGACTGTTATATATATATATATAGCTCAATATCGAAGTCTTCTTTCAATTTCTATTTTCATTTTTTATTTTTTTATTTCTATTTATTTATTTATTATCTGGCAGTGTACACCGCAGATTACGGAGAACGGAATAAAATTGTCACTCAGCTATGAAAGGAAACCTACTGTAATACGTAGAACGTTGGAAAGCATGAAGAAACAATCTTTCAGCTGATGTTTTGTGTTTAGATGCTGCTGCAGTTCCTTTGTCGCGGTTTTGCAGGCGTTGAGGACCGTAGATACACACGCAGTGTCCGCCATTGATTCACTCTTGGCGGCGTGGCAGCTCAGCGAACACCACAGTCGGAGGTCGGCGGTCCCCAGCGTACAGTAACGCGACGCGGATGTGCCCGGGGCGAGTTAATGGCCGCGCGCGACAATTAAATGACGCGGCAGCTATCAACAGTTCCCCCCAACAGACGGGGTCTCCCTGCCGCCTGTAGCGAGGGGCGCAGAGTGAGAGCGCCGAGGAATTAGAGGGAGAGGGAGGGAGGCCGAGATAATGGAGATACGAGCCGCGTGTGTGAGTCAGACGCGCGCAGGCAATAAGTCCCATTGTGCGGACGAGGCCTCCGCCCCGCGGCGTGCCATTGGGGTGAGGGTTCAAGGGTGGCCCAGGGCGGGAGAGGGGCGTGTTGTGACAAGTGTCACTGCGCAGGCGCCTTCGTTAACCGGATCGGTCCGCGGAGGGCGGCATCCGCGTATTGTGCGCAGCCGAGGACCGAGCGAGCGACTGGATCGGCTTCCGATGCACGTGTGCACAAGTGTTTTACGCCAAAGTGAACTGGAGATCAGCGGTAGAGCCGTTGTGTTTACGCCAGAGAGACACACCGAGTGGCGGCGGTAACAACGCTCTAGAGACAAGCAGTCGCGTCGACTTGATGAAGCTGCCGTGTATCGGGAGAACACCGATATATTTCGCATACATTTGCGGAAATTATAGAACATCCTATCGAACCCTCTCATCCGTCACGTTCTCAAATAGGGACACTTGAGAGTAGGCGCAGGAGAAAATAAACGTGAACACATAATCTAACACAGTTTTCGGTGTTTTAAAAAATTATAGAACCAAATTTTGCACTTGAGGTAATTATGTTGTGGGCTACATTCTGAAATTTTTTTCCCAAAATATTTCATCATGGCATTGTTGAAAATTTTGCAACAAATGCTATCAGACTAGGAACATTTTCTCAAAAATTACTCTGCAACTTTCATAGTGTGGTAAGTAATTCTTAGTAATCAGATAAGCAAATGTGTGGAAGAGTTTTTTAATATCAATTTTAGAGCACTTACAATTTATGTCAAAAATTATATGTATGATACAAAGCAATTTTAGTTTACAAAAATGTAAATAATTTTGACAGAAATATGCTTAGAAAAACAATTGAATCACAGAAAATTGTGTTATATTACGAACAAAGTCTACAGAAAATTTCACTTATCTGCAAAGGTGAGGAATAAATGTTCCTTATACTCCGAAAAATGAAAGTTACGGGAAATGAACATAAAAAATTTTACGAAAATTTACAACATAAAATAGTACCTTAATGTTGACCATAACCATAAATTTGATCATCTTCCTCTTCTTGGACATGTTTCCTTTTTAACTGATGATTCTGGCGTGCACTTTTGGCTATATCCTTCACAGACATTTCAAATCTTGCAACATGCGCATTATCTATCTTCTTCAATAGTTTCTCGGTAAAGCAACCAGCAACAAATCCTAGTGCAGTAAGGGTCCTTATTCTTCCACTGTTACCATCATTAAACACCAGACATACATCATATGTGGTAATTTTAACAAAAACAGTAGATGAGCTTAATGTTGTTTTGGGCCGCGGCGGAGCGGCCGAGCGCACTGAGGTGCTATGCTGCAATGCGCCAGACCGTTCCCCGTCGGGATTTCGAATTCCCCGCCCTTCGGGCATGGATGTTTGTGTTGTCTTTAGTATAAGATAGTTCAAAGTAGTTTGTAAGTTTAAGGACTGATGACCCCGCAGTTAATTCACATAATCTTCACAAACATTTGGTTTTTTGTTGTTTTGGGGCATCTCTTCGAAATGAGACTGTTTAAGCTCTCATTCGGGTTTTGTGTTCCGATGATTTTGTGACAGCAGAATGTAATAAAACAAGGATAGTGTAATCTGATCTCTACCTTCTACTAGTCTATTTTTGTTTTCTTCCATAGTGTTCTTCTAGCAGAGCAACATCACCGGGGCGGAACTTGATGGCTCTTGTCAAAGTACCCCGAACCTCGTGGAAGCTTCTAAATTGCAACAGGTATTCTTTAGTCCATCGCTAAGGACAAAGGAAACACACATGCCCGAGAGAGGACATGAATTCCCGACGACAAAAGGCAGCATGGACGGCAGCCAGGCGCCTTAGTGCGCACGGCTATTCTGCCGCGGATTATGAAGAAAACGAATTTCTAGAATGCCTTGTACTTGGATTGGATTCAACGCGTAGGATGTTCTAGTAGGTGTAACAAATTATGTACTCCCTATGAGAATATCTGTTGTTTGTGTGGGCGATTTAAAAATGAAATTGGAAAGCATATGTCAAAGTGAATTGTTATGTTTAGTGCCTTTTGCAATTAGCCATCTGTCCCTATCTACTGCGGCATCTTGTCTGCCATTTATTTTTCTCTGAAATTTATAAGTAAGAATGTTCCTTTGCTAAAAGTTTATTGTAATGCAATGATTACTACAATAAAATACAACGTTCAAACCGCAAACCTTGCCCAATTCTATTTGGATATAAGGGTTGAAATACTGATAAAAATTATTTGAAAAATGTGGGGCGCCTGTCGGGCTTCTACATTACATCGTGCATCGCCGACCGCAGTGGCCGAGCGGAATGCGGCGCGCCAGTCACAGTCTGCACGGCCGCTACGGTCCGAGTTTCGAATCCTCCCTCGGGCATGGGTGTTTGTGTTGTCTTTAGCGTAAGTTAGTTTACGTTAGTCAAGTAATTAGTGTGTAAGTCTAGCGACTGATAACCATGCAGTATGGTCGCATGAGACCTCACATACATTTGAATATTTTAACATTGTGCATCGTCTTTAGAAAGTGCCTCATTTCCTATTAAATAACCTCACGGTATACTCTACACGCGTTCAGCATGAGTCACGCCTATTTGTGGACCCACCCGGCGTTAAATTATTCATATCAGACGCAAATGTATGTGGTTCGAGCACGGGAGGGAAATTACATTCGGGGGGCCACAGCGGTTGGCGGAGCGAGGGGTGGGGTGGATGGGTGCTGCAAGCCACAATATTGGTAGAATCGCGCGGAAGGGAGCGTCCAATTCTACAGCCGGGGCGACCGACTTTACCTCCGCTGCCACGACGTCGCTTAGCGTGGCCGCCCGACAACAAAGAACCGTTCTCTGTCTGTCTGTCTGCCTGACTCTCTACTTTCTCTGTCTCTCTCTTCTTTCTTTATCTTTCTCTCTCCCTCTCTCTCTCTTCAGTTCTCGTTTTATCAGACGCACTCTCGTCCCGCCCCGCCAGCGCCCGCTTTATTTTCTTAATAACAGAAAAACCGCGCGCCGCCTTCCTTTTGGGCCGCCGTTCATTAATTCGGAAAACTGCGCCCGCGCCGCCGCCGCCGCCTGCCGCCGAAAGACAAACACGCCCGCGGCGCCCCGCCCACCCCCGTCGCATATTGATATTCGGCGTGTCGGCCGCGCAGAGAAAACACACAAGTTCCGCCCTGCGGAGCGACGATCGGTGTCTCCCGCTGCCACTCCACTCCCGTCGCCCGCCTCCGCTTCCGCAGAGTTCTCTCCTCCTTCCAGCCCTCACTCAATTCGCCCTGGTGTACCACACGGTTCGCTTTGTAGCCGTACATCGTGGGTTAATTGCCTGTGTGACAGTGGAAGTAGCTGGATACACACCTCAGCCATTGATGTATTGAGAGATGGCAGCCCATCTCTCATCTTTATTATCGATGTTTATTGTTGACGTATTGTCGTAATGAGTCCTATACATTCAATTTTCTACTGCTGTCGGGTATACGATGCAAGGAAGATTTTTGCTAAGGTGAGATTAAGAGCTGGCTTGGCCCTGAGGGGGCGAGTGAAATTCCTTCCTACCTGCGCCCTGCGGCGCCCTAGGAGGCCGGGCGCGCTAGCCTTGGGTGGCACACTTGCATCGTCTGCGCTTTTTAGAAGAAGATAGCAGGGCCCACAGCTGTGGCCGAGAGTCCGAAAGGGAAAGTGACAGAATGTTTGCGGAGGCACAGACAGGCTAGGCAGCTACTCCCACGAGCGACGGTTAGCAGAGAACAAAGTAGGTAGAAAGGCAAGACCTACAAACAATCCTTGGATATCACAGGGAAAAACTATCTGTAATTGTTGAAAGGAGAAAATATAAAAATGCAGTAAATGAAACAGGCAAAATGGAGTACATAGACTAAGAAATGAGATTGGCAGGAAATGAAAAATAGCTAAGCAGGAGTGGCTGGAAGGCAAATGCAAGTCAGTAGGGGAAAAATAGATACCGCTTACAGGAAAATAAGAGACTTTTGTGGACAAGAAAAGCAGCTGTATGACTATAAAGAACTTGGATGGAAAACCAGTTCTCAGCAAAGAAGAAAAAGCTGAAAGGTGTAAAGAGTATATAGAGGAGCTCTAAAAATAAATGAACTTAGAGACAATATTGTAGTAAGTAAAGAGGAAATAGTTGAAGATGAAATAGGAGATACTATACTGAGAGAAGAATTTGATAGAGCCCAGAATGATCTAATTCGCAACAAGGCCCCTGGAATAGATGACATTCCCTCAGAACTACTAAAGTCTCTGGGTGGACCAACCATGATAAAATTACTTCACCTGGTGCGTAAGATGTTCTAGAAAGGCGACATACCCTCGGACTTTAAGGAAAATATAATAAGACCCATCCCAAAGAAAGCAGGTACAGACAGATGTTAAAATTACATATCCTTCAGTTTTATATGTCATGGTTTCAAAATTTTAACACGAATTATTTACAGAAGGATGGAAAAGCTGGTAGAAACTGACTTGGGTGAAGATCAGTTTGGATTTAGAAGAAATGTAGAAACACGGGAGTCAGTACTCACTTTACGGCTTATCGTAGAAGATAGATTAGGGAAAGGGAGACCTTGAGAGATGGCAGCCCATCTCTCATCTTTTTGACGTATTGTCTTAATGAGTCCTGTACATACAATTTTCTGCTGCTGTCGGGTATACGATGCTGGGAAGATTTTTGCTAAGGTGAAATGCAGAGCTGACTTGGGCCTGAGGGGGCGAGTGAAATTCCTTCCTACCTGCGCCCTGCGGCGCCGTAGGAGGCCGGGCGCATTGGCCTTGGGTGGCACACTGGCAGGGCAGTAGGTCGTAAAAATGTAGCCCTGTGTCCCAAACTGGGAAGGAGAGGCATCGTCTGCGCTTTTTAGAAGAAGATAGCAGGGCCACAGACAAATATATACAGACGGGAAACCTCCGTAAGGGCCCGGTCCTACGCTCAGGGGTGCGGGGAGGGAGGGTTTTCAGCAGTTCCGTAAGATGTCCCATGATGGCGCTGAGGGCAGAAGCAGCCGCCAGAGCAGGCGGCAGGTAGCGGCTGCCCCCACCACCACCTCCCCTCAAACGCCGGCAAGCCGGACACAGCCGTGACCTCGTGGCAGGCGGCACGAGCTCTCCCCTCAGCCTCCCCTCCACGATACCCTCTGACGTCCGAGAGGCACCCTAAGCCAGCGATCCGACTGACACCTGCTAGCATCTTACTGAACTACGACGGGAGCGTAGGACAGTGGTTTAGAGGGGGCTGCGTCTCTGTATATGTTACTCTGTGGCAGGGCCCACGGCTGTGGCCGAGGGTCCGAAAGGGAAAGCGACGGAATGTTGCTGGAGGCTAGGCAGCCGCTCCCACGGGCGACGGTTAGGGCCGTTTAGTGAGAATCGCACCAAAAGTGTGTGTGGAAGAGGTGCAGTCTTTGATTGGCTGATGTTCAAAGCGCCAGCTTTTCGAAATCAGCGGTTGTCTTGTGAGATTTTCTGGCTGGAGTTCGAGAACTCGACACTGATTTTTTTTTTTTTTTTTTGGGGGGGGGGGTCTTGCGTTGAGTCGCGGTGATAGAAGGGGACTTAATGTTTCGTAGCGCTGGAGTACGGACTCGTCTGGTAGCGTCCTGTCCTCCCAGTGTGTGCACTTTGAGATTTTACTTATTGAGTCGATACTTGGACGAGTGAACTTGTATAAGTTTCAGGGTACACTCTGAAATTTATACTTGAGCTGATTGTTCTTGTTTTCGGTTTGAATAAGGTCAACCAGCCAATACTAGTGCACCGAAGCACTAGTTGCAATATACTCAACTTCTTTGAGTCATTTAGACCTTCAGTACTCGTGCGTACTTGTCTGCGCTCACTGAACTGGTCCTGACTTGGCAGAATTATTTGAGATCATAAGCACTGTGTACTGTCGAGCGCACAGAGGCTGATAGCTTCCGAGCGATGGAGCGAGTTTTTTATTTGGAGGTCGCGCAAATTTTCAGCTCACAGTGGCCCTGCCCCCACGCCACTGCAGTGCAGCACCTTCACACGCAAGTCGTCAGTTTGGTAATGTATGGCAAAGCGCCCGCCAGCAACATATAGCCCACACATCAGGTACTGCCATATAGTGGGAATTGTGTAGTTAGGAAAGTCAACCCTGCGCTGGTTTTCCGACTCGATTATCTCGCTAAGAACATAATATTATTTCACGGTAGGGGTTTCTGACTTGCCAGTCATTACTAATTTCCAATTTAGTAACAATTTGAGTAATTTCATACGCATTAGATTGTTCTTTCTTATTTGGTTATAAATGTATTCTTGTTGTTTATGAATTTAATATTTGGATTAATCATTGTGTGTTTCATCCTGCTTAAAAAGGTTCAATAAATATTGTTTGATTTGAAAGATGTTTTTTCAACATTATTAGTAGTCAGATCCCAGTTAGTTTGTTAGATTTTTGGTGGGGACAAATTATTAATTATATTTTATGCCACTTGTAGGAAACGGAAAAAAATGTTCAAAAGTTTATATAGCTTATGGGACTTAACTACGGGGTCATCAGTCCCTAAACTTACAAACTACTTGTGAACTAACTAACACTAAGGACGGCACAAATATCCATGACCGAGGGAGGATTCGAACCCCCGACCGTAGTGGCCGTGCAGACCGTGACTGGAGCGCCTCAGTCCCCTCGGCCACCGCGGCCGGCAAGAAACGGAAGAGTTTCATTACAATTAGGACTGAAACAGGGGAATATTTTATCGTTCAAATTATTTAATATGATGTTAAATATCACTAATTAATTCAGGGTCAACCGCTCCTGTCTTGCTATTGTATTAACCCACATTAACCTTCCCCAGTCGGAATGATTCCTGTCCATTTCATTTTTTCACCACCACACCTTACAGTATTTCATGATAATTAAAATTACGGGTATTCAGCCGTAACAATTTATTTCCTTTTTCGAATATTTTGGCTGAATATCGTTCAGTCACCGTTGAAGCGACTGTCGGCAGAACGTTGCAGTCCACTTTCTAAACTGTGTAAGCGTAGCATATCGCCGGCGGAGATGTATAATTACAAAATGACATTTTTTATTATTCTGCGTATGGCATGTAAGTACGTTTCAGTGTTTAATTACAGTATGCTACATATCATTACATATATTACATGTATTCACAGACAAACATCTAGTCCTTGTATATATTCAATAGCTGTTTGGGCTGCCATGAGGAATTCTTCAAAGGCCCCACTGAACGCTCTGGCACTGCATTCTTCTCTGAAGATGGTCTGGATGGTCTGCTTAGGCGCGCCGCATTCATATGTTGGCGAAGACAGCAGTCCCCATTTGAAGAGTGAGTCAGCACATCTCCCGTGACCTGTTCTTAGCCGGTTCAGAGACGACCAGAGCTTGCGGGGCTGAACAGACCCAGGAACTGCCTCAGTGATACAAGGCATTTTATGACAAGTTGTTGGGGCGTTTTAGAGTCATTCTTTTCTTCAGGAGTTGATGTCAGCCACAGTGAGGCTGGAGAGAGGAGGAGGAGGATGTCTTGAACGGAGCCTCTCGATTCTCAGATCAGGTATATCTGAGTGTATCGGTAGTTCAGGGTTTACTTCGATCTTGTTGTATTCCCTGAGCAAGGCTGTTTCTCGTCGCATTTTTTGTTTTTAGAATATGACTCAGTACAGGCAGTTATATGTTAGATGTAGATCTAATGCTTCCTGATATAATACGCATTGTATTGTTAAATTCAACATAGATTTTTTTCACATGGCTACTGTTTAACCATACTGGTGCACAGTACTCGGCCGCAGAGTATACCAGGCGCAGCGCAGACGTCGTCAGGGTCCTTATTAACTCAAAACTACCTGTTTCGGTTTGGCTGCAGTTCTCAAATGCTAGCAGAGATTGGCCAATAGCTCAACGTATCTTGATACAAAATTGTTAAAATAGTAAAATAAATATTTATCTTGCTAAACTTCTTATAGACGTTTTTGTAGCAATCAGCCACTGGGAAAATATCTGTAAGAAGTTTAGCATGATGACAAATTTTTATTTTACAATTTTTCAATTTTGTATCATGATATGTTAAGTTATTGACTAAACTGTACTAGCGCTTGAGGATGGTACACTAACCGAAACCAGTAGCTTTGAGTTAATAAAATAAGCAGATATGGTCAGCATGTCATTTTGCAATTATCTGAAAACTGTTAAACCCCACCTGTCCACATTTCTAAGGAGATGTATAGGTCTGTAGTGCGCTCTTAGGAAATAATACAGACAGGATGCATTACTCAACTTTTTCACTCCAAATATCTCTGAAACTACAATAGATATTTAAATACGACTTTCACAGTCATGAACGTACGGCAGAGACTTATGAAACTCGATTGTATGATACAATCAGAAACGTATACAAATACTATTTTCAACACAAACTTCAATGTTTTAAAATGGATACTCCACATAATTTGTTACATCAATAGCATGAAAAATGCAAAATGAATGGCGTTGGTTTCATCTCAATGCCTAAACTACATGCGGAGAAACTGCGACGCGAAGCTGACGTTTGAAATACAATAATCCTTTGCTGCAGAAGGAAGGAAATTATTTATTTATTTTACCTGGCAAGATTAGGACCGTCAGCCCTTCTATTACACCTAATCAGGCTTACTGAAGGTGAACAATTTCTTTAGTACATTATCGAAAGACAATGTATAATACAAATATAACAGTAAAAAAAAAGAAAAAGATCATTAATAGAATATAATTGTACCAATAATACTTAGATCATTTATAAGAACCAAAAATTATTATCATAACAATAATAGTGACAAATAACAATAATAATAATGACTTTGCAAAATACAGTAAGCATGTTTCATATTGTTAACTTTAGCCCTATTACAATTTAGGAATTGCCTCGTTTTATTCTTATAGATTTCAGTTATTCACATCAAGCAGAGACATAAGACGATAGATTGTGGTGAGAGAGATATAGAAGAAGTGGACTGGTTAGAGTAAGAGAAATAGAATGGTAAGATTCAATGCTATCATGGAGAGAAGAGAGAAAGGACGTATAGGAGGGTGACGGTAGAAGCTATGCCGTCGTTAGTATGTGAATTTTGAGATTCCTCTTGAATCTCGAGTGGTTTAGGATAAGGCATGGATCACGTGGCAATGTGTTCCACAGTCGTATGGCTGATATGGAGAAAGATTTAGTGTTGTGTGAGGGTACACCCAAGATGCTAGACGCATTCAATAGGGTATTGTGGTTGTGGAATGCTGATACCTGTTTAATGCTAGAAGATAAGTATTGGGAGAAATCGATGAAGTAAGCACAGCGTTTGAAAATCGGGCCACTTATGTGGGCGCATCTAGCCTAGCTGCGTATATGAAAGACTGACATCATCGTACAAGAGTATATTGCACACGTACCTAACGCAAGCATTCATTACTAGCTCGAGGCGTCTCGAATTTTCACTATTTGTGCCGTGTTGAACTACATCACAGTAGTAATGATTTGGCAAGACAAGGGTTTGGAATGATTTTTGTTTAACTTGGGTTAGAAATATTTTTCAAAATTTTTGGGCTGAATATAGTGATGAGAGCGATTTCCTGCACCCTACAACTGTTTGTTCTTCCCAGTTTAGATGTTTATCCATGATTTCTCCAAGGTCTTTCACTATTTTTTGATATGGTAATTGGGTACCACTGAGGTGTATTCCAGGGACTGTCTGAGAAAATACCGGCTGATTAGCTTTAGGTGAGTTATGAGGATGACCGGGGATTTATTGGTGTTTAACTTAAGACCTAGGTTTAATGTCCATCGTGAAACAGGGCAAAGGTGTGAATTCATACCAACTACTTGATCATCGATATTCTTAGGACTGGCAGTTATGTACAGTTGGATGTCGTCGGCATATAGATGGTAGCTGCAGGAATGAATCTCTGAAGAAATATCATTGATATACAGTGAAAAGAGTAATGGACCAAGGACGGAGCTAGGGGAATTCCAGAGCACACGTTTCTCTATGATAAAGTTTTGAAACAATCACTGGTCCAGTACATAAAGTTCTGTAAGACATGCATGAGACTAAAATATTAGCCTGCAGAGTGAATTTTGAGACAACAAATAAAAGGTGGTCTCACTGTGAGGCTCCAGCAAGACTCACGGCTGACTCTCGGAACATGCGCTAGCAGCGAGCTTCGTTTATTTCAAACGTCATCTTCGCTTCTCAGTTTCTTCGGATACCCATTCTTTTCGTAATTTTTCATACTATTTATTGCTTAAGAAATAATATAGGGTATCGTTTTAAAAATATATAATTATGTTTTTAAAATATTTGTTACGTGTCAGTCTCATTGTACCTACTTTCATAACCCCCTGCCGTATGTTCATGGCCGCTAAAATCGTTTTTCAATACCAGTTGTAGTTCCAGAGATATCTGGAGTGTAAACGTTTAGTGGGACACCATATAAATGATCATAATCGGAGGTTATCTTTGACACCAGAGAAGTACGAAATCGTGATGCCATCTATGTAGAGCATATGTATTCACACTCTTGGAATTTTATGGAAGATTTCGAAGACAAGTCGTTGTTGAACATTGAACGTTTTAAGCCGGAAATCATTTGGAGATACGTCGATGATACTTTTATAGTATGGCGTATGGTAAAGAAGAACTTACCCAGTTTTTTTTGGACCATATGAATTCGATGCATAAAAACATTAGATTTACTATCTAGCTAGAAAGGGACGGTTGCCTTTCTTTCTTGGAATTGTTCTTTCATTGTATCACTGACGGTACTCTGGAGCATCGTGTATTTCGTAAGACGACAAATACGGATTTGTATTTGCGAGCAGTCGTCCTGCGCAAACCAATGGTATCCTTAATAGACTTGTTCACTGGGCACATATGATTTTTTAAAAGGACCACCTACAGCAAGAATTTAAGCATCTGGAATAGATATTTCATGAAAATGACTGTCCACTATGAGAGATCCGAAAAGCCTTAAAATCAAACCTAAAATGAAAATTACACCTGAAGAAACAAAAAATAAAGTCAAAGTTGTTTTTGTGGCAGTTTGTTGGCTCTATGAAGGATGATTTGGCTTTGGGGAGGTGGGTGTGCTTGAAATTCCATGTCAGTGTGGACGTTCGTATATCAGACGCACCTTGCGCACAGTTCGTGAACTATGTGCGGAACATCGACGGTGCACCTGCCTACTACAACCCGATAAATCAGCAATGGCTTAACATCGTATTCAGACAGGCCACAATATGGATTACGAAAATGTTCAGATATTATCATGTTTCATCCTCCTGGGTTGCGGTTAATAGAGGAACCATTGAAATTTCGGCTGGCGAGAAATTTAGTTAATCGGGATGATGGTTTTATTCTTGATAAAATTTGGTATCTCGCAATTACACACAAAGATAACGGCACTGTTGACCACAAATGTGAATACAAATACTCTCCATAGATGCTATTACGGCTTCGTACTTCTCTGTCGTCAAAGTTAACCACAGATTATGATATATAATCTCCATGGATGGCACAACAGACATATACATCTTTTCCGTCGATTTGCTACGCTTACACTGTGTGGAAGGTGGTCCGGAACATTCTTCCGACAGAAGTACTCCCATGGTGGCTAAACGATGTACAGCTGAAAATTTAGTGGTGGGAAATAAATTGTTAGGTCCCAGTATCTGTAATTTTAATTGTTACCGTAACCATTAGCTGTGTAAAATAGTTAAATGACCTGAACGCTGCAAGCATAGTGTGTTTAAACCTTGTGCCTTAAATTAAAACAAGTGTGACAAGAGATATACAGTTGGAAATGCGGACTTATTATCTTACGGATACACAGAGGCTACACCTCTCAACATAGCTCACATTCACAACTTACCTTCGATTACATTCCATGCATCGCTCGCCGCATTAACTTCTGGCACAGGTCCTCAGACATCCCTGGTGTCGGCTTTGCCTGCACACAGCAGCTTGGTCCACATCAAGCGGGACGTCGCCAATTTCTGCGCGGGCTTTACACACCGACAAACTGATGTCAGAGAAACAGTGGCAAAGATCTAAGATACAGCGATCGCATTGGTCATTGGGCACGATTTACACTTCCTATAAGACAATGAGGATTTCACCTATGTATTTTGTTGCCTAAAAAAAGGGTTCATCGAACCGCATTCACAATATTTTACGACCTTTCCATATTCCAATAGCGCTCGGGAAAGAGGGACGCCAAAATTTAAAGTTTTCCATCTAATTTTCGTACGATGTCTTTCTATATAGATGAGTGCTAAAACTACGTTCGCATTAGGTGGACAAATTTCCCAAATACATCTCGCCGCAGCAAATAACGCCTTTCTTTGAATGATTCCCACTCTATCGAGAGCATCCTTTCCACGAAACACTCTCCCCTGTATCGCCTGTCTGTGGACATTCTCAATTTCTTCCACCAGTCCTACATACTGTGAATCACAAAATATACAGTAGCCCTCCAAAGTAGCACGGACAAGTCAATAGTTCAGGCAGTTTCTTTAGTAGAACTGTTGTATATTCTAAGTGTCGTGCTAATGAAACACTTCAGTTCGCCTACCCCAGAAAACTTTCTTCGTATTCTCTACAGTTAAGGTTGTTCGTAATTTTAATTCCCACGTATTTAGTTAAACTTAAGGACTTCATATTTCACTTAGTTATCGTATAAATGCAGTTTAAGTGTATTTCAATTCAGCGACCAGGAAATAAAACATCATGTGGTTGTGGACACCCACATTGAAGTCAGACAGGCCACCGTCATTTTGAAACCACATCCTCTCACGAAATGGCAGTGGTATGTTCTCCAACAACTCATCACAACCCTGTATAGGTGAACATCTAAACGGTCAGGTGGAATATATGGCCCAATGTGATTGTCGCCTAGAATGAGCCCCGTCCTACTTGTTTCCTTACAAGATATAAAGAATATAGATGTAAATAAACAGCACAGTGCCGGCCGCGGTGGCCGAGGAGACTGAGGCGCTCCAGACACGGTCTGCACGGCCACTACGGTCGGGGGTTCGAATCCCCCCCTCGGGCATGGATATTTGTGCCGTCCTTAGTCTTAGTTAGTTCATAAGTAGTTTGTAAGTTCAGGGACTGATGACCCCGTAGTTAAGTCCCATAGACTAAAAAAAAAAAAAAAAAAAAAAAAAAAAAACAAAAAAAAAAAAAAAAAAAAAAAAAAAAAAAACAGCACAGTACGTGGTAACTTGCACGGGTGTTAGTTGCAAAAATTCTGGAAAACAGTAATGTTATACAAACCGGTAAACAAGTTATGTCAATATCTCCCTAAGACGTCTTTCCGACTGTAGGTTGCCACGGTGGAGTAGCTGAGCGGTGTAGGCGCCTCGCTGCAGAGCGCTCGCTTGTTCGCCGTCGGAGGTTCGAGTCCTCCCTGGGGCACGGGTGTGTGTGTTGTCCTTCGGTTACTTTACCTTAGTTTAAGTAGTTTGTAAGCTACGGATTGATGACCATGGAATTTGGTCCGATAGATTTACAAACATTTGATTTCGACTGTAGTTTCCTTCCTCAAATCGTTCCGTGGAACATTCTCTGTATCCTCTCAAATTTTTGGGCGTTCTTAAGGAAACAGTTTGTGACAAAAGAGAACGACAAAAGATTACCACGTGACAAAGATAAATAATTACGAAGGAAAAATTATTCGGATTACACTAGTAAACATGCAGTCAATACATATGAAAAAAATAAAATAAAATAAAATAAAATAAAACTCTTGATTATCCGCCAGAACTGGAAACCCACAACATCTCCAGAACAAAATAACTTAAAAATCTGAAACAGAAGAAATGTCTTCGTTTCATTCTGAATGTGAATACACTGAGAAACTAATATTCCATAAATTTTAACACCTAGAAAGTTATGAAGCAATGTAATCCAAGGATATAATCTATTACTTTACCGGTTTCTCGAAGCGAAGCTGCAATCTGCGTAAACTTGATAAAGGTACTACCTGTAAAACAAAATAAAACGCATAAGATACAGTGTACAGGGAAGAACAATGCTTCGACTTAATGCTATTTTCAACGATGTAGTGTTACTGTCAAAAATGCAATCTTATGTGAAGAATCATCGATCAAATTATAATTTTAATTTGTCATGTGACCGCTAAGTTGATTCGATAAATCTTATAAATTTCAGTTGTGCATTTTACTTAGTCATCTTTACAATTTCGCAATATATGAGAGGTGTTCAAATGAAAATGTACGAAACGTTTTATCAATGAAACAGGATGAAAATTAAATATGCCGCATTGAGATAACGTAGTGTAATTTTTAGGGACGCGAATCTAGTGTCGTCATCCCCCCCTAAAATTTCTAGGATGTGTCCTCGGCAGTAAAGGTGATGATCACCATCATTTACGACGTCCTAGGTCCGATGCCCATCGAATTCATCGAGCACGGAGAAACCATTAACAGCGACGTCCGTACGTGAATCTATCAAGAGCAAACCGCCTGGGCTGCTCACGGAGGGAGTGGTTATGCTCCATGATTACTCGCGTCCACACGTGTTCAGGGTCACGAAAAGTGTACTGGCCAATTGGAAGTGGGAGCATCTTCATCATCCAACCTGCAGCCGGGATATATGACCCTGTCGCATCACAAACCGAACGGCTTCACTTCGGACGACGAACTGAAGGACACAGGATTGGGTATGTCAAAGCACAGGAATTCTGGGAACAGGTAATAAAGAAAAGTTGAAATGACTTTGGTCATCAGTCCCTAGACATACAAACTACTTAAAACTAGTTAAACTAACCAAACATACACATCCATGCCCGAAAGAGGATTCGAACCTCTGACGGGGGGAGTAACGCGAACCGTAATGTGGCGCTGCTGACCACTCGGCTACTCCCGCGTGGCGAGCTTTTCATCAGCCACCGCGCGGCAACAGGGAATCCTTCAGCTAGTTAGTTGTGCTCTGGCCGCTGGTGATTAAGTTTCAATAAAGACTTAAATTATATCCACAGTCTGCTTTTGTACCATTTCATTTGAACACCACTTGTAGACAACTTGTGAACGTTTGTTTGGTGAGAGTGTTTCATAGAATTCATTGCGCACTTATTCCTCGCAATAGTAATTTTTCTTCTCATATTATTTTGTGTTAATTTATAACCATTTTCAACAACGTTACTTTTGAAATGTTTTCAGTCACCTACAGATTTCAGTGCCTTGTGTCTTAACATAAGAAAATGAAATGTTTTTAGAGCTTATGGGACTTCACTACGGGGTCATCACTCCCTAAACTTACAAACTACTTATGAACTAGCTAAGTCTAAGGATGGCACAAATATCCATGCCAGACGGGGGATTCGAACCCCCGACCGTAGTGGCCATGAAGAACGTGACTGACACGCCGCAGACCGCTTGGCCACCGCGGCCGGCCTAAAATAAGTACTTGAATTTTTCTTCAAATGTTTGAAAATCTATGGGACTTAACTACTCTGGTCATCAGTTCCTAGACTTACAAACTACTTAAACTAACTTACGTCAAGGACAGCCGCGGTGGAACGGCCGAGAACATTGAGATGCTATGCTGCGGTGCACGAGGCCGTTCCCCGTCGGGGGTTCGAATCCCCCCTCGGGCATGGATATTTGTGCTGTCTTTAGTATAAAGTAGTTCATAAGTAGTTTATGGGTTTAGCGACTGATGACCCCGCAGTCAAGTCCCATAAACATCACAAACACTTGAACATTTGTTTGGTTACTACACCACGGCTTGATTTTCAACAACAACAGGACCAATATATTGCAGAAGTTGCACCTTTGTGAAATAATATACACCAGGTAAATTTTTTATTGGCCGGGAGTCACTTCTTTTGTACACGTCCGAAAGAAAGGACTCCATATCCGTTATTGTAGTTATGCAAAAATGCCACACCAAATCATCATCAACACGAAAATGACGATTTATGTGGTGATGCAAGAATGCGTCCGATTCCAGCAGAAATACAGATAACTATGCGAGCAAGTGTAAATAATAGACAGGGGGCAACACAACCATAGTGTTCACCAAGTTGAGAAATTCAAAATGTTCAAATGTTTGTAAATCTATCGGACGTAACAGCGTGGTCATCAGTCCGTAGCTTACAAACTACTTAAACTAAGGTAAAGTAACTTAAGGACAATACAATCATCTATGCCCGTGGGGGGATTCGAACCGACGACGGCGGACAGCCGCACGCACCGCAGCACGGCGCTCCAATGCGCGCGGCTAACCCGCCGCGGCTTGAGAAATTCGGAAGGATTACAAGCATGCCTGGATAGTCTTAAAAGAAGATGGTTAATGTGAGTGCTGACCAAATGTGGAAAATCCAAGATTTGGTCCCAGTTCCGGTAAAATATTTTCCTTTGCTACTGAATTTCATTCAGTGCCCTGAAATGACTGAGACGCTGAAATATTTCTAAATCACAGGCAATTTTAATGGAACAGTTCGTTACAGTTGTGTAACATAAAAAGTTGGCACAGGTTAAGACGAACACAAGGATGTATCTTTAGTAACGAGAGCGGGAAGAATAGGAGACGATTATAGAAATCTTGAGACTGATTGTATATTATGGAAGATGAAAACTCTATAGCAAACTGACAATATTTTGACATTATTATTAATATTATTATCATTAATGATTTCTTAACATTACTGAGCCACCTTGAGATCACAGAATTATGTCAAAGTTACTCGGTGTCTATGGCTGCCATGCATTACACCAGGTGAAAATGTAGTACACTGACCTGTCATATTAACATAAGCGATGGTGTGGAGCAGTATATACTGAAACTTGTATTGGTCGCAAATACGGATATACACCTGGGCGTTCTTGTACTGCTGTCCGTCGTCAGAGAAAGAAGAAACAGATGAAAAACCATGACCCGAAGTAAATAGGACTTGTTACGACATTAAGAATTAACATGTGATTTGGAGGGAGATGGAAAGGTTTTGTAAGTTTAGAGGACGAAAGAAAATAATACACCAAGGGTTTAATTGGCGTTGTCGGTGGCTAGAGCTACGCTGAGATGAAGAGGAAAGCCCAGTAGAAGATTTCTGGTCGGGGCACATGCAAACAGTCACGAGACTGATCGCTGAAAAAAGCGAGGGTGATTTTCCGTGTTTGTACGTCTCCAATTACATTGGACAAAGTGCTACTTCTCGTAGCAATAGCTAATAAGACACATATGCGAGACATGCTAGCTGAAGTTTGGGGCGTAGATAGACTATCGTGGAACAGTTTTGCAAGGATACTGGAAGGTTATGTCCTAATAGTAGTTGTAACAAGATGATGAACTGTCACATAATAGACGTACTATTCTTAGGTCGCAGAGAGGGAGTGTCCGAGCGGTCTGAGGCACTATGTCATGGATTTCGGGACAATTCCCTGCCGGTTGCGGTAAGCCGAGCGGACTGCGGCGTGCCAGTCACGGTCTACACGGCCCCTGTATTCGGGGGGTTCGAATCCCCCCCTGTAGTATAAGCTAGTTCATAAGTAGTTTGTAAGCTTAGGGGCTGATGACCCCGTAATTAAGTCCCATAGGCTCTACCAACATTTCAACATTTTTAACATTTGATCAGTTCCCGTTGGAGGTGTGTGTGTGTGTGTGTGTGTGTGTGTGTTTGTGTTTATTGTACTTAGCTTAAATCAGTTTCAGTAGTTTGTAAACCTACGGACGAATGAATTCAGCTGTTTGGTCTTTGGTCCAATAGGTTTGCAAACAAGTGAAAATTGTTAGCGTTTGTCGGTTAAAGGAATTGGTAACCCTCAATTTAATTAGGATTTGTGAAACAGATAAGCTGGTAACAACTGATTCCACATCTACAAATATCAACTTGAAAATAGGTTGTTTTCTGCAATTGCATTTACGTTATTCTTTTTGAATTTATCCATGCATTAAACAAGCATTTATCCTAAAGATCGCTTGCCCATCTTCCATCAACACCATCAATTTAATTTTTCTACCAGATCTTTGGAGATATACTCTTACGTTCACCCTGTACTTCCGCAATTTACATGTACAATATTCTCTTGTGAATTGGGACGAGTACTTTAGTGTAAACCTATACTCCCATTAGCAAGTACAACTTAAGTGCGTCCTATCTCGCGCCGGTTTCTATTTCGCGAAATGTGTTTTTAATGTCAGACTCGGCAGCCTTCGCGTGATGGATGTAATGGAAATGTGTGGCAGACTTCGGCATGAGCTTACCGCGGTGACCTGCCGATATTTTGGTAGCCGTAACGACTCACGAGAAATTTCCATTCGCGAACGAGTTCGTGAGTCGCCCTAACAAGAGCGCAGCGTAAATCACGCCGGTTCGCAGAAACGTGTCAACCTGGCCGAACGAGAACCGGGAAGGCGGAGCGTGGGCGCCGTTTCCGCGGGCCTGATCCGCCGCCCCCGCACAGGCGGTGGATTTTTGGGGCGGTCCTATCTGCGCCGGGCCATCGCCTTCTTTTATTTCCACTGTGCGTGCGGCCCCTGCACCGTCACGTCATCTCGCGGGCGGAGAGTGTCGTGTCCGGCACCCAGTGTAGTAAAACTGCACCACAACACCAGCTTACCTGCTGTATTTCTATATGGGTCACGAGTCCGCGCGCTCAGGCTCCGGTTGGTTGAGTCAGCCGTGGCTGTTCGAATAGTGCTGCAAAGGGACTGGACCAGTGGCGGCTGGTGATAATGTGCTAATGTGCTGCAGCACACTGTAAATATATCACTATGATTATGCCATTTCTCTTCTATGTCTACATCTACATATATACTCCGCAATCCACCGTAAGGTGCGTGGCGGAGAGTACACTGTACCACTACTAGGCATTTCCTTTCCTATTCCACTCCCAAATTGAACGAGGAAAAAAAGAATGCCTATATGCCTCCGTACGAGCCCTAATTTCTCTTATCTTGTCATTGTGATCACTACGGAAGATCGTACTACACTCAGTTTCAAATACCGGCCCTCTAAATTTCCCCAAGAGAAATTCACGAAAAGAACGTCGTCTTTCTTCCAGCGATCCCCAATTGAGTTGCCGGAGCATTTCCGTGACACTCGCGCATTGCTCGAACCTACCAGTAACAAACCTAGCTGCTAGCCTCTGAACTGCTTCTATGTCTTCCTTTAAATTGATCTGCTGCGAGTCTCAAACACTAGAGCAATACTCAAGACGTGGTCGTACGAGCGTTTTATACGCGGTCTCCTTTACAGGTGAAGTACATCTTCCCAAAATTCTCCAAATAAACCGAAGTCGGCCGTCCGCCTTACTCACAACTGTTCGTTCGTTCCATATTCATATCGCTCTGTAATGTTACGCCTAAATATTTGAACGACGCGACAGCCTTAAGAAGCTCACTACTAATGCTGTATTCGAACATTACAGGATTGTTTTTCTTACTCATGTGCATCACCTTACATTTTTCAACATTGAGAGCTAGCTGCCATTCTTCACACCAACTAGAATTTTTTTCTAAGTCAACTAGTATGCTATTACAGTCAGTTAAAGACGATACCCTCCCATACATCACAGCATCATCAGCAAACAGCCGCAAATTACAAGTTTCTCTGTCCATCAGATCATTTATATAGATAGAAAATAATAGCGGTCCTATCACACTCCCCTGAGCACGCCTGACGATACACTCGTCTTTGATCATCTTTCTGAAAGGAAAATCACGGAAACAATACCAGCACGGCCACTACGGTCGGGGGTTCGAATCCGCCCTCGGACATGGATATTTGTGCCGTCCTAGTTCATAAGTAGTTCATAAGTAGTTTGTAAGTTTAGGGACTGATGACCCCGTAGTTAAGTCCCATAAAAAATAGAAAAAATAAAAAAATAGATAATAAAAAGCAATACCACAACTCTGTCATTACGCTATACGCTTGCAATTCGATTACGAGCCATTTGAATAGACTGGGAATTGAGGATATTTGGATTGAGTTAAATGTAGATTCAGTAAATAATAATATAGTAAATGATAGAAATACTTTATCGCTCATTTACAAAGAATGCAAGATCGAGGGCGACACAGTAGACGCTGGAGACAACTGTGAAGCCGGAATGGTCAAGAAAGCCCAATCCAAGAAATTGAAGAAGAATAGTTTATAAAAAAAATTGTTGATTAGTAGCTGCACTTTTTTTTGTAACTTAGGCAACATACCAATATTATAATGGAAAAGAAGAAGAAGAGAGATAATGGTTAGTCAGATGAAGCCGTGACACAGAACGGTTCGTTGCAGAGGTCGCCGCTGCCTTCCTGGAGGGTCCTGCGGAGCTGCAGAAACGACGCCACCGCGCCCTTCCAATTACGTTCCGCCTCCCCCCCCCCCCCCCCCCCACCTAGCAGTAATGTGCTCCTCAAAGGCGACGGCCACATCTGCACCCGCAGACTGCGCCGACCATTTCTGACTCAGTTAGCCGTGCTGTGACTCCTGATGGCGGCTAAGTTGCCCTGCTTAAGGGGTAGGCCAACTGCTTGAGGCAAGTATCCTGCAAGACGGGTTTACCACACGATTCTCCTGATCCTCTGGGCTCTATTCCGTTATACTGGAACTTCAGCAATTGTTCTTGCTGTAAAGACAAAAATTTAGGTCCATGTTTGCCCGGTTAAAGGGTTTCAGCTACCACAAGCATTGTAACATAGAGACTCTAAGCGCTCCCGACTCTATAGTGCTACAAGATATCCAATTACGAATCTTCTGTTACTAATGGTTAACTCTTTCATGGGCGCTTTTTTGTGGCAACTCTGCAAAGATAACTTTTTTTATTTCATTTATTTATTACTGCATTAAAAGTCTGATCAATTTATTATATTTTGATGATTTTATTTTTGTGATTCATGTCTAAAATCCATGGTTGTACATATATCACCACAGTGCCTTAGTGAGCTTTTCTTCCACTTTGGTGGTAAATGGATTTCCCATTTCCCTTTTGTGAATTGTAACATTACATGCTAAAAAATAAAACCTGTGATTTCTTTTTATTTTACTTTATATCAAAAATATTTCCATTTCATGTTTATGGTTTACAAGTAATATTTCCTTCTCAACCAAATGTTCAAATTATCATCACAATCTCTTCCAACACAGTAGTGATCCTGTGACTAACAAAAACTGATTGTTGTGGCAGTTTTTCAACACCTGCTACAGTCTGCTACCACTACAGAGATGGTAAGACATACTACCAGAAAGTTTGAGGTACCCCTAAGTTGGTGGTAAATATGCTTCTTACGTACCACAATAGACACTGTGGCATGTGTATTTGCCAACAATTTTAATATCGACTTTAGTAGTTAGCGTACTCTCCAAGAACCCCGAAGAAACCTTTACTTGGTGGGATATATAATTCCCACAGCCCTAAAAGCTATATTTAACAACAAACGAAAACCAGAGCTAGTACAGTGGGCTCAGGAGTGTACAGAAGTGGTAAAGACATTTTCCCATGAATTGCAATAAAAGAATACTGTTACTGGTAAGTATATCCCCCACGGCCCGTGAAATGGTTAAGATAAGTAAAATCGTTTGTTTTCATTAAACAGACAGTACAGTGGCTACCGAAAGCAGTACAGCACCCATGAAAGGAAGAGGAAACGAAGGGGTGTGGGGGTTCAGAGACGATCAGACTCTGTTTCACTGATCACAGTATACAAATTTATTTTGGTTTTATGAGCACACTTGTAAGTGTGATGTTGCACACCCTCCAACTTACAAGAACGTACAGAATTTGTTTGGGTGATACAGGGTATCCAGAAAAGGACTCCGTGATTTCAAAATTAAATATCTCGAAAACAAAGATCGATAGAGGAATGCAGTAAACGGACTGTTTATTGTGAAAGCTGTAAGAAGTTTATACAGCAGTTTGAAATAATAGTTACAAAAGCTGCTAACAGATGGCGCTGTAATCGCCATACGTAATGTCTAGTATAAATAATGATCCGAAACCCAGAGCGATCAGATCCACTATTGAAACGTGAAAGGAGGTTAGCGTTCCGAAGGAAGAGATTAAAACCATGTACTCCATTGAACAACGCGTTTTTTTGGTGCTAGAGTACCACAGGTTAGAAGAGAGTCCTATGGCAAAGAGGCGAAGTTTTCAAGCACGATTTAATGTTCCAAAAGAACCCGATGCGAAAACCATTCGTACGCTCTTCGCAAAATTTCAACAAACAAGCAGCGTAATTGATGATCTACTGGGGCATGTTGGCCGCAAGCAAACCGCAGTTACGCCTGAAAATATCGCCACAGTTTCTGGAATTATTCAGCGAAATTCAATGTCCTAAATCCGTAGAATTTCATCTGACACTGGTTTGAAGCGTTCCAGCACGCAGAAGATACTAGAAAGAGCCTACACATGTTTCCATTCAAAATTCAAACGCACCACGCCATACCCATACGAACTGTGCAACAAAGGTTTACCTTTGCTAATCAGATGCTCACAATTATTGATAGTGAAGGATTTGATGTTGGCTGCATCTGGTTTACAGATGAAGCACACTTTCACCTGAATGGATACGTGAAAAAGCAGAACTGGCGATTTTCGGTTCCGAAAAGCCATATTGGTGTGAAGCGAAACCCCTGTATTCTCCTAAAGTTACTGTGTGGGCTGCAATATGGAGTAGAAGCATTATTGGCCCTTTTTTATTCGAGAAACGGTCACTGGTGCACGATACGTTGCAATTTTGGAACAATTTGTCGCCATACAGCCAGCATTAGAGGATCGACCAGGTACTGAATGGTGTATGCAAATGGAGCCCGACCACATCGGGCCGAACAAGTGTTTCGCTTTCTTGAGGAATACTTCAGGAATCGAGTCATTGCTTTGGAATATCCCAAATTTACTGGTGCAAGCATGGATTGGCCTCCATATTCGCCAGATTTGACTCCCTGTGACTTTGTTTTGTGGGGCACAGTGAAAGACGTGTTCTTCCTGAAGCATCCAGCCACGCTGGACGAGCTTGAATCAGCGATCTCTGTGGCATGTGAATCCATTTCGGTTGAGACACTACGAAATGTGATGGCGAATTCCATTCATCGTTTGCGCCACCTATGTAGTTCCAATGGTGAACATTATGAAAACATTGTGATGTGATTTTTTCAAAGAGTGTTTTCATACGATCATTTCACTTATGTGTGCTGATATGAGCTGTACTGCGTACAGCGCAATCTGTTAGCAGCTTTTGCAACTATTATTTCAGACTGATGTATAAACTTCTTAGAGCTTTTACAATAAACATACCGTTTACTGCATTCCACTATCGATCTTTGTTTCCGTGATATTTAATTTTGAAATCAGGGAGCTCTTTTCTGGACACCCTGTATAAAGCCGTTGTATCCTGCGCTAAGCAAACTAGCCCATGGTTAAATGTTTCCGTGACGTCGTCCAAACAGCACTGGGGGAGAGAGGTGTCTAGAGAGTTGGTCGTTCGCGAGTTCTGTCGCAACAAATGTGATTAGCTTCACGCAGCCAGTTCAGAGAGACGCGTGGAACATGCGGATGAGCAATGCCTTATTGATAAACAGCACAAACACTTAAACATGAGAATTTCTTTTACATACCGGTATCAGTGTGAGATACAGTTCTCCTAATCACTACCAGCCTTGACTTGAAACCGTACCCAAAGTGTCGGAACACCAAGAGGCCACGAGTTTAAAACGTAATTCGACAATGTTACGGTGTTCAACTCAAGAATGCATCCGGAAGAACGTCATAGCAGGAGAATAAAATGTCGACTGTCTGAAAAGAAATTATGCTACACCTCAACTTCGAGTAGCGTGGTCTGTAAGTGAAAAAAGAGGAGTCGAGTCCTGGGCAGCGTAGTGGTAACTCCTCCGTCACGAATTGTGGGTTATTGAGGCGTATATTTCTGGAAGTAACCGAAAGTTTGCGTTGGATGTCACCGGAGTTGTCCTATTTAAGCTGGCCGTTTCATATGGAGCTCAAAAATGTATTTTTCAGCGTCAAGAAGAAGTTTTTTTGAGCTCAAAGCTATTATGAAAGCAGGCCACGCTTACCGCCAAAAAGTTGTTACCACCTGAAACTTCGACGTTTTCACCACCATCACTACGGAATACACAAGTAAAGTTTTTCTTAGCGTGTAGTGTAATGAACCAGCAAAGTGTTTAACTAATAATTATCTACATTGACCTCAACTTTGTGTTAAACACCCTGATTTCTAGTTATCATTCTTCCTAGACAGGTTCCTTTCCTAGTGAATACTTTTCCGAGTGTCCAAGTTTTCAAAAACTGAAAAGTGATTTCAAATAGTGCAATTGGTAGCTTTTTTAAATTAGGGTCATTTATATAATTTACTATGAATTTTTGATCATTTTACAAAGTGTGGTTATAGATAAAGTTACAGAGTGTGGCTATAGAGAAAATTACATTATAACTTTTGTACAACTGCCAGTTCCCATTTCACCTTATTGTTACAGTTTTGGCACAGTTTTTTTTTTTTTACATCTATCTATCTACATCTCTATGGGATACTCTGCAAATCACATTTAAGTGCCTGGCAGAGGGTTCATCGAACCACCGTTATACTATTTATTCCATAATCGAATAGCGCGTGGGAAGAAAGAACACCTGAATCTCTCCGTTCGAGCTCTGATTTCTCGTATTTTATTCTGATGATCATTTCTTCCTATAGTAAGTGGGATTCAGCAATATATTTTCGCATTCGGAGGAGAATGTTGCCGATTGGAGTTTCGTAAGTAGCCCACGCAGCAGCGATAAGCACCGTTGTTGTAATTATTTCCATCCCAGATCCTGTATCATTTCCGTAACGCTGTCTCCCCTGTATCGTGACAATACGAAACGAACTGCCCTTCTTTGGACTCTTTCGATTTCCTGTTGGTTAAAGATAACTGCAGAAAAAATAAGCGTTTAGATACATTTCATTAGTTTCACATACAAAGTTTCTTGCTACCAAAAATATACTGCTGGCACTAATATTTATTATAAAACAAAAGGAAAGTATATTATCATTCATTTCAATGAGTCCATTACTGTAACTTATGAATAGAGCCGTTCAGCAAGGTAAGGTGTGTGTGTACATTGTTTTCGATACTGCTAAACTGTTTTGTGAACAACTGTAACATTATGTACAAAAGTTAATGCTTTCCACTGAAGTGTAAATATTATCCGTGAAAATTTCTTGTTGCCTTTGGTCAAACTCCCTTTACAGTCATTCAGTTCAGTAGGAAAGAAAACATTATTTGAAAAGTTAGATTTTTGAAACTTGATCTTAAAGATTTCAGCAATAGGACAAAAATCTTGTTTCCCTTAACTTGTACACAAAGTTTTTAGATTACCACCTTTGTCAAGCAATTCGCAATAATCCAAATTTATTATTTTTCCATAGTTCACTGAAAGAATAGTTTGTATTACAATTCTCATACTTAATCCAATCCAATGTACCCATTATAACTGAATGCTGTTTATTTATAAATCTGTTGAACCACTTAATTGCTATAGCAGTGATCTAGCTTTTGTGTGCTTAGTGATTTACTTAACTATAAACTGTCCATTTTCAAAATTCGATGTACTTCAGTACCAGGTGTAGGCTTCAAAAGAGTGGTCTTATTACAGTTAGTTGCTGGTACATATTTGCCTGGTTTGGTTGGCGTCCTTCTTCTTTAATAACTGCAGTTATTCACTTTAGTTTACATCGTGCCTGATAACATTAATTTTGCATATCCTTTACCTATCAAAATTCAAAATCTTCGTAAAGTCAGTCACGATTCCTTATCCAGTAGTGCACACTTCACGGTCATAACAAAATCCTGTACAAGGGTGTAACATTAGCAGTTTCGTTTCCTAGTTTTGTGAGAGGCTTCAGACTTGTTCTGTAATTTCTTGCGAATTGCGAGTCGTAATTGTGGGTGTTATACACTGTTCAGTTCGTGGCTGACTATTGCATATCTGAGCACCTGTTCATAATGCACGGCCTACAGCTAGGTGATTACACGACAATACCACCCCTATATTGGATTTTTCTGAACAGAGTCCTGACTTGAAATCTGTAAAACACCAATGGGATGTTTTGGAACGTCAATTTCGTTCCACAACTCACAGTCCTACATCGATACCTGTTCTGTGCAGAACTTCGCGGACAATGGGCTGTCATTCCCGAAGAAACGTTCCAGCGCCTGACTGAACATATACTTGCGATAGTGGAAGCTGTCATCGAGACTAATGATTGGCCAACACCATACTGAATACTAGCCTTATCGACGGAGGGCACCACGAACTTGTAAGACGTTTTCAGCCAAGTGTCCAGATTTAATAACACTATTTAGAATTAAGTTTAAGATAATTTTTGCGTATCCTTTTCATACAGAAAGTAAAATTTTTAATCACTTAAAGCAAACTGTACGTCAATAAGGAACGATATACAATACCAAAAAGGGCTATATGCAAATTCTAAAATGACTCTAGAATCGCACCTGATGAAAGTAACGAGTAATGTTATCGAAATATAACGCGAAAATGGCGCTAGTACCCGACACCACTATGATCACCTAGCCGTGAAACCTGAAGAGTTTTGATTAAGTAGATAAAATCTATTGTCTTGATCGCAAATTTATTAAGAGTAATGACCGGTTTCAACTCATTTCTGAATCATCCTTGGATCAGTTTAAGGGTTTGTCATTAGTTGTATCTGCCAACAGGCAGTATAATCTTCCAGTCATCAAATGACAACTTATAAAAGCCAAGAAAAAATGCGCTACAACATTTGAAGGAATCCACGTTGGTTGTTGCTCATACCTGACACATGTTGGTTAAAACATTTTGACGAACAGTAGCTAAAATCAGCCACTGCTGGCTAATATTCACTGAATGTGGCATATATGTGCAACAACAAATGTGGTTTTCTCAAAAAGTTACATCGCCTTTTTTTATCAGTTGTAATTTGATTATTGAAGGATATACTGTCTGATGGCAGATAACAGCTATTGACAAACAGGTAAACTGATTAAAGAATGACTCACAAATGAATTGAAACCGGACATCACTGTTAATGAATCTGCAGTCAAGACTATAAATTTCATATTCACTGAATATCTGACATCAACTGCAAAAGGGTAAAGTTGAACATGTGTACCCAGCCGGGACCCGAAGACGGGTCTCTTGATTTATAGGCAGTTGCGCTGACCTCTACACCACTGGAAACACACGGATCAGCATATCGGCACGGAATTTCTCAAGTACGTCTCTCGTTAGATACAAATTCCCAACTTTACCCTGCTCACAGGAACTCAGAATTGTAGTTATTGTATACTAATCCACATAATAGTAAGGGTCTAGGAGTGCCTCCGCACTGAAGAAAGGATCATCGTCCGTCATCGGCATGTGTGGTGATCGCTGTGTCCCCATTGGTGTAGAGGTCAACTCAACTGCCTAGAAAGCGGAAGACCCAGGTTCGGATCCCGGCTGGATACTCATTTTCAACTTCACCCATTT
Organism: Locusta migratoria; assembly: GCA_026315105.1. Lineage (NCBI taxonomy): Eukaryota > Metazoa > Arthropoda > Insecta > Orthoptera > Acrididae > Locusta > Locusta migratoria. The sequence goes on along the minus strand of CM048750.1, from coordinate 26,491,218 downwards.
GCAGTTGATGTCACAATTTCTGTGAATATGAATAGATAATAACTGCATGATCAAAAGTGACTGTTCTTTCGGACATTTATTTATTCCTGCCATTTTTCACGTTTATATTCATTTGTTTAAGGGCTGTATGTCTGTAAAATTTCTTGGAAATACAATTAGTAGTAAAGAAGAAATAGATTAAAACTTGGTGGGTGATGGGGCGGTTTTACATGAACGCTACTGTTTATGTGCTCATATAGCATGGACTACGTGTCGTACTGAGGTACAATTTAGAAGGCACACTCAACTATACGTGTGTATACTGTCTGTAAAATTTACTGTAGCTACAATTTGTAGTTTAGAAATTATAAAATGGAACGTCATGCCGATAGCCGTAGTTTTACTCCATAAACAGCGGAAAAGTAGTAAACGAGAAACTTTTTTCCTTTCATCATTTTACTATGGTTGCCAGCAAGAAAAATGTTTAATAGAGTTTTGAAATTATGTTTAAAGTTTGTTGCACGTCGCTAAGTACTGTCATTCTCATACAGTGTATTTCTAAATTCTCACCGCATTTTTCTTCGGTTTTTTGGCCTTGTCTTCCGCAGTTGCAGTTATACAATTTTGTATAGGATGTGGGACCGTCTTTTGCAACTGTAAATTAGTCTACTTTAGACCAGACGCGTTTCGCTTTATTTTAAAGCATCTTCAGTGGTCAACTGTACAATAAATGGTTTGTATTACATTATTTGTTTTAGTTATTACGAAATTCGATCTGTAACAGTTCTCATGTAATTGGATTGTTTTCATTCTGAATAAATTGGACTATTAATATTACTCACGAATTTTTTATGTTTTTATCTTCATGTGTGGTTTGTAGCACCTTGTCACTTGCTGTCACTGCTTATATTTACACTATTTTACACTTTTTACAGTAACATTTCTACGCAAGTTTATGAAACATAACCATTTTCTGTGGGCTGGCAGGCTCTGTATGTCGTTTGTTTTGTTTGTCTTTTGTCTGTGTGTGTGTTCTTTTCTTTCAAGTTCTTTGGTTCGTGCTGTGAGATGTGTTTTTGTTTCATTTCTGTCAAAATAGGCATCTGCTATCAACCTTGTGTGTGATGTTCTGACTGTATTGTGTGTTTATAAATAAGATTTTGGTTCAACTAGCGACTTTCTGTGTGTGTGTGTGTGTGTGTGTGTGTGTGTGTGTGTGTGTGTGTGGGTGTGAGTGAGAGAGAGAGAGATATTCCGATTTTTCTGTATGTGTTAATGTGTAGGTAGGGATTTTGTTTTTGTTGTTGTCTTATGTGGTCGTATTATGTGGTGATTTTGTGGGTGGAGGAGGTTTGTCTTTGTCTACAATGTGTTTTATTAGTTTAAATAATGTTTGGTTGCTGATGTTCACTTGGTCATTTAATATGTGTTTCTTTTCTATTAATGCTTTTTGAATTTGGAAATTCTCTTGGAGGGCCAGGAGGTGTTTCTTATTGCTAAATCTGACTATTTGCATGTCGGTTTCTATGGTGGTGGGATAGTGGTTTTCTTGCCTAAGGTGTTCAGCAAATGTTGAATGGCTGTTGCCATATTTCGATGATCGTCTGTGTTCTTTATATCTTGTTTCAAATGTCCTGCTGGTCTGGCCTAAGTATAGAGCATCACAACTGTTACATTTGAGCTGGTAGATACCAGATTTTTGGTAGATGTCAGAGTTTTCTGTTTTTATTAGGCATTTCTGTAATGAGTTATGGCTTTGATATGCTATTTTGATACCTTGTTTCTTGAGAATGTTTCCAATTCTGTGTGTCAGTTTATTTCCGTAAGTAAGTGTGTACCAGTTTGTTTGTTGAGTTTCTGTGTTATGTCTTTCATTTGTGTTGTTGTTGTTTTGGGTGTTAGTTGTGTGTGTTATGAGCCCTTGGTTTTGGGTGTGTTGTTTCTTTATTTTGTTTTGGATTCTTTTATTCAATTTTGTAATGAGGGTTTCTTGGTATCCATTACTCTTTGCTATCTGAATTATTATGTCCAGCTCCTTGTTATAATTGTGTTTGTCTAGTGGTACTGTGTTTAATCTGTGTAACATGTATCTCAGAGCTGATTCCTTCTGGGCCTGTGGGTGGTTAGAAGACTGGTGTAATATTATGTCTGAAGCAGTAGTTTTTCTGTAGATGCTGAATGAGTGTGAGTTATTTTTCTTTGTGATGGATATGTCCAGGAAATTGATTTGGCCTGCTTCTTCCTTCTCTAGAGTGAACTTTATGTTCTTATGTGTTCTCACCGCATTATATGACATTTTTTTGCGATTTCTATTGGTTATGGTGTAATATCTTTTGAGCCGTGTGCCGTATGTGATTCAAACCATGCAGCAATTATTACCTCACGGGAAGGAATGTGTGTACCAAATTTGGTTGAAATCGGTCCAACGGTTTCGGAGAAAATGAGCAGCATTGTCGTCGCAAAATGCAGCATTTTTTCGCGCATCTCATTGTTTATGACATATCTCGTGAAATATATATCGTATGTGAGTCTTACACTTACGGCGACCGTCCTCATAGATTGAAGCTTACGTGTACAAAATTTCATAAAGATTGGAACAAAACTGTAGATTTGTATGCAACAGGTACAAATATACGGACACACTGCTTTATATATTAGAAGAAGATATAGATTTTGAGTACTTAATTAAAAATATTTAGACCACCTCGCAAACAACATGTCAAATAACTGAACAATTTTATTAGAAAAGTTTTTATTAAAAAATATTGTCTCCACAATGGAACCGTCAGCCGGTGTGGACCGAAACCTTCAAACCCCCACCAACCATCCGTTGCATAGACAGTGAAGTGGCGGTGACGATATGATACCCAACAAATGTCTTAGGGGAAGCATAGCAACACTAAAAGAATAGAATTTTGGAGAGGAGTAGTATCACCTGTTACGTGGTTTTTACCAGTAAATCACAACGTTTCGCCAGCTCATTTTGTGGCCTGAATACGGGACAGGTAAATATTAGTTGGGGCGGCAAAGAAGGCGGCAGAGGCACCACCTCGCAGACAACATGTCAAACAACTGAATAATTTTATTAAAAAGTATTGTCTCCCCAATGGAACCGTCAGCCGGTGTAGACCGCACCCTTCATACACCCCCACCCAACCACCCGTTGCAAAGACAGTGACGTGGCGCTGACGATATGATACTCAAGAAATGTGATAGCGGAGATAGAGCAACAATAAAAGGTTTATGTCTTCAAACAGAATTTTGGAGAGGAGTAGTACCACCTGTTTCGTGGTTTTTACCAGTGAATCACAACTCTTTGCCGGCCTGAATACGGGACAGGTAAAGACTAGCTGGGGCGGCAAAGATGGCGGCAGCGGCACCACCTCGCAAGGCAAGATGTCAAACAACTGAAGAATTTTATTAGAAAAGTTTTTATTAAAAAGTATTGTCTCCTCAATGGAACCGTCAGCCGGTGTGGACAGCATCCTTCACACCCCCACCCAACCACCCGTTGCAGAGACAGTGAAGTGGCGGTGACGATATGATACCTAAGAAATATCACAGGAAAGGTAGAGCAACAATAAAAGGTTTATGTCTTCAAACAGAATTTTGGAGACGAGTAGTAGCACCTGTTTCGTGGTTTCTACCGGTGAATCACAACGTCTTCGCAGCTCATCTTGTGGCCTGAATACGGGACAGGTAAAGATTATCTGTGGCGGCAAAGATGGCGGCAGCAGCACCAACATGTCAAACAACTGAAGAATTTTATTAGAAAAGTTTTTATTAAAATGTATTGTCTCCCCAATGGAACAGTCAGCCGGTGTGGACCACACCCTTCATACCCCGTTGCATAGACAGTGAAGTGGCGGTGACGATATGATACCCAACAAATGTCATAGGGGAAGCATAGCAACACTAAAAGGTTTATATCTGCAAGCAGAATTTTGGTGAGGACCTGTAGCTCCTGTTTCGCGGTTTTTAACGGTGAATCACAACGTTTTGCCAGCTCATCTTGTGGTCTGAATTCGGGACAGGTAAAGATTAGCTGGGGCGACAAAGATGGCGACAGTGGCGCACCAGCAGGTCAGCCGACACCTGTCGGCCGCTAAGCCGCAGGCGGCCGGCAGCGGGGGCGGCGGGGGCGGCGGGGGCGGCGTGGGCGGCGGGGGCGGCGGCGGGGGCGGCGCTGACAGTAATCCCGCAGCCTCCGGCCGGCGCGGAGGTGTAGCGATAAGGGAAGACATCCCGGCCGGAAGGAAGGCAGCGGGCGGGCGGCGGCTCGTAAGAGTTTACGACCGGCCGCGGCTTTGCCGGCCGTTATCGCCCGGAGGCGCTACACGCCGGCCACAAAGCATCTTCCGAGCTGCCGCCCACACGGCGCCAAGATAAATAATTTTGCGAATGGCGCGGGAGGGAGAAAAAAAGAAGAAGGGGATGGAGGCGAGATTGCGCGGGACACCTTGTCGTGGAAAATTGGCCACCGCCGAGGGCCGGGCCGCGCCCTCTAGCAGGTCGAGCGGGAACTATTTTAGTCCCGGCACGGTCGCCACGTCGTCGAGCCGCTCCGTTAAATCGCCGTTAACGACTTCGAGAATCGTTCCCTGTAAATGGAAAAAGAGGACGGGTACAGCCGTTCTACTAAAAATAGAACAAATCTGACCATAAAAATTTCCCCTTTCAGAATATTGTTTAACCCTTAAATAGAAACACCGGTCTGAGAGACCTTTAGGTTTTTTTTTTTTTTTTTTTTTTTATTTTTTTATTTTTTTTATGTTGCCTATGGCAACACTGTTCTGCTTGCGACCATCCCCTCCACATTATTAAATAATAAACGTGGCGCAAGCATTGTAATCCAGTTTGTGTCTTCCGGCTGTCAGGTAAGCATTGATTTTATAAAACTGAAACGAGACTGTCAATTCGTTTCATTGCTCTGATGTCTCATTATGTCAACTTAATGAATGAAATTGGATCTGATTCACTTGGGATTGGCTTGCAACAATTTGTGGCAGGTGTTGATAACTGAAAGAGCAATTGTAGAAACAGAGATGGCGAAGGGGTACATCTTTCCTGTTATAAGTCACTCTCCTCTTTTCCCCATCCTTGTGTACTATGGAGTGCCAGTGGAATGTATTAATATTTCTTTCGGTGTTGGTAACATGGGCAGTACTGTAATCTTTGCTTTTGGCTATGTAGTTGTGGCAAGAACTGCCTTGCAGCAAAGGTTTTGTTTGAGGGTTGAAGTAGAGGGTCGATTTGGTCAAGCCAGGGGTTGCGAAGGCGGTGGAGTAACGGACCCTAGGTGTCCAGCCAATCGGGGCGCTACGCCCTTGCGAATCTGAAGAGATCGGTTCCTGGCCTGGCGGAGCGCGGACGTGAGGAGAACTGCTCGCTGCTGTCGTGAAGGTTTTGGTAAGGATTTGGTGAGAATATTCAGAAATGTTGCTCATGGTGACGCTTTCACCACCCGTTGTTAGGGGACGCAATCAATAGGTGTCAATTTTCACATTTTTTGGTGAATTCAAGTGATAGAATCAGACAGAGATGGTGTGTGCTTTGTCGTGGTTTAAAGTTGCTGCTAAGTCGGTTATTGGTTACGTTATCATGGGGAGTATCAGTTCGTTGAACGTGTTTCTGTATTTGTTTCCGGTACATATTCATTTTTAGGGTCAATATTCAAATTTACAGTGATTTTCCTTCTAACTAGGACTTTGCGCGCGAAATGGATAAATTGTAGTCTGTGAGTCCAGTTGGTGCAATGGTAGTCTTTTATTAGTTATAATTTATTTCTTGTGTGTTTTAAATTTCTTTAATGCATAAATGTGTAGGATTAATCTCTGAATAATGACGGTTTCCTTTGTGCAATGTGATCAGGGTGTACGTTGTACCACGTGGTTGTCAGTATATAGTAAGTCTGGTAACAGAGGGTCTGTTGCAATTGCTTACCCTGCTCATGCAGTAGTGTTATGGAAATTATTCAGCGTGGTGGTAATTATTTTAAATTAAATTTCAGTAACTTGGTTTTTGTGTGGGGGCCACACTGATCACGTATTTTCACCACTTAGATGGACATAGTAAAGTTTTGTGATCCCCTGTCGTGTTCTGGCAATGATCAGAAGGTCGGTAATGCAAATCCCATTCACGGGTAATATTTTGTGTCCGTTCACACCACTTTGCTGCCCCTGGCACGCAACGGCCGGACGGATTCAAATTTGATGGCTCACGCAGTAATTCTTCTTTGCATGCCTTGTGTGAATGTGGTAAATCATAGCGGGGAATCAGAGGAAACTTCTTGCTTCCATATCCTTGCGAGTGACGAAATTAACCTGTCTTTTTCGGAACCTTGCTAGGAGGCCCATTCAGATGGTAGAAATAAAAGGTTGCACTTCAATTCTCTTTCCATGTAAATTAACATCACACAATGTTTATCTTAAAGAATTAGTGGGTAAATAAATAACGATTTTATCCCACATGCGTGTCGAAGCAATTTCTAAATGTTCATATGACCCTATTGAGCACTAATAATTCCATTCTTAACGTCTTTCCTGTGGCCTGCAATGGTGCACTGAAGCATAAATAACAAAGTAACGTATCCGTTCCATTTGAGTACGTATATTGGTTCCGAGTAATTAGGTCAGATGCGTTTGTAATGTTATCCGTTGCGCGGGTCAATCGTATGACTCTTCAGTTTCATTAAAGATGTTGGGCGTGCTTATTTCGCACGTGGTGGGAACCCATATATGTACTCAAACTGGATAAAGCTAGCGTAGATAAGTCATTGCACATAGAAACGTGTGGGAGTCTTATTGCATCGCAATAGCTTGCAGTAGGCACCTTCAGTGTACAAGTTACCGGGCATAGTGTCAGACAGAATGGTAAAGTACACAGTCCAGACACGAGGATATATATAAAATAAAATTAAAAACGGCGACGGGTACGTTACAAAACCTGTAGGTCTGTCGGACCGGATGTTTCGGATTACGTTCGCAATGGCTCGGATGTTAGACCGGATGTTTCGTATTACGTTCATTTTATTTTTTCTATTACGTCTTTTCTTGTGTGAGATACTTTTCCTTGGATGTTTAGAAGACGTCATGACGGATAATGCTTCTGAAGGCAATCGTAAATCTGCGAGAGACGCAAGAAATGAGGGGATGCGCTGTAGTGATCCCAATTTTGAGAAGAAAAAACTTTCAGAGTGGTTGCAGGAGAGCGATGATGCATCCGAGATGGAAAATGTTTGCTCAAATGCTGATTCTGACTTTACAATTACCGACGCAAGAGAAGACGATGAGAGAAGAAAAAGCGATGGTAACCGGCTGATAGTGACAGTAGTGATTATTTCAATCTATTGGAAGATGAACATAAAATAATTAGTGACAATACACGTGGAGAACAAGACGGTATGCCAGATACTTATGTTTCGAAAAAGAACAAAAAGATTTGGTATTGAATCAGTGGAATCAATAATAACAATACCCTGTTAATTTTGAACAAATAAAATATATTTAATACTCAATTTGATGTTCATTTGAAGTCCACAAAATATTATCCTAAACGCATTAATAAATTATAAAAAATAATAAATATATGAAAAAATATTGAGGAGGAAAAACCCGGTCTGGCAGACCGGATGTTTCTAATAATGTACTATCGACCTATGTTTCCGTTTAAGGTTTAATAACAATTACAAGGAAAGTACTTGAGCTCGAACAAATATAAATATACGAAAATTGTGTGAGAGATAATGTGAATGTTCCTTATTGCACTAGCGATACTCCCGCATTTGCAAAACTCTGCAGTCGCCCATTATAGGCTTCTGCGTGTGTCATGCCGCACTGCTCCTTGACCTGCCGGTACGCCAGTAGTGACGGTGCAGTGTGCCTCTGAAGTTGCGTTTTGTGACCTTATTTGTGTAGTGAAGCGTCGGATTTGTCGGCGATTGGTAATCAATCCTGCTAGTATAGCGTGACTGGTAGAGATTCAGTTACGAACAACCCTTCTTCGTGAAGATGATAGTGGTGTAGAGGATGAATCATCCGCATGTTACCTGGTATCTGTTATAGTGTTTCTAATCTATGCTCATATTTCTGCACTGTAATAGTTACCATAAAACATGTGAATGATTCATCTTCTACACCAACACCGTATTCACTAAGAAAGGCTCTTCGGAATTTGATCTCAACCAATCGCAATACATTTGCAGGGTTGATTACCAATCGCCGACCCATCTGACGCTTCACAATACAAATGACGTCACAAAACGCAAGTTCAGAGGCACACCGCACTGTCCCTACTGGTCCACACTGGCGTACCTGCAGCTCAATGTGCAATGCGGCATGGCACACGCAGAGGCCTGTAATGGGCGACTGTCACGTTTTGCAGATGCGAGAGTATCACTAGTGCAATAAGGGACCTTTAAATTATCTCTCACACTATTTTGGTATATTTGTGTTTGTTCGAGCCTGAGTACTTTCCCTGTTAGTCCTACAAATTTACAGTGGTTTTAACAATGTAAAATCTGAAACTTCCTGGCAGCAATGGAATCTGTCCAGGGTCCTATAATACAACGCTTTCACGTCGATCCAAGCGATACTCTATTTTCGTGAACTCAAGTCACCTAACTAATGCGAGCGGTTACTCTTTCACAAGTATTATCGGGTAATATTAATGAAGCGACCAGTTTTTCTTAATTTAAGTGATCGCAGATGTGGAGCAAACAATCGGTGATGGGAGGAGAGGCGACTTTGGGGTTCTGAATATGGTATCAGGTTTATAAATTAAGAATGGTATTGAGCAACTGAAAAAAATTACGTGGGAGAAGCATTATGTGACGATACATGGGAGGATAGGCCGCGGAGATACGGCCGAGTGCATTTAGGCGCTGTGTTGCGATGCGCGAGGCCATTCCTCTTCGGGGTTTGAATCCCTCCTTGGGTGTGGATCTCTGTATTGTCTTTAGTACAAGGTAGTTCATAAGTAGTTCGTAAGTTTAGGGACTGATGACGCCGCAGATAAACCCAACAAGGTTTACAAGCATTTCAACATTATTATTTTATTATTATTATTATTATTATTATTGAGGATAGGAAACTAACATAATAACTAAAAATTTCCGGGCTATTATGCCGTGGTCTAGTGGATTTATTGTCTAAATCCAACGTTTCGTCCCCGACTGCGGAGGACATTCTCAAGGGGGACCGTGGCACTTTTGAAAGTCCAATACACACCCTGGCTCGCTACTGACTGAAGCCAAACTCCGTTTACGAGGGCTCGCGCGCAGAGGTGTGACGTCAGATGTTTGACATGCGCGCGCAATTCGTCGTTGCCGATTGCATACGTCCGTTAATATCGTCCCATGGTGGAAAACTGTTACATTTCTTCTTCAAAACTGGAACCCAGATTTCATCCTATAGGATGGAGGAGGGCGTGAAACATGAATAGCCCTGGCCGTTTGCCATTGTTAATTGTTTTTCCCTGCTTGAGGAAGTCAATGAGTATCGGATCTCGAACGTCTAAAAAGAGGTGAGCATCTCTTGTCTGGTGAGGGCACAGCCATGAAATTCTTTGGGAAATTTACGACGAATGTTTCGGGTCCTTATGTTCTATTATTTATTGAAACCTTCATTTAGACCAGCTACCTGTGGGTATAAAGCTGGTCGTGAATTGTGGCCAATATTTACATTCGATTTAGTCTATTACAATTTGTTCTCTTCTTATCCAAGTACAATGATAATTCTTACACAAACAATATTAGGCTGATTAGTATATTCTTCGATAGTATGGTATTACATTGAATTTAATTAGCCGCGGCCGAGTAGCTGTGCGTACAACTTTGTGTTGTTCTTAGGTTGGTTTATCTTAGTTTAAGTAGTTTGTAAGCTATGGACTAATGACTACGCAGTTGAGTCCGATAGATTTACAAACATTTGAACATTTTTAAATTCAATTATCGGTTAGGGAAAATGGTTCTAATTAAAATAAAACTAATTTGGAAAAGGGAAAAGTGGGGAGGCGTTAGTAACTTAAATAAATGCTACAATTTGAAGAGGTGAAAAGATGAGAGGATAGTGGTTAGTGGGGAAGAGAGAACTATTCTCGATGACAGGTCAGAGGAAGAGACCTCGGAATGAGCATCGAGCCCTGCGGCCCTGGCCAGTCTAATGTACAATTTATTTGTTCCTAGACTATTCTTGTTTAAAACTTCCTGGCAGATTAAAATTGTGTGCCGGAACCGGGACTCGAACCTGGGACCTTTGCCTTTCGCTGGCAAGCGCACTACCGACTGTGCTATCCCGACACGACTCATGATGCCGCCTCACAACTTTACTTCCGCCAGTACCTCGCCTCCTACTTTCCAAACTTCACAGAAGCTCTCCTGCGAACCATGCAAGACTAGCACTCCTGGAAGAAAGGATATGGCGGAGACATGGCTTAGTCGCAGCCTAAGGGATGTTTCCAGAATGAAAGTTTCACTCTGCAGCGGAGTGTGCGCTGATATGAAACTTACAGGCAGATTAAAATTTTAATCTGCCAGGAAGTTTCATATCAGCGCACACTCCGCTGCAGAGTGAAAGTTTCATTCTGGTATTCTTGTTTAGTCATTTAGATGTCAGACTCCGTTATAACAAAGCGGCGTATTCAAATCTCAAATGGTTGGGTAGTAAAGGCATTTCGCACTTTTTCATTCAAACATCCGTCGTATGAGTACAAAAAGAGAAAAATAAATGTTTCCTCCACGTTAATTGTTTATCGACTGAAGCCTCTGCCGCGGCGGATTAGCATTGCGCACTGCGCACTGGGGCGCCGTGCTGCGGAGCACACGGCCGATCGCCATCGGGAGTTGGACTCCCCCCCCCCCCCCACCCTCGGGCATAGGTGTCTCTGTTGTTCTTAGGTTAGTTTACCTTATTGTAAGTTGTCTGTAAGCTGCGGACGGATGACCACGCAGTTGAGTCCGACAGATTTACAAACATTTGGACTGACGCCTGTCCCATCTTCAATCACAACCGCAGGTACGAGATTAGCAGGTAATCCGCTGTCAGCGGCTGAGATTGCCGCGGCGCGATTATAATCGCGGGCTCATGTTAGTAATCAAGCGAGTAGGCCACCGCCCGCTGTTACGCCGGACCGTTATTGTCAATGCGGACACCGCGGCCGCCAAGGACACGGAGGCAATCAGTGTACCATTAGACGCCACCTCCGGATTGGACGTCCCGGCGTATTTGCGAGCCTAATCGGAGGAGAATCGGCCATCGGGGGAGTGCTGCTGCTACTGTGGGGAGGGGCGGTGGGAGGGGCTAATGGATATGACAGGTAGCGGGTAGCGGCTTCCCGGCGCATATGCGCATCCCGTGTCGCAGCAGACCGCACTTTGAGCACGGCGCCGCCGGTCGCCAGTAGGGTGGGGTGTCGGCGCGCCTCCTGGCAGCTAGGGACTGCGGCAAAGTTCGGCGGCCTCCGCCACCTGCGGCTTTCTCATTATTCGCGACGGCGCGGCGCCCGCGGTGCTCAGGCAGACTGCCAGCGACGCCCTACACCGGCCAGCCACTAGTCCGGCCGACCACACCTGCGCTGCTCCCGGAAGCGGAGGCCATTCTGTGAACTGGCCGTCCTTGTGTGAGGCGCTGAGGAACAAGTGCTTCCGTTTAAGGCCGCGCCAGTCTGGGTTCCGAGGAAAGGAGTCTATTAACACTGAGAGGGCAGCATTCAGCCGGCTACCTACAAGGACCGCCAGGACAAAATGGGCCCCATGTTTGTTACGAGAACTATTCAGAAACTAAGGAATGTTTTTGCTGTTGTTGATGTTGTGGTCTTCAGTCCGCAGACTGGTTTGATGCAGCTCTCCACGCTATCCTGTCCTCTGCAACTCTCTTCATCTGAGAATACGTTCGGCAGCCTACATCCTTTTGAATCTGCTTACTGTATTCGTCCTCGGTCTCCCTCTACGATTCTTACCCCACACGCTTCCTTCTAATGCTAAGTTGACAATTCCTTCATGCCTAACATGTGTACAACCAATCTATCTCTTCTCTTAGTCAGGATATGCCAGAAACTCCTTTTCTCCCCGATTCGGTAAATCACCTACTCATTAGTTACGTAATCTACCCATCTAATTTTCATTATTCGTCTGTAACACCACATTTCAAAAGCTTCTATCATCTTTTTATCTGAACTCCTTATCGTCCACGTTTCACTCCCATACAATGCTACACTCCAGACAAATGCTTTCAGAAAGGTCTTCCTAAAATTTAAATTAATATTGGATGTTTCTCTTCATTAGAAACGCTTTTCTTCCCAAAGCCATCCTACATTTTATATCTGCTCTACTTCGGCCATCAGAAGATACCTTTCTACCCAAATAACAAAATTCATCTTCTACTTTTAGTGTCTTATTACTTAATCTAATTCCTTCAGCATCGCCTGATTTTCTGACATTGCATTCCATTACCTTCATTTTACTCTTGTTAATGTTCATCTTATATTTTGCTTTCAAGACACTGTCCATTCCATTCAATTGCTCTTCCAGATCTTTTGCAGTCTCTGACAGAATTACTATGTCATCGGCAACCCGCAATGTTTTTATTTCTTCTCCCTGCACTTAAATGCCCTCTCCAAATTTCTCCTTCCATTCCTTCACTGTCTGTTCACTGTACAGATTGAACAACATTGGGGAAAGGCTAAAACCCTGTCTTACTCCCTTCCCAATCTCTGCATCCTTTCTTGCCCTTCCACTCTAATAACCGCTGTCTGGTTTTTGTATAGTTTGAATATAACTCTTCGCTCCCTATAATTTACCCTTGCTACCTTCAGAAGTTAGAAGAGTGTATTCCAGTCAACATTGTCAAAAGCTTTCTCCAAATCGACAAACGCTAAAAACGTACGTTTGCCTTTCCTTGGCCTATCTTCTAAGATAAGGCGTAATGTGAGTATTGCCTCCCGTGTTCCTACATTTTTCCTAATACCGAACTGATCTTCCCCGAGGTCAGATTCCACAAATTTTTCCATTCGTCTGTAAATAATTCGTGTTAATATTTTGCAACCATGACTTATTAAACTGATAGTCTGTAATTTTCACACTTGTCTGCACTTGCTTTCTTTGGATTTGGAATTACGATATCCTTCTTGAAGGTGGAGGGTATTTCCCATGTCTCATATATATTGCATACTAGGTGATACAGGTGATACCATTTTTTCACGGCTGACTCTCCTAACGACATCAGCTGTATTATCTACTCCAGTCCTTCAGCGCTCTGTCAAATTCTTCTTGCAGTATCTTCCTCCACTTACTCTTCCATTCATTTCTAGAATACTGCCTTCAAGTTTATTTCCTTTGTAAAGGCCCTCTAGATATTCCTTTCACCGTTCAGCTTTCCCCCCTTTGCTTAGTATTGGTTTTACACCTGAGTTCTTGATATTCATACAGCTGCTTTTCTTGTCTCCAAATATCTCTTTTATTTTCCTGTAGGCGGTATGTATCTTTCCCCCAGTTGATGTCATTACTGCATTTGTCCTCTAGCCACTTGCTAATTCTTGCTAGAAAAAAAAAGTACCGTAAATTCCCATAACTATGGTCCTTAAGCACAACTATATCCCAAATAGATGACTCTACACAGTACGGTTTAGTGACAGCAGAGCGCTTCCATCGCTCTCGAAACAACGAGGGAGTCTGCCGTCCACTGGCAGGATATTTAACTTCAATGTCGCGCATGGTAAAGCATCACAGTAACCACAGCGATAACGTGAAGAGGCTAATTTTCAATTTAGTTGCCCAACTTTCCCTCGTACTGAGAGCATGGTAGGAGAAAACTTTTTTAATTTTTTTTATTTGTCTGATAATATATTTAGAGAATATTATCTTTAGCTTGGCGCCTATCTGCTAACATGACCACACTGTCGACGGGACGTTAAACCCTAAGCTTCCTTCCTTTTTTTAAATTTTTTTATTTTTATTTAAATCTGCTGACGTTATACATGAGAAATAAAAATGGGTGAACTTGAGCAAATCTATGGTCAACTTTCCAGGTTAGATTTTAATTGTCAGATTCGCAAGAAGACGGTGATCGGTAGTGGTGATGAGCATACAGCATCGCTTGTATGATATGACCATGATACCATTTATTTGAACGCATAAGAAACGGCGGTGTTGATGCAACAGTAGTGTTCGCATATAACGGGTGTCTCACGAAAGACGCCTGCCAGGCGCCCGCGGATCGCGCTGTACGGTTCCCGGTCGCCGCCACCGCATCCTCCAGCCACGGCAGCGCCCGTTCTCGGACTTCACTGTGCCGCGGGCGCATACACTGAGTTAAAGTCTAAAAAACATAGTCATCTGGGTAACCTAAGCTTACCTTTATTTACAGCAGATATTCAAAATGATGTCGCTCTATGGAAAGAGCGGCCTGACATGTCTTTAACACATTTGCGAACACTCTACGAATTTCGGCTGCCGAAACCTGGGAAACTACTAGTCTAATCATATTTCACGAAACAGTAAATTGTGACAGGTATGTGAACAATATCCTGCATTTATTTTTTTTCAAGAATTTTCACCCAGCTAAAAGCTGTACGGTTATTCCATGAAGGACAATGCAAAACCATACGTTTCCAATGCTTCATTGGCAGCAACGTTCTCCAGATCTAAATCACTGTGACTTTTATCTTTGGGGAATGTTAAAAGAGAAGGTGTATGCAAGCAATCCCAATACAGTCGAAGAGTTGTAAAACAGGATTCAACTACTCATTTCCAAGATTTCGGGCGCCGAAATTTGTCTAGTGTTCAAGAGATGTAAGGCCGTTGTTTCCATAGAGGGGCATCATTTTGAACATCTACTGTAAATAAAGGTAAGCTTAGATTACTCACACGGCAATGTTGTATAGACTTTAACTCAGTGTATGCGCCTGCGGCACAATACAGTCCGAGAATCGGGCGCTTCCGTGGCCGACGGATGCGGTGGCGGCGGCCGGGAACCATACTGTGCAATCCGCGGGCGCCTGGCAGGCGTCTTTCGTGAGACACCTGTACATCTCAAAGAGCGACGAGAACACTACTTTTCCACATAGTCAGCAAACAAATTGAGGCATCATAACGGTGGACCAGCTTTGAGATTCTTTCGTCGAAAAATTCTGCCTCCTGTTACTTCAGCCAGTCAGTTACGCCCGTATGTAGTCCCCTATTTGTCACAAAACCGCTGCGTTTGAATCGAGTTCTTCATCTAGGGAAACAAGTGGAGGTCTTTTGGTACGAGATCGGGATTGTGGGGCGGATGAGTGACAAGATCGGCAGTCATAATGTTTTGGCGTTCACTCTTCTCTTTATCATGAACGTTGGTTCGGTCACTTTTAAACCAATTCCGGAGGGAACATTCACTCATTACGTTGTTTCCGTACACTTCGCAAAATTCATGATAAGTTGTTACAGCTTTTAGGTTTTTTGTAAACAAAAACAGCATCACACACAGCACCTCACAACTGGCGGAATTTCCGATGGCAACCCACATATCAAATTCGAATATCTGAAGAACCAGAAGCGCAGCGACGTTCCTGTTGATAAGGCTGGATGGGGACTGACCTGTCGAGCACGCACACACCAAGACATACGCGATCGGCGCGCGCCTAGCGGCGTCAGACAAACGTTCCCTACTTATGAATAGCGCTCGTCGTGCATGTATAGCAAGACTAGAAGGCATGAAACAGCTCATATATGAATAATGTTAATTTTTATTTACGTGTTTCATGTTCAATATGGATTGTACACTGGCCAACACAATTGGGGGATCAGCTGCCTTATCTAGATTCTGTTATCATTTTTTATTTGTCTAATAATATATTTAGAGAATATTATCTTTAGCTTGGCGCCTATCTGCTAACATGACCTTATCGGAAGAATTAACTAAAATGGTTTGATGTCTTTCAGTCGTTTCTGCAGACTGGAGACAATATCAGTACAGCAAACGAAATAGTGGTAGTTGCTGCGAAGTGTGTTGTCTTGCTTTTACGGTGCCAAAGTAATTACACAAGGAGTTAGTCTATGGCATTGTGATACAACAGATGAAGTGGAAATCTGACTGTTTCCATGTGAAAAGCAAGTTTTAACAAGCTGTTGGGTTCCCCAGCGGGCCTGTTTGGACGTAGTGAATGGAATACCCTAATCTGCTCGGAAACAGGAAAAGGTGGTCTTGGATCAGCGAGGGCGGCTACCTTAGATTGCAACTGAAATACAATAAGCCACGCACATTATTCTAAAAATCCGAATAAAATCAGGGAATGATCATACGGCAACTATAATTATATGAATGGATTTAAGAGACTTGGGAGAATCAAACGCTGTACTTACAACTTCAATACCCCTTGCAGTTAAAAAGCCGATAACTTTCGGTACTATAATAATAAAAATATAACACTGATTTACAATTATTGTTATGTAGTGTTTATCAGTAATAGTTTAAGAAGCAAATGAGCAGCACTGCACCACGCTACCTGTCTTAAAAGAGGCACCATGTTAGATCCGTATTTTTTCAATTAACTTTGTTTTACTCTCTTGTTCTGCTTTTCGTTGAGGAAGCAATAGTCTTCCGTCAGAACATAGATACCACCACAGAAACACAAAACATGAACGCAATAAAGTGCATTACATTTCTACATGTATTTTATTATATATCATATTGTCGCGTTGCAATGGAAGCAGGCTTAACTTCGAAGGCAACTAAACACAGCACTTATACTGAAAGCACGTTTATTACGAACTCAACATACACGCAGCACTGACCGCCTCTCAGGCAGAGTGCTCTGCTATTTATACACAGACAGAATTTACCAGAAATTAGAAGAACAGTTAACATAAGAAACAAGTAGGATTTACAAGTGAACATAAGAAAGATGTAGAACCTTCTGGAAATTTAAATTACAAATAAATAAATTTTTGCCGACGGGCGGGATTGAACCGGCGACCTTCTGCTCCGCACTCCGTGACGCTATCCCCTGCGCCACGCCGGCAATCGGCGTTCGTCCTCTCTCGCGGCAATATTATTCTTAGTAACATTCCATTTATGTTGCAGACTGCCTCTTAAATGGCTGTCTAATAATAGTAGATATGCAGCAGATAATTTATACATCAAGAATTATATGTATTTGTGGACAAGAACTGAATATATTTGCATAAAAAGCCATTATAAATTAAATATTAATTGTGTAACCATATTTCAACGGCGGGAGTATATTTCAACAGTGAGACGCCACGCTTAAATAGCTACCTGACCAAAGAGCTTCAGTCTCAACCGATTTTAGTACTGTTAAGTACATATTTGTATGTAAACAAGATTTGTAGGGAGGTGGTCAAAGAATTTAATTATGTGATATTCAAATGTATAATATTTTGGAACGGAAATTGTATTTTAAAGATGAGGCATTAGGATGTGCAGAAGGTAGAGCACGCTGTCGAACGCTTGGGAAGGGACTCGTAACTTGGACGTGGTGGTGAAAGGTTGTGACACTGGGCGGTCTGAAGCCGCGTTACGAACTTGTGACATGAAGAGATAGGAAAGTGTGGACTTAGAAAATAACGGGACTGTAACTGGAGAACTTAGTCTTTGGTTGAAAAGTGGTAAACAATGGACGTTAGTAGGGCTGTGGTACTGTGATAATTCAGCAATCGTGTACTCGTGTGATGACAAACTGTGTTTTATAACAAATGGTGTAATGAATTGCGGATTAATTTGGAACTGCAATGTTCGATGGACTTCATTAATTTACGAGTTATAATTTGGAATTTTTACTCTCGTGTGCGTTTGATAATTATTGTGGCTGTCATAACAATAGTTGCGGAAATATTCAGTTATTTACCGATGTATAAACTAGGACAACTTCCGCATTTTCATGACCAAAAAAGAGTGATTAACTGCATTTATATAAAAATTAATTCGTGAGTAAATCTCTTCTAAATATTATCTTACAATCCATTTTGTTGGTTATTCAGAGCTTTAATTTATGTTTATTTAGATTTATTTTTCGCGTCACGGTGTGCAGATTGATAGACTGGCTAAACTGCAGATTAATTATTCATCTTATTTGAACAGTTTGGGTAGCTATTTATGGCATAGAAGCGGACATGTATAACTCACCCCTATGAATAGAGACAACTAGTCATAAACCATTTACTACTCAGAGTTATGTATTGCACAATTCTTATTGGTGAGTACCGATAGGAAAGTCGCAGCATCAGCCGGCCGCAGTGGCCGAGTGGTCTGCGGTCTGCATGGCCGCTGCGGTTGGGGGTTAGAATGAACCCTCGGGTATGGATGTTTGCGCCGTCTTTAGTATAAGCTAGTTCATAAGCAGTTTGTAAGTTTAAGGACTGATGGCCCCGTGGTTAAGTCCCTTAAGCTCTACAAACATTCAAACATTTTTGTCGCAGCATCAAAGCCATTGGAGGGTTTGTAGCGGGACAGACAAAGAGGGAGATGTGGCTATTCATTCTAAATGTAACATCCATGACATGGACGCGATTTCAGACAACAGGAACTGCTAAAGGAAGGCAAGGCCAAGGTCGTCTACGAGTAACATCGGCAAGAGACTACCGTTATCTCCGGTTAACATCCCGTTGAGTTCGAGAGCTGAATGCAACTCCGTTCCATCGCACCCCCCAGGCAGCTACAGAACACGTAACATCAAAACAAACACTCCGAAATCAGCTTCGAGGATGTATCCTCTACGCACGGATACCTAGGGTGTATGTCCCATTAAAACTTCGCCCACGGTCGTGAGGCTACCCTTCACTCCAAATAACGGAAATTCCAAAAAAGCGAGAAGCACCACGCTAAGTATAACACTAATATAAGAATAGATCACAAGAATTATTAAAACATACTATGCCCTCTTTACTATATGCAAAACGTTGCATTGCATCACATGTTGAATTTTAATAAAGACAAAACAACAACAGTATATCAATATTATTGTGGGGGAAACACTATGCAATTCAGTGAACTTGGTGTATGATTACAATCAACACAGAAGGAAAGAAACCTTCGAAAATGAATTTAATTGCTTCGAAATATATCTACTGAAACGCTTGGAATTGCTAATATTAGTCATCAAAATGCAGATGTGTGTGGTTTTTTTTTATTTTTTTTTATTAAGTGGTTAAAACACTGCGGAAAACAACAATGTTCTCACATCAGTTTATGTTCAAAAGTACTATCGAGCAAAAGCTGTCCAAACCCAAAGTGAGAACCATGCGACAATAGTGTTGCGCGTCCCGTCGAGGTCATTAAAGATGAAATACAAAGTCGGATTGTTTTCTGAAGCACGGGGATGGAAATCAGTGGTGCGTTGCTAAATGAACCACCCTTACATCCGCTGGAGTGGTTTAGGGAAATAAGGGAAACTGTAAGTCTGTAAGGGGGGGGGGGGGGAGGGGAGGGAACGGATCTGAACCGCCGTCCTCTCGCATGCAAGTCCAGAGTTGTCACCACTCTCGGTCGAGTAGCAAAAGCGACAGTAACAGCATTTTAAAATGATGATATTGGGTATGTCATAACTTTCACCACACGTATTGCTCTATAGCTTCATACTTCGACACAAAAATTGTTTGTAAATTACAGTGCGATACATGATGATGAAATAACGATTGCGTATTTTTTTTCGTGGTTTTACACATTTTAGGCTTCCAGAATCATCAACGGTTCTGATAGAGAGCTTATATTTCCTAAAGAAGTTCACATCGAGGGGTCTGAGATGTCATGCTACGGAATGGGCGGCCGTTTCCGTCGAAGTGAAAGTCCTCCCTCGGAAATGGGAGTGTTTGCTGTCCTTAGTGTACGTTAGGTTAACTAGTTTGCACGTCTAGGGACTCAGGACCATAGCAGATTGGCCCAATAGGTTAACAAACATTTCAACGTTTGAACATGAGGGTGTTGACAATATCTTTCCTTACTTTTTCTTCGGTATAACATCTTTGTTTCGAAAAATTGTACACATGACCAGATCACGAGTTAGTCGTTAGATTTTCGACAAGCACTGGTTAGAAAACACTGTAATCCAGATGCGAAACACTCCAACCGTCCTATTTGGTTTTTAGCTACACCAAATACAGATGTTGAAATGTTTGTTTAAGCTAAGAACAAACTGATATGGACCTCTACTCCGGCCTTACATACTACGTAAAGTAACTTACGATAAGTAATACACACACTCACCCGTCTCCGAGGAGGAACATCGAGCGGAAGCGACTGCGTAATCCTTGACATACCGCCTAGACCCGCACGGCGATTCCCTGCTGATCACGTATTTCAGATGCATGAAATGAACGGCAAAAAGGAATTGGAAACATCTGACACTGATTTATCTATTGCACAATGTAAGTGTGTACTATTCCACCTATGTTTCTGGACCAATAAGCACTCAGTTTACTGTGTGTCTCTCATTGTTCTGTAATTTAGCTGTCAGGTTTATGGATCTCTTTATTCTGAATAGTGATCCTACAGGATGTTAGGTCAATGACAATACTGAGAATAAACTCCCACATACTGTGAAGTTTTATATTGAAACCAATGGAGGATTCGGTGTAGTTGACCAAATGACAAGACATTACACTGTGCGAGCTTGCACCCTCCGATGGCCTGTGCATGTCTTTTATAACATCCTTGAATTGCAATTATCAGTACTCACTCAATTTTTACGTTACGTACATCTAAGGAGACGGCAAGGTGAGAATGTAATGTCAGAGTAGCAGAAGAGCCTGTTGTCCCCTACAAAGTACAGAACGAAGCCAACCCCCGCTGCGGCGCAGGCCAGCACGTAAATTGAAGGCATTTCCAAATCCAGGATTTCAACGAGTAACAAAATAGAAATAATAAAGCACCGAATGTACGTTTCAAGTGCAACAACTACGAGTGCGAAAGCTGCCAAGCCAAAACACCTGTGTAAAGTCTCAACTGCGAGCCGACACCAGCTTAGGCAATGCTGCCATTTATTTGTTCCTAAATATTTCCTAAAATTTCAGTGATTGACTGAAATTGTTTTTTGTATGTTTTCTGCCCTCGAAACTAACATGTTCCATACTCAGCACATGTCAAAAAGAAAGAAAAAAAGAAAAAGAAAAAAAGGAAGTAACTATTATTATTCGTATAAACAAAATATTTTGAGCGTGCTTCAATATTTTTATATAGATGAACATTGTAAAATTATTTTAAGTACTCTACTTGCTTTAATTATGTTTGATGGAAGACTGGAATTTTTCTGTAAAATATAGATAACATTTACTCCCGAAAATTTACTTTTGACTGTGAACTATGCATGTTAGAGAACAAATTATATTTTTCTTGCAGCCAAGTGTCTTTGTGAATGTAATACCAACATGATTAAACCCATAATGCCAGCAAAATACCAATACTATGGTTTAAAAATGACCCGCATAGTACTACTTGGGGTACGGAAAAGTCTAGTACTTCTAGTATTAAGGCCAGTGCCATAACTTGTAACCGCTCATATGTATTGCAAATTCGAGTTCTCAGTTCCTCCACTATCTGCTTGTCTGATGAATGGCTGAATAGGGTCGCGGCTGTATATTGGACCATTTCTCCAACAGCCTGTACCACTCCTTGGAGTAATAACTGAAAAGGATTTTTAAAAAAAAGTAAAAATACAATTTCTTTTGTCACTCTTCGATGACTACCTTGGTAGGTGCCCAAATGGCAATTAGTTTAATCGTTCTATCGACGATCGAAATGTTTTTGAACATCACAGTAATTCGTTAGTTTACCAAGGAGGAATTGTCACGTGGTTCTAGGTACTATGCCAGGCACTGCACGGATCTCCCGTCGGAGGTTCGATTCCTCCATCAGCCATAGGTGTGTGTGTGTGTGTGTGTGTGTGTGTGTGTGTGTGTGTGTGTGTGTGTGTGTGTGTGTATGTGTACTATTCTTAGCGAAAATTGGTTTAAGGGGTTTGTAAGTCTAGGGTCCTATTACCATAGTAGTTTGGTCACATGTGATTATGAACATTTCGACCCTACTTCATGTAACCCTCATTAACCGTCCTGCAGGTCCTGGTATCCTACGCTGTGTTATCATTATCTATTTCCTTACATTCTTTCACTGTAATCCATTAGTAGGCTATGTGCCACTTCCGGCTTCTTTTTCTAAGATGCAGTAAACCGCCGTTCACTGAGATATGCCGTATCTCACTGCCATAACTCGGAGAGTAGTTACACAAACTTTACTCCCCCGCAGTACTGGTAGCTTAGTTCTGAAATTCCTATTTCCTCTTATTGGCGATGTTACAACGTGTTCAGCCGTAAATGCGAACGTATAAATCAGCTGAGTGCGTAGCTGTTAAACGGTTCAGAATAACCGGACAGATAAGCGTCGAAATGCGGGCGTCGGCTGCCACGGTGGTAATACGACCTTCAGCTGTTGAAGATGTTAAAGATAACGGTCCGCGTTTATGGGGTACCAGCGAGGCTGGGAATTTGCTGATAACTGCACCTGATGTCACCAGTTAGCCCGTTTGCATACGTAACTGCAATTGCAGCTAAGCGACAATGCGATCTGGGCGTGTGTGCGGTCGGGGTGGTGACGAGGCTGACAATGGCGATTACGTTTATTGGCGTTTCAGTAACTGCGGATGAGCTATGTCGGCTTAATTCAGTGATATGAATATCCGCTGTCGGCACTGCGGCGGTTACACCAACAGCGATCGTGGAGGTCGTTTGAATGCCGACAACCGGTGCGAACATCTGGAGTTATTATTCCTCAGTTTCCCCCACTGTATGTAGCTCATCTTCGAGCGCCTCACATACACAGACCTCCTCGTGACGTGATTACCTCTATTATAGAAAACTCTAAATAGATGGCCAGCAACAATTCTAATACACTGTGTGACATATTATCTAGCACAGTAACGCCAACTTTATAACAGCTAAATATCGATGTTAAGAAACTGTACAAATGTTAATGATCACAACCGACGTGTTGTCAAAGAAAGAATTAATCCTTACTTGTTCCAATTATTGCAAAAGTCAAAAAGTATTTTATATACGAGGGTGGTGCACAAAGTAAGTTCCGATTCTATTTCCATGCGCGCAGCGCTACGATCGCAGTTCTGGGCATGCGCGGCAGTTAGTGTCACTCAAGGAGAAGACAAGTATACCATTTTCAGATCGCTGATGCCGACCTGTGCTTTGTAGTGCTTCTTTATAATTTCAGCCGTAATTGAAAATGCCGCCGCGTGTGATTCGTTTTCCAAATGCAAAGCAAGTTAACCAAAAAGAATTCATCGGCAGATCTTCGAGGTTTACAGACAGAATTCTATGTGATTCAGTGGTTAGAATGAAGGATCAAGTGCACGATGAAGAACGAAGTGAACGCCCGTCTGTGATTACTGATGAACTTGTTCACACAATTAAAGAGAAGATAAGGCACAACCGTAAGTTTACACTTACTGCCCTCTTGCTATGGAAGTTCCGCAAAACTCACGATCACTAATTCATGAAACTGTTAGTGAAAACTTAAATTTCGAAAATTTTGCTCAGCTCACGTTTAGTGCCAAAAATTCTTATTGAACAACATAAAAAACAACGGACTGACAGTACACTTCAGTTTTTGACACGCTACAATGAAGAAGGCGATGGTTTTCTTTCTCTGATATTTATGGAGGATGAAACTTGGGTATCGCACAACACCCCTGAATCTGAACGGCAATAAATAGAATGGAGGCACACTTCATCCCCAACGAAGGTTAAGCCTAAGCAAACCGTGACACCTCGGAATTTTAATGTGCACCAGTTTTTGGGACAGAAAAGGCATTTTGCTGATTGATTTCTTACCACGAGGCCAAACAATCAGTGCACATGGTTCCTGCGAAACCATTAAGAAATTGAGTGGCGCAATACAGAACAAGCACCGAGGATTACTGTCAAAACATGTTGTTTTCCACGATAATGCCGGTCCTCACAAGGCGAATGTGTCGAAACAACTCTTACGGGAATTTCACTGGGACGTGTTTGATCATACTGCGTACAGCCCGGACCTCGCTCCTAGAGACTTTCATCTCTTCTTACACATAAAATCAGTTCTTGGTGGTCAGCATTTCAACGATGATGACGATCTGAAAGAACATGTTAGCAAATAGGAGAATACCCAGGCGCCAACCTTCAATGAAGTAGGCATTCTAAAACTTGTGCCACGCTATGACAAGAGCCTACAGAATTTCGGAAGGCATATAGAAAAGTAAATTAACTGCTCTATATTTTTGAAGATTAAATATTTTTCTCTATCTTTACACGTTTGTTTCATATAACCAAACGGAACTTACTTTGTTGACATACATAGTACAAAGTCGCATGAATTTATTTAAAATTTTTACTGAAGTCGGCATGATCGAATGTAGTGTGTCCGCAACTGCACTGTATTTTTTCAGTTTCACATATATTTGTTTAATTACAGCCGCGGTGGAGCGGCCGAGCGCATTGAGGCGCTATGCTACGATACGCGAGGCCGATCCCTATCGGGGCTTCGAATCCCCCCTCGGCTATTTGTGTCATCTTTAGTATAAGGTAGTTCATAAGTACTTTGTTAGTTTAGGGACTGATGCCTCGCAGTTAAGTCCCTTAAGCTTGACAAACATTTGAAAATTTTTGTTTAATTACATGTTTCGATCACTTGGACCATCTTCAGATCTGTTCCGCATCAACCTTTTATATCCACATGTAAAAAATACACTAATATTCGCACGTCAAAGTACGTTATATTCTATATACATAGAGCATCGAACAGGCCTAATCTATGCCTGTTCTACGCTCTATGTATATAGAATATAACGTACTTCGACGTGCGAGTATTAGTGTATTTTTTACATGTGGATATAAATGGTTAATACGAAACATATCTGAAGATGGTGCAAGTGATCGAAACATGTAATTAAAGAAATATATGTGCAACTGTTGACGGAAATAAACACATTTGAAATATTTTGTAACGCCTCTTGGGTTTCGAATTAGCAGGTTATTAGCATATGAATTCACATTTGGGGTTGCATCATATGGGGCCGCGGAGTGGTCGTAGAAGGCGATCAAACATCTGTTACCGTGCAGGGATGACATCCTCCTACGAACAGTGCACCCATATCCGCAACATTTCGGTGAGGGATTTGTCGAGCTCATTCTGGGAATCTTCTGAATGCTTTCATTCGTGATAACGAAAGCGCAACAATACAATGGTCAGTATGTTCTCCAGACATCAACACTATCCAACATGCCTGGAATACAATGACACGGACCATTTTTTTAAAATTATTTTCTTCACGAGACGAACCACCAATCAACTTGAGAAAGCTACGCAGAATATCCGTTGAGGAGTGAGATAATCTTAATCTGGTCTAACAGCCCCTAGATTATGTACTGGGCAGTATGCCACAATCAGTTGAGACAATTATCACTCTTATGGGATATGTCAGGGGTATTAATAGTACTCGTGTACGATGCAACCTGGCCGCGGTGGAGTAGCCGAGCGGTTGCCGGGCGCCGTGGCTCAGCGCGCCCGGTCAGAGGGCTCAACGCCCTCTGCAATAATAAAAAAAAAAAAGCTGAGCCAACAACACACAGAACAACAACGAGCAAAAACGATCAGCGTCCGCAACGAAGAGAACTACCCATAGGAAAAAAAAAAAAAAAAAAAAAAAAAAAAAAAGCGGTCTAAAGCGTCTCGCTGCGGAGCGTGCGGTTGCTCGCCGTGGAGGTTCGAGTCCTTCCTGGGGCATGGGTGTCTGTGTTTGTCCTTAGGTTAGTTTACCTAGGTTTAAGTAGTTTGTAAGGTACGGACTGATTGATGACCAGGCCGTTTGGTCCGATAGATTTACAAACATTTGACTTTTTTTTTTTTTTTTTTTTTTTTTTTTTTTTTTTTTTTTTTTTTTTTTTTTTTTTTTTTGCTACAACCTGGAACACTGTTTCAGAAAGTCTAACTTATTGTCGTACAACTTATCAACTCATATTTTCATGATCAATAAAGAGTACTGAAATGTTCTTCCATATATACCTATTCCATTTTTATGTACAGTCTGTGAACTCCTAGAATCACGGTGATGCAAAACTCTTTTCTGCGTTTCTCTCTCTCTCTCTCTCTCTGCGCGCACGCATGTGTGTGTGTGTGTGTGTGTGTGTGTGTGTGTTTGTGTGTGTGTGTACATATACGCGAAATCTACAAAATTCAACAAAAATGATAAAAAGTTTTATCTGTCGATAGAACGATTTACATCTACTTTACAGTATCAGGCAGGGTGCTACATAATTCCCAGATTCCATGAGTTTATAGATAATTCTTCAACGGTCCCTTAATACTCCAGATACGTCGGTGTATTTGTTCGGCACACTTTTGTGGTTTCTGACTGGAAGAGATGCCGCTTCAGCAGCAGACGCCTAGGAAGCGGTACTTTAAATTTATCTCGCTAGGAGCGCGGATGCATTAGCAGTCCGGGTGCATGCGCGGGCTGCGTGTGTTTACAGCGACCGTGTCAACAGTGCCCCAGTTGGGCGTTTCGTGACCTCATCTCACGCAGTCGTGTCGTGTACCGATACCGAGAAGGGGCTCATTTAGCTCTCGCAGGGCTTCCCTGAACTGAGTTACGATGTTTGCGTCGTATTTAGGTAACTTGTGTGTTCAGATACATAGCTACGAATCAGTTATGTAAACGTTTATCATCGTGAAAGGCGAACTTCGATATACGTGCAAAAACATCCTAGCATACTTTCGTTGATAACCAAACGAGTGAAGTAAGTAAACAGCACTTTTTGTAGAGCTATTTTTTCAAACAAATATCTTTTTGTACTGTCCCTCAGTCCGATGATAGGTTTAATCCAGACCATCGTACAGTATACTGTGTAAACCTCTTCATCTATAAATAGGTACTGAAACCTCCATCGCTGCAGCGGAGTGGCAAAGCGCATTGAAGCGCTATGTTCCGATGAGCGAGGCCGTTCCCTGTCGGGGTTTCGAATCCTCCCTCAGGCATGGATGTTTGTGTTGTCTTTGGTATAAACTAGTTTATGAGTAGTTTGTAACTTTAGGAACTGATGTCCCCGCCGATAAGTTCCATAAGCTTAACAAATATTAGAAATTTTTTTGAAACCTTCATTCATTTGATTTTGCTGTATTCATCTCTTGATCTTGTGGTGATATATTTGTTGCGTTCAGTGCCGTAACAGCGGCATATGGTTAGTATTTACCTTTGCTATATTAGTCGCTTTTCTTATAACAACTGTTTTATTTTTTATTTTATTATTTATTTTATTATTTATATTTTTATGTATTTATTTATTTTTGTGGCAGCCAGTCACAATCTTCTCACTTTCACAAGATGTTGGCGCCTCTTTGCGTAGCGCTGAATGCGTCGATGGCCTTCCATGAGTCAAGTAAACCGGGAGCCCCACTTTGCTCCTGTGTATTACAATATTAAATCAGGACTCTAATGAGTTGCCGGCCGCGGTGTCCGAGAAGACTGAGGCGCTCCAGTCACGGTCTGCACGGCCACTACGGTCGGGGGTTCGAATCCCCCCTCGGGCATGGATATTTGTGCCGTCCTTAGTTGTAAGTAGTTTGTAAGTTTAGGGACTGATGACCCCGTAGTTAAGTCCCATAGACTTTACAAACATTTGAACATTTATGAACTCTAATGAGTTCAATTTTGTTATGACTAGGACTGATGTCATTTCATGTACTGTGAAGCCTATGCAGCCGGCCGCGGTGGCCGCGGGGATTGAGGCGCTTCAGTCACGGTCTGCACGGCCACTACGGTCGGGGGTTCGAATCCCCCCTCGGGCATGGATATTTGTGCCGTCCTAGTTCGTAAGTAGTTCATAAGTAGTTTGTAAGTTTAGGGACTGATGGCCCCGTAGTTAAGTCCCATAGACTATACAAACATTTCAACATTTGATTTTAAGCCTATGCAAATACTGTGTGCTTCGATAGACAATTGAAATTAAAGATTTCTTATATTCTAAAGTTAAATATGCAAGCTGCTTCTCATCATTTTATTATGATGCAACTTTAGTGCATTATTGACAAGTCTGTAGGGATAAACCAACAGTGAATTACGTTCACATACATTATGAGTTCCAACACGAAGTGATAAACATAGGATGACTCCATCTACTATTTATTAATTTTGTTAATATTTTGCAGTGAAAGTGCATTTAATGTAAGGTGTTCAAACATGGAAATGTTATTGACTTTTGTGTAAGAGTGATTAATTTTCAATTATTGAAAGATACAGAAACACCGAATATTGAATCTAGTGAGAAAAGTTTGTTATATTCGTTATTCCATAAACAAAAGGTGTTAATTTAGCTTGGTTCCGATATAATACGCAAGTAATGATTTTGCCTGAATGATCGTGTTGTCTGGAGTATAAAGGACTAATAGATTTTATCGAGCAGAAGGTATGTTTCTATACATTGGAGTGTATCAGGTGCAGTTACGTAGATAACTTGCGATACAAAAGCACTATTATGAATTTAGTGGGACATTTTGACACGCGGCTCGCATAGTATAGATTTCACAACACCTATGTTCAAAGACAATCTATGTTCCACATAGCAACCACACACGTCAAATAACAAAGCATTGCGGGTTAAAAAATAAGACCGAGTATTGTAGCGCTGTATTGGCCCTGGGAAGGATGGTAGTTCAAACCACCATCAGTCCATCCATATTCAGGTTATCAGTGATTTCTCTAAGTCACCCCAGACAAATGCAGGGATGACTCCTTTCTCATGGTTCGCTAAATGTTCTTCCACATACCCGACAAAATGCATCCGAGAATGCATCAGTCTCTTAGGACCACGACGTCGACGGTACGTTGAACCCGAATCTTCCTTCCTTCCTTTCACTAGAAGTTGAATTAGATCCACTTTGAAACTTGAGAATACGTCTGCAGCTGTATACTAAATGCGAAGTATCTTCGGTATAATAATGTAACTTAGCAAACATTCCTCTCTATTGAAAATATTTTAAAATATATTGACATATCTGGATAGTGTTTTTGGCATACTGATGCAAATATAAGTTGTGTGAATTCGCATTCTGCCCTTGGTTATAAAGCTGACATTATTTTCTTGATTGCTTAGTAGAAAAGAGGGAGAAATAGCAGTAAAAATTTTCAATAAAATAATGTAAAATACTATTTTTATTGCAATTTATTTCATACGTTTCTGATACCCGATATTATACGTTTTACTCTGCAAGTGTATTCACTTTCAAATATTTTCGATACCATGGATACTTATTGGCACTCTACTAAAAAACCGCACTGTCACGTGATCAATTTTCCTTCTGTTTCAGACCAACTTATGTCCCACTACTTCATAGACTGTAGCCATAATGCTGTAACAAATAATATTGAACGCGTATGTCAGTAATTTTTGTTTTGGTTATTGAAAAGGTCCAAATGTTTGGAATCCAAAGGGACTGAACTACCGTGGTCACCGGCCCCTAGACTGACAAACTATTTAAAGTAACTTATACTAAGGACAACATACAGACCCAAGCTCGACGGAGGACTTGTAATTAAACACGGTCATTCCCACGCCGAGTTTCAGTGGTTACACAATCCGGTGAGACCATTACGTTCCTTCCACTTCCGGGGTCTACCTTATAATCGTTGGTTATTCCATCAACTGCTTCCGGCATGAAGTTCAAATGCTTTTTGTGTC
This sequence comes from Locusta migratoria, assembly GCA_026315105.1. NCBI lineage: Eukaryota > Metazoa > Arthropoda > Insecta > Orthoptera > Acrididae > Locusta > Locusta migratoria. The sequence continues at coordinate 26,461,538 of CM048750.1, read as the reverse complement.
ATTATCAGAAGTTATAAATACGAAATGAATTTTCTGAGGATGTCTTAGTATCAGCTAAAGATATGATTCAGGGCACAAACGCTACATACTGCGGAACATACTGAAAGGGGTATAGATTTATCTTGCTCGCTTATGCCTATAACCCATTGTCGTTCGGCAACGTATGAATAAGGCCTCGTAGCAGCTGGCAAAATAGAGGCCTGCAGAAGTCAATACCAGGGAAATGCGTATTCAGCTTGAGTGGGCGTAGCACGCTGTACAATCAGAAGCGCATCAGGCGTCTTCCCAGTGAGATGCTTTCACTCAAAGAAATTTGTCTTCCGTCAGTGACGCAGTGGCCCTATTCTCATTTGCATCACTACAGGTCATTAAGTAAAAACTAATTCGGGTTCTCTGACAGTAGCGTAATATGGTACAATTCCGATCATTTCGAACAAATGTTGTATTAAGAAAAGAAATTATTTGAACTATGGCAGTTATTCTTGGATGTTTAATGAATAAGTGACACAAATATAAGACAATTACAAATGTTGATACAAAAACAAAAAAATGAGAAAAATCGATGGAAAATGTACCACACTAGGTACAATTGTGATCACTTCCTGGTACAATTAGATCACTGTCATCGTCCACATAAAAGCACTTTTCTCTCGGGTACTTTTGGCAGCGAATCCAGTCACCCTTAACTACAATATTTATAAGAGCGCGTTAGAGTAAGTAGCTACACTTACCTCGTAACAGGAAAAAATTTATATCATCTTGGAAACGACAGGAGGAGCTGTAGAAACCTTCTACACTATATCGCCACACAAAGGCAAGTGCTACCAACACTACGAGACTGACAAATGGCGCGAAACCTTACGTTGATCGGAATTGTACCTATATCGAAACTGTACCACCTGACCCTAGTCTTCTAATTTGTTGCATTTACTTTGAACGAGAACTTTACAACTACTGATGGTTAGGTTACATACCGATATTCCTTCATTCTCATTTGGAATTTTATTGCAGTTAATACTTAGAAGTTGTAAATTATTTGATTGGCTCGTCAAAGTGCACTGTGGAATTCACTCACTTAAACTGCGTCGAGTCCATGATACAGAAAAATTCCTCATCTCACTCGGTGTTAAATTGGACTCATGCAAAAGGTTATTTAAAATACCCTATGTGGCTTATTTCAGCTTTTATTTAGAACGTCACTGAATGGAGTTGTATTGTTCTCATTAATTAGCTTCACTTTGAACTTATTTGTCTCGTGTAAGATAGTTTCCGAAACAAATTCAAACACATCTTGCATCTAAGTAGCTCGTTGTCTGTGATGGTTAATTTTTTTCCTTTCTTCTGGTGTCGGGGCAGTTCCATAGACTTCAGCTGTCAAAGCTCTGCTCCCGTTCTTTGCTTAACTGTTCCCAGGGCTACAAATATTTTCTGTAGTCTGCGTCGATGCTGGTATATTTGCACATCACGTGAGTTTCATGAGTCGTGCAACACGAAAACCGGTTGTAGTGCGAGGAGTACAGTAATCTTAGGATATCGTCTCTTGTTAATGGTCCCTTTAGCCATTCTGCATACTTTTAAAATGCTTACTGGTGTTGTAAATTACACAAGCTGCACCGCGAAGTCCACAGCATGGAAGATTCCTTCAAGGAAAAAGCAATTTTAAAAAAATTAAATAAAAAATAAGTAAAATTAGAAATAAAAAACACCTCTTTATATTTAATAGTTTTCTTTCTATGCTAAATAAGCCTATAAATTTCCTGTTGTGCTTAAAAGAAAATATTTTGCTTAGCATTATATTCATTATATTGGGAAGAGTCTTCTGGAAAGAAGGATTCCAGCAAATTGCAAATATTTCTACCCCCGTGTCGAATTATAAACAATAGATAATGTAAAGGTGTTTACGGAAAGATCCTCATTGTGCACATATTATAGAAAGACTCAGTTATGCCCTGCCATTTGTGTACGTTTAGGCGAACGTAGATCAGTGATGTAACATATATGAATTCTTTGAAAAATTGTAATATATTACAATATCTAAGCCATATTTTAATGGTAGCTCTGTTTTGGCGTTTCAGTATACATTTCAACGCTGTAACATGTGTAAGTGGAAATATTTCTAAAGGTGACATAGGACGGTGTTCTGAGCAACAGTATTAAGGGTATTTTGTCGTTTGGGGAATCTTAAATATGGCTATTAAAAGTCGCAAATTTTCAGGTTACCTCCACGTATGTGTAGTACCGGGACGAGTATATTTTCCGAAGTCAGTGGTTAAGTGGTGTGCGACGCCTCGCTTTTCTGCAATCAAACTCCAGTTGGTCAGGCGTCGCTCACCTGGCGCGGAGATAGGATAAACCACAAGACAGCATGTTGCGACGTTAGTGGTTCTACATCTACATGGGATACTCTGGAAAGTTGAAGTTCATTTGGCTCTTGACAAGCGGGAGAGATTTTGTCCTTGGTAGTGTGTCTGACCTGATTAAACTCACTGACAAACACTGTCCTGGTCCATAAAATTCCGGTTGTGCAACTCATAAACTAGACTTATAATATTTCAGTGGTGTAGCGACTAGACATCTTCGTAGTGAGTCCTAAGATTGTTCAAATGCTTGTAGAGCTTATGGGACTTAACTACGACGTCATCAGTCCCTAAACTTACAAACTAAGTATGAACTAGCTAATACTAAGGACGGCACAAATATTCATGCCCGAGGGAGGATTCGAACCCCGACCGTAGTGGCCGTGCAGACCGTGACTGGTGCGCCGCAGTCCCCTCGACCACCGCGGCCGGCTCTACGATTGAGGCCTTAACACTTGATCTGCCTATTTAAACACGCCACTGCGCATGCGGCCACAGATACATAAGTGCCAGAGAAGCTGATCGAGGGCAAAGTTGTACAAATTTGTACGAAAATTGTCTCCAGCCGGCCATCGTGTCTGCGCCTACGCATATCTGGTCGCAGGCGCGGTGGCGTAATTAAAACGAGAGAGCGAGAGCTAGAATGTGAGTCTTGACTGTAATGTCCTTCGCTTTGTTTACTATATGACAATAAAACTGTGTGTGTAATGAAAGACTATTTCAAATGCGTCAGTTGTGTTAACAGGAGACACCACCAAAGACATTTACGTTCATAAACACGCAACGACTATAATGTAATTATGATAAAACAGTATTAATATCTCAATTATAAATAGTATATAATGTACGTTGACCGAGAAATTGTTTTCTTGGTTCTTATTCTTCTTATCTGTCTCATTGTCGATGTGGTAGGACGTATGATAGAAAGCATCCTGCCGCCATTACGTGGCAAACATGAAAACAGCGGTTCATATAAATCAGGGTCGAGTGGTAACAAAACCAGTAATGATTTATTAATTTTATTTCAGCTCATCTGGACGTGACAGTGAACTTATATGCTTTTTATAAAAAAATAGTAGTAGAGATAATTTTATGACAAAGGTATGGTATGAAGACATGCAGATTGTGACGTGTTATTAACCCTTAACATTGACTTATATTTCAAAATTGATGGAAAGAATGAAATAATTATCTCATTTAATAATTTTCTGATTTAGAAAGCAATTATAGTGAATCCGTTTGCATGTCAGGGGATTTTATTTTTCATTCTGTTGTGTAGATATCAAACCATGGAGAGTGAAATAAAATTTTTATACCAAGCTTCAACAGATTCGTTGCAGGTGTAAAATAATTACTAACAAATTAAAAAATTGAAATTTATTTTACCTTTAGTTATGTGAAACTGTGTTGCAAAAATAATCGTATAAATTAGAGACCTTTAAGTAAAATTTAACCCATACTGAGCAAAGCGTGAATCAAAAACGATAAAATAAAATAATAAAATATCTAATAACCTATTAAAATAATAATGAAATGTTACCTATTAACGATTATTTTTACCTGATTAATTCTGAAGTTGCCTGGCCGGTATACAGCCTAAAGAAGACGTAACTCTGATGTCGTCAAACGTCCAAAAATATAAATGATCAAAAACTGAAGGCTGAATGCTCTCTCTCCTGATCCACTATTTGAAGCGGTTTATGCACATGAACATGCACGTTGCAGCGGCCCATTTTCATGGCACCGCGGTTAGCTTTCAATGTCACGGTTACCTTCATTTCTCTTTATCCAGCATCAGACTAGATTTGATTGTTGATACTGCTTCTCCATTTTCCACCATTCTTCTTCAGTAACTTCGCGGTTCAACGCTGCGGCTTAAGTCAAATACATTGAGGTGGTGTACATTTGTTTCCATAAATGAAACAGCCCTTTCCTCCCTGCAGTGTTTTTTATTTTCTCCGTACGCGTTTCGCTCTTTATTTTAGGGCCTTATCAGTGAATTTTACTCCTGGAAATTGCACTTTTGCTAATTGATTTACAGGTGATTTGCTGGGAGAAATGCTTAAGGAGAAAACTATGCTTACGTTTTATAATTTTATATGTATGTTTTGATGAATGATACAAAATTCAAATGTTTGTATAGTTTATGGGACTTAACTACGGGGCCATCAGTCCCTAAACTTACAAACTACCTATGAACTACTTAGGAACTAGGACGGCACAAATATCGATGCCCGAGGGGGGATTCGAACCCCCGACCGTAGTGTTCGTGCAGACCGTGACTGGAGCGCCTCAGTCCCCTCGGTCACCGCGGCCGGCTTGATGAATGACGCCATCACGCCTAATGATGTGCCAGTAGATTACTGGTATCATCAATTGTAAGCCCACAGATAAAACATTAGTAAAGATTACCCACGGGCTTTTGTCGTGCTGGTGTTGGCATTTTTGGTCCTGATAATGTAACACTGTCATCATTTTCCATTTCTGCGTGTACTCGTGTCATCTCGTGTGAAGACTAAGCACAGAAGGAGAGGTTCAGCTACCGTCTGTAATACGCTTATTGCTGTGTATGATGGTAATCGTCAGCGACCGCCTTATCTAAATAAAAAGCGGTACCAATTAGCGGGAATGCGAAACGCCACGCAGGAACGCCGTCGGCCGCCTCCTTATCAGTCTGACCCGCCGTCACGCGACCCAACGGACCGGCCGACCGTGGCCGAGGGCACGGTCGAGATCTCATTAGAGATCCGGCCCTGGCAGTCGGTTTGTTTAAATTTGCTGCCGCAGGAAGACCAATATCTGCCTCTGAGAAACTGCGCCGCCAAGCACGCACGTTCCCATCGTTATTTCGATGGAGACTCGTTCACAACATCCGTTGGAATGGAAAATTTTCTCACATGACAACGTCGATACGACGTTACCCACTCACTGAATGTGAAACGAAACTGTCGTTACGCTTCATTGGTCCGTCTGCTCATGATACCTCCTAATGTCACTAATGTCATTTTAAAGCTAAATTACTATTATTACCGTATGCTGATAATATGTCTAGCTTAAACCCGCGGCTCCGCTCGCGTGTTGGTTGATTATGATAGATAAGCTATCTTTGAGTAGTGTGCTATGAGATCAAATCACACGTAAAGATACACTCGTTTCGAAGAATATAATCACGAAATTCAACAATAATGATTGTAATAATATCACAGATCGATCACTTAATGTAATGCGCGAAACGTCAAATCGATTTTTTTAAAGAGATGTGTTAAAATAAATTTATTTTTAATGCTTTATTTATTTATTCATATATTTCCTTATTCGTATGCTTATCCTTACAGAGATAGAGATGAAGGCATTGTAGCACGCATAGACCAAAGATAGGGTATGTGGCATCACGTTTCGCTGTATCTACCCTCCTTGCTATAGAGTCCGATTTTTTTAAATAATTTGACGACTTTGAACCACCATATCTTCCACTCCCTTACAGTTATCGGCATGGAACTGCTATGGTGTACAACGGGAAACTTCGGACAACAATTACAAACATACCATTCGTTTGTTTCCGTAGTTTTCGCTGCAGAGCGAAATATTAACACACACACACACACGTAGAATTTTATATACACACATAACTTTCCATTCCAAAATACTCCACTCATTATCTACCCTCAGGCAACAATGCAACCAATAAAACCATTTTCAAACAGTAAATATAATTTTCAAAGTAATAATTGTTCCGCATTTCCCGTTGTATTCTTCAAATTACTAAATATCTATCAGATCACTATAAAACTGTACCTAACACCTTCCTCACGTATAAATTAGTAACTATACAAATATTTAAGTCTCTGCGTCTTGTCGTTCGGACATGATAAGCGTACACCAAACAGACATTATATATATATATATATATATATATATATATATATATATATATATATGTGTGTGTGTATATATGTATATATATATGAGAGAGAGATAGAGAGACATAACTACCCGATAGCCATAAAACCGTGGCTTGGGTAGACATTAGTAACTGTACAAATTTTTAGCTCTTTATGTCTTGTGGTTCAGACGTGAAACTCGTACACCGAACAGACATTCACATTTATAGATATAGATTACGGGGATCTTGTTTTCATACGGATATATAAAAAAGTTAACCACACTATGTTATATGAGTGTTTGACAAGTTGAATAAAACGCAGAAGTAGAAACAGAGATGACGAGTTTGTTGTATTTAATTTCAGAACCCAATTTGTCAAGGAGGTACTCTCCTACTTTCCCCCGCCTTGTGCATGATGTAGAGTGCAAATCATATGTAGGTATTTCTGGGTGGTGGTTACTTGCGCAGCACTAATGATAGCCTTTGACTGCTGCAGCAGTGATGAGAGTGGTTCTGGAAGGATTTCCTTCTACATGTATGTCTACATCTAAATAGGATACTTTGTAAATCACAATTAAGTGCCTGGCAGAGGGTTCATCGAACCACCTTTTGTACTGTTTATCTCCCATTCCATTCTCTTAATAGCATGCGGAAAGAAAGAACATCTGAAAATCTCCGAAGCCGCGCGGGAGTAGCCGAGTGGTCTGGAGCGCCACGTTACGGATCGCGCAGCCTCTCGCGTCGGAGGTTCTAATTCTCCCCCGTGCATGTATGTGTGTGTGTTGTCCTTAGGTTAGTATAACTCAGTTTAAGTAGTTTGTAAGACTAGGGATTGATGACCAACGTGGTTTGGTCCCATAGAATTACAAACATTTGAATATTTCCCCGTTCGAACTCTGATTTCTCATATGTTATTCTGGTGATCATTTCCACCTATGTAAGTGGAAGTCAACAATATATTTTCGCATTCGCAGGAGAATTTTGGCGATTGGAGTTTCGTAAGTAGCCCACGCCGCAGCGATAAGCGCCGTTGTTGTAATGATTCCCATCCCAGATCGTGTATCATTTCAGTGACGTTATATCCCCTGTATCGTGACAATACAAAACGGGTTGACCTTCTTTGGACTCTTTCGAGGGCTTCCGTCAAACCCACTTGATAAAGATCCCACACTGGGCAGCAATACTTGAAGAAAGAACGGACAAAAGTAAGTATGCATTTTCTTTAGTAGTTCTGTAGCATCTTTTAGGAGTTCTGCCAATAAAATGCAGTCTCTGGTTCGTCTTTCCCACGACATTATGTACGTGTTCTTTCCAGTTTATGTCTGAAGTAATAGTAATACCTTGGTATTTTGTGGGGTTTACGGCCTTCACTTTTGATTGATTTATATTGTAAACAATGTTTAACGGATTTCTTATCGTACTCATAATGGGCGACTTCACACTTCTCATTATTTAGAGCCGGTTGCCAACTTTTACACCACAGTGATATGTAATTTGGATCGTTCTGCATTTGGTTTTGATCCTCAGATGAATTTAGTAGTCGGTAAATGACTGTGACATCTGCTAACAACCTAATTGTGCTGCTTAGAGTTTCTCGCAAGTCGTTTATGTAAATAAGAAACAGCAGAGGACCAATAACACTACCCTGTGGAACCCCCGACATCACCTCTGTGCTGTTTTACTTGCAAGGATTGGCGTGATGTCACTCTCATTACAGAGAGTTACTTAAGGGCTTTAATATTTTGGTAAATTTTCGTGGTTGTTAGGTTACGTTTTGTACGTCTTGGTACTGATTTTATTCTCTGAGGCACAGTTGGTTTCTTGTTCTTCAATTTAATTGGTTTTCAAGGAGAGCTTTGTTTCTACCTTTTCAGATCCAAAGTTGTAGGTGATGTGACATTAATATAGAGACAGACGTTTAAGATACAAAATACATACAGTAATTCATTACGAGAAATAAAATAAATTGATTTTCAAAATTTTTGTACCTACACAACTGTCAGTTTTGGGCCTTCACTGCAAATTTTTATGATCTCCACCGTCTTTCATTAATAAATCTTTTAAAGAAATAACATAATAACATCGTAGGTTCATATAAAATCAATTGGCTGTCACGTATGATAGCTTCAGATGTCAAATCAAGTATTTCATGCCGTCATTGTAAGTGTACTGCAAGTTTCCCTATTGCTGGTACCACACATTGTAGAAACATGGAACTAAAACACGTTGCCCACGTTACCAAAGTCCATTCACGATTCTGTGATGCAGGCCCTAACTTCCTAGCGTGAATCACAAAGAAATAAAGTGAGAAAAACAAGAAGAGCATTGTAGTGCGTGGAGGGCCTGAAAGGGTTAACGGTATGATTGTGCGATATTTTTTTTAATTTAATTAATTCTTTTTGGTGTTTTGTTACGAAATTTTCATGCGTTCTTTATGACTGGAACTTTTTGCGGGAAGGCTGCAAAGTTGAGTTTGCGCAGCCTAAGGCTGCAGTATCTGGAAATAACCATTGGTCTCGGAGTAAGAGTCAGAAGTGTTTAATGTATTACTGTTTTGTGATATTTTTCGAACTATTTGGTTTTTCTTGTGAACTCAGAGAACGTTGTGACACATTGTAGATAATACAAGAAGAGGCAGTTACTGGGGGCCATATCTGCAAAAAAAACAGTAACTTTTAAATTCAAATGTGAATAAGGTTATCTCATACGTGGGCGTAATGCTTCTATAAACTCTTAAACTGGATTTCGTGGGTGGATATTCTTCTTTTGGGAAACTAAATTCTCTGATGTGTGAAGAATATAACCAATAGTTATTCTAAGATAATGTTCAGAAGAGATTCACTCGAGCAGTCATTTTCGACATGAAAATGCGGAAGTTGTCCTACTTTATACATCGGTAAATAACTGAATATTTTCCCTGGTTCATGAGAGGCCCAGTAAGTATCACACACACTCGAGAGTAAAATTTCCAAATTATCATTCGTAAATTAATGAAGTCCATCGATCATTGAAGTTCCAAATTAATCCGCAGTTAATTACAGTATTTGTTATGAATCACAGTTTGTCATCACACGAATACACGATAGCTGAAGAAACACAGTTCCACAGCCCTACTACCGTCCATAGGTTACCACTTTTTAGTACACTTTCTACAGTCACAGTCCCGTAAATTTTCTAAGTCCACACATGCCTATCTCTTCAAATCACAAGTTCGTAACGCGGCTTCAGACCGCTCAGCGTCACAACCTTTCACTACCATGTACTAGTTACGAATCCCTTCCCAAGCATTCGAAAGCGTGCTCTACCTGCTCCCAAAATTGTATCCTTCCGCGAATCCTAACGCCTCATCCTTAAAATACAATTTCCATTCCAAAATATTATACATTTGAATACAATAGAATTAAATGCTTTGACCATCACCCTACGTATGTTGTTTACATTTAACAAACAAATATATATTTTACAATACTAAAATCGATTCAGACTGAAGCTCTTTGCTCAGGTAGCTATTAAGCGTGACGTCTCACTGTTCAAATATACTGCCGCCGTCAAAATATAGTTACACAATTAACATTTAATTTATCATTGCTTTTTATGCAAATATATTCAGCTCTTGTCCACAAATACATATAATTTTTTATGAAAAAAATATGTGCTGCGTATCTACTCTTTTTAGTTGCCCATGAGATATTTAACAGTCACTCTACAACATAAAACGAACGTTACTAAGAATAATGCTAAATATAATATAATACAAAAATAAATGTAATGAGCTTTGCTGGGTTCATGTTTTGTGTTTCCGTAGTGGAATCTGTGTTCCGACACTAGAATATTACTACCGTCAATAAATAATAACAAAATAAAAAATAAAAAAAGGCAGAATAAAAGAGTAAAACAAAGTTTATTCAAAGACTACAGAAATAACATGGTGCTGCCCATTCGCTTCTTAAACTGTTACTGATAAACACTACATATCAATAATTGTAAATATATCACAAATGTTTGTAAAGCTTATAGGACTTAACTACGGGGTCATTAGTCACTAAACTTACAAACTACTTATGAACTAGCTTATATTAATGACGGCACAAACATCCATGGCTGAGGGGTGATTCGAACCCCCGATGGGGAACGGCCTTGCGCATCGTAGCATAGCGCCTCAATGCGCCCGGCTGCTCCGCAGCGACAAATATGTCTAATAATACTAGTAGCTTATATGCCCGTGCTTTTCAACGGTTGTTAAAGAATGGCATATGCGTATCATGGCTTTTTAGGTTTCCAGACCCCAGTCGATAAAAATCCTTGTTGAATCGCTCTGCGAATAAATTCAGTTGTCTTAGCCAAGATGTCAAATGTAAGTAAAAGTCATTGTCCGAAACGATGTATCTTCAGAAAGATGTTAAATGTAAGTAAAAGTAACCATGTATCTTCATATAGTTTTTGATACAAATTGAAACATGCCAAAAGAAGCAAAGAAATGCCGTAAAGTATTTACTCAAATGTTTGTATAGCTTATGGGAATTAACTACGGGGTCATCAGTCCCTAAACTCACAAACTACTTATGAACTAGCTAGTACTAAGGACGGCACAAATATCCATGCCCGGGGGGGAAATCGAGCCCCAGACCGTAGTGGCCGTGCAGACCGTGACTGCAGCGCCTCAGTCCCCTCGGCCACCGCGGCCGACAAAAAAGTCTTTACTACACAAAGCTAAATCAGTAACACTGTCTTCAGGTAAAATTTCCGGGCTGATGGGCCGTGGTCCATATGTAAAACTTCCTCCCAACGTTTCGTCTCCAATCTCGCTTTTATAGAGGGCATAGAGGGCACCACCATACGTCACGTGATGCTGACTTTGTAGCTATCTCTGGATGACGTCGTCATTCTCGTTAAAAATAATCGTGTGTCATTTTGTTGATGCAGTGTCGACATCCATATTTCACCTAACTTCAGATCTTATCCTTTGCTATTAAAATTATTCTGGCGTTTGTGGATCTCAATTGCTTATCTATACATGCGTGCATGGTACTGAGTTGTCCTAGCTAACCACTTGGCCACCCGTGCTCGCCTCCGGTCCGTCTGTTCTTCCGAACGCCCGAAATAACAGACACTACACCAGTAGAATATAAATTACATAGATAATTTATATGGAGGATGATGAAATATCTAAGTTGTGTACAAAGTTGTAATAGCGAAAAAGAACAAAGAACGCTTTCAAAAATGTGCTGTACTTAGCGGTGTAGCGTTTCACCACCGTCGTGTTTCTGCATTCAATAGTTGGTGTGTCGGGGTTTTCTGGTGACACCGAACAAGACTGCGGTGTGCAGCGGGCGTGGGACCCCCGACCGCAGGCGGTGCTCGGCTTGATCGCAGGGCAGCGCTTCCGGTGGCGGCGGCGGCGGCGAGGTTTTTGTGTGTGTGTGCGTGTGTGTGCGTGTGTGCGTGTGGCGAGTGTGAGAGGGGTTGTAACAGCGGGGGCGGACCGCAGTAATGGGGACAGATGGCGCTGCCGTAATTAGCGGGGGCGGACCGGGGCCAGGCGCGCTTAATGAGAGCCGCGCCGCGCCGCGGCGGGGGCGGGGGGCGGCGGCCGCCGTTGCCGCAGCCCGCCAGGTGGGGGCGGGGGGCGGTGGACGGCACTCGGCGCGCTATTACCCTGCGACACGGCCGCCGCCGCCGCCCTGCGTGCTGTTTGCTGTCGGCTCAGGCCCTACAGCGGGCACGACCAGCGCCGTCGTCCCGGCCGAACAACGGCCACTGCACTCTGCCCTCTAACCAGCCCCTGTCTCGCGTTATTTTGTAACAAGGTCTAATCTTAATTACAATACAAATACTGTGTAGATTCAGTTTTTCTAGTACTCATCTATATTTTCTAGTCTTTTAATCTTCTATAGTTTTTATTTAATCGTTCATTTGCCTTATTGACCTCTCGAATATTTCCATCCCAAAGCCTTAAAATGTTCAAATGTTTGTATAGCTTATGGGACTTAACTACGGGGTCATCAGTCCCTAAACGTACAAACTACTTATCAACTAGCTTATCCTAAGGACGGCACAAATATCCATACCCTAGGGGGGATTCGAACCCCCGACCGTAGTGGCCGTGCAGACCGTGACTGGAGCGCCTCAGTCTCCTCGGCCACCGCGGCCGGCCCAAAGCCTTAATTACGAGATTAAACTTTAGCGTCTTCCTATTCCTTGTCATTTTACGAAATTCTTATTTAATTTCGTTATAGCCCAAGACTATGAGGTTATAGAGTATATGACCAGTAAAAAAGCAGGTCTAAATGTCAACACGAATAAAACGAAATACATGGTAATTGGTGGAATAGATGAAGACTTAATATTAGAAGAAGGGATGGGAACAATAAGAAATACGGAGGAATAAAATTATTTAGGAGTGAAATGTACAAACGATGGGAAACAGGAAAAAACACACCAGATGTATTGAGCAGCATTGGCCGTTAATGTTTTATTTATAAACAACAGATCGATTTCAATCACATAGTGACCATCTTCATTGTATCCTTCAAAATATAGAACAAGATCATAAAATCAGTATGGAATTAAAAACCAATACAAAATGAACTTGAATACAATTTCAATATACAGACAAAATACATACCATGCATTGTCAATGCTCTGGATGTAACTGCAACGGCAAACATAAAATTGCAATTTTATGATCTTGTTCTGTAGTTTGAAGGATACACTGAAGATGGTCACTATGTGACTGAAATCGATTTGTTGTTTATAAATAAAACATTAACGGCCAATGCTGCTCAATACATCTGGTGTGTTCATCATTGTGTGGTCGTTGAGCACCATCCTGGAAATGGAATCAAAGCTCAATAAAAGAAATTAGATCAAGAATAAATGCAGGGAAGACGAAAATTTCTTTTTTGAATGGAATTCTCTGGGACAAACACATAACTACAGATAAGAAAATAAGGTAGTTCGTAGCATTATTACATATGATTCAGAAGTGTGGACAACAAAATGGTAACTGAAGTCAAAAATTTTAGCGACAGAAATGGATTTCTGGAGACGTTCAAGAAGAGAAAAAATAAGAAATGAAATAATAAGACACAAAATGAAATGCAAAAATCCAATTATTGAATTCATCGAGCACAAACATCTAAAATGGTACGGACACGTCAGAAGAATGGGATAAGAACGGCTTCCAAACTGCATACTCGACTGGACACCGAACGGAAGAAGAAAAAAGGGCTCCTACCACATGGATGCAGCAAGTTTAGGCAGCAATGAGGGAGATCATCATTCTTGAGGACTTACGGAAAAACAGAGAAGACTGGAGAACAATAATTAGTAACTTAATGTAATCTAAGATAGCTGCTGGAAAAATGTACTGACATAGTAAAACCACGATAATAATATAATTTAATTATTTGTTTAGATGTTTTGCTATGTATCGATTGTCAAGAGTATTGTAATGAGTGATGCCTGTGTTCATGCAGTAAGTATTCTGCTAGAAAGTGTATAACTTAATTATTTTTCAGTGAAATATATATTGGATATCTAAATATGCTGCAATTGTCATTTTATAATATGTACTGTATCAGCTGTGAAGTAATGTTTGCTGGTTCATGTTAGACCAAACTTAGTTATTGTAGTTAAGGGAGGGAGAGCTGTACCTACGAACGAAAAGGTGTCCGGTACACGTTAAAAGGTGGTGGTTTCGCGGGAGAAGCATCTGGAAATGTGGTAATGGGCTATTTTAGCGACGTCGTAATTCGGTAGTGGTAATTGACAGTCTTAATCCAGTGGTAGTAGTAAAAAGTCCCGTATGAAGTACGGAAGTAGGCAGCTACAAATTCATATGGATATACTAGTTTCTGTGGCAATTGCATTGAGGTGTAAGAAGAAGCTATGGCAATACAAGCTAAATTAATCTACTGCAAGTTCCAAGGAGCCTCAGATAACAATATATTGTTATTGAAGGAATGTGGTTTTGTCACGTGGGCTCGTTGTGGAATATAAACTTCGGCACGAAGGGGAAATGAGCTCACAGCCCCATCAACAACTGAAATGGTTTTGGAAGTGTATTGTTGCCACTAAATCACCTAATCATCCACCTACGATACTGCAAGTCATGTATTTTTTTCTCTGTAAACATGCATTCACTAGCAGTTTGTTTAAAACTACGTAACAGAGTTGTTCAATTAAAATTGTGTTCCAAATCTTAATTTTCCCAAGTGATAATTTACCTAGTGATAAAAGTACGGAAGATCCTAAGCACCAGTATTGTTATTTTCAAGAACTTTCGATGCAGAGTTGGTATAATTAGAAGAGTGCTAGTCTTATTTATTATCGTAATAATCGAATGAGTAGTGTTCAGTTAGAGATAGCAATTTGAAAGTAAATATTATTTGTTGAAACTTCAAATTGTTTTAAAGTTATAGTCAAAAACTAAATTTATTTGCATAGTTAAAACTGCATTGAACTTCAGGTGTGTAATGAGATTTCTAGGAACAGTAGTTTCATTTCTTGCTCATAAGACTCAGAATAAAACTTGTCATCAGATATCTTTCAGAATTTCTGTTAAAAACAAAAAACTCGAAAAGTACTGCTCTCTGCTTACTAAAGAATTTGTTAGGTAAGGTAGTGTAATAAAAGTGTTTAACTTGTAGTTAAGTTTCAATATGATCAAGTAAACCCACTGTACGTCAGTCTAGTGGATCAATATATAGGATTTGGGCCAGTTAACAGTAACATACAGTATTATTTTTGCATTAAATGAAAGTGTTACTAGTGCACAGTCAGAATACAGAGTCCTTTGTGGAAATATAAAGCCACGGATGTTTATCTTAACTGAGAGTAGGCTATTGGAAGTGCAGTTATACTATTCAGACAAAAATAAGATTATTAAATGTTTAAAGTACTGGAGTTTCCATTGGTGAGAGTTGGTCACTTTCGATGATATATTCAGACATACTGTAGTCAGGAGTATTGAACAAAGCAACCAATAGTTTCCTATATTAACAGTGACATTAATATATCCTAGTAGTGGTTCTTAATCTTAAATAGCCGCAGTGTTTTGTATATTAGAAATTGTTCAGGTTTTACTGTCGGAAATATTTTATATTTTTTGCATTGAAGTACTTAAATTAATATGATATCTTTTATAGGCCTAAATTCACTTGGTCTGATATTCCATTTTCAGTTACATTAAATATTTATTCCCTAAACCAGAGTGGCGACCGTTGTTGTTAAATATTACAATTCATTTAGCTTGCAGTTTGTACTGATCCTTATAGCATTATCTGGGAGGCATTTCCTCTCGAAACGATAAATCTTTACAGACGAAGTTCGAAACTATACCTTGTCTATTAGACACACAACACGGTCAAAACTAAATATCGTGGTTCAGATGTATTAACATAAGAATGGTGTTTCGCAGTGCATAGCGTGTGAATAACTTTATGTTGTTTAAGTGTGTGTGGAGTTGGTACATCACTGCGGTGTTACACGCCAATCGTCCTATGCAGTCATCATTATTATGGTCTTTCTCCGTATCAGGGACAGCTGAAAATAATAACACAAAAGTAAGGCTCTTTGTTTATGGCATCACTATTACTTAGTAAATAATTTCATTGTATCTCTCACTTAACGACTACATAGTTCAATGGACATACTTTCACACTTCACAACTTGTCACGCAGCTTTTATTTCTTTTTTTATTTATTTATTATTTTTTTTATACTTAGTGATATGTGGCACGTATCATTTAATCTCCATTTTTTAAATAAGATGAACAACTTATAAAATGTGGTGTAGCCTCATGATGGTGGCATAGCCCTCCGAATCCGGTCGGCCGTGGCGGAATGACCGTTTGCACTGTTGCGCCCTGCTACGTGCGCGCAGCCGTTCCACGTCGGAGGTTCGAGTCCTTCCACGAGCATGGGTATTTGAGTTGTTCCTGGGATAACTCAGTTTAAGTAGTTTGTAAGTTTAGCGACCCTTAACCACTGCAGTTAGATCCCACAACTTAACGAAAATTTGAATTTTTGAAACCGCTCGTCATTAAATAATAAATATTTCGAAATATTGAGGTTTCACTTTTGAAGAATATTTCTGTCCTTTCTTGTTTTTGAGTTTTGTAAGTTTGCTCTTCCTGTGGATAGTTTTGTATTTAAAATTTACATGGTTCCACTAACCCCCATCATCTGTATTATCAGGTTGTTGTTAAATTTACTTAAACCCTTTCTTATTTTTTTCTGGGTAGTCTTATAAAGTGTTGTGTATTGTAGTTTAGTTATTATTTTATACATTAGGATATGAAAACCAAATTTATTAATTCAACTAACAATAGCAAGTCAGTCAAGATCGCTATCTTGACTGACTTGTTATTGTTGGTTGAATTTATTATTGCAAACAAGATTACTGTTCCATAATGTTCACAAAAATAACAAAATTTATGCGTTTTCATACTGAGTTTCATACTGAGACAATGGTGATAGTGGTTAATGGTTTTCTAAAAATCTGTGATTTTTAATAGCGAATAGGGTTTTTATGTGACATTATATCAATTAAAATGTAAATACAAAATAACTGTAGTACCGCATTTAGTCCACTACAGGCAAGTCTTTGGTTTACGTACGTTATTTAAAATCTCATGTCACTGAGCGCATCTTAACAAAGTTCATCGATTTTGCAACGGAAGCTTCAATTATAGAAGATCTCTTATACCACACTTTTAAAAAATTTGTCTGTAAACATACAGTCTGAGTGATGAGTTTGTAACCTCGACATAAAATTGTTTTCTTTTCGTTATATCCTTGTCCAAACATAGACGGAATGTAAATATAATTAAATATATCTATGTGACATTTAAGTATTTAAAAAAGTAATTATTTTAAATGTGGTACTATGTAAAATGTTGCAGTAACATACGCTTTGTGTAGATCAATGTTATATATGTCTCACAGAGTTAAAAATAGCAACAAAAAATGTTCAAATTTTTGTAAAGCTTATGGGACCTAACTACGGGGTCATCAGTCCCTAAACTTACAAACTACTTATCAACTACCTTATACTAAGGACGGCACAAATATCCATGCCCGTGGGGGGATTCGAACCCCCGACCGTAGTGGCCGAGCAGACCGTGACTGGAGCGCCTCAGTCCCCTCGGCCACCGCGGCCGGCAAATAGCAACATAGATCTGTCAAAAGTGGTATCAATAAAGAAATTTAAAGAAGCTATCTTGGGTGCTCTACTTAAACAGATTCCCATTTCGATACTTTACGGTGCAGAATTAAAATAACAAACAAGAATTTCGTTGGGTTGCCACCAAATAGTATAATCGTCTGATTTTATAACAGGAATAATATAAAGAGTATACAGCGGAAGCAATGCAACATTCATATCGGGAACAATAAAGTTATCTTCGTTGCTTCCAACTTAACGCGTCTGCACATGTATTCGGACAACTGGTTAATGTGCTCAGTGCGGGGAGCGACAGCTGTCGCAACAATGCATGCCTGACGACGGCGGGACATGCTGTGCATGACGTCATTAATATCACATTGAGGCAGTTCGACCCATTCTTGCTTCCAAGCGATGCAAGCCCTCTCCGCAATGCATCCCAGATATTCTTTAGTGGATTAAAACCAGTAGAGTAAGCAGGTCATAACATGCGTGCAGTATACTATTCCGTATACGAGAAAGCATCAACCATGCGTCCTTTATCAGGTCCGTCGGTGCGAAGTATGAGCCCACAACACTCCCAATAATCGCGTATCAGGTCGAAAGATCTCATTACGTCCTCGGAGAGCGGCTAAACCTTGCCGATTCAGTCGTACAGGTTCGTGGAGAGGTGTTCGAGTTTTCAAATAGACCTTGCCCTAACAATTAGGGATCCCCTGCTATATCGGCCCCTTTGCATAATATTGAGCTCTCGAAATCGTATTTCATGTTCCCTCCACATTTGAATATGTCAGGTATCACAGAAGGCCAAATCGGCTCTGTAAAAACAACGTTGACCCGTACGTGGACAGTACAGGTAACATATTCAGAACTACATTCGAGAGGACGTTCCTTTCTCCGATAAAAGTGTCAGGTGTCCCACAGTGGATGTTACGAAACCAGTTGTCAGATGCCGTGTAGAACTACGGCAGTACGCCCATCACAACCAAATGAAGGCCCTCTCCTGATATAACATGTGCCAGGCCCGGCTGTGGTTTTCGTGATAGTGTTTACGTCTCTATGAATTGTCGCCACATCCTGGAAACATCAGAACTGAATTTAAATAGAAAGGCCACACCTGTTTCAGACGGTCCTGCTTTGATTATACGTATGGCCCTTCTCCGCAGAGAGCCTGGTCGTTGTCTTCTCAGTGCCTTAATGTACGGTGGTTGAATACGTGCTCAGTGGTTTTTGATTTGAGACTACTCGGCGAACCCTACCTCGTTAGATAGATGTTCTAAAATTATAACTGAAATGGTATGATAGTCAACGATATGCCATCTTCCGCGCGGAACACGGTTGCATGAAGATCTATTGACAATCTATCGAGTACATCGTGAAATCTATAAACGGCGGCGAAATAGTGATTTGTATCCTAATCGTATGAAACAGTGAGGAGAGATTCTCTCGTGAGGGAATAGAGTTGCAGACTAGAGGAAGGGGTGACGCATGAAGACCCTGAAAGAATTGGGAATGTAACGTGTTTAGTGCAGAAAGAGATGATATTGTTTAAACAAATCCAGTGTCAAAAAAATTGTAAACTGTGTGAGAATCAGTTCGAAAATACCAATATAAAATATCTATCAGAAATATTGTACAATTGATAGAGAAAAAGGGGATGTGTTATATCACTATAAGCGTGGGTTTAGGAAAGAGAAACATAGCAGAAAGGTAATTCTGAGGTTGCGTTTGTCAATGAGGAAAGACTATTCACTTTACGTACTTATCTAAGTAGATGAAACATGTGATGTATTAATACAGTGCAGATATATTACGACACTTGCTTGTTAGATAATTGATTCAACCTTGGAACAATTTCTTGCCTCGGACTCCAAATTTTTTGGCAGGTTTCAGGAAACTCGTAACTGCAAATGCCTGCGAAAGGCAACAAGTCCCCTAAACTACTTTCCGATGTTTGTGGGTATGAATAAAGCCCGACCGTATCCTACATGGAATGTGCATGAGATCAAATCAAGTGAATCAAAGTTCAGCATGAATATGTTATTTGTGTGTACCCGTTCGGTAGCATCTGAGTATAAATAAACATTTGAACATTTTTATTATATACAAAAAGAATTAAAAGCTTCCTCCTAAACTTTAACATGTCCCTAACCTACAGTATGATGCTCTTCGAACAACCGTATCAGGCTTCTAGCACTGCATAGACGCTTCCTGAGTGATGCAGTTTTTCAACTTATCCATGCATTTAATGACGTATTGTGGCCCTGCTCATTTCTACTCATTTCTCTGGGCATTTTTACGATTTTTTGTATCCACATAGAAGAATGAATCACTGACCGTGTTCACTTTCAGATACCTGATGCGATCGTAGAAGTGGTACTGAGTCAAATGCTTTTTGAAATTCAAGAAATGAGATAGACACCCCACTGACCTGATCTAATGTGTCATTTAAAAGAGAACGAGTTTGGCATTACATAATAGGTTTTAGTAAACCATTTTTGGTAAAAATGAAGTAAGTAATTCTGTTCTAAATAGTTCATGATATTTAGGCTCAGCATATTCTCAATGATACTTCTGTAACAGGAACAGAATTGCCGATGGTCCGCAGCTATAAATGTTAATTATACAAATATTAATTCGCAATTTGCGAGAATTTCCGACTTTAGCTGTTACTCTTTAATTGGTCTATGCTTTTGAAAGACATGAAAATTTGTGCCGGACCGGGACTTGAACCCAAGTCTCCCGCTTATCGCGAGCGGTCGCCTTAACCACTTGGCCACACGAACACGCTCCGCGGCCACACCCAAACTTCCGTATGTTGCACTTGCCTACTTCCCCTGATGCTCGCACGCATTTAGCGTGATTCCCGCGACGGAGAGAGACAACTTACACCATCTTTAGCCAGTCTAGGCTCTCATATATACAAAGATACTTCTGTTGTTCTGAGTCCCGGTCCGGCACAAATTTTCATGTGTTTCAAAGGCATAGACCAACTAAAGAATAACAGCTAAAGTCGGAAATTCTCACAAATTGCGAATTCATATTTGTATAATCAAAATATTCTACAACAAACCGATGTCAAACATAGTGGACAGTAGGTTTTGTGTACCACTTCTGCTCGTCTCCTTGTAAATCGATATGACCTTTGTTTTTTTTCTAATTACTGGTACATGTTGAAATGATTTACCATAGTTAAAAGTTGGTTAGCAAGAAATGTGGTACAGAATCCGACAGATTGCATAAAGCAGCGGAACTAGAAGTTACACTATGTGAAATACAGATTTATCGTAAGTCATAACATCGAAGTGTCTCTCTTTAGATTGAAATATCGAATGAAAGTCGAAGCTAAATCCGGAATAGTGTAGCGGCTAGCACTACTGCCTGGTAAGCAAGAGAGGCGGGTTCATATCTCAGTCCCAGTACAAACTGTCATTAGATGATCCTGTCTGTAAAAATTTAAGATGGAGCATTGCTCAGATTTAACGACTATCGCTGTTTCTCTGTGCCACTGACATTAATGTTTAATTCGCTCATATTTTCAATGGCGAACTATTTCATGGCCCTCAGTCTTGAATATGAGATAAAATCAGCAGCTATGCAGGACAACGGCTGCACGCTCTCAGTACGAAATTCATTAGCTTCACTCTACACATACATGTAGACACAAATGTGTGTATATGTTGTAACGAAGCATGTTGCGATTTATTTTCATCTGCTTGCATCACTGATCTTCCCGACACCACTGATGCATAATTATAGATATGACTGTATTTAGTCTATTAACATTTTCTTTTCCAAAACTATTGCGATAATATAGCTAGATGCAGTCATTTTCTATTATTTGACGCCGGAGAACTTTGTTTAATTTGTGAATCTTAATTAATGCGTGCCAGAAAGATATTGTTAAAGTTCAGATAGCTTGCTAATTAGTATTTATATTAAAACGAGGTAATTTTTTTCTCGTAATATTAAAGAAGTTATTAATATGTTTCACAAGTAATGTTAGGAAAGTTTTGCTCTCATTATTTCTGTATAATTACCGTTTATTACGAAGTGATTGTTTTGTAAACTTATTTAAATATAATTGCAAGTGGAATACTATTAATTTAACCGAAATTTGCTGGGTGTTATTTACGCTAACTTTTATTATAGCCAGCTGCTTCCGATGATGAAGAACTTAGAGAATCATCAATCAACGACCAGGTACGGCACAATGTATGTATGGCTTATCTGTGTCCCATGTTTTCTCGGAAATTATTTGAATTTTCACAAATTTGGTAAAATATTCCTTACTATCACACAGCTGTACCTGCAGTGGTATGAAATACCTACAAGTCACAACGCCGTAAACAATGAAATGAGCAACAATCTGCTGCAGCAGGTGAAAATGGTCCACATCTCCTCCTGAATTAATGGATATTATCTCCTTTCAAGTAAGTACATCTCACAGTTCTGGTATATAACATTATAACAAAGAAGCCACAAAAAAGTCCTTTGATGCGGTGAGTAAATAATGGAATATAATTGAATCTACTAATTTGGATTGAGAACAAACGTGGCGTATGATGTCAAACCTTAACGAAAAGTTTTCTCTCTGAAAACGTCGTCAGTATGACGAAAGGAAAATTTTTTTTACGGCTTTTCTACTGTTCATGCAATAAAGCTACCACTTTAGGCGTGACGTCATCATTATTATTTCTTCTTACTAACTGTATTCACGGCAATTTCGCAAACAGCAAGCACGTACCACTGAATGTACATTTTAAGTTATATCATAGTACGACATATAGTTCAAGAGATATGAGTATCATAAGTACAGAATTCATGAAAAACCGCCTCACCACGTATAACATTTTGATTAACTACTGGCAATACAATTAGCATTTTTCTAATACACCAATTTATATGCCTAGATTTGGCATCGGAATGTGAAAATAAAACAACAGGCCTAAATTAGCTGATTTATACAGGTGAAATGCGCAGAGCGTGTTGATCTTATTTCGTGGACAGTGACAGGACTTTGTTCTTTTACTACAGTAGAATAACACCATTTACACCCAAACCTACAGATGCCAGACAGATAGCTACCATCTGTTGTATATAGATACACGTGGAACAATTTCCAACTTAAAAAAAAAAATAAAGAAAAAATCGCATTACAAAGGCTTCAACACAGGACCAATGGAACGACAAACATTCGTCCATAGACTTCACCACTAGAGCTCAACTCGACGCACTGGTACAGACAAGTCTTTGCCATAGTCCGTAGGACAAGTGTTTTTTTTTTTTTTTAATTATTTATTATTTGACATGCCTCATTACATTGTAGTATTACATGTTTGACGGTTAGATTCTTATTACTTTTTGTTTGCGCATTTCTCCTGAATGGCAGCATACAGCATGAATGGTATCCAAGTTTTGTTTGACATACAATGCTTGATATACAACTTTACACTTAATATCAAACCTTTACGAAGCCTTTTGTCGGTGATAACAGAAAAATGATAAAAAGAAAGATTTTTGTCACTTACTACTTTTCCATTGGACAGACAGTAAATCTACAGCAACCGATATCACTCTACAGTTTATCACTTATAACACAGTTCCTGGATTCGTGAGACTTTTACAGATAATGTGTTCATATTTCAGTGAATGTACCTTCGAAATCACATCATAGTACGACACATGGTTCAAGAGATCTCAGGTCATAAACGAAGACTAGCATTAACACCTGCCGTATCGTACATCAGGTTTAAATTTATGCCGGCCGCGGTGGCCGAGGAGACTAAGGCGCTCCAGTCACGGTCTGCACGGCCACTACGGTCGGGGGTTCGAATCCCCCCTCGGGCATGGATATTTGTGCCGTCCTAGTTCGTAAGTAGTTCATAAGTAGTTTGTAAGTTTAGGGACTGATGACCCCGTAGTTAAGTCCCATACGCTTAACAAACATTTGAACATTTTTTTTGTTTAAATTTATTACCTCGTAACTGCTAAATCTGTAGTTAACACGGCGAATGCCCGGTGGTGGCGTTCAGTAACAATATCCCAAACAACTCAATTTGAAACTGCTACAACTTTCAAATTGAGCTGTTTTTAAATGTAACAGCTCATTCAGTTTCTCATAAATACATTCTTGTGTTTGATACACGTAGAAGTATCAGAATGAAACTTTCACTTTGCAGCGGAGTGTGTGCTAA
Organism: Locusta migratoria; assembly: GCA_026315105.1. Lineage (NCBI taxonomy): Eukaryota > Metazoa > Arthropoda > Insecta > Orthoptera > Acrididae > Locusta > Locusta migratoria. The sequence goes on along the minus strand of CM048750.1, from coordinate 26,437,935 downwards.
TATGAAACTTCCTGGCAGATTAAAATTGCGTGCGAGAACCGGAACTCGAATCTGGGACATTTGCCTTCCACGGACAAGCGCTCTACCACTGGGCTATCCCGACACGACTCACGGTGCACCCCACAACTTCAATTCTACCAGTGCCTCGCCTCTTTCTTTCCAAACTTCACAGACGTTCTCCTGCGACACTTGCAAGACTAGCACTCCCGGAAAAAAGGATATGGCGGAGACATGGCTTAGCCACAGTCTAAAAGGGATGTTTCCAGAATGGAACTTTCACTCTGCAGCGGACTGTGCGCTGATATGAAACTTCAAGTTTGTATGCTGTGTGAAACTCGTCGAAGAATCTCTCTTACTTATGAAGAAAAGTGTACCTATAGCAACAAATGCAGCCGATAGTAAGTGAAAAAGTAATGAAACTTCACATGCAAATAAAAATTATTTCATTATCTTATTGAACTGCCATTGCCTATGAGTGAGATCCAGAATCCTTCCCAGTCCTGCTGATAAAATGTTATGAATTTATTTCTAAAAGTACAGACAGTGCAAATTAAAATGTCCTGCCCTGCCTCTCATAGCTGAAGTCGGCCCGCTTGAAGACCTAACACACACAGACACACATACCCACACACATGCCCAAAAGAGGACTTGATCCTGCGGCTGGGAGTAGACGTGCACTACGGATCGCTAGCCACTCCCGCGCTGCAGAAAGAAACAACCGGCGCCGCGGTGGAGTAGCCGCGCGGTCTAAAGCGTCTCGCTGCGGAGCGCGCGGTTGCTCGCCGTGGAGGTTCGAGTCCTTCCTGTGGCATGGGTGTGTGTGTGTTTGTCCGTAGGTTAGTTTACCTAGGTTTAAGTAGTTTCAGTTTGTAAGCTACGGCCTGATGACCACGCAGTTTGGTCCGATAGATTTACAAACATTTGAACATTTTGAAACAACCGGCCTAAATTGGATGCAAGGGCAGGTGAAACAGGCATAGAATAAGGTGAAGAGCGATGTACGGAGTGAAGGGGAGAAGGAGGTGGACTAAAGTAGAAATGGGATAAATAGATACTCCGGCAACTGCGACTGATAGGAAGGGAATATTGGTAGAAGTTGTTTGCCAAAAAAATGGGAGCGCGGTTCACGGGCGACCTAGTTTGTCCAGCAGTGGAACAAGAGAAGGCCGGCGGCGGTGTATCGGCGAACCCAGGGCGGGCGTTTAGCGGTCACCGGCGCGGTCGCCAGTGGGTGAGGTGCGGTCTGGTGGACAGGTCCGGCTAAGCCAGGGGCGAGGGCGGAAAAGCGGCGCGTTTTCACAGCGGCTCAGCGGCAGGTAATGCGGCCGAGCCTGCAGGAGGGCAGAGATTGCCGTCGCTGGCAGAGGGGGCGGAATATGTAGCCGGATAGGGGTGGCAAGGGATGTGGGGAGGGGGGAGGGGCAGGTGGCACCCGGAAGGGCGCCCACTTGCTCTTAACTGAGTACATCACCTGATCGATGAAATGTATTTCAAGTATTTGTTGGCCAAATACTTGACGGGAATATGTGGGTACATGCCCTCATCACATCCGTAATTCCGTGGATTTTGTTAAACGCCTTAACAACTTCAGGCTGGATGAGTCAGATATCATGGTGAGTTTTGACGTCGTTTCGTTGTTTACGAGGGTGCTCCTTCGAGAGTCAACAGATTTGATTGGTTAGAAATTTGATGAGAAGACCACCCAACCTTTTAGGCATGTCTTGACCTCCACGTATTTTCTTTTCAATGGCGAGTACTACGAACAAACGGAGGGAGTCGCCAAGGGTAGCCCACTCTCCCCTGTGGTCGCAAATTTGCACATGGAGAATTTCGAGGAGGAAGCCCTAGCATCATCTGAATGGAAACCTACTTGCTTTTTCCGTACGTGGATGACACTTTCGTCATCTGGCCACATGGTAAGGATAAACTTCTTGACTTCAAAATGTTTGTATAGCTTATGGGACTTAACTACGGGGTCATCAGTCCCTAGGCTTACAAACTACTTATGAACTAGCTAACACTAAGGACGGCACAAATATCCATGCCCGAGGGGGCATTCGAACCCCCGACCATAGTGGCCGTGCAGACCGTGACTGAAACGCCTCCTTCTTGACTTCCTTACACATCTGAACTCCATACATCCCAACATCAAATTCACTATGGAGACTGAAACGGAGGATAAATTGCCGTTCCTTGACGTCTTGGTCAAGAGAAGAGCTGATGGCACCCTGGGTCATAGTGTATATCGGGAGACAACGCACACTGATCTGTATTTACACGCAGACAGCTGTCACCACCCTTCACAGAGGAATGGGGTACTTAAAACTCTAGTACATAGGGCGCGCACTATCTCCGACGCAGAGAGTCTACCCCAGGAATTGGAACACCTGAGAACTGTATTTCGAAAAAATGGGGACTCAGAGTGTCAGATTCAGCGGGCTCTCCGCCCAACCACTACAACAAAACCTGTGGAAACGGATAAAAACACACGAGGGAGGATGTAGGCACTGCGTTCGTTCCATATACTGGCGCACTCTCGGTGAAGATCGCCCGCATTTTGAAAAAACACCAGGTTGGAACAGTTTTTTGTCCGACGAATAAAATTCGTGCACTGGTGGGGAGCGCTAAAGATGATCTCGGTTTGAGGAAGGCCGGCGTGTACCAGATTCCGTGTCAGTGTGGAAAATCATATATTGTACAGACGATGCGTACCGTCGAGGATCGTTGCGTTGAACACCAGAGACACACACGATTGATGTATCAGAGCAAGTCGGCCGTCGCTGAACATTGTTTGTCGGAGAATCATGCGATGGAGTATGAAAGCACTAGGATTCTGGTACAGACGTTGAGATACTGGGACTGCGTCGTTAGAGAGGCCATTGAAATTCGCACAAGTGACGACCTCATAAACCGTGACTCTGGCTATAATCTTAGCAAAGCTTGGGAACCAGCGATTGGGTTAATTAAGAGTAAATCTAGCAAACGTAACGAAGTGACGACCACGGCGGACAGAGCCCGTCTTCTCAGACGCCTTCGCAATCGGTTCCACTGTGCTGCCGCGGCGCGGGGCGCGGACCGCGGAGGGGTCGCTCCGCGGGCCGAGGGTATTTGAATCGCCAGCTACCGGGCTAGAACCCAGTTCCCTTCGAGCAGCCGTAGCGTGCGGATCTCCGTGCGCCGCGTTTCCAGGAGCTCAGTCTGTCAGTTCACCTGATGATGGCGACATGTATGATCTCCGAATATTGTGCCCGTTGGACACTATAGACCGCCAGTACACCCGTGGATATTTTGATTATTTCAAGTACAGTCGATAACAGCGCGACGTTGGAGGGACCGACGGGTTACGGTTACTACACTCCAAACAACCGTTGAGCCGTGGCGCCAGTGAGTTCTGTGCGTTTGCCACGATCGATCTTGTTCAAATCAAATGTTTGTAAAGCTTATGGGACTTAACTACAGGGTCATCAGTCCCTAAAATTACAAACTACTTATGAACTACTTACAAACTAGGACGGCAAAAATATCCATGCCCGAGGGGGGGATTCGAACCCCCGACCGTAGTGGCCGTGCAGACCGTGACTGAAGCGACTCAGTCCCCTCGGCCACCGCGGCCGGCCATCGATCTTGTCGGGCTGCATGTTATCTTTGTTTTTCTTCCCTGCGATGTTGAGAGCCTGGTGGAGGGCAGTGACGTTTGAGGAGGAAAGCGAAAAGATCGGTCACCTCTCCTCGGGACGTGCGGAGCGTCGAGCTGGTAGGGCCGGCTCTCTTGTAGCTGAGAGGACTGATAAACAGGGATCCCCACGTCCCGTGTTTCCTGGCCAGCTGGTGTTGGTATTCGGTCCAGGTTATATTTGTGATGATAACAGGATTTCAAGGATTTCCTGGAGGTCGCAACTGGCGGCGAGGTGATGCATGAAGTTGAGTGTTTCTTGTTTAAACATAATTTATGAGACCTGAGATATTGTTGACTTAATTGCATGCTGTTGTGCCACTTGGTGAAGTTTAACTGCAGATTACCTTGGGTGTGCTGACGTTGTTATTGTCAGTAGAACCGGCTATAATATTTTTTATTTCCTTACTGTTGTCATGTTATTGTGGAGCGACGAGAGCATGCCCTGCAGTTTAAATCCGTGATTTTTTCAGGTTCCCCACCCACGTGGAAAGCACGGCGTTGGTTCAGAGGTCGAGACGCTCACGTGTTTTCTTGCTACGCTAGAGTGCCCAGGGTACCCCGAATTTGGAAGGTTGCTTGAACTAACTTCTGAGCGGTCTGATCATTTTCTGCCAGTTAAGTATTTCACCAGTTGCTTTAGGATTACGCTGGGCTCCCCTGGGGAACCTGTTTAGAATTTTTGTTCTAAATTGACACCCAAGTGGTGCATGCGCTCATCCAGCAAGGTTTTTCTGTCTGCTAATGGAGTAAAAATATTATTCCTAAGCCGAGGAGAATTTATGCCTCCTGTTCTAATTACTCATTATTATTTGGTCATTCCTTAGAATCTGTGTTCTTAAATATTTTACTTGTTCCTTTATTGGTGTTTTGGTACAAGGTGCATGTTGCTGACTGACACCCATATGGTCCATGCTCTCATCCAGCTTGGTTTATTGTGTCTGTTCATGAAGTAAAGAAAGGTTTTTCAAAGCCAAGAAGAATTTGAGCCTCCTGTTATAATTATTCATTATTTTGGGTTGTGTGTAATCCGTGCTCTTAAGCGTTGTGCTTATTCATTAACTGTTGTCAGTTATGGTACACTACATATGTTGTTCAGGGATTCATGCTGTGAATCTAAAGCAGTTACTTGCTTACAGTTCACTGTCTGCTCCCAGTGGCTTAAATAATTTTATAAATTGTTGTTTACAGTTAATATTTATCTTAATTGTTTTGGAAATCCATTGTTAATGGTTATAACTGGGCTATAAATGTTTGGATAAATGCATCCCTGTTGCCATACAAAAAATAATAATAATAGATAAATAAACTAATTGTATAAACGATAAACAACGAATTAGTGGGTCCCCCTATCAGCCTGTTGCCCTTAAGGGATGTTTCAACCGTGTATTTGTTTCATAGTACTACTGCGTGATTATAATTAAACTTGTAAAACTCCCTTGAATAACATCACTGTTCAGAATAACGTCAAAATGCCACTTAATATTGTAGGAGAATGTGGAAAAGTATGACAGAAGGAATATAAATACACTTTCCTTAACGGACAGTTCAAAATAACGCACTCCTCTCAATAGCGGACATTTTAAAAATTCCCCGGTAAAACTACATTGCCGGCGAGAACAGAGTAATGGTCTCAAATAGGCGCCCTGAATACGATACATGGATGAGAATAGTAGTAGTGTGGGCAAAAGAGTGAGCAGAGCTGTTGCCGAGGTCTTCAGTCCGGAGACTGGTTTTCATGCACCTCTCCACCCAACCCTATCCTGAGCAAGTCTCTTCATCTCCTCATTAGAAGGGCAACCAAGATACATTTGAATCTGCCTACTGTATTCGTCTCTTGGTCTTCCTCAAATGCTAACTTAACTCTTCCTTAATGTCTAATAATGTGTCTTGCCAATCGATCCAATCTTTCAGTCAACACATGAAAAAAATTAGTCTTCTCCCCAGTTCTGTTCAGTACATACCGATTAGTTACGCCATCTACCCATGTAATTATCAGCATTCTTTTGTAGTAGCACATATCAAATGCGTCTAACGTCTTTCTGTTTCAACTATTTATCGTTCATGTTTCACCGCCATACGAGGCAACACTCTACACAAATCCCTTCAGAAAAGACACACTTAGAAAATATCTCTTTTTAAAAAACTGTATGGTTTCTTTTGCCATTCTTCATTTCATATACTCTGTACTTCTTCCATCATACGTTATGTTACTGCCCAAGTAACAAATCTCTATTACAATTTTCTTGTTTCGTTACCAAATCTAATTATTTCAGCGTAGCCTGATTTTCTTAGGCTGCATTTATTATCATTGTTCTGCTCTTATTAATGTTGATCTTATACGTTACCTTCAGTACACTGTCCGTTCCGTTCAATTGCTCCTTCAGGTACTCTGCGGTCTCTGACAGAATCATCAAGTCTTGGGCAAAAGTAAAAGTTTTTATTGCTTCTCCTTGAACCAGACTTTCTCCTTCCGTAGTGGTCAATCCAAGATTTGGTTTGCAACAGCTACAAAGGCAGCTTGCCTCCATACTGTACGTCCCTCCGCTTCTCTCTTCATTTCTTATACTTGTAGGCCTCACATCCCACATCTTTCATGATTTGACCCTTGTACCTCAGGCGTGGTCCCTCAACATATCCCTCTATGATTGTGTTCAGGAGTCCTTTATGTCTTCATAGGTGGCTTGTAAATTTCCCTATTCATTTAACAACGAAATCCTAGAAGTTTCCCTTCTCACCAGCTCTTCCAAGAACCACTTCGTTTGTGACCTTGTCGATACTTTTTATTTTAAGCATGTGTCTATAGCACCACATTTTAAAAGAATTTAGCTTCTGCTCTTCCTATGTCCCGATAGTCCATGTTTCACACCCGTACCATGCCACATTACAGACAAATGATTTCGAAAATCTTTTGCTGATTTCAAGGCTGATGCTGTTAGGTGTTAAGATGTTCTTCCACTTGTTAAAAGCAGCGTTTGCTTGAGCGATTCTACTTCTCATTTCTGCCTTGATCCTTCCATCTCTGGTAACCTTTCTAAGCAGATAAGTAAATTTATTAACTTGTTCATTGACTACATGAACTTGGAAGTTCACTTGATCTTTTTGTCGCATGCTTTTACTTTTGTTTTCGCCTTATTAATTCTCATATTATATTCTTCCCCCATCACTTCATCCATTTCGTTCAGTAGGGCTAAATATTCATCTTATGCTAGGACAGCTGAATCAGAATATGCAATGAAAATGAAAGATGAACGGAGATACTGCATAAACGTTGGGTATTTGGATCTTCAGTACAGTGATATTGGAACGTTATGGTGTTCATGAAAACTCTTTTAAAGTCAATGACTGAAAAAAAAAATTTAGACAGCGTTAAAAAAGGGTGAATATGTTTGCATCACAGTTCCTTATACATCTACATCTACATGGAAAACTCTGCAAATAACATTTAATTTCCTCTCAGAGGGTTCATCGAACCACCTTTCTACTATTAATCTCCCATTCCATTCTCGAAGAGCGTGCGGGAAGAAAGAACACCTGAATTTCTCCGTTCGAGCTCTGATTCCTCGTATTTTATTCTGATGATCATTTCTACCTATAGTCCAGTCTAATAAGCCGAAACACGGCGTCGCCCTTGCACAAACCTTTGTTTTGGCATTCTAAATGTGTCAAAAGTATCATAAAATCTCGTGTCCGCGTCTTAAGTTATTAAAGGTCAAAGGTCACGAAAATAAGTTTTTCGCAAATATCTTGCTTCCTGTGCGTTAAATGTTATTTCATTCTCCGATAAAAGTTGTAAAGCATGAAATTCTCTACAATTTTTGTTTTAAACATTTTTTTTGTGCAATTCATCGTTTTTATATAGAGCGCGGAGAGCGCACAGGCCACAGCGCTCAGACATATAAGACGTAGAATGAAACTTCACTCTGCAGCGGAGTGTGCGCTGATATGAAACTTCCTGGCAGATTAAAATTGTGTGCCGGAACCTGGACTCGAACCTGGGACCTTTGCCTTTCGCGGGCAAGCGCACTACTGACTGTGCTGTTCCGACAAGACTGACGATGCCGCCTCACAACTCTACTTCTGCCAGTACCTTGCCAGTTTGGAAAGTAGGAAGCGAGGTAATGGCAGAAGTAGAGTTGTGAGGCGACATCGTGAGTCGTGTCGGGATAGCGCAGTCGGTAGTGCGCTTGCCCGCGAAAGGCAAAGATCCCAAGTTCGAGTCCCGGTTCCGGAACACAATTTTAATCTGCCAGGAAGTTTCATATAAGACGTAATGCAAGTCAACCGCGATTCCCAGTCAATGGTAGGTGGTTTAAAGTTAATAAATCATTGCAACAATTACAATAACAAACCTTCATTCTTTATGGATTATGTTCAATATTTCATAATATTATTCATAAATCAAAAAGATTTGTTTAATAATATTTACTTATTTCATGAAATTATAAAGTTATGAAGCCAAATACTTGAAGTATATTTTAATTATATTCTAACACATCTTAATTATGTTTCATGTAGAAAGGAATAAAATTAACTATAATTAAGACTTAATTATATTTGAAGCAAAAATATATTAAATAAAAAAACGAGGAAATACGTTTTATGTAAATCTTTATTTAGTAGTTATGTATGATTCATTTATTACAATTAGAAGTTCAAACGTGAAGAGCATTTTTATTCACTTTAATTATTAATCATACATAGGTCTCAATTTTCATCTTCTTGATCATCATCGTCGTCTTCATCCGGTCGCTCGAAAACGTCCATTTCATTATCATCATCCTCTAAACCTTCCAAGATTTCGGGGTCATATGCACCTTCTTCATCGAGATCGTTCTGGTGTGATGATGCATTGAGGTAAGCTTGCCCATTACACTGGCCACAAGCTGAAAAACATTGCATCCCAGATTTCCTGCACCCGCAGCGCGAACCACAACCATTTTTGCAGTTGAAAAATATTGTATTCAGGAGCTCAGCCGGTGAAGGTGGTAATATTGTTAGTATTGGCTCCAAATGTTCATTCTGCAGCATCCAACCCCATTCCTGGTGTTCTATATAGTTTCCTAACCACGTTTGTATTTGTCAGTAAGCACGATTGATATGTTGATGAGCTGCTGCACTAGTTGGTGGCAGATTTGATAGTTGCACAGGTTTATTGAGTTTTGTCGATTTAACAAATTGCGTGTATCGAAGATGATCTATATTGTCTTCAGATTTTGGAGCGTTATATATTGCCAACAAGATACGTACTCCGTTTTCAAGTAACGTTTGTGCAGGACAATTTTCTTGTTGAAATGCTTGAACTAGCTGATCCAAATGTGGAAGTTTCTCCAATATTTTAACAAAAGTTTTTTTGCCTTTTTTAAACAACGCAGATGTCGTGTCACAGCCACTCAATGTGTGCAAACGTAAAATGTGTTTTTTTACAACGGGGTGATGTTCAAAGCTTTTGGAGGAGTATGTTCGTTTTTAACATTTCCTTTCTCAACTTTTTTAAAGAAAATTTCTTGTTGATGTGATTGAGTACGTCCAATTAAAATGACAAGCAAATAAATATCTTCTTCTACCATGACGGCAGTCCTTTGGTGCTCTGATTCTTCAATACCTGTTTCGATTATACAAACATCAGGATCATCTCTGGCTTGTTTTGTAGTGATATTAACCGTTTTTAATTTCTCAACAAGCAAGTCAATTAGTTTTTTTTATTAGATCGATTTGATAAAACTTTCTCTTGAGTGATTGGCACAATCGTTGTTTCCTCAAGACAAACTTCATACGATTCTGAAAGAAAAAAGTTCTTCTTAGTTGATCCATTGCTTTAGTATTTCTACCGGAGTCGAGTATCCGTCAAATATAACAACCATTCTCGAGCCATAATGTGTTTGTAAATACTTTATATATTTATCTAAAACATCGGTGAAATTAACGTCTTTGCTCCATATGACTCGATGCAGAAGAAATCCACCATCGATAATATATGTTACATTACTTTCATCAAGATCGATATCGATTGGTCTAATTTTGTCATATAATATCGCTTTCGTGGTTTTCCTCATGCCATTATTATCAAATAAAGATGTTAGATACGGACTTAGTTCGTATTTAAGATATTCTTGAAGATTACTTTGAAACTTTTTGCCTGCAGCTATTCTCTGGAAGAGTAGTAACGGGTCTACAGCAACTTTACAATTGTTAATCGTGACAGATTTGTTAACAACTGAAATTGGTAAAACCTTATCAGCGCGTTTAAATTTTATTTCGTTAAAGTTCAAACCAGTTATTTTAACCATTGATTGTAATCCAATCTCATAGGCTCTGTGAAAATTAATTAGGTCTGTACCATTGAATGTGATTCGCAACTCACCTCGTATTACGTCTCATATGTCTGAGCGCTGTGACCTGTGCGCCCTCCGCGCTTTATCTAAAAAACGACGAATTGCACAAAAAATGTTTAAAACAAAAATTGTAGAGAATTTCATGCGTTACAAATTTAATCCGAGATGCAAATATCATTTATCGCATGGGAAACGAGATATTTGAGAAAAACTGATTTTAGTGACTTTTGACCTTTAATAACTTAAGACGCGGACACGAGATTTTATGAGACTTTTGACACATCATTTAGAATGCCAAAACAAAGGCTCATGCAAATATTCAGCTTCTTACCTCTCATTCCGAGGTGAAACCCTTATTTGACTGGACTACTATGTGAGAGTCAACAATATATTTTCGCATTCGGAGGAGAATGTTGGCGATGGGAGTTTCGTACGTAGCTCACGCCGCAGCGATAAACGCCGTTGTTGTAATGATGCCCATCCCAGATCCTGTATCATTTCCGTAACGCTGTCCTTCCTGTGTCGTGACAATACCAAACGAGCTGCGCTTCTTTCGATTCTTTCCATGTTCTCCGTCAACCCACATGTTTAGGATACCACCCTGGGCACCAATACCTCAAACCATGACGGACAAGCGCAATGTATGCAGTTTCTTTAGTACTTCTGTTGCATCTTTTAAGGGTTCTCCAATAAAACGCAGTCTCTAGTTCGGCTTTCCGACGACATTATTATATGTGTTCTTTCCATTTTAAGTGGAGTTTACGGCCTTCATATTTGATTGATTTATTTCATAAAGAAAGTTTAAAGGATTAAACTTGTATCCATTCTGTATACAAGTTTACACACTGCAGACAAAGGAATAAAGATAGACCTTTTAGAACAATTAGAAATTTTCATCCACAACAATATAGCACCACACACCATCTTAAATGAACAAGCAGAACTGGCAAACAAATCTTTCTACGAAAATTTTAATGACTATTTATGCCTGAGTAAACCAAACACACATATACATCCTTAGATCACATAACACCTATCCCCCTCCCCTTGCCATACCCACATGCTACTCAAACCGTATATGTTTAAAATTATAAATGCAGTCAATGGATTTTTATTCAAATGCAACATTAGCGCTACCATTACAGTATTAAGGGATAAAGAAGCCACCACTGTAAGAGAATAATGTAAATAGAAATGTATGAACAAGTTAACTATTGCAACTGTAACTGGTAAATAAGTTTAAAATAATATTTGTGCATCAACGGCGATCTTTTACAACTTGCTGCATATATCTCTGCATGGTATATGTTTGTAAAACATGTGGACAGCGAGTGCTGTGGTAATGTATGTGTTTTGTGGGCAGCTTTATGAGCAGTAAAATGCTGAAAAATCACCTATCATCAAACAGCAGTGTCAACCAACTGTAAGTAGTCCGAGTGAGGTGTCGCAGTGTTAACGCACTGGACTCGCATTCGGGAGGATGGTGGCTCAAATCCACCTCCGACCATCCACATTTAGGTTTTCCGTGATTTCCCTAAATCACTCCAGGCAAATGCTGGGATGGTTTCTTTCAAAAGGGCACGGCCGATTTCCTTCCCCATCCGTACCCAAAACTCCGAGCGTTAGCTCCGTCTCTAATGACGTGGCTGTCGAAGGGACGTTAAACCATAAGATTCCTTCCTTCCTTCCAGCTGTAAGTAGCTGTTGAGAACACGATTTAAACTTGTAAATATTGTAATTTAGTGCCAAAGACAAAGCTCACACATAATTTTCTATCTCACCACAGCCAAACGAGTTCCACAATGTTATGAGCAACATATAAAAGATGTATACCGTCTGATGATGAACTGCCAGGCAGTTCGAAACCGGTCGTGGTAAATAAATATCAAGAAATGTGACTGGTTGCTGTTATTTTCTGATTTTGGTTTATGTTCTAGGAGGCGATCCAATTATGATATTGTAGAATGATATAAAAAAGCCAAGCTCGCTGATTATCAATTTTTAATTAAGACGACCGGTTTCGCTGAACTATGTCAGTATCATCTGGTCCAATAAAATCATTTTACAAGGCCATAAGCTTGTACTGTCAATCAGTTGTTATATAACATAATTTACAGTGCATACGTGTACTATGTCATTATAATAAAATATAATTATCACTGATTGGCATTGCAAGATTATTGCCTTGTAAAATGATTTTATTGGACCAGATGATACTGACATAATTCAGCGAAACCGGTCGTCTTAATTAAAAATTGATGATCAGCGATCTTGGCTTTTTATATCTTTCTACAATATTATATCTTTCGACAATAATTTTTTATCTTACCACAGCCAAATGAGTTCCTCAATGTTGTGAGCAACATATAAATGATGTATACCGTCTGATGATGAACTGCCAGGCAGTTCGAAACCGGTCGTGGTAAATAAATATCAAGAAAGGTGACTGGTTGTTGTTATTTTCTGATTTCTTGTTTAACGGATTTCTTTTCGTACTCATGTGACGACTTCACACTTGTGTTTTGGTGCAAGTTGGAATATCGGCTGAGACAACTGGCTGTCACAACGTGTCGAAACACCTCTGTTAGTCCCACCATGTCGCGGTGGAGTAGCCTAGCGGTTTAAAGCGTCTCGCTGCGGAGCGTGCGGTTGTTCGCCGTGGAGGTTCGAGTCCTCCCTGGGACATGGGTCAGTGTGTTTGTCCGTAGGTTAGCTTACCTAAGTTTAAGTAGTTTGTAAGCTACGGACTGATGACCACGCAGTTTGGTCCGATAGATTTACAAACATTTGAACATTTCTTTGATTAATGTGTACCCTACTGGTGTAGGGGTCAGTGCCACTTCCTAGAAAGCAGGAGACCCGTTTCGAATACCGGCTGGGTATACATTTTCAGCTTTGCCCATTCGCAGTGAAAGTCATATATTTTGTGACTATGGAAGTTCAACGGATTTATTTTCGTATTCATGTGACGACTTCACACTTCTAAGTGTTTTGGTCCAGAAGGTGGAATATCTTTAAATAGGTTTCAGAAATTACTGCAACCAGTCGCCTTTTGTTTCTTCTTAATGAAGATTTATTCAAACCATTACCGGTTTCAAGCTGCCTAGTAGCTCATCATCAGATGGTATACATTTGGTGCAAATTACATTTGTATCTGTGGCGGGGCAGAACATGAGAAAAAAGTAAACACTAATTTTGGTATTCTACACTGAATAATTACAATATAAGTCTGTCTTCAAGACATTACTTACAGTTATGCGTTTCACATTTATTTTGTCCATATTTGGTCCGCTTTTGGATAGCATTTAACTACCCTTCCTTTCCATCAACACACTACAGCAACTCCCACGACTTTCAAGTGGTAAAATTAACAAACACTTCACACACATTACGACATTACAGCCACTACCACAACTTTCAGCTTGTAAACAAACCAAAGAGTATGTTTATGCCACAGGTTAAGAACTATGTGAAACAAAAGACTGACAAAAGCTTATCTTATTATAGGATATAAATATGATGCCAATTTAGATTAAAGAAGATCAAGAGTTGTATTACAAAGTTAATATATGTATATAATATGATTTCAAAATGATAGTTACGTTAATAATGGGAGTATTCATTTTATGATTACTTTAACACCTGTTTACATGCGTCACATATGTTGTTTTAGGTGGCATCTACATCTACATGTTCATACTCTGCAAATCACATTCAAGTACCTGGCAGAGGGTTCATTAACCATTTTCATAACTTTTCTCTACCGTTCCATTCTCTAATAGCGCGCGGGAAGAAAGAACAACTAAATCGATCCGTTTTCGATCTGATTTCTCTTATTTTTTTGGGATGGTCATGTCTCCCTAAGTAGGTGGGTGCTAGCAAAATATTTTCACATTCAGAACTAAAAGTCGGTGATTGAAACTTCGCAAACAGATCACGCCGCAATGAATAACGTCTTTCTTTTAATGATTTCCACCCCAATTCTTGCAACATTTCCGTGACGCTTCGCCCCCCCCCCCGTAACGTCATAAAACAAAACGAGCTGCCCTTCTCTGAACCTTCTCAATGTCTTCCGTCAGTCCCACCTGGTGAGGGTCCCACATTGGACAACAGTACTCTAGGAGAGGACGCACAAGTGTGATGCAGCCAGTCTCTTTGGTGGAGCTGGTGCATCTTCGAAGCGTTCTGCCGATGAAACGTAACCTTTGGTTCGCCTTCCCCACAATATTTTCTATGTGTTCTCTCCAGTCAGAGTTGTTAGTAATTGTAACTCCTAGGTATTTGGTAGAATCTACAACCTTAGTGTTTGACTGCTTTATCGCGTAATTGAAGTTCAGTGGATTTCTGTTAGTGGTCATGTGTATTACTTTACACTTTTCTTTATTTAGTGTCAATTTCCCATTTTCTCACCATGCAGAAATTTTGTCTAAATCGCTTTGCAGTTGCTTTTGATCCTCAACTGACTTCACTAACCGATAGCCGGCCGTGGTGGCCGCGGTGACTGAGGCGCTTCAGTCACGCTCTGCACGGCCACTATGGTCGGGAGTTCGAATCCCCCCTCGGGCATGGATATTTGTGTCGTCCTTAGTTCCTTAGTTGTAGGTAGTTCATAAGTAGTTTGTAAGTTTAGGGACTGATGACGTCGTAGTTAAGTCACGTAAGCTTTAAAAAAGAAAAAAACTAACCGATAAACGACAGCATCATCCGCGAACAGTCTAAGGGAGCTATTCAGATTGTGTAGGGGACCTATAACGCTTCCCTGTGGAACGCCAGATATCACTTCTGTTTTACTCGATGACTTACCGTCAATTACAACGAACTGTGGTGTTTCTGATAGGAAGTACTGAATCTAATATAAGACAATGGATAAAAGGTGGAATATCGTCTGAGACAATTGGCTGTCGCAACGTGTCGTAACTCCCCTGTTAGTGACGCCGTTGGAGACGTGTCGTTTCCCTCGCTGCTGCCTCGCGGCACAGAGTAACATATATTTGTCTGTGCTCGCGGAGATCTCTAAAAGCAGTTTCCTGGGCAGGGGCCCTGCGGGGTGTGCCCCTGCAAGCCGGCTGCCCCGCGCTGCGGCAGACCGCGCCGCCTCCCTCCCTTTGTATGCGGACGGCGACGGCCTGCGGCAGAAATCTGCCTGCCACCGGACGGCACCGCCGTGTTTTTCCCTCCCCCAACCCCACCCCCCACCCCTCCGGCCGTCTGCGAGACCGTTTTTCCGACTGTTTGTCCGCCTGTGTGTGTGTGTGTGTGTGTGTGTGTGTTTGCCGGCGGAGGCTCAGGGGCCTGAATGGCGCCTCGTCCACTCGTCCCGGCGCTGCAATAACCCCGAGCAGCGATGCCGGCCGGCCCGCGCAGGCCCGGAATGGACCTCCGGGCCTCGATGATCACTCGAGGGTGTAATCGCGGACTAGGCCGCGCCGAAATGGGAAACGGCCGCCGCCCGCCCGGCTCGTCTTCTCGCCTCTCCCGTTTCCCCCGATACCTTATCCTTATAGGGAACGCTCAGGTGGTGCCTGTTGAAATCTAGTAAAATAGACGGCGCAGCCGAAAATACGGGACCAGCCTTATACGTTCGAGTGGCAATACTCTGGAAGATCGAAGAAGCTCTTCTTTGTCGCCACCCTATACACAGCGGGTGAACAAATTAATTTGAACACAATGTAGAACACTATTTTCTTTTTTTTTCTTTTATGCAAGTTGGCATCACTGCAGACATTTTAATATTAATAAGGGACACCTTTGACGAGTCAACACGGATTCAGAAAGTACCGCCCTAGCGAAACACTGCTCACCTTTTATTCGCAGCCGGCCGCGGTGGCCGAGGGGAGTGAGGCGCTCCAGTCACGGTCTGCACGGCCACTACGGTCGGGGGTTCGAATCCCCCCTCGGGCATGGATATTTGTGCCGTCTTAGTATTAGCTAGTTCATAAGTAATTTGTAAGTTTAGGGACTGATGACCCCGTAGTTAAGTCCCATAAGCTATACAAACATTTGAACAAGTCCACTTGTGACACTTTTCTTGACACTTTCCTATATTCCCTTTACCACACTAACTTTCTTTTTTGCCACCCTATACACACTGGGTGAATAATTTAATTTGAACAAGATGCTATACGCTACATCTTTTTTGCAAGTTGGCATCACTGCTGACATTTTTATACTAATAAGGGTTTCGAGTACAGATGGGGTGAGATATAACAAAAATCTTTAAACCATTCAATGTTACGGTTAAAGTTTATGTTATCAAGTCCACTAGTGACTGTTCTCTTGACACTTTCTATCTTCCCTTTACCACACTAACGTTCTTCGTCTCCACCCTATACACACTGGGTGAACAAATTAATTTGAACACCATGCAGTACGCTACACCTTTTTGCAAGTTGGCACCACTGCCGACATTTTAATACTAATAAAAGACATCTTTGTCGAGTACGGCGGGGGTGAGATAGAAAAAAATCTTTAAACCATTGAACGTTATAGTTAAAGATGTGACAGTTTTCTTGACACTTTCCTATCTTCCCTTTACCACACTAACGTTCTTTGTCGCCACCCTATACACAGTGGGTGCAAAAATTGGTTTCAATACGATGCAGTACACTACATCTTTTGCATGTTGGTGTCACTGCTGAGATTTTAATACTAATAAGGGTGTCCAGTACAGCGAGGGTGAGATAGAACAAAATCTTTAAATCATTCAATGTTATGGTTAAACCATTCTATGTTATGGTTAAAGTTTATGTTATCAAGTCCACTTGTGACTGTTTTCTTGACACTTTCCTATCTTCCCTTTACCACACTAACGTTACTGCAAGCGGCGTGTTAACTTGTCGAGTTGTAATAGACCGAACGTTGCACGTGAGGCCCGTAGGCGGTTGTCACATAATACTTGACTAACCTTCTGTCTTCTGTCTCGTCCACAGCGCAGAAGCAGCACACAGGTCGTAGACTCGAAGTTTTTTGAGGTGAGGATGAAATTGGAAGTGGTGGATACTGTGACTGTCTAACTACCATTAACGAAGAAGATGAATTCCTTCAGAGATGCCAATGGCTGTTTTATTTTTTCCGATCACACGAAGACAGAAGCTACAAACTGCATGTTGACGTCAAAATTAGTTTCTATTGCCAAATTCACATTAATAACTTTGTTACAGTCATAACACACTTTGACGTACATTCCACGCACTTTATCGACCGATTAATACAAGACTGGTTATCGCAAGTGCCGCTAGATGTTTACCGTGTCGAGGTTCGCAGTCAATTCACTACGAGTGGATCTGGGCTCCACGCTAGCGCGTAGAGTTTTTGCGCCAACCGACACTTCTAGAACGTCACACTCACTTTTTAACTAAAATACTTAATCTAATAAATCTACAAAACAATAGCGTAATCAGAAACAATTAATTAACACACATTATGGCAATAGAATTGATAACTGAATTTTTATTTAATAAAGAGCTAATAAAATAGCTGGGTAATTGTGGCGCGTCAAGGTATAGCAACAGCCAATCAGATCACTCTTAGAGAAGGGGACGGAGTTTTCCCACGGGACCGTACTTACAGTACCATCTATTTTGCTCACGCCACTTCCTACTATTCCATTCAAGGAAATGAAATTCTGAAATAAAGTAAAGAAATGGCTGCTGGCTTGCAAACTAGTACCGCCACAGGAGTCAACACGGATTCAGAAAGTATCGCTCTTGCGAAACACAGCTTGCCCTTTATTCACATGAAGTGATATGTGCCATCGACAAGGGATCTCAAACCGATTCCATAATTTCTGTATTTCCGGAAGGCTTTTGACACTGTACCTCACAATCGCCTTGTAATGTTATTGCGTGCCTAGGGAATATCGACCCAATTGTGCAACTAGATTTACGATTTTCTATAAGAGAGGACACAGTTCGTAGTAATTGACGGTAAGTCATCGAGTGATATCTGGCGGTCCCCAGGGAAGCGTTAAAGGTCCCATACTCTTTCTTTTGTTTATTAACTTTTAGGAGACAATCTGAATAGCTCCCTTAGACTGTTCGCGGATGATGCTGTCGTTTATCGGTTAGTGATGTCAACAGAGGATCAAAAGCAATTGCAAAGCGATTTAGACAAAATTTTTACATGGTGCAAAAATTGGCAATTGACTCTAAATAAAGAAAAGTGTGAAGTAATACAATTGACAACTAAAAGAAATCCGCTGAACTTCAATTACGCGATAAATCAGTCAAACCTTAAGGTCGTAAATTTTAGCAAATATATAGGATTAACAATTACGAACAACTTAAACTGGAGACAGCACATAGAAAATATTGTGGGAAAGGCGAATCAAAGTTTATGTTTCATTGGCAGAACGCTTCAAAGATGCAACAGCTCTACCAAACAGACTGCCTACATCACACTTGTGCGTCCTCTCCTGGAGTACTGTTGCCTCTTGTGGGACCCTCACCAGGTGAGACTGACGGAAGATATAGAGAAGGTTGAGTGTAGGGCAGCTCTTTTTGTTTTATGACGTTACAGGGGGAAAGTTGCACGATTTCAGGTGGAAATCATTAAAGGAACGATGTTATATTCGTTGCGGCGAGATCTATTTGCGAAACTTCAGTCACCGACTTTTACTTCTGAATGTAACAATATTTTGCTAGCATCCACCTACAAAGGGGGACATGACCATTCCAATAAAATGAGAGAAATCAGATTGAAAACGGAACGATTAAGGTGTTCTTTCTTCCTGCGCCCTATTACAGAATGGAACGGTAGAGAAAGGTTATGGAAGTGGTTAATGAACCCTCTGCCAGTCACTAAAATGTGATTTTCAGAGTATCTATGTAGATATGCAGATGTAGAACGTTCGGAACCGCACGAAACCAATCTTGGAATAACAGACAGTAATAAAAACTTGGTTTCATGGTGACAAATTACAGTAGCCTATTACTTTTAAGGAAATTATTCGCAACTGCGATTTTCTTAGAGGTCCACTGTATTAGTCATTGATGTTTTACCAAATTGTGACATATGAAAATTTGTGCCGGACCGGGACTCGAACCCGGGTTTCCCACTTTTCAAAATGACGTTAAAATGTTTGCAAATCTATTGGACTCAACTGCGTGGTCATTAGTCCGTAGCTTACACACTAGTTATACTAAGATAAGCTAACCTTTGGACAACACAAACACCCATGCCCGAGGGGCGACCCGAACTCCCGACGGCGAACGTCCCCGCGTGCCGTAGCACGAAGCTCCAATGCGCACGGCTAATCCGTTGCGGTTCCCGCTTTTCACGAGTGGTCGCCTCCACTGTATTAGGCGTAGATGTTTTACTAAATGGTGCCAAGTCGGGACTCGAACCCGGGTTTCCCTCTTTACGCGAGCGGTCGCCTTAACCACTAGGCTACCCGAACACGACCCCAGGACCGATCGAAACTTCCATAAGTTACCAGGACCACTGTAATTGGTCACTATGAAACCAATATTAAAAATGCCAAAGCGAGGCAGTGACAACAACAACGTATGGTAATGCTTCGTTGTTTTTGTTCTGTCACGGGAATACAGTATAGGCTGCGAGTGCTAAGGGATGAATGTAATTGACTCTCTTATACGTAGTCAGTGTGGCATATGGAAGTTTTGTTCGGTCCTGCAGTCGTGTTCGGGTAGCCGAGTGGTTTAGGCGTCCGCTCGCGGAAACAAGGAATCCCGGTTTCGAGTCCCGGCTTTGGTAAAACATCTACGCCTAAAACATTGGAGCTGTAAGAGAATCATAATTGCGAACAATTTCGAAAAGTTATAAGAAGCACTGTGGTGTGAAACATTTCCATGCAAGACGACGCACACCTCAAGTAACTTTGTAACAGAGAGAAACAAAGTAACAAGATATCAACACCATAGGAACGAAATTATATGCAATTTAATGGCGTCAGTGTATTACTGCATATCCAATCAGCAATGCCAAAAATCTCTTTGCTTAATGTACTTATAATAGCGCAAAACATACATATACAGCAGTACGACACATCTGTAAGTGCTTGTATTAGTCCTCAAAGGACAGATGCGGGATTTCGATAAAGTGATTAAAACGATGTAGGGGAGAACAATGTTAACACCTCACTAAAACCACGTTATTACATTCCAAATCACTTTCGGATTTACGGGGTCGAACATCAAACGCCGGTCGCGGTAGCCGAGGTGACTGAGGCGCTCCAGTCACGGTCAGCACGGCCACTACGGTCGGTGGTTCGAATCCCCCCTTGGGCATGGATATTTGTGCCGTCCTAGTTCGTAAGTACTTCATAAGTAGTTTGTAAGTTTAGGGACTGATGACCCCGTAGTTAAGTCCCATAAGCTTAACAAACATTTGAACATTTTTTTTGAACATCAAACGCCGCACAAATTACATTTTCAAGTGATTATGTTAGTATATCAATGATATACCTCGCCTTTCACCAAGCATATTGCAACGCAGGCTTACACTTAGGGGCAGCACATTGACTGTATATCGAAGAGTGAAATTTCACGATGAAATAAACAATCATGTAAATTCATTTCTGGTTTGACACCTTGTAGTCTTACAAAATCCGTTAGAAGTAAACATCAAAAGGTGTTGGGAATATTTTGTTGTTTACGGTGCCAAGATCTTCAGCGTAACATCTTTGTTAGGAAAAATTGCATCTAGAAGGGTGCGATATGTATGACCCGCCCGCGAATCACACAACAATGGGCTCTTTTCATGTCTCCATCTTCTGCGACGTTTTGCATGGAAATGACACACACCACTCTTTTCTTTTCGATTGCTTGTTAGCCTACGCTTGGTTTCGTGCGATTCTGAACATTTGAGGTCATAGATGTGACTCGTAAGATTCGAACGTAGTGCCCAATTATGGTACGAGTTCTTGCACGTTACCTTACAGTATATTATTCCAGGTAATAACAATAGATAAATAAATAATAACAACATTTCTTTTTATATATTTATAAATTGTTTCGAAAACAAAATTAACCGCTTCAAAGTACTTCCACTATATACATAAATATATACGAGTTCTCCCTTGGGTAGGAGTGTGTGTTTGTTGTCCTTAGCATAAGTTTGTTTAAACAGTCTGTAAGCACTGGCACTGATGACATAGGTGCTTTGGTCCCTTAGCTTTAAACTTTGAACATTCGAACGAGAACACACTGCTTAGCCAAAATCACAATAGTCTTTATTTATTATGGATTACCGATGTTGGCAATAAGTGTTGCCATAATCTGTTTTTGAATATGAAGTATGAAAATATTATCCGGCCGCAGTGGCCGAGCGGTCTGCGGCGTGCCAGTCACGGTCTGCACCGCCGCTGCGGTCTGGGGTTCAAATACTACCTCGGGCATGGATGTTTGTGCCGTCTTTAGTATAACCTAGTTCATAAGTAGTTTAGGGACTGATGACCCTTCGTTAAGTCCCATAAGCTCTACAAATATTTGAACATTTTATGAAAATGTTTGGACAATTTACAAAATACTAAGGTTTCATAATAGCATAAATTAGTGGTTTCCAAACTGTTGGTCGTGACCAACTAGTGGGTCTCGGGGCTTAATGGTGTGCCACGTCCGACACCTTTTGATACATTTAAGTAATTAAAAGAAGATATGGATGTGTATTCCGTAAGTTGTATTATTTTCTAGATTAGATTAGATTAATACTTGTTCCATAGATCATAAATACTATATTTCGTAATGATTTTGGACATGTCAGTTTAGTAAATTTGCCTATACATGACAATCAATATGTTAAAGATTGTTTAATTACACTTTTTAAATTTTTATTTATATTTTATTTTTATTTATTTATTTTTAAGTTTTATCTAAAAATTCATCTAAATTGTAGAAGGAGTTGCCATTCAGAAATTCCTTTAATTTCTTCTTAAATACTTTTGATGCTACTTGGTAAGTGACCCAAGACTTTTGTGGCAGCATAATTCACTCCTTTCTGGGTCAAAGTTAGATTTAACATTTTTTAACCAATAAAGAGAAGTAACAATTACGTTATGCCGCTTCTTTATTTAAAATGGTGATAGTTACGGCTAGATGTATTGAGTTTAAGCTTTACCAAACAAAGTTGACCCTTTATGTAGCATTACTACAAAAATTGATTCTTGCTTCAGGTGTTACTTTCAAAATAATACTGATGAACTGTTATCGACAGCAAATCCGTTTGTACAGGGAAACCTTATAAGCTAAAACGGTCCGAATATGTAATGGAAGTACCATGGAGCTTTTTTAACTTTTTGCTGAGCATCAGGCGTAATCCCAAATTGGAGAAAAATTAGGGGAGAGTATCGAGTGATTCGAAATGCAGCTTTCAGTGAATAAATGGGATCGACAAGTACTCAGCTAAGCACGTTTGCTAGAATGGACTTTGTTATTAATAAAAACAGAAGCAACCGTTGAGTCGAGTACTGTCTTTATTGAAACTAAGAAGTTTCAGTCGAGATGTAGGAATTACCATTAACACTAAGACTGAACAATGTCAAATATCTCATTGTGTTTACTTCTAAATTTTTAAAAACTAAATTGGTACTCAACTAGATATGGTTCATTGCCACTGATAATGTTCCCCTCATAATTTACAAATAAATGCTTTTCAAGAAATTTGCAAATGCCATAGCTTCAGTTTCGTATTGTATGCAATTTTACAATTTTATATTAATTGCTTTAAATTTGCTGTAGTGTGTCGCAAGGATTTGTAATAAAAATCAAAATAAAAAATAAATTAAAAAAAATTGTTCCCAGGTACGAAAAAGATTGGGAACCACAGGCATAAATGACAGTATAAAAACAACGTACGTCTTTTTTTTACATTCACTAAATATAGGCTACGTAATGTATAAGTTTCTTCCGTAAAAACGGGATACCGCGTAGGTATGTTACTCTCAATAAAAACATCGATAATATAATAGATAATAATATAAAGAATCAATAAAGTCAAGTCAGGGGCTGTGTTGATTTGTAAGGTAGTTTGGATGACAAAAATCTTTATTATCCTTAATTATAGTATAAAGTTTGTAAATATTTGACAGTAATAATAATTTTGTCGTGTCATTACGACTGTAGCGTTATTGTCGTTTATAGCGAATCGTCTTTAAAATATTTTTATGCATGAGGTGCCTATCCTCTGCAGACAAAGTCACACAATTTAATGAACTATTTAAATAATGACAAACGGAATGTGTAGTCATTTTAAGTCTTACCATAGCCGAATACAACACTAAAATACAATCGTTCAGTGCTTCCCACGAATGTAAAGGAATGAAAAAAAAAAACGATGAAACATTTAATATGAGCAATTGTTAATAATGTAGGCACATTTAGACTTTTTGTAGGACGACGGCAGTTATGTAAACATATGTTCAACACAGCTATTACACTCGTTTAAGTGAAAGCTTACGCAAAGGTAGCAGGGTTATTTTTTTAAAAAAATACCACATTTATTTCTGTTTACTGAATTTCGAAAATGGGATAATCAAGTTTGGTCACAAACAGCGCGCTAACATTATTAAACTGGCTGCCACTTGTGTTACGTTGGGCGCATTCCTCTAATTAATGTGGTCATTAGGCAGCGTGCTCGGTGTATCCATCAGTGCAGTGGCAGTCCCCAGCTCTGCCGCTATCACACGATAGGCAGCCGCGAAGCCAGTCGCTGCAACTAAGTAATCTAATAGGATCGCATCTAGTTTCCGCATATGCGGAGAGAAATTTCTACAGCCGAACCAGTCGCGACACGATGTTCATTGTACGAGGGTGAGTCAAATGAAAACTTTAAAATTGTAATAACAAATCGAAATTTTTAGCCGTTATCCTGTAATTTGGCAAGCGTGCTACAAACAGCGTGGCAGCATAGTTCAGATGCACACACGTGGGCGCCGGGAAGGGGCGGGGGTGTAACGGGGAGTACTTGCACCTCTCTGGCTTGGAAGAAAACACACAGAAGGAGATTGAGAAATTTTATTATTGTGTTATATAAAATATACTTATATAAATGGATTCTTCCGTCGCTTCTTGGTAGAACGCTTCCATATTTACGGTTGAATCAAAACAAACTGTTTTTGTTCTACTAATTTTTTTTTTTTTTTTAATGCTAGTAGAACAAAAACAGTTTGTTTTGATTCAACCGTAAAAATATACTTATTCCAGCGTAGATTTTAGTGCAAGTCACTGTCTAAATATAGCCCCGAGGCGTCTAGGCTGCTGAGCAAAGTGTATATCAACTTTTAAATTAATTTGGTGTTCTGTTTAACTGTTTGTCTGTGAACTCTGAACTTGTACAGAGCACATAGCAGTTCAAATGTTCAAATGTTTGTAGAGCTTAAAGGACTTAACTACGCGGTCATCAGTCCCTAAACTTACAAACTACTTACGAACTAGCTAATACAAAGGACGGCACAAATATCAATGCCCGAGGGGGGATTCGAATCCCCGATCTTAGTGGCCGTGCAGACCGTGACTGGCGCGCCTCAGTCCCCTTGTCC
Organism: Locusta migratoria; assembly: GCA_026315105.1. Taxonomy (NCBI): domain Eukaryota; kingdom Metazoa; phylum Arthropoda; class Insecta; order Orthoptera; family Acrididae; genus Locusta; species Locusta migratoria. The sequence goes on along the minus strand of CM048750.1, from coordinate 26,413,433 downwards.
ACCGTGGCCTCCGCGGCCGGCAGCACATAGCCTCACGTCACCTATTGTAGACAGATTCCCCTTCCTGACACGTCGTAGAGTACTAGATGTACGCTCTATGCTTCATGTCATCGCTGAAATACCTAGGTCAATCTTTAATGCCCTGGCTTGTGCATTATGCATAGCCAATACAATTTAAGATAAAATTACTCGCATTGTTTGACTTATACAGTTCATACCACGTCGGAGCTTCAGCAAAAAAAATTTTTTTTTTTAATATTTTTAGAAGTTACGTGTATCTTCTGCAATGACCATAAATGTAGAAAGTGTACTTTTCTTAAATTTTTGGGATGCTTTTGCTTAATCGAAAATGCTTTATCGTGGATGGATAAAAATCTGTCTCTCAGGGAAGAGGTGATAGTCCAAGTATGGGATGAATGTAGATGTTCTAAAAACGTCTTCCACACGTTCAGATGTTTGATTTGATCTATAGGCCGGCCGTGGTGGCCGAACGGTCTGCGGCGTGCCAGTCACGGTCTGCACGGCCGCTGCGGTCGGGGGTTCGAATCCCCCCCTCGAGCATGGATGTTTTAGTATAAGCTCGTTCATACGTGGTTTGTAAGTTTAGGAACTGATAACCGCGCACTTAAGTCCCTTCAGCTTATCAAACATTTCAACTTTTTTTATCTATAGATTTGCTTTGACAGCAATCTATGAGGTTTAAAGTCAACCAGTAGCTCCTTGCAAATTTTATAGCTTTCTGAAAGATGTTTCTAAACTCTGTCGAGGCATTATCGTAGTTCGATTGAATTATATCTGTTTATTTGTGTGATCGTTTACTGCCTTAAGTTCGTATTTACGTGTTGCAGTTGGTTGCACACGGTTTCAAGTTTGGCAGGATACTCAGCACATATTAAGAGCGTTAAAATATACGTTGTAATTGTTGCAGTCGTGGAGAGTTGATAGACAACGGTTTTACTTTTATAGTTTTGATACGTTGAAGTTCTTTCAAATCTTGTACAATATTAATAAATAAGTATAATGTTACATACCCCAGAAGTAAATGTAGTTCATTTCTCTCACGCGTGATAGTTTTCAGATTAGTTGGTTTTGTCTGCTGCTTTAAGAATATAAAAAAGGCTACTACATTATTTTAATTTGTAGCCACAAGCTGTACTGCATATTTGTCATCGACTAGCTTTTCAATTTTTTTTTACGTTAACACAGTGCAGGTTTGTCTAAGCTTTTTAAATATTACAAGCAGTAACTAGTAAACCACCAGGGATCCAAAATATTATAGACTAGATTTTCGCCAAACTGCCCCTGAGTCGCCACCACTAAACATTACTTTTTCCTACTAAACAAGAAAACGTCTTCTCACGGTCTCTTTAAGAGTCCTCTACATTTACAGATACGTTCCTCCGCTCTCAGAAATCATACCTAGTGACCCTATGTTATTTCTGGTCGAGGTGCAACCCCCAGGAAATAATCCTGGCGGCGTCCTTGTGCACACATACTGTCGCAGTAACAATATAAAGATGGCCGCCCCACTTGTGACTTGCACCAGGGAATAACAGCGTTCTGTTGTTCGGTTTTCAGTAGTGAAGGTGTGAAAGCTATTGAAATTCATCGATGGATGAAAATTCATTATGGTGATGCATGTTTATCCCAGCAGCAAGTCTACGAATGGTGTAGGAAGATCGCAAATGGTGTGACTTCAGTGGAAGATGCTCCTCGTCCAGGTCAGACACGATTTGTGACTCCACAGAACATTGCAGCAGCTGAAGCCGCGCCGAGTGACGCTGAAGGAGATGGGTGCCACGGCAACTGACTCATGAAATGAACGACGTGTTGATGCTTGTGAAGAACTTCTTCGGCGCTTTGAACGAGAAGGTGATGGCTTCCTTGCAAGAATCGTTACTGGGGACGAAACTTCGGTTCACTTCCACCAATCGTAAACGAAGAGAGCGAGCAAGAAATTGTGCCATTCCTCATCACCAAACCCAAAGAAGTATGGAACAGAACCATCAGCAGGGAGGGTTATGCTGACTCTCTTTTGGAACGAAAAATTGTCATTTTGGAGCATTACATGCCTAGAGGGACCACTGTCACCAGTGCATCATACACTGATCTCCTAAAATATCATCTGCGGCCTGCAATAAAATCAAAGCGAAGTGGACTGCTGTCAGCAGGTGTCCTTTTCCAATGGTAGGCCCCACAATGCCCGTACATCAATCGTAGGCATGCATACACAGTGTCTTCCTCATCCACCATACTTTACCTGACCTTGCCCCAAGTGATTTCCATATATCTGGACCACTCTAAGGAGCAATGGGAGGAAAGAAGTTCCCTTCTGATGATGAGGTACAACACGGGGTGCGTTAGTGGTTGCGAGGACTACCAAAAGAAATTTTTTCTGAAGGAGTTCATCCACTTTGTACGCGCTGGAGGACTTGCATTCAGCGTGGGGGAGATAATGTTGAAAAGTGATACAGCTTTGTACCACTTCTGCACAATAAATAATATTTAAAAATATTTAAGATTTTCATTTGACTCGCTTTTCTGTTGCATTTAACAAGTACACTGTAACAGATTTGAAATTGTCACAATACATCAAAATTTTATACGGAGGCAAAGCTATCTATAAGAAGAAGATGTGTCGAACAACATTAATATTAACCAGACTAAGCAGTTTCGAGGACATACACGCGTTGGACAAACATACCATTATGTAACTGCAGAGTTATGCGAGCGTCAATTTTGAAAGTCATCTGATCGTCAGATGTATTTCATATCTTAACGGTGCAGTTCGAATATGGATTCCGTATCAAAATATGATCTGCCACGTAACTTTGTATTTATGAAATATTTTAAGAACAGAATTTATCTGTAATGGATGTAGTTCAACTCTGTGACTCTTCCTATTACAGAGTTGATAATGAAATCCGATTCCACTTATATTAATGATTGCATTTAATTATAACACGGCCCGTTTTGGGCTTTTGTCCATCATGAACGGCTTATCCTTTCAGATGAGTGTGCAGCATTATGGTGGAGATCAGTATTTGGAAGTAAATTACGTGGCATTAATTACAGTGAAAAAAGCAACGGCACGTGGCGACATGAGATGTACAAGTAATCCAAATCATCATAGTCGAAATTTCGGACTTTTTCCACACTTTTTGTTTTTACACTCGTTATTTTCGTGTTTGATAGTGTTCGAATAATTCTGCGTTCCATGTTTTACATGAATTTTACCACAGGCAAGTTTTATGATGCACGAAAATTTAAACTCACACAGACTCTGATGTCGCCTTCACCTGCTAGCATATCGGCAGCTCCTTAGCGGCTTGCCAATTTGTAAAAAAAAATTATTTGTTAAGACTGTTAGCCAATAACTATCATACTGTTTTAATATTCTATACAACTTTACGTCTGTAAAACTCTCATGTGGTAATTTTACATTTCTGATGATGACCTCCGTAGCGTGGTCGAAATCTAGATAAAAATATGTTGTAATTAATTTAAAACAACTTGTGAGGCTGCAATTTGCCAGAATTACATAATTTTTTTACTAGCTATCACAACACATTTCGCTGGCGGTTTCCTAATATTCCACTCAACACGGAAAATTATACTATTGCAGCACACATAGTGCAGGATATATGACGTCATAAGGACTGTATCATGAAGTAGAAACCCAAAATGTGAGGAACACTGCAAGATGACTAAGTACTACCACTAAAAGAAAGGACTAAATAGTCACCTGTGAAAAGTCGAGAGCTAATTTTAGTTTCAGGCAATATGTTTTACATGGTGTCAGCAGCCAAACTGAACTCGTGTAGCAGCTTTGCCGAATTTAGCTGGATGTGTGTCAGACACTAATAAGAACTGATTCCATTATGTTTATCGTCACTGTAACACATTTTGTTCGAATTAATTGGAATGGTTTGGGCGTTATCTGCAATGACAGAGGAATCGGTGTGGGGTGACATTTATACGGACAGCCCGATCAATCACTTCCTTTCCTCTGGATTTTGATCATAAAGTGCAATTTACAGTATCAGTTTAGGCAACAAAAAGCTGCGTACCCTAATTTTCAATCGACACTTACATCGCGTAATATATCAAGAACATGGATGCATAAGTATATTTTTCGATGAGATTCTACAGTGATTGAGACAATTTTCGTGGGCTTTCCTCGCGTATTTATAAGAGAGACACGCTCCAAATCTGAAAAAAAAATCAGACATATTCTGTTTCCAGTTTTTGTATTTTTTCCAATTGCTTCCTTGCTCCGTACTCAGACCTGTCACGTATTGCAATTACCTGACATGGAAGAACAAAAGATAATTTCTTCTACAGAACCAACTTCTTGTGCAATATCAGTTTGTCTCCTGTTACTCCGGACAACCAATGTGCATCTTTCCATTACAACAATAATGAAGTCCACCTGTTAAAGCATGAGAAGGCATTTTATGTCGCCGCACGATATGTTTTCTTTAATCTGTCATAGGAGAAGCATGCTTTCATTTCTGCACATAGTAGTCATAAGTTAATATAAACAAGGTTTTTTCTACTACATACCTTACACGTGGAATCTGTGTTTTGCTCAATGACAAACAGTCACGTGCGTGAATTGGTTTTTGTCTCACCTGTAACCAGAAAAGGGGAAAACAGAGTCATTACTTTTATACCAGAAATTTCATTCAGCAGAAATTGCGCCAATAAAGAGACTAACTTCCAGAAAAAGGATTCAATGTGTACACATTTTAGAATTTTGTCCTCTAACAGTTTTTCGTAACGTGTTGTTTACGTTGCCATTACATACTAACTTCAAGCACTTTTCTTAGCAAAATGTGAATTAATTAAAAATGTTTAAATGATTGTAATTCTAAGCGACCATACGGCTGAATTTATCGGTCCCTGGATTTTCATACTACTTAAACTATCTTATGCTAAGGATAACACATATCCTCGCGCCTTGGGGAGGACTCGAAGCTCAGACAGGTAGCGGCCGCGCAATTCATAGCATGGCGACTTAGACCACTTTGCCATTCCAGAGAGGCGGGATTTAATGTGCTTCCACTACACGCTCTGGTGCGGTAAGTATTACTGACGTGATTTATGTGCTCACATTTCGTTTTGTGTAGTTAACTACTGAACGTATACAGTATTGACAATTTTATGTTGTTTATCATGATTATTTTAACCTACTTTGTGTAAATGTTTTATCCATAGCAGCAGCTGTTCTTTGTAATTTGGAAAAGTAAGGTTGCAGATTTATTTACAACCGAGTTCGAGCAATTATTGCCCGTACAGGAAACAGTTAAGAATAATATCTAATACAAATATTACATATAATTCGCCGAGGAATCACAGGATTAAAGGGGAAGAAAGTACACTGAATGTAAAGCTTTCTGGAAAAGTGACAAAATGTGAAATATAAATACGCTATTCTATTGCATATTGATAAAATTCTGGCGTGTTGTACACCTTCAAAACCGAAGAATATTATTCTTCGTTTATATGAACTTCATACTTTGTACAATCACTTATTTTATCAATATGCAGTAGAATAGCATATCAATATTTCACATTTTGTCACTTTCAGAGAAAGCTTTGTATACACTGTATTACTTGCCCCTTAAATCCTGTGATTCTAATGCGAATTTTATGTAATATTTGTATATTATTCTTAACTGTATCCAGTACAGATACCTGAAGGAGGGCAATAACTGCTCGACACCGTTTGTAAATAAATCTGCAATCTTGAAACTGGTGGCCGTTTACTTTTCCAAAATACGTTGAGTACATGTAAACGTCTTCATGTTATTTATTTAAAACGCGAATTATATGTTTAGTCCGAGTAAGTGTTCACTAAAATAGACTAAAATGCTTTGCGAAGTGTGGTTGGGAGATCCTGAAGGGCAGTTGCTGCTGCCTAGTCGGAAAGGTTTTTCCCTACCCTTCGCGCCTGTGGACAACTTTCCTTCGTACTGTCTGTGTGTGGAAGCTGCGGAGCTTAACATACCAATGTGAAGGGCGGACCGCCACCAACACTGTGGCAAGACACCAAGGAGAGTTGCGGAATTTAATTCAGATCAGAGGCAGAGACGTAGTTTAACAGGAACCTCTTACGCCACCACGTCGCCAGTCACTTCTGCCAGAGAGGCTGAGGGGACACCGTCAACAGCGCGTGGCGTACCGGGACCGTCCACCACCACCTAGAGAGAAGGCCGCAGCGCTCTCGTGTGACGTCAGGCGGAGTAGGTTGCGCGCGCATAGCTGACTGGCTCGCTGCTTCGGCATAGTGGACCGTGCCCCAGCGGCCACCCAGTCAGCTAAGTGCGCGCAACCTACTCTGCCTGACGTCACACGAGAGCGCTGCTGCCTTCTCTCTATGTGGTGGTGGACGGTCGCCCTTCCGAAAGGTGGTCGCGTCGGACGGAGCACGGGAGTATGGTACAATCCGATCAACATTTGCAGACCACTTTAAAATCGAACGTTGTAGGCCAAACACTATACAAAAACGTATGAAGGTCATAAAAATAAGCAGCTCCAGCCTTTCCAAGATAACCGCCATATAAACAAGGCAATAATCCAAAATAAAAAGTTACTGAACGACGAAATATACATTGGAAACTAAAACAACATACAAAATAACTGAAATATCTTTAAAAAAAAACTCTATTTCCATTCCTTCCACTCGCTAACTCAGCCACTCGTCTTCTCTCACCTCTTTCAGTCCATCTCCTTCAGTTTTCCACCAGCCTTTGCCTTCGTATTTGGTCTTCTGTCACCTTTCCAGATCCCCCAACTGCTCCTCGCCACCCCCCCCCCCCCCCTTACTCCTAACACCACACACAATATTTCTTGTGATCCCTTCCCACTGTGACATTTGACGTTTGAGAGATATGTTCCTCAGCACAGGTATTTTCATAAGGAATTGTAAATTAGATAGACCTATACCTCCCTTAACTATATATTGATCATTACTACTTCTTGAATATTGCACGGGCAATTTTACTAATAATACTGTGATAATAATGTTTTTTTAATTGTATTATCAGTATAATTTCACATGGTATTTTATGTTATTATCCTCTGTTTTTCTCTATAATAACGCATTACTATAAAAAAATTCAACAATAATTAATTTACCGTTTTACTCATTCTATTATGTAAATTAACTTTATAATTTGTTTCTGTATAGGACCTAACGACATATTTATTACCTGACAATACTTTTTATTTATTGAATTTATTGTACTTTTATTACTTGACAGTATTGTAACTCCTGTAGTTGTCTTTTTTTGGTTAGGAGCCTGAAGATAGTGCTAGTGAAGCACCGAAACTTATCACTTTATTAATTAAAGAAGTATAATCACAGCTGTTTGAATTTACCTTCAACGTTCAAATTCAAATGTTTGTATAGATTATGGGACTTAACTACGTTGTCATCAGTCCATAAACTTACAAACTACTTATGAACTAACTAATACTAAGGACGGCACAAATATCCATGCCCGAGGTGGGGGGCGGGGGTCGAACCCCCGACCGTAGTCGCCGTGCAGACCGTGACTGGAGCACCTCAGTCCCCTCGGCCACCGCGGCCGGCTTCTTCAATGTAACACAAAATATGTCATTTTCGTTTTCCGTATGTCAAAGTATATACCCAACAACATACTCTACAAACATCAAGAACAATGTAAGATGAGTTTTTAATAAGGGAAGTAAAAGAAAATTGTAATTTTGCTAATAAGACAAAAAAGACGATACATACGAAGACGCAGTAAAGTAACACACTTACAAAGAGCAGAATTGGTTTTAAAAAAAAGAGCGAAAAATGTGTGCAAAGGTACAGAGCAAGGTAGAAGAAGAAACACTGATGAATGAAAACAAACTGCTGTGCAGTGTGCAACTCGTCGGCGCTTCATGGTGTGAGACAAATATCTGAAAAACTAAAATCCTTAACGTGTAAATAAACTTTTTAACAAAATAACTTGCGAATATTTTCCCGCTGTAAATATCAATTCAAATTATATTTGTTATCTCAGACCACTGATGATAAAATATCATTCAAATGAAACACGTCTGGTTGAAACTATCACATTTTATTGTAATTGCATAGACTGACAAATAAACCCTTCAGTATTGGATAATTTGACGCCAACCGGAGTATCCACCTTGCCGACATCGTCTAGAGACAAGACGTCGATAGAGTCCGTGTCACGTCACAAAGACAGGCCGCCATCGCTAGCTAACTAGTTGGTCTCTACATGGCAGTTGACTGTGCTTAAGTAGTCAGCCAGTCAGCTGGCCATTGGCTTTAGTAACGTTACTACCTCCTGTGCTAAGCGCTGCTTCTACATCATTTATTGTGTTCTTCCAGAATGATTTCCGAAATAGAATATAACAAGCGTCTAACTTCAACATGGAGTAAAATGTCTCTTAATTGATGGCGTGTGGTCATAATGACCCTGGATATCTCATATGAACCACTACAGTACGAGTGGCAGTTCAGCTAATTACACAAGACATATCTCTCATACGTGACAACTTCGCTATCTGCATTTGTATCGTTATCCCATGAGTGGAATAAAGTCACCCTTAAGACTGTTCCCCCCTCAACGTTGATTGTTAATCCATGGAATAAATCTTAAGTAAAGTGTACTGTGTTAAATGATTTCTAAAATAATCGGATAAATCTTCCGTTTCCGAAGCAAAATAGTTAAAATAATAAGAACCGACAAGTAAGAGAGAGTAGCAACGAATTGTCGAAACAAATACACGTTCGTCCTACTCTTCAGTCTGCTTTCTGCTTATTGAAATTTGAAGAAATTATAACTGATCACGAAGCACTTAATTATTTAGGAAGCAGAGCACACAGAAACTACACAAGCTGTGAATGAAAAAATAATATTGAATACTTAAATATTGTCACCTTGTGATTTGACCATTGTGTGAGTGATGTTATTAATAACAACAGCAATGACCTAATAACCACTTCTACGAAAAATTGAACAAAGAATAAGATAAATTGAAAAGAATTTTGAAAATAAACTTCCTCAGTGTCAAATATTATGATGGCAGACAACAATGGACGTCATCTCAGATTCACACCTACTCACCTGTACTGTTTGGCTCAAACGTATGGTACAAAACATTAGTTTTGATTACTCGCGGATAAGTTAAAGACTGATTTAGCACAGAATCTGAGCACTTAAATAGCACCGGAATAGGAGCCAGCCAACAAGACGACACACTTACGGCGCACAGCATCATATGTAATGATTTTGTTATTCTTGCATTAGTGACAGCTTTCATTAACAAGGGAGTTATTTATTCTGTTCCGATTACCTGAAAGTGTTTTTCTATGCTTGCAGATGAAATTACTTGAATATACTCAATGTTTAGATTAAGTCAGATATATAACTCTTGAATATTAAAGTAATATAACTTGTCAGTTAAGTTTCATTGTTATTTGTAACCACATTCCGTTATCTCTTCACTGGACAGGATAGGTAAAATAAAACAGCAGAAAAAAATTCCCGGACGAGGAATCGAACACGAGACCTCTGGCGTAATAGTCCGAGCCCTAACCATCTAGACCAGTCAGCGGCTCGGCAATTAACTAACACTTCATACTCATAAGGCGCCTGAAAAACTTAGGATTGATTTTTCTCGGGGCTTTCTGAATAGTGTGCCCTAATATTTTAACCACGTGAGTTGTTAGGAGTCATCTTTCACCACACAAAATTTCGGAGAAATTCCCGATCCCACGGTCGTGGCGTCTCCTTGTAAGTGTAAGTACTTTTTAAGTCCAGGGACTGATGACCAACGTAATTTGGTCATATATGATTAAGAACATTTGAACATTTGAACCATTGCATAGTGTCTCCACAGCAGCGTTGGCACTATTTAAGTTACAACACCCGTGCATATCAGTTCACAGCCAGGGAATTAGAAAAGAATAATATTTACACCGAAGATATATTCGAAAATCGATAAATATTTTACGGCCCAAATCTGGATAAAGTTATAACGTGTATGTAATGACAACCACCGACGTTGAGTGTGTGTGACCATTGAGCCGGATGCGGTGGCCGAGCGAGCTGCGGCGCGCCAGTCACGCTCTGCACTGCCGCTACCGTCGGGGGATCGAATCCCCCCTCGGGCACGGATGTTTGTGTCGTCTTTAGTATAAGGTAGTTGATAAGCAGTTTGTACCTTTCGGGACTGATGACCGCGCAGTTAAGTTCAAATGTTTGTAAATCTATCGGACCAAACTGCGTGGTCATTAGTCCGTAGCTTACTAACTACTTAAAATAAGGCAAACTAATCTAAGGACAACACACACACACCCATGCCCCATGGAGGACTCGAACCTCCACGGCAAGCAACCGCTCGCTCCGCAGCGAGCCGCTTTAGACCGCTCGGCTACTCCACCGCAGCCGCAGTTAAGTCCCTTAAGCTTAACAAACATTTGAACTACTTTTTTTTTTTTTTTTTTTTTTTTTTTTTTTTTTTTTTTTTTTCTGTGACCATCGAATGAATGACATCAAAATAAGACATGTTTCAGTCAGGAAACTTCCTTGTTGTAAAACCTGATTGAGAAGGGTTATTTTAAAAGCAGTTAAAGGGAAACACTCAGCTGTAGCTGTCAGCCATTTGTTTTCCATGTGGGCGAGTCCCTCGTATTTCTCACGGAGCCGCGATGCCTGGCGCCCACACAGTATTCGTGTGTTTGTGTATGGGGCCGATACGTCGTGGGCGGCAGCAACAGGTCTGCGCACGCCTCATCTTTTTTGCACAAGACGCAGCACGTCGCCGCATTCCCCATTCACGAGTGGCCGCTATAGCCTGCCGCGCTCCCCTGTCTGTCGCAGGCGGCGGCCGAACGTTGCCTCGCCAACGCGCCAGAAAAACGCGTTTTGCAGATGCAGGTCGTCTACCACAGTTTCCCCGAAAACAAGTTTAGATCCTTTACATCGTAATATATGGTACTTACACCCTACCATGTTTATGGTCTCACAACAAATCGTGTCTCTTGATTCAACTTAATTTCGATTTCTCACCAGTATATATTTTCTTCCCGTCTTTAAATACAAAATTGAATACCTGGTTTCAGTCTCACTAAAACTGCAGAATTGGATTGGGTTTTTCACCATTTTTAATTATTTGAAGCATGCAATATTATGCAGTATATAATTCGGTCACTTTTGTCTGGGCCCTGTTAGGAAACCATAAACATAGGATTTGACAAGTTTACAGTCATCCCCACCCTTCACGTTTCGTTTAGAAACGGTAAGGTTTCCAGCGACGCTAACGCCATCCTTGTGACAGCGGCCGCATGATTCAAAGGCCAGTACTAAATGTTCAAATGTTTGTATAGCTTATGGGGCTTAACTACGGGGTCATCAGTCCCTAAACTTACAAACTACATATCAACTAGCTTATCCTAAGGACGGCACAAATATCCATGCCCGAGGGAGGATTCGAACCCCCGACCGTAGTGGCCGTGCAGACCGTGACAGATTATCTGATGATGAGGGCTTGACCCTTGAAACGCGTCATATTTTAGTGTTTTTTACACGATATCAGTGGTTGAGCCTACTTGTTTCACAAAATAATTAAGTAATACAACCACGAACTCAAATCCATTATGGATACAATTAAGAACTGGCTGAGATGATGGGGTCATGTCACACGCATGGGTGAAGCAAGGTTACCTAAGATACTCATGGCCTCGGTAGTGTAAGGTAAAGGGAGTCGAGGTAGACCAAGAAGAAAGTACTTAGATTCAGCGAAGAAAGATTTCGAAGTAAAAGGTGTAACATTACAAGACGGATCAATGTTAGCATTGAATAGGCGATCATGGAGGAATTTCATTAGCGGGACTATGCTCAAGACTGAACGCAAAAGGCATAACCAGTCTCTGCGCCTCGGTTGCACAGAGGTAGAGTGACAGACTTCAAAGGTCTCGGGTTCGATCCCCGCCAGGTCCTAGGATTTTTATCTCTCACCTTTCATCCCTGGCGGTATTGCTCATGTGAAAAATACCGAGTAACACAGTGGTTCGGGACCCAGGTGCAACTGTAGGTCCCCCTATGACTGGCTGGGTAAGTCATTCCGAAGGTCGGAGGAAGGCAACGGCATACCACTTCCAAACAGGACCATGCCTAGTAAAGAACTGTCAAACTTTAAGATCATAAATTCTACGAAATACCTAGGAGTTACAATTACGAACAACTTTGTCTGGAGAGAACACAAAGAAAATATTGTGTGGAAGGCGAACCAAAGGTTACGTTTCATTGGCAGAACGCATCGAAGATGCACCAGCTCCACCAAAGAGACTACCTACATCACACTTATGGGTCCTCTCCTGGAGTACTGTTGCCCCTTGTGGGACCCTCACCAGGTGGGACTGACGGAAGACATTGAGAAGGTTCAGAGAAGTGCAGCTCGTTTTGTTTTATCACATTACGAGGGGGAAAGCCTCGCGGAAATGTTGCACGAATTGGGGTGGAAATCATTAAAACAAAGACGTTATTCATTGCGGCTTGATCTGTTTGCGAAGTTTCAATCACCGACTTTTACTTCTGAATGTCAAAATATTTTGCTAGCACCCACCTACTTAGGGAGACATGACCGTCCCAATAAAATAAGAGAAATCAGATCGAAAATGGAACGATTTAGGTGTTCTTTCTTCCCGCGCGCTATTAGAGAATGGAACGGTAGAGACAAGTAATGAAAGTTGTTAATGAACCCTCTGCCAGGCACTTAAATGTTATTTGCAGAGTATCGATGTAGATGTGGTGTTCAAACCAATCTTTGGGTTGTTAACTGATTTACCTTTTCTTAATAATGATGTTAACTTTTTTTTTTTTTTTTTTGTGTGTGTGTGTGTGTCGTGTGAAATTGAGGTCAGCAACACAGCAGGATAAGCCGCTATGTCAAAGCAAATCGAACGTTTCTCCCCTGTTCATAGACATGCAGTTGTGTAAAACGTGCCAGTTTTAGCGATAAGAGATAGAGATGGGTAGGTCCGGATGGAAACGAATGCTTGGACCCGCATCAGCTGCGCTGGTGATGGATGTAAATCCGAGTGCAGGTCGGACATGCATCCTCGGACACGCATCGGTTGTGGGTCCAGATTTGTCTGTGGTCCAGGCCAGCAAACAGATCCGGCGCGTCCGGAGTTGGAAACGCAGCGGCGGAGTGGCAGGGAGACAGTTGTAAAGCCCACGCCGGATGCGGATCCCGCCATAAACACAGCAGGGTGAGGCGACCTGCTGGGGTGGCTGGGCGGCTACCTGTTCGCCGAATTCCGCCAGCTCTGCGTGACGCCGGCCTGGCGCTGCACAACACGCGAGGCTAGCACACAGGCGTATTTTTTCTGTCCGAGACTGTACTGGCCTTGGGCTACATCCTCTAACAGGTGTCGCATTACTAACAGATGTTTGGCTGAAACAGTTCAACAAACAGTGATTTTGTTCGATTTCCTGATTTGTGTTGGCATTCACTGCACAACTGTTCAACGGAAGATTATTATTGTAAGGTTATTTCCAATAACAGTAACTCTTGATTGTGCCCCCCAAAAATGTTGGTAGTAAGATTTGAGTTCACGGTTATTGTGTATTTTATGGTATGGTTTTAAAGCGTGCCAACAAGGAATGGACAATGCACTCATGTCTGTGAAGCAAACATTGCAACTCGATTTTTATCATTGCATACGATGTTATGGACACTAATCTTAGTCCAGTGATTTATTTACCGAACGAATTAAGCTTTTTAGTGATACACACATGTGTATGTGCCCATGCTAGCCAGGTGTCATATAACAGTTTTTTCTTGTTCTCGTAGATTTCATTATCCCACCACCGAAAAACAGTGAATTTTGGTATCAATTTACAGTCCAAGATAATGAAGCTAAATGCCGATATTGCTGTCTGGATCTTTCGTACAATCCAAGAACTCGAACAGGAAATCTCGTTAGACGTATGAAGATGTTCGTTCGTATAGTCTATGGGACTTAACTACGGAGTCATCAGTCCCTAAACTTACAAACTACTTATGAACTACTTACGAACTAGTACGGCACAAATATCCAAGCCCTAGGGGGGATTCGAACCCCCGACCGTAGTGGCCGTGGAGACCGTGACTGGAGCGCCTTAGCCCCCTCGGCCACCGCGGCCGGCAGACGTATGAAGAGGAAAAACACTTGAACACGTGAAACACTTGAAATAAATTTACCTAGCAATGAAGAATTTACCAATAGCAGTAGCAGTTCTAATAAGATTAATCACAATTATCTACATGAATCTGTGCCATCCAGTTCAGAACAAATTTTACCGTCCAGCATTCAGGCCCTTTATGAGATCAAATTTCATTACAATTCATCGTTCCAAGCAAATTGATAATAGTGACAAAAATTATTGTAAAAGAATAAATACCATCCATTTAAAATTGTAGAAGATCCAAAGTTACAAAAAACTAATGAATTTACTTTGTCCATCATATAAGATACCAACTAGAAAATCAGTATCTTGCAGTTTGTTGCCTGCCATCCACAACGAATTAAAAGAGGAAACTCGAAATTTATTGACGGGAGGAATAGATGTCTTTTAACTGCTGATGGATGGGCGTCACAAAATAATCAGAATAATTTCTATTAAAAGACAGCTCACTTCATTGACGGAAACAGTCTTCCAAATGTTTTACAGTAAGAGCTTAGATCACAAAGATTTTAGTTTTCTACAAATAATTAGAAAAATGCTAATGTGATCTGGGTGACATGTATAGCAAATTATGACTGTGATTTTATAATGCGACAGTATTCGGGATTTTCTGGCAATAAAACATTCTTATCACAGTTAACCTGGTCTGTCTTTTACATCATTACTATATATTAATAAATTTCTACATATTCATGTGTAACGCAACTGCAGTCCTTCTCGTTTAGACAAGATTCGCTCGATAGATACGCTTCGGCCGCCGGCTGTGCGGCTGTACCAGTGCAGGTCTAGTGGACGCGGATCCACCCGACAGACACGGTCCGTCCGTCCGGCCGGCTGCAGAGCCGGACCCATATGGGTCCAGCGGACACGGAACATGGATGCAGGTCCGCAGAGCTGGATGCAGATCCGGACCTGACTCCTTTAAAATCTCGGACCTACCCATCTCTAATAAGAGATACGTTTCAGTGGACGAGCAACTGGCGATCACACGAGTGGGTGGTAAGGATTGCGAAGCAGACCCCCCCCCCCCCCTCCACCGCAGACATCAGTCGGTCGCAGACAGTGTCGACAGACGTAGTGAATTTTCCCTACATGTAGGTACTTACAAACATTAAAATCATGTGGTGAATTTTCATCCAAAAGCCCCCAATGCGTAGGTACTTTGGTAAAATTTTACAATCGCCAGCACAGGCGTAGCGGGTAATGTTGGCAAAGGAAAAGTTGTCAGCACGCGGGAATGAAGGTGACCCATTGTCGCAAAGTTTGAAGTAGCCAATCATGTTTTAGATCCCATAGTTGTTTTCTGTTCATAGTAATCAATATTAATTTTAAAACTTAATTTCAGACATTAAAATTGATGCGAAATATGATGATTTCATTGTTTATCAGTGGAGTGGGGAGTGGTTTGGAAATAGTGTTAGAAAATGTCGCCGGCCACGATGGCTAAGTGCTCTGCGGCGCGCCAATCACGGTCTGCACGGCCACTACGGTCGGGGGTTCGAATCCCCCCTCGGGTATTGATATTTGTGCCGACCTTAATATTAGCTAGTTCATAAGTAGTTTGTAAGTTTAGGGAGTGATGACCCCGTAGTTAAGTCCCATAAGCTCTAAAAACATTTGAACATTTTTGAGAAAATGTCAGCACAAGAAAAATTCATTGTTTCCATGAATAAAAGACGTTTTATTACCTTGACTAGACTGTTATTTATTTACATCAGGACGATATACTAGTTAGTACTTGTAAATGAGAAGATGCTGACAAGAAAACGCTAAAACAATTGCGACAGCCAACGTTAAGTTATAATGAACAAAGCGCTAGATATTCGTTATCAACATAGCATTACTCTTTGAAAATCGAATCATGTAAAGTGACGGACTTCCGTTTTTGTGCTGACTGTGAACTAAATAATTTCTGCTGTTCCTACTCTACGGTTGATAGTTACGGCGGGGCATCTTTTTAAAAAGACAGGGATGGAAGGTCAGTGCATAGTTGACAAAGTTCCTAAAACACCTCCGCTGT
This sequence comes from Locusta migratoria, assembly GCA_026315105.1. NCBI lineage: Eukaryota > Metazoa > Arthropoda > Insecta > Orthoptera > Acrididae > Locusta > Locusta migratoria. Next base: position 26,397,191 of record CM048750.1, on the reverse strand, counting down.
TTCATGCCTTCCCTCGGCGATGTTACCAACGCACTTCGTGCCAGTGCCCTGGTTTGTAAACAGCGCAGCACTGCACGCGAGGTGCCGTGTCGATATGCAACTTCAGTGCATATCTAAAATCACTCTTTTACTAACCTTGTGCCTTCTGTCGTAGTTGATGTCCCATTGCGCAGTTGAAGCACACAGGTCACGCATCCGTTGTACCTGAAGTGATGCTTAAATAGGTGTTGAAATGTGGCTAGGAAGTACTGCACTACTATTAACTTTAGCTTTTGTAGGATGCCAGTGCTTGTTTTTATTGAGCCGGCCGCGGTGGCCGAGGGGACTGAGGCGCTCCAGTAACGGTCTGCAAGGCCACTACGGTCTGGGGTTCGAATCCCCCCTCGGGCATGGATATTTGTGCCGTCCTTAGTATAAGGTAGTTGATAAGTAGTTTGTAAGTTTAGGGACTGATGACCCCGTAGTTAAGTCCCATAAGCTTAACAAACATTTGAATATTTTTTTTTATTGAAGAAATGCCAGTGTATATCCAACCACAAATATACAGACTGCGTAATATTAAATATATAAACGATACATAACACATAAACTGTCCCTGACCATCACTGAACTAACATGAATGTACAAGGTATCGTGGTCGGCGCTCGACTGACTACCGCCGCCTCTCGCTGCGCGCCACAAGGCACCGTTTTGGCGCCAAGCGAAACTTCTAGACCAACATTGTTCAACTTATTACAAAATATACAACTAATTAAATCTTTGAATTAACCAAAATATAGCTTAGCGCAAAAGCATTACAGAAAGTGTACAGATAATTTTTAATAGACATAGGAAAGTTAAATGTTAATAAAAGAAGCTTAAAGCTGTGGCGGACAACTAGTATAGGCGGGAGCCAATCAGATCTCAACTTACAATAGGGCCGGAGCTTTCCCACGGGATACAAGCTCATCTACTATCGCTCTCTCTCTCTCTCTCTCTCTCTCTCTCTCTCACCCTTTCTGTTACGTCACACCTCCAACCAAGAAAACATGTTTAAGACCTTATGTATTGATATGCGAAATAGACGGCTCCATGTCAGACCCCTCACATAGTGTCTCAATGTATCCTCGTGCGGTCAGTGAATCAGTTATACTCGTGTAACAGTAAACTTGGAATTAGCGGCATATTTGGAGAAGCTAATTAATGCTGTTCCTCTCTATGGTTGACAGGTTCTTGATGTACCCTGGTCCGATCGATGAATCAGTAATCCTTTTGTAACAGAGCTCTTGGAATTCGCGACATAATTTTCACTTGACTCCATGGTCAGTAACGATCAGTCAATGGAAAAACATATCTAGCAAGTGATGCACGATGCAAGCTACATATTTTAAAGTTTTTTTTTCAAAATTTTAACATATCATATTAATCAACTGATTAACCTCCGCTGGCAGGAATCCTGGAATCAGCCCCTCCGAGACCCAAATCCTGGCTACGAACCTGATGTAGGGGCATCAATGAGGTGGTAGGGAGAAAGTAGGGAAAATGTAGGTACATTTTTTGTGAGACTGTAGGTATTTTCTCTCTCTGCCATTTTGCAACACTGCGCTCATGTGAAAAATACCGAGTAGCACCGTGGTTCCGAACCTTCGTCAAACTGTAGGTCCCCTCTATAACTGGCTGGGAAAGTCATTTCGAAGGTCGGAAGAAGGCAACGGCATACCACCGCCAAACAGGACCACCAAGCACTGGGGTGTTCAAACCAATCTTCGGATTGTTGACTGCTTTACCTTTTTTTTAATGATGATGATGAATTTTTTTATGTGTCGAGTGAAATTGACGTCAGCAACACAGTATGCCTGAGAAGATGCGTCGCTATGTCAAAGCAAATCAAACATTTCTCCCCTGTTCGTAGACGTTCAGTTGTGAATAACGTCCCAGTTTGAGCGATACATGCGGGAATACAGTATTGTGGCTGCCACCATTACAGAAAAAATAGGCTGTGTTATAGGAAAGAGAGAGCGTGGCGAATGGAGATTTGGTTGTGGCGGAAGACGTGCAGGGAAGAGTCCTCTGCAGTGGAGTTGGTCATTGTGTCCTCGGTGGCGGAGTGGTCAACGCCTCTGCATGGTAGGCAGGAGATCCCGGGTTCGAGTCCCGGTCGGGCACAAATTTTCATTCGCCGCACTTTGGTATTTCATCTGAACCTAGTACAGTGACGCCATAACTGGTCGCAAATTGCTATTTATGTCATTCATTTGAACGCTGTAATGTCGGCAAAAAATAGAATTAAAAGATTAAGGATTTTTGTTAAAATTTCGATCATAGAAAAATCGGATAAAAATCTGATTAAATACTTTTGACAAAGGTGGATGAAATTAATACACGAAATGATTGAGTAGATGAAATGGCGGAATACAGCAACTGGCGATCACACGAGTGGGTGGTAAGGATTGGGATCCAGACCCCCTGCACCGCTGCCATCAGCCGGTGGCAGAGCAGCGTTAAGGGGAGCAGGGCACAGCCGGCAGCGGCGTGGCCACGGCTGCTCGTTATCCGCGCCGCTGGGCGGTCGCGGCTTATCTGCGCCGTCACGCGACCCCCTGCTGCGCGGCGCCACCGCCACTGTGCAACTGTGCTACTGCTACCAACCTACCACTGTGCGCCGCTAACCGCCGCTCCGCGGGGCGGCGCGAAGCCCACCGGCCGCCCACGGCGCCGCAGTTGGCACGCCCATACTACGAGCAGCACGCCGCGTCACGGGCGACACACGCGGTTTAATCACCTTGTAAACATTACTTTTCTGTTGTTGCTTGTACGCATTAATGTTAATCTCCGCGATTAAAAGACTTAGGATTGTTGTTACTTTTCTACCATAGAAAAATCGGATAAAATTCTGATTCATCTACATCTACATGGGATACTCTGCAAATCACATTTAAGTGCTTGGCAGAGGGTTCATCGAACCACCATTGCCGGCCGCGGTGGCCGAGGGGACTGAGGCGCTTCAGTCACGGTCTGCACGGCCACTACGGTCGGGGGTTCGAATCCCCCTCGGGCATGGATATTTGTGCTGTCCTAGTTCGTAAGTAGTTTATAAGTAGTTTGTAAGTTTAGGGACTGATGACCCCGTAGTTAAGTCCCATAAGCTGTACAAAAATTTTGAACCACCATTATACTATTTATCTCCCATTGAATTCTTGAATAGCGCACGGGAAGAAAGAACACCTCTATGTCTCCGTTCGAGCTCTGATTTCCCGTATTTCATTCTGATGGTCATTTCTACCTATGTAAGTGGAAGTCAACAATATATTTTCGCATTCGGAGGAGAATGTTGGCGACCGGAGTTTCGTAAGTAGCCCACGCCGCAGCGATAAGCGATTCCCATCCCAGATCGTGTATAATTTCCGTAACGCTGTCTCCCCTGAATCGTGACAATACGAAACGAGCTGCCCTTCTCTGGACTCTTTCGATGTCCTCGGTCAAACCCACCTGATAAGGATCCCACACTGGGTAGCAATGCTCCAAACATGGACGGACAGGCGTAGTGTATGCAGTTTCTTTTGTAGATCTGTTGCATCTTTTAAGAGTTCTGCCAATAAAACGCGGTCTCTGGTCCGCCTTTGCCACGACATTATCTACGTGTTCTTTTCAGTTCAAGTCTGAAGTAATACTAATTCCTAGGTATTTTGTGGAGTTTGCGGCCTTCACTTTTGATTGATTTATCTTGTAAACAAAGTTTAACGGATTTTCCTACGCATGTGGACGACTTCACACTTCTCATTATTTAAGAGTCAATTGTCAATTTCTACACCATAGTGATATCTTATTCAGATCGTTCTGCAGTTGGTTTTGATCTTCAGATGGCAAACAACCTAAGAGAGCTACTGAGTTTTACCCCTAAATTGTTTATGTAAATAAGGAACAGCAGAGGACCAATAACACTCCCCTGTGGAACGCCCGAAATCACCTCTGTTTTAGTCGATGCCTTACCATCGATTACTATGAACTGTGTCCTCTCTGAGAGGAAATCCCTTATTCAGTCGCAAATTTGGGACGATATACCATAACCACGCAATTTGATTAAAAGCCGTTTGTGAGGTACGGCGTGAAAAGCCTTCTGGAAATCAAAAAATACGGAATCGATTTGCGAACCCTTGTCGATAGCACCCATCACTTCGTGTGAATAAAGAGCTAGTTGTGTTTCGCATGAACGATATTTTCTAAACCTGTGTTGAGCTTGGGTCAATAGATCGTTCTGTTGCAGATAAATCATAATATTTGAATACAGGATATGTTCCAAAACTCTGCTGCAAATTGACGTCAATAAAATAGGGCTGTAGTTTAGTGGGTTACTCCTACTGCCTTTCTTCAATATAGGTGTGACTTTTTCACAAGGGCGGATGAAATTAATACACGAAATGATTGAATAGATGAAATGGCACAATACAGATTGGAGTTGAGGCAACGCACAAAAATAACGTCACAGAGAAAACTTACGGAAAGTACTCATTGCAGCTTCTTTCTGGAAATGTTGATCACAGCAGCTGAAACTGTTAAGTCGTCGAATGGTTTAGATAAACCTTATGATATTTTCCGCAGTAAAATAATTTTCAGACTGTTCGCCTCGTAAGTCATTGTTGACGACCCGTGTACTAAAGTTTGATTACGCAAATAACAAACAGAAATATATATATATATATATATATATATATATATATATATATATATATATATATATAGGACTTCGTGAAACTGTTTATACGAATGCAGGTTCTAAAATTAAGATAGATAATGATTTAAAGTAACTGATGGGGATTTAATCAAGGCAATATACAAAGCGAAAGTGATGGCGTCTGAACATCATGTTACGATGGAATATGGATGAGCTGAAAATCGTAAATAAAATGAATAATTAAGGAACGATGGGACATTATTAAATGAAAACTGGGTGGAGACATGGCTCATAACAAAAGAGTGTATATTTTAAAATAAAAATTTAACAGCACTCACACTTACATCACAAAGCAGTCTGCGTACATTTCCACACTTAATAAGCTCAAACAAGACAGAGTGAATGATCGCGTTTTCGTCCTCTCCCAACGGTGGAAGAAACGAAACACGAGCGAAAAAACCTTTCCACAGATCAAATATTTCGAGAAGGAGGGATACACGGCGACAAAAGTCGCTAATTGATTAAAAAATATTAATTAAATCATGTATCGGTACAACCAACCTCCTACCAATCTCCCACCTCACTTATCCTGTTCCATTTTCGTTTTTCACACAGATAAATGAGTAACATATTATCAAAGACAGACATCTGTCGTTTCCCTGAAACTGAGATAAACGTCATTTTTATTGCTAAACGTAGGACTAATGTATTTATAAGCAGATTTGAGCATTAGCAGCTTTAATACTCAAGGATTTATACCTGTAATTGGCTAATATCAATTTGATTACTCAAGCACCTTCAAATTGTGTTTGAAAATAGAGATGACCGTCTTCGAAACCAAAACATGTAGGTGTTCGCTATTGTTCTGAACACGCTTTCAGATGTCCGTTTGTGATACACGCAGATTCGCTTACAGCTGACGATAATATTTTACAGGTGTATAATCTGTGAAATTATAGGAATATGGACATAAGGTGGAAAATATTAAATTCTGAACTCTATTACATAATGGAAAAATGAAGAACTACAATAATCATAATAATCTTTTTAATTTTATATACCAAATGAAATGTTACGGCACTGAATCTCTAAAATTATTAGCATAAGTTCTGTTGAAACTGTCGCCGTATATTTCCTTAAACATCCTTATGTTATTTCTGACATCGAACTTCTTTCCAACCAGTGATAATTTCGTACAACGCACCTTACAATAGAACAGTGTCATTTACAAGCTAGCCTTACCTTTGTTTGTTTTCAATGTTTGTTTTCCACTTTTCAGGTTGTCTCAACAGCTTCTTCGCTTTTCCTTCGGACGCTGGTGATATGTTCCATTTCACTCGCTTTAAGATGGTTATTAATAATAATAATACTATACAAAGCTACTGAAAAACTTAAGTGCGGGCTAATACGTCTTAGTACCTGGCACATGCTGTCGCCATGTCTGATTTTTGAGGTTATGTGATCATATACTGTGTTCCCTTTGGTGCACACAGCTTCATTGAACAAGTGTCCGAATTTGATATCAAGCTCTTATGTAGGTGTCCGCTTTTGATGTGAACAGTCAAATGTAACATGTGACTTATCACATTTACGTCGATTTTTGGGAAACACTTTGATTTTTATTTTTAACCGTACATGTTTCACTGCAGTTGCAGCACCGTCGTCGGCCTTTTATGTTAAATTTCGTATTTATCAAGACCGTATAGATATGTGTATTTATTGCTACGGGATGAAGAATGGTAAAAAATCTCTTACATCTCAGTGCGGAAGCACATGAGGCGTGTTTTCTTTACGGAAATCGCCAAACTTTGGGCACGAGTAAACGAAACTAACAAGCATGGGACACCACAATAATAGTGTTACCTACCAGTTGCGATTTTGTTTCTGTGTGAGCAGCGACGATAGAATGGCCGAGCGCTGTAAGGCGAGTTGGTGCGGAGCGCGAGGTTCTTTTCCGGCGGAGGTTCGAGTACTCCCTCGGACATATGGGTGTGTTGTCCTCAGGTTACGTAGTTTTTAGGCCTATGGACTGATAATTGCAGTAGTTAAGTCCATATGTTTAAAGCATTTAAACACTTTTTTCCGTTTGTGTTCATGTCCCAGGTGGATTACTGGTCAGAAAATATTGCTACTAAGCTGAATACCTGCATTTGCTTCCGGAATGGATATTCATAATTTTCTACTGCATCACTGAATTTGACCCAATACTCACAATAATCATCTGGAATGTATCTTTATTGGTTGTATGGCAAACTGGATGCAAAAGACCACAACAAACACACACACACACACACACACACACACAACCACACGAGGCTCGAACACTTTATTGAAAACGACTAGATGTTGTCACGAGTAAACAACACTAATGGGCGAAGCACACAACCACAGAAGTGTATGGTATCAGCTGGGTATTACTGTCTGGCTTAGATTATGCTGGTGTAGTTCTTGCATCTGCGACATCTACCTTGTCTCAGGTGGATTAGTCACTACAATGTGTGCCTGGTGAGCGGAAGACCCACGTTCGATCCCTGCTCTAGGCACAAATTTTCAACTACCTCAATGAAATGAATTCAATGCTTCTAATACGCAACTAAAACGTCTCTTATATACTTGATTGTATAAAGTTACGAATCGATATTAGTCGTAGAATTATGGAGCGACCCTTTTATTCATATAACGATTGTGAAGCAGTGTATGAAATTCTACCGAGAACAGTCTTATGCTCCATAATTTGCGTGAATACCGAATACAAATAAAAGTATCTGGCATCTCAGTTGTGAAGTAAAGAATCACTTAATAAGATCGACAGCCTTCTCCACCAATATTTATATTTTAAACATTCAGTTTCTTGGGACATCTGTTGTTTAATTACACAAAAAGGCATTGAATAAAAGGAAAGGCTTGAAATAATATTTTTGCTGTGGCCTCGATTTTAATTCAACGCCTCTCTTTATATTCAATTCTTTTTGTATAACGAGACAATGTTGTCACAAGGAAATGTATTATTGTTGATATTTACATAATATCGGCCTGAGGAACAAGGCGGTATTTTTCCCATTCTCGGTCTTTCCTAGGATACTATTCCAATATAGGAGAGCCCTGGCAATTTGATACGCATTTCACAGGGAACATCGAGGCAATATGCGTCGTGGAGGGAGACGTGTTTTAAGACAGACCGTGTAGTCGCTTTATCCGTAACGATGTGTTAGCTGAGCAGGTTCAACCATCTGCCTGGGTAGAGCGCTCGCCGCGAAGGCAAAGGTCACAGGTTCGAGTCCCCAATTTTAATCTGCCATGAAGTTTCAGCTGTCTACTAAGCAACGGGTCCTGGGCTCCAGTCCCGGCCACAGCACAAATTTGAACTTCTCTCTTTACATTTATATTTTCGGTATGACGCAATATTTAGGAAAAGTTTGAAAGAGCGGAACAACACAGAACATTTCTGAGTATCTTAGTCGGTCTAAAATCTTCTTCAATATTGCAGAAGGAATGTTCTGTCCGGCACTCCGTCCCTGACTTCTACTCTGTTCGTAATTAGTAGATCGATTGACCTATTTTGATTCCCACATTCGAATAAAACGCCTGAAGTTCCAAACAGCAACCTCGTTCCCTGCTGGGAACGGAGTGGCGATTATGTTCTTCAACCCCATGGGGTTGCGAAGGACGCTTCTGGACAAAACACGTTTACATTTCCTATACGTATGTGTCTACTGCAAAAATAGTTCACTTTATTGATACAACATGTTATTTATTTACTGAATAACTGATTTTGGCTTTCTAACGCATCGTCATGAGACAACTGATAACCGCAAATACATTTTTCACAGAGGCAGAAATTCCATTCTGGTGTCCATAACACAATGTAAAAGTCAACTATTTAAAATCAGCACCATATAAAACCTTATTATGTAAGTTATATGAGAGTTTTATCGAGAAAGGAATCCTGCGAAGGTGGCCTGTGGAATTGCAGAAGATAAAAATAGGATTTTAATTTCACAAATAATAATTGCAGAAAATTAGAGAGGTAGTTTCCTCTCCATATTACTCTCATATACCGTCATATGCCGACAAAAACTTCAGTTAATACGGCACACTTTTTACACTTTTACATACTCTCGTCTTACCTTATTTCCACTTTATCCATGTGGTGGAGACAGCTTCTATAGAAAAATTACTCCAAATTTTCACGTTTTTGCCATTTTAAACCAGTCACCGTGTATCGTTTTTCAGGGATGTAATTTAAGCCTTTCTGTTAATTAACACGTTTTGACCTTACAAACCGCTCACGCATTCGACCATTTTATTGGATGTTGAGACCCTCGGGGACTCTTATTATTACTTTCAACGTCCATCGCTGACGGCAGACATCAAGATAAATAATTTACGAATGAGTTCGTGTTAAACCATTCTATAGAGACTAGAATCTGCCAAGCGTGTATCTACATGAAGTTTTCTTTGCCGTGCAAAAGACAAATGTAACCCATAATAGTCTTATAAATTTCATGAGACAGTTCGTGCATCGAAAGAAGTTACTATATTCCCTCCTCAGGATAAATATGCTTCCAGTTATTCAGTTCACTTGAAAATACTGTGTTAAAAGGTCGTGGTCGATTAATAAAAGTTTCCCCTGAGGTTTCGTCATCGGTTGCTGAAGATGTCAGTGGAGGTAAAGCGGTGAGCAGAATAGAAAGGCGATTCAGAGGGCACCATAGCCCATCACATAACGTCAGCTGGTATTCTAACATTATTGATACACAATAACCGATTGCCAATCCGCTGATGCAAGGTTGCAGACCAGATTTTATCCAATTTAACGCGTTCCTACTTTCTATTGAAATTATTGTGAAATTTATAAATCTCGACTATTCGTGCGTGCATCGATAACTTCACACTATTATGCCCCCACGCATAGAGAAGACATCGAGATTCATGGTGCGATCTATACCGCGTGTATAGTTTGTTTCGCGACTAATGATTAATTATTCACACATAAAACAACAGGCATAAGAACTGATAAAAAACTCCAATAAAGAACCGTTGGCGAGTTTCATATTACTTCGAGTTTGGAAGCAAATCTAAATGTCTCGCCGTGGTGGTATAAGGCGTCTCGCTGCGGAGCGCGCGGTTGCTTGCCGTCGGAGGTTCGAGTCTTCCCTGGGGCATGGGTGTGTGTGTGTCTGTGTGTGTGTGTATGTGAGTGTGTTTTTGTTAGGGTACTGTACCTAGGTTTAAGTAGTTTGTAAGCTACGGACTGATGACCACGTGGTTTGGTCCGATAGATTTACAATCATTTGATCTAAATGTCTCCATATACCGCGCTATTTACGATCTGAACTTATAGGAGTAGAGGAGCAAGGGGCTTGTTTAACAGTTTTCATCAAAACTAATATATCTTGAGTTCCATTGATTAAATTGCTACTAAATAAAGATGGATGGCTGCTATAACTCTTTCTCTACAAAATCAAGTAAAAATAATACCAAAACTATTTGTAATTGTTTTAGAATCAATTATTTTCTAGAAGAAGTGAGGTGTTACAACTTACCTCGTGGTTGGGGCAAGTTGTAAAGTCTACCGGGGCAAGTAGTAAAAAAAAAACCTCTACTCATTTATTCTTTGTTTATTTTTAACTACACTTTTTAAGTAATCAATACCTAAAAATTAAGTAATTAACAGCTTTATTTAGTTAAACACTACTTATAATGATCATGGCACTTTAAAATTACAGTACGTAATTAAATTATTTATATCTAAGGTATGCTTCGTAATTATCTCTTTTTAATATCTAACAAAGTATAGCACTTATATAGGAATCAACATTTAGTGGGTTTCATTGTAATTCAATTCAGTCTTCATCTGAGATACAGTTAACACAAATGAAAGATATAGTGTCTCCTGTAACACATCATACATGTGCCCACATCTTAGTAATGATAGACTCGACCCAATCTTCTTTATTTGAATCTGTGTAAGCTCCGCCACATACCAGACAATACCACTTTTCTGATTCGGATTCTGAATCTGAACATATTTTTTCTCCATCTTTTCCTCAAATACCTTTTGTAAAGCTTCTTTTTCATGAGTGTCCATCAATACAGTAGATATTCTTTTGCGCCTACTATTTGCACTATATTTTTTTGGTGGCGCCTTTGGTAGAGGTCTAATCGCCGATGGCGAAAACGTTTTTCTAGACTGGAGCAACTCGGAGTTGGTTCGTTCCCAGTTTAGATTTAATTTATAATTTCCGTGGTGCGGATATCTGATTCAGGGGCAGAATCTAATAGTTCTGAATTTTCAAGATTCAATGATAAACTTTCAGTGACATTTAGGACATCTGGCTCTTGAGCTAGCGCATTGAGGCGCTATGATATGATGTGCGAGGCCGTTCCTCATCAGGTGTTCTAATCTCCTCCTCCCCCCCCCCCTCGGGCATGGATGTTTGTGTTGTCTTTCAGACATGATAGCGCCAGCTGGAATTCATGTTCCACCTGCATCCTAAAAGCTGCCAGTAAAAACCTTTTGCCTAGAGTGGTATTGTGGCTTTTAAAAGGATTTTAAACCATCCGTATTTTCCCATGAAGGTGGTGTCTCTCTGGCTGCAGACCGCCCGGGGCAAGGGAGTGGGGTGTGGATCCGTCTGTCCGCCTGTGTTATTGTCGCAGGTCGCCACCACTCGGGCGCCTCGCTTTAAAAGAGCAAGTGTTTGTTTACTAGTATGCATCAGCCTTGATTATCTTCTTGTGCTTGCGACATGATCTCGTAATTCGAATATCAAACTGTAGTTATTATCATTGAATATGTCTGTTACCCATCGAGTTTGTATTCAAAAGATTTGTCTTGACGAGTGGAATATCATTTTGAGGTCAGAATATGCAGGAAATGAAAGTGAGAGAAAACTTGACTCCTAACTCAATACAGCTATATGAATATTTAACCATTTGGATAATGTTCCTAAAATGATTGCTATTAAAGTTCTTTGTTCTATCCAAAAATCCAAGTCAGAATGTGGCAGATTCTGCGGCTATGTTCATAACCTATCGTCCCACTCTATTCCACTGCACTCGCAACACATGTCTGACATCAAGACAACTGCCGTCGACTGATCCTGGGCAGCTCGCGGCACCCACTTTTATCCGATTGTGGGGGCCTTTCCAGTAATACGTCTCCATAACGAGGTTCACTGGCTCTTCCAGTAGTGTACAAAACTTTTTTAATAATGATTGAAACGTTGCTATGACGGCATCGTTAGATTCGAGCTAAGATTCTAATGCAAATTCATACTTTTATGTTCTAACACTAATAATAACCTCAAAATCTTAAGTTTAAACAAACTGTACTTTTTCAGAATGACCGATAAATAAGACTTTCGGACGTCATGCAACCAATATTTCAGTTATCACTTAGGTAAAGTGTTTTTGAGGTACATTTTCCAGTCCTGTTTTCAGTGCACTATTCAAAATTAATGTGATCATAAATTTACTTAAATAACGGTCGATAAAAAAAAATTTACACCAAGATAACATATTACAATAAACAAAAATAACATACTCTAAACAGGTCATAATGTGTGTTTACGACACTTGCAATTTATCACTGCCTCACTGTTGGTGTATCTGTCTCGCATTAATTGTTACAAAGAAATCACTATTGTTCCACTTTAAAAGTGCGTTATATTGCGTAATATGAATGTTGCAGAGAATATGGTTATACCAAAGTTTATGTCTCGATGAGGCCTTTCATTTGAGTCCTCTCTCGTTACTGTACTTCAATTAGTTTAACTAATAAATGTTAGTTTTTTAATCACTTTTGAAGCAAAATTAGTATAAATGATGTCAGCAAATCATCTGAATCGAATTGATCTCCTCTTTCATTTGCCACTACGTGCTACACTCTAACTCTAATAGTGTCAGCGTAGGATCTAAAATTAAGCCAATGCCATTTTTCGGCGGGAAAATGGGCAGTCGGTGTTGACGTCACGTCCGCCAGTATGCTTTCCATCTGCACGCGGGTCACCTGCATGGTCTATACATGCTCTCGGCCCGTCGCGCTGATGGGAAACCCGGCGAGGCTTACCTCCTCGCCGCTGCCCATTTCCCGTTCACTCGTCTCAACTTTCGACGCTCTCCGCTGTCAAACCAGCGCGCTCTGCGCTCCAAACGATGTTGCTAGTTGTTGTAGCGTCACACACTGTATCCTCTTCGCTCCTGGGAAGAAAATTTTCTTTTCATGTTTTCCAGCAAACTGGTGCCAGAGCATGACACATATGCAAAAGAAGAAAAATATGCTGTTCACTAAGGCACATGTGTGGACCCAGGGTCACACTTATCACGATAAGCTAATTGTCTTCAAATGCATTATTTCTCTCTTTTCCACAATAAAACACATTTTCGCAACAACATATTTATTTTATTGTAAACTTAGGTATATATGCTAATCTACACAGAAAATTATTAGTTTTAATTTTAATATTTTAAATATATTGTTTCCAATACAGGTTTCTGTTGATACTCATTGACAGTATCACAGATGAAAGAAAATAAAAAGAGCAATAATTTCTGTCAAATAATAACTTGATACTGCCAGTAAATGAATTTTTCCTTTTGTGATAGGTTTCAAAACAATTATTTTTTATGACACATTTGATACAGACGACCTTGTCTTAGAATTGCAGCCAGCTTTCCTGCATTTTGAGGCATTTTTTGCCTCAACAAATTTTGGTAAATGGCCTACATTGTCAAACCTAACCTCTGTAAATGGTTATGAGAGAGCTCTTCTTGGCTCTTATGCATTATTTTGTACATCTGCATATTCACTATCAGATGAATTTACAACACAAGGGCGCACTCTTCTTCTAGCTACAGTCTTAACATATTTATGGTCAATCATAGCTTTGCCTAAATCCATTTTGTAATCCATGAGTGAATCCTTCTTCGTTTGGGTACTTTATTTTCTGAATACCATCTGCGGTACACCACCCATTTCTGTCATTAAGAAGCGCTTCCAACTGTTCATCAGTTAATATTTCATTCATATCTGTAAAGTATAAAAAGGAAATTTTTTCAGTAGTGTACTTTTGAAGACGAAATTGAAGCAGCATATTTCTATTATGACCTGAGATCCAATTACGAGGACCTTCAGGTAATTAGTTATTTCGCAGTAATAAAGAAAATATATTGAAATCGTTACCAACTCTCAACATCTGGAAGAGTTAACACACTATAGGCAAAAATCGCAGCATATTAGGCTAATATTTGAGAGTAATAATTATCTACATACCTTCCGACTTCTAGCAGCAGTAAACAAATGCATCAGTCGTTCCACACGCAGTGCTGGGGTCTAGTGTAGTAACTGAGAAACAGAAAGTCCACACTAATGGATCAACGGTCTGTAAGCGGAAAAACTGGCGTATTTGCGGAGAAAAAGAATAACGAACTTAGGTCCACATTTGTGGACCGCCGGAAAGAAGAGGGTATAGACAATTTGTAAAGAAGTAGAATTTTTTTCCGAATTGTTCATGATTACCAATCGGTTGGTTACTGAAAACAGTTACCATACCTTGCGCTTATCCATCAATAACACGCTGTATCATAAAACAATCTATGATCTATTCAATTTACAATGAATGTCACACAGGGAACTCCATAATTTTAACATTAAATACGAGGCGCGTCCAGAAAGTAAGTTCCGTTTCAATTTATCTCCGCTGCAGCGCTGCGATTGCAGTTCCGCACATGCGCTGTAGACTATGTGTATCAAGGAGAAGAACGTACGCTATTTGGAGATCGCTGTCAGTTACGTACGCTTTGTTGTGCTGGTTTGAAATGTCGGCGTTGATTAAAAATCCCACCGCCTGTGAAATCAGGTTCGGAGATTCGGTTTCTGAATGCGAGAAAAGTGAAACCAAGTGAAATTTATCGGCGAATTTGCGATGTTTACGGACGAAATGCGATGAGTGATTCGATGGTGACAACATGGGTCCGACAGTTCAATGGCGGGCGTAGTGATGTGCACGATGAAGAACGAAGTGGGCGTCCACCTTTGGTTACAGAAGAACTGGTTCACGCGATTCATGACAAGATCCAGGAAACCCGTAGGTTTACAATTAGTGCTCTCGCTATGGAGTCCCACCAAATTTCACGATCACTTATCCATGAAATTGTTACCAAACAAGTGAAATTCCGTAAACTTTGCTCACGTGGGGTACCAAAGATTCACACTGAGCAACACAAAACACAACGGAAGGGTAGTGCACTTGAGTTTTTTACCCGTTAAGCTGAAAGCGGCGAAGAATTTCTGAGACGGATAATCACAGGAGATGAAACGCGGGTTTCTTACGACACCCCTGAGAGTAAGCGGCAATCAATGGAATGGAGGTACACTTCATCCCCACCAAAGGTAAAGCCGAAGCAAGTCATGACACCTCGGAAAGTGATGTGCACAGTATTCTGGGACTGGAAAGGCATCCTACTCATTGACTGCTTACCGCGTGGTAAAATAATCAAAGCAGATGCTTATTGCGAGACACTTCGGAAATTGCGCCGTGCAATTCAGAATAAGCACCGGGGACTGCTGTCAAAAGGTGTTGTTTTGATTCACGACAACGCACGATCACACACTGCAAATGTGACGAAAAACCTTCTACGTGGATTTGACTGGGACGTGTTTGACCATCCTCCGTACAGCCCTGACCTCACTCACAGCGACTTTCATCTGTTCTTACATCTCAAGTCTTTCTTTGGCGTTCATCACTTCACCAATGACGACGAGCTGAAAGAAACTGTTTCCAACTGGTTGAAGAAACAGGCGGCAGATTTCTATGAAGAAGGTATACAAAACCTGGTGCCACGCTATGACAAATGTCTGCAAAATTTCGGCAGTTACGTGGAAAAGTAGTTTAAGAGTTGTAGAATTTTGTGCCATAAAGTTTCTTCTGTATTTCTTCATTTTATTTCCAAACGGAAATTACTTTCTGGATGCGCCTGGTATGTCTCACGTAGGCATACGTATTTCTATTACTGAAACACCAGTTATTTTACGGAAAAAGCGTTTCCTACAATGATTGTGAGACACAGGTTGAAAAATAGAGAATAGGAACATTCTATTATAGTTTCGACGCGCTAAAGTGTGGGCTAGCTGACTTGAAGATTAAGAGCAGTAAGTTCTCTACCGCTTTCTGGCTGTTAATAACACTAATTTACAGGCTCTAGAAAAAGCAGCGATAGGTGAAAATCACGCACAATGACAAACAATTTATTACACGGTACGAAACCTTTACCGACAGGAAGAATAAAACCGACCCGTCGCCACACAAATCCCAAAGATTTAAAAATACGAGGCACGTACAGAAAGTAAGTTCCGTTTGGTAATAAAATGAAATTGTGCTCAGATACAGAAGAAATTTTTATTGCACAAAATTTTACAACTCTTAAACTACCTTTCCACATAACTGCCGAAATTTTGTAGGCACTTGTCATAGCGTGCCACAAGTTTTTGCATGCATCCTTCATAGAAGGTTGCCGCCTGTGTATTCAACCATGTGGTAACAGCTCTTTATCATCGTCGAAGTGTTGACCACCAAGGACAGATTTTAGGTGTAAGAAGAGATGAAAGTCGCTAAGAGGGAGGTCCGAGCTTTATGGAAGACGATCAAACAGGTCCCATTGAAATTTCCGTAAGAATTGTCTGGTCACATTCGGTGTGTGAGGTAGGCATTATCGTGAAAAAAAAATCTTTTGACATTAATCCTCTTCTTACACCTAAAATCTGTCCTTGATGGAAAACACTTCAACGATGATGACGAGCTGAAAGAACATGTTACCACATGGTTGAATACACAGGCGACAACTTTCTGTGAAAAAGGCACACAAAACCTTGTACCATGCTATGACGATTGCCTACAAAATTTCGGAAGCTATGTAGAAAAGTAGTTTAACAGTTGTAGATTTTTGTACAATCAATACTTTTTCTGTATCTGTACCCTGTTCGTTTTATGTAAGCAAACGGAACTTACTTCCTGGACGCTCCTTGTATTTGAACATTTTTCACCACTTCAGCGTCTGCTGGGCACATGTAAGAAATACGTATCTAACATTTTGACCCAGACTCAAAAAATACGAAGTGTATTGGAATCTGCTAATGGCCCTTCTGTAGTGTTAGTTGTAACACGGATGGCGTTCACCTCCTGACAGGAACCTCGTGTACAAAACTGGTTCTAATGCTTCGCTGATGCATTTTGATGCTGTGGATCGGTTATAATCAGAATCCAATTAGTCAGAACACAACGTGGAAGTGAATCAATCGAGTGACGTACATTTTCGCTCGGGCGCGGCCGTCACCTTCTTCGCGTTTTCGGAGGTCCCTGGAACATGGCGTGTGACGTCAGCGCCTGCCGCTACTTTTCGTGACGCCGCCAAGTTATGCATAACACTCTGCAGATGCTTATCGCACGCAAAACTCGGCATAAAATATTTGTCACTGACACGGGAGGCGCCCGAGATGCATATTTCAACAAATTGCCTCACTCTGTGCAGACGTCTTCCCACAAAAAATTATCCAGCCTACCCCCTCCTTCCCGCCTCAGCCCCGACCACAACGTCCTTCCTGTGGAAGTACAATTTTGCCCGACCTGTCGACCTCCAATGTTGGTCAATTATTCATAAACTTGAAATAAACGCATTTCTCATAACCCGCACTGATGGACGATTTTGAGACGCAATGTCTGCACGCCCTGGCGAGTTGGTAAACGTGTTTGATATCACTGCGGAGGATCTCTGGCGGAACGAGTTTAGTTCGCGTGCTTCGGAACTGCGATGCACGGAATGGAATGAGCTTTCTGTCTCGAGAGAGCGGCAGATGCAGACAGCCGTACGGACTGTAAAGGCCAGCGCGATACACATCGATCCAACTAATCCAGTTCCTAAAGTATACTTCGGAAAATTTAGCTCACGAATGTACGGGAACCGTTCACGCTAACCGGCTGCACTCGACCCATGCAAATACAAGAGCTAGGTTTAAATATACGTAAGGGATAATTGGACTTTAAATATTCGTAGTTACTAGTCACTAAATGTATCATATCAGGATCTTACTGGATCATTAGACGTTCAACAAAGAGCTTCTTTGAATTTTCGTTTAGTGTTCACTAATTCCATAATTACTTTTAATTTGTTAGAGTGTGAACTTTTCCTTATCGCAAACCTCGTGTTTCGATCTGCGGGGTTCTTCTTGACACGTGAAAGCCATCGACGCTGTCTCTGAAATACCCGGTAATGCCCAAGTACTAAAGACGTCGTAATACTGTGCGGAAGTGTTCTTCGACGTTAGGGGGTGGTCCCGTTGCGAAGATTAAGACAGCCATTAATGTGAAACGGTGTGAACTCAATTAAGACTGTCGTGATCTCCGTGCAGTAGTTTGTATATATCAGCACCACAATGCATCCTGACAGAAAGTAGCGTCTTTGGCGCAGTAGTTTTTGGAAGATAGCACCCCTGAAATGTCCCGACTCCAAACCAGAGGAGGGTAGAACGCATTTTCGGCGAGAAAACCCGTCTTCGCTCCAACCTTTTAACTTCATTACCTTCTATGGCCTCAATTTTTTGAGAAACAATGGACTCCCATTCATCCAAACATTCAGACCTGTCACTTAGTGCTCCTAAGCTATACTAATTTCCACTAATAACTGACGACACTTGCATCAGCTTATGTGCCTATCAAATTGACATCGATGTGAACAAAAACGTTCAAACGTTTGTTAAGCTTATGGGACTTAACTACGGGGTCATCAGTCCCTATACTTACAAACTACTTATGAACTACTTACGAACTAGGACGGCACAAATATCCATGCCCGAGGGCGGATTCGAACCCCCGACCATAGTGAACAGATCACTTTGGATGAATGATGAGCTAAACCAATAATACTTACCGTCATCAGCATCATTATCATCATCAACAACAACCACGACGGTGGTCCTATATTATTTACACGTACCAATTCTACAGTTGTGCTATTTCTATCAATTTTAGTGAATTGTCCTTGCTGTCTGAATTATCCTTTTGTGAGACGTGATGGCCATTTCGATGCACTTGAGAATAGCCTTCGCTGTCTTGACCAAAACTGCACTTTATTAAAACCTTACGCGTTTCGACATACGTCATTATCGAAGGCTCTAAAGAAAACAATGGTATTAAAATTACATCCAACACTTTAATAATACATAATGAGTGACTCTACAATCACAATAACTTTACACTCACAAAAACTCTCCTAAAATTCTCCTTAAAACTATTAGATCATATACAATAGAATTTTACAATTGAGGAGTGTAAGGAGAGAAGGGGGCCATGCCACATTACATGATACATTGAGCTTTGTATATTTTCAGTATTCTCGTGTCATTGCGTCTATCCTGTTGACTAGAACCAGTGGCATGGCTACCGCTCTTTCTGGAGCACTTGTTGTAAGTTCTTGAATGCGCCCTTGCGACCATTTTGAGGGAGAGGAGATATGCGTGTTACCTGTAATTCAAATGTTTGTAAAGTCTATGGGACTTAACTACGGGGTCATCAGTCCCTAAACTTACAAACTACTTATCAACTACCTTATACTAAGGACGGCACAAATATCCATGCCCGAGGAGGGATTCGAACCCCCGACCGTAGTGGCCGTGCAGACCGTGACTGGAGCGCCTCAGTCTCCTCGGCCACCGC
Organism: Locusta migratoria; assembly: GCA_026315105.1. NCBI lineage: Eukaryota > Metazoa > Arthropoda > Insecta > Orthoptera > Acrididae > Locusta > Locusta migratoria. The sequence goes on along the minus strand of CM048750.1, from coordinate 26,377,829 downwards.
GGCCGGCGTGTTACCTGTAGCCTTCCCTATGTCTTAGTGCGCATGAGCAGCTAACCAGAGGGGATGTGGGGCAGCGATGGTTGCCTATCATCCACGTGTCAATTCTCAGACTGGTGCCTCTCTCAAAACGGTACACCAATTTTGGAACATAACAGAAATGCATCACAGAAGAGGCATGACCCGAGTTCCTTTACTGGTTCGCAGCTACGAGAAATGGAGACATCTCTTCCCACTCATCATACAGGACACCAAACTTCCTTGTTTCCGTTATTCTTATCATCTGTTTTTCAACCCAGTCCCGGTGACACATTTGCCATCAGACTACGCAACGGGGACCAACATCACTCTCGACGTGGAACAGTTTCTTCTCCGCAACTGGCCACAGCATGCTCACATCTATACTGACGGCTCTAAAACTGAAGCAGGGGTGGGATACGCCTTCTTTTGCCCCTCTAACGGCACCTACCAAATGTTTGCGCTTCCGCCTGCACACACGGCAGAGTTACTAGCCATCAGGGAGGCCATTTATTACGGCGCACGAACATTTAACTCTATATTGATCCTCACCGACTCTCAAAGCGTGCTGAAAAAATTACAACATCCGACGTTTGACAAACGAACGAATATATATATATATTGGACGTCTTGGAGGCCATAACAAATGCACAGACAGTGGGCATAGACATCCACTTACTTTGGATTAAAGGACATCGAGGTATACCCCATAACGAAACAGTAGACCGCCTTGCCAAGAGAAGTATTACGGAAGGACAACAACGCCCCACGCCGATTCCATATACAGACTTACGAACGACGATTCGGAAAGCTGCCTATCGCACTTGGGACCACGAATGGCACCTCTCTCAAGTGTTTAAGGGAGGACACGTGGCAGCTATACAACCAAATGTCTCCTCACGACCGTGGTTTTCGTCGATGACGCTTAGTAGACGTCATGCAACGTCTATCATTCGGATGAGACTGGGGCATGGATGTTACCCTGCCCACCTACACCGTTTGAAAATCATCGCTTCTCGGCATTGCGACAAAGATGTAACGGCAGTGGCGGATCTCAACCACATCATACTGGCATGCACCAAGTACACGGCCGCACAAAGTGTATTCTACCGAACGCTGGTCGCGAGGGGTTACCCCCTCCCCACAAGTGTCACTGTCCTCCTTCATGGATTCGACAAGCTTAAGTACACTTTACTGAAGGACTACCTCAAAGTCACTGACATACAGCTCTAATTTTAGAGCTAGTGTGTTTACCTTGAACATGCACAGCGGGAAACTGCATAAGTGATTTTATATTATATTTTGACTTTTATTTGTCTTTGCACCTCTCATTTGGTCCTATGCTTTCTGCACTTTTATTGTATTACAAATATCTGTCGTACTGTTAAATATGTATTGTTTAATGTCTTTACATGTTATTTTTCTACTTTTATTCTAAGGCTATATGATGTAACATACTTATTAATATTGTGCTGTACATTGTAAGAATCTCAACTCTATTGTAATGTTGTCAATGTAATAACCGCTGGCTGTATGGTCACTGTCACCAAAAGCCATAATAAAGAATTTAAAAAAAAAAAAAAAAAAAATTCTCACACTGTTTATAAATCGGACGTGAGAGGATTACATTATTCTGCTTACAGAGCAGTCTATTGCTACTATTTATTTTTCTTCTGCCATAAGTTTTCGCCCTTCGCCAATAATATTCTGTTGCAATTTGACAGCATTCTGACAGGTGGTGTTAATTTCACAGCGTTTTGAAGTAAGTGGCAACTACTTAATTAAAGCCTACAAGGACGTAATCAGTGCTATTTACATTTTCCTTTTGCATAATTTGCATAACAATAAGTTAAGACGAAAAAAATACTCCTTTATTGTATAAATAATACCTTTAGAAAACAAAATTATCTCCATTTCTCCTGAGTGGCAAAGCTCCCTCTGACACGAGACCCCTCAATTCACCCCAGAACATAGGAAAGTAAAGTGCACACCAAAGTCTGCTTGACATTCAGTGACTGTATGGAAAATCCGCCAGATGGCAATACTGTTTTTCTGCTCCCCCCTCTCATTCTCTTTCATACAAACACCCAAACACACACTCACACACTCCCTCTGTCTCACCTCTTTTTATTTATACAATCTTAAATAGGTTAGTGTTGTACAAAAATTGTTTTATTTTAGATAATACAATCTGAAACATGTACTATATAAAAATTCTAAATAATTGAGTGCCGTACACAAGTGTTTTCAGATTCAGATGAGTGCTGTACATAACATTTTCTGTTACACTTTAGTTTGGCATCTTTCAGGCCAGATAGTATCAAGAAAATCATAAAAACCATAGTCTCTTTACAGAATCCGGGTGAGGGAAAATATGAGAGTGGTGGGGGAGGCAGGTAATGGGGAGGGAGCATATATATATATAAGAGCTGTGAAGGAAGAGCAACAGCCAGGCACTAACTTTTATATTTTGCGTAATTAACAACATACGTATGTAAGTGAACATCTTTGGAAGAGATGTTGTTAATTACGCAAAGTGTAAAATTTTTCTTTAATTTAACGTTTTAGCGTAACAAGCTGCATAAAACCTGGAAGCTAAAAAACGTATCCAACTACGAGATACGTGAATACTCCAATACAGTTTATACAACAGTTACGCGCTTGATAATGACAAAATGTTGAAACAGCTGTAGCGCTATTGAATAAAATATATGCAGTGATGAGGAACTTTCATTACTATGTACCCTACTAATTACAGAGCCAAGGAAGATAACTGTTATGTGCTTGAATATAAATGTAACGATTAGAATATCTTTCAAGTGTGTATAAGACGGCCTTATAAGCCGAAAACCGGTTCACCAAATATAATAAGCTTGTGGAACATACCGTAAATTGTCTTTTTTTTTCTTATTTTAAGCTAGTGAAAGATATTCCACCAAGAACCGACGGAAAAATAAGTAAAAATAAATAAATTCATTAATTAGTATTTGAAACAAGATAGCCTATCCAAAACGTGAGTAAATCGTTATTCTACATGTTTGTGAATCGCCTAACTGAGGTGATATTGGGGTATCAGCCCAACATTCATCTAGTAAGACGTGGAAAACCGCCTAAAAGCCACGTTTAGCGTGCCAGGCAACTGCCACATGGCACTAATCCGCCGCACAGGTATGTCCCGGAGCCAGCATGCCTCTATACGTCCCGAATGCCACGCATTCTTGTTGCCCCGTTTGTTCTTAGGGTAGACCGGTTCATGGCAACACAGGGCCGTATTTGTTTTAAACAGATCGATAAATTCTTCGTTCAGTTTCTTTAGCACAGAAAGTCCTAACCCTATGAGATAGATAAATTCTTGCTTCAATTACAGAGATCGCCAAACCTCTAAACGATCGCATTAAGCCAACCAAACTGGTGGGTGCACGCAACATTCTACATTCCCAGCACGGTATAGATGTGCTGATATTTTCGAAGCATCCTTCCAAGAACAGAACGAATTATAAGCTATTCCAAGTGCCTGTATTGTGTGCGATAGGGGTTCCGTTTACTGCTGTGCTATTTCACATACATCAAATCCTGCCCACCTCTGGAACTTTGACGATCAGTGTTAGATTGGTAGCCGTCATTTCCCAGATATATATGGAATGGTGTCATTTCGCCGTTGCGATGCAAGCACTCTTCCTCCATCGGGAAAGTTGTTTCATTCCACTGTATTACTGGTCCGGTTTTACGCACTAGTATTCCATAACTGGCAGGATTTGTTTGCGTTGTCGTCTGCTCAGTAAATGGAACATAAGAGTAAAATATATATTTCTATAGACGACTGGTCTTGGCAAGCTGAGCTACCATTTCTTTGGTCTATGGGAAAAGGAAGTACAATCTATTCAGATGTCTAAAATATAACAATGGTAACTACGTTTAGTATGCCAATCACATACCTCGTATTATAGCATCTATGACTTTAGAGGAGTGCTCGACATTATTTTTGCAACCTTGGCGTGACATTACTTTGTATTTACAAGAAGATCGCCTATCCAAAACAGAGGTACATTCTTATTCTACACGTTTGTGATTCGTCTGAGGCGAGACTGGGGTACCAGACCGGCATTCACCTAGCAGGATGTGGGAAAGCGCGTGAAAGTCCACCACCACCTAGAGAGAAGGTCGCGGCGCTCTTGTGTGACGTCAGACAGAGTAGGTTGCGCGCGAATAGCTGACTGACTCGCTGCTTCGGCATAGTGGGCCGTGCCCCAGCAGCTACCCAGTCAGCTGTGTGCGCGCAACCTACTCTGCCTGACGTCACACAAGAGCGCCGCGGCCTTCTCTCTAGGTGGTGTTGAAGAGACACATTCAATGTGCTCGGCACACTGCAACGTATTGTTTATCCTCCGCGCAGCTGTGGGAGTAGCCGAGCGGTCTGGATCGCCAAGTTGCGGATCGCGTGGCCTCCCGCGTCGGAGGTTCGAATCCTCCCTCGGGCATGGATGTGTGTTACGTCCTTACGTTAGTTCAACCTAGTTAAAGTAGAATGAAACTTTCACTCTGCAGCGGAGTGTGCTCTGATAGGAAACTTCCTGGCAGATTAAAATTCTGTGCCGGAACCGGGACTCAAACCTGGGACCTTTGCCAAATTTTTGAATTTGGCAAAGGTCCCAGGTTCGAGTCCCGTTTAGTTAAAGTAGTTTGTAAGACTAGGGACTGATGACCAACGTCGTTTGGTCCCATATAATTACAAAAGAACTGTGAACGGGATCCGCCTTGTCTCTATCTACACGTCCCGAAATGCCACGCCTCCATGTTCCCCCGTTCGTTCTTAGGGTGGACCGGTTCATGGCAAGCGTAGGGTCGTGTTTGTGCAAAGTACATCAATAGATTTTTTATTTTTTTTTATGGCAGAAAGTCCTAGTCCTACGAGATCAATAATGTCTTGTTTCAGTTACAGAGAGTTGCTAACCCTCTGAAAGATCACGTTAAGCCAATCAAACTGGTGTTGTCAAGAAGGGAGGTACATGCAGCATTCTACATTCCTTGCACATCGTATCGACTTGCTGATATTTCCCAAGAAACATGACGATCGTCGTCAGAACGGACTACAAAGTTATTCTAAGTGGCTATGTGATGCACTCTGCGATAGGGGTTCCTTTTACTGCTGTGCTATCCCACATACATCATATCCTACCCACCTCTGGAACTTTAACGATCAGTGTTGGATCGGGAGCTGTCATTTCCCAGAGATATGTCGAACGGTGTCATTTCGCCGTAGCGATGCAAGCAGTCCCCCTCAATCGGGAGAGTTGTTTCATTCCACTGTACTACTGGTCCGGTTTTACGCTTCACTATTGCCTGACTGCCAGGATTTGTTTGCTTTGCCGTCTGCTCAGTAAACGGTAGATCGTAATCATCTCCCATCAGAACTCGAACTGTCCCGAGCAGACTGCTACCTGTCACTGTCGGTGGCGGTGCGCAGTTATTGAGTGTGCTTCGTTTACAACCTGCCTCAGCGTGACGTCACTGAGGTACGAGAGCGGCGCTGCGCGGTGCGGAGTCGGCGGCACATTGCGGTCGCCCCCGCCCCCTTATGAGTGTTTCATAAGCCGCGCCCGGTCTGGTAGGGCCATTCGTGTGCCGGTAGTGACACCCCGCAGCACGGGGCTCATTACGAATGAAATGCCGCAGCGATCCTGCTGAATTATTAACGGTCGCGGTAATCGAGTTTTCTCCCGGCGGGAGCTGGCTGCCAGATTTCGAGAGCGATGCTCTCCTCTTCTTCCATTCCTGTGTTCTGCTCGCGTGTAGCTTTCACGGGACTTATGTTTCTTTTTCTTCTGTTACCGTTGTTCGCACGGACGTAGCAGATATATTCTAGAACCCTTTACACTAACCTGTAAATTCACTGTGTACAATACTTAAAAGGAAAAATCTAGCACCGTAATTTTAAGTAAATATCGTGGAGATGAACAGTGATCAAAGGGGATCATAAAGGGTGAAATATATGAAGAATTTTTGACTGCGGTGTCCCAGAGAGATGAGGTAGTTCAACTTACTGCTCATGAAACCAGTCCTGGAAACAGGTACTGCGGTCGTAGAATGCAACATGTAATAAATCAAACCTCTCCCTGAATAACATCCACAGTGCAGTAAAATTAAGTAAAATATAATGATTAATTTTGGAACTAGGCTGGTAGAGACATTTGATTTAGGTGATTGATTTGAGAATGTAACAGTTTATGCAGAGGGTTACCAAATGTAATTTAGTTTTATTTATTAAAAGAATTCAAAACAATAATACTTAAATTAATCGGTTTCGTAGAACTATGTCATCATCTTCAGAAACAAATTTTTTACAAAGGTCTCCTCTTTTCTCTTTGGGATTCACGTAAAATAGTTACTTGTGAAAATGTAATATAAGAAAAAGAACATTGTCAAACGATTATAATGTGCATCACCAAAGTGGATCGTCACCTGTATTGCACACTTAAAAATTCTTTGTGTTTTTTGCCAAAATTTTTAAATGTGCAATACAGATGACGATTCACTTTGGTGATGCTCAAACTCGGAGTTTTAGGCAAGTTTGGAGATGCCCTTTGAAAGGAACCGTCCCGACATTTACCTGGTGTGATTTAGTGAAATTACGCAAAACCTAAATCTGGATGGCCGGAGGTGGATTTGAACCACCATCCCCGCGAATGCAAGTCTAGTGTGTTACCACTGCGCCACCTCACTCGGTGTAGAATGAATGTAGAATTTTCTGAACCAGAGTGACAAATGATTGATTGTGAATATAAATTATGTTGAAAAATAAATGGAATTGTATCCTATTTACACGCGTGTATTGTATGTCCCCGGAACCGGTGTATGACTTTCTTTTTTAAATTTTCCTTCACAGGAGTCGTTTCTGACATCAGCGTTAGATACTGCTTTCTTCGGTTACACCATGTATTTGTATCTATCTTGTGAACTTCTGAATTCCTAGGAAGCTTTTGAGAGAAATATTTACTATCACACTGGAGTAGGACCTTTTAAAAAAAAAAAAATATTTTAAATAGGGATGGGTCGAGCCCCAATTTCACCGAATCGAAACGGAATACCGAATCTTAAAGAAAACACGTGCCGAACTCCGAGTCGAATCTTCCGAGTGTCAAATCCAAATAATCTGTCAACACAAATGTACGGCTACTGTACCAACACTAAACGCTTATCAAATAAGAGTGGAAATAACTTTGAAACGAAATGTGGAAATATTATTAGACTTATAATACAAATTTTACGAAATGTTTATTGTAATAGCAATTAAATACCTGTACGGTAATTCCGAATCTATCACTTGATTCCTTGTTATTCAGTTCCTTCGTACTACAGAGCATCATCCCTCGTATAATCTAGTGCATTCTATATCGAACATTTTTAAATGCTTGTTACGCAGTCTTATTTGGAACCCACTTTCATGTATCATCATTCTATTGCCACATTTGTGTGTTTTACACGACCGGTTGTTATCAGTTGTCTGTCACTTTTCGAAAGCCAGTCGGTTTACATGTCTTTAAGATTGACTTTAAGCGATTTATTGAAACAGACGTCAAGTGGTTGCTGAATTGACGTCTTTCCACATGGATGGTACACGATTAGAGCTTCTTTTCCCACATAAATAATCACTTTCTTCTTGTAATCCTAGTGTTTCATTACGGTTCACTTACCCCAATACTTCACAAAATTCGTCGACACAATAGGTGAAATCAGGGACAACCATACAAGAATCCTAAAGCCTTATGTATTGTTAGTATTTACGTAAAGAAATTTATTTTTGTTGCTACTAATATTTGAAAGGCTGCTACATTTAAATTGAGCAATATGACAGTTCTGTTTCCTTTGTTGTATGGTGTATTAAAATTCAGTAGTCGAAAATAAAAAGGAAAGTAGAAGAGTCTTTCTTTTTTATGAGCGCAAAAGGTTTAGCGCCAGTATTTACAATATTTGCGCCTGTGTTGCACTGCTTATATTCGATGGGAAAAGTAACTTGTGGCTGCTCCTAGAGCCATTTTTCAGAACTTCGTTCGCTTTGTACTCGATTTAAAACGCAGGTGGTTTTTTGGAAAAAAAATGCGGCTTTGATTCGGATAAATACGGTAGATTATTTTCAAAATAGCCATGCAACTGTGTAAGAATTGTAATGGTTTCACTTGAATACATTTAAAGTGAGATCTTTTTATGACTTCACGTGTGTCATCGGGTTCTGTGGGCAATAAAGTTAAATAACGCAAAAGTAAACTACAACATTCATAACTGACGGTTTCCATATAACTTCGGATTCGCGATTCGAAAGTATTCGGCCATTATGCATCGAATCTCGAATTCGAAGCCAGTGTGCTAGAGTCGGCTAATAATGGATTCGGCCAAACCACTCGGACAGAACCCTAATTTGAAATGACCGCTGTTCCTATGTAGCTATAATTACAAAATATTCGTATGTGATAAATATCTTCTTCGAAATACAACAATGTCACTAAAAGAAAATTTACCGACCAGCGCTCGGTCACCTGATATTAACGTCATTATCTCCAATGATCATGAAAAACCGACTTATGACGGCTGAGATTTTAATTTATTACGACTTTACTAGTAATTTTTCCCTAACACGTGGAATCGTCCGCTTCCTAATACTGCGCTGTACATATCTAAAAAAATATATTTTTCGGAACAAAAAAAATCACCCTCCTATTCTACGTTTCTCGCTTAAGACATTAGTGCTTGTTCGGCCCAAAATGCATTAGTGATAACAACTCGCTTTTTTTCGGAGTTCGATAAGAAAAACATGAATGGGTCTCGTAAAAAATATCCGTATCTGTACTGCGTGTCTGCCTGGTAGTAAAACAAACGGTCCTTTTTCGCCCGATAACGCACTGATGTAGACAAACACCGGACGATATATCGCGCAACGAACATCAGTATTTACAACGGGGCTCCCGAAAATTGATGGAAGCGTTGCCCTCCGCACTTAGCGAGAATTTTTTTTTTCCTCTTTTTTTTCCCCCGTGCCCTTCGCTGCACGTCCCCCCACCAATTCGAAGACCAGCGAAATGGCGGGCGCCATAATTCAACGTATCAGGCAATCTGGTTACGGTGTGAAAGCCGGACCGCGCACCGCGGGGGGTCGCGCCAATAATCGAAATATACTGCGCTGGCTGCGGCGCGGCGCACGGCACGGCACGTAACGCCCGGCGACGGCGCAAGAAGCGCGCCCAACAAATCACGTTAGCTGCTCAAATATTCCATCACGCGCGCTGTCGGTGCGGCTGCCCGCTGCCCGCTGCCCGCGTCCATCTGACGCGTGATCGATGGATCGAAAGTCGAAGCGCGCGCATTCCGAGCCTCCGCCGGAGCTGTCTCGGCGCACTGCGATTGATGCCTGCGTGGGCGGGGGGGGGGAGGGGGGAAGGGAGAGGGGGTAGCGGTGGGCGTGACCTTCCTCCCCCGACACGATCGCTCACTTGGCTGACGGGAGTGCGGTCGCAGGCGCAGCTCTTCATTAGGGGAAGCAGTGCATGCGGTGTCACACCTGTTAACGCGCGCGGGTCCACTAACGTCCGCTACCATCCAGCGCCGAACACTGGGAAACTTGAAACATAGTGACCATTAACCCTGAAGCAGTCGCGAGTCAGCACAAATGTGTTTTTCACTTTCCTGTTCATCTCGGTTCACCTAAAAATAACATAAACTGAGTACCTTCCTGCAGCGATGCAGCCAGGATTTGGTTCTGGGTAGGGCCTCAAATTAATTGGCCTTCTTTAGGTCACGTTAGTAACACTAAAAGTGGGCCTTTGCGATCGTTTTTTGACAGCTCGAAATGTAAATGAAAATAACGGCTTAACCATGGATCTGACACGAAAACTGAATAAACCGAATTTGTAGAGGAGAAAATTCTCTGCAACATTTCTCTCTTATGTGTTTTTCATATCTCGTATCGTTTCAGAGATATTTGCAAAAATAACGGTGATTTTGGGATGTATGTATGTCTGTCTGTCCGTAACGTGTTCCCTGTTTTTAAGACGAACCGTTCAACCGATCAGCACAAAAATTTGCACATATAATGGTAGGCCGCCAAAGACCAGAACATCCCTTTTTAAAAATTTTCGGACAAAACATACAGTATTAAAACCAAAAAAAGCCATTTGTAATTTAATTGTAATTGCAAATGAACCCTTCATATGACACGAAAATTGAGTAACCTAATTGGTAGAGAACCTAATCTGTAGAGGGGAAAATTCTCTACAACATCGCTCTATTATTTTTTTTTCATATCTTCCATCATTGCAGAGATATTTGCAAACATAACGGCGATTTGACGATGTCTGTCTGGCCGTAACGTGTTCCCACTTTTTAGGTCGAACCGTTCAACCGATCGGCACCAAATTTTGCAGACTTAATTGTTGGCTGCCAGATACCACAACCTCGCTTTTGAAATATTTCGGACAAGAAATACGTTAGTAATACCAAAAAAGCCTTTGTAATATAATTTTAATTGTAAATAAACCGTTCATCTGACGCGAAAATTGAATAAACGAATTTGTAGAGGAGAAAATTCTCTACATCTTTGTTCCCTTGTGTTTTTTGGCCCACTTTAGGTTACGGTAGTAACACTAAATGTGGGCCTTTTTTCATACCTCGTATCGTTTGAGAGATATTTGCAAAAATAACGGAGTTTTGACACCCTCCATTAAATTAACGAAAACCAGCCGTTCGCAGATGTCACGTGACATTCCTCGCCCAGAACTCTCTGTGGCATACGCGATCTTGCGTTGCGTATTTGATGATTTCTTATTGTAACTTACACGTTATCATTTCAAAGCAATAGCGCACTGAAGAATTAACAATTAACAAATGATAATCTAGTATCTACAAATGCCATATAAGCATCATTTAACAACGGTCATCAATAGTATGAGATTAAAGGACGCAATTCTCTACTGTTAGCTGTAGCGTAGTGGGCAATGTGTTGGACTGTGACGCTGAAGGTCAGTGGTTCAGAACCCACCAATACCTAATTCTTCCTTTTTTCCTAAAAGGGTTTCAGACACTCTTATTAATTAATTTTTTTATTATTTAGATTATTATTTTGGTCCAAAATGTTTGCAAAAACTTATAAAACTACAAATCTAAAGTGGGCCGTAAAACACGTCAGTGCGATTTTTTTTCCTTTAGGTTGCCCTCCCCCTTGGCCAATGACTCGCCTCCGCCCCTCCCCCCTGATAAAACTGCGTCCCACTTCCCCGACACCCGAGATATTAGGTCCTGGATTACTAGTTTATCTCTATAATTATAAGACGCATTTGTTGTCTGTGTGACTGTTCTCTTATAACTCAAGATCCAGACAACCAAATTACGTGAAATTTGGTACACGCACACAAAATTACATGGGGAAGGTTCGTAAACCACTTTCGTTCCATTTTTTGGAAAACCAACGGGGAAAAAATTGAGAAAAAGTGAAAGTCAGTTTTCAATGTGTCCGTGCAAATCTTTATCTTCGCACTGATCTTAATAACATTTTGCACAATTGATCTTCAAAACAAGAGAAAGGACACTGTCTACATAAAATTTCGTTCAGTGCATGGTGAAGGGTACTTATGGATTTCGCCAAAATCCACGGATTTTCTCCGATCTTGATGAAATTTTGTACATTTATTTGTATGTGGCCTGCTCCAGAGCGGGCAAAGACGAAAATCTTTTTGTACATACTCCAAATGGAACTGCCAAAAATTTTGTTTACCACATTGCTTTAACTTAAATGTACCCTTTTATTATAATCAAATAATCTCTTTTGCACGCTTCTACAGGAAACCTTATTTTAAACCCGCGCAAAGCCGGGTGTTTGAAGCTAGTTACCTGATAAAAATGGTTTTCCGATTTAATATTAAAGTTAAATATCTTTTATTTTACTGTTTTGTAAATTATTTTATAAAGCCCCCAACCCCCAATCTATCGAAAACTACTCATCTTTCACCCCCCCCCCCCCCCGCCAACCCCAGAAATTTCAATGATGCACTTCGCGCCATGACCCCCCTCGCCTGACCTACCCTGTGGACACCTTTACCATTAATGGCAACACCATGCATATCGTACACATTAGAGTCTGTTCTAAGCATTCAGTTGATCGTTTCCTCCGTAGAAGGCAGCGCAGTCATGAACTGAGGAGAAATGCAACAAACAGCGCTCCAGCGGATTTTACTCACTGTTGAGCATTAATGTAATTATTACAAGTTGATACTACTTCTGTCAATTAAAAATATTTTATTATGTTAAAGACATCTAATCAAAGTAGAAAACGTATTAGATAACAACATTTTCCTGAAGATGACAATGGCAACAGGTATGGAATGACTCACATTGTTAAATGAGTTGTATAAATTTTCAATATTTTTCCCCTTCATAGGTGAACATTTTCAACCATATACACACACACACACACATATATATATATATATATATATATATATATATATATATATATATATATATATATATATACAGTGCCTCAGAAAATGTATACACACTTTGAACTGTCATAGATAATTTATTTCCCGTTCTATAAGGTTAAATATCTGTGAGAAAGTAATGTTATGTTTTTTCAACAGGTGCAACAGTGGCAAGGAAGTAACTTCAACAGTTTAGGAGATCGTGGGACGTGAACCGGGATTTATGGGTAGCATAATGTGGTCGGATGAAGCCCAATTCAAACTGAATAGAGCTGTCAATAGGCACAATACTGTGTACTGGGCTGAAGATAATCCTCACATTACAGTTGAAAAGGCTGTAAATTTGCCTGGTGTAAATGTGCGGTGTGGTTTGTCTGCAAGGGGACTCATTGGGACTTTCCGCTTTGACGGTACTGTTACTGGAGAAACGTACCTAACAATGCTTGCTGCTTCCATATTCCCTGCCATTCGTGCGTTATTCGGTAATTACGAGTTTTAGTTCCAACGGAGGTTGGTCTCTGGCTGCTGTAGTTGATGACGAAAACAAATCGACAGGCTAACAAAAGAAGAACAGCAACGAAAAACAACAAAGCTGTTGCAAGAGAAGCCATCAAGAAGGAAAGGAAAGAAAAATTTGCTGCCTACAAATCTTTAGCTAAAGCCTTTCAGCCTGGGGACTTTTACTTCCAAATGAATCAAGCGAGGAACCACTGAAGATAACCAAAGCCAAGTACAAGGATTTCCAGGATCTTAAACCTCTTTCTGGACCAGAAGGGGAGCAATTTTGGACAGTCTTAAATGTGATGAATAATCGGTCTTTATTTCAAAGTAGGCCTACTGTTAATCGTTCAAATAAATGTCTTAATATGTTCAAGAACTCATTGATTTATTAAATAGGCCTTATTTCTTAAAGGCTCTCATGTCTCTATGTAATATTAACTTCTGTTTATTTGAAATCAGTAAATCGATTATGGACATTCCCCCTTTTTAACGCGTGGAAACCTGTTTCTGTGTGTAAATGTGCAAATAAAATCAATGTTTATTGCAATATGTGGCTTTCATTGCCTGATTACTATTTCTAAACAGTTGTTTAAAAGGTTTTTATAGATATGTATAAATAAACTGTAATATGTTTATTTTGGGGGCGTTTCTAAACACTAATTAGTCGTTCTCTCAAAATCCCCCCTTATCCTCCAGTGTCTTCATGTATACTTGACAAACGAAAAACGGCATAAACAAAGCAGCATCTGCTGAAAGTAGTAAATGGGGTAGCAAGGAACCTAGGACTACTGTTGGTGACGAAATGAGCTTTCCTCTGTTTCTTCTTCATCTTTCACTGAATAGAAATGACTGTTTTCTTTTCTTCAAAAAATTTAATACAAACAATGTAATACAAAATTCGTTTCCAATGTATGCCTTTGTTAGCATTTAACATTCAAATGTTCAAATGTTTGTTAAGCTTAAGGGAGTTAACTGCGGGGTTATCAGTCCCTAAACTTACAAACTACTTACGAACTAGCTAATACTAAAGACGGCACAAATATCCATGCCCGAGGGGGGATTCGAACCCCCGACCGTAGTGGCCGTGCAGACCGTGACTGGAGCGCCTCAGTTCACGCGGCCACCGCGGCCGGCATTTAACATTTATTTTTCAGTTACAAATAAGAAAGACGTTGGGTTATGATGATAAGTATCACGACCTCGAAAATAGTCGTTATAAGGAACTACAACTTTTCATTCGTTATGGTTCAATAAATTATTTAATAAATGATTTGATATTAGTATGTACTAGTAAAGTCGGAGGTAACAAGCAGTTTCATAGATGTGTGAAGACTACCAGAAGGTTCATTTACGACGTGTGGAGTTTGTTGCTGTACGAATGCTGTTCGGCCAGAGAAAGACCTGTTTTGTAAATTTACACACTTTCCAGAATCCTTGTATCACCACAAGTTATGAAAATTTACCACTTAAATCGCCATAATGTATATTTTAATTTAGCAACTGCGTACGAGCATTAATTTGGAAGAACGATGTGCTGCTACATCATACGGTAGTTGATGATAGTGTGTATCTGAACTACCGCATGCTCTCTTTTAACCCACCTACGAACGTGTTCTGCAGTACTCGCAAGAACAGCCGAAGTAACTATTGCAGGACGGCTGCATTCTGAGGAGGAGTTGGGATTGTCTTTCATTCGGAACCTGATGAGCCACTATGTCACGTACCTCCAGCGCTTGCTCATTAACCTCCCTTGTTAACCCCGCACCGTTCGTCCCGTTTAATATTCTTCCCCGTACGCTGCTGATCTCTGTGACCCTATCTGGCTTCTGAACAGCGAACAACGTCCAGAGACAGAATGCTTACTTTAAGTAGCAGCCCAGTACTGAATTTACCCGGAAATGTATAAGGGATGTCCAGAAACTAAGGCGCCATATGTGTTTGTGTGTGTGTGTCTGTAAAATTCCTAGTTCCGGTCAAGGAAGCCATTTCTTCACTATGTGAAACGGCAATATGTTATGCATTGTTTTCTGGGCAACCGTCTTACTTTTTTCTACGTTGCCTTCTGCCTCTCACTCTGCCTATAGGTGATTCATTTGTATCAAATTTCTGCTTATAGTTCCTCAATCATCCTTACAACATCATAACTCCTGAACAATATAATCTGTAGCTGTAGTTTATGACTTTAAAATCAGGTGACCAAGCGTTTCTCGGCATTTTTTTTTTCCTGTAACATTGTTGTATTTCGAAGAAGATATTTATCAAAATGTTCAAATGTTTGTTAAGGTTATGGGACTTAACTGCAGGGTCATCAATCCCTAAACTTACCAACTCCTTTATAAAGAGAGATTGGCTGGCCCATACTTACCTTTTTGCTGTACCACCGATAGTTACACACAGAGAAAGAAAGGAGAAAGATAACAAGCTTTTTGAACTGCGTTCCTTCTTCAGGTGGAGAGAAGGGAGAAAAGGTAGAAAAAAGGAATGGAAAAGGAAGGGGAAGGTAATTCACGACCTAGGTCATGAGGATGGTGTCAGAGTATTGTGGAAGTCAGACATACTGTGTAGTAGTACTGAGCTGTGCCAAATATATCCAGAGAGGAAAGATCAAGCAGTAAACCTTATCAGGTGGGTTTGACGGAGGACATCGAAAGAGTCCAAAGAAGGGCAGCTCGTTTCGTATTGTCACGATACCGGGGGGACAGCGTTACGGAAATGATACAGGATCTGGGCTGGGAATCATTACAACAACGGCGCTTATAGCTGCGGCGTGGGCTACTTACTACACTACAATCGTCAACATTTTCCTCCGAATTCGAAAATATATTGTTGACTCCCACTTACATAGGTAGATATGATCAACAGAATGAAATACGAGAAATCAGAGCTCGAACGGATAGTTTCAGATGTTCTTTCTTCCCGCGCCCTATTCGAGAATGGAATGGGAGATAAATAATATAAAGGTGGTTCGATGTACCCTCTGCCAGGCACTTAAATGTGACTTTCAGAGTATCCCATGTAGATACAGATGTAGATGTTTAACGAGCCGAACCATTCTCGTAATCTTGCAGTCACGTCTCCATTGTGGTGAGATTTCCGGGCTGTAATGCGGATGTTCAACCTGCTCACACTCGTGCTGGGCCTGTATACTTTGTGTAACCCCTAAGATGTGTGGAGGTGCGTCATCATGGAGCAGGACCACTTCTCTGTGAGCATCCCAGGCCGTTTGCTCTTGCCGGACTTCCGTGGGCTACGCAGTGTCTCATAGTACACGTCACTGTTAATGCTTTGTCCGTGCTCGAAGAATTCGATGAGTATCGAGCATCCGACATTCAAATAATACGGCGAGCATCAGTTTGGCTGCTCGAGTATTTTAGTGGGATGTGACGACGCGTGATTCGCGATACTAGATTTCGCACTGCGTTTTTAACACGTTTCTGATATTTTCATTTGAACACCCTTATTACATTACAGTGACTAGTGAAACAAAGCAGTGGTTTTGTAGAAACATATAAAAAAGCCAAGATCGCTGATCATCAATTTATATTTATGACGACCGGTTTCGCTGAACTAAAAATTGATGATTAGCGAACTTGGCTTTTTCTATATGTTTCTACAATATCATAATTGGATCGCCTCCTAGAACATAAACAAACTCAAAGCATTGGTTAATAATGTGAAATGTACTGTAGTGTGGAAGAGACACTTCATTTACTCTTTATAATCATCCACTAGTTTCCAGCTTCTGGCAGTGTCTAATTGAAACTTAGGCCTCTCCATAGCTCCCTATACTCGCACCACTATCTTTTTGACCATTTTTCTCTTTTTGGCACTACTTCCTTTACTCCCATTATCCACCAATCTCTTGGTCATCTTGTTGGTCTCTTGCCTCCTATTCCAATGTCATAGGTTTCCTTTGTTATCCGATGCCCATTTGTTGTGCTTGTTAGTGGATGCTATCCTGATTTGTACTCTTCAGGCAATAGGAAGCCTTTTCTTAAATTTTAATGATCCTGGCTATTCTTAAATGGTTTAATGATTACGTTTCTGGGCAAGGTAGTGTTTGTATTGTCATTTGTGTTTGCTTTAAATAAACATTGCGTGCTTGAAATACTGAATATAAGGTAATACAACCCAGACCTTCCTAATACCGCATTGGTCCATCCTTACGTATATCGTGCTTATAGTAATTGTTGTTTGTTAAGATTAAGGGACTTAATTGCGGGGTCATCAGTCCATAAACTTACAAACTACTTATGAACTACCTTATACTAAAGACGACACAAATATCCATTCCCGAGGGGGGGGGGGGGGGGAATTCGAACCCCCAACAGTCGCGGCCGTGCAAACTGTGACTGGCGCGCCGCAGACCGCTCGGCCACTGCGGCCGGCTTATATTAATTAAACGGGAAAATCAATAGCCCCATTGTAATTGAAGCTCTCCGTCTTAAACGTGCCTGAAGGAGGATTTATTTATTTATGTATCGTATGGAAATACAGATGAACTGCAACTAGCAATCATGAGTATGTTTGATTTTACAAAATTTACAACAACAACAAAAAGTACATTAACTGCAAAATTTTACGAACTTTAAAAGAGGTAAATAATTAAATCTACAAATTAATGTTAGGTTTTCTACCCATTCAAGGGCTGCCTCTGCCACTTCAAAGAAATCTTCCAGATTTCGTTGATAAAGTCTTCTGCAGCAGCTTGTAACAATATGGTTTATTGTCTGGTGCTCGTTTCCACAGACACACTGGCAGGATGAAGCTTTTCCCCAACGGTGGAGGTTCTCAGCACAGACGCCATGGTCTGTGCGGATCGTATTGTTTTCCAGGCTGGTCTTACGTCAGGTCTTTGGAGGGTCTGATATTTCTCACAGGCAACATTGTTCCACGTTTCTGTCCACTTTCTTTTACTGTTGAATCTGGTTGCCTGCAGTGATTCTGCCAATAAAATGGATGATTGTCTAGATTTTAGACGGCTCATTCGGAGAGCACGCACATCATACTGTAGTGGAAGTTCGGGGATTTTCATTAATTTTCCGAATTTCTTGAGAAGGGCGTTCTGTGTCCGGAGGCTTAATGTGACTTACAAGGGGAGGCCGCCAATTGTGAAATTCAGATTCGATTCATACTGCGCATAATGAAAGCTCATGGCCAGAGATGTGATTTGGCAAAGCACCAAGATGCACTTCTCAGCCGTTGTCGAGAAAATCGACAGTTAAAGAAAGCCGTTGCGGTGAAATACTCTCTACGATTAGTAATATTGTACAGAGGCGTGGCGTAGCGGTAAGCACTCGGGTTCGTAATCCGAAGGTCGCCGGATCGAATCTCGCGGCATGCAACTTCTTTTTATTATTTGTTTTTTGTAATTCAAATGTACACGCACATACAAAATGTTCAAATGTTTGTAGAGTCTATGGGACTTAACTACGGGGTCATCAGTCCCTAACGCACATACACACACACACACACACACACACATATATATATATATATATATATATATATATATATAGAGAGAGAGAGAGAGAGAGAGAGAGAGAGAGAGAAAATTAATAAAATTTGATGTTCGAAGTCCCCAGTTTTTCACGACAAATGACTTTCAAACAACTTATTATATGCAACTGGCGATTTCGAACATCATTATGTTTTCCGCAAACAAAGTTGTATTTCACAAATGTTATTAATTGTCTTCGTAATGTTTACCACGTATAGTTGACGGAAGACGTATAAACGATATTCCGAAACGAATACGTATAGTGTAAGTCAAACCTGACGAACGAAAGAACAATTTTTCAGAATGCCAATCAGGTGTGTTTCCCAACAGATAATTTAAAAAAACAATTGTTCTTGTTAAAACGCATCGTTTATCATATGTGCTCGATGTCGTGCTGTTTTCTGCTTTCCATATTTCTATGATAAGTATCACTCTGGTTCGTGCGATATATATCAAATAATAAACAAAAGTTGCATGCCGCGAGATTACATTCCGGCGACCTTCGGATTACGAACCCGAGCGCTTACCGCTACGCCACGCCTCTGTAGAATATTACTAATCGTAGAGAGTATTTCACCGCAACGGCTTTTTTTAATTGTCGATTTTCTCGACAACAGTGCATCTTTGTGCTTTGCCAAATTACACCTCTGGCCATGAGCTTTCATTATGCGCAGTATGAATCGAATCTGAACTTCACAATTGGCGGCCTCCCCTTGTTAGACTTGGTAAACAGTGAACAGGAGTAGATTTGATGCAGCCTGTTATTGTCATTGTTGCATTTAGCTGTACGTCAATTTTTCTCACATGTGAGCTATTACGCCACATTGGAGCACACTACTCGGCAGCAGACCTAAGTACATATTTTTGGAAACATTATCGTTTCACTATGTTTGGGTCAACAGCACTCTTATTTAAATTTATGAATAAAGAACAGTCTAGAGTGCAATAATTTATTTCATTCAACTAGTTTCAGTCTTATTTAGACCATGTTCAGGAATTTTGACTCCATCGATGTTGTGGAGCTGGCAGGTAGCTGGGAGCCTTCCAGTGACGCACTGGAAGGCTCCCAGCTACCTGCCAGCTCCACAACTTCGATAGAGTCAAAATTCCTGAACATGGTCTAAATAAGACTGAAACTACCTGCCAGCTCCAGAACATCGATGGAGTCAAAATTCATGAAGATGGTCTAATTAAGACTGAAACTAATTGAACGAAATAAATTATTGCATTCTAGACTGTTCTTTATTCATAGACCTAAGTAACTATCGCACACAATGAGGTGCCTGAAGAAGGAAATAATATTTATTAAATACAGTCGGTCGCAGCATTTAATTATAATTTTAAACATTGCTGACTTACACTTTCTCGAAAAGCACAACACAGTATCGTGGTGTATTTGGTTTCAACAGGCTGGAGTCCCCGCGCGGTGTATACGGTCGGAGTAATTATCTGGACAGCTGCTTTTTTTGTGTGGCTGCTGACGTCCACGTCGGCACCCTTTCATTTGGCGTCGCGACGCCCGCCGCTAGTGCCGCCCGGCACGCAACAACCCCTCTGCGGCCCAATTATCACCCCAATGAGTCATCCCCACTAATCTGCCGCCGGCTCTTAAGCATAATTAGCCGCGACGGCGGAAGGCATTTCCAGCGTTGTTTAGGGCGCAGTTAGTGAGCTTCATGAATAAAGGGATGCTCCGACAAAAAGGGGAGGCATATTCGGCGATTAGTGCCCACCACGGTATTACTTCTAAAGAGCGATTTGCGTGCAGGCGCCACCGAGGCAGCAGCGACAACAACGGAGGCAGGAAAACAGCGGACAATACGCGAACGGTAAATATTTGTGAAGTAACGGGTTTGTTTGTGTGGCCACCTTCCGCAGCCGCCATCGGATTAATCTTTAATGCTACAGAAAACGCTTTGTTTTTACAGTTGCAATTTGTTTATTGTCGCCAGAAGAGTTTCGTCCTCTTCTGTTTCAGGGCATCTACATCTACATAGATACTCTGCAAATCACATTTATGTGCCAGGCAGAGGCTTCATTAACCACTTTCATAACCTTTATCTACCGTTCCATTCTCTAATAGCGCGCGGAAGGAAAGAACACGTAAATCGTTCCGATTTCGATCTGTTTTCTCTTCTTTAATTGCGTTTGTCATGTCTGCCTATGTAGGTGGGTACTAGCAAAATATTTAAGTAAAACTCGGTGACTGAAATTTCGCAAATAGATCTCGCAGCAACGAATAACGCCGATCTTTTAATGATTTCCTCCACAAATCGGGCAACACTTCCGTGACGCGGTGGCCGAGCGTTCTGCAGCGGGCCAGTCACAGACTGCACGGCCACTACGGTCGGGGGTTCGAATCCCTCCCCCCAAGGGCATGGATATTTGCGCCGTCCTTAGTATAAGCTAGTTTATAAGTAGTTTGTAAGTTTACGAACTGATGACCCCGTAGTTAAGTCCCATAATCTCTACAAACATTTGAATTTTTCCGTGACGCTTTTCGCCCCTGTAACGTGATAAAACAAAACGAGCTGCCCTTCTCTGAACTTTCTCAATGTCTTCCGTCAGTCCCACCTGGTGACGGTCCCACACTGGGCAACAGTACTCCAGAAGAGGACGCACAAGTGTGATGTGGGCAGTCTCTTTGATGGAGCTGGTGCATTTTCGAAGTGTTCTGCCAATGAAACGTAATCTTTGGTTTGCCTTCCCCACAATATTTTCTATGTGTTCCCTCCAGTCAAAGTTGTTCGTAACTGTAACTCCTAGGTATTTGGTAGAATTTACGACCTTAAGGTTTGACTGATTTATCGCGTAATTGAAGTTCAGCGGATTCCTTTTAGTTGTCAGGTGTATTACTTCACACTTTTCGTTATTTGGTGTTAATTAACAATTTCCGCACCATGTAGAAATTTTGTCCAAATCGCTTTGCAGTTACTTTTGCTCCTCTGCTGAATACTCTAACCGATAAACGACAGCATCATCCGCGAACAATCTAAGGGAGCTATTCATATTGTCTCCTAAATCGTTTGTAAACACGAGGAAGAGTAGGGGACCTATAACGCTTTCCTGTTGAACGCCAGATATCACTTCTGTTTTACTCGATAACTTACTGTCAATTACTACGAACGTGTCCTTTCTGGTAGGAAATCGCAAATCCAATCGCACGGTGCGGCGATATCCCATAAGCACGCCATTTCATTTGAAGCCGCTTGCGAGGTACAGTGTCAAAAGCCTTCTGGAAATCCAGAAATACGGAATCGATTTGAGATCCCTTGTCGATGGCACTTATCACTTCATGTGAATTAAGGGCAAGCTGTGTTTCGCAAGAGCGATACTTTCTGAATCCCTGTTGACTATTGGTTAATAGGTCGTTCTCTTCGAGGTAGTTCATAATGTTCGAACAAAGTATATGTTCCAAAATCGACGTGGGTCGGCAATTTTGAGGATCACTCCTATTACCGTTCTTCAACATTGAAAAGAGTGAATTAGTTTATCATTTATCATGCAATTTCATTGTGTTAATAATTGTAGCATTAACAGATTGTAAACAGCTCATTCCATTTCAATCAAAACAGATAGTGGTTTATCAGAGTATGATGAGTAACCACTTTTTTTTTATCGGAACGAAGTGAACAGTTTATAATCTGCTGTGCTACAGGTATAAACAGAATGTAATTTCCAGACAAAAATGTCCGCTAATGAGGCTCTGAAAGGGACGATAGCAGAAAGCGTTTCGAGAAAATAAGATTATGCGGCATTAAAATAGCTTTTTCAGTTCCAGAAACCAATAATTACGGGAATAAACTGTCATACCCAAATAAGCAAATGCAGGATTAAAACGGCGTTTTCAGTCCCAGAAACCAATAATTATTGAAAAAAATTACCAAGTCCGTTAACTTTCACGAGTCACCTGAGAGTTTTGCTATTCTTTGAAAGTAAAGGGAATCGCTATGGGTTGTATATACTTTATCAATAAAATCGTTACGTTTAAAGTACTGACTGACGAACTGTTACGCAGTAAGTGTTTGTTTGTCCATCTCTAAGGAGTTTGTTGCACTACTGAGCTATTAAGTTAAAAGAATGGAACACCTTCAGCTGCTGAGTTATGGCACTTCAGTGTGACATCTTCAGGACCCCTGACTAGCTCTGAATTGCGATGTCGAAGCTACCAAAGAATAGGAAATCTCTCACGCGACTCGTGAAAGTTAACGGATTTAATAATTTATTTCAGCAATTATGGGATTCTGGAAGAGAAAACGTCTTTTTAATAGTGCATTTCTTTAACTGGATTTGAAAATTGATTCCAGGGATTTATGATGCTTCTTAGTCACAATGGGGCCCTGTATTAATCTACTGAGATCTACAGGTTAATGTTTGAAGTGATATCGTCGTTGAACACTTTTTGTAGATTTTAGTTTTTGTAGCTGAAATCTGTAATACTGGCTCCCTTTTTCACTACGGAACGCAAAATGTTTATGTAAATTTTTTCATTTAGTACTAGGCTAGGCTACATACTGATAAAAAGAAAATGTTTTCGCAGAAACACCTGGTGGTGGCACTTAACCCATTTCTTCCCAAAAATAGAAATTATGTAAAAGGTCCTCTTTAAAATAATTGAAATAACATTACAAATATTACAAACTAGCAGTATGTGTTGTAATTTGCACCACCCATAATGTTGCGCTGTTTCCTAGTAAAAAAAAAAAAAAAAAAAAAAAAAATAGTTTTTGTGATCACATTCTTCTAGCTGTTCAATATTGTCTATTATATGAGAACTCTGACTTACATTGATGGTATCACTCATGGAATATTGAAAAACACTCTGTGTGAAGCTGAACTTGACATTTCTTGTGTATGTAGATCGTCTGACGTTTGTAAATCTTGCATCTTTTTAAGAAGTATTAAGGTGATTGTGAAACTTTTAACACGTATACAGAGAGTTCGTGAATGCCTTTTAACGCATGTGTCGTCAGTTTTGTATAGTAAGTCCATTTCGACTGGATTTTGTAAGGCTAAATTTTGTATTGCGTGTACGCAAGACTGGGAAGAAATGGGTTAACGCCGAAAGATATCTTGCGATATATAAATAAAATAATTCATTACAGTAATTTGTGGTAATTATTTCAGCAAACAGTCGTAAAAATTTAAATTTTTATTTGTTTGCAAATCCAGATTTCGACCACTGTGTGGTCATTATCAATGCTAAAATAAATACAAAAGGGCCAGTTAGAATAACATACATGTCACATTATAAGCCAATTGTACAAGTTACAGTTATAGTCAATGATAAAAATAAAAATACATACCTTAAAACCAATTAAGATACTTAAAATATCTCGACCTCCATGTTGGAGGTTGCGTTTGTACTGACGCAGCTGTTACAATCCTTACACAGATGACGTCAGCATGAGTCATTTACGACTAAGGCGCCCTCTTTAAAGTTTCATATAAATAACAAAATTATATGATGTATATTCATGGTAGACAAAGTTACGTTTTATTGTAATTTTAGTAGGCATTTTAACTTTAAACTGTTCTTTATTAATGAGTCTCGTTTACTGTTTATATATAATTGGTACTAAAATGTGTGCTAATTATATGACACCAATTAGCACACATTTTTACTACCAATTACATATAAACATATATATATATATATATATATATATATATATATATATATATATATATATATACTTTAAACTGTTCTTTATTAATGAGTCTCGTTTACTGTTTATATATAATTGGTAGTAAAAATGTGTGCTAATTGGTGTCTATACATATAAACAGTAAACGAGACTCATTAATAAAGAACAGTGTAAAGTATATATGAAACTGATGACCTGTTAATAATTTTGTTCACAGTCAAAATTATAAAATCAAATGATGTCAGTTTTAAAAAGTAGCTGTAAGTACAGTCGTCAGATGGTGCTAACCAACAACGTCTATCCCAAAACTGGCTTAGATCGTTTATATTATAAAACATGCTTGTCATTACAGTGAATCATTCACAATATGTCAGTATAAAATTTATAAATCTGCATTAGTGTCTGTTCTTTCAAACATGTAGCAAACTGTTTTCCCTAAAGCTCTATTTTGCCCTGAGAAAGTATCTTGCGGCACCGCTGACAGGTACCTGCCGTGTAAACACGGAGCAATCGGTCTCTCTGGCGTCGCCCCCTGCGGCAGACCCACCCTGCGCCTGGTGGGAATCCCCGGCAGAGCAGCGGTGGGCGGCCTCTAACGAACTGCGGCCTCTGGGAACAACCCCCACCCCTAGCGGGGCGCTACCCTCCCCCTGACGAGGCCCGTCTCTCGCTGATAAATCTAATTTTTGCGCCGTAATTGCGTTTCTGGCAGAGCCCCGGTGGTGAGTCTGCCCTGGTGGCTCGGTGGTGCTCGTAACGGCCGGACACAGCCGGCTGCGACCGCGGGACAAGGGGTCAACGCGTCACACTTGCTGCTCCCTACCAGTGTTGCCAACAATTAAAGCGAACTCTGCACCAGTTTCAAGTGCAAAACCACTACAAAACTGCCCCTACTCTCATAAGCGCTAAAACTTCCACTAGATGTGTTGTCTTTTAAAGTATTATGAAAGATAAACATTGAGTACTGGGAGATCAAAAAGTCATTATAAATATGAAAACTTAATAAATCACGGAGTAATGTAGATAGAGAGGTAAAAATTGACAAACATGCTTGGAATGACATCGGGTTTTATTAGAACCGAAAAAGTATTGCTAGACACGTGAAAGACCTCTTGCGCGCGTCGTTTGGTGATAATCGTGTGCTCAGCCGCCACTTTCGTCATGCTTGGCCTCCCACGTCCCCAGACCTCAGTCCGTGCGATCATTGGCTTTGGCGTTACCTGAAGTCGCAAGTGTATCGTGATCGACTGACACCTCTAGGAATGCTGAAAGACAACATCTCACGCCAATGCCTCACCATAACTCTGGAAATGCTTTACACTGCTGTTCACAACATTATTCCTCGATTACAGCTAATAGTTGAGGAATGATGGTGGACATGTTGAGCATTTAGCATTTATTATGGTAATTAATGCTTTTCGATAAGATGAAGGGCCACCTGTCGGACATTTTTTGAAACTTTTTTCCCCTAATAAAACCCCATGTCATTCCAAGCATGTGTGTCAATTTTTAGCTTTCTATCTACATAATTCCGTGATTTATTAAGTTTTCAAAATTTATACCGACTTTCTGATCACCCAGTATATTAGTAATTAGGTTCCCTTATTCTTGAGTCATAAAACATTCACAAATGTACAATAAACCAGGAATTCAAGGTTAGGAACATACAAGAAGTTCTTATAGAACTGTTAATTTACCTCGTAAAGCAAAGATTTCGTGTCAAAATTTTGTGGCGTAAAGTCAGCGCCAGACGTAAGAGAACGATCGTGGAGAAGGCAGCGATCGACCGAATGCCAATAGCAAGCAGGCGCCGCGCATCCTGGCGGGAGGAACCGAAATAACAAGCGGCTATATCTAGGCCGACATACGTCTGGACAGCCCAGAAGTTACTAGTTAGGCAGTTACTAGGTCAGAACTCAGGTCAGAACGAAACAGTCACTAGCTCTCAACGCAGCTAGCATCATACGGGAGACGCTGCGAGAAGCAAGAAGAGAGAAGAAACAGACATATGTTATAAAGTTGAGTATTATAATTTTCAGTCAATAAAATTTGTATTATTAATCTGAATAGTTGTTACACTTGACATCGACTCCTGCGCCAGTACCTTTCATGACAACTAGACCGGAACAAGTACTCAACTTAATGACAGAAAGAAAAAACAACAAAAGGAGACGAGCTCACAGCACGAAATATTCCCGTTGTCACGCCATTAACACTGCCAGGATTCAACATCCGTTGCCAACATTACCACGCCAGACCGCCTGGATAGGAACTAAAATTTAACAAGAGAAATATTGCTTACCTTTTTATTTTGTAGAAGCTTGTTTGACATACCATGAGACTTCAAATCTCTGACTCCTTAAAGTTGCACTTAGCTACCTGACCCGTGGTACTTTCAATAAATCTTTTAAATGTGGATCTCGAAGCCAAGAATCCAGAAACTTTTGCATATTAAGTGGTTTAGGCATAGTTGAAGACGTATGAAGTCGTGAAGTAATACCATACACAGAGAATCACAATACCGTACAGTGCACACCACGAACTACGATAGTCGAGTACTTTTTCTGCACACATGTTCAAATGTTTGTTAAGCTTATGGGACTTAACTACGGGGTAATCAGTCCCTAAACTTACAAACTACTTATGAACTACTTACGAACTAGGACGGCACAAATATCCATGCCCAAGGGGGGATTCGAACCCCCGACCACTCCGTAGTGGCCGTGCAGACCGTGACCGGAGCGCCTCAGTCCCCTCGGCCACCGTGGCCGGCTCTGCACACATGACGTGACGCAACCTGCGTGAGCTAAGAAACGCATACTGGTTGTTCGGAGTGACAATGAAGTAAGTTAGCACCCATTGTTTGAAACTGGTTGCTGCATTCCCTGAACCCTCGCAAGCGACCTTCCTTCGCGAATGCAGTTGACTCATATGTGCAGTCAGTGTGCAATAGGGAAGTTTGGGTCGGTCCTGGAGTCGTGTTCGGGTAGCCTAGTGGTTAAGGCGACCGCTCGCGATTAACGGGTAACTCGGGTTCGAGTCCCGGCCCGGCACAAATTTTCATATTTCACCTAATGATAGAAAATCCATACCTTATACAGGGACGCTAAAAGAAATTCGCTGTTGCGAGAAAATATTTATAATATTATCGTTTACTGTATAAAAAATAAATAAAAGATAAATAAATAAAAAAAATCGTCATCATACAGTAATTTAGCTGACAAAGTTCTGGATATATCTGTGATTTCAATATGAAAATTGGATACACGACTGTTAACTTGAGCAAGTTCTCTTGTTTATGCTGACTGCAGTAGTTATTTCACAAAAGATGCATTTCGCTTTTTATTTATAAAGCATATTATGTGATTCTGTAAATATCTATACATAGCTTTGTGAAATTATTTACACATATATAGATAAAGACATTTTTTAAATTATTTGTGCACGTTCTATGTTTTAAAGTTGATGTATAATTTATTTAGGTTTTTTAACTCTTTTATAATCCACTGCTACTTTTTCCGTCTTGTTGGCTAGGGGTAGCCGGATTGCTTGTACTCGGCAAATTTCACTTATTTGTGTCTCGTTTTTTTCGTTATATTTGTTTCCATTTCACTTCACTTTTTCTAGGCTGAATAAAGATTACACATCACCCGTTTTAGTAAAACAACTTTCCATATTGTTTTCCACATTACTACAGTGTCATGTGTTCTGTTTGTTTGTTCAAATGCGGTTTGCAAATGTTGCCCACATTATAATTTAAATTTATTTTTAAATTTATTAATTACAGATTGATAACCTCCCCCCTACACACACACACACACACACACACACACACACACACACACACACTAACACTCATCCACAGAAACAGTGACATCAAAAAAATAAATAAATAAATAAAGATAAAACAAAATATACTGTTGGCATTACATACAACACGTAAAACTGTTGAAGACACAAAAACAACATACACTGTGATAAAGTGAAAAAGGGAATCGAATTAACAGGTCATGTGCAAACTTTATTCAGCTTCGAAGAGGTTAAATGGAATGGAACCATATGAAACGAAAATAAAACGAGAGGAAAAAGGCGAAATTTTCCGCGTACGAACAAGAACACCCATCACTAACCGGCTAGCCCCAGCGAACAGGACGGAGAAAACAGTAGTGGGATCACACCGTAAGTATATTATACACCAATATTAAAACACAGACCGTGCACGAAAAGTTAAAAACGTTTCTAATCTACACATGAAAACGAATAGTAGAAACCTTTCCATCGATATTTAGATTGCCACAGTAGATGCTTTATAAAGAAACAGCTAATCGCATCTGTTGTGAAATAATTGTTCAGAAATAAAACATAATATAATTAATTTTAACAGCATCTGTGGAAAATGAGTACACAAACAAACAACTGCAGCGCTTTGGGTCTGTGAAAAATCTGTTTTTATTAGGTTTGAAACTACGTACGTATAATGGGCCATGGAGGGTTTTTTTCGGTCTGCGTATTTAAAAAATAATTTATGAATGACTGATTAATTAATTCATAAAGGCGAATTTTGTGTGACTTATGGTCGAATAGTACGTAAAAAGAGAGCCGTTGGTGAGTATAATTATTATTCAGAACTAGTGTTTCTATGACATTTAACGAATAAATTGCACTGCTGTTGGCCGTATTTATCGTTTACAGCTCTATATATGTCTACTGTTAACACTTATTTCCGTTCAGTTACTCCATAATGCGAGGTGTTTGAAAAGTCATGCTTATATCACAAGACTATAATCTCGTTTTTAGGTCCCTAAATATCTATCTATGGTTGTAAAACTTATTTATTAAATGCAGTAATTCGAAATAAAAATGTAAGGCAAATATACATTTTATACAACCAATTCCTTTTTCTACTGTTGAAGGAGTACGGTTTCTTCCATGACTCAGCTATTATGTACATACTATTAAAATTATCAGAACAGGTAAGTCGTTGTATATGTTAGTTTCTAAGAAAGCAACTAAAACTAACAATTCGAAATTTCAGGTTGTTCAATTCTTTGTGAGCACGTAATAGTGAGAACTGGGTAGAGATATACGTTCACCAATATGGCGTGGAGCGTCCTGGCCGGCCGCGGTGGCCGAGGTGACTGAGGCGCTCCAGTCACGGTCAGCACGGCCACTACGGTCGGGGGTTCGAATCCCCCCTCGGGCATGGATATTTGTGCCGTCCTAGTTCGTAAGTAGTTCATAAGTAGTTTGTAAGTTTAGGGACTGATGACCCCGTAGTTAAGTCCCATAAGCTTAACAAGCATTTGAACACTTTTTTTTTGGAGCGTCATGACTTTGTAATGCGCAGTATTGCCTCCAGTTGATAATTGAGGTTACTGATTGGTATGGAAATAGTTTACGTTCTTCGATGGTTGTAGAGACAGGCAATATTCACTAAACGTATGAAGTAGTTATTTGTTGTAAAATCAACCGCCGAATCCATTGCAACGGCTAAGTAGACCAAGCAATGACGTGATGAATAAATGAGGTATAGATGCGGCATAAAAATAAATAAACAGTTAATGATTAATATACCTACATATCTATAACAAAGTAATAATAACAGTATTGTAAAAGATTAATAAAATTATTTGTCAATGTTTCATACAATGAGATGAGTAATGAAATAGGTTAATGAAGATGTGAAATAATTCTTATGAGACGGATATTGGATACAGTGCTACAACTGACCTTACATGCTGAATGCTTACATAAATGTACAGGAGTAAAAGACAGCACCTTGGGCCATTATAATCAGGTTTTTCCATCAATAGATCGTCGCTGTTAACGGTGCCTATTCAGGCAGGTGCCTATTTTTTTAAATATTTTATTCTTAAGCTTACGGATTAATTTAGGTATATCTATAGATCCATAGATCTATAGATGATTCTGCACGGTCGGCCTTCCCAAATTCTTGTCCTCCAGAGGGATACATGACTCCCGCACGCTGATGAAGATGGCTTTCCCTGTCGTTAATACGAGACAATCAAGTGCCGGAAAGCCCATCACACGCAGGCCATCCTCCGCCAATATAATGGGGCTCCAGCATGGGGAATGCTGAAGTATTAGTGAGATAATCGCAGAAGAACAATTCTAATCGGTCATTACCTTTGGAGTCAGAGGCAGCCAGCCCAACGTTGAACCAGCAAACGTTAGCTGTGGCTGGAAGCACAAATTATACAAGGACTTCATTGGTTAGTATCCGACACAAAACAACCGCGTGTTTTATTTACTACAAAACCAATCGTTTCCTTTCTACAGGTTAAAACACTATACACTATTTAAAGATACAAGGAGACAGACATGAAAAGATGCGTTGGTACTCAATACTATTAAGTTCGTAGATGTGTCATTTGTAGCCTCAAATAGTCTAAAGAAAATTTTAATTATAAAAATTTCTGCAGTAAATACTTTGGTATGGTAACTTACTTTCAATGTTATTGTAGTTTGTTGGTGGCTAATATGATGGCAGGGTGCAAAGTAGAAACCACGAACAGATACAGTATTGTGTTGTACCTCTTTGATGTGTACTCTCTTCATCACCTCGATGACTCAAAGACCCTCAGAACACCTACCTGCAAGAAAACACAAACTTTTATATAATAACGAAAGTCAAATCCAATTACGTCAACGTAGTAATAACTGTAAACATTAATATCTAAGTACAACTAAAGCTGCAGGAAACGTATAACGAAACACAAACAAAAAATTAGATGATAATGAAAGTGAAATCTAGCTAGTAATAAATGTAAACATTTATATTTAGAAACAGCTAAATCTTAAATATGAGTCCATACTGTAGTTACATAAACGACAAAATTCTGGACATGTTAATCTCTTTCTCGGTCTCATTCCAGAGGTACACTCAGACAATTGTAAATTCACGATACCGCCTGACAACTTTACTTCCGCCAGTACCTCGTCTCACAGAAGCTCTCCTGCAAACACGCAAGACTAGCACTCCTGGAAGAAAGGATATGGTGGAGACATGGCTTAGCCACAGCCTAAGGGATGTTTCCAGAATGAAACTACACTCTGCAGCGGAGTGTGCGCTGATATGAAACTTCCTGGCAGATTAAAATTGTGTGTCGGAACCGGAATTCGAACCTACCGACTGTGCTATCCCGACACGACTCACGATGCCGCCTCACAACTTTACTTCCGCCAGTACCTCGCCTCCTACTTTCCAAACTTCACAGAAGCTCTCCTGCGAACCATGCAAGATGGAAGAAAGGATATGGTGGAGACATGGCTTAGCCACAGCCTAAGGGATGAAAGTACTGGTACTGAAGGTACTGGTGGAAGTAAAGTTGTCAGGCGGTATCGTGAGTCGTGTCGGGATAGCACAGTCGGTAGTGCACTTGACCGCGAAAGGCAAAGGTCCCAGATTCGAGTCCCGGTTCCGGCACATAATTTTAATCTGCCAAGAAGTTTCAATTGTAAATTCGATTGTTGATTGTTTTTCTTTTCTGAAGGGCGAATGAATAACAGGTTCAGTGGCAGCTGTTGGTGTAAATACGATGCTTTTGTGAGTGTGTAAGTTGTAAGTTCAGTCAGCAACAGATGAATGTGGCCTAATAATGTCATATACAGAAAAATATCTTAAACCCTTTTCATCATAAGAAATAAACTAAAATTTTGTCTTACTTCCTGTACTTCGTAAGTCAATCTAGGCCTACCCATTACCATATAGTTTCACAAAATATCTTCGTTTAATCTGCGTCCAGTGTCCCTATAATATGCTTTTAAACCAGTTAGTATAGAATGTCAACGTAGTCCAGCATTTACGTGTAGTTACCTGGAATGCCAAAGATTATTTCCAAGTACGTTGCAACCCATTATGTAATGCCACACTATTAAACGAAATTTCTAACTATATAGCACAGTAAAGCAAAAAAGCATTTTACACAACAACAGCCGAGTAGTTTATTTAGAAAATAACTGTATATTCTAAATAGCTGTAGGGAACAAAAAAAATTAACTTTTCTGTTTAATATTGTTAGTAGCTGTGCAGACAAATTCATTCGAAACGGAATGACTGTACATGGTTGTTATAATACTCCGTTATATATATATATATATATATATATATATATATATATATATATATATATATGTGTGTGTGTGTGTGTGTGTGTGTGTGTGTGTGTGTGTGTGTGTGTTTGGTTGTGTGCTCATGATTCTGTTGTGCCGTTCCACGGGGCAAGAGCGAGAATGAACAAAGGTGTTTTTCGTCGTAGCCGATTTTCCACGGTACAATGGTACAAAAACAACGTCACCACCCTCTCTACATCGCAGCGGTCAAGCCATTTACACACATAATTTGACGTTGTGAACAGCGTGCACTTTTCGATGACTGTACGAGCAAAGTTTACATAATTTTTCCAGGCTGTGTAACTGGGTGTATCGCAAATGCTCAGTAGCCACAGGAAAGACTTGTCGGTTAGACTCCTTCTTCTGGGGATATTTGAAAGAAGTAGTCTATCTATAAAACAGTGTATACCAACTCAAACAGTATAACGGTGACGAATGCGGCATCAAAATAGTAGCCATTCGATACTAATGCTGCTGCCGCCTGTGTTGAAATGACAAGAACGATAGAACATAGCACGAGTAAAATTAACCAATTCAAAAACTTAGTGATCTACTAATATGCCGCGTGGTCTGGAGCACCACGTTGCGTTACACACGGCCTACCTCGTCGGAGGTTCGAATCCTCCCTCGGCCATGATATATATGTTTCCTTTAGTATCAGTTAATTCATAAGTAGTTAGTAAGTTTAGGGACTGATGACCACGCAGTTTAGTCCTACAAACTTTACAAACATTTGAACATTTTTACTAATATGAAGTAAAACCACGGCCACAAAAATAATTCTGAAGCTGGAAGATGGAGTTTATCGACCATCCTCGTTACACTTTCACGATAGTTAAATGATCCTGTAACGAAGCGCGCTGCTCTCCGTTACATCTTCTCTACCTCCTCGATCAACCCCACCTGGTACGGATCCCACACCGGTAAGCAGTATTCAAGTAGTGGGCGAACAAGTGTACTGTAACCTATTTCTTTTGTTTTCGAACTGTATTTCCTTAGGAGTCTTCCAATGAGCCGGCCGCGGTGGCCGAGGGGACTGCGGCACGCCAGTCACGGTCTGCACAGCCATTACGGTCGGCAGTTCGAATCTCCCCTCGGGAACGGATACTTGTGCCGTCCTTAGTCTTAGCTAGTTCATAAATACTTTGTAAGTTTAGGGACTGATGACTCCGTAGTTAAGTCCCATAAGCTGTACAGACATTTGAACATTTGAATTTCTTCCAATGAATCTAAGTCTGGCGTCTGATTTACCGACGACTGATTTTATATGGTCGTTCTATTTTACATCACTCCTGATGCCTACTTCCAGATAATTTATCGAATTGACTGCTTCCAGTTGCTGATCTGCTAATGTGTAGCCAAATGACAAAAGATATTTCATTCTATGTATTCGTAGCACATTACACTTGCCTATATTGAGATTCAACTGCCATTCCCTGCACCATGCGTCTATTCGATGCAGATCCTCCTGCATTTCAGTACTACATGTATATATATAGTACTAGCTGCAAGTACCCGTCTTTGCCCGGGTATAAAATAAGGTTTTCTGTAGAAGCGTACAAAATCCTTTATTTGCATGTAAAAAAAGTGTACATTTATATTAAAGCAATGTGATAAACAACATCTTTAGCAGTTACATTTGGTTTATGTACAAAAAGATTTTCGTCTTCGCCCACTCTGCATCAGACCACATACAATTGTCCATGAGAGAAGCATGGTGTTTGCAGGTCTATACCAGAAATCCCAAAATTTCATCAATATTGGAGCAAAACTGTGGATTTCGGCGAATTCCATAAGTACCCTCCACCATGCATTGCACGAAGTTTTATGTAGACAGTGCCCTTTCTCTTGTTTGGAAGGTCAATTGTGCAAAATTTCAAGATCAGTTCGAAGATATAGATTTACAAGGACACAGTGAAAGCGCACTTTCACTGTTTCTCAAATTTTTGTTTGCTTTTCGAAAAAATGGAACGAATCCTGTTTAAGAACCTTCTCCATGTAATTTTATGTACGTGTAAAAAATTTCAGGTTATTTGGTTGTCTTGATCTTGAGTTATAAGAGAACAGCAAGCTATAAAGGAAAGCAAGAGAATTTCGGAGAATGAATTAAAGTTCAGGGTGAAGAATTAAAAACATTGCGTTTTGTCGACGACATAGTAATTCTGTCAGAGGCAGAAAAGGACCTGGAAGAGCAGTTGAACGGAATGGACAGTGTGCTGAAAGGTGCATATAAGATGAACATTAACAAGAGCAAAACTCGGGTAATGGAGCGCAGTCTAAGAAAATCAGGTGATGCTGAAGGAATTATATTAGGTAACGAAACAATAAAGGAGGTAGATGAGTTTTGTTCAAATGTTCAAATGTTTGTAGAGTCTATGGGACTTAACTACGGGGTCATCAGTCCCTAAACTTACAAACTACTTATGAACTAGCTAATACTAAGGACGGCACAAATATCCATGCCCGAGGGGGGGATTCGAACCCCCGACCGTAGTGGCCGTGCAGACCGTGACTGGAGCGCCTCAGTCTCCTCGGCCACCGCGGCCGGCTGCGTTTTGTTACTTGGACAGTAAAATAACAAATGATGCTCGCATTAGAGGGGATATAAAATGAAGAATGGAAGTGGGTAGAAAAAGAAAGATTTGTTAACCTCGAATATTGATTTAAGCATAAGGGAGTCCTTTCTGAAGGCATTTGTGTGGAGTGTTGCCTTGTATGGGAGTGAAACATGGACGATAAACAGTGCGGACAGGAAGAGGATAGAGGCTTTTGAAATGTGGTGCTACAGAAGAATGCTGAGGATTAGGTGGGTGGATCGCGTAACTAATGAGAAGGTAGTGACCAGAACTGGGGAGAAAAGGAATTTCTGGCATACCTTGACTAAAAGAAGGGATGGATTAATAGCACACATTCTTAGACATCAAGGAATTGTGATTTTAGCGTTGGAGGGATGAGTGTGGGGTAAAAACCGCAGAGGAAGATCAACAGATGTATACAGTAAGCAGATTAAGACAGATGTGGATTGCCGTTCTTATGTGGAGATGAAGAGGCCTGCTCAGGATAGGATATTGTGGAGAGCCGGCCGCGGTGGCCGAGGGGACTGAGGCGCTCCAGTCACGGTCTGCCCGGCCACTACGGTCGGGGGTTCGAATCCCCCCTCGGGCATGGATATTTGTGCCGTCCTAGTTCGTAAGTACTTCATAAGTAGTTTGTAAGTTTAGGGACTGATGACCCCATAGTTAAGTCCCATAAGCTATACAAACATTTGAAACATTTTCGTATTGTGGAGAGCTGCATCAAACCAATCTCGTGACAGAAAACCACAACAACAACAACAAGAGAACAGACAGACAACAAATGCTTCTTATAAGTAGAGGGATGCACAAGATCATAAGTGTTTATCGACTTCAGATAATCTGATGGTGCCTCAAAAGGGCGAAAGGCGTCAGTGAAATGAAATTTAAACAAATATAAAAAAAATGCAACTGAGATTTACTTTTGAGCTTACTCTCAATTTCTAAAGACTTCAATGTGAATAGCTACCTACTGCCCTCATCAGATGCGGAGTTCAGAGAGAATTAAGACTCTCCGTACCAATAAATTAGAAACAAATCATTACTTTCTAAACACAAATGATCGAATCTGACTAGAAGCCAAACTAGTGGTGGTAAAAGAAACGAGTGTTAGTGATTGCCCGTCATCGTGTGTCACTCGGAGCAAGCACGCGCTCGGTCGGTGCGAGGCGACCGCAGAAGCCAGCGCCACCTCGCTCCACCGCCACCGCCACTGCCATATATCAGGGCGTTTAATTTAGTCCGCCGGTGGGGGCTTCCTAGGCGCCGGCGTTACAATTAATCTCTACAAATAGGATTACATCGGAAATAAAATTGACTGCTAATAATAGCCTTACGTGATTTCGGAGAGCCCCACCGGACTAAGAGGGGTGGGTGGGGGGAGGGGGAGGGTTTTAGTGTGTAGCCCGGCCAGCGGTACCCGCAAGCCATTAAGGGACCTCGAGTAATCCTGGAGAGTCACCGAGCCTCTGGGACGCGGGCCGCTGACCGCAGGGGCGGCTTTTTATTTTCATCCCCCCTGCATCCGTCCCAGCTGCAAGCGCAGGAGAGGGAGAAGGTGAAGTGGTGAAGAAGTGCGGGGTGGTACAGTTATTTTTTTTTCCTCTTATTGGCCTCCGCTGTGAGGAAAACAGCAGTGGATTTTCCTTGCCTTTCCCTCTCCAGCAACGCTGCAATGCGACATTGCTTTATATTTCAGGCGCCCACCCACATGCGCGGCCTAGCAATGCAAAGCCTCTTCCTCTCTGCCTCTCCCTCCCTCTGTCTCTCTCACACACACACGCACACGCACACACGTACGCACACGCACGCTATTTCTCACGCTCTCAAACGGACTCGCACGTACGCGGCCGCCGCTGGCGCGTTTTTACGCACTCTCGGAGACCACCCTTAACGCACCCGCGCTGCAAGCGATTAGAGCCCGGGCTTTTAAAAAATTAACGCACTGCCCTCGCTTCTCCGCCGGACTCGTTTTCCGGGTTGAACAAGGATTTGTGAATCGACTATAATCCCGCGGGGAAGAACTGGCATAAAAAACACGTTTTCCCCGTTAATACCCGCGGCAGGGCGACGGTATATAAGGACGTGGCAGCAGCGGGAGTAGGGAAAGTGAACGGAAAGCAGGGGACGAAAAAAATAAAAAATAAAAATAAAATTCAGCTTTCCTGATAATTTGTTAATCGGCGCAGAATTTGAACGCCGTGTCCTAGCACAAAAGTGAAACAATTTCTGAAGTACTGTAACCTCATCCTGCGATGAATTTCTCATTGCTAATTGCTTCCCCAACTTCCAGAGAAACATTTCTATTTTTCCTTCTCTTAAACCTGCAATTAGAAAGCAATCGATTGCAAACCAGCATATACTAAAGTTCTTTTGTAACAGTCACAAACGATTACATCTGCCTTTAGAATTTCATACATACTCAGAAGAAAGGCGAGTGAAAGAAGACTCTCAAAGTAATCCTGAAATGAAGCCAATTAAGGTCTGAATAAAGCGAATGTAGCTCTTCGAGTATACCTCACCCCTTTGTGGCCGTCGACTTGAATAGCGTACGGTTTCTCCTTTTCAGGAGTTCTAACGAGATTTAAATGCTGTATGTTAGTAGCTTGGTGTGTGGTATCATGTTCTGCGAGCAGGTTAATTTCTTTTCCCAGAACTTTCCTCTTTTGTGTGTTTACGTGTTTTGCAGTATACGTTTTACGAGAGTTGTACTCTGAATACAATTTTCATTAGTACTAAGTAAGAGCAAAATATCTTATATCTGCCCTTAAATAAAAGAAAACGCTATGGTTGTACTATTAGTCACGTCTGTACAGAAATAACTCCTCTTTTTAATTCGTCTTCATAACAGCGAGGTGATTCGCCAAGCAACTGCGTCGAAACGTGACTGACAGGGACACATTCTCAGTTGTAAATAAACCATATGGATGAAACGCGATGAGCTTTCAGAGGCGTGATATTATTAAAATAGGTGCCCACTTCGCCACAAAGTATACACTTCATTGCAACACAATGGATATGTTTTGTTTCTGTCCAATTTCAGTTTTATGGTTACTTTATCACTATAAAAAAAATATTTTCGAGACTACGATGTAAGAAAAATGTTTCAAATAAAAGTAGAAATTCAGTTAACATCTTAAAAATAGTGCAATCAATATTTTTAAAACGTTCATACATTTATTAATTGTATAAAGGAATCAACCGCTTTGAATGTAATATCGGTCGGATAGTTCATCCAGTTTTTGTTAAAATTTTATTGTTAAAAATTGCTGATGATATTTGGAATAATTAAAAAAGGAAAAAAACTATATAAAACTTGCTCCACTGTTATCGAGAATTTACTGCTTTAGAATCCTTAAAATGGTACAATATAATTCGTTTGTGCTCTGTTCTAGTGAAACTGACATCAGTAAATAATCCTAACAAGAGAAGCAATACAACTATTATACAGGTGTAATTGCTTTACATAGCTGGGTGTTAATGTCTAACTGGCCAACTACCTTTACTCGACTATTTCTACCTATTTCCTATTTGAGGTGTTAAGGTCTGGCTGAAACGTCGAGTTAGCCTCATCAGAAAAAGTGTTTGCTTATGTAAATCTTGTTAACTTTTTTAGATATTTGAACTTATTGGTTTGTGTGTTACATAACACTACAAGAAATCCAAAAGTTGTTTCATTTTCTGATTACTATTGCTTGTCGTATTTTCTGTGTGACACCTAAGATACATATAACTTATTGTTACGTAAATTATATGCTGACTGAGCGTTTGATGCCTGGGAGACATTAATTTTAGGTATACATGAAAAAAAGAACTGAATCTAGTATTTTTAATAGTAAATATAGACGATCTTTCATAGCTGCTTGAATGCAGTATTCCTTTTACAACATAAGATTATATTCTAATGTTTATAAGTAGTGTACACTAAAAGTACATTTGATACATAAAATACATTGACTCCAGTTTCACAAAGAGTTGGAAGTACATTTCTGCTTAAGCATAGCAAGAATATCAACAAATTAATGGTTGTCTACAGTATAGCATATACTGCCTAGGAAAGTTCTTCCAGTCTTTTCCTCCCAAACGCCATGTGTCTTATTACTTGTTGTCTGGTGCCACTGCTTGTGTGAGTGCTTTGTCGCTTTTGTGGTTACTACTGCCTTTGGTGTTGTCCGTGTGCATATTTTGGCATGCAGAGTAACGTGTAGTTCGTCCGGAACCTGCGAATTCACGTGGTGTCTATTTATGATATATGGAACAAGTATTAATCTAATGTAATCTAATCTGATCTAATCTACTCGTTCTGATCACACAAAATTGTATCCGTCAAAAACGACATACTCGACGAGGCGTACTTGTCTGCTTTCATGATTAGCCAACAAAAGACTTGTTTTGAGCTTGCTTTGACCAAGCTGACACTAACTGAACACTTTACATCTACATCTACGTATAAATTCCTCAATCCACCATAAAGTGCGTGGTGGACGGTACATCGTACCACTACTAGGCATTTCCTTTCCAATTCCACTCGTAAATAAAACGAGGGAAATAAGATTGTTTATAAGCCTCTGTACGAATCCTAATTTCTGTTATCTTGCCTTTGTGATCATTACGCGAATGCAAGTAGGCGGCAGGAAGATCTTTCTACACTCAGCTTCAAATTCCGGCCCTCTAAATATCCTCAACAGAATTTCTCGAAAAGGATGCCATATTCCAACATTATGCTGCCCTTTTTCCTAGTTCTGTGCATCACCTTAGATTTTTCTACATCTAGAGCTAGCTGTCATTCTTCACACCAACTAGAAATTTTGTCTAAGTCATCCTGTATACTAGTTCACTCAATTAAAGATGACACCCTCCCATACACCACAGCATCATCAGCAAACAGCCTAAAATTACAAGTTACTCTGACCATCAGATCGTTTATGTAGATAGATAATATAAAGCGGTCCTATCACACTCCTTTGAGGCACACCTGATGATACACTCGCCTTCGAGAACAACGTACTGCTTTCTATTACTTAGGAAGTCTTCCAGCCAGTCACAAACCTGTGAACCTATTCCATAATATGCTCCTATTTTCGTTAGCAGTCTTAAAGAGTGCAGTTATATTCAGTCACCTATCAGCAGTAAAAGAATAAAATAAATAAATAAACAAGCCAGCCTTCATGAGCTTGAAGGTTCACACTACACTATATTTGCCGGCCGCGGTGGCCGAGGGGACGGTCTGCACGGCCACTACGGTCGGGGGTTCGAATCCCCCCTCGAGCATGGATATTTGTGCCGCCCTTAGTATAAAGTAGTTCATAAGTAGTTTGTCAGTTTAGGGACTGATGGCCCCGTAGTTAAGTCCCATAAGCTA
This sequence comes from Locusta migratoria, assembly GCA_026315105.1. Taxonomy (NCBI): domain Eukaryota; kingdom Metazoa; phylum Arthropoda; class Insecta; order Orthoptera; family Acrididae; genus Locusta; species Locusta migratoria. Next base: position 26,337,633 of record CM048750.1, on the reverse strand, counting down.
TACAAACATTTGACCATTTTGTACAATATATTTACGTAAATTCACAGGCAGAAGAGAAAATTATTCATTGAGTAGACATAAGGATAAGAGGAGCGTATCCTGCTGCTTGAAATTTCTTAGTTAATGTGGAGGATAAGATTATCTGATTGTATTTAATAATTGTTTAAAGAGTCTGATCAGTTATTAAATTAAAAGATAAAAGTGTGTTGTTTTCATAGCTTCGTGTAATAAGCTATCATCGATGAAATAATTTCTAGACATCACGTGACTCATTGAAAAGTTGGTAATTTCAAGTTTAATTTTGCTATATTGAAGTACTACGAAAATTAATTTTTGTAGTTTTCAAAATATTGAAGGTATTGTTGGTCCATGAGAGGCGCCAATTTTTTTTCTGCGGTCATCGGTATATTTGGATTTTCTATAGGTCGATATCGTAAATTATTATTCAATTTTGTATTTACAATAATAATAATAATAATATGGGTTTTCTGTTCCGCACAACCTATTTGAGGAGTAAGACTCCATGGTCGTGGAACAAGTCAATACATGAAGCTTAACACAAGAATGGTAATTAGAAAAAAATTAAGTAGTCCTATGCACACGAAAATCTTAAGACTAAGTGAAAAGAATCAATAACAAAAATAGCATTAGCTTAATTGTTTAACTTTTGTAGGAGTTTCTCGACAGAATAAAAGGAGTGAGTTATGAGGTAACTCTTCAATTTAGATTTGAAAGCGCATGGGTTAGTACCAAGATTCTTACGTTCTTGTGGTAGCTTATTGAAAATGGATGCTGAAGAATACTGCACACGTTTCTGTTCTGCACTAGTGTCAAGGTGGTGTGATGCAAATGTAGATTCGACTTCTGTCTGGTATTCGCCGAGTGAAAGCTGCTAACTCGTGCGAATAAGCTGATATTAACAACAAACGACATTAAGGAAAATACGTATTCAGACGCCAGTGACAGAATTCCCAGACTACTACGAAGGGGTAGACATAACGTCCGTGAACTTACACCACATAACACTCGCCTCAATCTTGGGTTACCTTCCGTCCGTGTCATATTCCCACAAGTTGTACGGTATGGGTGTAGATTCTCTGTCGTCCATGCCCTCTTACACTCGCCATTACGAATTCCCGTGCGAGGTCGAACGTATGACCGCATCTGCGGTGAAGCAAATGAAGCTAACGCCGTTTTCGCGTGTAAATATTATATTGGTGTGGTGTCACACCAATATAATAAGTATTTAGAAAACAAGATATAATAATATCCGAAGTAATAACAATTGATAAAACTGTTTAATTTACCTTAGCTCTGCCAGTACACAGTCTACCTACTAAACATGGTTGCCACTTGTTGAAGGTCGTTGAGATGTTCAAATGTTTGTTAAGATTAAGGAAATTAACTGCGGGGTCATCAGTCCCTAAACTTACAAATTACTTATGAACTACCTTATACTAATGAAGACACAAACATCCATGCCCGAGGGAGGATTCGAAGCCGGCTGCGGTGGCCGAGGGGACTGCGGCGCGTCAGTCACGGTCTGCACGGCCACTACGGTCGGGGTTCGAATCCCCCCTCGGGAATGTATATTTGTGCAGTCCTTAGAGTTAGCTAGTTCATAAGTAGTTTGTAAGTTAAGTCACATAAGCTATACAACATTTGAAACATTTGATTTTTGGAGGATTCGAACCCCCGACGTGGAACGGCCTCACGCATCGTAGCATAGCGCTCCAATGTACTCGGCCGCTCCGCCGCGGCGGTCGTTGAGAATGCGAAACAAGTGACAGATGGCAAGTGCATAGGCTATAACATATGATACCAGTTGCCCAACTCGTCAGCGTTAAATATCGGTGAAACAAAAAATAAATACCTCCGGTGTCATATATGATACCGACGAACGCAGGAGGTTAAGTAGTTTTCAAGTCTAAAGACTGATGACGAACGTAGTTTGGTTTCATAGAACTACAAACATTTGAACTTTTGAACTTTATCACATCAGAGATGCACAGTGGATAAATATTTACCCTGACGACACTCGTTATGCCTCGTTGTTTATTCTAGCGACCTGCGATGCGAGATCAAAGTTTCGGTTTTGTTTCTCACTCCAGCTGGTGGCACGACCTGTGGTTCGGCTGGAAACAGTGGGGGATTAGGGGCGCCGTCGTTCTGGGCGGCTGGGTAATTGGACAAAAATGTCAGGAGATTTTCACAGACATTTGCCTACTGCTCCGATGCATGATTTTAATATTTTCCTGTTTATCAGTTGTGCGTGAATTTTGCTCTATAAGTTAATTACTGAATTCAGCGACCTACAGCTGAAATAAGGCTGATGCAATACTGAAGATGCCATGGAAATGAAACGTTCTTTCAGGCTCCGAAAGTCCCTTCAGGTACCAAATGAAGTCATCCTCTGTCAGTAGACGTCAACGGATGAAGGGCGAATTGGTGACGCGTTCTTTTGGCTTTTGTGTTTGTTTTGAGCTCCACAAACGGCCTCTCAAGTGTTGAATCCACCACGCCTGCCAACAGTGCTCCGAAAACAGTGCTAGATAGGACCAAAGGTGTTGAATTTCGGTAATATAACGGAAATCTGTGTGTCCACTACGTCAGTTGCCAAGGCAGAAATATATATAATATTGACAAAATCGTTTCCATTACATGTTTGCACGAGAACAGAAAGATGTAATGTAGTTGTTTGAAAAAAAAAATGATGATTGTGTTCCATCTGGGGCAGCGTTAGTTTGTATAAAAATGATGCGATGAACCTCTAACGATAGTATGAGCTAGGATTGAAATGGCGATCCACCGATTAAAAGGCGTGGACGCTGATCACTGGAACGCCGCTTTCGCTTCGTTATGATTTACTTATAGGAGCAACACATGGTTACACTTTCGACACGTGAAACCGATACTTCTATTTTCTCGACATCATTTTAGTCCTTGCGCATTGTGTTGTTCTAATGGTCTTTATTTATTTATTTATTATTTACTTTGCTTTCTTTCACAATGACCTGTTATCTAGATGCTGAAACAGGTCGTATTTTGCTCAGGTAATTGATTTTTTACACTGAATAATTTCTTCTTATAACTAGTTAAAATTTAACAATATGCAGCTTAACTAATTTGTGAAATAAGACTATAAATGATAATTAGAAAAATTAATTAAGTAATACATATCCATTTAAGATGAAGTACAGACTAGAGCAAGTACAGTTGAAAAACACAGTGAAAGAGTAACATTAATTTATTCAATATAAGAAGATGATAGGAGCGAGAAAGATGGAGAAGATGGAGTCCGACACTTTGTGATGCTTGAGGGTCGAGGACTTCGCACTCCCATCAAGTCGTCAACCCTCAACCATCTTAGTATTATATATAACAGGTTTATATTGCAGTTTTGCTGGTGACAAAGAGCGATAATTTCATATTTTTACTTACTACTTAAGTTACAGTAATTATTGTCTGTTGAATGATGATCACTGTCGGCATCCTTGCCCGTGTTGGTGTCTGTAATTGGGTCCGTATTGTTGACCTGTCGTGTTTTCGATTTCGGTTCCTTTGCTGGCACACTCTATGGACTGTGTTTGCTCGCTGCATATGTTGTTGCCTACTGCATGGTCTATTTCGTTTGTATGCGTCATATGTAGCGTGCGACATTTTATGTGTTAGTATACTGAATGCTATCTATTGGTCCTACGGCCAGCATGTAGTGCTGGTGATGTATCTCTGAGGTGATTGTACGCCTCTAATGGTATATTACAAGGGTAGAAAGTTTGAAGAAAATCTGTGATCCGAACGTCGTGGCCTCCCCTTGTGAGATGCTGGATATGTAGAGAACACCCATAACAACAGATAATAGCTGAGTGATTTTACTTCTCTGCTTTCCCTTATTACCGTACAATTATCACAAGAGATGCCACATTAAGGATTGCGCGGCCTCCTCTGGCATGGATGTGTGTGTGTTGTCCATAGGTTAGTTTAACTTAGTTTTAGTAGTTTATAAGACTAGGGTCTGATGAGAAACGCAGTTTGTTCTCACAGAATTACAAACATTAGACTTTTAAAGTTACCATATCAAAAATGTTCAAATGTTTGTTAAGCTTATGGGACTTAACTACGGGGTCATCAATCCCTAAACTTACAAACTACTTATGAACTACTTACGAACTAGGACGGCACAAATATCCATGCCCGAGGGGGGATTCGAACCCCCGACCGTAGTGGCCGTTCTGACCGTGACTGGAGCGCCTCAGTCACCTCGGCCACCGCGGCCGGCTTACCACATCAGAGATGCACAGTGGATAAATATTTACCCTGATGACACTCGTTATGCCCCGCTGTTTGTTCTAGCGAACTGCGCGTATGCACAAATGCCAGACCGCAGTTCCGGGGATCGCTGTATCAAAATCGTGGATAGTTTCCTACAGGGGAGGAACTTCTACGTAACAGTGGAAGGAAAACGATCATCGGTGATCCCATTGGTTACCTGCAGCCTGTATGCGGACGACACAGCTTTTATCATATCTGGCCGCAACACTGACCAGGTACACGCTAGAGCACAACAGCAAACAGATGCCATGGAAGAACGGGCACTATTTAACAAGATCTCCATCAACCCAACGAAGACTGCAGCCGTGTTCTTCACCGAACAGAGACTGCCGATTCTCCGCTTCCCATTGAGGGTCATGGGGCAGCCGATCCCGTGGTCGACAACTACAAAATATTTGGGAATAACGTTAGACAAGACCTTGACCTTTACCTTCCACGCCCAACAACGCAAAAAGGATACGCTGGATATGGTGAACGCTCTAATCCCGCTATCCACGAGTGAAAAACTCAACGCGAAGACGAAATAACAGCTTTATCGGTCGACGGTACAACCAAAGCTCCTATACGGTTGTGCAGCATGGGGTGTCACTTGCGATACAAATATCAAGTCTCTCCAACCGATACAAAATAGATGCCTCCGATGGAAATTAGAAGCGCCCAGATGGACGAGGACAAGAGAAATTAATGCTACGCTACAATAGCACTATCTGAAGGATAAGATTGAAGACTATGCCACCAAACTATTTGCTAAGGTCGACTTACTTCGGGATGAAGTACAGCAACTCCGCCTGGTGGGGACAATACGCCCGCAACGTTGGCAGAAATATAACATATTTACCGCAATTATTTTCTATCTATATAAATGATCTGATGGACAGAGTAGGTTGTAATTTGCGGCTGTTTGCTGATAATTCTGTGGTTTATGGGAGGGTGTCGTCTTTAACTGAGTGTAATAACATACAGGATGACTTAGGCAAAATTTCTAGTTGGTGCGAAGAATGGCAGCTAGCTCTCAATGTAGAAAAATGTAAGGTGATGCGCATGAGTAGAAAAAGCAATCTCACAATGTTCGAATACAGAATTAATAGTGAGCTTCTTAATGCTGTCGCGTCGTTCAAATATCTAGGCGTAACATTGCAGAGCGATATGAAATGGAACGAACATTCAAGGACAGTTTTAAGTAAGGCAGACAGCCGACTTCGGTTTATTAGGACAATTTTGGGAAGATGTACTTCATTTCTAAGGGAGACCGCGTATAAAACGCTTGTACAACCACGTCTTGAGTATTGCTGAAGTGTTTAGGACCCGCAGCAGACCAGTTTAAAGGAAGACATAGAGGCGGTTCAGAGGCGAGCAGCTAGATTTGTTACCGGTAGGTTCGACCAATGCGCGAGTGTCAAGGAAATGCTCCGGCAACTCAATTGGTGATCGCTGGAAGAAAACGACGTTCTTTTCGTGAATTTCTGTTAGGTAAATTTAGAGGGCCGGAATTTGAAGCTGAGTGTAGTACGATCTTGCTGCCGCCTACTTACATTTCGCGTAGTGATCACAAAGACAAGATAAGAGAGGCATATAGGCATTCTTTTTTTCCTCGTTCAATTTGGGAGTGGAATTCCAATGTTGAAGGAAGGTTGGGGTCGTGAATATTTTTCCAAATTATTGGCCAGTCGTAAACAGGATATTTTGGTTCAAATGTTTGTAAGGCTTATGGGGCTTAACTACGGGGTCATCAGTCCCTAAACTTACAAACTACTTATGAACTACTTACGAACTAGGACGGCACAAATATCCATGCTCGAGGGGGAATTCGAACCCCCGACCGTAGTGGCCGTGCAGACCGTGACTGGAGCGCCTCAGTCCCCTCGGGTACCGCGGCCGGTGGGAGTGGAATAGGGAAGGAAATGCCTAGTAGTGGTACAGTGTACCCTCCGCGGAGTATGTATGTAGATGCAGATGTATCCCGCTCACTAGAACGCTGGCATCCACCTTGAAAATACACGCATTAAATAACACACCATCGGTCTCCGAAACAGAATGACTGAACAATATGTCACACAAAGCCTACAAGGCACCACCTGAGAAATGCAATAAGTCATCCCCATTGAGTAACTAAGGACCAAAAGTGCGCCCAAGTTTCCTGTCAAAGTGTAAATAAAGCGGCATTCCTATGCTTACCTTTCACACACCAAGAAAAAACTCCCAACGGGACTCAGTCTTGAGGCACTACATAACACCACAAAAAAAAAAAAAAAAAAAAAAAAAAAAAAAAAAAAAAAAAAAAAAAAAAAAAACGCTGTTCCGGTTTTCTTCGTCCAGCCGGTGCAGGCGGCGCTACCGCAGCCTCGGCTGGACACAGCAGGGTGGGGTGAGAAGGTCCGGCGTTCTGGGCGGCTGGCCACGGGCCACGGTCGACTTCACGCCCGGCACTCCGACCAGCGTAATTAGGAATGCTGCGCTGCCTTTCAGGGAGGGTCGCAGACAGCGCCGAGGCGGAGGCGGCGGCAGCCCGCAATTACGTCAAATGTAACCAGCGGCGAAATGAATGCGCCCCACCTGCCCTGGGAGAGAGTATTTCAGAATAATTACGTGTTGCGTGATTAATTACAGCGAAATCCATTAACAATGTAGCGCGCCGTAAGGCAGCCACTTCTTTCCTCTCTGCCTCTGCTGCTGCTGCTGCTGCTGCTCCTACCTCTGCCTCCCATTCGGAGTCGCGCCACCTTTCTTCACCCCGCTTTCACCGCTCGCTCATTTTTGTTCGACGCCTTCCCGACCTCAAATAGGCGACACCTTTTATGTTTATTAATACAGTGGCAACAGCCGGGTTCTTCCGTCTTTCACGGGGTGGCTTCGTGTCGAAATTTTACCGCAGACCCGAAACAAGGTGTCACTATTTTGAGGTTTGATTCCATTTCCTGGAGGTGCTCAACGACCACACAATGATGAGCACACCAGATGTATTTCGCAGCATTGGCCGTTAATGTTTTATTTTAAAAACCACAGATCAATTTCATTCACTGCAATTTTATGTTTGCCGTTGAAGTTACATTCAGGGCATTCATATTGCTTCTTTGAATGACGCCGGCCGCGGTGGCCGAGGGGACTGAGGCGCTCCAGTCACGGTCTGCACGACCACTACGGTCGGGGGTTCGAATCCCCCCTCGGGCATGGATATTTGTGCCGTCCTTAGTTGTAGCTAGTTCATAAGTAGTTTGTAAGTTTAGGGACTGATGACCCCGTAGTTAAGTCCCATATGCTTTACAAACATTTGAACATTTTTCTTTGAATGACACTGAAGATAGTTTTTTTTTTTTTTTTTTTTTTTTTTTTTTTTTTTTTTTTTTTTTTTTTTTTCTAATAATACATTAACGGCCTATGCTGCGAAATACATCTGGTGTGTGAAAGGTGTCACTAGATTATTATACAAAAATGTGGGCAAAAAAAAAACGAATTTTCAGGCTTTTGCCTATCTCTCCGCTGCATGATTTTAATATTTTCCGGTTTTCTAGTTGTCCGTAAATTTTGCTCAATAGATTAATTGAATACCTCCTCGGAATAAGGATGTAACGATCAAATCAGTAAGTTTTCAGGGAAGAGGAAAAATATTTGTGGGGCATACTTCGTGGTATACACTATTGGAAAGTGTACAAATGTGTTCAGCTATTAAAAGCAATATTGTATTGTTGTAACTTCAGGTTTTACAAATAACATAATAATTGGAAGAGATACAATGGAATAAAGGATGTATTATCAGCAATATATTTTGGAGTATTTCTTACATGCAACATAAGAGACATCTGCACTTGGTATTCAAATTACAGAAAGTTGGGTTATTCTTTTATAATCTGTGTTGTTAAAAATTTTACTTGATCATTTATTTGTATATTGGTATAAAGTGCATGTTGCTGATTAACACCTACGTGCTTACAGTTCAGTGTCTGGTCCCAGTGGCTTAACTAATTTTATAAATTGTTTATGTTAATATTTATCTTAATTGTTTTGGAAATCCATTGTTAATGGTTATAACTGGGCTATAAATGTTTGGATTAATGCATCCCTGTTGCCATTAAAAATAATAATAGATAAATAAACTAATTGTATAAACGATAAAAAACGAATTTGTTGGTCCCCTTTCACTTGTCTGTTTTCCCGATCAGCCTGTTGCCCTTAAGGGATATTTCGAATATTAGAATAATAAAGAAAATAACAATGTGAATGAAGATGTCAACAAAATACTGTGACACCAAAATGCTTCACAATATAGATGTGATTTGAAACTTCATTTTAAGCTTGATTTTACAATGTTATTATGGTTTGCAGATCACATTATTTAACATGAAGTGGCATTGGTATGCTGAAACCACATTCAAAAAATCACATTGTTAAACTCTGTCTGTCGACTGCTAGTTGTAAGTTTACAAATTCAAGTATAACTAACAGTGCTGAGCATCCGGGATGTAGTAGCACAGGTGTTGAAGATATTTCTTCTTTTCATCGGTAATTGCCAATGAATCCTCATATAAAGGCCCCAGTGATTCAGAAATAATACGTATAGGGGCAGAGACAATATCCTCGTTTTTTCTTATGGCGTAAAGTATAAACACACCATGGCTGTAAAATACCATGCGATTTCTTCGTGTGAACAGAAAATAGATCATGTTTTGTAATTTTAAGCCATTTAGCCTCGGTTAGTTTCAATTCTTTTGGACGAGAGACATTAGTACTTGTACACAACATATATATTGCTTTTCTCAGAGATAGTTACTCCCATTAGCGTTTTTCAAGGATAAAACTGAAGCTTCTAAACCATAGTTTGAAGATTTTACATTATTATTCCACTTACCTCTGTTTTTGCCTTCTTTGCAACTTTTACAGTGCCTTTCAGTGTTATATATTCCTTTGCACTCTGCTGTAGACACTTCCTTTTCAAATCCTGCCATTCATCTATATTTATTTTTGTCTGCGGCCTTTATTTAATTGAATTATTACACCAGGTGATGAACCGACGCAAGCACTATCCGCCATCTTGACTGATGTCCCATCCTTATTCAATGGAGGGATATGTTCAGCTGGATGTAAACCAGGTTGATGTTCAAATATATGACACAAGATGGCACCACAGAATAGAGGCATGCAGATAATCCTATTTTCACTGAAATCACACTTTTCCAAAATTTATGGATTACATCCTCACTCCAGGGAGGTGTTCAATTACTGAATACAGCCCGCTCAAAGTTAGTTGAACGAATGCTGGCGGAATGCGTTAAATTTACATCCACATATCGCAATCCACCGTAATCAACTACTAGGCACTTCCTTTTCTATTTCACTCCCAAATAGAACGAGAGAAGAGAGAATGTCTGTATGCCTCTGTCCGTATTTCTCTTATCTTGTCTCTGTGCCACATGTAAGTAGGCAGCAGCAAGGTCGTTCTGCACTCAGCTTGAAATACTGTAAAGCTAACGGAGAAAATAGTAGAAGTCCCTCCTAATTGGCCCCGAAAGGGCCTTCAGGTAGCAAGTCATCCTCAAAAGGAATCAACGGAGGCAGTATCGAGGGCGATATTCCTGCACCTTGTAGTAATGTCTTGGTCACTAAAATTTTTATTTCCGTTCTCCATCGTCTGATACAAAACAAAACACTAGTATAAGGCTCAACAAAATGAGCAACCTGGCACATGTCACCCATAACGACACATCTAGCTATACATTTGCACTTATCAATTACAATCTACTTTTCCTTCATCATTTTGTTGAGCCTTATACGACCAGACGTTGGAGAACCGAAACGCGGTAATACGCAATAAAACTTTTCGAGGCCAAAACATTGTTTCGTATTTAATTAGTGCCATTTGCAAGTGCATTTCCTTTATTGGATTATTATTTACAAATAGCGCATGATACTGTACTATATTTTGCTTCTAAATTATTTACTTGAGGTATACATCGAGTTTGCTTGGAGCCAGGCCATGGGGTTATGATAATAGTGAGGATGTGGTGTGATCGCATCGGACGACCCGCACACTTAGGTGACAAGCGCAGTACCAGAATCTCAACCTCCTCCTGAGACATATTTGGCCATTCTTGCACAAATGCAATTTGCGGCACTGAGAGCTGCTTGTCTGATTGCAATGCGTCTGCCAAGTGCATCAGAGATATGATCAATCGGCTTTTGATGAATAGGCGAGTTACTCCAATGGTTCAGTTCCCTCAGCTTCAAGCATGTTGTCGACCAGGAGGAACCCATCTCCTATGTCGCCAGCGCAGGGCGAAAAGGAAGGTTGAAGGATTTCGTCTTTATACATCTGAGCACAAAAAATGCCATTCTGTACGCCACAGAGTTCCATAAGTCTGCCTGTACTGATTCCTTTCCATATCATTCGCTCACTACCATTATATGGTGCTGTTTCCTGTGTGTAAGCTGGATTGTTCCTAGTTCCGCTTCCTTTGAAGGTGAGGAGATGACGGTTATCCTGCTGAACACAAAATATTGACTCAAGTGTGAACAGAACCTGGCCCCATTCGTTACGACTCCAATCCTAATAGTTGCTGTTGAATCTTTCGGGTTTTATGATCGTGGTCGGAAAAAAAACTGTGCTGCTAACATTTCGTTCGAAGGCACGCTGGACATCTTCAGAGGAGCTTCCGGTAACGCTGAGTGTTGCCGACTCCGCAGGATTCAACAGTAACTATTTCAGTTGGTCATGAAAGCCTTCACTGCAATTCTTCAATCCTAATTTTCCTCTGCCCCCTTTGCGCGGGCTAAACGGTGTCGTGGTCTCAATGGCACACACACACACAAAATAGGTGATTTCCGGCGCGTCCTGTTGCTTCGCGGAGAGTGAGTTGCGGCCAAAGAGCTTAAATTTCATAGAGTGGCTAACACACGAGTTGCAGTGCTCTTTGTGGCTACTTCTGTAAACTCGGCCGCCATCGTTTTGGTGGTCAGTAAACCTGACAGCGGTATGTCTATCGTATGTTGTTGTCGAGATGGAAGTGTTCTATTTATTGCATATTGTATTTTCTGAGTGTACAGTTTTTGCAGCCTAAGGTGTGTTCAGTATTAAAATGCACAAATAGAAGCCATGAAACGACACGTATTTCGTGCAAGAACGCCAAATTTTTTGCCTTGTTTGATCTCAATCTGTCTATGCTCAAACTAATTTCCTGACTAATGGCATTTAGCTGCCCCGACAGTGGAGCTTCAGAATACCTATTCTGCAATTCCTTTGTAGTACAAACCATAAAAAATGATTAGTTTTCCACCTACTGTTGGAGTGTATTTGAGGGTTTGCTCCTGTGGTTGATGAAACCACACTTTTGAGTGTCTTTGCCTTCTTTAAAAATATATTCGTTTCTTGTTGACAATGCTTGATCGTCATGGTTGACAAATAACCAGTGAAAAATGTGGAATCAAGTAATAGCCAGAATTTTTGAACTGGTATATGTCGGTCTTTTTTGCAACAAATATATACTTATTTCAGCGTGGCAACAATGAAATTTATTATGTTGTTGTTATGGTCTTCAGTCCGGAGACTGGTTTGATGCAGCTCTCCACCCTACTCTATCCTGAGCAAGCCTTTTCATCTCCTCATAAGAACGGCAACCCACATCCACTTGAATCTGCTTACTATACGCGTCTCTTGGTCTCCCTCTGCGATTTTTACCCCACACACTTCCCTCCAATGCTAAATTTACGATTCCTCGATGTCTAAGAATGTGTCCTACCAAGCGATCCCTTCTTTTAGTCAGGGTATGCCAAAAATTCCTTTTCTCTCCAATTCTGTTCAGTACCTCTTCATTAGTTATGCAATCTACCCATCTAATCTTCAGCATTCTTCTGTAGCACCACATTTCAAAAGCCTCTATTCTCTTCCTGTCCGCACTGCTTATCGTCCATGTTTCACTCCCGTACAAGGCAACACTCCACACAAATGCCTTCAGAAAAGACTTCTTTACCCTTAAATTAATATTCGATGTTAGCAAATTTCTCTTTTTCAAAAATGCTTTTCTTCCCATTGCCATTCTGCATTTTATATCCGTTGTACTGCGACCATCACATGTTATTTTACTACCCAAGTAACAAAACTCATCTACCACCTTCATTGTTTCGTTATCTAATCTAATTCCTTCAGCATCGCCCGATTTTCTAAGACCGCATTCCATTATTTTCGTTTTGCTCTTGTTCATTTTATACGCTCTCTTCAACACACTGTCCATTCCATTCAACTGCTCTTCCAGGTCCTTTGCTGTCTCTGACAGAATTACAATGTCATCAGCAAAACGCAATGTTTTTATTTCTTCACCCTGAACTTTAATCCCTATTCCAAATTTTTCCTTGCTTTCCTTCACCGCCTGCTCGATGTACAAATTGAATAACATCGGAGAAAGGCTACAACCCCGTCTTACTCCCTTCCCAACTGATGCTTCCCTTTCATGCCCTTCGAGTCTAATAACTGCGGTCTGGCTTTTGTACAAGTTGTAAATAACTCTCCTTTCCCTGAATTTTACCCCTGCTGACTGCAGAATTTGAAAGAGTGTATTCCAGTCAACATTGTCAAATGCTTTCTCCAAATCTACAAAAGCTAAAAATGTAGGTTTGCCTTTCCTTAATCTATCTTCTAAGATAAGACGTAAAGTGAGTATTGCCTCCCGGGTTCCAACATTCCTCCTGAATCCCAACTGATCTTCCCCGAGGTCAGCTTCTACCAACTTTTCCATTCTCCTGTAGATAATTCGTGTTAAAATTTTGCAAACATGACTTATCAAACTGATTGTTCTGTAATTTTCACACCTGTCTGCGCCTGATTTCTTTGGAATGGGGATTATTACATTTTTCTTAAAGTCTGAGGGCATTTTGCCTGTCTCATACATCCTACACACCAGTTCAAATAGTCTTGTCATAGCTGGCTCTCCCAGAGACTTTAGTAGCTCTGAGGGTATGTCATCTACTCCTGGGGCCTTGTTCCGACCTAGGTCTTTCAAGGCTCTGTCAAATTCATCTCTCAGTATAGTATCTCCTATTTCATCATGATCCACTTCCTCTTCCCTTCCTACAACATCGTCTCTAAGTTCATTTCCTTTGTAGAGCTGCTCTATGTACTCTTTCCACCTTTCAGCTTTCCCATCTTTGCTGAGAACTGGTTTCCCATCTGAGTTCTTGATATTCATAGAGCTGCTTTTCCTGTCCCCAAATGTCTCTTTTATTTTCCTGTAGGCGGTATCTACTTTGCCCCTTGTTATACATTCTTCTACAGATTTGCATTTGGCTTCTAGCCACTCCTGCTTAGCCATTTTGCACTTCCTGTCAATCTCATTTTTTAGTCGTCTGTACTCCATTTTGCCTGTTTCATTTACTGCATTTTTATATTTTCTCCTTTCATAAATTAAAATTTATTAATGAAACGTTAATTTGGTGTGAAAAGCTTTTCGGCAGCTCACACAGGAGCAGTTTTACTGCACTATTCTGATGTCACTTTCGTCTTAGTACTCAAATTTCGCCCCCAGGAAATTCATGGTCCTTTCGTGAGTACGTGCGTGGCGAGCACGGAGCCCCGAGCTAATGCAGTCTTCCTTCCTTCTTTACTTCCCGGACTGCATTTCCTTTCGCCCTCCCCTCCATTCCTATCCCCACTCCTTTCCCTCCCCACCGGGGAGTGATAACCTATCCCACACAAACAATCCAACCAACCCAACTCAAATATCAAGTAACAGACGTTACTTATTTCAACATGGAAACAAGGAAAGTTATTAACGACACCTTATTACGACGCGGAATGCTTTAATGGCATTTGTCCTATGCGCATTTGTAAATGCTGTATTTTGTTGTCACTTTCTTCTTCGTACTCAAATTTCGTTCACCAAAGGTAACCAAACCCTTTGACACCAGTTTTACAAGTTTGTGGACTTAGTACGTTTAGTGAGCACAGGATAAATGTGTACTTGACTTTATGAAAGCAGTTGTTGCAACACGTTAACAACAGATGCAAATCCATGATCATGATTGTTCGTAATGACAATTACTGTTCTCCGTACGTTTCGCAGCTCGTTTAGTTCATGCATTAAAATCAACACAGGCGTTTTTGTTGTTATTTCAAACCTTATATGTTATATTTCGAACTGGAAATGTATTACTGTCGGATTCGTGATATTTCATACCGCTAACGGAACTTGATGCACATCCGTATTCAGTAGTCGATCTATATTTAAAACGTGGAACTGTAATAGGTGAAACTCTTTAGTGGGAGTGACATACCAGCTGCCAGAAGATACCCCAAACAACATAGCGGACCTATCGCCACTCTATGAAATTCATTCAAGCTCGTTGGTTGCGGCTGAGTGACATTCAGCCTTCTGTCTCGACGGGCTGTTAAGCAGATGTAACGTCATCTTATACTGATGTTACCCATTGACGACATTGGCCTTGCCTTCATCCCGGTCCAAATGACGCTGTAGGACACTTTAACAGCTGCATGCACCCCCCTCCCTCCTCCCAGCTCCACGGCGTGTCTGTACTACTAGCAACTGCGGGCTCGTCCGAACTGGGCTACAGTCAGGTAAGATAGCTTGTTTAATCCTGACAGTTTTCTATAGATTGTGTAACTGGCATATTTAACATCTAGGGTAATATTGTACCACATTGATTGTACAGTAAGGCAATTTGAATTCACTGCAGTATTTTATTTTAATCTTAACGGATTTGATAGTGACTCTTTAACGAGTCGAAACTAGTCATATAAAATCAATAAGCGATGTATGGCAATAAAAATCTTATAAAGGGATTCTTGACTATTAGTTACGAACTACCTTATACTAAAGACGACAATAACATCCATGCCCGAGGGGGGGGGGGATTCGAACACCCGACGGGGAACGGAGTCGCGTATCAATCCGCTTGGCCACTCCGCCGCGGTGAGAGTATTCAACAACAGACCCCTTTTTTTCAAATGTTCAAATGTTTGTGTAGCTTAACTACGGGGTCATCAGTCCCTAAACTTACAAACTACTTACGAACAAGCTAACACTGAGGAAGGCCCAAATATCCATGCCCGAGGGGGGATTCGAAGACCCGACCGTAGTGGCCGTGCAGACCGTGACTGGACCGCCTCAGTCCCCTTGGCCACGGCGGCCGGCACCCCTTTTTTTATATCTGAACTAGAGCTACTGCAGTTAATTTCATTTTTTATTTTTATTTTTTTGCAACTGGTTTTGGGCAAATCACATTTTCTCAAGCCACGTAATTAATATTCTGTAGAATTCTAAACGTTTTGTATCACTCTCTCTCAGTTCTAAAGCACCAACGAACAACTGATGTTGAAAATTCCGCTCTATGTACGGATGCACTCATAACACTCTTTATGCCTTCTTGCGCCGGTACCAGTAAGACATCACAGCGTCCCCCTCGTCAATAGAACTGTCCATTATACGGGTAACTATTGGAGGAAATTACCAACTCGGTTTTTATAGCTCCCTGTTGTAAGTCGCGAGCTGAGTGAAGGAAAATCGCGCCCGCGACGGCCGTAGCTGGCACCGCGAGGTTCGCAGGAGACGCCCACGACGAGCGAGAAACGACCCGTGTGCGGACCGCCTAAAGCCGTCGGCACACGGAGCGTGTGACTGAACGAGCTACACGCGACCGCAGCGCGCTCCAGAGACAGTTGCGGGCGACATGTGGCACATCTGGGTTTGGTTAACTTTGGTGGACGAAATTTGAGTACGAATCACACTGTTTGCGAAATCAAATGAGTGGAATCCCTGCTTTACCTCTATTAAATCACTTACTTCCTCGCTTGTGCATATGTTTGTTCAAAAATTTTCTAATGTTTGTTAAGCTTAAGGGACATAACTACGGGGTTATCAGTCCCTAAACGTACAAACTACTTATGAACTACCTACAACTAAGGACGGCACAAATATCGATGCCCGAGGGGGGATTCGAACCCCCGACCGTAGTGAGCGTGCAGACCGTGACTGAAGCGCCTCAGTCCCCTCGGTCACCGCGGCCGGCCATATGTTTGTTACGTTCTGTGATATAGGCCTAGATAAATAACACAAAAATATCTATGAACAACGTTGCATGTTACGTCAATAAGTGCAGCGAATTATAAAAGCTTCATGACAAATTGTGCGTTATAAAATTAGGAAAGGTCTTCATATGAGGCAAACATTATTTCAACAGTCTCGTTTTTTAGTAAAACTTCAAGGTCATTCTTCCACGTTTAATACTACTATTCAGTAGAAGATAGTTAAGAATGTGTCAAATGCAATACATAAAACGATAAAGTGTGTGTTTTTACTCCAAGTAAAGTGAAAATTGTTCTGTTCATAGAATGAAGCCAACAAACTAATTACTGTGAGTACTCTGAGGATGTGCACTTTTGTGTACATAGCATCGCCGGCCGCGATGGCCGAGGGGACTGAGGCGCTCCAGTCACGGTCTGCACGGCTACTACGGTCAGGGGTTCGAATCCCCCTCGGGCATGGATATTTGTGCCGTCCTTAGTATAAGGTAGTTGATAAGTAGTTTGTAAGTTTAGGGACTGATGACCCCGTAGTTAAGTCCCATAAGCTTCACAAACATTTGAACATTTTGTACAAATTATCAAATATTATGAAGTATACGTCTATGAAATTTATAGAAAAGTCTTTGAGTCTATCAGAAAAGCCAAATGTAATAAGATAAATATTCGCTTCCAAGAAGCCTTGAACCAGTACCAGTGGACAACTTCCTCCTTATATGTTTGATGTTCAAATGTCTGTAAATGCATCGGACCAAACTGAGTGATCATCAGTCCGTAGCTTACAAACTACTTAAACCTAGGTAAACTAACCTAAGGACAAACACACACACCCATGCCTCAGGGAGGACTCGAACCTCCACGGCGAGCAACCGGGCGTTCTGCAGCGAGACTCTTTAGATCGCTCCGCTACTCCACCGCGGCACCCCTTCATAATTCACAACTTTGCTGACTACACTATGGCCACTAGCACAGCTCAGTTCTATCAATGAAGGTATTACACTTGGTGTATACACTACTGGAACACACATCACTTGCTGGCATGTAATTACAACAAATAATGTGAAGAAGGATTCGTGTTGATCATCTTAACTCCGCCTTACCATGAAACCACAGATTACTGTAAGACGGACATTTTTAACCACATATAAGACGTTTTCAGTTATTTATTCCAAAAAATAGTGCCTCTTGTTACCGGTTTTAGAGAAATCAGCAGTTTACTCAGTTACTTTTACTTGATTTGAAATGTCATACTTATGTTATATACATATACATAAAAACCATGAAATACTACAGTCAATATGGCGTCTTCATCTCCCCGGATAGCCAGGTGGTGTGACGTCGGTAACGATTTCCCACCTCATTGGTGATCGTTCAGACGCACGTTGAGAATATCTGGCTTACTGGATACTGCCCGACACGTTGGGAAAGGCTCGCCTATGTTTGGTTCGCACCGAGGCCAACGAGAGAGACAGGCCGTGGCGCGCCTGCCAAATTACGAAAGCAAGGTAGGCCTGAGCCGGCGCGATCGCTAGCGGATTGGCCGGCCGCCGGGGCACAGCCCACTGTCTCACAGCAGCGAGCCAATCAGCTAGCGATTGCGCCGTCTCATGCTTACGTAATTTGACAGGCGCACCGCGGCCTGTCTCTCTCGTTGGCCTCGGTTCGCACGTTCATCTACATCTACATGTTTGTTTGTATAGTATATGGGACTTAACTACGGGGTCATCAGTCCCTAAACTTACAAACTACTTATGAACTACTTACGAACTAGGACGGCACAAATATCCATGTCCGAGGGGGGATTCGAACCCCCGACCGTAGTGGCCGTGCTGACCGTGACTGGAGCGCCTCAGTCTCCTCGGCCACCGCGGCCGGCTCTACATCTACATCGATACTCTGCAAATCACATTTAAGTGCCTGGCAGAGGGTTCATTAACCACCTTCATAACTTTTCTCTACCGTTCCATTCTCTAATAGCGCGCGGGAAGAAAGAACACCTAAATCGTTCCATTTTCGATCTGATTTCTCTTATTTTATTGGGATGGTCATGTCTCCCTAAGTAGGTGGGTGCTAGCAAAATATTTTCACATTCAGAACTAAAAGTCGGTGATTGAAACTTCGCAAACAGATAACGCCGCAATGAATAACGTCTTTCTTTTAATGATTTCCACCCCAATTCGTGCAACATTTCCGTGACGCTTTCCCCCCGTAACGTGATGAAACGAAACGAGCTGCCCTTCTCTGAACCTTCTCAATATCTTCCGTCAGTCCCACCTGGTGAGGGTCCCACAAGGGGCAACAGTACTCCAAGAGAGGACGCACAAGTGTGATGTAGGCAGTCTCTTTGGTGGAGCTGGTGCATCGTCTAAGCGTTCTGCCAATGAAACGTAACCTTTGGTTCGCCTTCCCCACAATATTTTCTGTGTGTTCTCTCCAGTCAAAGTTGTTCGTAATTGTAACTCCTAGGTATTTGGTAGAAATTACGACCTTAAGGTTTGACTGATTTATCGCGTAATTGAAGTTCAGCGGATTTCTTTTAGTGGTCATGTGTATTACTTCACACTTTTCTTTATTTAGTGTCAATTGCCAATTTTCGCACCAAGTAGAAATTTTGTCTAAATCGCTTTGCAGTTGCTTTTGATCCTCTGTTGACTTCACTAACCGATAAACGACAGCATCATCCGCGAACAGTCTAAGGGAGCTATTCAGATTATCTCCTAAATCGTTTATAAACACGAGGAAGAGTAGGGGACCAATAACGCTTCCCTGTGGAACGCCAGATATCACTTCTGTTTTACTCGATGACTTACCGTCAATTACAACGAACTGTGTCCTTTCTGATAGGAAATCGTGAATCCAATCGCACAATTGGGGAGATATTCCATAAGCACGCAATTTCATTAGAAGCCGCTTGTGGGTGTTGTGACGTCAGAAACTCTCCACGTTGGCCACACTCGTTCAGATACACACTCCGTGTGCCGACATCCTAAAAGTGTTCACTAGATTTTATTTCCGGCGGTGGACATCATTTCACCTGCCAGTAGCTCGGTAGCGGCCGCGACAAGAGGACGAACTCGTCCGGAAGACCGCACTACTGGGGTGAGTGTACCGGCCCGTAAACAAGTGGCTGGGAGGGGCCATGGTCCTGCCGCAGCGCGGGGCGCCGTGTTTGTGTGTGCCTGGGGGGAGGGGGGGGGGGGTGCAGGCAGCGGCACTGTGCACAGCCAGCCAGCAGCCAGGCAGCCGGCCGCCGCCGTGTTTGCGGAGCCGGCGGCGCCGTGACGGGAATGCAGCGGCGCCGCCAGCGCCCTGATTGCGGCTGCGGGCGGACCCTGAACTACCGGCGACAGCGACCGTGGGGGAGGGCTGGTTCTGCACTGGTACCAGGGCAACTCTACAGCCAGCGCGGTGTACCCCTGCTGAATAGTTCCGCTCATTTGTTCTTGATTACGTCGCACAATCACAGAGCCGGCCGCGGTGGCCGCGAGGACTGAGGCGCTTCAGTCACGGTCTGCACGGCCACTACGGTCGGGGTTCGAATCCCCCCCTCGGGCATGGATATTTGTGCCGTCCTAGTTCGTAAGTAGTTCATAAGTAGTTTGTAAGTTTATGGACTGATAACCCCGTAGTTGAGTCCCATAGGCTGTACAAATATTTGAACATTTTTGAACAATCACAGACGAGTGTATCGTCAGGCGTGTCCCAGGGGAGTGTGATAGGACCGCTATTATTTCCTATCTATATAAATGATCCGATGGGCAGAGTAAGTTGTAATTTGCGGCTGTTTGCTAAAAATCAAATGTTCAAATGTTTGTAAATCTATCGGACCGAACTGCGTGGTCATCAGTCCGTAGCTGACAAACTACTTAAAACTAGGTAAACTAACCTAACGACAAACACACAC
Organism: Locusta migratoria; assembly: GCA_026315105.1. Taxonomy (NCBI): domain Eukaryota; kingdom Metazoa; phylum Arthropoda; class Insecta; order Orthoptera; family Acrididae; genus Locusta; species Locusta migratoria. Next base: position 26,317,378 of record CM048750.1, on the reverse strand, counting down.
ACCCATGCACCAGGCAGGACTCGAACCTCCACGGCAAGCAACCGTGCGCTCCGCAGCGAGACGCTTTAGACCGCTCGGCTACTCCAGCGCGGCAGGCTCTTTGATGATGATGCTGTAGTGTATGGCAGGGTGTCGTCTTTAACTGACTGTAATAGCATACAGGATGACGTAGACAAAATTTCTAGTTGGTGCGAAAAATGACAGCTAGCTCTCAATGTAGAAAAATGTGAGGTGATGCTCATGACTAGGAAAAACAATCCCATAATGTTCGAATACAGCTTCGTGATGCTGTCGTGTCATTCAAATATCTACGAGTAACATTGCAGAGCGATATGAAATGAAACTAACATGTAAGGACAGTTGTGAGTAAGGCGGACAGCCAACTTCAGTTTATTAGGACAATTTTGGGAAGATGTACTTCATTTGTAAAGGACACCGCGTATAAAACGCTTGTACAACCACGTCTTGAGTATTGCTCAAGTGATTGGGACCCGCAGCAGATCACTTTAAATGAAGACATAGAAGCAGTTCAGAGGCGAGCAACTAGGTGTTTTACTGGTAGGTTCGACCAATGCGCGAGTGTCACGGAAATGTTCCGGCAACTCAATTGGGAATTGCTGGAGGAAAGACGACGTTACAAAAAAAAAAAAAAAAATAAAATAAAAAAAAAAAAAAAAAAATAAAAAAAAAAAAAAAAAAAAATCAAATATTTGTATACCTTATGCGACTTAACTACGAGGTCATCAGTCACTAAACTTACAAACTACTTACATATCCATGCCAGAGGGGGGATTCAAACCCCCGACCGTGACTAGACCGCTTCAGTCCCCTCGGGCACCGCGGCCGGCAGACGACGTTCTTTTCGTGAATTTCTGTTAAGGAAGTTTAAAGGGCCTGAATTTAAAGCTGAGTGTAGTATGATCTTGCTGCCGCCTACTTACATATCGTGTAGAGATCACAAAGACAAGACAAGAGAAATTAGGTCTCGTACGGAGGCATATAGGCATTCTTTTTTTTCCTCGTTCTGTTTGCGAGTGTAATAGGAAAGGAAATGCCTATTAGTGGTACAGTGTACCCTCCGCCACGTACCTTACGATGGATTGCGGCATATGTATGTATGTAGATGTAGATCGGATTACACCTTTGCTGGTGGTTTCGAGCACATGTAGCCGGTCGCGGTGCCCGAGCGGTCTGCGGCGCGCCAGTCACATCCGGCGCGGCTACTACGGTCTTGGGTTCGAATCCCGCCTCGGGCATGGATATTTGTGCCGTCCTTAGTGTTAGCTAGTTCATAAGTACGTGGTACGTCCAGAAAGTAAGTTCCGTTTCGTTATATAAAACAAACGTGCACAGATACAGAAAAAATATTTATTGTACAAAACTCTACAACTGTTAAACTACTTTTCTACATAGCTGGCGAAGTTTTGTAGGCACTTGTCATAGCGTGGCACAAGTTTCTGTATGCCTTCTTCATAGAAGGTTGCCGCCTGTGTATTCAGCCATGTAGTAGCATGTTCTTTCAGCTCATATCATTGTTGAAATGTTGACCACTAAGGACAGATTTTTAGGTGTAAGAAGAGGTGAAAGTGGCTAGGAGCGAGGTCCGGGCTGTACGGATGATGATCGAACACGTCCCAGTGAAATTCCCGTAAGAGTTGTTTGGTTGTTTGGTCACTTTCACCACATGGGGTCGGGCACTATCGTGGAAACAAACACCGCCTTTTGATGGAAATCCTCTTCTTAGACCTAAAATTTGTCCTGTCAACACTGGAACGATGACGAGCTGAAAGAACATGCTACGATATGGCTGAATACACAGGCGGCAACCTTCTATGAAGAAGGCATACAGGAACTTGTGCCACGCTATGACAGGTGCCTACAAAATTTCGGCAGCTATGTAAAAAAGTAGTTGAACAGTTGTAGATTTTTGTACAAAGACCACTCGTCCACCGCGTCCGATTAACGCTTCCTGTTGTCTGAAATCGCCTCCAGGAAATGGAATTTACACTTTGGGTAACTCCAATAGCTGCAACCACCTCTCTCTGTGCTTCGCCCACTTCCAACTTTGCTATGACTCTTCTTGTCATAGCTTAAGGTCAGTCACTTGGTTGTTGCTTCGCTCTACCTGCTCAGTACGCGGTCTGGACCCACCTGCTTCATTAATTCGTTTAGTAGAGCAAACACCAGTCAACACCTTCTGCAGCAACTTTCTGTTATTAGCTGTACCTTTGTTGCCATAATGTTGTCTTTTTCACTCCATAAAACTTACAGAAAGACGTTGAACCATCTTAGTTCATTCTGACGACTACGATTCTTCAGAACCTAGATATCTCAACATATCCCTTAATTGACTTGAACAGTGTAGAACATAAAAGTTTTGTAAAAAGATGTAGAAGCGAAAGAACCTGTGCGTGGACTTCCAAAAGAGGTATGTACACACACACACACACACACACACACACACACACACACACACACACAGCAGCGTCCGTAAGTAAGCCGCGGTGTTATGGTCGAAGGCATCTTGCTGCGGAGCGTTCGTTTACTCCCGGAGCAGATTAGAGTTCTCTCCCCGACATGGATGAGTATGTTGTTCTCAGATTAGTTTAAGTAGTTTTAATCCTAGCAACTGATAACTACGGTAGTATAGTCCATAGCTTTACAAACCTTTTAACCTTTTTTCTTGCTGAATGACGTTAAGGAAGAAATGATCCTATACGACTAAATCAACTGTTAAAAACATGAATATCATCAAAGTCTTTATATGAAAATCGCAATGGATCAGGCGAAGAACAAACTCTGTCAGCCCTCAGTGAAATTTAACAATTCAAGGACATGTTGAAGAGGGACATAACGCGATTTTTAATGAAACTGTCTGCTCATCGAATATAGCCCTACGATTTCCTATCAGAAAGGACACTGTTCGTAATAATTAACGGTAAGTAATTTATTTAAAACAGAAGTGATATCTGGCGTTCCCCAGGGAAGCGTTCCTTGTGTTTATAAACGATTTAGGAGACAATCTGAATAGCTCCCTTAGACTGTTCGCGGATGATGCTGTCGTTTATCGGTTCGTGACGTCAGCAGAGGAGCAAAAGCAACTGCAAAGCGATTTAGACAAAATTCCTACATGGCGTGAAATTTGACAATTATCACTAAACAATCAAAAGTGTAAAGTAATACACATAACCACTAAGAAAAATCCTCTGAGCTTCAGTTACACGATAAGTCAGTCAATCCTTAAGGTCGTAAATTCTACCAAATATCTAGTAGTTACAAATCGAACAACTTAGACTGGCGAGAATTCACAGAAAATATTGTGGGGAAGGCGACCCAAAGGTTACGTTTCATTGCCAGAACGCTTCGAAGAGGCTCCAGCTCTACCAAAGAGACTGCCTGCATCACAGTTGTGCGTCCTCTCCTGGAGTACTGTTGCCCCTTGAGGGACAATCACCAGGTGGGACTGACGGAAGACATGGAGAAGATTCAGAGAAGGGCAACTCGTTCTGTTTTATCACGCTACAGGGGGGAAAGCGTCACGGAAATGTTGCACGATTTGAGATGGAAATCATTAAAAGAAAGACATTCGTTGCGGCGAGGTCTATTTGCGAAATTTCAATCACCGACTTCTACTTCTCAATGTGAAAATATTTGGTAGCACCAACCTATATAGGGAGACATGACCATTCGAATAAAATCAGTGAAATCAGATCAAAAACGTGGTTAATGAACCCTCTGTCAGACACTTAAATGTGATTTGCAGAGTACCTATGTAGATGTAGAAACCCTTCTGATCTTCAGCTGTAAACACATTGCTGTGAATTTCAATGGCTTAAGAGAAATAATAATAATAATGAAAAGACAAACAAACGAGAATTCTAGCAAAAAAGATTCCGTACTTAAAATAGGAGAATACGCGTTTTACGAAATTCGTGTGAAATGAGTGAAACCGAACGTGATGGACCTTGTATCGTTATTTATATTAAATGCGTTAGATACACCACTCCCATTTTTAAATACATTGAAACAATTTGTCTTTAAAAGTACTTACTAAAGTGCATTTGGATGTGAGGGCAATTTAGTTGAATTGCATATTTATAGTGCTTCACTCTTCCAAGAAGCACAACAGTCTTAGCTACGCCTGAAAGTTTGCTTAGCACATTCACGCAAGATGGGTGGCGTGTTTCACTCCGTGCTTTCTGTAATAATCGTGGCAAGTACAAACATACCTGCTGCTGTACACAGGATACTATTTTGCATAACCTCTATGCTTCCTGTTATTCCGACGCCAAATGGATACTGTACTCTAAGTAATATTCATACATGCGTCGTAAAAACGTTCCGTGTGTAATCTCTTCAGAGAAAAGTCCAGTTCCACCGCTACTTAGCGTAGCGTGCGAGTAATCACTTTTGACAAGGAATGTAGAAAACACCCACGAAACAGAGGCGTAATAGATAAGGTGAAAGCATAGGAGGAAGGGATGGCGACGACGAGGAACTGAGTCGGACAGGAAGACTGCCTCTCCACAACTAGGACTCCACTAGAGGTGGAGCCAAGTTTTGTTACTGTTGTATTAAAATCGTGAATATGAGCCTGTGGCTCATATTAAGGGGAATGTTGACAGAGTATTTCCATTTTAGTAACAATACATTTAGAACGTTCCTGAAATCAAGGTACACAGATAAGTAGATACAAAAAAATGTTCAAATGTTTGTGTAACTTATGGGACGTAACTACGGGGTCATCAGTCCCTAAACTTACAAACTACTTATGAACTAACTAATACTAAGGACGTCGCAAATATCCATAAAAATATAAAATGTAATAAAAGGAAACGTGGCTACTTCCCTTGTAACCGTGTCTACGAAGAAAGGTCCTTAGCATACCGTTTTACGTCAGAATTCAAACCATACCCCCATCACTGGCGGCGCATAACACAACCGAAATGCACCGAGTTAACAACAGGACTGGGGCGCACATGTGAACATGAAAACAAAGACCTCCAAATTCCATAGATCAATTCACAGGTGTCACGAAATCATTTGCACAGTATGACAGAGGATGAAATTTAAAATAAACAACATTTGTTATATTAAGTTTATCGTATCGCGACATTGCTACTCCAACGACTGTTAGCAGAATATGGAATCGGTGGGTTCAGGAGGGCAATACAGAACGCCGTGAGGGATCCCAACGGCCTCGTATGACTAGCAGTCGAGGTGACAGGCATGTTATTCCGCATGGCTGAGACGGATCGTGGAGCTAAGTCTCGATCCATGAGTCAGCAGATGGGGACATTTGCAAGACAACAACCATCTGCACGTACAGTTCGACGACGTTTGCAACAGCTTGGACTATCAGCTTGGAGACCGTGGCTGCAGTTACCCTTGACGCTGCATCACACACTGGAGCGCCTGTGATGGTGTACGCAACGACGAACCTCGATGTACGAACGGCAAAATGTCATTTTTCGGATGAATCTAGGTTTTATTTACAGCATCATGATTGTTGTATCCGTGTTTGGCAACATCGCGGTGAACGCACATTGGAAGCGTGTATTCGTCATCGCCGCACTGGCGTATCACCGGGCGTGATGGTATAGGGTGACATTGGTTACACGTCTCGGTCACCTCTTGTTCGCGTCGATGGCAATTTGAACAGTAGGCGTTACATTTCAGATGTGTTACGACCCATGGTTCTACCCTTGCGAAGCCCTACATTTCAGCACGGTAATGCTTGACAGCAAGTGGCAGGTCCTGTACGGGCCTCTCTGGATACGAAAAATGTTCGGCTGATGCCCTGGCCAGCACATTCTCCAGACCTCTCACCAATTGAAATGTCTGGTCAATGGTGGCCGAGCAAGTGGCTCGTCACAATACGCCAGTCACTACTCTTGATGAACTGTAGTATGGTGTTGAAGTTGCATGACCATCTGTACCTGTTATCCAAGCTCTGTTTGACTCAATGCCCAGGCCGTTATTATGGCCAGAGGTGGTTGTTCTGCGTACTGATTTCTCAGGATCTATGCACCCAAATTGCACGAAAATCTAATCTCTTGTCAGTTCTTTTATAATATATATGTTCAGTGAATATTCTTATGTGCATTTCTTCCTTAATGGTCAGTAGTGTAGTATGGTGTACAATAGCCCAATGAATATCGACATAAGCCTCCTTTTCTTTACTAGCAACGGAGTTTTGACTATGGTGTCACCTTGGCTGAACGGTGCCTTAAGTTACGAGCACTTTATTTAACAGGTCTGCACTGCAGGAGAGTCGAAAATATGATGCCGGATATGAGCTCGCGGGGAAAACATGTGGTCAATATGAGAGCAGCCAGTTTGCACGAGAAAAATATGGCCCGCTGTATAGCTGCCGGCGGCGGTTGACACGAGGACTGGAGAGCCAGTGTGGGGCGTCGCTTATGAGCCGATTGCGGCGGAATGGGGCGCGCGCTGTGTACGTGTGGAGGGAGAGTGGTGGCGGGGATAGGCCAGGCGCTACGTGTGGTCGCTGGGAGGGGCGCGGGTAGCCGGGCAAGACGACTTAACGCGCCGCCGCTGCGTCAGGAGGGTTGCCGCTGCGGCAGGGGCGGCCGCGCGTGCGTGCTCAAGTGGTCGCCGGCCGCGGCGGAGGTGGCGAAGGAGCGGGCGAGGGGCGGCGAAGCACAGCGGCGCTGGGCCCGAGGCGCTACGGGGCTCTGCGTGGCAGCGACGCGATGCGGCGCCGGTGCCGGAGTGCGTTCATAACGCGCACTGCCGTAGCAGCGGGAGACGCGGGGGATGCGCTCACTGTGTGCCCGAGCGCATCCGTTAACGCGGCTGAAAAAGTAAACAAGTCAGTGGCGCCCTCCATCGGTACTGCGGGGATTAAATAAGGTGTTGGCCCACCATTAACCCTTCGCAAGCTGCACCAGCGCGTCCCGCTTGCCGAGTCAGGCTAGTGTTGCGGCCGCCTAACCCGTCTGCCTGCGCTGCCAGGCCTCTTCGTGGACTGTTGTCTCTGCCTGGAGCTGTCCACTCGGCCGTCCTCGACCTGGCCTGACTATTTCTGCAACCAGCGCGGCCGGACAGTCTCGCAGTCAATATGCTCGCTGACTTTACAAATAATGGCAGTATATCTGGATCGACGCAGAGGATACCCTGCTCATGGGTGGTCTTTAGGGAGATGCTTGTCCACTGTTGTTCGAGCTGGTCGAGATGATCTCTACGAGTTTACGACAGTAACTCGGGCGTCGGATCCTTGATCGTCGTGTGAGCACTCGTTCTCTCCCGATAATCCATGTGTAGTCTGGGTCAACATCTCAGAGATAAATTAAATTGGTCACAATCGCCCGGTTCCGACCAAGGTTTTCGGAAGGTTTAACTTGGTTGTAAGGCGTATGCCGGAACTGGTAAGCCCCTCCCACTTATTCCCAATTGGGATCCCCCCTTTGTCCCACTATCAGCTTATCTGATAATTGGCTGACTAAAACCGCGACTCTTTATGGGCCGGATCCCAAACAGCCCGCTCCTCTCCTCGGAGTGGAGAATGAAAAGAAGTTATTCAATATTTACGCTCTTAAACCAAACGAGTTGTTTTCCTATTGGCTTTTGGGCAGCCGCTCGACCATGACATCTATGTTTTCTCACCTCCCGCCTGATATAGTACTTGTAGTGGATGCTGATACATTTTGGATTTTCTTTGTGATGATCCCGATAGATGCCTGCCTATTACACTGAGCGACCGTCTTCATCTGTCGTCTGTCTGTCAGTTAACAGACGAGGTCAACCTGTACGGTTTCATGCTGTATGTGTGTCCCTTCACGTTTACATTGATCACGTAAGAAATAGTGGACCTAAGGATGTTTAGATGTGTTGAAGTCTCGCGAACAGACTTCTCTGACACAAGTGACACCCAATTACGTAACCACGTTCCAAGTCCCTACGTTTCGCAGAGCGCCCCATTCTGTTCTCTCACGATGTCTGATGACTGATGAGCTCGATCATATGCAGTACCAACCATTAAAATTTTTTATCTTCTTTAGCGGAAAGGAATACCGCAATGACGGAAAACATTACCTTTGGCTTCAATAGGACATTGAAATCGTTCAACAGCGACATGCGAAATCGCATAATTTTGGAAAGATTTTTGTTTCACTTTTTCGAGCAAAAGCACTCCTCAAAAATGTTCAAATGTTTGTGAAACTTATGGGACTTAACTGCGGGATCATCAGTCCCTAAACTTACAAACTATTTATGAACTAGCTTATACTAAAGACGACACAAACATCCATGTCCGAGCGGGGATTCGAACCTCCGACGGGGAACGGCCTCACGCTTCGTAGCATAGCGCCTCAATGCGCTCGACCGCTTCGCCGCGGCCCAGCACTCCTATTTAATTTTATATATAAAGAACAGTGGAATAATTTATTTTATTCAACTGGTTTCGTTGTGTGACACAATGGAAGGCTCCCAGTTACCTGCCAGCTCCACAACATCGATGGAGTTAAAATTCCTGAACATGGTCTAAAAGAAGACCGAACCTAGTTGAATAAAATAAATTATTGCACTCTAGACTGTTCTTTATATATAGACATCTGAGGAGCAGCAGGAGGGGGTGTGTTATTTCAGTCTGTACTGGGTACCATCTCACCAGGGGAACGGGAACTGTGGTACAAATGGGCACTGATGGGTCGCAAGTAATTCATACTGAACGTTAAGCTAAATCTAGGTCTTCCAAACGGCCTTGGATTTTCACGAAAATCGAGTTCTTAACTATTGGCTATTGTGCGATAGAATATCAGTTGGCACTGAAAGAATGATGCAGACGTGGAAGCACTACTGATTAAAATTTATTGACAGAAGAAAAGCACATACTTTACTTCTCCTTGTAATGTAACGGTCGGTATTCTTTTGTTTCTGCTGATTGTAAACAACACACTTTCACACACACGGTTAGTTTTGTTCAAATGTGATTGTGAGTAGTTGTTATACAATTACATACAATGAAACTCGGAGTTCATGATGCAGTTATTACATTCAGTTTGGGTAATATTGGAAAGTGTTGGCTACTCAAAAAGCTGGGAATTAATACTGGTGACTATAGGACCACTGAGCTGCAACATTGCGATTGAATGAGGATAGCCGATGCAGACAGGTCTGCATCCAATATGGCTAAGATAGCAAGACAAACGTCCAGGAAGGTGAAAAAGAAGCTGGAAGAACTGCTTGAGGCCAAAGAAGAGCCATCATATTAGCAGGACAGTTTTAATTAACTAGAAATAACAAATTTCGAAAGTTTTTTCTTTAAAGTCAATTTCCCGCAAAATAAAATTTTCAGTACATATGCCCCATTATATCAGAAACTATTATGGATAAATGAATGAAATTTTCAGAGACTTTGCATAACAAAAAAAAAAAAAAAAAAAAAAAAAAAAAAAAAAAAAAAAAAAAATCCACCTCTGGTACTACATTCATTAATATTTCCCCATTAGGAAGTTCACAAAAAATATTTTCTGTTGAAAAACTTAATATTTTTGTTACTACATCATAAAAAAGTATTTCTTAAAAACTATAAAGTGGATAAAGTAGATTCTAATACAGTTAACTCTATTAGCATCATGTAACATATAATAAAAATATTAAGGTCCTGCATCAAATAGGTTTTCTTTTCAGAAATGTGTCATCTACTTGTCAAATTTACCATGAGTTACATAGGCAGGGTGTCGCCCCTTAAAAAGTGTTACACCTGCGGCGAAAGCATCGGTGTTCTAGGAAAACATCGTAATTGGTCCTTCTGAGTCATCAAATCAACTAATCAACTCTTAAAGCGGATTTAGTTTGCGATCGACCCAATTAAGTGATATAAATGCTCCTGTTTATATTTTATCTCAAAAGGAGATGGCAGAGGTTTCAAACGGTATCAAAGCTTTGCCATTTCCGTGCATGGCCCCGTCTCTCCGAGCGTAGGTGGAGTATTTGCGACGCTAATTGGCGGTCGAATTTCTCGAAAATTTCCCCGGAGGGAATGTTTGCCGGTGGACGGTCAGTGGCCCGTATCGCCGTAGGAAGTCTGGTTTATAAAGGGTCACGAGCGATCCTGTCTTTAAAACACACACCGACACACAAGCACACACGCGTACTGACACACAAAGTGGATGCTTCCTTGCATTTACATACAGACCTCTGTCACACAGGTGGCTCCGATTACAGTAAAATAACAGTCAAACCGTCGTCCATCTTCAGTAAACTTAAAATGTACGTGTATAATATTGTGCACTACGAATGCAAATTAACGAGACAAACACCATCACGGTACAGAATAGTGCAACCAATAAGCCCATGACTATTACTTTGCATGCTTTCAGAGCAATTCACCTTGTAACACAGTCTCTTATCTTACAATGACTATGGAAATGAACTTCTTCTCTCAAATATTTTCAGTTACTGCGTTGTATGGTTTGTGACTTGTATAGAGCAGCATCATGAAACCTCCAAATGAAGTTGTATTACTGTTAATTTACGACAAACCATCTAATGTCTTCTAGATATCATCAGATCACTTATATATGGATGTAAATGTGCAATGATCAAAAATTACCAGTCATGTGTAACGTAAACACATTACGCATTATGAACGTGTAAGAATCATTACATCATCCAAAATTACCCCATATATAACATAAGAATAGGCATTAAATCTACTTTACGTATTATGAAGTTTTGTCGGTCTTATATTCTTTAAATGAAACGCCACGATCGCGAATTTATAATTCATTGAATGACGTCCGGTTTCGGATGCCGCCTTCATCTGGTCATATACATTTAATAAGCTGGTCATCTGTCAAAAATATAAAAGACATGCACGAAGTAACGGGAGATATTTTAGGGCCTGGATGTGGGTTGTACTCCGTATGAAGGGCAGGGACAATGTCAACAACCTTCTCATAGGAAGATCTGCTACCAAAGAATTCCCGCAAGGTTCTTGTTATGGTCCAGGTTTCTGGAATATATGATTCCTTGCTTATAGCTTTTAGAGACGATCTGATTGTACTAACCAGAGGGGAGAGTCCTCTTGCCGCTGCGAACATCTGTAACGCAGACATGCAGTTAATATCAACTTGGGCCAGTCATAATAAACTTAAATTCAACGAACAGAAATCGAAAGCTATGCTTATCACCAGGAAAAGGAAATTTGCCTCAATGACAATCGTAATTTAACCGAATAACAAGGTGCTTTAACAAGTAGACTATCTAAAATATATGTGCGTTATAATCGACAGTAAGTTTACATTCAGCAAACATGTTCATCATGTTACAGATAAACGCACGGTCTTAATTAACGTTCTTTCAAGATCAGCTAGACTCAACTGGGGTCTGCTGGCTACAGCACTACAAACTATTTATAAAGGAGCAATACTGCCTATGTTATCGTACGGGTCACTGATGTGGATAGACGCACTGGAGTGACAACACAACCGTATCAAAATTAATGGAGTCCAATGGTTAATCAATTTAAAAATGGTCAAAGCTTACAGAACGACATCCAGTGAAGCACTCTGTGTTTTATCCGGTCTCATGCCCATAACTCCTAAGATACAGGAAATAGCCAAATATTATAACCTGGTCAAAACTAAAGATGCCAAACAGACAATAGACATCGCCCTAGAATATAGAAGCTGGGCACACCCGGCAGATAGTTGAGAAGGACGCAAGCAAAGCTACCCTGCTAAAGTATACGCAGACAAAAGCAAGTCAGACGACGGGGTGGGTTCGGGAATTGCAATGTATGTAAATAAGAAGCTTATTTACCAGATACAGCTAAAACTGTGTAATGAATGCTCAAACAATCAAGCGAAACAATCGCCATTCTCAATGCTCTTGAGTTAATAACCAATCTCTCGAACATTGATAGAACTGCAGTAATCCACACAGACAGCAGGATTACTTTGGACTGGTTACGAAATCCAAAGAATCATAACTTCTTGATCGAAGAAATAAGATGTAAAATCAGAAGGTTGCAGACACACGACTGGATGGTGCTTTTTGAATGGGTTAAAGCACTTCCAGCAGGGATAGGGGTAAATGAAATAGGTGGCAATCTCGCTAAAAAAAAAAAAAAAAAAAAAAAAAAAAAAAAAAAAAAAAAAAAAGAGAGAGAGAGAAATTTGGGTTTAGGAACAAATGGGACATTGAGCGGCAGAGAACAAAAAACGAGGGAAGCACTACACCGTATTTTCCTACGAACCGACAACGTTAATGATAAAATTGCCAATATCTCCGAATTTTACAGCAATGTTAACAGGTCATGGGAAACAATGTCTATTATCAGCGGTTCAGAATAATCGAAGACGGAACGTGCAAACTATTGACCATGTGCTTTTCGACTGTTGCAACCTACTGAAAGAGAGGGACCAACTCAGAAAAAAAATGTAGCTGATAAAGGAGGAGGATGGCCCGTCACTAAATTTGATTTTGGTACATAAATCCACTGTAGACTTTTACAATTTCTGTAATTCAGTAAGATTTCCTGATGTATAACATCGTTTGGCTTCCTTATGTAAAGCGACAAGTAATGTGCAGCCAAAATGCTTTCTTTTGTAAATCCTGTCAACTGAAACTGAATCTGTGTTTGCTAAAATACCTGATGTAACCGCCTGAATTTAACCATCAAACATGTAATATTACTATGTAATGCGGCATGTAAAATAATAAATAAAAATTGAGTACGCGCCTTGTAATTTACAGTAGATCGGGAACGCAAGAAGTGAAAGAACTATGGTTTACCATAGTGAAAAAAATTGAACTATAATTCATGTCAGAAAATAGGTCAATTGAAGCATTTCGTTCCTGAACTTCATATCCCTACTTTAGAGGTTCAGAATCGACGTCGTCTCCCCAGGTATACTTAGTTTTACATGCGTCCCGTCATTAAAAGGTCTGATCGTTCCCTTCCCCAGCCCTTGCTGGTCGAGTAAATCTGGCAATATTTTGGACTCTTGGGAATGGAATCTAAACCTATGGTGTATGGCTTGCGTGAAGGAACCAGTGCCGACACTTTTCACTGTAGTGACGAAATATTTGAGGCTAAATGTGCTGTCACGATTTACAGTGCAGGTGGGCAACAACTCTCTTATAATCTTAATAAATAGAGAGAACTCCCTCAAACCAAATTTATCGAAATCTCAGCGCTTTCCACCTTCACTCAAATTGGGCAACCAGGAAGCTGAATGTCACATGGAATGGCTGCAAGATGGAACATTCGGACAAGTCGACATACCTGGGTAGCGTGCTGCATAGGTAACTGACGTACAAATACCACTGTGAAAAGACCTGTCAAAAAGTTGCTGCATGGAATAAAATTTTAAGGAAACTGACGAACAGTAAATGGGGAGTTAGATCGACTGCATTTCGAACAACTGCTCAAGCACTCTGATGTTCCATGGCAGAATATGCATTGTATGGTCCCGATCCACACAAGCCAAAAAAATGTCACTACAATCCCGAATGATATTAAAGTTAGTGCTGTAAACGGGATTTGAACCCGTGACCATCTACTTACTAGGTAGGCGCTTCAGACCACTCAGCTAACACAGCGTTGCAGCCAAAGCGACTACACGGACTGTCTTAAAGCACGTATCCCTCCACACCACATACATTAATCTTCCTCATGTTTATTGTGAAATGCGTATCGAATTGCCAGGGCTCTTCTGTATTGGAATAGCGCCCCAGAAGTCCATGTAGACGCTTTGGCTGCAACGCTGTGTTAGCTGAGTGGTGTAAAGCACCTACCTAGTAAGCAGGAGGTCCCCGGGTTCGAATCCCGGCCGCAGTACAATTTTTAATTCAGTGCCTCTCCTTATCTTTAATACCTTTGGTATAACGAGACAGTGTTGTATTTGGAATTGTGTTAGCCCCAAATGAAACATGCAGGCTAATAACAGGACGCATGAAACCCGCACCGCTTGTGAAAATATATAACGCAACTAGATTCCCATCTCCTGAATCACGAAAAATTGCGCATGAACACACAGAAAAATTCATACACACTTTTGACGAATGCCCCCCGCTGCAAGGTTTTTCATGCGGACGTAGCAGACTTATATCCGGCAAGAGATTCCTCGCTAGAGAGCTGAATGAACCCCTGAAGGACCACCCTGCTTTACGAGAAATGCCCAGCGGCAGTAGAATGTCTGGAGAACACTGAATCGTATCAGAACACGTGTAGCAGAAGTCACAGCAAGTTCAAATGTTTGTTAAGTTATGGGACTTAACTACGGGGTCATCAGTCCCTAAACTTACAAACAACTTATTATCTACCTTATACTAAAGACGGCACAAATATCCATGCCCGAGGGGGGATTCGAACCCCCGACCGTAATGGGCGTGTAGATCGTGACTGAAGCGCCTCAGTCTCCTCGGCCACCGCGGCCGGCTCACAGCAAGTCTAGTCCAATTGGGTTTTAAAGGAGGAGTCAACAAATTCGACTGCGGTGAAGTTCAAAGATATGGAACAATCTCTACAGTGTTCCATCTGCCCCATGAGGTGTACCATTGATATACTATGGGCTTCAGAAGAGAGAAGCATTGGACTTGGCCCGATATTGGGCTGAGAGACTTTGAAACAAATTTCCTGACACGGAAAAATAAAGTAAGTCTAATCTTACAAAATATTATTGCAATGGTATTTCATTTTAAAGGTGGAACTATTTAAGTATCACAACAATGCGCTTCTTACTTGTGTTCTCAGTTAGCAGTAACTTTGGTTTAGTTGCTAGCCGCCACGCTGCCGGACGCTGGCCTCGGGGTTCTACGAAAGCAGCCGTCCACAGTTTCATTACGCTATCGCCGGTACTTTACGGGCTACCGTGGCGGTATTTTCCTTAGGGCGGCTCAGGGTCGCCAGCCGCCTGGAGGCTAAGTGAATAAGGGCTGCCGCAGAAAGGGGGGGGGAGACGGGGTGAGGGGGGAGAGAGGGGGGGAGAGGAAGGGAGAGAAAAGGAGAGAGAGAGAGAGAGAGAGAAACACAGGTCTCCCAGAGGCGCGCCTCCTGACGAATACAGCGGAATGGAAAGCTCGCTTTGATGGCTTCCGCAGCCAGATTGTTCCCGATATTTGTTCTTCGCTGCCGGGTCAGACCGAAGGAGCTGCCCTCTGCACCAGGGGCCGCCAGACTCAAGCGGAGGACTCGACGAAAGAAAGAGAGACCGCATCGCTTTGAGATGTAGATAGCCTACTGATCGCCATATTTGTCTCAAGTCGGCAAACAGAGAAATAAGTTGTCCACTTAACTTGTGCTATAAAATTCCACGGCGGAAAGTCAATTTCGTTATACGAGGGTTGGGGCTTAAATAGTGACAACTGTTTATTCACAACCGATACAAAAGCGTTACATGTTTGCACCTTCAAAGTAGACGCCAGCGTTGTGTAGAACCCGTTGCCAGCGATGTGAAAAGCGTCGTATACCGTTAGCAGGGCCTGTTCTGCTGATGGTTGTGAATGGAGGGGTCTACTGCCTGTCGAATCTCTGGAGCAGTTCTGAAGCGAATGCCACAAAGTGGTACCTTCATGTTCGGAATCCAATCAAAGCCACAAAGAGTGAAGTTCGGGAGTACTGTGGGCCTCGGCGGATTAGCCGTGTGTATCGGGGCGCAATACTGCGATCCACGCGGCCGTTCGCCGTCGGGGCTTCGAGTCCCCCCATCGGGCATGGGTACTTTTGTTATCCTTACGTTAATTTAGTTTAAGTACAGGTTGTCTCATGAAAGACGCCTGCCAGGCTCCGTGGATCCCGCGGTACGGTTTCCAGCCGCCGCCGCCGCATCCGGCAGCCACGGCAGCGCCTGATTCTCGGACTCTATTGTGCCGCGGTCGCACACACTGAGTTATTAAAGCCTGAAAAACATTGCCATGTGAGTAATCTAAGCGTACCTTTATTTACAGTATATCTTCAAAACGATGTCCCTCTATGAAAAGAGGTGTCTGAATCTCTTGAACACATTTGCGAACACTCGACGAATTTCGGCTGCCAAAATTTTGGAAATGACTAGTCGAATCTTGTCTTCCAACTCTTCGAGTGTATAGAGATTGCTTGCATACACCTTGTCTTTTAACATTCCCCAAAGATAAAAGTCACAGGGATTTAGATCTGGTGAACGAGGAGGCCAGTCCACCATCCTACCATCAAAAACACTTCGTATTGCTGACATAGAAGCTTGGCAATGTGTGGTCTTGCATTTTCCTGCATGAAATAACCGTACAGATTTTTGTTGGGTGAATGTTCTTGAAAAAAAGTATTGTAAAAGGACGTGGAGGTAATATTTGGTTTAGAGGCCTGATTGCTTGAATGTGAACCGAAACAGAGAAAAATAAATCATTTATAGAAATTTAGAGCGGTTGATTGCGTTCAGTGTATCATATCTTGAACATCCTCAGTCCACGATCAACATTAACGAGAGTTCTAATAATATTACCTTGACTGGCTGGATGATAGGACCGAGCAAGCATTTAACCCCGCCCCGCCGATAATCGATTTCCATTACGTATGCTGAGCGGTACGTCACGAAATCTTCCTCCTGAGCTGCTCATTGCCAAGACATCTACATCTACATCTACTTGGATACTCTGCAAATCACATTTAGTTCCTGGCACAGCGTCCATTAACCACTTTTAGCCGGCCGCGGTGGCCGAGGGGACTAAGGCGCTCCAGTCACGGTCTGCACGGCCGCTACTGTCGGGGGTTCGAATCCCCCCGCGGGCATGGATATTTGTGCCGTCCTAGTTCGTAAGTAGTTCATAAGTAGTTTGTAAGTTTAGGGACTGATGCCCCCTAGTTAAGTCCCATAGACTATACAACCATTTGAACATATTCACCACTTTTATAACTTTTCTCTGCCGTTCCATTCTCTAATAGCGCGCGGGAAGAAAAAACACCTACATCGTTCCGTTTTCGATCTGATTTCTCTTATTTTATTGGGATGGTCATGTCTCCCTAAGTAGGTCGGTGCTAGCAAAATATTTTCACATTAAGTACTAAAAGTCGGTGACAGATCACGCCACAATGAATAACGTCCTTCTTTTAATGATTTCCACCTCAATTCGTGCAACATTTCCGTGACGCTCCCCCCCCCCCCCGTAACGTGATAAAACAAAACTAGCTGTTCTTCTGTGAAACTTCTCAATAACTACCGTCGGTCCCACCTGGTGAGGGTCCGACAATAGGCAAGAGTACTCCAGGAGAGGACGCACAAGTGTGATGTAGGCAGTCTCTTTGGTGGAGCTGGTGCATCTTCGAAGCGTTCTGGCAATGAAACGTAACCTTTGGTTTGCCTTCTCCACAATATTGTCTGTGTGTTCTCTCCAGTCAAAGTTGTTCGTAATTGCAACTCCTAGGTGTTTGGTAGAATTTACAACCTTAAGGTTTCACTGATTTATCGTGTAATTAAAGTTCAGCGGATTTCTTTTAGTGTTCATGTGTATTACTTCACACATTTCTTTATTTAGTATCAATTCCCAATTTTCGCAACATGTAGAAATTTTATCTAAATCGCTTTGCAGTTGCTTTTGATCCTCTGTTGACTTCACTAACCGATAAACGACAGCATCATCCGCGAACACTGTAAGGGAGCTAATCAGATTACTTACCGTCAATAACAACTACCTGTGTCCTTTCTGATAGAAAATCGTGAATCCAATCGCACAATTGGGGAGATATATCCATAAGCACGCAATTTCATTATAAGCCGCTTGTGGGGTCCAGTGTCAAAAGCCTTCCGGAAATCCAGAAATATGGAATCGATTTGACATCCCTTGTCGATGGCACTTATCACTTCATGTGAATAGTGGGCAAGCTGTTTTTCTGAATCCGTGTTGACTTATGGTTAATAGGTCGATCTCTTCGATGTAGTTCATGATGTTCGAACAAAGTATGTGTTGCAAAACCCTACTGCAAATCGACGTCAATGAGAGAGGCCTGTAATTCTGGGGATCAATCCTATTGCCTTTCTTAACTATCGGAGTAACTTGGGCAACTCTCCAGTCTTTGGGTACGGATCTTTCGCTGAGTGATCGGTTGTAAATTATAGCAAAGTACTGAGCTGTTGCATCAGCATACTCTGAGAGGAATCTAGTTGGTATACAATCTGGTCCGGAAGATTTGTTTTTGTTTAGTGACTTGTTTTACTATTCCAGGAACATCTATTTCTAAAGTTCGCATGCTGGCAGCTGTTCTTGGATTTAATTCTGGAGTATTCACTTCGTCTTCTTTGGTGAACAAATTTCGGAAAGCTGTGTTTAGTAATTCTGCCTTAGCAGTAGTGCCATCGGTAGTATTATCATTGCTGTCGCGTAGTGAAGGTAGTGTTTGAGTTTTGCCGCTAGTGTATTTCACATATGACCAGGATTTCTTTGGTTTTTATGCAAGATTACGAGACTTTGCACTAAAACGACTTGTTTTGACACGTTTCGCGTTAAATAGTAAAACATACAGTAATTTCTACAGTCATAAGAACAACACTGTAGTATTGATACTGTACCACCATGCAAAGTTTTTGGGGGGTATAAGCATTGATGGTGAAGTTGAGCAGAATGCTTATATTTCACGTTTGTATTATTCAGTACAACTTTACCATGAAAGATTAATGAGAGGGTATAGCTAAAGCCATATGAGGTATGGCATAGTGAGATGTAGGAGATCAGAAGATGACATCTGAGTAACGTCGAAGCCGGTCATCCTAAAAATAAAAGCGCTATCTTCGCTGTAAACCTGTACAACTTTTTCACTAGTATTGTTGCTCCATGGTACCTTGATCTAAGCAAACGCCATATAAACCTCATGTACAGAGATGAGACAGCAAAATATCGTACTGTATCACAAAGTTACAATAATCGTAACCAATATCTGAATAAAATGCGTTACCGTATGCATATTGAGTAAGATATGTCCCTAATTGTTTTGAGCATTGTATGAGACAGATACGGCTCAGCGGAGGAAGAAGTGGAATGATCATGATGGAATTATCCCTATCTATACACCTTATAAAAGTTCTCCCTTCTTGTCTGACTGTTTGTTCTGTAAAAAATTAAAAAAGTACTGAAAGGCTTTTCATACGGCTTTCGTGAATGAAGGGTGTGGTTCGTAAGACTGGCCACTCGTTGTTGGTTTCGGGTGTAGGACTTATGAGAACGCCCACCGGTTGAAGAGGCTCCTAGTATTGTAAAAGGCCGTGGAGGCAATATTCGTTATAGAGGCCTGATGATTGGTTGAATGAGAAGCCGAAACTGGTAGAGATAGCATTTATAGAAATTTACGGCCGTTGATTCCATTCAGTGTAACATATCTTGAACATCCTTAGTCCACGATCAACATTAAAGAGAGTTCTAATAATATTACTGTAGCTGGCTGAATGATAGCACCGTGCAAGCATTTAACTCCGACCCGCCGGTAATCGATTTCCATTACGTATGCTGAGCGGTATGTCACGTAATCTTCCTCCTGAGCTGCCCATGGCCAGGAACGGGTGGATATGGCTGCAGCCACGAACAGACCCAGATATGGACAACGGAAGCGTTGCATTCCTCCATTGCTCAACAGGTGGATTTAAGATGGGTGAGAAACAGGCAGGTAGCAGACGTCTCAGAACAGTGGAGACGGTGGGAGATTGTGTGAGGAGTGCGTACCGGAATGACGTGAAGCGGCCGCGGCGGTTTCCTCAGAAGCTGGTGGAAGTATAGTCTATTGGACTTCCGGCGGGCGGCGACACGGACGGCTCCACACAGGGCGGGCCGCCCCATCAGGTCAGCCCAACCCACTGCTGGGGTGGGAAACATACCTGCCCCCAACCCGCGCAGCGCTGCATCCTGGCAGCTCTGCCGTACCAAAGGCCTAGTTGCGTTCTTGCGTTGTAGGCCGATATTCCTAGATGACCATCACTGTTTTCGTTCTACATCCTTTTCCTGTGCGTCATTAACTATTCCTGCGTACTAAAATGGCCATAATATATTTAATACATCGGCAAGAAGTGGTGCAAGGAGATGGCAGAGTTTTGAAAAGTGCATAATTACCACCTTGAGATGGTGATAAAATTTATTTAAACTAAAAACAGTTTCGGTGGACAGATTATTGTCATTTTTAATAAGTATGATATCCTTTACTGCTGCTTATTAGCTTTATTTATTTATACACTAGAGCTGTTTCGCCATATTTGGCATTGTCAAGTGGTATTCCATTTGTTGGTAACACACACACACACAACATCTGTACCTCTATATGATTTTTACAGGTACTTTTTCTAGAAAGTCGTTTTTTAATCATTTTAATGTAATGATTTTCTTTTTGTCAAATAAGAAAGTCATTACATTAAAATTCATTAAAAACCGACTTTCTAAGAAAGGTACCTGTAAAAATCATATAGAGGTACCTGTAAAAATCATGCTGTGTGTTACCAACAAATAGAATACCACTTGACAATGCCAAATACGGCGAAACAGCTGTAGTGTATAAATAAATAAAGCCAATAAGCAGCAGTTATGGATATCATACTTATTAAAATGTCATATTACGATATTTTCACTGCTGCAGGCCCATTAATGGAAAAAGATTATTGTCAGTTTCTGTAGCAACACTAAATTAAAATACATCATAAAAATGAATTTCTGCATGTATGTGAGACCATTACTAGAGAACGGCTCGACCGATATAGCTGACCTTCCTTTTTTGTGTGTGTTTGTGTGAGTTCGTAGTTCTCAGAAGAACATTAGCATGAAAGAACATTTTCTGGAAAATATCGCAAAGTAATTTTTCTTAATTGTCTTTTAATACTCTGAACACTATTGCTTGCGGTTTTTTATAGAGGGATAATTATTTTTGTTTTGGTTTATGATCCTGGAAACGTTGTCAGTAAATAAATTCGGGACAGTTACAAAGAAAAGTTTGAAAACTCAAAGTGAAAAAACACAATTTCTGTATGAACTGTATCATCTACCTGGCAGTAACAATATATTTGGTTTAATCTATCACAGTTAAATTTGACACATTTCTCCATTTTCTTTATCGAGAAAGATTTTACGCTACTTGTCGTATTGTACATGGCGAAGGGTACTACCACGGGTTCCTCCCCATCTACGTCAACATAACGTTTACAACTATTGTCCCAATTGAAACTATCACTCTGTAGCGGAGTGTGTGCTGATATGAAACTTCCTGGCAGATTAAAATTGTGTACAGGAATCGCGAGTCGAACCTCGATACCGCGAAAGGCAAAGGTTCCATGTTCGAGTCCCGGGTCCGGCACATAATTTTAATCTGCCAGGAAGTTTCATAAAGAGTAATTAATTGTTTTTGACACAACTCTAGTCTCTATTTTATCAGTGGTCACGAATATAGGTTGAAGTTAGAATTGGAAATGTGTACCAAGTCTGGTATTCGAACGTACGTCCTCCTCCTCATTAAGCAGACGCTCTAGCAACCGCACCACCCTGGTACGACGGCAAACAACTGTGTGGAATACCCAAATACGTAGTCATTCGATACGAGTACCATCTCGGCCTGGGGTACAGGCTTGATTATCTCGATGTCGTTCAGTTCTTTGCCCCACATTACATTCGTTATTCCAACTATTTGTTGCAAACATCCACAGTCATCCAATCGTTTCGTTTAGTCTACATGTTCGCTATATCACTTTATCTTCATTCTACAGAGAACCTCTGCAATCCTTGCTAATCCATTTCATCTTCATCCTCTTTATGTTCTACCGCATCTACATGATTTTCAGTGATTCACTTCTGTTCGCCGCGCGGGAGTAACCGAGCGGTCTGGAGCTCCACGCTACGGATCGAGCAGTTTCCCGCGTCGGAGATTCGATTCCTTCCTCGGGCATGGATGTGTGTGTCGTCCTTAGATTACTTTAACTTACTTTAAGTAGTTTGTAATACTAGGGACTGATGACCAACGTAGTTTGGTCCGATAGAACTACAAACATTTGAACATTTTTGAACCCTTCCCTTCAGTACTCTGTTTTATGAAAAACATTCTTAGAAATATTATACACTGAATCCTATGTTTGACAGTACCAGTCAATTTCTTCTCTCATCCATGTATACGGTTTCGTGCATCCTTTTGACTACATAGAGTTGTAAATATAGATAAATAGTCGTAATCCACATTAGGAAACCTTTTTGTTACAATATTTCCTTATACTGTACTCAGCAAAATGTTTGTATAAATATTTATCTAGTGAGGGTTGTTGTAATACTATATTGTACCAGGAATTGACACGTATATTCCTGTTATTCTTTTGTTTAGAATTGAGATTTTCACATTAGGAACAGCTGAATCTGTGTAGCTACACTGTACGGAAGTGGTACAGTTGAACTATATGGTTCAAATGTTAAAGTTCCCGTAATTACCTTCAATGAGCCTTATTTGCTTTCTACATTCCACTTATTTTAAATAAGTGTTTTGCAACCATATTAGATATTTTTGTTATAACTTGTGTGTGTATTTACAGTACTTAAAACTACATCGGCGATTGTATTGGTTGCATTGATTCACTGAACTGTTTACGTAAATTTTCCCTTTTTCTCCGATAACTTGCTGCACACATTTTTGCTCTCGGACCTAATGCGTACATTCTGTATCGCGTGCATGCCTAGACAGGTATAATCGATCGTAAACGGATGAACCAAGTGGGTTCTCACTGACGGACACGAGTCCTGGTGTTTGTTGTTCGAAGGGAGGCAAATTTGTCAGTTATGATTACTAGTCAACAATATCTATGCCATTACTATCATTCTTCATTGAACAGTCTCAGCAAATTCTTTTCTAAGGCCGTTTGTTCTGGCCTATTTGTTAAATTTAACGCTTGCCAGAAGTTGCATGGTAAACTTGACAAAATATTAAAGTAACCTTACTTACTTTAGTAAGTAGTTACTTAGGAAATGATGGAAAACAGAAAATGAATAACACAACACAGTGATGTTGTTGATATCGTACAACGTGAATAAAATAAGAGCTCAATTCTTATACATTTTGTACTGCTTATTTGCATTAAAGATTGATTTAGCTAAACACTGATGAGTGTCTCGTTGTATATCAATATTCTTGATAGTAAAGTTACCAACAATAATAACAGAATCACGTGTATTCTTAAAACGGAGAAAATATCGTAAATGAGTATCTTTAATGACTATAAGAACTTGGCATCGCATTGATTGATTGATCATAATGGTATTTAATAATTAGGAACAGTTCCTGACTCCTGATTTCTAACACAGGAAATACAGACAGATAGTCTAGGTCTTACATGTTTGTAGTTACCAGTGGCGAAACAGTTGTCTTTGAGTTACAAGAGACTACGTTATAGTTAAAACTGAGTTCCGAACAAATTAGTGTATGTTTCATCCTTATAGAAAAATTCATTAAATCATTCTTAATGTAACCAGAGTTTCTAAAATCTGTCTTCATAAACAGTACATCAAAATTGTTAGATTCTAGACTTGGCGTGTGGCACCAACAGCAACCTGGCCACCGAACGTCCTTCTAAATGACAAACCAGCCAAACAGCATAGAAATTTTTAGTGAATTTACCCACATGACACGAAACCGATGGTCAAGTCATTTTATCTCCGATGACCTGATTGAGATAAACAAGCGATGGACCTAACCAATTAAACCCCGTTAGCCAAGACAATTCATATGTAAAAACAATTCAAAACACCTAAAGATGCAATTGTAAATTGTCGCAAAAACTGTTGAGCAGGTCTCCAAGTCTTCAAATAAAAATACGTAGAACAATCCTCTCAATTACTATAATTATAGAATTCCAGTTATTTTAACTTCAGCAATTGCAACTGTATGGAATTTCTTATAATCATGTATAATTATTTTAGCTGTAGTTGCCTTCCACATAAAATTCTCTGCGATGACTTGCCTAACAGGGCGAAAGAGCCTTTTATAAATTTTTAAATGTTTTGTAAAGTGTATTGAGAAAACGATGAGGATCATTAATTTTAATAAGTCATGTCTTCCATACCATGTGTACCCCAGATGAATTGTAAACGTGCTTAACAAATGTGCAACATTATCGAGACGTACTGCCCAGCGTACCTTAAGGTTTTGTTCGTAATCGTAGATGGGGAAGCTATGTGCTAAACAAAAAAAGTCCGTCCAAATGACAAAGCACTTAGTATGGAACACTTAGAGTTAGCAAGACTTTTGACATATTTATAAATTAAGAGACAGATTAACGCAGGTACACCATAAAAATTAAATAAATTGATTTACAGCATCAGTTAGCCCATCCCTACCCCCTAACCTAGAGTGCGTATTTAAATTTGTCCCTTGTATTTGTAACGTAATAGATATCAAGTTGCGGTTACTTGAAAAACGTTGACCACATAATACCCTTAGAAAGGTAACTCAAAAACAGATTGATCGCTCTGTCGCTCATTTGCTGTGTGCTACAGATAGCGTTACGCGCCCAAGGGAACAACGAAATGAGATGGCCGTCAAGATAAACAAAGTAACTGAAGGCCCGATACAAGAAACAAACTGCACATACAGGACAAACGGGGAACCTTGATTAAAACGTCATTGTTTTTAACATTAACAAAAAGCTATATGAACAACAAGCCATTTTATTAGGGCAAATAGAAGTGAAACAAGTATCATTATTACCGAAGATATAAAGGTTAACAAAGTACACAACTTTTTCGAAGAAAATAGCGCGTGAAGACCTTACCCGCGTCTGAAAAACAAAGAAAAATAAGTACTACAAGGAATATCAGATTTCATTTGACGTAATAATTTTTGTTGTGCTATTTTACTATTTCATTTAATAAAATTCGTTATTGTCAGCATTAAATAACATGAATTGTATAAACTATGCTAATAACTACGTTTAATATGTAGATAACGATTTTCTAGAAATGAAACGTGTTCTTCGAACGGTCGGTAGGATTGCCGGTGGAGAACTCTAAACATGGTCGATTTTCCTTGGAAGCGGTACTCAGGATTCCCAGCCCAACAGTTTACTTTTGCGTCGTTAGACACTTCCAAAGAGAACTATGTAAATAATGAAACAAAGAAAGGTGAGCAAGTACTTAGATTCGTAAACGAGCTTAGCCATCCGTACCTCGACGGCACCGTGTAAAATATTCATGCGGGCCTAGCGTGATACTCGGCTCAGAGATATTAACAGCTGTTCTTAATGAAATTCTTTAGAGATGTTTCATCGATAACCACAGCTGTAGAAGCGATAGCCTCGGTCCTAACTTCCGTGCCTGAATCTTAGTACTACCTGTTCCTTTGTTTATCGTTCTCTGCATACAAGTCCACTATTATCATACGAAAATAATTTAGGTCAAGGAAAACATTCAGGTACTGCGACATCTGGAGAATCACTAAGGACAGAAATAATCATACAGGTTTGGGCAGAATATTTTAGTCTCTGCTCAGTCATTTTGGTTGAAACGCAACTAGTACACACAGCATGGAAGAGTGTAGCATAAAGACAGTCGGCTTAAACTCATGCTAACTTAGGGGAAGAGATACACCTCTTACTTAAATATAATTACATACAAAATATCTAAGAAACGTTTGTAACAATCATCATCGATAGAAGTATATAATGTTTAAGAGTCGCATGTCAATCAACATGAGCAGCTTCTGAAACATTTTAGATCTAGTGAAAGAGGTAATTATTAAGGCAATGTGATTTGGAACCTCTGAACACGACAGCGACAGCACTATATATATATATATATATATATATATATATATATATATGTGTGTGTGTGTGTGTGTGTGTGTGTGTGTGTGTGTGTGTGTCGCTGTTGTTTCGCTTTGTTCAAAGGTTCCCCATCACAATGGCTTACTGATTATCATTCCCCATTAAAAGGTAAAGACAGATTGCCGTGTTGTAGCTATTTATAAGCTGCCGACAACATTGAACTCATGATCCCCAGTTCCACTGCGGATTAGCCGTGCACAACGGGGCGTCGTGCTGCGGTGCGCGAAGCCGATATAGCGATGACGGTATACCGGCTCTGCGTAGAAATAGACTCCGTTGAAGAAGTCCACCATTGAGGAAAGCTGAGCAACTAGTATCTGGCAACATAAAAATAATAGATATGTGGGAGCAGAAATGTCAAACCATTGAAAACTCCGACATACGTAAATGGCTTTACGACTACAACCGTGACACTACCGGCGCAGAACTAGAAAGGAACCTTTTGGTGAAGTTAAACAGAATGCATACGAGACACGGTCGTTGTACGAACTCAATGCATAAATTGGGTTTTGTGGAGTCTTGAGGATGTGACTGTTGTAAGATGCCTGTCAGTACAGTGCGTCACATAGGTACATTTACAAACACGTAATTATCAATAAAAGATTTTCTTATGCTGTGAATTCAATTCAAGACTAATGAGGAAGTTTGTAGTATTCAATATGTATCAAAAATATGATCATCAATTACAAATTTAAAGTATTTTTCAAAACATAAAATCTCTATGTAATGGCTAGGAAGAGAGAGTGGTTGTTCTTTGCTGGACGAGGTTGGAGTGCTATAGTTCTGGATTAAGATTGTCATATTTTTATATGGAATTCTTAGTTGTATCACAAACCCTCAGTGTACGTATGTTTCCACTCAAAAAGTAAGTTCTGCAGTTTTACAGTTATTTAGTCAATTACACATGCAATTTCTATGAAGTACAAAGGTAGCCTACGTGACTACCTCATCTGGAATTAAGAGCCTGCAGATTATACACACAGGACTTTATCTAAATTGATCGTAAAATCGACTGTTAGACACGAAACGTCTAGAAATTCCAGAATAGGTAGTGCATCATCCGTTCGGACAGAGAGACTCACTTCCGAGACTCTTTCTCTTATGTAAAAATAAATTCAAGGTTTACAGTTTCACACAATTGCAGATCATGAAGCGAGTGCCTACGACCTGCACTGATGCCACAACGGCTTCCTTTGGTGGTAAGGAAGAAATAAACTCTTCTCCTTCGGATTTTTTTTTTTTGACTTCTTATCAAAACATGACCTAAGAAAGTTAATTTCAACTGATTTATATTCTCAAGCCATATTTATTTAATTATTCATTAATTTAAACTGTGGAGCTTTGAAACATTAAGTCACATTAGGAAGAGTGTTCTTTGAGAGCCTTCCAAGGGACCTGGATTAGGACCTGGGTTAGGAACCTAGATATTACAATTAGGTAGTTTTTTGTATTTGTTATGTATATAGTATAATCTCTAACCTGTAAATGTATTATCTGTTTCTATGTAAGGCATACGAAAAAGAAATAAATAATAGCAGGCAACACGCAACTGAGGCGGCCGCCCCTCCAAAACAATGGAGTGGACTCGACCAGCGCCCAAGTTGCGAAGGCAGGAACCAAGACTTCTGGCACGAGCTGTACATCCACCACCAGTCTCCACCATCAATTAGGGACGTATGCGGCGGAAGCTGCCAGTCGCGGGGGCCACGCCAAACTTTGCTCAGTTAAATGCTCTCATTCTCGACGAATGAAACCCGACGCGGCTCTCGTACGCGGCACGTGCACCCACTCTCCATAAACATCGATAATTGATTCCAACGGCGGCGTGTCGTCGCGTCGAGCAGTTGTTATTTGGCCGGCTACTACTTAGTGCCCAGCCGCGCGTCGTCGGAGCCGGTGCTCGGTGTTTGCCTTCCATTACTTGGACGCCGGTCAGAGGCAAAACACTCTGAGAGCGCACGCGCCTCCGCCATACGAGCCGCACGCGCGAGGCGGTCAGCTGGCGACTAGCGACCGCGCCAGGACGAGGCCAGGGGTGTCCGGGGATGAAAAGCTAATAGCGGCCGGGGAGGCGGGGACACGCCGGCTAATGGACGCGCCAGCTGAAATAATGAAACGGGCGATACGCCGTCCTGCCGGCGGACCGGCAGTGGTTAGATTAATGAGGGCGGCGCCGGCGGGCGGCGGGCGGCGGGCGAGGCACCCACCCCCTCCACCCCCTCACTGGCCACTCAACCCCTCCGGGGTAGCGGCGGTCGATTTTTGGGGCTCGTTGCGCAGCTGTGTCCCGCAGGACATCGCGTGGCGACGCCGACGAGACACGAAACGAACGCTCCTGCATGTTGCATCCCCCTGTGAAGCGACAGATGCTGTTGGGATACTCCGTAGTACAGCAATGTAACTACCGGTATTTGTGCAGGACGTCACACGCAACAGCCACAGGCTACATCTACAGGCTCTTTTGTGTTAGATGATTTCTCTGTGATTTACAACATTAAAAATTTAATGTTAGATCCTGTTTCAATGGCATTATAAATCTACATGTATAAAAAATGAATGTTAGTCTGTATGTCCTCTATGTGTTGATAAACCATTCATTCGATTGCAATGAAACTTTTGTGGACTGTTCACCGTGTGCCCACGAAGATTCCTGACCCGAAAACAAAAGACCGCGACACATAGCTCAGGAGATATGACGTCATAAATAATGAGAGGCCATCCCGTGAGAATTTGTTCGTCAATTATTGGACAATGGGAGTAGTTAGGGAAATGCAACAAAGTTTGCATGTAATTTCGGACATTTATAAAGCGTTTTGTAATTGAAATATATATATATATATATATATCAAACGAAAAGAAGCCTGCCGCTCACAACAGTTTCGCTGTGGATGCCGTAAAACTGTCGCATCAGGCATGACCCTGTATCAAATAAAGTTTGCATAACAATTTTCCATGTTACTATTTATTTTTGTCTGCAAGTCTCCCTTAATTCTCTTGCATCCAAAATTAAGCAATCTGTTTTTTTAACCTCTGTCTATATAAAAGAGAAAGGACACTCACTCACTAGATTAGATTAGATTAGATTAATACTTGTTCCATAGATCATGAATACGACACTTCGTAATGATGTGGAACGTGTCAGTTACATGAAGTGTGTCTATACATAATATTACATGACACTCAATATTTGCATTTTTTTTTATTTTTTTTTTATTCTTTTTTTAATTTTTTTTTTTTTAAGTTTTTCCTAAAGTACTAACTTTTATCTAGAAATTCATCTAATGTGTAGAAGGAATTGCCATTCAGAAATTCTCTTAATTCATTTTTAAATGCTAGTTGGCTATCTGTCAGAATTTTGATACTACTAGGTAAGTGACCAAAGACTTTTGTGGCAGAAAATTTAACCCCTTTTTATGACAGAGCTAAATTTAACCTTGAATAGTGTATGTCACCCTTTCTCCTAGTGTTGTAGCTATGCACACTGCTGTTACATTTGAATTCAGTTGGATTGTTAATAACAAATTTCATAAGTGAATATATATATATTGTGAAGCTACTGTGAAGATTCCTAGATCCTTAAACAAATGTCTGCAGGATGATCTTGGGTGGGCTCCAGCAATTATTCTGATGACCCGCTTTTGGGTAATGAATACTTTCTTACTAAATGATGAATTCCCCCAGAATATGATGCCATAAGAAAGCAGAGAATGAAAATAGGCATAGTATGCTAGTTTACTGAGTTGTATATCACCAAAGTTTGCAATCACCCTAATAGCATAAGTAGCTGAGCTCAAACGTTTCAGCAGATCTTCAATGTGTTTCTTCCAATTCAACCCCTCATCAATGCATAAACCTAAAAATTTTGAATATTCTACCTTAGCTATAGATTTCTGGTTGAAGTCAATATTTATTAATGGTGTGATGCCATTTATTGTGTGAAACTGAATATACTGTGTTTTTTCAAAATTTAAAGAGAGTCCATTTACAGAGAACCATCTAATAATTCTCTGAAATACTTCATTGACAATTTCATCAGTTAATTCCTGTGATTCGGGTGTGATAGCGATACTTGTATCATCAGCAAAGAGAACTAGCTTGGCATCTTTATGAATATAGAAAGGCAAATCATTAATATATATTAAGAACAGCAAAGGTCCCAGTACCGAACCCTGTGGCACCCCATGCTTGATAGTTCCCCAGTTTGAGGACTTGGCAGTTTTTTGTATATTATGTGAATTACTTATATCAACTTTCTGAACTCTTCCAGTTAGGTATGATTTAAACCATTTGTGCACTTTTCCACCCATACCACAGTAGTTAAGCTTATCTAGAAGAATTCCATGGTTAACACAATCAAAGGCCTTTGATAGATCACAAAAAATCCCAACGGGTGATTTACGGTTATCCAAAGCATTTAATATTTCATTAGTGAAATTGTGTATTGCATTTTCTGTTGAAAAGCCTTTCTGGAAACCAAACTGACATTTAGTTAGAACTTTATTTTTATTAATATATGAAGTTACTCTGGAATACATTACTTTTTCAAGAATTTTTGATAGAGCAGTCAGAAGTGAGATTGGGCGGTAGTTGTTGACATCCAATGTATCACCTTTTTTATGAAGTGGTTTGACAATAGCATATTTCAGTCTATCAGGGAAAATACCCTGTTCCAGTGAGCTATTACAAATGTGGCTAAGAATCCTACATATTTCTTGGGAACAAGCTTTTAATACCCTGCTGGATATGCCATCAATGCCATGAGAGCTTTTACTCTTGAGGGAGTTTATTAATTTCCTAATTTCAGATTGAGAGGTGGGTGGGATTTCCATTGCATCAAACTGTCTAGGTACGCCCTGTTCCATTAACTGCCTAGCTTCTTCTAATGAACATTTGGATCCTATATTCTCCACAACGTTTAAAAAATAATTATTAAAAGTGTTTTCGACTTCTGACTTTTTGTTTGTAATTTTTTCATTCACTTTGATGGTAATGCTGTCTTCCTGTGTTCTTGGTTGCCCTGTCTCCCTTGTTATAATATTCCAGATTGTCACTCATTGACTAAACACGAAATCTCGAAAACTACTTCACCTATGAAGCTGAAATTTGGCAGGATTGTAGTTTATAGGTAGAAAACGTCAGCGAAGAAAGGATTTTTTGATAGGTGCATGGCGGCGAATACTTCTCCTACTCCCGTCTACCTTATGTTTCATTCGGCGCGTGAGGGAGGGTACTTTGCAACATGAAAATGGATCCCTAAATACCTTGCACGCGCCATAATTTGAAAGCGACTCGACTGATTTCACAGTTCTTTGGTTTTGTTGTTTTAGTTATTCTCAGAATAACGGTTGTATGAAATAAAACTAGAGTATTTGAGAACAACAAAGTGTGTTTCTCAATGTGACCCTGCGTTTCTATTGCGTAGAAAACTATAGTTCTGTTCCAATATTGATGAAATTTTGCACACTCTACCTTAAAAACAAGAGGAATGCCAATGTCAGTATAAAATTTCGTTCGGCGCATGGAGGAGGGTACTTAACTTACTTAACTTTACAAATACATAGTTTTGCTCCAATCCTTATGAAGTTTTGCACAGATCACGGAGTACATAAATGTGTGCATGGTACATGACAGAGGGTACCTGGTAACTAAGGTAGAAGTTTCAATAATTGTAGGTACGTGCATTGATGAGCGATTAAACTGGAAGCAACACATACACCAAACTTCCTGAAAGATTAAAATTGTGTGCCGGAACCGGGACTCGAACCTGGGAGCTATGCCTTTTGCGGGCAAGCGCCCTACCGACTAAGTTATCCCGACACGACTCGCGATCTCGCCACGCAACTTTACTTCCGCCAGTACCTCGCGTCCTACTTTTCAAACCATTCTGGGAACACATAGACGATCTGCTGAAACGTCTGAGTTCAGCTACGTGTGTTATTAGGGTTATCGCAAATTTTGGCGATAAGAATCTCAGTAAATTAGCTTACTAAGCCTATTTTCATTCACTGCTTTCGTATGGCATCATATTCTGGGGTAATTCATCAATGAGTAAAAATTATTCATTGCACAAAAGCGTGTAATCAGAATAATTGCTGGAGCCCACTCACGATCATCCTGCAGACATCTATTTAAGGACCTAGGTATCTTCGCAGTAACTCCACAGTATATATATTCACTTATGAAATTTGTTGTTAATACTCCAACCCATTTCAAAAGTAATAGCATTGGGCACAGCTATAACACCAGGAGAAAGGATTAACTTTGCTATGTATGGCTAAATCTGAGTTTGGCACAGAAAGGGGTAAATTATGCTGCCACAAAAGTCTTTGGTCACCCCCACTCCCTACCAAGCAGCATCAGAAGCCTGACAGATAGCCAACAAGCATTCAAAAACAAATTAAAAGAATTTCTGAATGAGAACTCCTTCTACCCATTGGATGAGTTTTTGATATAAATTAGTGAATTAAAAGAAAGTGATGTAAAATTTTGTTTTTGATACATCGCGTTTTGCAGTTCTTAAATGTTCTAAGAAAGACATTTTTATATTGAACCGAAGCTGCTTTTATATTAAATGCTGATTGGTATCAGGCTTTGCACAGTTTCTTAAGCCACCGATTATAGACAACAAAGTTTTTTAGAGGAAGATACGTAAATATGGCAATGTTACATTGTATGTACAATTCGTAATTACTTACATTCATATGTATTATATTTGGATACTGCGTAGGTCATGCTGTTTTAATTACTTTGGTGTTATTTATTAAGCTTTTCATCCAAAGATGTTTTTTCTAAGTTTTAAATATTCTTTGCTTTATTTTGTTCGTGGCAATATCGCTGGTCATATAGTTCTTATATTACAATATAATACACACAAACATTATAACACTTAAAATAGTTCGGAATGAAAACTAAAATTTATGGTATCAAAATCTGTAATGGAACTGTTTATGTCACGCTCCATATAACCAGCGTTATTGTCACGAACAAAATAAAGCAATGAATATTTAAAACTTAGCAAAAACATCTTTGGATCAAAAGTTAATAAATTACACCAAAGTAATTAAAACAGCGTGACCTACGCAGTATCAAAATAAAATACCTATGAATGTATGTAATTACGATTTGTACATATAATGTAACATTGCCATATTTATGTATCTTCATCTAAAACAAACCTTGTTCTCTATAATAGGTGTCTTAAGAAAATGGGAAAAGCCCGAAACTAGTCAGCATTTAAAACAAAAGCAGCTTTGGTGAAATATAAAAATTTCTTTCTAATAAAATTTTGTGTAATGTAACGTCTTGTATGGACACCCATCATTAACCTGACCGTTCCACATAATTACAAAGTGTCTTATTCATGATCTATGGGACAACTATTAACCAAAAGTAGTTTGCAAGTATAGGGACTGATGACCACAACAGTTTGATCCCATAGCTTTACAAACACTTTAGTATTTCAGATGTAATTTCTGAACAGGTAGAAACATTTTTGAATAGTTGTCATCATCCTTGATGCAGGCCTGAAGAACATTTGCTTAATTCTACCGATAAACTCTGACACTGCATATATAATGAAAGTCACTGGTTTTGACTGTAAAATGAAATCTTTTAGATGTAAATAAGGTCTTACATAATTTACCAGAACGAGTAACCATGCTGCATTATTTGTGTGCCACTAATAATACTATAATATATGTAGCACAAATAATTAACTTCTTCGCTCCTTCAACATACAAATAAAATAAAATATTGAGCACTATGTGAAATTTGATATACATGATATGTACTTGCAAAATGTATATCTACGAGAAAGGTTTCGTTTTTGTTCCTCTGCGTATTAAGTATATTCTCTCTGAATTTCATTTCGTTAAGCTAATTTGGAGAATTTTTCTTTCTGTCGTATGCCATGGAATTATGCGTACAATCAAGTTGGGAATCTAAAACTCTTTTCCAGTTCACTGTACAGTGAAATGTATTACATCGGAAAACGTTCGTTTTGACGTTTCTTTTTTATCTAATCTTACATGCATGCCTCTTTCTATAATATAGATAGTCAACTCACTTTCACTTATTCAACTGCACCAAGTATTGTGAACCGTAGATAATCCGCCGTATTCATTTACGCTCAATAGTGAATGTGTCGAGTTACGACAGTGATGTTTTAATGAGCCGTTCAGCTCCACGAAGCATTTAACCATTTAGTTGTTAGTTAATTCAAGTGATCAGAATCTGTTTCTCACATATTGACTCGTCTTTCTGTGGGCAACGCTCACATCCGAGATGATAGGGCCTGGTGAAAGACGTGTATTACCA